>OU896710.1:41700849-43040849 GCA_918026855.4 Phaedon cochleariae | reverse complement strand
TGAACAAAGCCACGCTTACCTACATAAAATATACCGGGTCTCCCAACGAGAACTTGACCCCCCCGTATAACTAGAAAACCGTATTTCCTACCAGGAATCGCAGGGGCAGGTCGATTTTTATTCTTGGGGGGAGCATTTTCGACAGTTGAAAGAACTTGATGTGTTCATCCCCCCAATTCGACTTTGAAATTTCAAATAAAACTACCCTCTTTGCAACACCTCATTTTGAAGCGAATTCTTTGGTGCATCGTTTTTGGAAATCGGTTGAGATTTGAGTTATTGAACAAATCGATACTCGACAATAACTGTCAAATAACTGACATTCGCTTTATAATTTCATAACGAAAGTTGCCTACTAATTAGAACGTTGTCATCTAATACACAATTACATATTTATCAGTATTCTGAAGGCTATTTTCCTATGTTTTTTCCTATTCAAACTAATGAAGCGAAAATCAAATAAGTTTTTAACATTTTTCATATTATGCTGTTGCTGTGCTGCAATTTTTAGATGCTCATTTCCCAGGTCATTGGATTGGTAGAAGAGGTACCATCGGATGGCCACCAATAACACCAGATGACTTCAGTAATGTTTGAAAAGAATTTTAAAAACATTTGTATCATTTTATTTCTGGTGGATTGATCGACACAACAAAAACGAGGGATGTGGATATGTACCATGTAAATAAAAAGCTTCCAATATGAGGATAAGGAATATTCTCAAATATAATTATAAACATAAAAAAAAGGATATATCGGGTGGTCACAAAAAAACCGGAAGTTTTTATTTTCCTCGTGGTTTCATCATTTCTCAACCGAATTCGAATTTCTTGCGTCGTTTCATAGCTAAAGGGCTATAGTATACAGTGGAATATTTGAAAATTCCATAACGAACAAAAACAAAATGGCGGATTCTACCAAAGTATTGTCATTTACAAAAACTGCTGGAGAAAAAGAGAATCAGATTTTTTCCAACCTGTACCGATGTCATCTTAGGCTATTCATTTCTGAAGAGAATGAGTACTCGAACATCGGAATCGAACAAATAGTCCAGTAGATACACTCATTTCTTTGCAATTTGTTATGGAGTGAATGTGCGAATCTCGTATGAACGATTATTATTATTTTGCTTCAGGCTTCATGAAAATTCAATCGAATTTGAATTTCTTAGAGTTATTTCAAAGATAAAGAACTGTAGTACATGATGGAACATTTGAAATCTAATAATTGAAAGAAACAAAATGGTGGAGAATCCAGAATTTTTGTGATTTTCAAAAATCTCTGGCGAATAACAAAATGTTTATGCTTCCAATCAGGAACGATACAATTCTAGATCATTGATTTCTAAGTAGAATGAGCACTCGAACATCTGAATCGAATAATTAGTCCAGGAGAAACACGTTTCTTTTTGCAAAGTGTTATGGACATATCACTGATACGAATGATTTTTCCAAGCTCATCAAGTTCAGAGTTTATACAAGTATACTTCTCCTGTACATTTCAAGTTCCATTTCAATACTGAACATATTGGTGAGTCATATTTTTATATCTTGATAAATCATATTATTTTATCCGATTTGAGAGAGAATGAAAATTCTCAATTTCGGATCATTTTCATTTTTCATGTTCTCTTCTTGGATGTTCAACAGACATAACTCAATGTTCGACGTGGCGAATAGCCAGGAAAATAGTTGTTTTCTGTTGAATATTCAGAATGATATTATGTGCATGTCTTCATATGAAGGAGAATGTAAATTCTCTGCTTCAGAAGATTTTGTTTTGAAATTTTTATCGTGTGTGTTCAATAGATGTAATTCAATGTTCGTCGTGGCATATAGCCAGGAAAGTAGTTGTTTTCTGTTGAATAAACCGAGAAAGAATCGATATTTTCATCTCATAGAGAATGCGAATTCTCAATGTATTTCTTTATATATATATATATCCATTTTTTATGTTCATAATTATATCTGAGAATATTCCTTTTCATTCTACATAATATCTTCCGAATATTTTCGATAAATCAGGCCACAGTCTTTTGGGCAATCCGGCAAAATTTAGGGATTTTTGACTTTGACATTGACCTCACGTTTTAGTAGCGGCAACTGTTGAGAGCAGTGAAAATGTTAGCCCTCATTGATGGGCAATTTCGGGTAGAAATTATAACGAGAATGTCGGTTTGTCAATTATTGTCAAGTATCAAGTTTATTCAATAACTCTGTCAAATTTCAACTGATTTCCAAAAACGATGCACCAGAGTATTTGCTTCGAAATAATGTGTTGAAAGTAGGGTGGTTCCACTTGAAATTTCAAAGTTGGGGTTGCTGGGGGTTAGAGGGATGAACACATCAAGTTGGATCAACTGTAGAACATGCTCCTCCCAAGTATAAAAATCTACGTGTCTTGGCGATTTCTGGTACAGGATTCGGTTATCTACTTTATAGGGGGGGGTCAACTTTTCGTTGAAAGACCCTGTATATTTATAGACTTCCTTCAATAACTTTCAGGATCAGAATTGGAGCCCCAATAGCAAAAAATTCTCTCGGAACAATAGATGGATTGGTCTACAATTGTGATATGAATGGCTGTGAACCAATTGAATTACCAAAATGTGAGAATTTATTTTTTGTGTCAAAAGTGGAATTGTTTTGAGAATTTTTTTCATTTACAGCCATCTTTCGCAATGAAAGAATCAAAGAAAAATTGGAACATGGGTGGATAGGAGGAACAATGGACATAAGTTACGAATTTGATAGGATGACGGTGAGTATGTACAGGATGATTCACCATAAATGTCCCCCCCTCTAGCTCAGTTATTTTTGAACCGATTTCAAAATTTGAAATATCATCTTAAATGATTTTCGATAAAGTTTTTTTTCTCTACATCATAAAATACAGGGTGCTCGGAACAAACGATCTACAGGGTATTATTTGATTTTTTTATATGGAACACCCTATTTTTCATTGTATTTTTAGAATCTCCCTGAAGAGCTGATTTGATCAATGCATCACACTTGTGGTCTAGTGGGAATGATTACAGAGATATAGGGTGTTCAAAATCGAGATTTTTCAACTTTAGGATTTTTTTGAGACGAAACTATTCATTATCGGTCAAAACGGCTTTCATGTCCGTGTCTTAACTTTTGATTCACTATCTACTGACATTTAATAATTGGAACAGATAGAGAGGGTGATCAGAATTCTGAATCTTGAACCACCCTGTAAATGTATTAATTAAATGTCAGTAGACAGTAAATCAAAAGTTGAGATGGGGACAAAGAAGCCGTTTTGACCAATAATGAATAGTTTCGACACAAAAAAATCCTAAAGTTGAAAAATTTCGATTTTGAACACCCTATATCTCTGTAATCGTTCCCACTAGACCCCAAGTGTGATGTATTGATGGAATCAGCTCTTCAGCAAGAATATAAAAATACAATGAAATACAGGGTGTTCCATTAGAAAAAATCAAGTAGCACTCTGTAGATCGTTTGTTCCGAGTACCCTGTATTTTCTGATGCAACGGGAAAAAAATTATGAAAAATCATTTTAGATTATTTTTGAAATTTTTAAATCGGTTCAAAAATAAGTGAGCTAGAGGGGGGGACATTTATGGTGAATCACCCTGTACAGGGTGTCCCAAATTCGAGCCTCATCATTGGGATCTCGGAAACTAGAAGAGATACGAGGTCGGTTAAATGGAGGCAAAGTTGCGCAATTTGGTGCTCATCAAAACGCCGCTTTGATATTTGGAAAATTCCGAATACTTCCGAAGATTTTTGGAAAAAACCGAATATTCGCGATTTCATTTTTATTTTTTTATGACTCTATTTGAATAGATGTAACAAAACAAATTACACATTCTCATTGCTACTTTTTTTGTTCTACAAGATGGTGTTATCAGATTTTCAAACCGACGTTTCGTATTTGAGCTGCCATCATCAACTTTGTTTTTTTAAATACGGCCCTGGATTTTTTATTATGGATTTCAAAAGCTACTAATGTCCCAAAACTAATGATGTATCGCACTTATTCAAAAAGTTTATATTAATAGCATTTTCCATAAAAACTCATGTGTTAGAGAGAGAAAGATAATAGATTTTTGGTAAGATCTTGGCAGGACATCGTTAAAATGATTTTTTCGAAAAAGAACGATACATCATTGGTTTTAGTACCTTAGAACTCTTAGAAGCTCCTAAAAATTGAAATAAAACAATGTGTGACAATATGCATGATGTTTTAATTATTCCAAAAAAAAGTCAAACGAAAACTATTAAATTGAATACCCAATGAAGGTTAAAGCAAATATTCAAATTGCAATCCACCTGCTTGAATGCATTTTCGTGTTAGTCTGTGAAGTTTATGGATGGCACGCTGAATGGTCCTTGCAGGGATAGCCCTGATCTCCCTTAATAGGTCTTGTCGTAAAACTTCAAGATTTTGTGGCGTGTTTCGATAAAGACGGTTTTTGAGAAATCCCCAAAGAAAGTAGTCTAGAGGGTTTAGGTCGGGGCTTCTAGCTGGCCAACGTACGGGACCTTGGTTTCCAATCCATTTATTAGGGAAAAATTCGTTTAATAAATTTTTAACACGTCTCCCATTATGAGGTGGTGCACCATAGTTGACGTAATCCTTCCAAAGGTTCTTCCATTAAGGAATCCAATATATTGGTCCTTATTAATTCTGCATATCTATCGGAATTTAAGTTTCCTTCAAGAAAAAACGGGCCGATAATTTTATTGTGCCACATACCGACCCATACGTGAAATGATTGTCGTCCCTGAGGTCTTACTTCTTGATTCTGCCTTGGGTTTTCTATTGACCAATAGTGTTCGTTATGTCTATTAAATAGTCCATCTGTTGAAAAACTGCATTCATCTGTCCATATAGTTTTATTTAGGAAGTCGTCATTTTCATTAATTCTATTTTGCAACCAGTTACAAAATTGTAATCGTCTCTCAGCATCGCCCGGTCTTAGTGTTTGACTAATATGAATTTTGTAAGGTTTATATCCACGCTTATTTAAAGTTCTCCAAACTCTCATTCGCGGTAATCCTACTTCTTCTGCGTAAACTCTAACCGAAGCTCGGGGATTATTATTGGCCTTAAAAAATAATTTAAAATTATTCATTTTACTTCCTACTTTGTAATAGTTTTCAAACTTACAGTGTTCAAGATAATTTGTTCCTCTTCTGGATCGATTCGTCTTCCATATTCAACTCTTGGCTTAACAAAACTTCCGTACTGAGCTAAATTATTATCAATATTAGCAAAATAACTATAATGCGGCTGCCGTCTCTCTGGATATTCCAACAAATAGCGCTCACAAGCCGTTTTTGAATTTCGATTCGAAATATAATAAATCCTTATCATGTCTCGTTTTTCTTCGTTAGAAAAAGTCATTTTGGTTCAATAAGCGTTAACGATTAGTGAACGCACAGTGAACTGTCAAAATATTGGATAATTTAAACATTAACAAATGAACTAAGATAGCCGAAGTGCACGATGCACCGCCACTTTGATAAAATGCAATTATTTTTGTAAATATAGCCTAGGGCCTACAGTTTGAGGGATGACACTTTAATTACATTATTTATTAACCACCCACTTTTATGTTAGTTTTTCAGTTTTATGCAATGCGCTATTGCAAAAAAAGTTTGTTTTTAATCCTATTAAACATCTAATTTTTGTCTCTCTCTAACACATGAGTTCTTATGGAAAATGCTATTAATATAAACTTTTTGAATAAGTGCGATACATCATTAGTTTTGGGACATTAGTAGCTCTTGAAATCCATAATAAAAAATCCAGGGCCGTATTTAAAAAAACAAAGTTGATGATGGCAGCTCAAATACGAAACGTCTGTTTGAAAATCTGATAACACCATCTTGTAGAACAGAAAAAGTAGCAATGAGAATGTGTAATTTGTTTTGATATATCTATTCAAACAGAGTCATAAAAAAATAAAAATGAAATCGCGAATATTTGGTTTTTTCCAAAAATCTTCGGAAGTATTCGGAATTTTCCAAATATCAAAGCGGCGTTTTGATGAGCACCAAATTGCGCAACTTTGCCTCCATTTAACCGACCTCGTATCTCTTCTAGTTTCCGAGATCCCAATGATGAGGCTCGAATTTGGGACACCCTGTACAGGCAGATAATCATCATGGTACATCCTGCTCTTATTTTCAAATATTGAAAAAGATTCAAATTGAAATTGGCATCTTAATCGGTAAGCTCAGCTTTTATCATCATTAACATTGTAGTCAACCATTTATCATGCAACATTTACATATATACAGTGTCATTCATAAAGTCAGTATCATATGGGAAAAAAATTAATGATAATTCATTTCGATATTCGACTTGGGAATTAAATTTTGCTTTGAAAATAAGAAAAATGGACTCTTCGGTCGGGGTCACACATGACTTTCACTTCATGTCTGAAGTTACATATTTTCACATTAATCGCTGGAAATTTATTTTTCTCCGCATGACATCAAGTGTGGCTTTTAATGACACTTAACAGTCAGAAAAGGTATACTTTTACTGCCTAGACAGAAAAAGCTTGTTGCTATGCAACGTTCCAAGTAATTTGAATCAAATTGGTAATCAAAATTGACAATGACTTTGGTTGAACAAGGAATGATGGGTTCTTTGGACTTTTCGTGAAATTGAAAAAAAGTTGGAGAAAAAATTATGTTTCACATGACAGAAATGAAGATGAAATGCCTTGGCTGGTTTCGTAGCCTCGGCTACGCTTAGGCTATGAAACGCCAGCCGCGGCTTAAAATCTCGTACTTTTCTGCCTAGTTAAACAAATAACTATTGTTCGATTTTCGAAAAAGTTTACTTAGTAAAGTTGTGTCTATTCCAAACTCACACATGTGCCTCGAATTCGAACGTTTTATAACAACTTTTAGTTTTTGATATTTTTCAATTTCAACGCAATTTCTGTAATGGTAAGAACAAATTATCCTAGTAGCTTCATTATGCTACTAACTTATAAAAAATATGATTTTCTTCAGAAAATTATAATCCCCGCTTCAAAATTTTGTTGTTTGATGCAAAGTTGATGTATTGAAACTTATTTTAATTGATTTTTTCAGTACTAAAGTGGCTCCTAAGTCATCTATCAAAATATCATCAAACTACTTCACCTATCTCACCAAAGTTTAGGACAGCTCTGTTGCAGTTTCAATTAAAATGAATAAAAAAATATCAATAACTAGAAGTTGCAAATAGAACGTTCAAATTCTTGACACATGTGAAAAATTGGAATAGGAACAACTTTTCTTATTTAAATCTCTGGTAGTAGTCCAAGCTCAAATTGGAGGTGATCAAAAAACCAAAATTCAAAAATGTTTTTTAAAATTATTTTGGGCTTAAAACCCTCATGAACTATGTTGTCAATTTTATAGTTTCTTTTCTAGCAAGGTATGTCACCCATTTTCCAATAGTGATGGAACTTCTTTTATTTATAAGTGTATTTTAGCCTGATGATGACTCCTAGGAGTCGAAACATGTAGCATATATGATTTGATTATAATTTACTTGGAGCGAGACTTTGAGTTTGTTCTCTTAATTATTTTCTTATTTTACTTTTCTGAAATTCAAACAGATAAACTCATTTTCAGCGATAAATTTGAAAAAAATCAACTCTTGATATGTAGTGAAAGTCACGTGACTCCGACAGAGTGGGCCATTTTTAAACTTTTTTAGGCAAAACTTAAGGCACAAGTCGAATTTCGTAATAAGCTATTATTAAAAGTTTTTCCAAATGATGCCAACTTTATGAATGACACTGTATATTTGTGGAAGTATATATTTTTTAACATATTCGTTGCCCCAGAAGAATACTGACGCAAATGCAAAAAAGGTAATTTTACAGGAGAAGGAGAACACGAATTCAAAGTTAAAATTTTTCGATTTCCAAATAAGCGATTTCATTTATAACTTTGAGCCTACTTCAATGTAGTATGTTCGAAAAGATTGAAATTATGTCTTTATTCCTGCTAAACGAAAAAACATCTTAGTCAATTGTGTCCACACTTGAGAATTTCCCTTGGTTCAAAAATAAAAATAGATGAAGGATTTCTTTGATTTCAACTCCAAATGATATTTTCTGTTCACTTATGAGCAATATGGTAGAAGCTAGAAGTGATTTAATTTCAATAGAATAATTGCACTTATGTGGGCCATAATCTTGCAATAATTGTTATTATAACTGAAACTTTATATATTTCCGAACATCAATAACAACCCTCGAATGATGAACTCAGGTACCCAACTGTCAAAAACAATAAGAACTGAAAAATAATATGCAACTGTTTAATCAGAAGAACCCTGATTTCGGAATTTCAAATATATGCTAAGTATACAGTGTGTCCCAGATTGGCTTTTCTATACAGGGATCTCGGCTCCTATTATACCTACAGAAGACGTTAAATGGGAAAAGTTTTAGAGGAATCTTAATGCATTTGATAACCGGCTTCAGATTTACGATCGGATAATTGGTTTTGGAAATATCGGCGAAAAACCGAAAATGACGGACTTCGTTTGTCGCCAGTAAATCCGAAACGGTTAATTTGACAGCTGTCAAAATGTCACATTATCTGGACACTTTTTCGAAACGTATAGGATAGCATGCATGACATGTCTTGATCGTATTTTGTTATCCCGCAAGCCGCCTCAACTTTCATTTTTCTTATGGCCGCCATATTGGAGTTTTAGATTTTTGAAAGAGCGAAAAATTTCCAGTCTAGTGATGTCTCACAAGTGCATAAAAGTTTTGAGTTTCATCGAAATATCACACTTCGTAAAGTTAGGTCTTGATTTTTTCTAAGGAGGCCATGATTTACTTGTCAAAAAATTGGGTTTTTATAGGTCACACTTTTCCCATCTAAGGATGCTCTGAGTTTGACATTAAATAGTTCAAAGCATCAAAGTTGTGTTTTAATAAAGAGTACTTGTAATCTGACACACAAATTGTCTCAATTTGTTGAAAATGGCCGGTATTCCCTATTCTAATGAAGAAAAGTTTGACATGTTAGCGCTGTACTTGCAGTTACGCAGAAACGCCGACATTACTTCAGCAAGGTATTTGGAGATGTACCCCGATCGACGGCAGCCTCATAAAACCTAATTTGACGAAAGAATTATTTCTTTAAATGGTCCAATATCTGGGCCCCCTAGATCCCCTGACCTCTCACCTTTGGATTTCTACCTCTGGGGTCACACAAAGAATGAGGTCTATGAATTTGATCCTCCTGCGACCATAGAAATCCTGAGACAAAAAGTTCTGGACACATATTAACGGGAATACACTTGCTAGGGTTGTAAGAAATACAGTCACCAATTGTCAGAAATGTCTCGATGCAAATGGACGTCATTTTGCAAATCTGTAAATTAGTAAAATTAACACTCATTTAAAAAGCAGTTAGGAACATAATTAGATGTCACTTTACATGACATCATGTAAAATATTTCTGTTGCAATTTTCATTTTCAATTTGTATCTACTTTGTAGGTTGTTTAAAGGTTCAAGTGTTAATTTTATTAATGACGATGATTTTTCTGACTTGTTTTTTTTTCAACACCCACAGTTGGGAATTTGTCCCAAAATATCTTATCTGTTGAGAAGTCGTTATTTACGTTCATGTTCTATTGAAAACTCCATGCGTTTATGCGTTTTTTTATGCGTGTTATTTTCTGACAAGTAAATCATGGCCTGCTTAGAAAAAATCAAGACCTTACTTTACGAAGTGTGATATTTCTATGAAACTCAAAACTTTTATGCACTTGTGAGACATCACTAGACTGGAAATTTTTCGCCCTTTCCAAAAATCGAAAATTCCAATATGGTGGCCATAAGAAAAATGAAAGTTGAGGCGGCTTCCGGGATAACAAAATACGATCGTGACATGTCATACATGCTATCTTATTCGTCTTAAAAAAGTGTCCAGATAATGTGACATTTTGACAGCTGTCAAATTGACCGTTTCAGATTTACTGGTGGAAAACGAAATCCGTCATTTTCGGTTTTTTGCCGATATTTCCAAAACCAATTATCCGATCGCAAATCTGAAGCCGGTTATCGAATGCACTAAGATTCCTCTAAAACTTTCCCCATTTAATCTCTGCTGTAGGTATAAAATAGGATCTGAGATCCCTGTATAGAGAAGCGAATCTGGGACACACTGTATAAGAAACTGGACATTTTTAATTCCAAAAGACGAAAAGCAAAATGTAAATTGGGGCTTATTCACAGGTAACTGTAAATCAGGAGATGTTGAGCGAAAAGTTGTATCTGTCTAATTTACAGTCGCAATTGTAAATTAGGGAATATAAAAAACAAAAAAGGATCTATAAATCATGCAAATATTGTGAAGAAACAAATTGTCTTATTGTATTATTTCGTTTGGAAGATGTCGTGCAGTCTCTGAAATCAATTGGGAATATCAATATCTATAATCTTTTCCATCGATGATATGTATCACTTCGTATTTTATTTGTGAGGATTTGAACAGGAAATGTATAATCATCTCCAGGGATGACCATCAATTATGGAAAATTATCAATTCCATTAATGATTCGATTCGTTTTATTGCTGTTTTTGTCTCATTGATAACAGAAAAAGATTGAAATGTTTCAATTAATTCTCTCGTCGGAAAGAACAGTTGGGTGATTCAGAATCTGAATAATCCGATATGTAATATGGACTGAAAGTGCAATTATGATGAGAAGCAGATAGTATTTCAGAGGAGAAAATGACGCTTGGGATAGTTATGTTCATTATTTCTTTCATATTGAGAAGGAAACAATGGCTTAAGTCGATATTTCTCCAAATTCCATAACGACGTAACTTACATCTACCCAGCCAACCATGAGATGTATAAGTGATGTATACGCCACATCACTTTGTGACATGCGATATCGCATTTGAAGTCACAAACATGTTACCGATACAACGTGGCGATGTGAAAATGTCCGACTCAAGCAACATCACTGTGACGTCGTTCAGACATGAAATGTGACATCGCATGAAAAATCACTACCAGGTCACATAAAGTGTACATTTCATATTAAAAATACATCACACTGCGACATCCATGATGTGGTCGCCGTACCTGTGATATTCGTGGGATATATAATGATAATTATTATTCAACTTTACGAAGAAAATGTTTATTTTCCGAAAGTAAAAACAGATGATACAAAACTTATCATGACAATCACCCTAATTAGTATTCTTGAAGTAAAAAATGACACATACATATATCAATACAAATATACATTATTCATAAATGAAACATATAAAATACACTTACATTATTTTGGGATCTTTCATCCACCTTGTTTTAGACTGCAATATTCCTATCCCAGAGATAATTACAATATTACCCATTGTGATTGAACTCACCGTCGTTCCTAAATGATTGTATACCTCCAATTTGAAGCTGCTATAATATGTGCTATAAATCATCAGATATTTCAACAGAGAATTTGAAAGGAAATAGTCTGTACGGAGTCGGACTCACTCACTGACTGACTGACATGGCCATGCACAGCTCAACATGGCGTCTGGCGTGTGCGTTCGTTTTGCGCATGTCTGCGTCACACTCACAGGTCACAAAGATATCTCATGAGGATATCAATGTGAATTATTTAGTTAACGTCGATGAAGAGATGTAGTTTGAAGAAGTCGCTGCCACATTACATAGTTTCCTGGTTGCGATGTCACCTTGCGACTTTGATATCGAATCTACGTCGATAAGATGTGTTAACGAGATATTGCATTTATGCAAGGTTGTTACATCACACAGATGTTGATGTCACACGATGGTTGGCTGGGTAGTGGTCAAATATTTCACTAAAAGTATGGCATCATTTTACCATATAGATTCAGCTTTTCTCTATCTTCTGGTGGGTATAATTCGTTTTCAAAAAATTTTACAGTTAGTTACGTCATTATTCTTCTGGATCGATATTATGTATCATTTGATCAAGTTGCCGATAAACCGATATTCTCTTCACTTTGGAATCGGCTGTCTGGTTTCAGTACTTGTTGTTCGTGCTTGTTGCTTAACCACAATCAATTTTTAGGTTTGCGCATTCCATAGATATTATGTTAATGGAGGAGATTTTACAACAATGGGTACCTGCTATTTGTCAACGTTGAATTCAACAACCTTTGAGAATATGGACCCCTTATTAGATCCTTGTAAGCTCACAACTTTACATATTACCTCATAAAATACTAAACTCATTTATTTTTCACGAAGTGAAGTGAGTTGTGATTTTGTGAATCATCTCCCCAATATTCATCTACATTATATTTTGTTTATGACTCCTAGTCCATATAAAGTTACATTTAGGAGTGAGAATAATTCGAAATAACATACAGTTATATCAAATTTGAAAATAATTTCAAATGAATAACCTCGCAGTCTTCTCATAATTTTCGATATTGATGTTTCTTCAAATTATTCTCACTTCATGATGTGTAATTTAATATGGCTGATGATGTAAGCAGAGTACGAAAATGGAACCTCAACAAAATATTTAGATAAATATTTTGAAGATGACCTCAGAGCTGTCTTTTCTCTTCGAACTCCCACCATTTATTCTTTTTCCAGATGTACCTGTTGCAGATAAACGTTATTATTTATATGGCCAAGGACAAGCCGGATTCTCAGCACATTTCTCTAACGTATGTAAATCCACAGTTCAGTTACAAGTTACCAATTTCGATTCGAACACTATTAAAAGTAGCTACCTACCTCTAACTTTTTCCACCACTCAGATAAAAATGCCGTCTGCCTTAACTAATTCAACCCCTATTTGGAACTCAATCAATTTGCCAATAAGGATGAAATCCAGTCCGCTGGAATAAATTCTTCATATTGATACGGCGCCAAGCTTCCAATGCAGAAACATTGACAACTACGAAACACCGCATTCCACCGCGAGATTTTGTTGAAAACCCATGCACAGTGTCGTCAGTAGGTATAGGAGGAATAGTCAAGAGGTCACATGTTTGATTTGTAATCCTTGTCGAATCTGAAGGAATTCCATTTTCTCATTTTCGTTCTCTTCTTCGCCTAAATCAATATTCAAAGTACTGTGTAGTGAAAAACAGTACACCTCACTACTTTTTGAACAACCAATAATTCTTCAGTAGTATAAACCCTAATAGCACACAACGTCCTAGGGACGTCCCTATTTGGTACAATTCATGTCCGAATGTCACGGACCAAAAATAAGTGTCCTTGGGCCTTCCCATCCCGTACATATCATGCAATGTTCGAGCAAGGACGTCCACGGAATGTCCCAGCAGGTACATCATTTCAAATGTCCTAGAAATAACATCCCTTAGACGTCCCACGTGGTACATATTGTAGAATGTCCATGCAAGAACGTCCTTGGGATGTCCCTGATGGGATATGATTTCAAACGTTCCTTTAGAGACATCCATCAGATGTCCCGAGTAGTACATATTCTGGCATGACTTCAAATCTAATATAATGTCCCTTCTAGGCAACCATGAAATGTCCCTGATGGTACCATCAGGGACATTTCATGGTCCCTGATGGTACCTTCCTTCAAATATCTCTGCACAGACACCCTTGATATTTCCAGGATCGTATATCAATCGAAATGTCCCTTAGGGACATCCTTCGTATGTCCCTAGGGATATCCAATTGGTACATGAACTGTACTCTTCTAATGTCCTAGAAATAACGTCCTACGGACGTCCCAGTCGGTACTTTCAATATGTGGTCCCTGCAAGGACGTTAACTTACACCTCGCCGACGCTCAGACATCTACTGGAGGTACACTTCCCGGGAGGAGCCGGTGTTGACCGGCCGGCTCCGCAAGTACAGCTGGTGCCTCAGGAGGACTGGCAGCTGGCGGAGAGGGTCGTTACCGATGGCGCCATAGCCTGGGCAGTGAATGAGTTCAAACCATTTAATGCAGCAGGTCCTGACGGAATTCTTCCGGCAATGCTTCAGAGGGGCCTGGGACTAATCACCCCGGTATTGGGAGGGATTTTCCGGGCTAGTCTGGCGCTTGGATATGTTCCGACAGCCTGGAAATCAGCAAGAGTAGTCTTTATCCCAAAAATGGGAAAAAAGGACTACACAGTGGCAAAGTCTTTCAGACCCATTAGTCTAACATCCTTCCTGCTCAAATCGCTGGAGAGGGTGGTGGACAGGTTCCTGCTAGAGGGGCCCCTGATGGCGAGCCCCTTCCACAGGAACCAACATGCATACAGAGAGGGGAAGTCGACTGAAACGGCCCTCCATGCTGTAGTGCGAAGGATCGAAAAGACATTAGAATTCAAAGAGGTAACGCTGGGGGTGTTCTTCGACATAGAGGGGGCCTTCGACAAGGCAAGGACAGCCACTATACAGGCAGCACTACAGGCCAGAGGAACTCCTCTGGCAATGGTCAGCTGGGTAGTGTCGTCACTGACTAGTAGAAAGGTAGAAGTAGTTCAGGGAGACCATAGACTGAGTACGGTGGTTGATGGGGGCTGTCCCCAGGGAAGTTGCCTTTCTCCCCACCTATGGTGCTTGCTCATGGATGAACTCTTGTGCAGGCTTACCCAAGGAGGCTTCGAGGCGCAGGCATACGCAGACGATGGATTGGTTCTGGTGAGCGGCCGATTCCTAGGGGTTGTCTGTGAGCGTATGCAGGTAGCCTGCAGGATAATCGAAAGATGGTGTGATAAAGCGGGGCTCTCTGTCAATCCGACAAAAACAGAGATGATCCTATTCACCAACCGAAGGAAAAAGGACGGGTTTAAACCACCTATTATGTTTGGCCAAGAGTTGGAGTTAGTCCAACAGGTCAAATACCTAGGTGTCGTCTTGGACTCAAGACTCTCATGGAGGCTACAGGGGCAGAGCGGTTTCAGAGATATTGGGGAATAACTGAAAAACGAAGCTGTTACGGACCTATGTTCACATGAAGAATTTTCCTTAAAAGCATCCAAGGATTATCGCCCTTTATCAGCATTCAATTATGAAACACCCTGTATAGAGACAGAAGTTGGTCCTGCTTTGAGGACAGCTATATCCTTCATAAATAAGTTGTAGATAAATGTATAAACCCTTGTTCAACTAAATAGCTATTATCAACAGTGAGTTTCTCAAAAATTGTGTGAACTATTAAGGACCCAAATGTTACTATACTCAACCGTTAGATATACAATTGTTACAAAAATATAGATTCAGAATGATCTGCAAAATACATATGTTCCAAAATTATTCGAGATTGTATAATAATATTTTCTAAGGATAATGCATATACTTTTAGTTTTTCCGATATAAACATAATATGAACAGTTCACCTCAATCTTTTTCACTGAAATATTCATGTACATTTCGAACATTTCCATTCAAGACACATACAGGTGTGTTTTTACCTAGATGTCATGATTCCAATATATAGCTATATGGATGCAAAACATATTGTAAATATCTGTAACTATCTTCATTCCTATCAAAAATATCAAATAAATGAAATAAATCAACTGTTTTATAGCATCGCGGTGATTTCATTGATTTGGTGTTGGGTGCCCCTGGAGTGTATAACTGGGCTGGAACACCCATAAAAGTCAAATATGAGGTGATCAATAGCCCTCCTGCTAACAGAAGAAGGAAAAAAAGAGCCACTAACTATCACAAGACAGTCGCTATTCCTGATACCAGCGAAACACTTGTCGACAACATACTGTTTGGTAAGAACCCATCATGTAAATCGTATTCCTAAATCTTTTTATTAGCAAGTTCTATCTTCTTCATATCTATTGAGTAAACATAAATCTGAAATTCCTGCTTACCCACTTCATTAAATTTGCGTTTGGTGAGCGTACTCGGATGTTTTTCAAGTACCTATTGAAAAGGTCAGAAAAATATCTAGTCCTTAGAGTCGTTGACAGGCTGAGTCAATGGGAGACTTCGCTCCAAGTTGCCAACCTGAAAATCTCTACTAATGACGAAGCAACATTATGGAAGTTTGAATAATCAAATAGCTTAATTTTGATGAAATCTGATTGTAGGAGTTTACTGAGCTCTCTAATCGGAGTTAGTTAGAGGAAAAAAATAATTTTTGTGATCTCTAGTTCTGATTAGTTGAAAATTATGTTGATGCACCTGCTTTCATTCTGAAATCGTCGTCAACTTTTTTCACATGTCACATTTTTGTTTCATTTTTAAGATTATTTGAACAACAACATCATTCTTTGGTAAAGAAGTGTGATCTTCGCATTAGGAAGAAAGAATATATTTCATTCGAGTGCTAAAAGTCGATCCAGGCATGACATGAGAATAAAACAATGAAGTTTCAACCTTTTTCTGAAATAGAAAATAACCCCCAAAGAAGTGTCATAAGTGAATGAAAACACAACTATGTGGAAACGACGAAATCACAGTCGATATAAATAAAAAAACTAACATCTATGTAATAATGAGCTTTTTTCTAGTAGAAAAATAACAATAAAGAAAAGAAATTATTGAATAAATATTTTGAAAGCTCACATGACTCACCTTGGATGAAAACTGGTAAAAATTTCCATTAATAGATGTCAGAATACAACATCAAAATAACCTACGTTTTAGACACAGATGGATAGCTGAAATCACAAGAATTTATTATAGCATGAGCAGATAGAGTATGGATAGTGAACTAATATAAATGAACAACAATAAAATGAAGCCTTAATAACGATGTTATGTTGATTACCATTACGACGAGTCGAGAGTAGCCCCAGACCAGAAAACTTTAGAACCCTCACATCCAGTCTATTATAGGTTTGCACGTTTCTAATGAGAGTTTTTTGATCATTATTCGAAGTTCGAACGTGATTCGATCTTACTGATTTTAGTGATTCATTGATATAGGTCGCGTGCACGAAGACCGACCCTGGAGGCAAAATATTGAAACACAACCTCATTCTTCTGTGAATTATTGAAACACAACCTCACTTTTTTATTTGGTTACAGAGGAATCAAAAGGTTGAAATAGTTTTTCACAATATTTTGGCATACGAATCGTGTTTCTTGCGTTATTCATTAATTCAAGCATGCCTTCGCATTGTGCTGTTGTACAATGCACAAAAAATGCAGCAAGAGACTAGGGAATATGATTTTTCAGGTAAATAGTAATCTCACATAGTTAGCATTATGAAATGTTGTCATTCCTTATCAAAATTCCTTCTGCCTTCTGTCACTCCTGCAATACAAGCTAATGCTGCCAATAGATTGAAAATGTCTACAACACACACGATCGTCAGCATGTCAGACCAGTCCTACCGATTGATTGCATGAATCCAATCTTCTTGCATTATTCTAGAAATTTCAGGTATATTTCTATTATTTGATCCTATTGCAAAAGGAATTCCGATGAGAAATCAGAGAAATAACCAAATTTCAAAAATGAAAACTATGTGAGTGACTATAGTAGGTACTTACTTTTGAATCATAATGTACCATCCGGATTTCTTCATCTTCCGCTGCAGTTTTTGTGCATTTTACAACAGCACAATGTGATGGCATTAGCGAATTGATGAATAGCGGAAAAATACGATTCATATGCCAAAATAATTGTGGAAAACTATTTCCATCACTTGTGAACAAATATGTTTTGCCTCCAGGGTCGGTCATCTGACAGTTCTTGCACGCGACCTATACCATTTTTCACTCGTGACACTACTGACACCATTGAAAGTATTGACATATCAATATTGACGTACCGCAGATGCACCAACATGATTTTCAGATGTGATTTTCACAAAAACTAATTTTTCTAAATGGATACAAGAAGATCAAAGTCATTTCCACACATTATTGCTCATTATACTCCACCAAATGAATCCAGGTGGTTCGATCTCAGTTTCCTTCAACTTCCAAAAAGTAAGATTTTAAACTTAGAAATGCGTTTTTCTCGAAACTCACTTTTTGTGACATTCCCCATTTTTCCCCTGTGGACTTCATTTTGAAAGAATACAAAATATTTTGACAGTTCTTGACAAAACGAAAATATGATCTCTGACACTGAATAACCTTGCTATTGTCGTAATTCAAGAATATCGAATTCGGAAGTGGGCTCTGGTTTGGCGGCCGTTGCTATAGGTAACGGCTACGAAGTTGTACGATACTGCACGAAATAGTTATTTGTTTAACTAGGCAGCAAAGTAGTAGATTGACTGCCGAGGCTGAATTCATAGCCGAGCGTAGCGAGGCTAGGAATCCAGCTAAGGCAGTCAATCTACTTTGCTGCCGAGTTGAACATATAATTTTTTCTCCGATTGTTCATAATGATATATATCTCTTTATTTTTCCTGTAATGTTCAATTAAAATAAAATTTGATAGAAATCGCAGTTGTTGGAATGGTTGGTTGCTATGGAAATGCCCATAATAATTATAGTTTGACAATTCATGAAATTTCTGACAGTTGTGCGAAAAAATATCGGATTATTTAAATTATTATATAATGGACAGTGATAGCGACCTGGAAGTACTTTCACCTCCAGAAATGAGGAAGGTGGCAAAAAAATAGAGTTGAATTTGTTGCCGGAGAAGTCTCGGGTGAAATATGAAGGAAATTATAAACGATTTATGGATTATTAATTTTGCTGATACGTACCAATCAGCAAAGTACCCACTTTGCTGCCTAGGCAGGAAAAGTAATACTTTGCTGATTGATATGTGTCAGCAAAATTAATATTTGCTGCCAATCGGATAAAAAACATATTATGTGAACCAAAACCATAAACTTGTTTGTCTTGTAAAATATTGCTTGTATTGAGTATTTCCGTTGAAGTGATGTTGACAATTACTTTCACTCTACCAAAAACAAAAATTAATTTGGAAGAACGTGCAAGAAATATATGGCATAGGAAAGTCAGCTTAGGCATATACAGGGTGTTCCTTAATGATATACTTATATTCAAGGGGCCGATTCTTCGACCCATTTCAAGAAAAAAACTTCATATGAAGTATGTCGTGAACGTCCTAACTTTTGAGATACAGGGTGTCAATGTTGAAAATATGCATAGATTATTTTTTGTCCACCCTGTATAGCTTTTCGTGATGGCAAAATTCAGTCTGCTATGTGACTGAATCGGTATACAAATTTCAAAATGTAACATACTGTGGTTATCTAGTAATGGATGTCCTGGATGGAGTACTCGGACATCAAAATTTGAAGTCTGGTATCGTTTTTCCGTTTTTTCTCGAAAACGAATTCTATCGAGTATCAACAAGAGGATCTTTTTTGTACATAATTAAATAGCATCTTATGACATTGCATACAATTTGAAATTTTTTTGTCGTTGCTCACTTTTAATTAAAATATAAACAATAATATTCCCGTAACGGTGCCACTGGTAGAGAAAATGAAAATGTTTGTACATCAGAAAATGCACCTTGTTTCATAAAACACGTGTACTGAATTTCATAAAGATGTATACAATATTGTCTCAGTTATTAACAAAGAACTGAATATTTTTCAAAACTTCATCACCCTGTATCTCAAAAGTTAAGACTTTTAGGACATACGTTCATATGAATTTTTCTTCTTAAAATGAGTCAAATAAGCACCCCCTCAAATATTAGCATGTCTTTAAGGAACACCCTGTATATGTCAGCTCATTTGTGTCCACATGTGCATTAAGTGAAAGAGCAAAATTTTTAGGTTATGCAGTTACTTCAGGATATTTTTATCAAGATGAAACACTGTACTATGCAGCAAGTACTCCAAAAGGAAATGATTACAAGGGAAAGGTCAGTTCGACTTTCATAAATCAGGAACCTTCACAAAAAAACTACATTCTAGGTTGTTATATTTGAGTTTGACAGTTCGAGAGCAATCCAGGGAAAAGAAACAAAACTGGGTGAGCAATTCGGGGAATATTTTGGCGCTTCTATCGCTTCAGGAAAAATCAATTCAGACAATCTGGACGATTTAGTTGTGGGAGCACCTTATTTCAAAGACAAATCATACAATGAAGGAAGAGTTTATGTATTCCTCAGCGAGAGAGTGAGTATTCTGTGTCAAAGTGGATTCGAGAATGAATTCATGCAACATCACTTACAAGTCAAGTCAAAGTCTGATTTTGACGAAAAAAAATCAGTAATTAGCAAAGTGGCGCCTCCTCTATTATTCGATAAAGATGATAATGATAATGATAATTTATTTTATATAAAATTACAAGAATTTTACACTCGTCACAGATACACTTCACAATCGAAACTACAGGCACTACAATAATATAAAATTTTAAAAAAAGTAAAGTAAAACATGACACACCAGAATAAATCCATGGTTCAAATATCAACATCAAACTCGCATGTACAGGAGGGCATGTGGAGGAGAAACTCCTCAACTGAATAAAAACAATGTAACATCAATATATCACGTATTCTTTTCTTAATTACTGAATAAGTTGAACCTTTATAGCTGTGTGGTAGGGCATTATAGAGCTTTTAGCACTGATATATCTATCACCATCTGTTAAACATTTTTTATGAATGAATAGAAGGCACTCCATTATATAGCAACAGGGTGATGGAAGAATTGATAATTTTTTGAAAAGAAGTCTACAGTGAGATAGATAGCTACTAAAACTCATAATCCGTATTACTTTCTTTTGTACTACAAATACTTTTTCTTTGTGACTACAGTTTCCCCAGACTATTAGTCCATAAGTGAGTATACTATGAAACAAGGAGAAGCCATCCTTAAATGCTGGATATCTAACTGATACCTTAATTGTCTTATTCCAAATGTTGCTCTTGCTAAGCGCTTGCATAGATTTTGAGTGTGATAACCGAAATCAAACTTCGAGTCTAAGTGTATACCTAAGAGCTTAACAGGTTCGCTGTGATTGCTGTTTGTAGTAGAAAAGAAAATATTTTGAGTTTTTGTCTCATTGAGAGTCAGACAGTTTGTGCAGAACCTTTGGATATTGATTCAGACTGTTCTAGATTAATAAGTGATTCTTGACTGGTCTTGCTAGTGGCTATATATGTTGCATCATCAGCGAAGAAAATTGATTTTACAATTTGACCAAGATTAATAGCCAGATCATTGAAATAAATGATGAAAAACAGGGGTCCAAGTACGGATCCCTGAGGGACCCCATACTTCACTGCATGAGCATCAGATATTCGGTTGTCATGCTCAACATAGATGCCAGCACGCTTAGACGTTACAAACTTCTGAATGTGGCAAAGCTTATTGTTTATATTTAGCTTTTGTACTTGAATTATGACATTTTAGCAGAAGATACTTTTAACGATGTATTAAGTACTGTTGAATATTCTATAAAATTATTATTTTTTTCCAAACTAAGTATAACATACGGTCTCATGACGATGTCAACATGTATTTGGTGGTATGATCATGAAAAATTAATCTCAGTCCAATGGCCACGTAAATCTGTCAACTATGTGAAATCAATTTGTGAAATCAATTTGTGACAGCTATTTTCTGTGTTTTATGAATCTTGTGTTTATTTTCCGTCGTGCTTAGTCAGTGGGGTAGACGTTATATTAAGGAGTTGAAGCAATGCAGAATGCGTAAGCGTAAACGTAGAATTTGACATCTAAGCATGCGCAGTATGCGAATTTCCTACGCCAGCCCACACAGCACATGTATGTCCAATGTACGTACAATGTACGTCCACTTCGGATCGTGAGGACGTCCAATGGACGTACTTGAGTGGACGTTCAAGGTCCAATGAACGCCCACTGGATGTCCTGAGGACACCACTTTGGACGTCCAGTGGATATCTATATCCGGATGTACAATGGATGTCTATATTTGGACTCACAATGGATGTCGATATCTGAGCATCCATTGAACGTACCAAATTGGGTGTTAAACGTCCAATGGACGTCCATTGGATGATGTCCTGAGGACACCCTTCTGGACGTACAGTGGATGTTTATTTGTGAGCATATAATGGATGCTCATCTTTAGAAATCAAATGAAGAAACAGTAGGTTGCAAATACAGGTTCTTCTATTTGGTGACGATTACATAAATATGAATATATCGTTGATTCATGTCTTCTTCAGTCCACTTTAAATTCTTGTTTCTGTAAGAAAAATGAAATTATAAGTTGCTATATAGGCAATATACAGTGTGACCCATTTGAAATGGAACCACCCCTGTATCTTACGTAATCGTTGGGTAAGGATCCTGAAATTTGCTGGAGCGAGAGATATACCAAAAATGCACTCTATGACCAAGTGGGGTCATCTTCAGTGATATACACTGCTCGCCAACAGCCATGAAACCACCCCAATTTCCGGAACATGATATTAGGAGTCAAAATAGGTTGAAAATCACTTCAGATTTGGAATCAGGACGCCAAATTCACTAACTATTAAAATTTTTCTTGGAAAATTTTCAGTTCGGAAAAATGAAATTTTGTCGCATTTTTTATGGAAGCACCCCCGTATCTCACGTAATTATTGAGGTAGGGTTCTGAAATTTGCCGGAGGAAGAGGAAGTCCAAAGATAAAGTCAATTACGTGAGATACGGGGGTGCTTCCATAAAAAATGCGACAAAATTTCATTTTTCCGAACTGAAAATTTTCCAGGAAAAATTTGAATAGTTAGTAAATTGGGCGTCCTGATTCCAAATCTGAAGTGATTTTCGACCTATTTTGACTCCTAATATCATTTTCCGAAAATTGGGGTAGTTTCATGGATGTTGGCGAGCAGTGTATATCACTGAAGATGACCACACTTGGTCATAGAGTGCATTTTTGGAATATCTCTTGCTCCAGCAAATTTCAGGATCCTTACCCAACGGTTACGTAAGATACAGGGGTGGTTCCATTTCAAATGGGTCACACTGTATAAGTTGCTATATAGGTAGAAGTCGATACCTACTTCGTATGATCTGGTCCTAAACATTCTGCATTCCACAATTCATCACAAACACAACACGTCATGTTCACGGTCATTTACTAACTGAAAATGGCGTCAGCATCACGCCAGACGCTACCGTTTGTCTACCGACCGATCTGACCTTCTGCCTCTCCTCCACGTGGCAGAAAAATCAATAGTCTACGTCCATCTCTGAACGTACAACGGTTGTTCATTTAAGGTCCATAAACCTTCAGAATTAAAATGATTTCAAATAGATATTTACTTTGAACAATTCTTCATATACTCATAATTAATGTTCATTCTTCATCCATGAATGCTTAGACTTAGAATGGCCGTTCAATGGACGTCCAATAATGTAAGTCTGTCTCTGTACGTACAATGGCTGTTGATCAAACGTCCATGAGAGTTTTAGTCCGTGAGATGACGGATGTCCAATGGACGATAATTTTGGAATATACATTGTACATCCAATGCCAGTGCATTTGAAAAAAATTAATAACCTACATAAATTCAAAAAAATGCTAAAAATTCACCTCACTGAAAATGCTTCGATAATCAATAATATATTTTGAACCTGAAGTAGTCAAAATTAATTCACTCGGAATATCCTCTCTCTCTCTCTCTTTCTCTCTTTAATTGCACCTGTATATATTATCATTCTATTCGAAACACAAATGTGATTGTTTCTTCCTCCGTCCTCTACTCATTCCATTGACCACATTTCTGTTGTCTAATACCTACTCGATGAAATGCATTCGTTTCAAATTTAGGGATTAGGCACAATACAAGCATATACTTATGCTTAGGTGTAATCCTCGTAATTTGAACGATTTTAATATCAATAATGTACAATATGTAAATTTTGTTGTTTGTTATGGAATTATGAATAAATTGAAATTGAAATTGAAATCTTTATACGTACAATGAATACCTATACATTCTACGTACATGAGTGGTTGGACATTGAGTGGGCGTTCACTGTACATACAATTCAGAGCATCCAATGATAATGTTTGTACGTACATTGGGCGTCCAATGGATGTTATGTGCTGTGTGGAAGGAGATACGTCTGACGTATGTTTACGTCTTGCTACGCTGGCGCTAAACGCAAATCGTATTGAACCGAAGGCGTTATACCTGTCTAAGCGAATACAAACGATAACTATTCGGTTTTTACTTTAACCTCACTTTTTATCACATGAAATAACATTTATTTGTTATTGCGCTTCTTTCTTGTGTTGTGCTTCGAATAAATCATGGACAATTCAAATAAAATAATTCTCTTTTCCTTGGAAGATGATCCGCATCTAGCAAGGGAAGTTGTAGACCATAATCCCTACGAAGATACGGGCCGTTGGAACCTCATCCAACTGAATATAATGTAAATTACTGGAAGCTTCCTGGTATTTCTAGAGCTCTAGCTAATGTTGGAATGTCATTTTTCGCAAATCGAAATATATTTTTGCATTCTATTTCAAATAAATTATTTAAATTGATATCTCTATATAATTCCCTTCGATTACGATATTGGTTCTCTGAACATTACAGGATATCCCTTTTCGTGGGATCCAGAACATAAAAAAAAAATAACTATTACGCCGTCTTAGATGGTCCGCCATACTGGATTTAAAATGACGTAAAAGAAGTTGAGGGTGAAAGAGTTACTTTTGTTTCACCCTGTATAATGATCAAACCATCAACTTTTCTCAGAAACTAATATTTAGGCTAACATTCTGGAACATGAATATACGATTTGGTCGAAATTTCAACAAAATCGGACAAGAATGAAAAAAGTTACAGGGCGAAAAATTTGGCTAATTTTTTTGGTGACCGTTTTTTTTTCCTTGAGTGTAGTATGCTGTGTGCGAAAACTTCCTAATTTCCGGATGAACCGAAAGTCTGGAAATATATTCTCAAACCTAAGCAGATGGCTCAACAATTGATATTCGTTTCTGGAAAGGCACCGTCAAAATAAAAACTGAACATTATTTTTTAGAAGGACTTGAAAATGTATACAGTACTAACTGGTAGAAGCACAAACAGTCAATTTGGATCAGCTATCATGTGTTTAGGAGACATTGACTTAGATGGATATGGAGGTAAGTTGTGTTTTCTTCTAATTTTGACATGTTATTTGTCCTTTTTCAACTGACGGAAGTTTTGAAACGTCTCATACTTCACGTAACCAGTTGCAACACCAGTTACGAAATAAAAATATGGATGGGCGAAGAGAATAATGCATTTTGTGTCGCTTCCTCGAAATCCCTTTGAAAATATGAACTTGAACGTTACCACCGATACAACAAGGCCTGCATGCTCCGTGGGTGACGTCACTTAGTGAGGCCTAACCAGCGGCTCGAAACGACAAGCGCTTATAGGCTTATAAGGCGACCGCGTATTTCGATTTTAGTTTTAGATCATCATTGAGCCGATTTTGCTGTTTTTTGAAGGGCTTCCGGTTGAAAAATGATGCCAGTCGTCAACTGAGCCCTTCTTCGCACCCCATTCGATTTTATTATGGAAAAACGAAGTTTTAAAGCAAAAACCAGAATAAAACACAAATATCCACCTACAGCAACCCATTCGAATTAAATATATTGGAGAAAATTGTGGTGAAGGTAAACTTCACACCTACTTATACAGGGCCCGCAGAACTTAAACTTATCGAGAGATTGATCGAAAGAAAATTGTGGAAAATGTATTTTATTTTGATTGACATGCCGTTTGTTACAATTACCTATATTTATCTTGGAGAATTCCTATTACCTGAAAAAATAACCAGTGAGTGTTTTCAATTTTCTGTTGTTGGATTTTTCACCCAAGTGGATCGTTACACTTGAAACCGTAATTTTTAAGGGTAAAACTGCATTTATCATGCGATGGTTTTTTTTGAAAAATTTTTTCGGTACTCACGTATTTTTGTCTGATAAACCGAATTTTATAATGAAAATGTGAACAAACCACTATTTATTGAGATATTTCAAGAAAAAGTTCGAAATTTCGCCTTCTTTCTCCCCTTGTGTTGGGGGCATTTGAAGCTACTTGCTCTTATTTTGTCATTGGACACTTTATATACTCATGATGTACTTCGATGGCACATTTTTATATAGAAAATTCAACAGGAAATATGATTTTTATGGCGAGTTTTTCATATTTAGTGAACAAGCATTCCAGATGACGACCATTTAATCAATAGTCAATCAGAATACGAGATGTCAAATGTAAATAGATTGCTTTCGAATGACATTACACACGCCATTATTTTGAATGATATTCTTCCTTCTTTTCACTAAATATGGATTAATCTCAAGAAAATCATATTTATAGTTGAATCATATATAAATTGTCCAATATGATGAAAAAAGAAGGGAAATTTGTTCTAAATGCCATCCAGAAGACAGGTGAAAAAGAAGGTGAAATTTGGAACTTTTTAGTCGAATATCTTCATGATAAATATCATGATAAATGCAGTTTTACCTTTTTAAGTAGAGTGTTTGTAGTTCATGTTAATATGATAGTTGCAATTTGATCATTGGAATGAATTCTGCAATCATTGCCACGAGGCAAATGACCGTTTTCAGAAAGAAATTTGAGAATGAGAATTAAAAATGCCCGTTTATTATGAACATTCAAGAAAATTTCCTCGAATTCAAAGATGATTTTGTTGACTATAATATACGAATACAAAACTTACTGCACAATCAAAGGTTTTCTATTTTTCCTCTACTTATACTTTTTATTTGTCTTCTATTATTAATTCATCATTATAAATTGAGCTCTGTTTACTACTGAACTTAGATGGAGTAAAATCCTCGCGGTGAATTGCATATACCCACATTTTCGATAGCTCCTCGTCCAACGGGAAACTAAAAGCATGAACTTTTGAACCACCCACATAATTCCCCCGACAAAAGGGAACACAACACTTGAAAGGCATTGTTATTTCGCCGATCACAACACAAAATATTTCACAAAACAGTAATTTTTCCGCCAATTATTTTGATGAATGAACAACAAAAGAATTCGGGACCGTTTCAAAAACATACGTGAATCACCGATGAATTAACACGAACTGACGCGTTAGTCGACAAGCGATAAAATAAAACACTGGCCTCTCTTGGTGACGTCACGAGCTGTTTACGTCAGAGTCTGCTGGCCTTGTTGTATCGGTGGTAACGACTTGAATCAGCCATTTCCACTTATAAAGATCAAACGAATCTATTTCGTGAATTTAGTCGCTGATATATTTGTTAATAATCGGTAGAACTCATGTAGAAATTTCTGTTCAAGCTAAATTTTCCATCGAAATTTAAAAAATATTATGTACAGGGTGATTCACCATAAATGTCCCCCCCCCCTCTATCTCATTTATTTTTTAACCAATTTAAAAATTTGAAAAATCATCCGAAATGATTTTTCAGAAAAATTTTTCCCGTTGCAAAATACAGGGTGCTGGGACCAAACGGTCTACAGGATACTATTTGATTTTTTTTAAAGGAACACCCTATTTTTCATTGTATTTTTAGATTCTTTCTAAAGAGCTGATTTCATCAATGTATCACACTCGGGGTCTAGCGGAAATGATTACAGAGATATAAGGTGTTCAAAATCGAGATTTTTCAACTTTAGGATTTTTCTGTGACGAAACTATTCATTATCGGTAAGATCGGAAGACATATACCGGGTGATCAAGATTCTGAATTCTGCACGACCCTGTATTTGTTTCAATTAAATGTCAGTAGATAGTTGATCAAAAGTTGAGATAGGGACATGTGAGCCGTTTTGACCAATAATGAATAGTTTAGACAAAAAAAATTCCTAAAGTTGAAAAATGTCGATTTTTCACACCCTATATCTCTGTAATCATTTCCGCTAGACCCCAAGTGTGATACATCGATGAAATCAGCTCTTCAGAAAGAATCTGAAAATGCAATAAAATACAGGGTGTTCCATTTAAAATAACAAAGTTGTTGCTACTTTTCGATAGAAGCGGCAACGCCGCAGAGCTGAAAATATTTTAGATCGATAGACCAAGAGCAACTACGTGAGTAACCAAAATTTCAGAATGATCCTATGTCCCGTTCTCCATAAACGTCTAACGTATCGTCGACCGTGAGTTACCCTGTATATAAATTATATGTCATGATTAGGGCTGCGCGATATGAGATTTCACCTATCGATTATCGATAAGTCAAAAACATCGATAAGTTTGATATATCGATAAATATCGATAGTTATCGATATATAGTTAGTTATCGATACATCGACATATCGATATTTCTTCAATTATATATCGATATATCGATTTTTTTCCACGTCTAACTCAAAACAATCTTATATTTTCTCCAAACTAAAGCCTACGGCTTATGCTACAAACTTCATTCTCGTGGGAAATAACAATCATTCCTTGCTAATTAAACAATATACTATTCTTTCAATACTCTCTCAATTTTTTTGCCATCAGACATTGCAATTGGTGCCCCCTATGAAGACGATAACACAGGAGCAATATACATTTATGGGGGAAGTAATACAGGTGTTGACAAAATTCCTCGTCAAATAATTCTTGGAAAACAAATCACACCGGAAATACTAGGATTTGGTATCATTATCTCTAAGGCGATTGATATGGACCACAATAATTACAAAGGTATGTTTTCGATTATAATTGCAAGTGTGCATAAAAATCACCGATAATTTTGCAAGAAAGCGTGTCATCTAAAAATTGCAATTTGTATAAGATAACACGCTTGCATGCAAAATCATCTGGTCATTTCAATGCACGAACATAATAAATTGGAATATTTCACGAATGAAGAAATTATCGATAAATTGTATTAGTAGGAGAGCTGGCTGCAAATGTTTGCCGTCATCTGATACCCTAACAACACAGGGATGTCCTAGGTACATCCCTTTTTTGTCCCGCGGTACAAGGACATGATTGGGACATCCAGGGGATGTCCTGCAGTGGTTGTCCAGTGGACATCCCGCCCGGTACATCCCTAGGTAATCCTATTCGTGTCCCTGGAGTATCTGATATCCATTCACATCAGAGTCATTGAATTTCATCAAACTATTTAGTTGAATTTTTTCGAAAATGTTTGTTTCTCTTCCCGAAAATGATTGTAATGAAAATAAAGAATAAAGTCTCTGAACTTCTTAAGAAATTACCATTTTTCGCAGACAGAAACCGTACATGCATAATGCCCCTCATTTTTAAACACCCAAGAATGATAATAATTATACCCAATTCCTAATAAAGTTGTATTTATTCAGGTCTGTAGTTAATTCCTGTTTATAAATCTGTTTAGTACATAAATCTTCAGGAGGCATGATAGCCAATGGAGCAAGGTGCGTGCATGATAAGCCAAAGGTCCTGGGTTCAATCCCTACTCGAGCTGCAACTTTTTTCTTTTGTCGAAAGGATGTCCATGGGATATCCTTGGGACGTCCTAGGGATATCCTTCCATCGTACTTGGTACATCCCAGGGACGTACCAGAAGGACATCCCTTGGATGCCTTTTTTAGCGGCCAGCGGATGTCCCTGGGACATCCCTAGTATGTACGTTGTCGACAAAGGACATCCCTGGGATGTCCTAGTATAAAATCAGGGACGTCCATGGGAAGTCCCTAGGGTAACGAAATGTCATATCTTCCAAAGGCATGTATAATAGTATATTATGTAACAAGTGTTATAAACGTCCTTTTAGTAACGAGTAGTTTAAGCACGAGCGGAGCAGAGCGGAGCGAGTGTTTAATAAACGAGTGTCTAGAAGAGTTTATAAACACGTTACATACTATGATTTTTCTACGAACTCCGAAAATTACATTAACATACCTGCAATTCCTGCTAACCTACAAAGTACTTCGAAAGGAATGGGAATTGAGGACATAATACATGCAACTGCATGCAACCAGCGAGACACGTATAAGTGATATTGGTTGTAGATGTGCCAGTCCATTGCTTACTAACCTTTATTTCACGTTTATTTTCATGCTTAGCGCAGAATAAATGAATTGTTCTCAAAGATGGATGCTTTTATTTTACACTTCTTGGAGTTATGCAAGTACCAGAACATTCTCTTCGATTTCACTTTCGTCCACATTTCGCATATATTTTTAATGAAGAATTCTGATACAAACGAATATTGTTTGAATAATTCTGATACAAAATTCGAAAATAACAGTTGACAGTTGATACAATTGATAGGCCAGACATGTCTCAAATTACTGAAGCTGTGTTTAATGAACTGTGTTGCTATGGTAATGTGAATGTGTTTAAGAGATCGTGTTGCCATGGTAACGTGTTTAATATTTTGAATAAATCACAGATCGACAATCCGTGATTAATCGATCATTTAGCGTGGTACATATCCGTACGCTAAATGCCATTTTAGTTATGTGAGTAGAAAAACATTGTAATTTATCGAAAAGCACCTGTGCCAATCACAATCCTGAACAAAATGATTTAAAAATGGCATTGGTATCGCATGGCATAGTTCTCATCTCGTTATCAAATCGCGAAACCTAGTGCAAATTTCCGCATAGGAAAGTGCAATTTTCTATTCATTCTGCTCAGGATAGTGATTGGCACAGGTATCGTTCGATTAACTACAATGTTCTTACTTTTCTTTGGTACATATTGGGCGCCTCATGTAAACCTATTTTATTTTTTCAATCCAAAACCGTTTGTCTAACGAAAAAAAGTGAAGAGGTTCTTTTTGTTATCAACCAATGAGAAATTACAAAAGTGATTTTTATTTCCATGAAAAACAGTGGCGTGCCATTTTTTAATGTAATAAAATAATATTTTGGTCAATATCAACGGTTCAAAGAAAGGTAGATGATAATTATTCTCATCAAATTATAGCAAAATTTATCCTCTTCCAAAACATATAAAAATTGATATACCATTTGTAACGATATCTACCTGGAGATAGGTTATTTGGCACTTCAGTTCGGGTTGTTTAAATATCCAAAGAAATAACTCGGGCGCCACCTATATTATAGTGGTAGGTCCACTTTGCACCGGGCAGCTTCCAGCGAAGAATCGGTAATCCAGGGTTCTATGATTTAATATGTGTTACAATGACGCTACTAATGCAATTAACTTCCCTTATCCCGGATTACACGCTGCTCTGAATGAAATAACGTTTTGATCAAACAAGTCAATTTATTCCAAATCACTCAACAAGTTTGTACATTTATTTACACATCTATTTACAATAATTCAACCTAATCAGTTAAAACCCTTAAAATCCCAACCCACGCGTTCCGTCGCTCTAGTTATTATCATGATCAAACCGGAGTGACCCTCTCACGATAAATCGCGTTAAAAAAATCGGATGCCGGCAGTGAGCATCGACTTAGCAGATAGTACATTCCAGCTCAAAAACTAGTGAGAACAAGCGAGAAAAGCAAGCAGATCTAGTAAAAAGCTCAACACCAAGCGAAGCAACCTACTATAGTGCATCCTATGAATTTATGGATAACTAGATGAGTCACCTTTGTTATCCCGAAATTCCCTGTGAGTCGTAACCTCACCCTTGATGAGCCACCAGGGGACAGGTTCGCTATGCTGGGGAATACTTCACGACTCGATGAGCCACCGTTTTCGTGAAGAATTCAATGCACCCCACTGTGACTCGATGAGTCACCGTTTTCACAGGAAGGTACACTTCAGCTAAGCAGCTTTCCACTATTCAAGTCGATGAGTCACCGTTCTTGAAGAGTAAGAGAGCTCGACATATTCTACCAAGAAAACACTAACTCATAATATAATTATATATTATAATGCAATACTTTATATTTATAAAATCGTATATCTCAGTACTCTCACCCAATTGCTTGCTTGCTATGCAACTCGGTCTTCGGTGCTCGGTTGTACTGCGGTGCTTCTTCTCCGGTCGGTGTCTGGCTGTTGACTGCCTTGCCAATGATACAGGCTCTGGTAGCTCCGGTCTGTTCGGTTCCTCTCGTATCCTCTCGGTATCTCCCTCTCCTCGGTATCGGTCTTCTAATGTGGCCCAAGCGCTCTGTAGTCGATCTCGGCGTGAACTGCCTAACTCCTGTCTTCGCGATTCCATTTCGTAGCGCGTGCCTCCACTCTTGACTGAGAGAGGGAAGCGCGCTGCGCGAGCATTGCCGTATCGAATGCGAAGCCATATCATATGTGTGAGAGTTTTAAATCTAATATCCGCGGAATTGATTAATAAATAAATCAAATCAAATTTGCAAAAAGTATCTAGCCCGGTTTTATTTAATTATTCATCAGCCGCTCTGAACTTTTACAGAATACGAATGAAATGAATAAATGAAAATGAAAGTAATCACGAAAGAAATGTTCAACTGAAAATAAATGACTGTAACTTCGTTACACCCTCCCCCTACTTCAAAAAAAATTATGATGCCTATTATAATTTTATTGCGGAATAACCTAAATTATACAGGGTGTTCCGTTGGGAAACGGAAATACTTCAACGGTGGATAGAGGTGACCAAGGTGGTTCTGAATATACCATATATAATGGGTCTTACATGTTTCATTATCGAGATATAGGGTGTTTTATCAATTCTGGTAATTTCTTTGAACGCTCATAGCATACGAACCACCTGGTATATTTTTTTGATATTTGGTAGACATGTTTTCCTACTGCTACCCAAGCGACTTGTATATCCGTCATAAAAAAATTCCAGGCCCGGATTAACAAAAATTCAACATATTATTGGGTCCTCGAAAAAACACCCTGTATGTTTGAATTTACAAAATCCGCTTACATATCTGAAGAGAGCACAAAATGTTGAATGGATTTTTCCGTTTTTCATATCGAATTATGAAAATTTTGCAATTTTACAACTCATTTTATTCCATTTCATAGTCGTTGTCTGCATTTTTATGCCTGTGGAACGGGCCAGTGTTTATTCACAGGTCCTTACTTCATTCATTTACCTATTTATTTGTTTGAGACATATTTCCATGCACCCTGTATGTGGATTCACATATTTCAATATTTCTATTGTTTTGATGTTATAATTTCACTTACTTATTACATTCTTTATGTATTTGCGAATGTCATTGTCTGTACCTATGTCATCATTCAAATCTAGGTAGCTTTGATAATGACAGAACATTTGTCAAACAATTAACAGCATTCGCGAATTTCTCTTCATTGTTGTTATTTACTGATTTATTTATTCACCTAATTTTGAAAGAATGCCTCGTAAATTTTCCAATGAAGAATATGCTGATATGACGTATATTTATGGTTTTTGTGATGGAAATGGACTGGCTGCAAGACGAGAGTATCAAAGGAGGTTTCCTGATAGAAGAACACCCAATAACAAAACATTGGGACAACTTTTCAACTACATGCGAATACATGGAAGGTTTCCTACAGTACAATTGAATGAACACCACGAAAGAAGGCATGTTGATATGGAACGCAATATTTTGAATATGATTGAGAACAATCCAGAAATAAGCACTAGAAGGATAAGTAATGCTCTGGATATACCGAATACTACTGTTCATCGACGGTTGAAAAAAAATCACTTGTATCCATTTCACAAACAAGAAGTACAGAGGTTGGAGGTTGGTGATGAAAATTCTAGACTCAATTTCTGTAGATGGATAATACGGAATGAGAGAATATTGAATAGATGCCTTTTCACGGATGAAGCTCAATTCACACGAGACGGTGTATACAATTCAAGAAATTGTCATGTCTGGGCAGAAGAAAATCCTTTTGCTATTCGTCAGTCCCATTCACAGCATAAATTTTCAGTTAATGTTTGGTGCGGAATGTTTCATAATAAATTAATTGGCCCTCATATTTTACCTGCAAGACTAACTGGCGAAGTATACTTGGACTTCTTAGAAAATATGTTGCCAGTTTTACTAGACGTTGGAAATATCGATGTTGCAGGAATGTACTTCCAGCACGACGGTGCTTCGCCGCATTATAGGCTAATAGTTAGAAACTTTTTAAATCAAAATTTTCCTAATACATGGATTGGACGAGGTGGCCCTCATAACTGGCCCTCGAGATCACCCGATTTAAATCCCGTGGATTATCACCTGTGGGGTTATCTCAAATCCAAAGTGTATTCTTCAGAAATTAATACCAGAGAGGAGCTTATCCAGAGAATAGAAGAAACATGCCAAGAAATGGAAAACAACCAGGAAGTTATTCGAAAATCGGTTAGGAATATTCTGAAAAGAGCAAGGAAATGTATAGATCAAAATGGAGGTCACTTCGAGAATTTGTTATGATTTTCATGTTTCAAGTTGACTGTGTATATTTTTGGGTTCATCGTTGTAATATTTGAGGAAATAAAGTTGTTTCAACAGTGTTATTATTATGTCGATTGTTTTGTTGAACTCTTTCCACAAATACATAAAGAATGTTCTGCAGCGAATTTTTCAGGACATACAGATCGTTATTCGAAATTATTACATCAAAACAATAGAAATATTGGAATATGTGAATCCACATACAGGGTGCATGGAAATATGTCTCAAACAAATAAATAGGTACATGAATGAAGTAAGGACCTGTGAATATACACTGGCCCGTTCCACAGGCATAAAAATGCAGACAACGACTATTAAATGGAATGAAATGAGTTGTAAAATTGCAAAATTTTCATAATTCGATATGAAAAACTGAAAATATTCCGTTTTTAGCTATTGAAATTCGAAATCGCTTTTGCTGTAGCCTTCCGTACGGGCCGGCACTGGATCCACTTCGTGAATCGGTCTTGGAATACTACTAGGTAGTTGTTCCCCTTACTTGAGCGTGGCAGTGGTCCTACCAAATCGGAACTAACAGTTTCCCATGGTTGCCGGTTGATAGACGGTTGCATCGTTCCGGGTGTTTTCTGCTGGGAAGGCTTGTACTGCTGACAAGAATGACATCCTCTAACGTACTTAGCTATGTCCCTGAACATTCCTGGCCAGTAGTAGCGACCAGCTATTCTGGCGGTAGTCTTTGCTATACCAAGATGTCCAGCAGTGGGAGCATCGTGGTTCTCCCTCATGATTGCAGCACGAGCTGGTTTCGGGACACACAGTTTCCAGGGATCGGACAATTCGGGTTCGGAAAAGTCGGTGGAATCCCAAAAATGACGGTATAGTCGATCATCTCTAATACAGTAATCAGGATTGGCAGCAGGATCGTTCTGGATTTCGGTCTTCCTTCGGGTGTACCAAGAACATTCCTGTGTTCCCTCGATGGCACCGACGTTATCCTCTTCGTCAATGGGGAAAGGATGCCTCGACAAAGCATCAGCTACTCGGTTCAGAACTCCTTTTCGATACTTGATCTCAAAGTCGAATTGCTGTAGGTACATGCTCCAACGTGCTAATCGGCCACTGGGACTCTGGATATTATGTAGCCACTTCAAGGACTGGTGGTCAGACAGGACAGTAAAATGATATCCCTCGAGGTATGGGCGCATCTTTTCTATGCCCCATACTATCGCCAGACATTCCTTCTCAGTCACAGAGTATGCTCTCTCTGGGGTGGTTAGTGTTCGACTCGCATACGATATGATGTGATCGCCATCTTCCTTATTCTGGATTAGCACAGCCCCTAATCCTTGATCGCTTGCATCTGTTTGAAGAATAAATGGTCTCTCAAAATCGGGACAGGCTAGAACAGGAGATTCGGTCAGGCATTTCTTAAGGTGGCCGAATGCTTCTTCCTGTTCGGTTGCCCACTGCCATCGATAGCCTTTCTTCAGGAGTCGGTTCAGCGGTGCAGCCACATTTGAAAATCCAGGTACAAAACGTCTGTACCACGATGCAACTCCTAGAAATCTTCGTAATTGCCGAACGGTGGTTGGTGGTGGAAATTCTAATATAGATTTCACCTTATCGGGATCGGTAGCGATTCCTTCGCCAGTAACCACATGGCCCAGATACTTCAGCGACCTTCTGCCAAACTGACATTTGTCTGGGTTTAAACGGAGATTAGCAGCTCGGAGGCGACGGAATACTTCCTTCAGGATGCTGAGGTGCTGTTCGAAAGTCTCTCCCAGTACGATGATGTCGTCCAGATATGCGAAGCAGTACGGATCCAGCTCAGGTCCTATGATGCGATCCATTAGACGCTGAAATGAGGCTGGTGCTGCATGCAGTCCAAACGGCATTACCCGGAACTGAAACAGTCCCCGGCCGGGAACGGTGAATGCTGTGACTGGCTTGCTTGCATCAGTCAGGGCCACTTGCCAATACCCCTGTTTCAAATCTATGCTAGAAATGTATCTAGCTCGGCGTAATTTATCTAAAATTGCATTGATGAAAGGTAGGGGGTATGCATCTTTATGCGTCACAGCGTTGACTTTCTGGAAGTCGATGCAGAATCTCGGTTTGCCATCTTTCTTCCGGACTATGACGACTGGTGAGCTCCACGGACTGTTAGATGGTTCTATTATGCCTTCTTCCAGCATTTTATCAACTTCGGTGTTGATGACTTCCTGCATTCTAGGATTCTGTGGTCGGTAACGCTGTTTGATTGGTTCCGGATTAATCAAACGTATCTCATGTTTGAGTATCGGCGTTACTCCCTTGATGTTCTCAAATTGAGCGAGCTCTTGTTCCAGGAATGCATTGAGTCTCCTTTCCTCAGTCAAAGTCAAAACAAGTTTTTCAGCACGGTCTACAGTATCGATCGGATCCACCGGTTGCGGTTTCTGGTTGGTTATCGGTTCCCCATTCATTCGTATCCCTCCATCTGAAAGGTCTAGTTGGAACTTCTGCGGTTTCAGAATATCCATGCCGATGACAAAATCAGATGATAGTCCAGGAAGATGACCAACTATGGCAGGAAAAGTAATGCTTCCAATCACTAGGTTCAAGTGATACTTGCTAGGAACTTGAGCTGGGAGGCCGTTAGCCATTCTGGCCATGGAAGCATCTGGTGCTTCTTTAGCGACTCCCATTTCTTGACATTTTCTAGCCACATTATCACCCATATATGTTCTAGATGCTCCGGTATCCAACAGTGCCTCAAAACGGTCACCAAGGGTGTGCACAGAAACGAATGGACGGACATCTTCAGGTCGGACGGTTCGGATCGTTTCCGAGACATTGGTAGAATGGCACTGCTCGGGTCTCGGTACGGGGCAATGCCTTTCTAGTTTTCCGACCTAGGGCATGGACAGTCACGTGACATCACTCCTTCTTTCCTACATCGGGAGCAGAATAGTTTGGGAGCCGATCGGCACTGAGTTCTCAGGTGTCCTGTCTGTCCACACCTCCAACATATGACTGGTGGCGGTGGCCTCGACTCGCTTCTCGCAGGGTTGGACGGTCTATTTTCATTCGTTCTTGGGATTTGGGTAACTGTCAGAGGGGCTGTCGCCGGGGATGTCGATGGGACTTTCGACACGACAGAGTACCTTGCACCGATTGCATAGGTCTGATATCTCTCCTGTATCTCTTCTCTAAGGAGTTCAAAGTCCTTAACCGCACGAGAAAATGAGACAATATCGGAAAAGTCATCTCGTTTGATGTGCTGTCGGTATTCTGGTAGAAGGTTTCGGTACAGCCACATGAGCTCCTGGTCTGGTGTCATATTTCCATGCCTTCGTACCAGCGTCTGGATATCAGTTACATATGCTTGAACAGGCTCATTCGGTTGCTGTAGACGTCTCCCAATCGCAACTTCCAGATCTATCTGATAGTTTGCAGGAAAGTAGAAAATTCGGAATAATTCGATGAATGCATTCCACGTCGTGCAGGCGGTCCGGTTATTTCGGTACCAGAGAGCAGCTTCCCCTGAGAACAGATCTGGCAATACAGCGATAAGCCTATGAGCAGGTATATTCTGGGATACTCTAACCTCCTCGAGCCTTTCCAGGAATGCGACTGGATCTCCTAGCCCATCAAAGGACAAATTCCAGTCTCGCGTGCGTATCGGTTCTTGACTCGGGATGATCATGGACGTACATGGGGCTGACATTCCTGCTGAAGTGGTCTGAGTTGGAGCAGACATTGCCGGTGTGGTCCCAGGTGAGGTTACGTTCACAGAGGGCATGGTGTTCGGAGTCGGAAATGTCCAAGTCGAAGTCAGTGGGACATTTCCTAGAATCGGTGTCGACGGTGCAGTTGCCACTCGACCTTCCCTCAGGAAACTAATGAGCCGTCTTCTCTTGTCCTCGACAGTTCCAGAGACTCCAAGGCCAAACTTTGACAGTTCCACGTCAATATCGGCCTTTTTCAGCTGATATACCCAGCTCACTCTGACATCTACAGGCTCTTTCTTCGTCGGTGAAGTCTGTCCTTCTCCGGACTCTGGAGCCTTCGCCGTGTCTTCATTCACCATGTTTTATCTCTGTGGTATGCCTCTCCACTTCAACGTCTCGTGCTAGACCCCTCGACCAATTTTTCTGGTCTCCAAAGTTCGAGTATTTGCGTCGGTATTCGGTTGAATAATAATTCGCGAACGAACAATCGTATCCACTCGGTATTCGGGACGGTTTCCTCGTACCTGGGGATCTGGAAAACGATATGCCACACGACTCTATGACTCAAACCGTCTAACGACTTTCAAAGTGACATATCTCGCTTTTAACATGTACCAATGTGGCCGGCCACTTTCTAGAGTAACTAATCGATTCTAGGATTTGGGGCCACGGAATGACTTATGTACCGAATCAGGGCGATTGCATCAGCACGAGAATACACGAAATAAATTTCCGACCCGAAAACCTACTGAATGAGGGGTCACTCGGCTATATTCGCAGAAAGCTAACTTCGGTGTATCTCGGTCTAACTCGGTTTTAGTCGGTCCCTGCTCGGGCGCCAAATTTGTAACGATATCTACCTGGAGATAGGTTATTTGGCACTTCAGTTCGGGTTGTTTAAATATCCAAAGAAATAACTCGGGCGCCACCTATATTATAGTGGTAGGTCCACTTTGCACCGGGCAGCTTCCAGCGAAGAATCGGTAATCCAGGGTTCTATGATTTAATATGTGTTACAATGACGCTACTAATGCAATTAACTTCCCTTATCCCGGATTACACGCTGCTCTGAATGAAATAACGTTTTGATCAAACAAGTCAATTTATTCCAAATCACTCAACAAGTTTGTACATTTATTTACACATCTATTTACAATAATTCAACCTAATCAGTTAAAACCCTTAAAATCCCAACCCACGCGTTCCGTCGCTCTAGTTATTATCATGATCAAACCGGAGTGACCCTCTCACGATAAATCGCGTTAAAAAAATCGGATGCCGGCAGTGAGCATCGACTTAGCAGATAGTACATTCCAGCTCAAAAACTAGTGAGAACAAGCGAGAAAAGCAAGCAGATCTAGTAAAAAGCTCAACACCAAGCGAAGCAACCTACTATAGTGCATCCTATGAATTTATGGATAACTAGATGAGTCACCTTTGTTATCCCGAAATTCCCTGTGAGTCGTAACCTCACCCTTGATGAGCCACCAGGGGACAGGTTCGCTATGCTGGGGAATACTTCACGACTCGATGAGCCACCGTTTTCGTGAAGAATTCAATGCACCCCACTGTGACTCGATGAGTCACCGTTTTCACAGGAAGGTACACTTCAGCTAAGCAGCTTTCCACTATTCAAGTCGATGAGTCACCGTTCTTGAAGAGTAAGAGAGCTCGACATATTCTACCAAGAAAACACTAACTCATAATATAATTATATATTATAATGCAATACTTTATATTTATAAAATCGTATATCTCAGTACTCTCACCCAATTGCTTGCTTGCTATGCAACTCGGTCTTCGGTGCTCGGTTGTACTGCGGTGCTTCTTCTCCGGTCGGTGTCTGGCTGTTGACTGCCTTGCCAATGATACAGGCTCTGGTAGCTCCGGTCTGTTCGGTTCCTCTCGTATCCTCTCGGTATCTCCCTCTCCTCGGTATCGGTCTTCTAATGTGGCCCAAGCGCTCTGTAGTCGATCTCGGCGTGAACTGCCTAACTCCTGTCTTCGCGATTCCATTTCGTAGCGCGTGCCTCCACTCTTGACTGAGAGAGGGAAGCGCGCTGCGCGAGCATTGCCGTATCGAATGCGAAGCCATATCATACGTGTGAGAGTTTTAAATCTAATATCCGCGGAATTGATTAATATATAAATCAAATCAAATTTGCAAAAAGTATCCAGCCCGGTTTTATTTAATTATTCATCAGCCGCTCTGAACTTTTACAGAATACGAATGAAATGAATAAATGAAAATGAAAGTAATCACGAAAGAAATGTTCAACTGAAAATAAATGACTGTAACTTCGTTACACATTACATCTGATTTTTTTTTAACTCAAAAATTTGCTAACATTTCAGTTAACGCCATTTATCGGCGACAGCAAAAGTCAAAAATTCGATCCCAAATAAGCGGTTTGTAGGGCAAATTATGCTCTTTCATATGAGCTTAAGTTTGCTAAAATCGGTCTAAATAAACGGGAGAAATCTTGGTTCGATTAAAAAAACAATCGAACTCCCCCCACCGCTTTATTTTGATAGATAAAACAAAACGTTTCAGACAAAAAATGTAGGAAAATGGTCAGTAAATATGAAAATGATATCATCAATATACTTTCATTAGACAAAATTCTATAAAAATCCTATTCTTCTACTTGGTGTTGGTTGTTACGCCCTCTAGAGGACGTTTGACAAACTCGAAAATAATTTCCAGCAATTTCTCTTGGCGACTTTTATCATGATTTTTTTTTCTCAAATCTAAACGACCAATATCTTATGAAATATGGCCGCTCGCTACCCTTAACTGATCACCCTGTACTTCATGGAGAATATTGAAAGCTATACTAGTCACAGCCAGCACAGAACCTCAAAAATTGTAGCCTTTTTGCAACCCTTTGAATTCGAATAAGTATCTTAAAAACAAAGCCATAAATCAAAAATTTGCAGAGGTATTTTAATTCTTCAAATAGAACAAGCAATCAAAAAATCGAATCTTGTTGTTGAATATTCAGTGAAACCGAATTTGCGAATATCCAAACGAGTCACGATTCAAACTGAGCTAAGTTTGTGGCAGAGCGTCAGTATTTCCCAAAATTGTTCGTTCCTGTCGAGGGATAATATTCGATGGACCACTGTGATGCTCGCTCTACAAGCATGTTGAATTTCAAACTGGTCCATCGGATATTATCTTGAGAGAGGGGACAAATATTCTCGGAAATACTGACGCTCTGCCATTAACCCTTTGTGGTTGCGATATATGAAGACACAGCTCTAATAGTTTTTAGCCACATTCTTAAGTGCATGCGTAAATGTCCCTTCTCTTGATAGGAACCCGTACTATTCCGCTTATTCGCAAGAGAAGACATTTGTTTTAGATTAATGAACATGGTTCCGTACTGCCTTTGCTAATCAACTGTTTCATTCTATTTTTTCGTCTATTATTTCAATATAGCAAGTGAGGTTTCTTTTGCAAAATAGTGAAAAACTCATTGAAAAATGTCATAGTAGTGGGAAAATGAGAATTCTATCGATGAATAATTTTATTTTTCGCCAGAAAGTTGGTGATCTCACGTTGTGGACGCAAGGAAAAGAGTACCTCTACTGTTTTTTCGTTCAGATAAAAATTGTTCTCATTTCGCTCTACTTTTGATGTGAGATTATGTCTCAGCGACCAGAAACATTGTTTCTTTCAATATCATCCCAATAAACATTTGTTATTATATTGATAACTGAAATAGTAGTAGTGTATGCACTTCCTTGGTATATATGTACACACTAACTGGTCAACGACCTAAGTTGAGGTCGATTAGCCCAAAGTGTTCTGCATTGTGTGTTTTGTGCAGGCTTTGTTACTAACTCCATACGCTAATTTAAAAGCAGCACTGTGAATTAGAAGGCAATCGTGAATCGTGCCGGACTATCCCCAGCCGATGCTCCAAAACTCAACAATATTGAATCAAATATTGGAAACATTCCTTGCCCTGGCTGGGATTCGAACCCACGACTTCGCGGTCATGAGTCGGGCGCTCGTCCACTGCGTCAATCTCGACTGAAATGAATTGGTGGTAAATCATCTTGTGTGATTTGAACAATGTTTATTGCCTAGGTAGTGTCTTCAAACCGAGGACACGTCCTGAAGCCTTCAGCCAAGGTCTGAAAATAAATTGACATGCATATACAGGCTGATTCACGGTGGATGGCACATTAGACGTTTATGGTGAACCAGACAACGGATCATTTTGAAAATTCATTGGAGGGCATATTCGGACATTCTCTAGCCAACTAAAATATTTTCGACAATGCGGTGTTGCCGCTTATATTAGAAAGCAGTAGCAACTTTGATTTTTCAAATGGAACACTCTGTATTTCATTGCATTTTAAGATTCTCCCTGGAAAGCAGATTTCATCGATATATCACACTTGGGGTCTAGCGGAAATGATTACAGATATATAGGGTGTGAAAAATCGACATTTTTCAACATTAGGAATTTTTTTTGTCGAAACTATTCATTATTGGTCAAAACGGCTCACATGTCCCTATCTCAACTTTTGATCAACTATCTACTAACATTTAATTGAAACAAATACAGGGTGGTGCAGAATTCAGAATCTTGATCACCCGGTATATGTCCCAATTAAATATCAGTAGATAGTTAATCAAAAGTTGAGATAGGGACATGTGAGCCGTTTTGACCAATGATGAATAGTTTCGACACAAAAAAATCCTAAAGTTGAAAAATGTCGATTTTTCACACCCTATATCTCTGTAATCATTTCCGCTAGACCCCAAGTGTGATACATCGATGAAATCAGCTCTTCAGGGAGAATCTAAAAATGCAATAAAATACAGAGTGTTCCATTCGAAAAATCAAAGTTGCTACTGCTTTCTAATAGAAGCTGCAACACCGCATTGTCGAAAATATTTTAGTTGGCTAGGGAATGTACGAATATGCCTCCCATTGGATTTTCAAAATGATCCGTTGTCTGGTTCACCAGAAACGTCTAATGTGTCATCCACCGTGAATCAGCCTGTATACACCTTCTAGAATCACATGTGAATGAATTTGTGCATTTTTTATTAAAATATATCAAGTAAATAAATTCCGGCCTCAAAGGGTTAACTTAGCTCAGTTTAAATAGCGGCACGTTTGGATGTTCGCAAAGAGGACATTATTCCCTTTCATTTGCTCTTTGTTTCAACTCGTTAACACATGACGGAAGTATGTCCGGAAGAATGGCAGCAAATAAATCGCTGTGCCGTAGATTTTTCTGGCAGTGCAATCTTCGCTGTAAGTTTTCGATGATTGCTTTGCTCTCATGGGACATTTTATATACAGGGTGACCCTTTGAAAACGAAACAGAGGCTGTGTAGGTCGCCAAAACCGGATTATAAAAGAAAAGTTGAACACGTTAACTATATTTTCGAGGGGGCTATCGACCTAGAACATTTTCGGTTCTGCCGGCGTTGCCGCTTTTAACGAAAAGAAGCAACAACTTTGTTATTTCAAATAGAACACCTTGTATTTCATTGCATTTTTAGATTATCCCCGAAGAGCTGATTTCATCAATGCGTCATACTTGGGGTCTAGCTGGAATGATTTCAGGGGTATAAGCTGTTCAAAATCGAGATTTTTCAACTTTAAGATTCTTTTGTGACGAAACTATTCATTATTGGTCAAAGCAGCTCGTATGTCCCTATCTCAACTTTCAATTTACTATCTACTGACATCAAATTGGAACAGATACAGGGTGATCAGAATTCTAAATCTTGAACCACCCTTTATTTGTTTCAAATAAATGTCAGTAGATAGTGAATCGAAAGTTGATATAGGGTTATATGAACCGCTATGACCAAAAAAATCCTTAAGTTGAAAAATATCGATTTTGAACACCCTATAGCTCTCTAATCATTGCCGCTAGATCCCAAGTGTGATACATTGATGAAATCAGCTCTTCGAGGAGAATCTAAATATGCACTGAAATACAAGGTGTTCCATTTGAAATAACAAAGTTGTTGCTTCTTTCCGTTAGAAGCGACAACGCCGCAGGGCTGAAAATATTTTAAAACGATGTCAGAGTTTTTTCATGATCCGGTTTTGGCGACCTACAGAGCCTCTGTTTCGTTTTCAAAGGGCCACCCTGTATGAGGGAAATATTCAATGAAATTAATAGCAACGCATTGTATTATTCTTATTTCAGATTTGGCGATAGGTGCTTATTTATCAGGCAATGCTGTGCTTCTGAGAAGTCGTCCAATAGTCGTCGTACACTATAATCTTCTTGCAGCTCCTAGTGTATTGAAATTGGATTCGACTTCTTTCTTGTTGAATATTTGTTTTTCATACTCTATTCACAGTGAAGAAACTGTTGGTGAGTACCTACAAACTGTGTATTTAGTTTTGCGATTTCATTTTAGTAAGATAAAATAATGGGTTTTCTTCTATGACGGGGAAAAAGTTGGTACTTTTTTCCCGGATATATCTCATATATATACACTTTTGATTGCTTTTGTAGTGCTATAGTTCCGAAAAATGAGTCAATGATACCGTCTCTTGATTACTTCAAAAGATTGATAAAACATGCCTACAACCATTCTGTCAGAAGGTGAAATTCAAGTACTTACCTAAGTCCAATTATGTTCATTCGACGTCATGTGCTCAGGAGCCGTACGAAACAATTCACCTGGATTTCGCAGAATTAAGTAAAAAATCAGATCTGAATAGGAATACTCAATCTTTTTTGGTTATAGTGAATGAAGCAAGTAGACATGTTTCTGCAAAAGCTATGAAAGAAACAGGTAGAGCATTGAGAGAATATTTTAGTGAATTTCCTTTTGAAAACAAAATAAAAAATATTGTGACAGATTGTGGACGATCTTTTACCTCAGGAGAATTCAAAGAATTGGCATTATCTGAGGGCATACAATTGATTCCGTCGACTCCATATCATCCAAGCAGAAATGGATTAGCAGAAAGATCTGTGAGAACTTTGAGAACATTCATTAAGTGTTATCCAGATTATAATGAATACTTGGGTTGTTCACCTAAATTCGCATTATACGGAAGAACAACAGTCCTCCAAGCTGATAAAAGACTAGGAATAGAGTTTGAAATATGTATCAAGGGAATTATTATAAGGGCCTCAATTACGCTGGAGGTATATATAGCTCCTAGGGCGCTAAGTGAAGTTGCTGAGAACTTAACAAAACCTAGTATTTGGTAGGTCTCGTCAAAATAAATTACTTTTCTCCCATGAAATCTTTATCGAAAAATGATTTGTTCTCTGTATTTCAACACCCTGTATCTCCGAAATGAAGCATTTCCAGGCACAAGCTTATATAGACTTTATTTCTTAAAATTGTCTCAGGAATACTTCACTGGAGTACAGTTCCACATACAATAAGGAATTATAGCTATAAGTGTATCCATAAATGTATATATTCTCTGATATCAAAATGTTGTTACATGCATTTTTTTTTTCATTTATACAGGGTGACCCAGGGTTAAACCGCCAAACGTTAAGGGTCGGTTATTTGGGCAAAAATAAGACTTTTTTTCCAATAAACATTTGTCGTAACTTGCTTTGATTTCGATATACAAGGTGTCGAAGTTTTCAGAAAAAATCGGTTCTTCATTAATTACGGCTTGAACTTACGGCAGATTTCGATGAAACTTGGTATGCTTATTTGCGGTGAAACGGAGCTCCAAGAATCACATGAACTGCTCAAAATGAACACCATCTTTCTCGATGCAAAGTTCGCACCTACGGACGACTTATTCTGCAGCTGCACGGCACTCTGCTGGTGTAATCTCTGCATGAATGATCCTTTCCCGCAGAGTACCAATATTGAACATACAAAAAAAGTCATACAATGACTTGTCCTAATATCAGTTAGTCTCTATTACGTTATCAGTTTCCTAATAAAATAAAATAATAAAACAAAAATATCCTTATATCATTTTGATTACTTTCTGGGACGCCAATGGAAATAATTTAATTCGGATTACATCAAATGGAGCTCCGTTTCACCGCAAATGAGCATACCAAGTTTCATCGAAATCTGCCGTAAGTTCAAGCCGTAATTAATGAAGAACCGATTTTTTCTGAAAACTTTGACACCTTGTATATCGAAAACAAAGCAAGTTAGGACATATGTTCATTAGAAAAAAAGTTTTATTTTTGCCCAAATAACCGACCCTTAACGTTTGGCGGTTTAACCCTGGGTCACCCTGTATAAATCTTGCTCTGCTAGAAGTGTATCACTATGAATCGAAGTGGGTGTTTGTACCCTATATCCATTGTCCATCTACGGCTATGATTGATTTGACAGAAAATATAACCTCTAAAATCATATCTGACAATCAGGCGCTACTAGGGAAATTGAAAAGACAAAGAGCAGAATATATGTCTTATTCTTTTATTCACTTAAACCATTGTATTATAGAAAATAGAAAAGGACAAAAGTTCAGCTGTGTCCTAACTCTTATAAAACTAATACCATCCAGTGACTCTACTTGACACTGCTGTTTTGACGTTTTTTGTATATTAGAGTACGGACACTAGACAAGCAGTGACAATCAAACATACCCACAAACGATTTTAAATCAAATCATAGTTTTGCCAGACAAGGACAAGAAGATATTTTTCACTTATATAAAGGATCCTCGCATCTTCCTTCCTCCACAAGTCCTGGGAAAAGTACATCCATATATATTTCTCTGTTTTAGATTTTTGTATGAGAGTGCATAGCGTCTCCTCGAGTGGGTAAAAGGGTACGATGAATTGATTAGAAAATAATTTCTTCTCGAAATATATATCGAATGATAAGGCTAAAGAACCTCAATGGAGGTCGATATCAAGTTGGTATGTACATATAAACCAACGAAATACATATACTGTTCCTATGAAATAAGTCTCTTATATGTAGGTATATATACATATACGTTCAGTTGAATATTTTTATATCAAAAAAGTTCAGAATGGGGTAAAAACTGATAAATTTCAACCAATGAAACATACTTTTATTTTGTATGGAACGATTTCACTTGTACAAGAGTATTACTCACTAAGTAATTAATAAATGAACAAATGATATGGCAACAATAACAGCTGGTTTCAGTTAGGATAAATAATACAGGTTCTCCAAGACATACGGAAGTAGGTATAAATGGACTCGACTCACATTGTTGGTTTGAACCCGGCCATCGGAAGATCATTTTCAATACCTAATAATATAAACGGTGCACTCGTTAAGCGTTCTTGTTCTGTGCTCTGATAATATCTTGCTCGTATCTTGGTACCCAAGAAGTGGTTCAATATCCACTAGGAGCTATGAAGTCGTCTAGCACTTCTCAACTACGCATGATGAACATACACATTCAGACTTGGGATTTCAACTTTGAAGAAGCGATACACGAACAATATATTCAACTCTTTGATATAGATACATCAATATCTGGTACATAAGAGAGTTCCACAAAGTGACTATATGTTTTCACAAAATTATTATAAGAGTTCGTATACGAAGATGATCTAAAGAATTCCCGGTTGAACAGGAAGGGAAATCGGTTTGAGTCAGTCAATTCAGGAAGTTGCTGCTGTTTCATCATCAGATGATCGACCATGATCTACATGGTGGCTATTGTGATCAGAAAATTAAAAATTTCATTCAAAATACCGGGTTGGAGATTTTGTTCGAAATTCGTCTATTCAGAGTACGCAGTGATGGTAATTCGTATTGAAATTTCAATAAACTATTGTAACCAGATGAACCACACGTGAATTTGATCACCAACGCTTTCTCCAAACTTTTTGCATCCCATCTGTTACCATTAAATTTCGAATTTTGATATGAATCATGCTCATATAAAGCAACATTTTCACACATATTATTCAATTTTTCATTCAAATGTTCCATTCGGTACCAGGATATTTGCTTGTTCAATTTTCTTGTATTTCTGATATTTGCTGATTTTGTTTCGAATGTGAAATAATTTTTAGGTGATAGTTCTAAATTTCGCTAACTCTTTTGTATCTAAATCTTTTTGCTTTAACTTATCTTCCAACTCTCTATTTTTTTCTTCTATTTGTTTCCTGAATTCCTCACTCTCTGCCACTCGTAAACCTTGGATTTTTTAATATTCCTGCTCTAAAAATTCGATTCTCAAGTCTTTTTCTTTCAAAATATGTTCGAAATGAATTTCATTATCTGCAAGTTTTTCGTTTGTTGTTGGTTCTGATTTGGAATAAGGTTCTTTTCGATACTCGCTCAGTTTATAAATTGTGGGTTCGGCTCTTTCTCTCAATACGGTCCTATTCTTCAACATCAAATCTTCCGTTCTGAAGTGTACCTGATAAGAATGCGTTATGCGTTATGTCTGATTGTCAGTTCTTGTCATAGTGTCCGTACTCTGATATACAAAAAACGTCAAAACAGCAGTGTCAAGTACATTTAGGAACTCTAGTTGATACTAATGTAATATCACCTACCCATCCTGAAATGAAATCTATGACTTTGTTTTAAATCTTGAGACTACCTCGTTTTCCCCGCCACGCTTATTTTCAAATGTGTTCACATCACTCGACATTCTACAACGGCGAACAATAATACTTGTTGGATCACAAAAACGCGGGCGGCTTTTTCGAGAAAATGTCGTATTATGATAGTTTCCCCTGGAAATCAGTTCCTTGAACGTTTGGGCTGAGTTATGAAACAACATTTTCAAGAGATATGATTTGTTTTTAGATATTATCTACGAAATAAAAGTAGTAGGTCGAGCAAATATATTTGGCAATGAAACTATCATTAGAAATCTCGTTATAACTAAAGGAAACCTTACATGTGATTCTATCAATGTAACTGTTGAGGTGAGAACACGAATCATATAAAAACTGCTTAGCAATGTTCAAACCTTTTTTTTTGCAGGAGTCAGAAAATCTTAGCTCATCTATAAAAGCAGTATTTTCGTATAGACTGAACTACAATTCAACAGAGAAGGGGATAACATATATTTCGGAAAGTGTACTCGAAAACAAGGACGAATTGTGTATACGGTGTCCCGTTTTGGATGAATATCGCTCGAACGAAACATATAAGGAATTCGATATTCCTTTTACCAGGGATTGTGGAGATGACGATATTTGCCAATCAAATTTGAGTATCAGTATAAATATCGCGGGTTTGGGGTATGTACAATTATTTTCTTCTCTTCACATCAGTTAAGTAGATGTTTTTCATTCGGCAGTAGCAGTAATGGTCTCTGGTTAGACTTCTATAACTACGATAATCGATAGAAAATGTTGAAACATACTTATTTTTTCGTCAAGATACTGGTTTACAATACAGGCTGACTGACAAAAAACGCCCCAAGTCATAGCGCCGCTATTTATTATCCGGTTTTGAAAAACAAAAAAGCAAATGAAATGATATATCAGATACTACAAGGTGGCACTAACAATTTTTTTTTAAATTCCAACTCTAACGACGCCGATTGTCAACTTTTTTTTTCGAATGGAAACATATATTTTTCAATTTTTTTTTTTTCTGATAGAGATTTTTTTCCTGAATGCAATCATGTATAACAAGTTGATTTTTGCACAAAATTAGTTGACAAAAATCAATTCTCCGCCGACAAGAAATGGGTATTTTCATTACATTGTCTATCGAGTCATTGAACGTAGAGTCCGTCACTTATACAAAAAAATACATTACAATGTTAGAAAAATAATGATTATTTGAAAACAAAATATCTTAGGAAACTACAATTATTGCTCAAACTGGCCCCCGTCCTGTTGAACACATAGTTCACACCTTGCTATGATACAATTTTCTCAGGGTTTTTTTATGGGGGTTCTGGCCGTGTTGGTAACCATAGGCCGTAGAAATAACAGGATTACGCAAGCCACTCAGTATTTTTATTTCATGTTATTATATAAATAGCCATCTATATACAGGGCGATCCTCTGTCTCACTAAAACTGTAAAGTTGACCATGATATATATATATATAGTTTATACAAATATTGTTGAAACAAGAATACACTATATTAATTGGAATTACTTGTGAAAATAAATGCTTTTAAGGACATATTTGATGCTTTCATTTGCAACTACTTGAGAAATAACTGATTCTGAGTACGTCGATAATATTGTTAATAGCTAGTCTGAGAAAATCATTATAATTCTTAACCAAAAATCAAAGCTCATGACCACGTGGAGAAAAGTTTCAAATTGAGGAAAAATTTATAGAAATACATAATTTCGCCTACCTGTAAAGTTGACCAGGTCACAAAAACGAAGTGTTTTCGCAATTGTTATAGACCCTTAGGTTCTACCATAAAGTTTTATTAGAGAGTCAGTTTGAAGAGAGGTGTGACTGCCTTCAGGTTTTGCTATCAAAAAGGCCTCGTTCAAGAACTTTATCTCCCACACTAGTTTTTATCACAATCAAATGTGTGGTGGAATGGCGCAAAAAATAATTCATCGAAAAATCATACCTGTAGAGCCCCCTGTCCGTAGGGTATACCACCAACAACAACAACTGATGGATTTCTACCATCTCCCCAACATGGATGATCTTGCAGTTTATTGGCTCGTTGGTAGATGGCGCAATGATGCTCAAATAAATTAGGATTATAGCAAAACAAATTTAAACAATTATTTAGTAGACAGAGTACCTACCCAACAACAAAATGTACACGGCTAAAGGAATTTATATTTATTATCTATCAAAAATAGCGAATATAATGGCTGCAATAAGAAACGGAAGGACATGGAACCTGATTGTCCCGTTACAACCTTCTAATTACACCATGAGTTGCGTTCCAGATAAAATTAGGAGGTATTTCACGACAAACTTCAATGATTCTCTGCTGCAGAGTTTCTAAATTTTCTGGACGTGATAGATAAACTCGATCTTCAAGATACCCCCACAACCAAAAATCAAGTGGCGTGAGATCGGGTGATCTTGGCGGCCATCGAACTGGTCCATAAGTCCCAATCCATCTTTCAGCAAATGTAGCATTCAACCATTCAACATTTATTTGGGCATTATGAGCAGGGGCTCTGTCTTGTTGAAAGTAAATTCTGTTCAGATCGGCAACTGGCAACTCCTCCAAAAAGTTTTCGATATTTTGATGCAATATTTGGTGATATCTCTGTTGATTTAGTGCGCCATCTATAAAAAATGTACCAATCAATCTATCGCACCAAATACCGCACCACACATTCACACTGAATCTATTTTGAAAATTCGTTGGAACGATAATTCTTGGATTTTCTTGGCTCCAATAGCGGTGGTTGTTTCTATTGAAAATGCCATTATTAGTGAATGTACACTCGTCGGTCCAAATAATTTTTCTATAAAACGTTCGATCTTGTTGCATCGCATTCAGAAAATGCCTGCAAAATTGTTCCCTTCGATCTCGATCATTTTCTACTAGTGCTTGTACTTTTTGGGGCACGTATGGTATGAATTTGTGCTTCTTGAGTATTGCTTGCACGGATTGTTGCGAAACGCCAATGTTATTAGCAATTTCTCGAGTAGAAGTCCTTGGGTTTTCTTCTACACTAAGAAGAACTTCAAATTCGACATCCTCATCGAACTGACGTTCCTTTCGTTTAGGTTTCTTGAGTGCTCCGTAGTTTCTCAAATTTCGTTCTAGAGCAAATTTACGACGATCTGGAACTTCTCTGTCAGGAAATCGGTCAACGTATAATCGCAATGCTTGACCACTATTTCTACCGCATTCAAAGTACGTTTGTATCATGTCGGTCAGTTGATTATTATTCATATTTCGTTTTATTTTGAAGAATGAATATCTTGAGCTGTTTGAAAATATGGAACAAATGTCACACTCACAGCTCATGGCCATAGTTGATTCTGAGACATCTACTGCCACTTCAATGACTCGATAGACAATGTAATGAAAAGACCCATTTCTTGTCGGCGGAGAATTGATTTTTGTCAACTAATTTTGTGCAAAAATCAACTTGTTATACATGACTGTATTCAGAAAAAAATTTCTAACCCGGAAAAAATTTAAAAATATATTGTTAACATTTGAAAAATAAAATTGACAATCGGCGTCGTTAGAGTTGAAATTTAAAAAAAAAATGTTAGTGCCACCTTGTAGTATCTGATATATCATTTCATTTGCTCTTTTGTTTTTCAAAATCGGATAATAAATAGCGGCGCTATGGCTTGGGGCGTTTTTTGTCAGTCAGCCTGTATATGCTTCAATTTTTTGTTTTGAAATCTCATCTGTTCAAACGAAAGCTATCGATTAGAAGTTTTATGAGCACGATACTATCGGCAATATGAATATTCTGTATTGATAGATCGTCGGAGCTATACTACTGGGTATCTTTTTTTTTTTTTTCGAATTATCTGATATTTAATCTTTCTGGCGCTACTGGTGAACTAAAACCAATGGAGAATCATTTTAATTTCTTCACCTTACTTTCAATTCTTCATTTGTTCCATGCAATCTATTACTTAGCTATCGTGTTATTGCAAAAAATGTTAAACTATGCCTAACAGTTAGGTATTGAATATGAATGTCTACCTCACATTAATTATCATTTTATCTAAATATTTAGTTGATCGCGCGAATCAGAATGGAAAGGGTTATTAGAATCTGATATCAATATATCAGGGCCGTATTTGAAAAAGACAAGTTGATGATGGCTACTCGAAGACAAAATGTTGGATCAGAAAATCGATGATGCCAAATCGAAAAGCATCAAAAGTTGCCAGAAATTCAGTTTTAGAAATAACTCAAAAACGAAATGGCATATCAGAGATTTTCGAAAATCATTTTATTGGTCCTTCACTCACGCAACTTTTCTTACTTATAACCAAATCTGTATCTTTCGTAGTTTCCGAGATGCCAATACTGGCCCTCTTATCTTAGGTACAAATACATCAGATACAATAAATATCAAAGAATTGTTTTCCAACTGACATATTTGATAACTTGAAAACAGTTTTGTTTTTTTATTATTCAGGGTATTAAGGCTCGAGCTCGAAAATGAATTTCATTTATGTCCGAGCGATTTTTTTTATCGATTCCAACTACCCGAAAAGCTTTTTGATTTTTTTCCGATGACCGGTCTGCATCTATTGTTTTTCAGGAAAAATGAGCCCTTTGTACTTGGATCAAGAAATAACCTGGAAGTAGAGGTGGTATTGGATAACACAGGAGAAAATGCTTTTGGTACAGAATTACAGATTATATTACCGGAAGTTACGTTTAGACAAAAACCAGCCAGATGCAGAAACATATTCACAAACGGTTCGGCCGTTATTTGTACTATTGACAACCCACTGAGAAAAAATGCAACGGTAATAACAATATACTTCATTCGCTTTATAGAACTATGAATAAACTTATATTTTTCAGAGAATACTCCATTTAGATCTGAACTTGGAAACAAATTTGTACAAGTTTTCGTCTGCAAAGGAGCTGCAAATGCTTTTCACAATTGTGACAACCAGTGAGAATAGTAAGAATTTTGTTAGATACGGACTAGAACTAAGGCGAGAGGCTGATATCAAATTATTTGGGTAAGATCGTGAATATCAAGAAAGAATAGGAATAGCTAGATACTGATAAACTCACCTCATGAATTTTCTCATTCATGTTGAAAAATGTTTATAGAAATACTTATCAGAATTATAAATCGTATAGGAAAAAGTAATTCCCTATGAAAACAAGAAATAAGTTTCTACCCCTTAGACTTAGACTATTCATTCGTTCAAATGGACTGGTAATTAACAATGTGTGGAAAATACGCCAACATTGAATGAATAGGGCAATATTTCTGTATCTCCCAGAGAGACAAAGATTGTTACTGCGCAGCATGTCAGCATTTCACAGTTGAATAAGGCGGACATTTTGAAATCCTATAGATGCATCACTCAACTTTAATGAAGATGAGAACACTGAGGACTTAGGTAGTTAATTTTATTTTAGAAATATTGCAATATAGTAATTCACTGAAAACATGTCAAAGAATAATTTGATTTGAATACAATAAAACAAGATATCAGTGCGAATGAAAACAATATTTATTGAATGTACAAAACTTCACAAACGACAAGATCTCCACAAAATTGTTAATATCACAACATGTTTCGCTAATACACAATAGGTTCTTCAAGTGAAATACTCGTACAATAAACTAAATATACATTGACTAGCTGAACTTTTATATCATACCTTCCAAAACTAAAGGATCAAAACTACCCGTGGAAAGGTTAATTAAGTGTTCATTTTCGGAAAATACGCTGAATAATCTACATTAAATTAGGTGTACCTACCGGAACTTGAAAAGGATAATTACCTACTAAGAAAACATACTCAACAGCGGTGAATCATTGAGGTCTAGTTGATCGTTATGTAAAATGTTTGAATTTTTGCGTTTGTTGATTTCTAATGATTCGAAATGATTGAGTTTTGTTCCTTTATTTTCTACGTGTAAAATTTAGAAATTATCATCAAAACTATAGTTTTCTTCTAATATATGATTCGCGTATGTTGAATTCCTTTTCTTTTTCAAAAAATTCGTCCTATGTTCATGAATGCGGTGATTTAACGTTTGACCTGTCTGACCGATATATACCTTAGGACAAGATCCACAGATGAGTTTGTATACCCCTGATTTTTCGAATTTTGAAGTTTTATCCCTATTATTTTTGTCTATGTCCTAATATTTATGATTCACCCTGTATGATTTCTTGTAGGATCTCGGAACAACAAAGTAACTTCCTTGGAAACAGTACTACTGGTACATCGGATGTAACACACACTTACAAGGTAAAATACTGATATTTATTAGACATAATATTTCACTTCTCAACAGTATGTGAAATTATTTTACTCATTTATCTACTTTCTATATAGATCGAAAAAATTGGGGTGAGTCCATTGGAGAATATCACAGTTGAGATAGAAATCCCTCACACATATGTTTCTCTACAAAAAGAAGTCACATTCATTGGAGTGTATGAGCCTATCTCGTTTGTTGGTAGTCAACCAATGACCTGTCGAAGTGAATTAACATATGCATCACTGAAACGATCTCAAACTGAAGAAGAAAATGTATTCGGTGATGTCAGACGAAAACGCCAAGTGGAAGTGTTCAAAAATGTTTCGACGCACAATAAAGAAGACGTGAAAATCAACGACAAGGAAATAGAATTAACTCCAAACAAAACTTTGTATTTGAATAGTAGTTCTGAAGCTGTAAAGTGGAGCTCAATTATATGTGAATTTGACATGTTGCAAGAGTCTCTAGCCTCCATCGAAATTAGGATGCTGTTCAATATATCTGCTATTTCAGGTTAGTTCACATTCGTATTCTATTCCAATAAAATGGTATTTTCACGTGGTTTCTCTGCGGTTTTACATGTTTTTGGGTGTGCAGAATTAGAATCTGATTTTTCAAACAAAATTTCTTTGAGCGTTCCGAGATATTCGCAAAAAACAGCGAAATTCTCGCCCTTTTTAATTTTTTGTCCGTAACTCGGAAACTATACATTTTAGTTGAAGAAGATGACATTTTCCATATATAATTTTTTTCCTCATGAATGTAACGGGCGAGGAGCTAGAGCGAGTTAAAAATAGACCAAATTTGCGTATTTTGCAAAAATCTACGCATTTCTAGAAGAGACAAACTACACTGCCTAATGTGGAGAAGTACTGGCCATGTGAGTTATTGCTTTGGTCAGCGTGTAACTCGAATCTTGATTTGTCACAGTACTTAAGTATGGACTGGACACATCTACAACCATGTATTATGTTCTCAATTCCCATTCCCTTCGAATTATTTTGTAGGTTAGCAGGAATTGCAGGTATGTTAATGTAATAATGTTTATAAACTCTTCTAGACACTCGTTACTAAAAGGACGTTTATAACACTTGTTACATAATATACTATTATAAAAATTTCGGTTCGATTTGAAAGTTCTCATTAAAATTTCTTTCCAATATTCCCAGGTACATTTTGACCATCCCAATTCATTCCGAATCATCCCCTCGTACCAAATTTGCGCAGTTCCTCTCAGTTTACCGAGAGTATGATGTTTGATAGTTGAGTCATTCCAACCATATACACCAGCATAATAATCTATTATTTCCAACCACTTCTCAATACTATCATTCATCGGGTTGAATTCAGGAATTATAGTTGAAATTATCATATTACTACTCCAAGGATCATGTTTTGCGTCATTCACCCTAGTAGAAACTTGACTTACTTGCTTAATACTTTGTTGCAAACATCTGTAACTATCAGTTCGACGGCGTTTCCTTAGGCTAACTGTTGACATCTCATCTTCCGAGGGCTCAGGCATCCCTATCGGAACAGGTATCGCTTTCACTACTTGATGACTTTGTGAAAATAGTCGACTTTTTCTTGGACTTGGGCATGATTGATCTTTTGACCACTTCTGATGTTAGCTTGGTCATTGATTATTGTAATGAACTCTGTATTCACAATTTCCCACTATATTCACAATAATTACTACACGCGCACAACCTGGCCATATCACGGCTGATTTAATAATGTATCATACATAGATAAATACTGACTACCCGTCACCCTTTACATAATCCTCGTGTGTCATCAACAGGTCAACACTCATATCCGCCCAGGAGCTGTACTTACAGGGCGTTTCTAGCTACCATGAATAGTGACTCTCTAACACTACTAGTTCATTCATGTTTTTTTTTTCATTTCAGATTTGATGGAAAGTAAAGATACAATTTTATTCTCAACACACGGAAAAGTCAAAATTGGCAAAACTGCGAAGAGTGGAAATAGGTAGGAAATGGTTATTTGAGTTTTATGCATTTGAGTCGCGCGAAAACAATTCAGCGGTCACTGTGCTGTTCTGTTTCACAGGGTTCTCACATACCTGTGACAAGTGGTCCAAGGCACTGACATATCTACTATCTAGACCGCTCTATGTCATATGTCCCAACCAACCCGAACATCTCATCCAAATTGCTCGCCTGGAAACGGTTCTGCTAAAAGAGCAGAAACTCCGAAACTGTCGTTCATGACTTCGAGTCATGTCTCTTGGTGTTCGGAAACGTAAGTTAGAGTGAGTAAGATATATGACGAGTCCTAAATGCGCACGCTTCATTGGACCAAGCTCGATTTCGTAAATGAATGAGCTTTGATCTTATATGGCATTAGTGGTCTAGTTAGTAATTTATGCCGGTGGTTTGAAGATCGGAACGATCTGTGAATGGTTATTCAGATAGTGCGTGAACTAAACTAACTAAACATTTACGAATTACTCTTTTTATTTGATCATTTGTTCATTATACAGGGTGAGTCAGTTTTTTGTAGCAGGACGTCAACAGCTTGATGAACACGTATTTTCAAGATTGCATGTGGGCAGCTTCGTTTCCGATATACAGGGTGTCAAAGTTTGATATTTTTTTCGTGTTTTTCAAGTTTTTTTCCACAATTCGCAAAATTATGAATTGAAATTTGGTTCACCTACTACACATCAAATACTCAACATTTGGAGCTATGAAGCGTTTTTGATTACCTACAGGGTGATACACTTTTGGGAGTTGTACCCAATTTGACCCTCTTGAACTTGTCTACGTGCTGCCCCTACTCTCAATAAGAAGTTGATTTAGATTAGCTCTTTCATTTCGATACTTTTTCCCCTATTGTGTGTTCTTCGAAACCTGTGTTGATTTCAAGATAAATGTCAAATTCAATTTACTTGCAATAAAACTTTATTTTTTGAACACACTCTATTCGATATTTCTTAATAATTGGATAGAAGATCTGAAATGATCGAAAGCAAAACTTGAAGAACACATAAAAATGTAAAAATATCACACCGCCTGTTTGTCGGACCGACACATATATGTTAACATGAGATTTTCATCTTGAAAACCTCTACCAAGCTGTTGAAGTCATGCTAGAAAAAACTGACTCACCATGTATACTTAATTCGTTGATCCATCTTGATTAGTCAGTATGAGAGAGGAGGTACAATTGCTTAGCAAACTGCAACTGTGGAGGGTAGCTATTTGAAATATTGAATGAAGCAGAGTCAGGTGAAACTTTTAATTCCAAATATTAGCATGTCACATGTATTCGATCCAGTTATATGAATAAAAAGTATCTGTTGAAAGACCTGCGTGATAAATATGTAACAGCATTAAACAAGTTTTTTGAAAGTATATCCGTGTGACAGAGGATCATGGTGCACCTCATTTTCTTCTGTTTCTCCACCTATTTTTTTGAAATTTGGAGTATAGTATAAAAAATACAAATACTGCTTTCTCCCAGAAATGCATGAAATGATATCGCCTTTTGATTTTTCAATGAGTCACCCTGTCTTCAAACTCCATATAGCTGAACTGTAAAATGTAAAATGTAACTTGTATAGTTTGAAACAATAAAATCCTATTATTATTATTATTATTATTATTATTATATATAAAATTTTTGAAACCTATGCATCCAATGATACCTTATAGTTGATATTTCGTATTCCAGTCAACTTGATGAATTATTGTTTTCTCAACTACATTAATTCGTTCATATTGGTAATACATTAATAGTATATTACGTAATATGTGTTGTAAGAAGCATATTACGCATCACGAATGGAAAAGTTACGCACGTACCCGCGGAGCGGCGAGTGCGTAATTGCTTTACGACACGCATTACGTACTATACTTTGCCTATGGCCACTATAGAAAGTAGACAAGAACACACGAGATACAGTCTCAGTAAGTAGCTCTTTACGCACAGTAAGCACATCGCACAGTTTCCGTTCATTCCGCCAGTCTTGATCGCGTAATCGCCGTCTTTATGGCAGTAGGTATAGTATAGTACGTTATGCGTGTTGTAAAGCAATTACACACTCGCAACGTGCGTACCATTTCCATTCGTGCGTAATATGCTTCTTACAGCACATATTACGTAATATACTATTACCTAAATACCTACTGCTTTATAGTACATCAAAAAGTTTGGACGAAAGTTATGTCATCCGCTGTTGACGGCGATTAGGCGATCATGACATACCTATACTGGCGAAATAAACGAAACTGTGTGATGTGCTTACTATGCGTAAAGAGCTACTTAATTACTGAGGCTGTATCTCGTGTGTTTTGCCTATTTTCTATAGTGGCCGTCGGTAAAAGAGTTAATGTAAATGCCCCAATAGGGTTTCAAGTAAAAAACGTGTTGTTTTACTTTTTCGGCAAGTATTACTAGCCACAACACTTTTTTTTCGTGTCAAAAAGTGCTCTCTAGTTAGTATATTCATGGTTTTTCAAAAAAATAACAAGGGAAACAAAGTAGAAAAGGTGGTTGTACCACAGCAGTACCATGAGTCTGTGTCACATACAGTAAATTTGCCATAAATGTTCATGAAATTTTAATCAAAATATACCTACAGATTGTTTATAGAATCATTACATATAGGAGTATTAAGATTGGAGGACATTTGGCAACATGGCGGTCACGGAGAGCAATTCTCACCGCTAGACAGTTGGGCGCATAATGAATTTCAGTTTTCATTATGTTCAGATATTCCAGCGAAGACTGGCCGAGACGTTCGATAGCCGAATCAGTCTCTTGCTATGTTGCCATTCCTATGACCTAAAGATCGGGCACACAATCTGTATATCGTGAGTTTTTAACCATGTCGTACGTGTGTGTTATTGCACCTCAAACGTCATCAGAATCACGATGGCTATTATACAACTCACGAGATAAAGATTCAGTGGAGTTCTTGCACCAATCAGTTCCATGCAGAATTCTCTAATTTGAAATGTATCTATTTTTAGATCTATAGATGTGTCTACCGCTTTTGTGAATGATGTAATCAAGAAGAAGAAGGTCGCCCTCTGGATTATAATTTTGTCTGCCATAGCTGGTCTTCTACTGCTGGCATTGTTGGTTTATGGCCTCATTAAAGTAAGTAACCAATTGTGAAACTATCAATAAACAAAGCAGATTGTGAAATTCACTTCATAGAATCTAAATACATATTTTTTTTAGGCGAGATTTTTCAAGAGAACGATTAGGGAAGAACTGGAGAATATGAAGGCAGCAGTAAGTTTTTTGAGTTCACTATGCTACACCTAAGTCTTCATTGTTTTAAACATCTGTGATAAGATGCTGGGCGAAATATTAGATGCCTTTGAGAAATAGAATAGATAATTCATTTCTTTAAATTCTTGGAATTTCCTCTTCTTGTCTCTATGAATATAAATATTAATATTATTTCAATATACTCATGTGGACAAATAAGATTATTTACCCCAACATATGTCACCCCTGAAATCTGAATATGAAAATGATAAATTCAAGATTCATTCCCAAAACGTTCAAAGATAAGTAATATCTTATATATTCCAATATCGGTTACCATATAATCTTCTTCAAACAATTTGAACAAGAGGTCTCACTGAATATGGATTGAATTTCTCTTCTAGGTTTCTAATCGTAAAATTTCAAGTGCAGTGACATTTTTGTCATAATAATATACTGAAATAATAATAATATTTTTATTCATAGAAATAAGAGAAACATCCACAAATTCAGAGGAATGAATATTGTACCTCCTCGATTAACCTACACACACAAATAATTTATTGGTGATTTCAACAACCGAGTTACAAAGGCTAAAACGAAAAAGTCTTGCTAAACACATATCGGAATACCTAGCTATTTATTTGTGAATATACTATTCCCAACTAAGTTAATTATGATATTAAAGTAATCACCAAAAACCGGGTAACACTGAATATTTCACGAAATATCTCAGTTTAGACACCCCAAGGCTTTCAACAATCACAAAATGGTTGTACAATCAAAATATGTCCCTAAACCTCATACTGCATATAGCAGATACATTTCTATAGAAAACAATTTTTTTCGTATCATCGTTAAAAGTTACTTGTTAAATATATCTACTTAGATATCAATACTGTCATCTGTTAGCGAAGTCAGCAAATGACGATTTGTTCACTCAGAAACCCGTGATGATAATTGAAGAATACAAGAATCCATGAGATCTGAATCATTTTATAGTGAGCGTTCATATCTTCCGTTAAAATATTCAACTAAATCTCACATAACACAGGATTGGGGCTAGTGGACTTATTGGCATTCAATTACTTCACTGTGTCGTTGAGGACCTAAATTGATTTTTGCAACACTTCTCACACTTGTTTTATGTAAATAATGAGTGTATGCGTTGTTCGAAATTGTTGATTTTCAGAGCTCATTTCAAACGTACCGCCATGGCCACCATTTGGCGATACGTCGAATGAATGGTGACGGCAGCTTTTATGCTGTTTCGTTATTGGTCAGATAATTTTCCATTCCCACTCACGAAGCAAGGTTGTCAAGTCCCCTAACAACACAGGGATGTCCTTGGTACTTCCCTTTTTTGTCCCGCGGTACAAGGACATGATTGGAACATCCAGGGGATGTCCTGCAGTGGTTGTCCAGTGGACATCCCGCCCGGTACATCCCTAGGCTATTCTATTCGTGTCCCTGGAGTATCTGATATCCATTTACATCAGAGTCATTGAATTTCATCGACTATTGAGTTGAAAATGTTTGTTTTTCTTTCGGAAAATGATTGTAATGAAAATAAAGAATAAAGTCTCAGAACTTCTTAAGAAATTACCATTTTTCGCAGACAGAAATCGTACATTCATAATGCCCCTCGTTTTTAAACACCCAAGAACGATAATAATTATACCCAATTCCTAACCAAGTAGAATTTATTCAGGTTTCTGTAGTGCAGGTCCTGTTTATAAATCTGTTTAGTACATAAATCTTCAGGAGGCATGATAGCCAATGGAGCAAGGTGCGTGCATGATAAGCCAAAGGTCCCGGGTTCAATCCCTACTCGACCTAGAACTTGTTTGCTTTTGTCGAAAAGATGTCCCTGGGATATCCTTGGGACGTCCTAGGGATATCCTTTCATCGTACTTGGTCCATCCCAGGGACGTACCAGAAGGACATCCCTTGGATGCCTTTTTTGGTGGCCAGCGGATGTCCCTGGGACATCCCTAGTATGTACGTTGTCCCGACAAAGGACATCCCTGGGATGTCCTAGTATAAAATCAGGGACGTCCTTGGGAAGTCCCTAGGATGTACTGGTGTTGTTAGGGTCACCATGCAATTATAATCAAGTTATCAAAAAGATGTTAGAGTCCTGTCGTTGAATAAAACATAATAGGAGGAACCCATGATATTATAGTTCATTCTTGACTTTTTCGAGCAACCAGCATGTCCAAATATTTCTTATACTCCATAACAAAATATCATGTGAATGTTGGAGACTTGACAACATTGTGCTGAATGCTGAGAATAACTAATATTTCTGAAGTTCCCAATCGTATTTCAACACATGGCAACTATGCTATGGTCTGCCCCTACTTACGAAATCGTGACGTCAGTTTTCACTGGCGGTTAATATGGTACACAACTTTTTTGTACTTAGTAAAGCGCGTCAAGTGACAATAATTACTAATACTTTTGATTTTTCGTACAAGTGCTATATGGTTTCAAAGTTCAGTTTTTCAAGCGAATACGGTGGTGAAGCTGAAAAAAATAATTGAACACCGGAGACCGGAGTCATGTAATATTTTCAGAACTGTATGTATCTGCTCTTTCGAGGAATAAAAATTGTTCAATACCCCTTTTTTCTGAATTAGTATCGATGATATGCTTCGAAGAATACTGTCAAGCCTAAATAATCACGATCTTCCTAAAAAAATTAGTAAATATGTACGCATTTTTGGGAATATCACTTGACTGTGAAGATCATTCATTTTCTTCTAACACCATCTTAATCAGCTTTAAAAAATACCACTTTGCCTATTTTACCGAAATTGTAGCTGAAATGAAAAGTTTAACTATAGTGCACACTTGACTTCACTTTTCGAGGAACAGGCATTATACAGTGCCTATTCAAAGACTTATGAGATTTCTTCAATATCCCAGAACCGACCAATCACCAGGCATTGGGATTTTGTCATTATGACAACGACAAAACTTTGCCCTAAGTTTTCCAGCTACTATTCCACTCTTGGTCTCTAGAATCTATTAGAATCGGCCATTTTCACGGTTTCTTCTGTGTTATCTGATATTTTTTTGTTACCTAAATTTTATCGGACTTGTTCTACCAATACAGAGAAACCGAATTGACCCGCACGTGACCAACCTTCCTCGTTATTCAGCTATAAAATTTTGGACGTATGAAAATGTCAATTATGTTTGAAGCCAGAATGATGGATGCAGTGCATGCGCAACTCTCGCAAGCCGCTCGTTTATGTCTCAATCATGGAATACTCATACGAATACAACTCGTGATACTATTTTTCCAGGAAATATTCGTCGATTGATATACTCCAGCTTGCTGCTTTAATTTTGCTCATGACACTGTTCCAAAACTTCTCGAATACAGCTCGAAAGTTTTGATAAACAAGGTCATTCGGCGAAATTATTAGGCATCAAGCTGTCGTAACAATCGCCGAATATTTCCTGCAAAATAGTATCTGTGTGTGTGATATTACATATGATATGTCATTTTGACATCGATAAAAAATTATGCACCCTTTTTATCGCTGTAAAACGTGTGTAAAACTGTATGTTCCTCGAAACCAAGGTGGCTTTTTTTACAAAAAAAAAACGACTTTCTCGATGGGTACGCCACTGGAAATTCTGGTTCGAATGTAATTGGTCCAGTAATAGTCCGATGGTTGTGTGCATAAACCAAATCGGCTCAAACGTTTTCAAGATATCAGTAAAAACAATTTTTTCTTCAAACTTGGAAACAAGGCTTTTTACTAGCCATGTTCATATGTTTTTTTTTCATGTTTGGTTGGGAAGAATCTCCTCTAGGCTTTTGTCACCACAACTCCGAAACTCCCTCTATATTATATTGTCGTTGATTTATATCTTGCCAAAAAACACTCGAACTTTTTTTATTGGATGCATTTTCATACTAACTCAGAAAATTTCAATCAGTCATTTCATTCAAGAAACTGACATTCCGATAGACAGTGGCGTAATTAAGGGGGGGTGGTCCATGGGGTCTGGACCCCCCCCCCTCTAGACCTGTCTGAAATACCGAAACAATCTGGTAAACATTTCTGTTAATGGAAAAATAGACGTGAGCATAGGAAATATCACGAGAATTTCATTTGTAATTTGTTAGAACCATCCGAACGAAAATCGGAGGTTAGTTAGGTATTGTCATTGAAAACTTATGATTGTAGTTTTGGAGAGATGGAGAAAATGAGAGAAAAACATCATTTGTTTGTGGTCATTCCTCACGACTGCAACATGTGTTCAATTTTTTCTGTGAAACATCCATAAGGACATATTGTTGGTATCAAAATATGACTTTTTCCGCATATAAACAAACATCCATCCATTAGAATCCACCCCCTCCTAGCTACAGCCACTGTAAGTTAGATGAAAATCTACGGATGGAAAAAGATCATCTGAAATAATGAATTAGATCCTCTGGAAATTGGCATGCCCTCGTCTTTTTAGATACTCATCTATTTCCTTCTTGCTTTAAAAATTATGTAAACCCAGTTTTGAGGGAGGTATAGGGGGGTCCACCCTTTTAATGGCCCAAAATTTAATGTTTCAAGAAAGAAATTATTTGGCTCTGAATCCCATGATCTTGTGGGTCATAAGAAAATTTAAGAATCCGTTAGGTATCTTGCAATTTTTCATACAACTTGCATTTGAGACTGCTATTTCAGAGGCGTGCGGTACTTTTTTTTATCGCTTGGAGCGCACGAAAGGGAATCCCTATAATGTTCAAAGAACATCGTGCGTTCCTAGGGAGGATAGGAGGTAGGTGCAATAGTTGCACCTGATTCGTTGATATGATCACAATTTCAGATAATCTTTTTTTTTTTTCACCCAACTTACAGTGACTAGCTCGAAGGAGGTGCATTTCAGGCCACATCATTATGTGAAGAAAAAGTTTTATCTTGTTCCCAACAATACGTATATAAGATATTTACATCGAATTTTGACTCACCTTGTACATTCAATAGGTATTTTTTTCTCATTTTCTCCACCCACCCAAAAGTAGTTGCTTGATTCCAACAGAAAAAATGCAACAGTTCAAATTTTTCTATCCTTCAGTAACTGAATCAGTCGACTTTTTGTCGTTACTTTGTTTTTTTTTGTTCCTATTCCAACGCTTGTACCTGTTGATATATGTGATATTATTTGATTATTTTTCAATACTTTTTTCTTCATTTTGTTATTGGTTATTGGTTCCAAATGATGCACACATTTATTGAAACCAACGTAAGTTACGTATTTCTCTCCTTTTTCCTAAATATTGAATATTGGACCTAGAGCCCCCCCCCCCCTCCCCAGGGATGAATCTTAATTACGCCACTGATGATAGAACATCTATTAGTAGAGCACACTGAACTTGCTACACCCTGTATGTTGTAATTTTATCAATCTCGTGCTTGTTTGTTTTTGATTTCTGGTTCATTGAAAGTTCATTCACCGTAATTGTAATTGAAGGCTGAAGAACTCCGGTCGGTGGCCAATTTGGTAAATGTAAATGAGTGCCGTCTGTGATGTGAACTTGAAATTTAAGTGATATATACATGTAAGTATCAATATCCATAATGTGAATATTATTTACTTTAGATTTAGGTACTTAATAATTTTCAATTATTATACGATATGACCTACTTTTGCCGAGAAGCATTGAATTCGGTTATCCTAAAACACATCAATAGAAAGTTGTTGATAGACAAATCATCTGCTTGATAATACTTCCTTAAAAATATACATATATTCAATCATTCACTTATCGAAAAGTATTCTGTCAGTTTTTGTTATTTTAAAGGTACCTATTTTTAGTTTATCTCAAACTCAACTTATCACTGTAATCATAACACATATAGTGACTCAGTTCTTAGCACCAAACTTTCGGAGAATACTATACTTGAAGTTTTTATGCTGTACTTATACAGGGTGTCTTCAACGGTGAGCCATTAATTCCAACAGGAGTAGATAAGTAGGTATTTGAGAAAAAAAGTGCATGTCATCAATTTCTTGTTAGTTTATGTTTTTCAATGGTACACAATTAAAAGACACCTGATCCCCCCAAGTGACACACATCATAGATGAAGGACGTCATAATGACGTATAATAGTGGAGGTCGACAAAATCTTGAATCAGATATTGTTGTACAGTGTGTCCAGTTTTCGATGCTTTTGTGTGATATCTCAGTTATCTTTCGAGATAGAACCTTGCGGTTTTCGCGGTCCTGTACCACTTTTCTGTGAAACTCAAGATGGCCTAATCAGATTTCGCATAACTGTTTGCGTTTATGAGATACAGGGCGATTTTGAAAATTTGTACTTTCTGGACCCCCTCTATATCTACGAAGTTTCTCAGCGAAAATGTCAAATTGGAATCTTATCCCATACAGAATTTTGCGCAGAATTCAGTGGCGCACTCAATTTTTTTTTTCTGGGTATGGTTTCGGAGATACGACTCAAACTTATGATTTTTCAAATGGAACACCCTGTATTTTATAAGCTCATTGAATTCCTTATTTTTCCCTATCAAAATGAAATATGATGAATATGTATAAAATTTCCAAAAATGCTCCAAAATCACTAAAACATTGAATTTTAATAGTGGGCTATGGATTTTTCATTTAAAAAAAGTTCCAATTGAAGAATATTTCAATTGATTCTTCCATGGAAATGACAAAAACAATCCCAACACTAGTTAATTAGGATAACACAAAAATTAGGTACCTGATAGCAAGAAATGAATGGTAATAAAAAGTTCATATTCTGGAATAAGCACCTGATTTAATATTCACTAAGACAATTGAATTTCGAAATTAATCAGTACCTAACTTATTCATTGAATTGTTCAAATTGATATCCACTTTCCCTCTCATGCTTTCTCAATACGTGTTAATGCATTAAAAATCATTAAAGGATTTCTTTGTAATTCCTGGAAAACTGCCTCTGTTATTTCACGAAGTTCTTAAAGATATTATTTGTGAATCTTACTGTATCAAGACGTATTGAGAAAATGTGTCAATTGTGTGTTATATGGAAAATGGACATCAATTTGAACAATTCAGTGAATGAGTTATTGAATAATTCCGAAATTCAATTGTATTTGTAAATATTCAATCTGGTGCTTATTCTACATTATCAAATTTTTATTACTATTTATTTGTTGCTATCAGGTACATAATTTTTGTGTTTTCTTAGTTAATTGGTGTTGGCATTGTTTTTGTCCTCTTTATGGAAAAATCAAAATAAATATTTCTTCAATTGAAACTTTTTTATAAGAAAAATCCATAGCCCACAATTAAAATTCAATGTTTCAGTGATTTCAGAGCATTTTTGAAAATTTCATATACATACATCATAAATCATTTTAAAGAGAAAAAAATAAGGAATTTTATGAGCTTATAAAATACAGGGTGTTCCATTTAAAAAAACATAAGTTTGAGTCGTATCTCCAAAACCTCACCCCGAAAAAAATTTTTGAGTGCGCCACTGGATTCTGCGTAAATTCTCATATGGGATGAGATTTAAATTTGACATTTTTGCAGAGAAACTTCGTAGATATAGAGGGGGTCCAAAAAGTATAAATTTTCAAAATCGCCCTGTATCTCATTAACGGAAACAGTTATGCAAAATCTGATTAGCCCATCTTGAGTGAGTTTCACAAAAAAAGTGGCACACGATCGCGAAACCCTCAAGGTTCTATCTCGAAAGATAACTGAGATATCACACAAAAGCATCGAAAACTGGACACACTGTACTTCGAATGGTGTTCTCCAAATGTTATATCTCCATTCCATGTACGGGGTGTGTGGAAATGTTGAATTTTTTTACATGGAACACCCTATATGTTTTATTGCATATTTTGAAAGAGTGATTTCTGATGATTTCAAAACTATATAATTTTCATTCATTCCAAGGAGTAATACTGGGTAAATCGAAGGAATGAAATTCGAGATTGATTGAAATTCTTGTCATGAAATCATCTAATTCAACTGAAGTTGAGCTGAAACTAAAAAAATATTGATTGTCAGTTGACCCGATCGACAGCAAACTTGAATTCAATTAGATGATATTACGACTACAATTTCAATCAATTTCAAGTTATATTCCTTTGATTCACCCAGTATTACACCATGGGATATATGAAAATTATATATTTTTGAAATCATCAAAAATCACTCTTTTAAAATATGCAATAAAATATAGTGTTCCATTCAAAAAAATTTTACATTACTTGATCGGAATCTATGGCAAATGTGAAAACTTCACAAACGATAAGATTTCCACAAAATTCTCAAATACACGACATGTTTCGCTAACACAGTAGCTTCGTCAGGTGATATACTGGTACAATGAACTAAACTAACGTTGGCTTGCTAAGATTGTGTTTTTGAGTTTTGTTCCATTGTTACTCACCCTGTATATCAAGACAATAACGAATAAACTTTCGCAGAATGTATCGTGACCAGTCACATTTTTGCAAAATAGAGTGGTTATTAAAATACTTCTCATAACATCCATTTATTTGTGCATCAAAAATTCACTCCTCACGTTATTGCATCTGGATCTATACAGGGTGTCCCTCCGGGAACTGCATCGATCAATATATAGAAAACCATAGGCGGGCCGAATTAGAAAATTTAGGAGTTCACTATTGTTGATAAGTGCTATCCGGCTGAAATATTTTGAAGATTGTGGCACTTCTGGTTGTACCGAAAGTGGACCCCAACATCGTTGTTTCAAACCGGTACAACCGGAAGTGCCACAATCTTCAAAATATTTTAGCCGGATAGCACTTATCAACAATAGTGAACTCCCAAATTTTCAATTGCAGCCCACCTATGGTTTTCTATATATTGATCGATACACCCTGTATAAATTTCATAACTGAGATATCTAGAATGAATAGAGTTGTCCCAATTATCAGCAAGAGCGAGACAACAATGTTTTGAATACCAATACCCAGCCAACCATGAGATGTATAAGTGATGTATACGCCACATCACTTTGTGACATGCGATATCGCATTTGAAGTCACAAACATGTTACCGATACAACGTGGCGATGTGAAAATGTCCGACTCAAGCAACATCACTGTGACGTCGTTCAGACATGAAATGCGACATCACATGAAAAATCACTACCAGGTCACATACAAGTGTACAAATACATCACACTGCGACATCGATGATGTGGTCGCCGTACCTGTGATATTCGTGGGATATATAATAATAATAATTATTCAACTTTACGAAGAAAATGTTTATTTCCCGAAAAAAAAACAGATGATACAAAACTTATCATGACAATCACCCTAATTAGTAATCTTGAAGTAAATCATGACACATATATATATATAGCATTACAAATATACATTATTCATAAATTAGTAGAGTAAATAGACTGGCAAAAGGCTTCTAGAATAGATTTTCGTGGGCACTTTGTTGCTAAAATGTAAAACCCATTTTTTATCATTCCTAAGACCTTTGCAATGCAAAATCACTTGGTCGTCCAAAAATCGTAGTAGGAGGGGAGTGGGGGGAGCCTTTTTTAAAAAAAAAGCCAATTTTTTTTTTCATCGGTTTTCAGATCTAAGATTTGAGATAATTCATTCCTCAAATTTGTATACCCATCCGGAAATCAGAAATATTTTTTTTCAATTTATAAAAATACGTCGCAGCATTGTTGTATATGGAGCGCCTTCACACAAAACCGCTTGCCCTGCACACCCATATTTTTAAAATCATTTAACTCGCTCTACCTCGAAAAGTATTGGGTCTAGCAAAAAAAGGTTTTCTATAAACGTTAAAGACCAAACATCAGAGAACATGTTGGGCTTTTTAGAATTTTGATTGGATAATTGGTTCACGAGAAAATTGAATAAATCGAACGGCATGTCGCGATGAACAGCGGCGGCCGCAGAGACACGAGGAAGGGCGAGATTGCTATGCCTGAGTCAACCGAAAATCCACTCTACTGATGGCGATGTTGGTACGGTCGATTTTACCGTGACTTCACTGTTTTCTTGTAAATTCGAATGCATTGTTTTGGTAGCGCGGATTCCACTGAGATAACTAGTGATGAGTGATAAAGTTCTTGTCTATAAATCATATTATTAAAAGCGAATAATAACTTATTGGTAAGTTAACAATATTTAGAACTTACTTAGTGAGTATTAGGTACAGTTACTATTTTTTTGTATCCTCTAGAAATGGATTTAACGAACAGCAGCAGCTCTGACAGTGAAATTGAGTCGAAAATCAAATTAAGACGTGCTTCTTTTCGTAAAACTTACAATGGACAAGACGTTTTTATTCAAAATGTGTGTCTTATTTGTTTGGAAGGAGGAAAGCTGGTTATCTCTCATGAAAAATAAAAAAAACTATCATTGAATGCACGAAAGAACGTATGACAAATTGTCATGATGACAAATATATGCGGCATATATTCTCAAAGTTTGATGATCTAGAAAATCGAAGTTTTTTAAAATGGCACAGAAACTGTTATAAATCGTATACGAGCTCAAAGAACATTGTCTCGTACAAGTCAAAAAATAACAAACTGGCAGCTGATTTTCCAGCAGATTTTTGTAGAGCAGATATTTTTCAAAAACGTCCCTTGCGGACACCTTTTTGATTCAAAAAAGTGCGTATTTTGTCAGAAGCGATCACAGTATCAAAAACTAAGCCAAGTTATGACTCATAATATGCAAGAAAAAATAAGAACAATATCACGAAGTAACCCTGTGTTTTTTGCGAGAACTGGAGACAACGACTTAATTGCCTCGGAAATAAAATATCATGCCGCTTGCGTTTCAACAGAATTACGCAATCTCAATGAAAAATCGGTTGGAAATACTTATATTGAAAAAACAGACGATAAAGCATTAAAGAAACTTTTTGAGGAAATGAAGAAGGGTTTGAAAAAAGGTAAAGGATACAGCACAAAATCAATTGGCAAAAGATATCGTGAAATTAGTGGCATTGACGACATGAGTGAGAAACAAATAGTAAAAAAATTAAATACCATTTTGAGGATGATGTTGAGTCAATAAGGTCTCCTAGGCAAAACGAGCCCACAATATTCTTGAAGAAGTTTTCGGAAGAACAGGCAATTGAGACAATCGTGCAAAACCACGACGAATCTGTCCTAGTCCTAGTTTCAGTTTTGGTGCATCGGAGCAACACATTCTAGTAAAAATCTGCCAAACTATCCGAGGTGAGATGAAGAAGATGTCGACTGAGTCCGATTTTTAAAAAAATAATGTTATATAGAGACTACAAAAAGTATATTCCTGAAAGCTTGTACTACCTTGTTAACCTTATTGTCCGCAATGAAAGTGAGAATGAAAAAGAAACTGAAACTTTTGCACGATTGGCTCAATTGCCTGTTCTTTTGAAAACTTCTTCAAGAATATTGTGGGCTCGTTTTGTCTAGGAGACCCTATTGACTCAACATCATCCCCAAAATGGTATTTAATTTTTTTCACTATTTGTTTCTCACTCATGTCGTCAATGCCACTAATTTCACGATATCTTTTGCCAATTGATTTTGTGCTGTATCCTTTACCTTTTTTCAAACCCTTCTTCATTTCCTCAAAAAGTTTCTCTGTTTTTTCAATATAAGTATTTCCAACCGATTTTTCATTGAGATTGCGTAATTCTGTTGAAACGCAAGCGGCATGATATTTTATTTCCGAGGCAATTGAGTCGTTGTCTCCAGTTCTTGCAAAAAACACAGGGTCACTTCGTGATATTGTTCTTATTTTTTCTTGCATATTATGAGTCATAACTTGGCTTAGTTTTTGATACTGTGATCGCTTCTGACAAAATACGCACTTTTTTGAATCAAAAAGGTGTCCGCAAGGGACGTTTTTGAAAAATATCTGCTCTACAAAAATCTGCTGGAAAATCAGCTGCCAGTTTGTTATTTTTTGACTTGTACGAGACAATGTTCTTTGAGGACGTATACGATTTATAACAGTTTCTGTGCCATTTTAAAAAACTTCGATTTTCTAGATCATCAAACTTTGAGAATATATGCCGCATATATTTGTCATCATGACAATTTGTCATACGTTCTTTCGTGCATTCAATGATAGTTTTTTTTATTTTTCATGAGAGATAACCAGCTTTCCTCCTTCCAAACAAATAAGACACACATTTTGAATAAAAACGTCTTGTTCATTGCAAGTTTTACGAAAAGAAGCACGTCTTGATTTGATTTTCGACTCAATTTCACTGTCAGAGCTGCTGCTGTTCGTTAAATCCATTTCTAGAGGATACAAAAAAATAGTAACTGTACCTAATACTCACTAAGTAAGTTCTAAATATTGTTAACTTACCAATAAGTTATTATTCGCTTTTAATAATATGATTTATAGACAAGAACTTTATCACTCATCACTAGTTATCTCAGTGGAATCCGCGCTACCAGATCAATGCATTCAAATTTACAAGAAAACAGTGAAGTCACGGTAAAATCGACCGTACCAACATCGCCATCAGTAGAGTGGATTTTCGGTTGACTCAGGCATAGCAATCTCGCCCTTCCTCGTGTCTCTGCGGCCGCCGCTGTTCATCGCGACATGCCGTTCGTTTTATTTAATTTTCTCGTGAACCAATTATCCAATCAAAATTCTAAAAAGCCCAACATGTTCTCTGATGTTTGGTCTTTAACGTTTATAGAAAACCTTTTTTTGCTAGACCCAATACTTTTCGAGGTAGAGCGAGTTAAATGATTTTAAAAATATGGGTGTGCAGGGCAAGCGGTTTTGTGTGAAGGCGCTCCATATACAACAATGCTGCGAGGTATTTTTATAAATTGAAAAAAAATATTTCTGATTTCCGGATGGGTATACAAATTAGAGGAATGAATTATCTCAAATCTTAGATCTGAAAACCGATGAAAAAAAAAATTGGCTTTTTTTTTAAAAAAGGCTCCCCCCACTCCCCTCCTACTACGATTTTTGGACGACCAAGTGATTTTGCATTGCAAAGGTCTTAGGAATGATAAAAAATGGGTTTTACATTTTAGCAACAAAGTGCCCACGGGATAGCACGATAGGATCCCGTTTAAACTCTACTAAATGATACATATCAAATACACTTACATTATCTTGGGATCTTGCATCCACCTTGTTTTAGATTGCAATATTCCTATCTCAGAGATAATTACAATAGTACCTATCGTGATTGAACTAACCGTCGTTCCTAAATGATTGTATACCTCCAATTTGAAGCTGCTATAATATGTGCTATAGATATGCTATAGATGTAGATATTTCAACAGAGAATTTGGAAGGAAATAGTCTGTACGGAATTGGACTCACTCACTGACTGACTGACTGACTGACTCACTGACATGGCCATGCACAGCTCAACATGGCGATGGCGTCTGGCGTGTGCGTTCGTTTAGCGCATGTCTGCGTCACACTCACAGGTCTCAAAGATATCTCATGAGGATATAAATGTGAATTATTTAGTTAACGTCGAAGAGATGAGTTTGAAGAAGTCGCTGCCACATTACATAGTTTCCTGGTTGCGATGACACCTTGCGACGTTGATATCGAATCTACGTCGATAAGATGTGTTAACGAGATATTGCATTTATGCAAGGTTGTAACATCACACAGATGTTGATGTCACACGATGGTTGGCTGGGATAAAGTCTCATAAGTCTCTTGCGGCCTGCTGACAAATAAAGTTTGGCTCAGAAACAGAATAACCCTGAAAATATGGCAAAAATACATAGTATTCGAAGAAACTTTGTTATCTGATGACATAATAATAGTATATAACTACATATGATGTTCTTTTCAGCTAACTAACCAAGCAGTACACATGGGTGACTCATTTATTTTGCCTCCCGAAATATATCAAAACCTAGAAACCCTCGTACAGGATCTCAACTTCGAAGACTATACAATAAACCTTTCAAAAGGTTCTACCAAAGGAGACAACTATCTTGGCATCATAACTAAAGCCAAAATCACAGCTCAGAAAAATGGTAGATCCACTACCCTAAACCTGATAGTGAAAAATGCTTCTCAAGTTGAGGAATACCGCCAATACATAAAAATACACTTGCTGTATCAAAGAGAAGTTTACATGTATCAACATGTGCTTCCGAAATTATTCGAATTTCAAGAAGAATTGAACCTTCAGCCTTATTACCCTTTCGTCAAACTAATGAAAAGTTCTTTGGATCCTCCTTACGAATTCCTTATCATGGAGGATAAAAAAGCACATGGATATATTATGAATGACAGAAAAGCACCCATTGATTTTAATCACTGTTCGTTAGTCATGAAATCGTTGGGAAGATATCATGCTCTATCTTTTGCTCTGCAACATATGAAACCAGATATTTTCCGTGAACTTGCCCAAGAAACTAGAGAAATTTACTTCAATAGTGTCAGTTTGGAGACTTTATCCAACACGACGATCAAGTGTTGCTGCGATAGAATCATCAAGAATTTGAAAGAAGATGCAGACAAAGAGCTCATCCATAAAATTCAAGAGTTTGTTAAATTTCCTATTGAAGGGCTATTGAACAATCTGTCTGCAGAAGCAGCTGAGGAACATGCAGTTTTCTGCCATGGTGACTGTTGGACTAATAATTTCCTCTTCAAATATGAGGTTAGGAATAATAAACAAATTGTATTTTAATAGTTTGGAACTTTAGGAATACATTTTTCAGGGACAAAATATAATAGGGATTTGATCATGTCACCACTTTAGTTCACGCGATATTTTGACTTCTCTCCGCGGGGAAAATTTTAAAGAACTCAATATTTTATGAAACAGATTGCAGTCAACAACAGATATAACGTTTTTTTGTTTTTGTCAAATAAAAGATTTCGTAGATAATTGAAAAAATTATAGATTATTAATTATTAATGTAAATTAAGAACAACAGTGGTCCCAGAATAGATCCTTGTGGGACTCCGATACTTAACTCCCGCTCTGCTGAGATTTTATCCCCAATCTTGACTCTTTGTTTTCTGTCTGACATATGACTTTATTAAAGTCAAACTATTATCATCGAAATTGTAACAGTTCAGCTTTTGTAGGAGCTTAGAGTGAGAGACACAATCGAACGCTTTCGACAAATCACAGAAATTGAATAAACCGACTCTTTACTTTCGAAACCTTCATTTATAAAACCAACTAGATCCGTCATTGCTGTAACTGTGCTATGGTTTTGTCAAAACCCATACTGGCAGTTTGTGAAAATCTTAATCTTAATCTTGTGATTTGTAGTGCTATGGCCTTCTCAAATATTTTAGAAAATACAGGAAGTATAGATATGGGCCTATGATTGGTGACATCTTTTATATCCCCTTTATCCTTGAAAATTGGAATTACTAATGCTTCTTTAAGGATTTCTGGAAAAACACTTGCATTGATACATTAATTTATAATGCCAGTAAGAGGATATAATATTAGTGTGATATGAAATCAAAGATTTATGAATTTACTTTTAAGGATGAAGACCCATCTAATCCAACACACATTTGTATCCTAGACTGGCAGATGAGTCGATGTGCCTCCCCAGCTGTGGATGTAGCATATTTTATGTTTGTCAGCACAGAAAAAGAACTGCGACAACATCACTACCATGATTTACTCGACATATACCATTCCAGCTTGACAGATTTCCTGGAAGAACTGGGTTGTGAACCGGGATTATTTCCCAGAGACGTTTTTTTGCACCATATGAGGAAGTTTTCAAAGTACGGGCTCATGATGGCTTGTATAGTTGTACCTTTGATAGTAGCAGAAAATGAGGAACTACCCGACTGGACTGACGAAATGTCTCAAGATGAGCGACAAAGGATGTTCACGGACGAAAGAAAGAACGAAATGTCTACTATGAGCAGGCTTGTTGATGTCGTAAGGGATTTTGACAAATATGGTTATTTCAACTGAAAATTTGAATTAATGTATATAAGTTGTACATATACAAATTGAAACATTTAGCACTAAGATGAAATGATATTGAAATTTTTATAAAACTCATCAATAATAATGTAATACATCATATACGTAAATATTGGTATTATTAACTCTTCGTCTACGAGGTAATGGGTTGGATACATGGTGTCAAATTGTTGAAATATGTACACCTATTAAAAGTCTTCATGATGGATCTCTGATGATGGCAAAATTTAAAGTCTGAGGATGTCACTGACGTATTTCCTGGATTACGAAATGATACACTCGCTCTGTAGGTTGATCGAAAAGGTACAATATTTACATTTATGGAATGTTCTCTCCATACTTAAAATATTAGTAATATCTCAATATACCAGCGAAGAGACATTATACTGTCTCTTCACTGAATATACCTAAATGCAAAGATAAGTGAAATTTTATGTTTTTAAATAAGTACACCTATATTCTTTTTCTTCATACGTTTCTCTAACAAGGTTACATTTTGGGGCGAATCATCTGATTTGTTCTCACTACCTATAAACCTATAGGTACTGAAAACGAGCATTTCTACTACTATTACTACCTGTTCGTAATTTTTCAAGCAACCAAATGCTGAAAATAGATTTGGGTTATTAAATGTTATGTATGAAATTGAAAGGTAACATACATTTATCATTTAGGCTTTTTTCTAATTTGAGAACAAATTTTCAAAACTCGATAATACAGGGAGGTGTTGTTTCAATTACTTACATTGCTTACATTGTAGTTTAAATAGGCGAGTGGAATAACTTTTTGATTTCTTAAAAATAATCATCACTCAAATACCTTTCAATTCCATATTTTTTAAGAATTTTTCAGTCGATTTTTAGGTGTTAAAATCATAAATAAAGCCACGGTAATGTTCAAACGGCTCGAAATTTACCGCTAGTTAAAACTGACGCCACGATATCCTGAGTAGGAACAGACCATAGCATAGTTGCCATGTGTTGAAATACGATTGGGAACTTCAGAAATATTAGTTATTCAATAATTCCTATATTCTCAGTTGAGTATCGGTAATATTCCTAATTATTGTCTCAAAATGTACCCTCATGTGGCTTATTGCTTGTAATGAATTTGTGTAAATAATAATTATATTAATTCACGCTAGAGGACATTTGAATCGGTGAACGTGACAATACGGCGTACGCAAGTCTCCAACATTTACATGATATTTTATGGAGAATAAGAAATATTTGGACATGCTGGATGCCATAAAAAGTCAAGATTGAACTATAATATCATGGGTTCCTGTTATTATGTTTTATTCAACGACAGCTAGGACTCTAACAACTTTTCGATAACTTGATTATAGTTGATGACTTGACAACCTTGCTTCATGAGTGGAAATGGAAGATAATCTGACCAATAACGAAACAGCATAAAACTGACGTCACCTTTTATTCGACGTATCGTGGACGTATCGCCAAATGGCGGCCATGACGGTACGTTTGAAATGAGCTCTGAAATTCAACAATTTCAAACAATGCATTGACTCATTATTTACATAAAAAAAGCGAGAGAAGTGTTGCAAAAATCAATTTTGGTTCCTAACAACACAGTGGAGTAATTGAATACCAATAATTCATCATCAGTCCACTCGCCCATTACACCACTACTGAAAATTAGCTGATTTTGTGGTGTAGTAAGACGAATAAAAATGCTACAAGATGACATAGTAGCATGTCCCTTTACCTAAATCATCAAGTTTTCTTAATAAAGCCGCTTTTTGTGAAAAATATAATTTTATGAAAAAGTTAATTTTAGATTGCCATGGAAATATCAAACTCATGACAGTTCGGTGACATTAATGAGTAATTCAGTAATTGTTATTGGCAGTGTTTCGAGAAATCTCCCAGAATGAACGCGAATATCGATTATTCAAACGAAGAAGTTCTTATGAAGTTATTTATTATACACGGACAAGAATTGACACCAATGATCTAGAGGAAGTTTGTAAGATTACAAAATAATTTTATCAACTATGGCTCAAAATGGGCTCAAAGTTAAATGCGCCTCCAACACTACCAAAACCTGTTACTTCGAATGAAGACAATATTGTTGACGTTTTGGCATATTTTCATGCATATCCAGGAGCATCCATTCTTAGTGCAGAAAAAGAATATGATAAGGAGGCGACTTCTCGGTGTAAATTAAATACAAATTATTTTTTATCTCGAAAACCGATAAAGATAGGTATAGGGATTTATTAACAAAAGAGTATTGGGTTCAAGTTTCGTTTAGCTGAAATCAGTTGGAAAATTTGTTGCTATGGCAACCGTTGTCATGGTAACAGGTAAACAGGAAACAAAATCCCGTGGTGAGGAAATGCATGGTTGCCAAGTTGTATCGGGTTTAGTATAGCTGAAATCAGTTATGCAAAAAATGTTGTCATGGCAACGATGGTCATGTTGAGGAGTGAACAAAAACCCGATTCCCGTGGTGAGGAAATGCGTGGTTGCCAAGTTGTATCGGGTTTAGTTTGGCTGAAATCAGTTATGAAAAAATTGTTGCTATGGCAACGATCGTCATGGTAACGAGTAAACAAAAATCCGATTCCAGTGGTGAGGAAATGCGTGGTTGCCAAGTTGTATCGGGTTTAGTATAGCTGAAATCAGCGCAATCTTCGACCCTCAAATTTTGTTCCACAAAAGTTCTTGCTAGTATTCAAACAATACTTTGAATGTATACCCTTCTCATCAATTTCTTGGAGACTGTTCGTCGTCGATTAATTCCCAAATAACTACTTCTCTGACGATCATATATGGAAATCACGTCAGGAAAAAATAGGCTTTGTTATTGAACAGAGCTAGACAAAATAGCGAGCGACAAAATAGTGCGGAACAAATAGCGCAAAAGGAAGGATACTTCTTTTTCTAAACAATCTAACCTAACTCGGCTTCAATGTACTTTCTTAGAAAAAATATATTTTTCAACATCGATCAGATTTGGTAGCAAGGCATCGTTCGTGTGTGTTTGAAGACTACATGGAAAAGGAGACTACTTTTTCTAAACAATCTAACCTAACTCGACTCAAATCAACCTTCTTCTTGAAAAACATATATTTTCCCACATCGTTCAGATTTGGTAGCAAGGCATCGTTCGTGTATGTTTCAAGACTGTTGCTAAATCAAAATGTGCGCGTAAAGAAAGGTATGGGTGAATCGAAATGAAGGCAAATGGAAATGTGGGTGGGCCTAACGAGATGTTTCCATCTGTATTAGACAATCAGTACCTGTAGTCTCTTTCTATATCCTGCGCGATACCTCGTAATGAATATTCCAAAATGGCTCTGTTTCTTTTTGATTTTGTCGAATAACTCGGCACGCGAAGGACGGTTACATTGAAGAGTGTTTTTGAAATTGATGAATGAATCCATAATTCTCCGATACAACTTGGCAACCACACATTTCCTCACCACGGAAATCGGGTTTTTGTTTATTCCTTACCATGACGATCGTTGCCATGGCAACAGTTTTTCCATAACCGATTTCAGCTATACTTAACCCGATACAATTTGGCAACCACGCATTTCCTCACCATGGGAATCGGGTGCGAGAATTGACAAGCCCCGGGGTTTATCGCGGGAGAGAGAAGGACATATAATGCCCTCTCACTCGCGAGAATGCATTTGGCACATAGCCGAAGCACAGTACTTCATCATACTTCGTCTCGTAAGCAACTGGTTGGCTCAGTAGGCAGAGCATCGGCATGCCAAGCCGGCGGGCCGGGGTTCGAATCCGTGCGAGGCTCATCTTTTTTTTATTTTTTCCTTGTTCTCAAGTGATTTCTAAAAAATATTCTCTATGGGAAATAGGTTCATTTAGGAGTTTTCTATGTTTGTGGTTTAGGCCAGAGGTGAGGTTCGGTTAGGTTAGGTTAGGTTAGAATAGAATAGAATATTTTATTTGGTGTTAATAAACATTAAGTTTTACACAGGTCAACGAAACAAGTACAGATATACTCATAAAATAGATAGGTTAGGTTTTCTCATTTTTTATGCAGAAACAATATTTTCCTTCCTCAAGAAAAATTCTCCTTCTTCAAGAAAAAAGGTTCATCTGAGCGAGAGCGAGTTATACGTCCTTCTCTTTCCCGCGATGAACCCCGGGGCTGGTCAATTCTCGCGAATCGGGTTTTTGTCTACTCGTTATCCTGACGATCGTTGCCATGGCAACAGTTTTTCCATAACTGATTTCAGCTATGCTAAACCCGATACAACTTGGCAACCACGCATTTCCTCACCACGGGAATCGGGTTTTTGTTTACTCGTCACTATGACGATCGTTGCCATAGCAACAGTTTTTTCATAACTGATTTCAGCTAAACGAAACTTGAGCCCTTTTTGATAGAAACGGCAACGTCGCAATTTCGTAAAATATTTTAGATCGATAGAACAGGTGATAAAATGTAAAATGCGAAATTTTCAGAAAAATCCTAACGTACTATCGACCGTGAGTTACCCTGTAGAGGAAGGGGGCGTTTAAAGTGAGACAGCTGTGAACACGGTTGAAATCAAAATCATCGGTACTTACAAAAAATCAATGTTATTAGATTCTTGACAGAAACTTCCGATGGAAAGTTTTTCGAAATGAATGTGTGTTGGTGAAAATATCATAGAAATGTCAAAACGGCAACGATTCTCGTCCTTTAAAAAAAAAGGTTATATGGGTAAAGGTGACACTTGACCAGCAATTACGCACAAGCAACATTGTGTATTTTACCTCCAAATGAAACATGCCTGCTAGTTTTTCTTCAGATAAACAAGATACACGTTTACTTTTCCTGCCTCTCGTTACTCGTCAGCGGAGATAAAAAAAATCTTTCTACCAACGCTACTTTCCGCTCCGCAGCTTAAATGTCATCATTTTCTGACAAAAATATCATCAGAATGTGTGGTGTCAAAGGCATCGGAATGAAAATGTTTGATTACAGGTACAAGAAGAGGATGCAGCCAAAAAAGCAGCAGAAGAAGGACAAATTCAGGAGGAATTATCGCCTCCATTTGAATCTGACATCAACTCATCCAAAGAGGGGCTCTGTGATAAGGACGAGTGAATAATAACATGAGAAAAAGTTGTCATTGCAAAATATAGTATATGTCAAAATACCTATGAATTATTAGTGTAAGTAAGTTGTAAATTATTAAGAATTCTGAGGGGACAAATCTAACTTTCAAAGACATTTGACTTATGAAAAACAAAAAAATTCGTCTGCGGCGCTTTTTTACTTTAGATAAATGACAAAGCTGGATACGCGTCTGTTTGGGCCATTAGTTTATTCATCAAACTGTCAAACAAATTTATGCCGACAAAATGAACTATAAAGAAAATCACGAAATTCCCGATGATATCCTAGAGCCAGCGACCGAAAAATATCGTTCACTACTCGTCCTGAAATGATTTTTCCGTGATTGCATGAGAATTAGTCACACGCGCAGAAAAATCCCTATTTCCAGACTCGTAATGATATACTGTTCGACATATTTCGAGGTTGACAACGAAAAGATGTGCTGGAATAGGTGTAAGCCTGTTTTGTTTCTCTGGTTATTTAAAAAATATATAGATGGGTACAATTTTATTCAAATCAATAATTTCTATTAATAGTTGATATTTGATAATGAGAAAAGAATTATTATGCCATATACCTGTGCCACCCCTTAACCCGGCGTCACCCAGGTAGAAAAACGGTACATTATCACTCAGGTGGGGTCTGATGTACCCCATAATTAGAAACACGAGGAAATAAAAACCATTAGGAATATTTCCAGATTTGTATATGAAACGAGTTTTTAGATGTATTTACTTCATGATTATAAACAGAAACTTTTTATAATGAGTTTAATTAATGAGATATCAAATACAGGGTGAGTCATAACTATTGGGACATAGGCAAGGGAGTAAGGGCGGATTGTTTGGACCAAAGATGCCTTAATAAAATATTGCTGTGAAAAGAGATACAGGGCGTTAAAGTTGATTTTTTCAAGTTTTTGACGGTTTTTTGCTAATAATTTCACTGTAAATGAAATTTATTTGAAAAAGTTTTGTGATTTGGTTGCTTTCCGACTAGATATCGAGATATTACACAATGTATACCTTCTGGCTGCATCCCGCATTTCTTCATGCATAAAATGATTGTGACCAGGCATTTCAATCGAAAAAATTTTGACTATAAACTCACACCAAAATTCATTCCCTGACAAGAAACGGATGAAAATATTGTGTTTAAACAGGAGTACCAATATTACGTAGAAATTATGTTTAGGTCATATTTTTCAATCAAAATCACTCAAAAGTTTCGTCAAAAAAAGTAACCAGGCGATTTCATCATCAGGAATCATTCACGTGGCGCCCCCTGTATCAAAATGTAGAATAGTACATAAAATAATATTCCCTGTATGAAATTGTGCCTCTGTGCCAATTTTGATAACAATTGATGAATATACAGTGAAATTATTGGCAAAAAACGCAAATAAAAAGTCAACTTCAATGCCCTAGCTCAGGGGTCGGCAACCTGCGGCTCGCGAGCCGCATGCGGCTCTTTTGATGTAATGTTGCGGCTCTCCAGGTCCATACGCAAACAATACTAAATGGAATCGATATGAATAAAATCGTTTCTATAGCAACTGATGGAGCCAGAAGTATGACAGGAATACATAGAGGGGTAACATCAATTCTTCAGAAGAAAATTAACCACGAAATTCTAACATTTCACTGTATAATTCATCAAGAAGCGCTTTGTGCCCAAACATTTCCGGCCGAAATAATTGAGGTCATGAACTTGGTGATTAAGATCATTAACAGCATCTTGGCAAAAGCTCTCTACCATCGCCAGTTCAAAGATTTCCTTGAGGAAATAAATAGCCAGTATTCTGACCTACTTCTGCACAATAAGGTGCGATGGCTTTCCAGAGGTAACGTATTACAACGTTTTGCTTTGATCTTGAGTGAAATAAAAACATTCCTCAATGGAAGATGACAAATGGCTGCAAAAATTCAACTTCATGGTGGATACCACAATGAAACTAAATGAACTAAATCTAAAACTGCATGGAAGGGGCAACCCAGTCTACGCTTTACTTGAAGAAGTAGTTTGTTTCGAACAAAAATTACTCCTTGTTGAAGACATGGAGAGCAGTAACTTAATTCATTTTAAAAATCTGAAGAAGTATCGCGATGAGACCAATGCAACTATTGACACGAATTACTTCAGCATGGTTATAAAAAACATCAAGGATGGATTCGCTGGAAGATTCGAGCAATTCAAATCAAACAAAAGTACTCTCGCGTTTATAGTAAATCCTCTCAACACAAATACAAATGAGATCAACATTGAACCACTTGGAATTGATGCTGGATCGCTTCAAATGCAATTGTTGGATTTGAAAACCAAAGACTTTTGGAGTGGCAAGTTCACAGAACTCAAGAGTAAGTTGGAAGGAGGTCAAGAAATGCATGCACATCGCGCAGCACAAGTGGACAGCTCTGAAAGAAATGCCGCACGTTGAGACCCTCATATTCGACGCATGGAATAGTCTTCCAGAATGCTACAGTGAGGTGAAATAGTTGGCATATGGAGTGCTGACGATCTTCGGATCAACATATTCATGCGAGCAAGCGTTTTCTTGCATGAATATAATAAAAAGTAAAATTAGAAGTCAACTAACAAATGAAAATCTAGAGTCGTGCTTGAAACTTAAAACATCAAGTTATAAGCCAGATTTGATGAAACTTTCAAAAGGCATGCAAAGCCAATGCTCTCATTGATATATATGGATATTATTTTATATTTGTGTTTTCATAGGAATAAAAATTATTTGGTATTCAAATCGATTTATTATGAATCGCAAACCAAATGTATAAGCAAATACTACAACATTGAAATGAAAATATTTCCAGTGGCTCTTTGAAAACTGAAAAATTTTGTGAATTAAACTTTTGGCTCTTCCGTTTCAATAGGTTGCCGACCCCTGCCCTAGCTGTATCCTTTTCCACAGCAATATTCTATGAAGGCATATTTAGTCCTATCGCCATATCTTGGTCCAAGCCTATGTTCCAATAATGACTCACCCTGTATATATAAATGGCGAAATTCTCAGAAAAAAAAACATGATATCTTTGAAAACTGTTTAAAAAATATACAACACTCAATTCTGTAAGATTTCATGCAAAACTAATTATTAAAATGTTCAAGTTATCAGCTAGAAAAGTAGCATGCAGAATATGAAAAAACAAAAAATTATCCATTTTCTTATGGGAATTTACATGTATCTCTTAGAATGAAATGTATATCTTTGTTGCACAGGTGGGGCTTCTCAGACCCCAAAGCTATTTACTGCACTGTCACTATCTTGATAGCTAACTAAATATTGAATATGCACCAGAATATCACAGAATGAAGTGTTTTGGGAAGCTCTAGGCAACCAAAGAAACGTTAGTGCATTCAAATTGAAATGCCAGTGATTTAAAATTTGTCAGACCATCTGAGACCCCACCTGGGCGACCCCGGGTTAATCTGAGCCAAATCTACGGCACAAACGAAAGGGAATAAAAATATCCCCTTCCAGACGTGTCTAGACTCAAACTGATCTAAATTAATGGCAGGGCGTCAACATTTCCGAGAATATTTCGCCCTTCTCGAAAGATAATATCCGATGGACTCGGACCGCTATCTGGTGCGAACCTGAATATTCTGCGTGGCATATAGCCAGGAAAGTAGTTGGTTTTCTCTCGTTATCTACCATTTTCGTTCATTTTATGAACTAGTGTGGTAATGACTTTGAGTTTGGCTGTGTCAAGTCTGTGGTTTGACCGGGCACATACGTTCAGTATGAAGTCTGACCATCAGTTTGACCAACCAGCTGTTTGGGAATATCGGTCACGTTTCAAACCTGCCCGAAAAGTTACCACGTTATTTTTGCTGGGAGTCGAGTCAACCATTGACCATGCTGGTATATATCACCACTGTGGTCGAACGGATGACTTGACTTAGGCTGTCACTCCCATTTCACCTGAAATAGGATCTTGTTTTGGAGTGTGTTTCTTTCCTTGTCAGGTGGCGTTCGGCGTTCGCGTTTTCATTTCGCGGACTTCGAACGCCTCGTATGGAATAAATGCTGAGATGCGTGTATGTTGGGTCAGGTTCGCACCAGATAGTGGTCAAAAAGCTATCTGGGACAGCCCTGTACTGATGAGAGCCAAGAGCTCGAAACCGGTCTGCAGGTAGTCAGCGTTCCTGAACCACTTAAGCGCAGCTCAGCGTTTAGGAAGGAAACGAAAGGGAATAATAATATCCCCTTAGCGAATATCCAAACGTGACTAGACTCAAACTGATCTAAATTAATGGCAGGGCGACAACATTTCCGAGAATATTTCGCCCTTCTCGAAAGATAATATCCGATGGACTCGGACCGCTATCTGGTGCGAACCTGACCCAACTTCAACGATTTTATTCGTCTATACGAACTATTGCATAGATTTCGGGAGGATGTGATCCAATGTTCTGCGTGGCATATAGCCAGGAAAGTAGTTGTTTTTCTCTCGTTATCTACCATTTTCGTTCATTTTATGAACTAGTGTGGTAATAATGACTTTGAATTAGGCTGTGCCAAGTCTGTGGTTTGACCGGGCACATACGTTCAGTATGAAGTCTGACCATCAGTTTGACCAACCAGCTGTTTGGGAATATCGGTCACGTTTCAAACCTGCCCGAAAAGTTAACACGTTATTTTTGCTGGGAGTAGAGTAGAGTCAACCATTGACCATGCTGGTATATATCACCACTGTGGTCGAACGGATGACTTGACAGCCTTTCTATCTCTTTGTGACCATTGTATTCCACTTTGAGTATTTGGCTTTTGCCCTAGTTGAAAATACGGCAGTCGGGCAGCCAGCCACTCCCATTTCACCTGAAATTTGCCTGAAATAGGATCTTGTTTTGGAGTGTTTCTTTCCTTGCCAGGTGGCGTTCGGCGTTCGTGTTTTCATTTCGCGGACTTCGAACGCCTCGTATGGAATAAATGCTGATAACTACGCCATCTAACAATATGAGAAGAAACAAGATCAAAGGTCTATTCAACTGGTGGCGCTGTAGTTAAATATGAAAAAACGATAAAAATACTATAGTTTTGATGAAAATGTGCACTGTTGATTGTTCACACGTGACTACTACTTCCAAGTAAACATTCAGTTTTGTTTGTTTACCACGCTTCTACATTTCCAATGTTGAAATGGATTTAACATTAGGTATTCTGAGTATCTATGTCTAGCACGTTAATCCCATTGGGCCGTTCAAACGGTTCCATAGGTATATATATAAGTAGACTGAGGCTTTCACGCTGGGTTGATAGTGACGTCAATATGTCAACACATACAGTGTTGCCAGTTGAAAGGAAATGACTGAATGACCAACCGCCCGAATATGGATATGTCTAGTGTTACGATCGTCGGACGTTATAATGTTTTTTGAAACCAACTCAAAAGCCGTCCATTTACGTTTCAAATGGTCACTGACAAGCTACTGGATTTTTCTTTTAGACTCCCTGGTTGTTAAACGCAGTGACATTTTGGGGCAATTCATCTGATTTGTCCCTCTACAAATATATTTAAATAATACGAATACTCTTATTTTATAGGAACGAGGAGAGAAAATCCCAAAGAATCAAGTAAAATGAATGTACCACCTCCTCGATTAACGTACAGACATTATTGATAAATGAACTTCAATATTTGTATTTAATGAACCATGCACCTAAACAATATACTGAATATGAAATTCAATGATAATGAAATTCTTATAAAGAATAATAACTTGAAGAATGATTTATTATATAACAACATCAACAAATAATCACAGATATTGACATTAAAAATAGTTTATTTTTCCACCAAAACACAATTATGTCTTGAATTATTTTTTTTTAATAAAACTGATCAGTATTCACATTTACTGAGTGAAAATAATAAAAACTTCGAATTCAATTTTGAGGTTATCTAATCGTTTTGAATGTTTTTCAATTACTATAAGTTGGTGAAACGAAATAGAAATTCGATTAATTGATTTCATTTCGTGGGAGAATAAATAGTGGTGCATCTACTTATATTGGAAATTATAAAATACCAAAGAAGGGAAGAGTTGTATTTCGTGCAAGATAATTTATTCAAAGAGTTGTTCTAACTTCAATATTCTCAATATAATTCATGAGGAAAACCCACAAAAAACTCATGAAACCACTATGTCATTACAATAAACTAACACAAATCATATTTGGATCATTCGGACAACACAAAATATCCATCCGATTAATACCATCATTCAACTTACATCTCTCACAGCAGTCATTGGAAGTAATGGACCATCTTCTGCGCCTACGCACTCAATGGTTTAGGCATTTTGATTAAATCGAATTTCACCTATGATCCACAAATAAATCACAAACAATTCCTTGAAAGTACAAATTATCAGTAATGAATAATTCGCAGAGATCAGCTGATCACAACAAATCGCTTTTGTTTTGCCAACTCAAATCGATAACGCGGTTCACCCATTTCGAAAGTTACTAGTATTTTTCGATGTGCAGTTTTGGCGGCACGACATTGTTACCAAGTATTGCGCAACTATCAACCCAGCATGAAAGCCCAGGTTTGAACTGATTAATAATGTGGGTTAATATTGTAAATCCCACTTACTTGTCCAAGTTCGATATTATAACAAGCAGATGATAAGACTATCGAAGCTTCAATGACCTATATTCAAAGTTTGATAGAGTTCACGAGCATCGTTAATTGTTTTGAACATTCAGGAAAAGTACCTATATTGTCAATCTGGTAATTTGTGACAAATCTTCAATAAATTGTAAATATACTATTGTCCTGAGTTGTCTCCCGATATTTCTGCGGCTTGAAAATCCATGGCAAATGTAAAAACTTCACGAACGATAAGATTTCCACAAGATTCTCTGTCACTCGAGATGGTTCGCTAACACAGTAGCTTCATCAGGTGAAATTCTGGTACAATGAACTAAACTATGATCCACAAAAAATATACCACGAACATTCATTCGATGTCGGTATACAACAAAAGGAATGTTGACTGTACGGTTTCCCTACTAATTCCTAGAAGTACATTAATAAAAAAAATTTATTTTTTATAATTACAAAAAAATGTTTAATCACCTGCCTTCACAAATTCGTTCATTACTAACACATATCACGTTTAAAAAGGCAGTTAAATAGCTATTATTGAATAAACCCTACTATACCTTGCAAGAATTTTATGAAGAACGCATTTAATGAATCTTGTCAGTTTTATTAATTCGTTTTTAATTGTTTAATATTTTCTTTTTATAGTGTGACTTTTACTGGTATATGTACTACTTAAATGTTTTGTTCCTTATATATGTGCATATTTCACATGATATTATAGTTTTAATATTAGTTATAGCTCATCATACACATGCGTTGTCAACAAAAACGAAAACAACTCAACAACTAAAACCTGGTTTTTAGTACAATAAAGACTTTCCTCTTCTTCTAACCTTGGCTTGCTTAACTTTTATACATCATACTTTCCCAACCTGAAGGATTAGAATTACCTGTGGACATCAGGTTCGATAAAGCATTTTCGGAAAATAGGCACAATATCTACATTAAAATACGGTGTACCCGATTAACTTGAAAGGGTTGATAGCAAGTAGGTAATATGTATTTATTGCTATCAACCCTCTCAAGTTGATCCGGTACACCGTATTTTAATGTAGATATTGTGCCTATTTTCCAAAAATGAAGGTGTAGCGAACCTGTCCATAGGTAATTCTAATCCTTCAGGTTGGAAAAGTAAAATATATAAAAGTTAGGCAAGTCAATGTAAGTTTACTTCATTGTACCCGTATTTCACCTGATGAAGCTACTGTGTTAGCGAAACATGTCGTGTATCGTTTGTGAAGTTTTTACATTCCTGGGGCTGATATAGTTCCTACCTACATCCAGAAACAAAGTTGATATTCATTATATAAACTCATTTATGAGAATGAAAAAAAAGGACCATATACGTACTCGAAGGAGGACGATAAAAAGTATCAGTTTTTCTGCAATATCATCTGATAACCATGAAATACCAGACAGGAATCCCTATCTCTAACTTGGCTCAAGCTTTGGTCTCTTCCGCCTCAAGGCAATTTCAAAAAAATATTTTTCAGTATTTTACGGTAAAAAAGTAACGGCTCGTTACCACAGTCGTTACCTTACCGTGTGGGTAGGCGGTTACCTCGCACATGATCTCATAATAGTTGTCTTAGTAGGCCACACAGATTGGGCGCAATATGGGATAACGGAGTTTATATTTTTCAAAGTTCAGCTATATTAGCATAGATTGCCTTAACACGAGCGATAAATTTAATATTTCTACAAACAATGATGGAAATAAGTAGATGGTGCGCGTACTGGGCCATTTTTACAACAAAAATCACTCGACCGCTTACTATGATTTCTCTACGTCACATCGAGAGAGTATTTTTCCCGCTAGATGGTGATGCTGCTATTGCTGCTGTGACGACTGAAAATGAAATGGCAATTTATGTCACTCAAAGTTCGAAATATCTGAGGCAATTTCAAAATTGACAGATGTCATAATTATGCAATGTCACCATCTATTAGAAGATCGCCGAAATCATAGTTCTCGAGAGGTCGAGAAGAATTTCTGAAACAAAGGCGCATCAGATGTGCTTATTTTCATCATTCTACAAACTAAACATTCGACCGGATAGCCTTGGAAACTAAGGTCCCTTCAAAGATCATAATAATTAGGATGCTTAGGGTCGGTTGCATGATTCTCTTTGTTAACTCAACAAGGAATCAATTCTAGTGACTCATCGATCAGTTAAGGCATCATGTTTTGTCATGAATAATTCAATGAAGAGTTGAGCTATGCTCTGGTAGAAGGAACAACTTTTGAAAAAATATAAAAGACGCGAAAAAAAATTAAATTTTCATTTTAATGTTCATTTATGTATGTACCTACATAGTAATGTGTCGTGAGTTAATGTTCATTTAATTTATCAACAACCAAATCTCGCTCTTTGAGTCAAGATCTCGCTCGTTTTTGACATCGTAGCTCCCTCGAAAAAACATGTCTGTGGCAACGCTGTAGACCTCCACGTAGATGTTAACATACGAAAAATAACGTCATCAGTGTCATCGACGGAATAATATATTTTGTTTTCGGTACTGGTCATTTTTGTTTCTTTATTTAGATCTGAACAATTATTCGTATTAAATTGAGAACTCATAGAAGATCCTGACTTTGATAATCTTGATAATCGGCTTATTTTTATACACGTGCAGATCTGAGAAAGGCGCATGCGTAGCTGTCAATTTCTATATTTACGTTAACATTCATGGAAGCACTTTAACTCTCTAATAGATCGATATCTAACAAACTAACACTTCTTGAGAGACATCCTATCGTACATGTACCTATTCATAAATAATTTATATTGTGTTTGAATCAAAGTTATCTCACAACGTTTTCCACTTCCATCTCTCATCTGATAACGAATTGGCATATGTCCCGACGGTAAAACATTGTATTTTATTGAACGACATCTGTGCCAATCACTATCCTGTGCGGGAATTCTGAATTACAAGATCTGAGAATGATGCCATCCGATACCAATTAAATAATAAATCTCATAACCCTACCTGTGCCACCCCGTAATCTGAGTCAAATCCTCGGCACAATTTTTTTGCTGCCGCCATTCTGGATACATTTTCATCACGTGATTTTATTTTATTTTTTCATGTTCTTGTTCCCACGAAAAAGAATATCCTGTAATGTTCAGAAAAAAAACGTGAGAACCAAGGAAAATAATTCTTAAATTTCTGGAGGTTATATGAAACAAAATGCACATAAAAGCAGGAGATAATGTCCCCTTCACGAATATCCAAACGTGCCGCGATACAAATTGATCTGAGTTAGTGGCGGAACGTCAAAATTTCCAAGAATATTTCACTCATGTTGAAAGATAATATGCGATGGACCGTCGGTTCGAAGATCTGCTCTATCGGATATTATCTTTCGACAGTGAAGGACTGTTCTTGGTGAAAAAGTACTCTTCTCACATTTCTCACATTCCGACACCAAACCATTTTCGAATAGTTTATTTTTACGAATCAAGGTGCAAAAGTCGTCTAGTGAAGTAGTCTTCGATATTGATGATATACGCGACGCATCAAGTTGTCCCTTTTGTCAACAGACCGAGAAGAGCAGTTGACCGAAACAGTACTGTCTCGCTCTTGCTGACAATTGGGGCAACTCGATTCATCCTGGATCTCTCAGTTGAGTTCTAGATTTTCTTCGTTGTGAATTATTACACTATGTAATTGTAAATGTAAATTATAACTTTGTTTTTGGATGTACTATATCGGTAGACAATTTTGGACCACCATAAATAGGCAATCATTATTCAATTCCAATGTCTTATATCACGTGAACTTGGACTGACCATAAGGTGAAATACTACGTTTATTAACATTTTATAAGATACAACACTTTGCTGGACAAAATATTCATAGTTTGTCTGTGAAGGGTTATATACAAAATCAGATCTAAATGTAAGTTGGCGAACCTACTAAGCTGGTATCACAAGCTAGACAATCCTTAGCATTTTTCGGATTGACTAGCGTACATTTTGTACACTCCGCTCCTCCCACTTCCATGGGTTGCTCCACTGCTATGATTCGACTCTTCCCGCACATTTCACAAATATCCTTTCCTTGTTGATTTAGAAGAGTGCATGCTTTGCACTGCCATTTAGTATTTGCCTCCCTATCATCAGATACTTTTCCAGACTTTTTTTTGTTACTCTTGTCATCTTTCAGTTTACTAGTGCTCGGTGTTGTGCATTGTGATTTGTTTTCAACCGAAATTTTTTCTTTAGGAAGAGTTTTTGCTTTTACATAATTCATCACTAAATTCGTTTTTTGTAGTTGTTTCTTACTATGTGCTACATTATCATAGCTACTACTAGGCGATATCTGCTTATCTATTTTGGTTGCAGCTTCTTTCTTTTTTTCACTCTCAACCCTTTTGTCGACGTCATTCACCCTTATTCTATCATCAATATTCAGATGGTTGAGAGCTTCATCAATATTTGTACCCTTAGATTTTTTGATTTCTCTCAACTGTCTCAAGGAATCAGGACTCAAAACGTCACCTCTTTCTCCTAAATCTTTGGTGTAACCTTGGCTCTCCAAGTTTTTATAAACATATTCCCAGTCCTCGAACTGAGAGTCACTTTTTTCAGGCGTCTCCTCAGCATGATATTTAGCCTGATTACCGTTTCTTGTCTTGTACAAATCATTATGCAGAAACTCCGAGTGTCTCGACTTGTGTTCAGATCGATGGTCTACAACATCGGAGGACGGTCCATTGTGTCCAATTTCGATCAGTTTTGCAGTTGGTACCTGCGGAACACCGTACCCATTATAGAAGCCATTAGTATTATAATTTGGTTTCACAGGAGCTGGTCCGTAGGTGGCATAGTTACATCCCTGGATGTAATTTGCATAAGGCATGGCTGTAGTGCAACACCCATTTACGAATTGAGGCTCATGTACTTGACCTTGAGGTAGCCCAATGTGAAGGTGGCTGCTGAGAGGAGGAAAGGAATTGTTCATTGGAGAAACTGGTGAAAGGTTAGCTAGATGGTTACGAGGTACACGAAATAATTCAGAACCCTCTGAGTAAGTACGAGTATGATCCTGATACTGAAGTTGATGATTATTGTATGTTAGAGCTTTGATTGATTGCTCCGGGCTGCAAATATGAGTTTTACGGAACTCAAGAACGTCTAGCCAAGATATCTTGAATGATGGAGCTAGAACTTCCCATATAGCTTTCCAAATCTACGAAGAATATTAAATAGATATATCCCAGAATAATTGAAACCGAACATATTACCTGACATTCAACATAAGCTATTAGGCAATCTTTAGAAACAGCAGTAACCCTATCAGGACATATAGGGCCTTCTAAAACCATCAAACCATTTCCATACAACCGATATCCCATTGCGCCAAACAATTTCTCTGCTCCAACTAAATTAGCCTCAACCTGGTGTTTGTAAAATCCACAATATATCTGATTAGAAATACCAAAGTAAGTAGGATAATCATTTCAAAAATATCATTACTTGCTTTTATTTGACGGTATTCTTTTCGCCAAGGTTGAGACAGTAAGTTGCTAGCATAGAGCTGAATTGCATTGAAACCAGCAGCTGCTTTGTATCCACTGAAATCTTTTTTGCAACTGGCAGACCGTTGTAGAACCTCTTGTGTTTCAGGATTGCTATATTTTTGGTAATCAGCGGCTACACACAAAAAATCGTTGATGTAATCTGAAAAGATAGTGAGTATAGACAGGTACAAGGTACATAATGACATTATTAAATATGAGTGTTAGGGCTATTCTGAAGATAAACCAGTTCTTGTTATTATCCTCATATCTTGTACCCTATATTATGTATTTTTGGCAGGATTTTGACTTTGAGTTTGGATGAAAATATACGTTGTGTCAGTACATGAAATATTGTAATTTGAACATATTTGGAGCCATTTGGTACTCGACTCATTAGTATGGTCCTTCGATTATCACTACACTCCTGAGCAAGAGTGAACCACTTGCTGAGCACGTAGAAGTCTTTCTTCGGCCAGACTCCACCCCACAAGCCGAGAGAGAAGCAGGCATCAAATGTTTCGTGGCTCTATATGGGGATGATATCGCGAAGGATACTTTGGATTTCCTGAGGTATAAGACGATTGTTACTTCAACGAGCATAAACCTCGCTCGATTGCCACCGACGGAAGATGTCGCAGGCCACCATGCGGCAAGGTGCTACCTCTGAGTGGCGGGGAGTGAACTTGAGTCCTACATATTCGGGGTGGAAGATGTCTTCTCCACCACCATGGATCCAGCACATCTTGCTCTTCTGCAAAAGATCTCATATAAATGCAAGAAAGGGTGCTCTGGGAGCTCTTCGTGCAGAAAGGCAGGGCTCCACTGCTCTGTCCTCTGCCAGTCATGCGGTGGCAAATTGTGCACCAACGTCCCGGATATAGAGCTGAAATGCTCGGATGATGAAGATGACCCGACTACCGATTGGGCGCCTCTCCCAGCAACCAGCACAGCCATCGAGACACTATCTTGGTGCGAGCCCAAGCCCGGGCCATCAAAGATAAGGAGAAAGTAATGATTTGGCTACCTGACACAATATATACATGTTTTATATTAGTTTTATTTGATGTTCACGTTGATGTAATTTAATCTTTGGAAGAAGTCCATGGTAACTCAAAGTGGAGTGGTGTAGTTCATAGATGTAATTTGTCCTTATAGTAGGTACCGGTAGGTACCATGATTTTTGTGCAAGCATTTTAGTATGCAGGTATATACGTATAAAACAACGTTTCATAATGGCGTTATTCCTGAAAGATATACAGGGTGAATTTCCCTTTTCGCATACGCCCTGTACAACCGTCCTAGCAGTTGTGAGGGAAGTAGCGCTGGTAAATTGTGGCGACTGCGTGCGGATTGTCAGGAAACAAGGCGTTTTTCTTTCCCGACAAAATCGCCAGATCTTACGCCCCTCGATTTTTTTTGTGGGGATATAAAGCATCGTCTACTCCGATCCTCCAGCCCCTACGGAGAAGTTGAAAGACAACATTCGACAGGCAATTAACAGCATTCCTATTGAAATAGGAATATGTCAGCGGGTATTCCAACATTCAAGAGAATCATTAGAGGAGTGCTATGGGGAGGATGGACGACATTTGGACAATATTGTATTTAAGAAGTGGAATCCGCATCCCTGAACTTTCAAAATTAATGATTAATTATATTATATATATTATCGCAACACTTTTAATTTTGTTATCATACCATAATGAAGAAGGAAATTTTCTCTGACTCACCCTGTATTATCTTTTTCATTTTTCATCAAACAATTATTCAACAATAACAAAAGTAAATAAATTGTAACTGTTTGATGAATAGAAAAAGACGGTAGAACAGTTCATTCGCATTATTCCCTAAAACCCACTTACAACTGTTTTTGGAAACAAAACTTATTGAATTCTCTTCACTTTCATTACATATGATATTTCACGTGGGAAGCGTATTATAGAAGATAACTCACAAAATATGTGACCATTTTGGAGAAATTTCACTTTTTCGAAAAAATTGCCTGTTTTCAAAGAATTGTATCTTGGGAAGCAATAGCTGTATGGAGCTCATCTCGGCCTCAAATTATGGCAAATTCAGTTTGATTCAAAAGTATAAATGCTTACTATACATACCGATCAAACCCTTTCTTCTCTATGATATTGAGCGAAAACTGAAGAAAGTTCAAGAATTTCATTGTTTTTTGGGTATACCGCCGCTCGCACAGCAGTTTGGAAATAGCAAATCTGGTTTTTTAATATTGGTATAGGTCCTAACAACATAATATATAAAGAATTCAGAATGACCGGACCATTTGCAAGCATGACCCCCTTTTCATGTTCAACTTTACTGTACTTGTACTATTTCCTTGATAAGGATTTTCTGGCAAACGGTTAGTTGTATGCTCGGTTGTGTGAAAAAAATGCGAGATACCGAATTCTCACATTTCTTTATGGCCGACAAGAACATGTTATTCAAAGTCAGAGTTTTTATTTTTAAACAAAAAATTTGGGCGAATAAAAGTGTAGAACCCCCTCCAACTCCCCCAAAACTGGGATTACATCATTTTTGGTACAAGAAGAAAATAAAGGGTCTATGAAGACAGAAGCCAATTTTCAGAAGATTTGGTTTGTTATTTCAGTCATAATACAATATATAAAATTCTCCTGTCCCGGTCACGGAACTCCTCCGAAACGGCTCGACCGATTCGTATGAATTTTTTTATGCGTGTTCGGTAGGTATGAAAATCGGTCGTAATCTATTTTTTAAATCGAAAATTCAAGATGGCGGATCCAATCTCCATAATGATAGAAAAAAATAATTAAACGTCCACCCGACCAGTGCTGAAGCCTTCGAAAACGGTAAAATGTGAAGAAAAATCATAGTAGGATGAAACTCATTGGAAAAGAAAGAGAATATAACAAAGATGGAAGGTAAAATAAATTACGGGCGATCTGAGGTCGGGAAGTGGAGGGGGTGTTTTCAACTCGGTTTTCAAGGGTAAAAAACTGTTTATCTTGATTTCCAGCAAAACTACGAGCCCTACGGAAAAAAGTTTAACAGCAAAGTTGTAGGTAATAAAGAGACCTACAACTTTTGTAATCACACTTTTTTCACATAACCTCAAAATTTATGTGAAAAATTCTAAAAATCAAGTTTCCGGCTTTTTATTTTTCTTCTTCAAAAAAAAAATTTTTTTTTCACGAAATTTGGTCCGAACCGAGGTCCGAACTTACCTTTTCATGTCCTAAAGACACTGTGATTTTTTTGATTCGATATTTTTTCACCTTATATTCACTTAAAATATCGAAAAAACACCCTAATTTTCAATCGAAAATTCTCACGGTAAAATATCAGCTTTTAAAAAAACTCGGGGCGTTTTTTGTTCGTTGGAATCTCTTCTTCCTGATAATGTAAGAAAATATATACATTACTATGGCAAATGTTCTCAGAAAATGCAAATAAAAGAAAAAACTCTAATCCAAATTTATTTGCAATCACTACGTACAATTTTGAGCTATTTTGTGAAATTTTCACTTCAATTACTTGAAAAACGTAAGATTCTATGTTACATTGAAAAACAAAAAAATTACAAATCCATAAATCATAAAGATTGCAAGAAACATGTGAAAATAGTTGTTCTAAATAGATTTAAAGGGGAGATTTCAATGAAAAAATGTGATTGCTGCAATTTTTTTTGCCAAAAAGTTGATTTATTAAATTATAATTACATTTATGTCATGGAAAATCTCATAATATATGAATAGAAATGTAAATCGTATTGAATTTAGATACTTTATACTGATTATCATTATTCATAATAATATTTTTAAATGCATTCATCTTCTTATTTATAAATCTCATCTCGAACCCTTATCACTTATTCATTACTTTTTGTCTCTTCCGTGGCATTTCTTCATCGTTAAATTCGACAAACCTTCCCGATTCTTGTGAATCTTTGAAATCTTCAAGACCATCACCGTCTTCCTATACAATATCATTTTCAGTCTGAATTGGTCCTTCATCCCACAATTTCATCTGAATCACTAACTTTCTTCAAATCCTATCTTTAATATTCAGAACAATAATAATCTTTATGTATTTTGAATTGACTCGGCCGTTACTTGATGGAAAAACTTCACAAACGATAAGATTTCCACAAAATTTATTAAACACACGACATGTTTCGCTAACACAGTAGCTTCGTCAGGTGATATTGGTTCATTGTACCAGTATATCACCTGACGAAGCTACTGTGTTAGCGAAACATGTCGTGTGTTTAATAAATTTTGTGGAAATCTTATCGTTTGTGAAGTTTTTACATTAATCTTTATGTAGTTAAAGTATAAATTTCACCAAATAGTTCAAAATTGTACATAGTGATTGCAAATAAATTCGGATTCCAGTTTTTTCATTTATTTGCATTTTCTGGAAGAAGAGATTCCAACGAACAAAAAACGCCCCGAGTTTTTTAAAAAGCTGATATTTTGACGTGAGAATTTTCGATTGAAAATTAGGGTGTTTTTTCGATATTAGGTGAATATAAGGTGAAAAAATAAATATTTCGAATCAAAAAAATCACAGTGTCTTTAGGACATGAAAAGGTTGGTGGTGGAATTTTTTTTGCATAAGATAAAAATAAAAATCCGAAAACTTGATTTTTAGAATTTTTCACATACATTTTGAGGTTATGTGAAAAAAGTGTGATTACAAAAGTTGTAGGTCTCTTTATTACCTACAACTTTGCTATTAAACTTTTTCCATCTTTGTCATATTCTCGTCCTTTCTCAACGGGTTTCATCCTACTATCATTTTTTTTGTTTCAAAAATTATCGACCCTGGTCTATATATAAACTTTCTTGATTAAAATGTTGAAATCTATTACCCATTTCAGTTTGTACCTCAAAACCATATTCACCCTGTATTATTCATTGATAGGGGTAGAATTGCAAGATGAAACATAAAAAAGGTTAATATTTCAATGTGAATCTTCTGTGATGATTTATTTTGAATTCATATTTTTTCATATTTAGTCATATAAGTATTTTTCATGGAATAAGATTTTTCCATAAAATGATCCATGACTTCTTTATGCAAAATGAAGACACCTAATTGATTTATTCTTGTGAGATCCTCTCCAAGAAAATTTTCTATGTGCCTTAGGGACGAATACTGCTACAAATATTAACATTTTTGAAAACATTGCAGTTGGAGTTGATTTCAATTAAAAATGTCCAACTAAAAAAAAGTATACCATCAGAATGGAAAAAATCAATATCAAGAAAGATATAGGTAGTTAATTTTCAACAATGATAATGGTGGTTGACACTCTTTGACAATCCCTCTATCCTCTATTATCCAGAGACTACATGAATTGAAGGAGGATTTTACAGAAAATCTATATGAAAAACATCAAAATCACAAGAGTATGGTGATCTATGTGAATTTATATGGTAGCTATATATAGCCTTAATTCTAATTGCATCTTTGATAAACTTGTAAATACAATGTTTAGAAAGAAATTGATTCTAATAGAAGATAAAATGATATATTGGGACTATTTAATCAGATATATGTTCCTCTGTGAAAAACATGAAAATAGGTTATTTCAGTGTTCATACATTGGTTATTTCCATTATTTCCTCAACACCATGTTCTTTATCATCTTGAACCAATATGCATATTCAAAGCTGAAGAATCACATATATTTTGTGTCCTAAATTCGAACTTGGATAATAATTAGGGACCACTGGACTTGAGGTACCAATTTATATAGCAGAATGTACAGCCACAGTAATGTACAGCTCAGCTTTTGCTATGAAAAATTATGATATAAATAAATTCAACTCACCTTCTAGTTTTACCCTCTGTTCAATTTTCTCAGGAGTTTCATCCATTTCCAAATAAATTAAATGGCTTCGTTCTATTTCTTGCCATAGTTCATGAAATGTATTCTGTGCTAAACGATAATCTTCCATTATGACCATACTGGACAAAAATCAAAATTTTCCATTAAGGAAGTGACAAACCATACTTTATCAGTTGGGGTAATGAATACCTATAAAATGTTCGCTTAAAATATATTCCAGTTCACTTTATCATATCATTAACCCTCTTTCTATTTTTAAAAGGAATCACGAATCCCGTATCGTACCCGTATCCCAAAATTCCCAAATAGAAATAAAAAAAATTGTTTTGACTAGTTCTGAGTTTTGACAGATGGAAATAACAAAGTTGCGTTTTATTTATACCATTCTGGTAACGGTGGTGGAAACAGAGTACAGAATGACGTTTTACAAATAAAACGAGAAACTTCAGAGAGAATTAACATAATATAACATATTCATATTATAGATAGATGAAAGAGATGAGGAAAATGAATTATCGCATATTTCTAGCAATGATTGTGGAGATGGATGCAGAAATTCTCTGAGATCGAGAAACTTCATTTTATCTGGGAATGAAGATATAAAGCCAGTCTTACTTGAAAAATTTTTGAAAAGAATCAAATACTTGTGAACCTTACGATAAAAATATTCTTAAAATCTTTTACTTTCAAAAAGTTTCGTTTTTCGTCAATCTAGTTTTCTTTTTTTGACAACATGACAACTGTTAATTAAAACTCACATTTGTCACTCAGTGGTGGATCGATGCAAGATCTATTGGCGTACTAATTTATGCTTTCAAGAATGTTTTCCTTTCTTTCAGGATGCGGATGGCCTCATTGATAATTCAGTTTTCCTGCTAGTGATGTATCACGTGATTCATCGTGAATTCATGGTATGTTTTGAATTATCCAAGGCCCGCACAGTACGACATATGCATTGCGCATACTCGTCAATAAACTTTTCTCAGCCGATCACGTGGTAATCGCGAGTTCAATTATACAGGTTGTCTCGAAATTACATGTAATGACTCTAGGAACCAAAATAGCAGAGTTTCTATTATTATGGACCCAGAGCTGTCCCCTGATTACAGCCTAAAGGCTAAAGCCATCTAAAGGCAAGGCCAAGATGAAGATTATTTCTGGAAATTTTTGAAGCCCTTATTGATAAAATAACCAAATTTTATACATCTACCTTATTCTCTAACGCCCAATTCAAAAATGTTTTTGCAGATAAACCATTTATTTATTTTGTCAGGAAAAAAATCCATATTCTCTACTTATACTCCGTAGCAAAGTTAGCAATTTGATCAAATTTTCATCCTCTTCTGACTTCAACTTCAACTAAAAGTCAAATGATTCTGAAAAAGATTGGTATAGGTGGAAGACCGACGAATAATATCAGATTTGAGATTATTTATTAATAAGTTGGAACATTGGCTCCCCAATTTTTCTCTTCGGCTATAACTTTTCTACGTATTGTTTTCCCCTAATTTCAATTCCCTCTTGATGATTCACTTTTGACATAATTTTCATCTGAATAATAATAACTGAATGTAAGTTGTATTGAGTTCATTGAAAATACCTCATGTTCACAGATGCGGGAACTAAATCAGTTCTCGTTTTATGAATTGTGACGTCACTGATGACGTCAATATCATACTCCCCCTATTACCGTTATGACGCGAAAATGCAACGGGAACTGAATATCAGTTCCCGGCAAGTCAACGGGATCTCGCGAAAAAATACCTATGTTCACACCAGGCAAATGCCTGGGATTGTTCCGCAAAATCAACTTGGTTATTTCGGTTAGTTGTTTCCGTTCCGTAAATATAGAATGTTTGGTTGGTTCCTGAAAAAAGGTTATTTTTACGGAACTCGGTTGCTGAAAAAGCAGTAGATTCACTTTCACCGTGGATTTCCTCTGGTAAGTTCGGTAAGTTTGTTTTCGGTTTGATTCGTCGATTCATGCATTACAACGAAGAACAATATTATCATTCTGATTGTTGCGGTCGCGTTGAGTTCCGATGGATTCGTTTACTGAGGTTAATTACACATTCATTGAACTCTGCTTCTGCTTACTGTGCACAAGAATTATTAGAGACTTTCGGGTGCCATAGTTGAAAATCAAATACTGGAAGAGCATGAGCGTTTAAATTGAAAAACGATCAAAACTATAATTTGATAAATGACTGGCATTCCGTAAATAAACCATTAACCAGTTACCACAACCGTACTCACCAGTAGATAGCCACTGTCAAATTTTTTTGGCATCGGGCATGGGTTCGGTCAATGCCGTCAATGGTTCGGTTTCACCATGATGAAAATCCACCTTTGGTTTCACTAACGGAACATGTCATTGTTGTCATTATTGTCATTATTGGTTGTGTTGTAAAATCATGGTTGTAAATTAAAAATGAGATTGGGATTGAAGTTGGAAACAAAAAAGTTTCTGTTAAATAGTTGGTGGTGAGCTATTTTTCGATAATTGTGAACTATAGTTAATCGAAATGTGATTTGTATTCTCCCTATAAGAGGAACTTCTGTGTTTTGAAACTACCAATATTGATAGTTGAGGCGGTTCTAAACTGCGCCAACATTTCAATAGATATCTTCCATCCAACAGTGTGAACAAAAAATCTGGGAAATGATCTAAATTAATAAAGCAAAGACGTTTTTAGTTTTTGGTGTATCAAGTATGGAAATGTCATCACTTTCCAAATATCAGGATACGTTTATAATAAAACATGAGAAAAATTTAGAATTCACCATGGACTATGACAGTGGGTATGTTTCCCACAATCCTGAATCTAATCTTGATTCCTCATCAGAAAGTTTGAATGAGAAAATAGTTAACTGTGTGCCTGATAAACCTATTTATCTCAGTGAAGATGCTTTGTTAGAAATCCCAGAAATTAATAAATGTCACAATCTGAGTATTGAAATTGACAAAGAAGATTATGAAGAAACTAGACAACTTTTCAATTCCCCATCTATTGAAAGTAGTACTATCCTAACTAACTCCACTGAAAGTCATGAAATGAACTATAGTGGATTCAGTGGAAGCTCTGATGAATCTGACATTGAAATTCCCAATGTAAATCAAATTATCATAGACAATTTGGATATAATGAGGAGTGCTGATTCTGGGAGCCCTAGACAATCAAATGAAAAATGCTCTCTTCAGGCTTTATGTAGTGATTCAAATGAAAAAAGTGAGGAATATTTCAGAGGATTTCCTTCAAACCACATGAATCCCACCACTGCTTTCCATAATATAACAAACACACTTGTTACTAATGACCCCAAGAAAAAATTGACACTAATTTTCTCAAAAGGTGATAAGGAGAATGTTTATAGTGTTAAACGAAAATATCAGAGTATGACTCCTGATAAAAACATGACCCCAGAACAAACTGCAACTCCAAGAAAACTTGAACATAGAGAGGATGAACAATTCATTTCACAGCATAAATTTGATGAATTCATCAAATCTAATGAGATTGACAAAACTGGTCCTATAGGTCATGAAAATAATCATGATATCTCTTCCCAAATTAAAGGTTCAGTTGCAAATAGTTTAATATGTGCTACATTATCCAATGCATATGCACAAAAACATGTGTTTTCATTAAACTGTAGTAAATCCAAGAGTAAATCAAATGAAGAATATGAAAAAACAGATTCAAATTTACTTTCAGAATGTTTAAAGAATTTCAGTGAGACATGCTTTGTCAATGAAGGTATGTATATTGAAGAAGACATTGATACTGGAGAAGAAGTTTACTCTACAAATTCACAGAATCAAGACAGAGAGAGTATCAAAGAAGAGAGTGTGAAAGATGTTTTTCTAGAGCAAGGAAATGCCAACAATCAGAATATTTCTGATATCAAAATAGAAATAGATATTACTGAACATCCACTTGAATTTTCTGAAAATTCACTAGAACAACATAAGGAAAATATTCAACATTATGAAGAACTTGAAATGGATTCACATGAAACTTCATCAAAACAGGATGAGAGTATTGGTACTGTTTCTACAGTTCCAATTAAATTAGAAACTGCTGAACCAACAGTTTCATGTGTAGAAGATGTAACAGAAGGAGAAAATCAGACTATGTCAATCATTGCTGATGTGCCAATTTCTGTTGAGAACATTACAGATTTCCAGAGATTGATGATTGATTATTCTTCCAATTGTTCTGGTTCTCACACAACAAATTTAGTGGATAAAACAGATAATTTTTTTGAACAAAACACAAAAATAGATGTTTCTTGCACAACAAATTTACTGAATGAAATTGATAATTTTGGCAAAAAAACCACACAAATTGACATACCCATAATTCCTAAAGCATCCAATGAATCTTGTACAAAAAATTCAGCAAATTCAAATGAAAATATATCCATCACACCTAAAAAGAAATTCAAGAACAATATGGATCCCAATTTGAGTCCTGATTTATTTGATGATGAATTCATTGAAGAGAAAGCCCAAACATCACAACTACCAACCTACATAGCAGAAGAACAGTTCATCAACAGAAAAGACAGAGCTATTCTACGAAGAGCCCAAAATAACTTGAAGGGTGTTATCCCACCTCACAGTATGACTGTTTTCAACATATCTGTAAATGAAATTCTCAATAGAATTGAACATAATGATGAATATTTCTGGCATAAAGCTGAAGTGAACCAAAATGATTCTGGTAGTGATAAAAATAGTTCATTGAATAGTAACACCAGTATCAAAGATGATATATCTAAGTCTTTGCTAATAAATTGTTCAATAGAAGAGTCAAAAGAAAAGAAGTTTCCAAGTATTCTTGAATACAGATGCCATGGTTTATAGTAAGTATATCTTATATTACAAATAATACTAGAATGAAGGAGAATAATCCTATCTTGCCAACTATAACATGCAATTACATATAATTCATTCAGTTGGTTTGTCATTCTTCATATTGTTTATTGCATGTTTACCTGTTCTAGTGTTGAAGTTTTTTAACAATACCTGTACCGAGACCTGTACTTAACTGCTTTCCTAATGGAATATAAAGTGATTATAAAATGAATATTAAGTATTTATTATAAAATGTTTAAAAATTGCTCAATCAACAGAACAGATGTTAAAAGGAAATAAAAATAATGTAAATTTTGAATGAGCATGAATTTAGATCAGCATTTAGCACAATATCATATAAATGATGTCCAGAAATCACCAAATGATTTGTTTGGGCTGTAGAATGATATGTTTAATTCAGTTGGATACCACCAAGGATACCACTGTATTTTCTGGTATTTTCTTAAACATTTTTTGTAGAACTTGAATTTTTGTTGGGCAGTAGAAACATTTTTTTTTATCACAATAAACATTTCAAATAATACCTTGATATCAAAATTCCTCAAATCTGCCCAATAAAACAAGTAATTATAAAAAATATTGTAACTAAAAACAGTGGTGTCCAACTAAATCAGTAATTGATTCAGGTATTTGCTCAGTTATTTGCATATGATTTGAAACATTATTGCTTATGCTTACTAAACAAAACATGTTTATAAAATTTTATATATCTCCGACCACTCTTTATAGTGTTTTAGTATGTTTTTGGGACATCCTGTATATTCATTATTCCAAATTCTGCCTAGCTACTCTGCTACAGGTAGATACTGTTTATTATTGTGTAATTACATTATGAACATCAATTTTAGGACTAATCAGCTTTCCATATGGTTCAAAATCACCTAGTAGAAACATAGATAAACATTTATTTTTTGAAAATTTCCAATAGACCATGGTTTATTACTATTTGATTACTTACTTTACAACTATATTCACGAATTTTTTACTCATCATTGGATGGAAAAAAACGCCGATTTTTCAATCTCCATCTCAACCTAGCAGAACCAAAAGTAACTAAGTAACTAAGTACCATTAGAGGAACACATTCATAGAAAAAAACTCCCATCCACATGTATTATGAAAAAATTATAATTTTTTTTATCATAATTCCAAAAAAGAGAGCCTTTGGGGTTATAATTCTTGCCGACAAGATATTGTAAGATAAACACATTATCAAGTACCATTAGAGGAACACATTCATAGAAAAAAACACTCTCATCCACGTGTATTTTGAAAAGTTACCATCCTTTTTTCGAAATTCCAAAAAGGGGTGCCTGTGGGGTTAATTCTTGCCCTACAAAATATTGAGAGATATACAGATTATCAAGGACCCTTAGAGGAATGAATTGATGGAAAATAATTTCATCCATGGCTCGATCCACGGACATATTTTGGAGGTTGTAGTAATTTCATGGCCAGCCTGAATATTATAAATTAGTAATAAACGACCATTGGTGGTATGGCGCGCGCCTGGAATATTTGACTAAGTCATGGCTGGAACTCGTGGCTGGTTTCACACTTATGAAATATAATGCAATTTATAAGTGAATGTGATTAACTAAAGATTAATAATAATATAGGTAATTATAATGATAAATTATAGTGTCAAAATATTTTTCAGTAGATTATGAAATATTTCAGTAGATCAGTAGATAGATATGAAAATCAGGAGATCTGCTGAAAATTCAGTACAACTGGCAACACTTTAGCGGACGAAATACGTTTGCAGACGAAAAGTTATTGTCTGTACTTGCCTTCGGAAATAGTCGGTTTTTCGTTCGGAAATTAGAACGTAAAATGTGATTTTTTATAGGTATCGACGAAAAAATAAGTTCCATCACAAACCTGATTATATCATTTTTTTTATTTCTTGGGGCACACGAAAGGAAATTCCTATGATTTTCGTGGAACATCGCGCGTACCTAGGGAGGATAGGGAGAGGAAGTAGGTGTTGAATTTTTTAAAAACTTTTGGAGGTTATAATTTCTTGGGAATATTTCCATTGGCAAAGAATTCCAAATCTTCGCCTTTCTATAGACAAACGAGTTTTGGTAGAGTTTTGTTCCATCATTTTCAAGGTTAACGACGAAAGGATGTGCTGGCTGGGCAGCAGAGATTTCTGAGGAACATTTCCCGTGGAAGTATCTATGGAAAAGTGAAAGGTCGCCAACTTTTCTACGGTGTTCGAATGGGGTCAAAAAGTTGGTGAGTGTGGCATCACCCACCAGGCAAATGGCTCTTCTCTAGATGGAATCTTAAAGCATCAGTGTATGTTTAGGTGCTGAACCATGAAACATGAGAACAGTTTTCTAAAACTGGCCGTATCTGTTGTTGGTTCCCCAGGCTGTAATTTCCGCAAGATCTTCATTGACAGCGTTGTCCTGCCTTCGTCGTAAGTAGTTTCCTGGGAAGAAATGGGAATTCTAGAAGAGAACGCAGTATGGAGAGTGCTATCGTTTGCAAAGCTGTGGATAGGGCAGTAGATCGTTGGTATGGAGTAGGAACAATGTTGGTGCCAAATTTGAGCCTTGTGGAACACCGTAATTGGTGGCAATGGTATCAGATGGGACTTCGTCCACCACCACATGGAGCGAGAATACTCGATAACAGATAAGCCATATGATGGTAGTTTGTGGAGCAGTCCTTGGTGCCAAACACGGTTGAATGTCTTCGATATACAGGGTGTCCCTGAACAACGTACATTAAATTCAACAGGGTGAACTAGAGTTCAAAATAGGTCGATTGGGACCAACCTACCTCTATACGATTGGGCCGTGAGAGGGCGATGAATGGAATTTTCTTTTCAGATTTTATTGAATATTTCAAAATCCTTGAGAGGTAATGCTCTGAAATTTGGAAGGCAGTCAACTATAAGAAGTATGCATAGATAACAGGTCTCATCAGTTCAATCGTTATACAGAAAGAAATTTAGCATTCTGATTGGAGAAAATCCATAGAACTTTTTTTGAGCACGCCACTGACAATATTTTAATATCTACTTGAATAAAAAAATCTATTTTCTATCTTTTTTCTCACTACATTTCTTTCTAAATTTTGCTTGGTTTACGAGATATCTGAAGAAATTCTTTCGGAGTCCCTCCATATCATCCATAGTCCAAGATATCAGAGTTATCGTGTTCTGCAGGTTTCTTCCTCCTTCATGTTGATATTTAAATACAGGATACAGGATGGACCATTTTCAACTTGACAGAGAGATTTTGGGTGATAATGGCGTAGATACGAAAAAGTGCTCAGATCGGTCGACTTTAGTTTGCACCTCCTGCTAACAATCGTCGTTTGCAGGTTTTTTTCGTTCTGTTGAGAGTTCGGGGGCACAGATATATTCATCAAATCAATAATTGAAAAATGAACTGGATCTCAGAGACAAAGAATAATTATAATAATAATGATAAATTATAATAGGAATAATAATAATTTTCTGTTCATCCTTCTTCGAATCAAAATCACTACACGAATTCAATACAGAATACAAAATAGTTGCTCCTCCATAAATATCAAACAAGTAGGAAGAATATTCTGAAAGTTAATAATCAATAATCATCAATTATCAAACAGAAAACATGTTTTTATTGAATAATGAATAAATAATCGATAACTATTGCAAACATTCAAGAGAACAAAAAAAGAAAACGAGAATAATGGTGGTATCAATCGAGCAAATGCTCGAAATGTCTCCATCATTCTCCAAACATAAATCAGCTCTTTTCACGCAGTGGAATCGTATTTTCTGAAATATTTCTGGAATATTGCGAACTCTCAACAGAACGAGAAAAACCTGCGAACGACTTTGATTGTTAGCAGGAGGTGAAAACTAAAATCGACCGATCTGAGCATTTTTTCGTATCTACGCTATTATCACCCAAAATCTCCCTGTCAAGTTGAAAATGGTCCATCCAGTATGATGAAAAGGTTATTAAATAATTAACATGAATACGTGACCAAAATATCAACATGAAGGAGGAAGAAACCTGCAGAACACAATAACTCTGATATCTTGGACAATGGATGATACGAGGATGATATGTAGGGACTCCAAATTTTTTCAGATATCTCGTAAACCAAGCAAAATTTAGAAAGAAATGTGGCGAGAAAAAAGATAGATACTTGATTTTTTTATTCAAGGAGATATTAAAGTATGGTCAGTGGCGAACTCAAAAAAAGTTCTATGGATTTTCTCCAATCAGAATGCAAAATTTGTATCTCCCTGTATATCGATTGCACACTTCTTCTAGTTGACTGCCTTCCGAATTTCAGATCATTACCTCTCAAGGACAGTAAAATCTAAAAAAAAAATTCATTCCACTCTCACGGCCCAACGGTGCATTTTCGTATAGAGGTAAGTTGGTTTTTCTAATTAATCTTGCCATATATGGGTGACGTAGGCAAGTAAATTTCCAGTTGACCTTCGGTGGCGAAGGCCATATTGTCTATCATCAATGATTCCTGAGATTTCCAGATATTTGATGAGCTCAATGTTGATGACCGATGATGACTCTTGTTTCCTTTTTTGGGGATTGGTTGGACTCTAGCTATTTTCCAGCAAGATGGAAAAATACCCGACTTGTAGGAGATGGTGAATAGCTTGCAGAGAATCGGTGTCAACTCTGGTGCACACACAAAAAAACAATGAAATTTTCGGACTTTTTTTCAGTTTTCGCTCAATATCTTAGAGATGGAAGGGTTTGACCGGTATAGTCACCAGCTATACTTTTGAATACAACTAAATTTGCTATAATTTGAGGCGAAGATAAGCTCCATACAGCTATTGGTTCTCCCAAGATACAGAAAATAGTAAATTTTTTCGAAAAAGTGAAATTTCTTCAAAATGGTCACATATTTTGTGAGTTATCTTCTATAATACGCTTCCCACGTGAAATATCATATGTAATGGAGTTGAAGAACATTCAATAAGATTTGTTTTGAGACCAGATTGGTATCTGTAAGCCCAGCGGTTCTCTCGAAAACGCCAGATATCCAAGAACAGTCATAAGTGGGTTTTAGGGAATAACGAGGGAAATAATGCGAATGAACTGTTCTCACGTCTTTTTATTTTCTATTCATCAAACAGTTACAATTTATTTGCTTTTGTTATTATTGAAGAATTGTTTGATGTGAAATGAAAAAGATAATACAGGGTGACTCAGAGAAAATTTCCTTTTTCAATATGGTATTAAAACAACATTAAAGGTGTTGCGACAATATCAATCATTAATTTTGAAAGATTCTCTTCAATGTTGGAATACCCGCTGACACATATTCCTATTTCAATAGGAATGTTGTTAATTGCCTATCGAATGTTGTCTTTTAACTTCTTCGTAGTGGCTGGAGGATCGGAGTAGACGATGCTCTCTATATCCCCACAAATAATAGAGGGGCGTAAGATCTGGCGATTTTGTCGGGAAAGTGGTGTCCCAAATTTTCGAAAAACTCGCCGTGCCGTAACATAGGAATCGTTAGATTTAAAAAACGCCTTGTTTTCTGACAATCCGCACGTAGTCGACACAATTTACCAGCGCTACTTTCCTCTCAACAGTTAGGACGGTTGTACAGGGTGCATGCGAAAAGGGGAATTCGTCCTGTATATCTTTCGGGAATAACGCCATTATCAAACGTTGTTTTATATATACCTGCATAGTAAAATGCTTCCACAAACATCATGGTACCTACTATAAGGATAAATTACATCAACGTAAACATCAAATAAAACTACAATAAAGCATGTAGTTATTGTGTCAGGTAGCCAAATCATGACTTTCTTTTTATCTTTGATGGTCCGGACGTGGGTTCGCACGAAGATGGTGTCTCGATGGCTGTGATGGATGCTAGGAGAGGAGCCCAATCGGTAGTCGGGTCATCTTCATCATCCGAGCATTTCAGCTCTACATCCGGGACGTTGGTGCACGATTTGCCACCGCATGGCTGGCAGAGGACAGAGCAGTAGAGCCCTACCTTTCTGCACGAACCGCTCCCAGAGCACCCCTTCGCTCTTCGTGCTCTTCTGAAGGTAGACGTTTGTCTCTTCAGCGCCTAAACCATTGAGAAGATGAATATGACCACCCGATCGACTATTGCTCGTTGTGAAAGCGTTGTCATGACGATCTCTCGATCTGTATCTTCTTCGGCGACAACTACTTCTAATCCCTCTTTCTGAAAAGCCTCATGAAGAAGAGTTATGAGGCGTCTATTGTTGTTTCCATTGGCCAATACGTGCTCTTGAGCAATTTGAATTAATATGGATTCATCGTACGATGATTCCATTTTTGAGAGAACCGCTAGGCCTACAGATACCATTCTAGCCTCAAATACTACAACTTCATTCCACATAATATTCGACGTGGGAAGCGTATTTTAGAAGATAATTCACAGAATAGGTGACCAGTTTGAGGAAATTCCACTTTTTCGAAAAAAATTCCCATTTTCGAAGTACTGTATCTTGGGAACCAATAGTTGTATGGAGCTCGCCTTGGCCTCGAATTGTAGCAAATTTAGTTATCTTCAAAAGTTTATGAGGTGACTATAGCGGTCAAACCCTTCGATCTCTAAGAGATATTGAGCGAAAACTAAAAGAAGTCCGAAAATTTCATGGTTTTTTTGGGTATACCGTCGCTCGCACAGCTGTTTGGAAATTGCAAATAGGTTTTGATATTCGTTTAGGTCCTAACAACATATAAAAAATTCAGAATGACCGGACCTTCTTCAAACACGGATGTACATCTTGATTGGACTAATTGGACTTATTCGTTTTGAGACCGTTCAGGACCATTAGCCTTGTTCGTGAGATCGAGCAGAATGCATCTGATAGTACGTTGACGAAAGCAATTTCGGGCATTCGCCTTTCAACTGGTGGATTGTCTGGCGGCACCCTTCCCTGGGAATCCGTTGGCTGTGAACACCTCTGCAAAAATGTTAGCTTTCTTTTGCGATGTTGTTGCTAATGTTGCTGAACGGGAGCCAATGGTACAAAATATGAGTTTTGATCTTATTTTGGCATTGTATGATTCTTTTGATGCATCTATTGTTTGGCTGCAGTTATTCCTTTTTTCAACATATCCTGCTCTAGTCACGAGATTTGGGTCCTTGCGCCAGCAATGGTAGGCTGTTTGTTTCAAGTAAACAACTCAAGAACAGTTCTTGTTGAACCAGGGTTTCGAAACTGATGATCTCTTCAAAGAATGAGGTATTCATGTGTTCATTACAAGCGTGATGACCGGCGACACACTGTGAAGGATCCTCAGAATCAAAGTATATTCTATGCCAAGGAAACTCTGAAAACATGCGGAGACCGTCTCCTGAGTTATAATGTTATAATGCGTAGTGGTGCTGAAGAATGAATAATAGGAAGGTTGTGGAGATGAGTGTGTGATCAGAATTGCCAAATGGTGTCCGTACATCTATGATGTAAGGTGCTGAATTAATAGTGAGGAATAAGTCGAGTGGGTTGGCTGATTGTTGTTGAATTCGTGTGAAGCTGTTCTATGCCGTGAGTGATGGCGAAAGCTTCGGCTTGTCGCCCAGCTTCATCCGTTTTGTTGAAGTGTACAATCTAAGCAGTGTTGTGTACATTGAAATCGCCCATGATGATGATTTCTGCTGCTGCTGCAGCGTAGCCTCGTGGTTAAAGCGTCAATGTCCTATCCACGTTGGATTGCCGGTAGGTGGGTTCGATTCCCACCACGACCGCAGAAAGTTTTCTGATGGCCTAAGAAAGTTTTTTTTTTATCGTTAAAAGGTAAGACCCCCGTCATTCCTTGCTCGCACAAGTCTCTTGAAGACTTCTGAGGGTTGCTCGTAAGGGGGCAACCGAATGATGGATAAGAACAATTTTTTTAGAACAATTCAAGGACAAGAACTCCTAGAGCTCTTCAAAGGATGGATCATTTGGTGATAGGTAGAGACAACAAAGCTATCAGGTCTGTTTCAAACTTATTTGGTTCCAATTTTTTTCTCTCCATGACATGCGATATTGGTTTTAGAATAGAGGCAGATACCTCTCTTGTACCTGAAGCGTGTGTGGAGTTTGTATCCAGGACAGGACATATAGGTCGTATTGGTGGATGAATTGACCTGTGTCTGAGACCTGGGTCTCAGTCAGGGCCAATATTTCTGCCCTTTCAGTCTGAATAATAATCAGCTTTCAATATTTAAGGCTTCAATTTTAGCAAGTTATCGATTTTTTTTTATTTTTATTTTTTAAATCACGGATATTGCTAGCTTAACGTTAAGTGAGCAGAACTCACCTTTTTCTGCGTAAATTGAAAGCACAATGAATTCTGGATGGATGATGAAGCATCCTTCAATTGGCCTCGAATTCTGGCCGAAAAAGAAAATTAGGAAACAGTTACTTAGTTTTTGGATGTTACTGACAGCCCCAGAAATATCGGAATACAACTCTGAACCACCGGACAAATAATAAAAAATAAGGATAAATGCTTGAAGATTCCTTCAAGAAGTAATTTTATATTCCATGAATATTGGTGCTTGATTTGCCAGTTTTGTCATGTTCTTGTTGAACTTTGCAAAACACTATTTGCAAAATCCTCGAAAGACTCAACAGGAGTCTTAAATTATGGTATTTAATCATTTCGGTTCTGCTAAATCTTTCTATCTATCAGCGATAGGCTTGGATTGGAACCTCGAATCAACCAGGGATTATGGTATAATCAGTTTTGTAATTGAACTTTTTCCACGAAGTGGTTCTGATTAGGAATGCGAAAAATAACTATATATAGATAAATATATAGATAAATATATGGATATATCGAATAGGGATATATAATTCAGAAAATATCGATATATCAATAACTATAGAATTTTTTCTGTATATATTATAAAAATAAATTTATTATTTTTGTCGTCTTCCTAATATCTAGAGTCTAGACAAAAGTTATAATATTTTTGAAATCAAGTTTCAATTTTTTTGTTTGGTTTGTTCAGGCATGAAAATATATTGCATAGGTAGGTAGGTAGTTTTTATGCTATCTAGTTAGTTTGGTTGAAGGTTTTATAACCTCTGGATTGGAGGAAAAATCAGATAATTTCGATGTATAGTTTCAAAAATATCGATACATCGATAAATATCGATAACTATTGATGTTGATTTTTGTCCATGTATTGAACTCATTGATATGTTTTGACTTGTCGAACATTGATATGTGAAATCCAATATCGCGCAGCCCTAGTTCTGATAGCTTAATGTGAAGCTAGTAGAACTCACGTTGTTTTTTATAAAACAATAAGCAATAAATTCTGCAATCAGGTAATAAATTAGCTTAGAATTAGTTCCAAATCATGGTAGAAAAATTCAAAGTCGTTCTGCTAGCTCAACGTGTTTTTCAAACATTCCAATCATATATGAAAAATGCTAACTTCATATTTGCGCATGTACTGTTCATGATTATCGTAAAATTCTTCAGCTGACAGAATTTTTGTCATTGGGAAACATTTTTCAGCTTCAATCGTAGTAAAGTATCAGAAGAATTTGAAGATCTCTGTGTGAAATACAGTCAGAGATATGTGGGTGCAGAAACTCAGTCCAGCTGCACTGTCTTCGAAAGCAACTGTTCTAGCCCGATGAAGAGAAAGCAAATCAAACAGCGGTGGGCCGTCAAATCTCCAGGACGACGCCTCAGTCATTTGGCCAGAAGAAGAATCACATTTTCCAGCGCCAACTTACAGACGGGCTCATCGTTTGCCGGTTCAAGGGCAAGGCAAATTCTGGTGGATGCCAAGTGAGTTATTTAAATTTATCCGCATTATGGCATGTAATTTGCATATGCAATGTATAAGTCATGACATCCCATAGATCTTGGGCTTTTGAAGGTGACATTTTTGTACATTGACTGAACTTTTAATCAATAGGACAACATAACATCAATTCTGAAATATCTTCAAAGGTGTACTAAACAGAATAAGACTGAGTTGAATGTTTTCCCAGCTTTCCTATAGGCCTCGTCTCTCATTATCTCAAGATGATCTGTTACCATGATAATTTTTTCTTTCAGAAAATTGGAGCTTCTGAATAGAAGAAAGAGTCCACGGAAAACGCCTAAGAAAACACCAGGAAAGAGCCCTCGTATCAAAACACGTACTCCTAGTAGCTCAGCAAAAAAGAAGCTGGCTATGAGGTTCCGAAAACTTACTGGAGAGATAGAAAAAACTGTCTCAATATCTTCGGATTTGTCCTCTAAGAGGGCACTATTCCAAAGTCCAGAATGTGATAAGAATTCTAGTCTATTATTGCCAAGTAAGTATAATGAAGCTGAATCAATACTTGGGATTGAACGGGATTGGGATTCTTCTAGAGTTTTTTTATCCACTAGAAAAGTCGTAGAATTCCGAAGTATTAACTTGAATTTATGTCTACTGTATTAATTTATCTACTATTTTGATATCATAGCCATTGACGCCAGCCACTTTATAAACAACACTTCTTTCAGCATCAAATCTTTCTTTGCTCAGAGAACAACAATCTAATTTTATAATTTCATTTCTTCTGGTATATAAATTTTATGACTTTTGTCACTGTCCTATCAATTTTTATGTCTACATCATTTATATTTTTTTACTCATTATTATTCCAATTTACACCTTTTAACTCGCATTGCAAGTAAGTTCTTGTTTTCGTTGAATTCACTTGTAACAAAATGTTTCATATACAATATATTGTTTCAGCCTTGAAGAAGAAAATAAAAAAATTTTGAAAGCTTGGCATAGCAATAAAGTAGTTTGCTTGTAGCCCGATTGACTGAACTCCCCGATATTTCCTATTATATCATAATATAAAACAGTCGATAAATTATTCAATATTCAATATTTTATTTACGAATTTTACGAACTAAATATTGTGAAGTTTCGGAGCATCGGCTGGGGATAGTCCTGCACGATTCGCTGTTCCGTTCCAATTAACAGTGCTGCTCCTAATAGTATCAAAGCCTACACAGAACACGCAGAAAGAAATGATGATGTAGTTGTGAGCATCAGAGAAGAAGTAGGACGGTGTATGTAGGTGGGTGTGGAAAACTACCAACTGAGCTTGAGAGCGGGCCAATGCTGCTTAGTGGACCTCGGTCTGTAACGGGGGTTAACGAGAATGGCTAGCAGGCCTGCCACTGCAGCATATGGTAGTGAGTACATTACTAGCCTGGAAAACACAGCCGAAAAACTCTGGAAGAGAGCTGATGGGCGGTGCCTGAAGAGGATGTTAGCCAGCTCTCTTGAGCGAACCACATCACTCATTGTAAAGCACCTTGGGGCTTGCAGAAAGGTCCCATTAGGGACTAGTTGCTGACGTGCAAACGTCCCCCACCAGTACCAGTACCATTTTATGTTGAATTATAAAATGTACAATATCGTTTTAAATGAATTTTATAATATATCGTCTGAAATTGCGGACGCCTATGGCAGGGCGGCAAGTTCATAGAGAATTGCTGCCTTCATGTTTTTGTGCTGGTCCCATTGGTATTAGAAATACTATACTAGAAAATTTAAACTTGGCATTTTGTGTTGAAAACAATAATTATTGTTCTGATTTATTAAGTTATTATGTTCTTTTTGTCTATATCCCTATTTTGAACAATAATGTTTCTTTTTGTAATAAAGACCATCAATCAAACATTATACCGAAAAAGGGTAAAATTTTACGATACTGGAAAGGCCCATTGTCCGTTCCCAACCCTAGTTCTCTCCTGACAATGTGTATCGAAACATTGAAAACACATTTTTCTTGTCAAGGCACGTCCGGCATTGCCGCCTTCTCAACCGACCCTCAGAAACCGTCCACGAAGCGAGCCCTCTTCCTCTCCCCGAGCAAAAAACCATCGAGGAATTCCCCATTCAAACGGTCGCCGTTCAAGCGACTGGACTTGGGCGACGAGAGGAAGAGGAAGCGCACGGACTCGGAGGACGTCCACCCGCCGAAGCTGCCCAGAAGTCTGTCGATGGACATCCGGCCGTCTGGATCCGAGGTCAAGCCGTTCGGCAGGACGAGAAGTGACATGAGTATTTGTCAGACGGGAGAATTGAGTGCGGTGCATAAAAAGGTAAGAAATACTGATGATGAAATGGGGTGGCTATATACAGGGTGTTGCGAAATTCGACCGACAACGCTTGACAGGTGATAGCTCTCGTGATTTCATAATCACTGATATAGGGACATACGGTCTTCAAGTGTTCAGTTCTTGAGATACAGGGCCCTAAAGTTGAGAAATAAAAATAGTTGTTTCGCGATATCTCAAGAATAATTGAATATAATGCATTCAACTTCGGTATATGGTTTCATCTTTGAATGGGTCGTTTTTTGACCAGGAAGCCATTCCGGACATTTTATCCAGTGGTGCCCTACAGGAGGCTGTGGCAACTGTTCCTCCAATATTTTCTACGCCACTGATTAAATCTCGATTATTTCCAATTCCTTGAATTCATTGTTCAATTTTGTTCACAGAATTCATCACCTTCAACTGAGCTGAAATGAACAGTTTTCGAGATATTCGACCCAAAATAGAAGATTGCATAGTAATATTTCATCATTTTTAGTAGTAGAAAATTGCAAAAATATTTTTCTGGTGTTGAGTAGATTAGGTACTATTCAGAACTCATTCTGTAGCTGAACAAAAATAGTTATTCCACGCATAACATTTTTGTAGTTTTCTACTACTGAGGAAGATGAAAAATTACTATGCAAACTTCTATTCTGGGTCAAATGTCTCGATAACTGTTCATGTCAGCTCAATTGGAGTTGATGCATTTTTTCAACATAATTGAACAACCAATTCGAGAAATTGGAAATAATTGGAAATATTTCATCAGTGGCGTAGATAATATGGTAGGAAAAGTTATCACAACCCTCTATAGCACACATCTGGATAAAATTCTCGGAAGGACTTTCTGGTCAAAAAATTAACCATTGATAGATAAAACCATATACCGAATTGGAATGCAATATATTCAATTTTTCTTGAGATATTGCGAAAAAACTATTTCAATTTCTCAACTCCAATGCCCTGTATCTCGAGAACTGAACACTTGAAGACCATATATCCCTATCTCAGTGATGATGAAATCACAAAGGCTATCACCTGTCAAGCGTTGTCGGTCGAATTTCGCAACACGCTGTATAACTGTTTTTTATACAACCGACACAAAAGTCGTCCATTCTAATACCAAAATTATCTCTTGAATTGACGTTTCTATTACCGACACAAACATAGGTATGTTGCTGACTGACTGACTGATCAATATAAAATGGGTATTGGCGTGAATTCGAGTGTACAACCCCATTATATACCTTCGCAGAAATCCTATTCAGATGTTCTTGCTTTTGCGAAACCCTCCATAGAAATTACATGAAAAGTCACATATGGGAGTTCAAAACCATGGAGAACAATATTATGAAGTAAGTTTTCCCTTAATAAAAGTTATATGGGTTAAAGTGATACTTGACCGGCAATTACGCACAAGCAACATAGTGTACTTTACCTTACCAAATAACCAAGATACATTTCTACTTTTTCTCGTTACTCGTCAGCGGAGATTAAAAAAATATTTGTATGCAACCGACACAAAAGTCGTCCATTTTAATACCAAAATTAGCTCTTGAATTGACGTTTCTATTACCGACACAAACATAGGTATGTTGCTAGGCAACACTTTTAGTTCCTAGGAGCTAAAGTTGAACTTAAGCTCCTAGGAACTAAAAGGGATGCACTAGAGGTCATCAAGAATAACCAACATTGTTACGGTTGGTTATTCCTGTTGAATTAGTTTCAGATTTCGTCAGATTTTGGCAGATTTGGCATTTCATACTCATCGTGGAGATATAAATACACCATATTATAGTTCAGTATTTTTGTTCCGATCAGGAAAGCCTTTAAGAATCACATACTTGCTTGATCTGTATTTCATTCAGGATGGATATCTTGTTTTTGAATAATCACGGCCAGCAATACTTTTTTGTTCCACACAACGATATTGTTTACCTTAATTTGATTGACGAGCCAAACACAGTGGAGAATGGAGAGAAATAAATAATCGATATTATTATTTTTGATAAGCTCACTGACCTAACATTTTCCACGTATTTTTCCTATACCTGACACTGGCGCGGTATTTGCTATCAGGGTTGACATCTAGTCCATACACAAATGGGTCACTCTGTGGTTGTATTTATATTGAAACTACAATTCGAACATCCTTGAAAATTGAATAAATCTGATCTGTTGATGCAGGTAGAATATTCTCACTACACGGATAATTTGTTGCATTGCGTACATATAGCACGGCATTGGTGGTTACTGCACATATTTATTTTAGTTAATTATTTCGGTTGCAGAAAGAATAGCATGTTTCATTCAGATCAAAAGTGACTTTGTTTGACTCGCAAATTTTGCTTTCGCTCGGCTTCGCTCTAGGCAGACGCTCCGCCTCCCAAATGCATAATTCACTTGTCAAACAAAGTGTCACTTTTGATCCTAATGAAACAATCAAATATTTTTCACCACTAACCTGAGAAATCACCATCATTCGAGGATTTCCTCTACTGAGAAGTAACACTTTTCAAACCTATGTATATAATAATAAATTGATAAAGAAGTTTCACCTAGTAGATGAAACTGTCAATAGTGTCACGTTCTTTAATTCACCGGTGGCTCCATCAATCCACCAACTGCGTTCAAATATTCTTTGGTGGATTCCAGTTTGACGTAACTACGCGTTTATTTATTAATGTTGTGTCAACCAAACCATTCCACCGATGTACAAAGATGGTGGACGAATTTTGGTGGCTTCCGGAACGACAGCGACAGCATAACCTCAAAAAACTAAAATCTAAATATTGGATTTGAAAGCTGTTTGCCATTTGCCTAAGGAAATATATGGATGAATTAATGGAAATCAGTCTAAAATATGAAAATAAAAGAATAGCTGCATTATTGACACCAACAGAAATGGATGATTTCGGGTGATATGTTCTTTTTTCTTTCCCATCATGAATTCCAAGAAATTAGTGCGAACATTCAGGAAACGAGTACCAACAGAGAATTCTTATTAATGACTATCCATTTCATCATAATTTAATGCAATGTATAAGGGTTGAAAATTTTCAACCTATCGTCTACTCCCCAACATAAACAATGATTCATCCTGGGAACTATCAGACGAACTGCTAGAACTTCTGGATCTGGAGACAAGCACTCCAATAACACTATTGTTACATAATTTTTCATTTTACATAATTTTTCGCCAATTCTGAACTTCTAATTGAAAACCACCTAAATGTCTCTCAATATCAAAGTCATCCTCTAAAAACAATTTCGCCCCATTTCACAGTAAGGAATTATACGTAATTATTTGATAATAAGAATTTATGATTATAGTGATGAATACCTAGTTTGAAACGAACATTTTTTAAAATGATTTCTAGACACAAGCAGAACGGTTTTATCATCTTCGAAAATATACAAATGAACTAATTATTGTCTATGAGCGATCTGATATCTCTGATGAACATGAACATATCGGTTTTTATTTAAGAAAATAGTGACCAGAATAATGTATAACATATTTTGATTATACACCAGATCGCGCCCCTGAGACATGAGGTCAAAGTTGATAGAACGTCCAATTTTGATCTGGAAAATGAGCCCCTGAAATTCTGATTCTTAACTTTGAAACACCCTGTATATCGTTATAATGATTTCTATAATGGAATAGCACGAACAGACAAACAGTATTCATAATCGTTTCCAGAAACTCCAATGGGCCGTCTACGAAGCCCTCCGATCGCAATCGATAACGGCCGCCCATCCGCAGTACAAGCTATACGCGTCGATATTGGCGCGCGTGACGCGACGCTTCCTGCCCAACTTGGGCGGCGCCTCCAGACCGGAGGGCAGCACCAGCGACCGCATGCTGCGTTTGGCCCGCCATCACGTCTACGCGGTCCTCAAAGGGAAGTCCGTCGACGAGATCTACAACGAGCACTTGAAAAACAGGGCGAAGAGCGCGAAGCCACAGGGTTACGTGGCCTTGGAGCAGTACAACGTCGATAGGAAGGAGCCTTTACGGAACAGCTCGGTTCTGAATAAGACGGTAGAGGGCAGCTCGCAGAGGAAATTGTGCAAGCCTAACGTGGCTAGCGAAAGTAAGATCGAACGCATTCGGAAAGTTATAAACTTTGGTGATGACAATAGTTAACTCTGCTGGGTGTGCTGTGGAATCTTTGGTGATTATAGCTAAGGTCCTACGATGGTGGATACTTCCCCTTCTGAGTAAAAGCAAATCCTTTTGAACAGGCATAGAGTAAGTAAAAATAAAGAGATTCAGGGGCAGACCCACCTCTGCAACCCGCGGAGACACCCCCACCCCCTTCTCGAAGGGGTGGTGCGCACAATTGCATATAAATATTATTTTCTCAAAAACGGTGAGAGATAGAGATTTGCGATTTACGTCATTCGAAAGAAAATTGAATTTTACATCTGATAGATATTTTTTGAATGATCAAAAATCTCATTGTCAGCTCCCAATAAAAAATATATGGGAGGAGGGAGTTCTAGGCTGTCATGTTTTTCCTCATAACTATTAAACGGTTCAAAGAATCGAAAAATTCGATGAGAGAAAATATGAAGCTTGCAGTTTTTTCTATCGAACGATATATATAAAGTTGGAGATATCTATATAGAGGAGGCATCCAGTGGCGTACGAACACATGCGCGTTTGGTAGAATAATGTGTGAAAAATGATAAAAAATACCTACCTACCTACCGTTGGTACAAGCAACGTGAGAAATGAACATTTTACTATATGACGTGAGAGGAAAAAGTTGATTTACTCATCACACAGACAAATGATTATGTAGGATACTACTTGGATTCAAGAAGGAATGTGGAAAATCTAACAATAAAGGTACAACAATTTAAACATTTTTATTGTAATAAAAACAATCTAAAAGCATCAAAATTGACTCATCATCTCCGAGAACTACATAAAACAATCTGAGAAAATGAAATAAAACAAATATAAAATCAGGTACTACAGCGCTAATTGCAGCATTCCTTACAGGTACATAATTGTGTACATTTTAATTTCCTCAGGAAACATTTGCATTTATGATCACAAATTTTACATTGGCATTTAATCATTATATTATCTGTTTTCAATCTTTCGTTCTTGATAGTTGTCCAGAGTGGTATCCATTTTTCTTCTTCCAAGTATCCAGGTACCTTCAAAACATATGGTAATCCGTTCCAGGAAACCTCAACTGAATTATTCGCTCTAGATAGTAGAATTGTCGTGAATAACGAATGTTTGAGACTGTTATTAGATAAAGGCGTCCATCAATGCAAAGAATTTTTCCATGATAGGTTGATACACTCGAAAAAATCAATTTCTGAACCAATCACTAAAAATAATAACATTCCCTTCAAGAATAAAAAAAATTAGCAGAATAAATCAAATGAAGTGAAAGAATTGAAATCAGATGTTACTTTATTCAGTAGACTTTACGTTGTGTCACAGAATAGAGATGATGATCTGAAATTTTTTCAAATTTGAGAATCATCCTTATCCACCCTCACTCGCTCAACTTGGTCAAATGTACCATGGCATGGAATCAGATTTATTACGATGCTTAGACAAATACATAACAGTTGAGAGTAAACCAACTGATGTTGATGCTGTATTAATTGATGGTGCTGCATTAGTACATATACTACAACCCAAGGCTTGCTGTACTTTTCAGGAATATATCTCTCTTATTGTAAATCCTTATATTCTAATAATTTTAGATACCTCTAAGAGGATTGATGTAATCTCGGATATTCATATTGATAAGAGCTTGAAGGCAAGAGAAAAGAGGGGAAAAGGGAACAGGAAATTGGTAAGAGAAAACACCAGCATTCCACGAAATTGGAATGACTTCTTGAGAGACTCGGAAAATAAGAAACAATTGTTCGATTCAATTTCGAACCACCTCAAAGACATGCAGTAGTAGTATGTAATACTATTGAGGAAACACTTTACAATAGTGGATCCCTAGGAATCAATAAAATAACTGGTGTTTGCAACCATGAGGAAGCTGATACTCGGATTTTTGTTCATACTCAAAATTGTATGGAAAATAATTTGAAAAGAATCTTGATAAAAACTGTGGATACTGATGTGATCATTCTCGCAATTTTTTATCAGTATCAGCATCAAGAGCAGGATATTTGGATAGAGTTTGGTACGGGAAAGAATATGAAGTACATTTCTTGCGTATAAATTTCTGATAAATTGAAAGAGAAATACTTGGGTCTGCCAATGTTTCACGCTTTCACTGGGTGCGATGTAACATCAGCCTTCTTCGGAAAAGGAAAAAGAAAATGTTGGAATGTATTCATAGAGCTGACACTTCGCCCTGAACAACCTGATGGAAATCAGTTACATATATTAGAAAAGTATGTCATATTTCTGTACGATAAACATTCAGAAGCGGACATTTCAGATGTTTGTCGAAAGGACTTATTTACAAAGAAAATAGGTCTATTGAAAATCTTCCACTCACATTCAATGCACTTTCATTACACGCCAGAAGATGTATTTATCAGGGAGGCCATATTTGGCTACTGCTAATTTGGAATTACCGTGTCCTTCCCAATGGAGATGGACATTGGAAGAAGAAAAATGGATACCACTCTGGACAACTATCAAGAACGGAAGATTGGAAACAGATATAATGATTAAATGCCAATGTAAAATTTGTGATCATAAATGCAAATGTTTCCTGAGGAAATTAAAATGTACACAATTATGTACCTGTAAAGAATGCTGCAATTAGCGCTGTAGTACCTGATTTTATATTTGTTTTATTTAATTTTCATAGTTGATGAGTTATTTTTTATGTTCTCAGATTGTTTCAGGTAGTTTTCAGAGTTGATGAGTCAATTTTAATGCTTTTAGATTGTTTTTATTACAATAAAAATCTTTAAATTGTTGTACCTTTATTGTTAAATTTTCCACATTCCTTCTTGAATCCAAGTAGTATCCTACATAAGTATTAGTCTGTGTGATGAGTGAATCAACTTCTTCCTCTCACGTCATATAGTAAAATGTTCATTTCTCACGTTGCATGCACCAACGGTAGGAGGTAGGTATTTTTCATCATTTTTCACACATTATTCTACCAAACGCGCATGTGTTCGTACGCCACTGGATGCCTTCTTTATATAGATATCTCCAACTTCATATATATCGTTCGATAGAAAAAACTGCAAGCTTCATTTTTTCTCTCGTCAAATTTTTCGATTCTTTGGGCCGTTTAATAGTTATGAGGAAAAACATGACAGCCTAGAACTCCCTCCTCCCATATATTTTTTATTGGGAGCTGACAATGAGATTTTTGATCATTCAAAAAATATTTATCAGATGTACAATTCAATTTTCTTTCGAATGGCGTAAATCACAAATCTCTATCTCTCACCGTTTTCGAGAAAATAATATTTATATGCAACTGTGCGCACCACCCCTTCGAGAAGGGGGTGGGGGTGTCTCCGCGGGTTTCAGGGGTGGGTCTGCCCCTGAATCTCTTTATTTCTACTTATTCTATGCCTGTTCAGAAGGATTTGCTTTTACTCAGAAGGGGAAGTATCTGACCATTTTTGGGCTCGTAGGCACTATACTATTAAGGCACTCTAGTGTCATCAAGGGGTTTTAGTTTTATTTGATGGATCTCAAGTGGATTATGCTGAAGATATATTCGCAGGCCAGTTGGTTTTTTGAGACCAAATGGAACGTTTCCACAGAACTAAAATTATTTCTCCAAGTGCTCCATGTCAAATGTACTACAGGGCTTTAATTTATCTGTCAATGTTTATTGAATATAATCCATTGATTGACATAGGTGAGGCTCTATTTCTATTAGGTAATGAACTTTCTGTTCCATTGGCCTGTTTCAGTGAAAAATTTTATTTCATTATTTCAAAGTACTAACCTTAACTGGTTCTCTGTCGAAAACCGTTTTTTCCCAGACCTCAGTAACTTTTTAAAATAATTATTGAAATTCACGATTTTTCATAACATGGAAAACGCGTAACATCATCCGAGAACACCATATAAGATTCGACTTACGGTATCAATTCTCTATTTCTGATAGACAAGTGCAAACATATTTCTGATTGTCATTTCAATCAGAATATGGAATGATCTTTATTTGGTTGAATACTTACTGCAGATAACAGAGAACACAACACACACATAAAGAATCAGATAATATGAGGATTATATTTGAATATTCGCATTTTGACTTGATAAAACAAGGATTCGACGATGAAGGTGACAGCCAATATTAACGTCAGGAAGTTAGGTTGACAATGTACTTTGTCTTCTTCTATTTTTGAATTTCTGGAAACTTAGGCATTACTTTGTTGCCCGTGCCACAAAATAATTTGGGGTTAAATACAATCTCGATCATTACTAGGAATATTAGGATATTTTATTGGTGCTGAAGCATCTTGCAAGTACAAGGTGGGCCAAAAGAAGTCATCCGATGTTGTTTGGCTTTCATTTTTATTCTGAATGAAAAGCTTCGATTCTGTTTTTTGATTATGTTCATTTTAACCTTTAGAATTCTATTGGTCAAGTCGAAAAGATGATATCGGCCAAATAACTTCGGGCGACAGATTCTCGCACTCATGTCGAAATGTCCTTGAGGGCTTCCAGGGCAGCAGCTGATGCACGGACTGGACTTTGTACGGGAACATGCGCAGGTATTTGACCAAAATTTGCATTAGGGACGACCGGCTGGTGGCTAATTGCGAGGCATGGCGTCTGGTCGATGTTTCTGGCGAGAGCTCGACATCCTCGGCAACAGCGGCGATATTCTCGGCAGAACGGGCGCTCCGGGGCCGGCTACTCTAGGCAGCGTCTCGTGTGGTCCCATTCTCTTCAAGGTTGGTGGCCAAACGGCGCAGTGTTTGCGTAGTCGGTGTCGGACGACCGGGAAATCGGCGACGGAATTCGCGCTGCGCCAACACCACCGACGAATTGTTATGCAAAAAGAAAGGCACGATTATTCCGCGTTCTTGGGGAGTGTATCGCTCCATGGCTTGTGCACTTATATTCTACATAATATGTCTAGTTCACAAATGTCAGAACAGATTCGACATTGGCCGCCATTTGCAAAAATGAGAGCATCTTCCAATAGGGTGATTTCTTTTGGCTCACCTAGTATATTGGTATTCAATAACTGATTATTAGGGACCTGGTCGTACTATTGTTTTCAGTGAATGTGAATACCATTGTCATTGGTCATATTGCATCTTATTACTATTACAAATCTGGCAGCGTCAAAATTTGTGGTCCCACTTTTTATGCGAAAGTCAGAATTCAGTTATAAACTCAGGAGATGACAATAGTTAACTCTGCTGGACGTGGTGGAATCTTTGGTGATTGAGACACTATAGTGTCATTTGAGAGTTTTATTTGATGGATCTTGATATTCCTGTCAATGTTTATTGAATATATTCTGTAGACCTATCCTTGAATTGACCTAGGTGATGCTCTATTTCCATTAGTTAATCAACTTTCTCTCTACTACTTTTTATGAACGGTTTTATTCCGATGGCAATTTGAATATGTATACTGTTATATAATATTGCTCCAAGACTGTCGACCGTCTCAATAATACAAGGGTCATTCGGTTTTTGGAGACCTAATGAACTCTTGAAATAAAAATTGATTCACCGAAAAATACCTCATGAAGGATATTTAGCTTCAAAACTTCAACGCTACTCAATGAATTCTGATGCTGTCTCCTTAGTTGGAACGGACTATATGCTCTGCGATTCACTTTTCTCTATTGTCACATATTGGGGAATAAGGAAGTTGATGTTATTTCTGGTTAGTTAGAAACTTAACTTCAATAGCAGGTCTTATAATCAGTATTATGTCATGAGCCTGCCGCTTACAATAACGGAAAAATCCGTAGGCAATATTTTCGTAGGCACCCATTTTACTCTTAGAGAAAAGTAGGTAATGAAGGAATAACTAGAGTCACTGGATGGTATTAGTTAGATATGAGTTCGGACACAGAAATGACAACTGTTAGTGTTTTTGAATGTTTAGATTATTATGTAAGTTACACACCTTGCAGTGTGACAAGAGCACCATAGCCATTCTGCGCTTTTTCATTCAAAATAGTTTGAATTTGACAATAAATAGGTACTATGAACATCAGAATTGAAATATAATTTCATCAACTATTGAGAAGAAAGCATAAATAAAAATGTCCTGCTGTGTAATGTATTGTGGGAATTCCGAAGAGAATAGATTTCATTTATATAATTCGCCAAAGGAAATATCAACCCCATTCTCTTATGGAAGGAATGTATGAAACGGCCTGGCTGGAAAATTGATTTGAACACCAGCAAAAATTGTGAGGTACATACATTAAAATTCACTTTTTATAACAGCAGATGGAAATGAAACTATATTTTAGGCCCATAGTTTCAAACAGGAGGTTTCAAGATCCGTTTGAGAGAATCTGCTGTTCCATTCAATTAAAAAACAGACTATTTGAAAAGAGAATCCATTATTATCATCACACGAAATGCAAAACTAGCATGCAGAAAGAGGAATTGTTTGCAAAAGTACATAATGAAATTGAAAATCTGAGAATGTAACTAGGGAAATCTAGTAGATTGCAACGTAATATATCATATTGAATGGCGTTTTTAATATTGACCGAACTAGCTATAAGTGTATGTCTATTTTATCATTAAAATGTTGTTACATGCATTCTTTTTATTTTTATAAATTGAAGAGGGTGTTTATACCCTATTTCCATTTTCCATCTACGGCTATGATTGATTTGACAGGAAATCTAATCTCTAAAATCGTATCTAACATTCAGATGCTACTAGGGAAATTGAGAAGACAAAGAGCAGAATATATGTCTTATTCTTTTGTTCACTCCAACCATTGTAATATTCAAAATATAGAAGGACAGAAGTTCAGCTGTGTCCGAACTCTCATCTACTAATACCATCCAGTAACTCTAGGATTAGCTAGCCTGCTCGCAGGTTAATTTATCCTTCAGGTTCGTTAGTATATACAGGGTGATTCAAAAGTAATTTGACAAACTTCAGGAGGTGATTTCTCACAATATTCTAACGCTTCGTTTCCGAGACACAGGGTGTTCAAGTTTTATGTTTACTTTAGTTTTATAGAAACCGCAACAAAACGTATATCTGTCTAATTACCAAAACTACTTACTTGAACGTCAACTTCATTTCCTCAGCATTCTTGTGAACAAGGGTAGCATTTACATGATAGAGAAAATGATGATTTATTTTAATAAGAGATGTGCTGAGTACGCTCAAAAAAGTTATGAATCTTCAAGAAAGAAAAAGACGTGTAGGGGACACCATCTACGAGTATGAGCAATAATAACATCAGTATCGAATTAGACACCTCAAAAAACCTCTCAATACCAATTTTCGAATTAAGGTCATTATTTGGAAAGTCGATAATAAAAATAAAACTTCAACTTGTTGGAAACGAAGCGTTTTCAGACATAATTATATAGACAATTCATATTTTAATATTGTGAGAAATCGCCTCATGTTGTCAAAGTACTTTTGAATCACCCTGTAAAAGTGGGGCATATTATAAGGTTGATTCATTGTAAGAGTATTTGACTTGAAACATGTATTTTGGATTTTGTGGAAATCATTTGTGAAGTTTTTCCATATTTACTATGAATTTCCATCGAGAAACGGTCGAGTTTTCTGAAAAAGAAGCAATCTTAATGCCCTATTCAGATAAATACTACGCATAACTGAGAGATATATAATGAATAGAGATACTGGCAGGAATAATCAATATTGCTCCGTGACGTGCGTCAAATCAAGAGAACGTTCAAGAGCTCCCAATAACTATTTTCTGGAGTTCAGTAAAACTACTATTTAACCTAAAACTAGGGTCATTTGATGTAAATTGACGTATTTGTCATCTTACAGGGTACGGTCAGATCCTCATCTCCCAATCTAAAGTGTTTGTGAAACAGCTATATAGTTCCCTCTTTATACATTTCTGGGGATAAACACTAGATTTCTGACATTTGTTGTTTTTTAGGTTATATTGAGGACATTGGCGTATCATACGTAATTTCCACATGTAATTTCTCATTCAACTCTACATATTATATCCAAATGATGACGATAATTTTCGATTTTTTTACTCCAACATAATCTTTTTGAGGCAGTGAGCCAATTTTTCTGAAAGTTTAATACGTTTTACTAAATGGGGCTGTTCTTAGGCCGTACCTATCAATAAATTAAGTTTGATTTCAGACTGAGCCTTATGATTGAGAAATGGTGAAAAATTGTATGTATACCAACATTTTTTAATGGTAGGGCATATGCCTTTTCTTTTAACCCTCCGTTTCAATCAAAACTGTTCCTACTAAAATGCATTCAAAAACTTTTGTAGTGGGTAGTGGATGATTATAGGCAAAATGAGAAAGTATAATATATGATTTCGTATTAGTTTTACCTCGAATATTTTGCTGATGTATTTACCAATTTTCCCCATTCGGTCACTTCACTTTCCATGTTCTAAGTTCATTTGCATTTGATGTAAAGCTGACAAATTCAAATTCGCCATCCAACTGATTGATACAGCCTAACGCAGCACATTTTACCATCCTTCCAAAACAGAATTGATAATGTCGTATTAAGATCAAGTATGAAATTAAAATTTTGTAAGATCTCTTTCAACGCCTATGAATGTGACGTGACAGTAATGTCATGTCAGGGACGCCAATACACGAAACCAAAGTCACTAAATGATTAAAAGAGAAAGGAGCTATGATCTGTCCGTACCCTGTTAGATGACAAATACGTCAGTTTGCATCAAGGGACCCTACCTAACCCTACCCATTGTAGACACTTCAAAAGTGAGTTACTATGGATTTCCAAGTAACGGTCGAGTTATTTGAGAAAAATCAATGCCCTATTCAGAGAAATAGAATTCATAACTGGGAGATATCGGATAAATAGAGCTGGCCCACTGGCAGAACGTTTAAGAGCGCCCAATATTTTCTGGAGTTCTCTAGAACTACTATTTAGTATCCTAAAACCATCTAAAACTAACTCAATTGTAGACACTTCAAAAGTGAGATGGATTTTTTATCGTTTGTAAAATTCAGAGAAGTATTTTGTTTCTGAAAGGGTTACAATTTGTAAATTAAAAGGATATAGTGCATATATATTTCATTGCTTGTGCATAAAATATTCAGCTAGTGCAACCTAGTTATCTTCTCTAGTGTATCAATATTGCAGTTTCTATGGCATTTGTTTTAAAACATAATGGGTTGAACCTTTGATGATGGAACACTGCAAATGGAGATGTTAATATGTTGGTATACTTTTGAATGCTATTCCAGAGGTTGTCAGCAAAAGTTTTTGTTATTCTTGTAATAAGTTCGACATTGAATTGATTCAATCATTCTCTTGGAGTTGTGACGCACAAGCAAAAAAATATACAGATTATACATATTTTAATCCCGATTTTGTGTCATACCGACTAACTTCTTTATGTACAGGGTATTCCCGAAATATTTTAGTCATAACGTAAATTGGATACAAAGAAATCACAAACACTCTTGTATATTGACACTTTGCAAAATTGTGAGTTTTCCAACTTCATATATTAAAAGCCATTTTCATTTTCTGGAAGTTTTTCATTATCTTTGTAGTTCAAGTAAGCATTCCAAGGCTTTTCTATATTTTGCCAAGTTGTATGCACCATTTGCTTTAATAATTTATTTTAAAATCACCCTGTGCAGTTCTTGAAACTTTCACTTTGTCAGGCATTCGTCGGATTGTGAAATCAACTTTGAAGGATTTAGTTGGCATTTTTTTATTGGAATTAAAATTCATTGTGAATTATCAAGATCTGGAATACTCCTAACAATTATTCTACTTCTGTTTTTTATTTTTAGCAACGAAAGAACCAAGTTATTTATTTGATTATATTCCGTTTGATACATCAGATTTCTGAAGTAAAGAAGGTTCCTTATTGAAAGGGGATAAAGTAATTAGTAGTTTTCAATTTTTAATGTAAATATTTTATGAGTGGACTTATCGAATATTAATTCCTAGACAATTTCAAGGTATTTGGCTCTGGTGGATCTGGATTATCTTGGCAAAATACTATGGTTTTATGATAATTTTATTTTAGCTATATTTCTAGTCTTGGCGTTATGTTTAAATTTCACGTAGCTCAATCTTGATTTCGACGATAAATATTTTGTAATTTATTTGTCATATATTTTAAGACTGCTTATGTATTAAAATAATCTTGTTAACAATAAAACGGTCCAAAATTCATTTTGAATATTTCTAATGCGTCAGTTCAATTTTGACACAAGTAAAATGCTGGGTCAAACGGTTTGTATCTTTATTTGGAACTGGCTATAGGTCGCGTGCACGATTACCGACCCTGGAGGTAAAATATTGAAACACAACCTCACTTTTCTGTAAAACAATGAAACACAACCTCACTTTTCTATTTGTTTACAGAGGAATCAAATGATTGAAATAGTTTTTTTACAATATTTTGGCATATGAATCGTGTTTTTTGCGCTATTCATCAATTCAAGCATGCCTTCTCATTGTGCTGATGTACAATGCACAGAAAATGCAGCGAGATGCAAAGGAATATGATTTTTCAGATGAATAGTAATCTCACACAGTTTTCATTATGAAATGTTGTCATTTCTTATTAATATTCCTTTGCCACTTCTGCAATAGAAGCTAATACTGCTAATAGGTTGAAACCGTCTACAACACACACGATCATAATTTTCGTCAGCATGTCAGACCAGTCCTCCAATTTGATTGCATGAATCCAATCTTCCTGCATTATTTAAGAAATATCACGAGTTTTCTATTATCTCCTATTATCCTGAGAAATCAAAGAAATTACCAAATTTCAAAAATGAAAACTATGTGAGTGACTATAGTAGGTACTTACTTTTAAATCATAATGTACCAACCGGATTCCTTCGTCTTCCGCTGCATTTTTGTTCATTGTACAACAGCACAATGTGATGGCATGCGCGAATTAATGGATAGCCGAAAAACACGATTCGTATGCCAACATAATTGTGAAAAACTATTTCAATCACTTGTGAACAAATAAAAAAAATGAGGTTGTTTCAATGTTTCACTTCCAGGGTCCGTCATCTGACAGTTCTTGCACGCAACCCATAGTTCTTTCACTTTAACGATCATCCAAGGCTTCACATTCAACAATTAATGTGTGGTATCGAAAGCCTGAAATAGTTATTTTTGTATCTAGAGCGCGAACTGCTACTTTGGTGATCGAGATCCGATTTTTTTAACGAGGCGTAGCCGAGTTAAAAATAGTCGAGATGACCAAAGTATTTCGCGCTTTAACGTTTGTAGAAACGTCTACATCATGATATAGCCATAATTCAATTGGAATTATGAAATCCAGTGGCGTCCCGGAAGGGAACCTACCGAATATTATTGCCATTAAAATGTACGCCACTGATTTTTTGAATTCTGTATTTTCATAACCTATTGACCAACTACAAATACAACATTTTGGTCTCTGGAATTCAATTCAAGAGACTAAAAATACAACAAAATATATTTTTAGTTGGTCAACAGGATATGAAGATATAAAAATCATTGCCAAATTTCAAGAGAATCGGTGGAAGTATGATTTTTTTCTTGAATTTAGCACCATATCTTGAAAACGCATTTCCGGACCCACGTGTATATGAAATAAATTTCATGTTTCTCATGCAGAATCACCTCCTTGATTTTTTGGGCATAATTTCCGGACACCCTGTACATTCCATTTCCGGCAATGCCCATTTCAACCCATGGAAGAATGGTATATTTTTTGTGCGTAAGTATGTATCATCTGGGGCTTCAAACATAAGACGGTACTATTGCTAAGTTGGTTATTATTGGAGCTACAAAGTCTGTAAAATAGGCAAACTAGTAGTATTTTTCGTTGATTATTATGAAATCAAAGGAAAAATTGAACATCGTGTTCACGATTTATGTCAAAAGGTTAATTTTTTAAATGGGACGCCCGGTATACGATATTCCTAATCGATAGGAAATTCTCAACAGAAACTGTCCCATAATCTTTCATCCTAAATTCAAAAATGACTAAGATATCGATGATTTTTCAAATATGTTGAAGTGATTGTGTTAGTCATATTACTAACTTGTATCTTTATCTTTAGGATAAACGTTTATAAGATAGACGTTGTAGCTCCAATGAAAACCAAGTTGATACTTCAGAGAGAGACATTTTTATTGAACCAATAAAAAATTATTACATTCTTATGTAGGTCCTTTCTCTAACAATACATTACTTACAGTCGGCATTGTCATATAGTTTTTACGAAAAAAAAAAGAACACATACTTGTTAAAACTAAAACTACATATTATACAGTGTGTCCCACTAACCATGCTCACCATGGGTATCTTTTTAACGGTGAGAGATACGAGGTCGGTTAAATGACACCAAATGTGGAGTTTGGCCAATTTTGAATGGAATCGGACCAAATCTTGTCCGCCATCTTGGAGCAGCCATTTTTTTTTAATTTCAACAAACATTCCATAATGTATTGTCATCGGATTTGGTCCGATTCCATTCAAAATTGGTGGGGGGGTGGGGGTTTTTGAGGTCGGTGATCATGATTTTTTTGTTAAAATTTATAAATTCAAGATGGCGGCTCCCAAATAATTTTTTGTTTTTGTATAAATGACGATAACTCCGTTGTTTCAACACAAAACTATTACTGCGACATATCATCTGTGAGAAAAAAAAAGTTATTTGTAACTAAGTCATAGTGAGCTATGACCTACATTTGAAAAACTTAAGTTGGTGCTGATATCTCAAATTCTAGAAGAGTTGGTATAAATTTCATATTTTTTTCGAAATCACAGGAGGAGGAGACAAGAAAATGATCAAAATCTGTTTTTTGCGTATAAAACAAAAACGAATTGATTTTATCAAAATATTTTTTCACATTATAGTTGGCCTCGACAAACTCCACATTTGGTGTCATTTAACCGACCTCGTATCTCTCACCGTAAAGATACCCATGGTGAGCATGGTAAGTGGGACGTGGGACACACTGCATTTTACTCAATATATAGCTATCTCAGTTAATATTGATTGGTCTTACAGATACGTTCAAATTACAAATATGAAGTAGTTTTCATGGCAGCATCGTATACCTAAAGTTTTGTATAAACTGGTATTTTCTAAACGGTAGAGCTCTTTCTTCTGATTTCAAATATACGGGGTGCCCCGAAATAGCCTGCCAAACTTCACCAGCGGCTTCTACGATCAAAAATAGGGAAAAAGTTTTAATGAACATGAGACGAGAAATGGCTCCTAAGGGAGCTATGGCCCCCTGGAAGGGAGCTCTTGAGGATATTTCTCGAGTATTTCCGAAAGTCTATGTGATAAGAAGATGCAATTTGGTACATCTTTTCTTCCTATTTTTGGTCGTAGAAGCCGCTGGTGAAGTTTGGCAGGATAATTTCGGGACACCCTGTATATATTTTATTGAGGTTATCTTTTATTTTTAAAAAATATAAATTTTTCGGTATAGATCTAAGATAGGTGTTGAATACGACAATGCTGTGATTTCTGGCATTCTACAGTTGCCTTTGAATCTATATTTTTCGACAACTGACAGACAACCTCATTAAAGTATATTTGAAATCTCAAGAAAGAGCTTTACCGAATTACCGAATAGGAAGATAAAATAGCAGTTTATCTAAAATGGTCCGGATTAGGATGCTCTCTTGCGTTTTCTAGTACCTACCTACTAGATTCTGAATGCATCTAAAAAATACCGTAAAATGGGGTTACTTGGGACAAATTCACTTTCATTTTTTCAATAATGTGGTAATTTACCAATTTTTTTAGGGACGCAAAGCAACAATTCCTGTGTACAGAATATCTTTCATATGCATTTAACCTATTCGCGAGATTCACGAAGTGGGCGACATCTACGTTACATAATACGAACTTCAAACTGGGGGAAAACAAACTGTTGTCTATGGATAAAGTGCATAGACTACATTGCATACAGCTTGCTGTAGCTGTCAAACTTGTCAATGACATAAAGTGTTGGCACTGTTGGTTCTGTGGGTAAAATGATCTCTGGTAGTGATAATGGTTGAGTTGGTTAATTTTTTTACATTATTACATTTTTATTAGTTTAGTGAACAGTGAACGGGTGAAGAATTGACATATAAAAGAACAGCTACAACATGTTTACAATATCCAGATTGTCCTGCTTTGCAGGAACAAATACAAATCCATTGTTCTACAGGAGTTCCTCTGGACCCCAACACCAATTTTACTTCCTGTGGGAAGATTTCATCGCCGAAGTTTGTGGACAAAGTGCAAAAATGTGCCTTTTGTTGAAGTCTTCTGCCTCACAGAAAATCACATGATTAGCACGGAGAACTGCTTCTCCTTCCACTACTGGTCGGCTTTTTCCATCTAAATAGAGCAAAATATCTGCCAAAAGAACATCTACAACCGGCGTTATTAGCGTTTTCGATCGAATATTGACAATTAATGTCAAGAAATTTAAAAACTTGTGTCTTATCATTACACAACCTAATGGCACAAATGGGATTGAGTGAGGATTAAGTTTGTTTTCCCCCAGTTTTGACGTGGCTTTGACATGAAACGATGAAAACCGAGCGCCACCTGGTGCATTGATTCCCGCGAATAGAGCATCATAACCCAAAGTTACCCCGTATTGGGGTTAAATGGGACTGTGCCGGTTTTCCACTGAAAATGCATGTTAAACTACTCACAGTTTACTTGGGACAGCAGAAATCTAAAAATAATACACCAGCACACATCTTGAGTTGACTTATTTTGCTCATAGAATTATTCAGCGGGAAGACAAATCTGAAAAAATATTCATATATTTATTACAAAAATGCAAAAATACTTGAATGAAGTATAATGGTGGGTACATGTAAGATGTTTTAACGATTTTTATCGTGAAGACCAAAAAGAACTAGAAAAATGGGTGTCCCAAGTTACCCAAAATCATGACTTTCTTCAAAAAAATATTAGAAATTCTAAAAAGAAAATTTTAAACCCGCGCAAAGATATTGGCAGTATTTATAAACCATACAAAACTAACTAAAAAATCTTATTGGACTTACCTGTTCACCTCTTGACTCCCTCTATCAGATAAAGTTTTCGACCACTTATATTTTTGCCTCGCTTCTCACCACCCCTTAAATTTTTTTATACTTTTGAAATATCATTAATTTATGAAGAATTCCTTAAATTAATCATCAACAGGTTGCTCTCCAACTAACCAAAATACTAAATTGAGTTAATGTTTATATTTGCGTTGTTGCCGCTAGTAAAATTAAAACATCCGAAGTTGCGTCCCGAGTTACCCCGAGGTCCCAAATAACCCCATTTTATTACCTAATTTTGGCTCATTTTAATGTTTCTGTAATAAGATTAATATTAACTGAGAGAGCTATCGGCTAAAATGTGAACATTAACTGTGCACATACAGTATGATGCAAATGTATGGAATAAATTCATTATTTCAGAAATGGGCGACATTTGAAAAAATTCCAAAAACACGTGAGTTTTAATTTCTGAAGCCTCATCTCATGATATTCATATGAGAGATGTTACGTCACCGGTGTTGGAGTAAAGACGTAATGGACGATTTTTTCAAATACAAATAGGGGTCATGTGACACCTTGATTGAAAGGTCTACCGATCGTCTATTCAACAGTCAAAATGTTCCATAAGAAGATTGAAATTAAAATGGATTATCATGTGATTAATTGAATCTTGCGGAGGTCTGCTACTGAGAATTGAACACCGAAGGGTCGTCTAGTTAAAAAAATACGTCGAAAAAAAGTTCTAAACTCTAGTTTTTGGTTTTTATTCGAAAGTCGTCTTGTTTTGAAATGAATTTATTCCATACATTTGCATCATACTGTATACTCCGTCAAATCTCAACCGATTCCCAAATACCACGCACCAGTGTATTCATAATGGGAAGGTCTTTGAAATTATATGTTTGAAGTAGGGTAGTCTTTATAAATTTTACGTAATCCCTTACTGTTATTTTGATGTAACATTATTCAGTTGACAATTGAAAAGGTAATATTAAAAGCTTCCGTCTGTTAAGATTGTTTAACGGCTGGCGGCCGTTAACTGTTCCATAACGACAAGATGTTGGGATTTTTCTATAGAATTACGAGGTACTTAGTTTGTTTGTTCTTTCCTCGGGATCAAAATGTAATCATTCAGCGGGATTACGAAAAGTCTTGAACGACACACGGCCGATACGCAAATAACGGGGGATTCTGTTGTTATAATCCTCGGCTACGCTTCGGATTACAATATTCAACCTCATTTGTTATTTGCTACATATCGGTCTTGAAACGTTAATAACTATTAAAGTTGGAGTTGCTGGGGTTAGAGGGATGAACATATGAAGTTCGTTCGACTGTCAAAAATGCATTCAAGAATATATCAAAGACTGGCATGATAATACATTACACTGTTTTACCACTAACCAAACCGTTTGGAATGGTTAGTAGTAAAATAGTGTAGTGTGCAGTTAAGGAGTTAACAAGCTTATTCTTGAGGTTGTCAACATAAAAGGATGTGCTTACTGCTTGTCGAGTTCGTATCTGGTATGATTAGTGAACATTTTCCGTGGATGTATCTGTAAAAAAGTAAAAGGTCGCCGATTTTCCTACGTTGTTCCATTGATGTCAAAGATTTAGTGAGTGATATCAGACAAAGTCCAGTCACCCTGTACTTCACAGTGGGGTTACCTGGAAAAAGGTCCGAAGTTAACGATCTTTTTATATGATGTATGTGGCAAGTCTGTGGTGTAGAATCCAAGTTTTCCAATTCGAGGACCCTGTGCTAACTTCAGGGCATCCGAAAAACTAGTAAATTTTCGGACTTTTTTCAATATTTTGCTTATAACTCCTAAACAACGCGTTCAAGCGGAAAACACGAAATTACAGAACTTGAAGAGGATTAAATTTCCTACAATTATCATCTATCGTTTATTTTTTTCACCAAATACGTACCGAGATATAGCGCTTCAAACTCTCACAATATCGAAAAACTGCTAGAAATTCAGGTTCTTCACTAGTATATTTCATCTTCCATCATTTTCAAATGGGTATACAGGGTGTTGATAAATAAGTGTTACAACGGAAAACTGTAGATTCCTCATAAAAAAAAAGAATGTTTTTTCTTTACGAAATTTTTCTCCGGGCTTCCGTTTTCAAGAAAAAAATGAAAAAATTCAGTTTCTTGCTCTTATCTCAGGAACCGTTCGAGCTACGGAGCTGAGCCTTTGTACACACTTCATCATTAATAATGTCTACTTCTGAGGTTCTTGATCATTTTCCTTGGACATGTCAGTGGCGGAGAGTTCAACGCCTCGTAAGAGTTTAAACCCCCCTAACTTTCATTCCACTGGAGAAATTGTAATTTTCGAAACACAATCTGAAGCGCCAACGTCTTTCACACGAAAAAGGTCCTCTTGCTTCAATGCTCTGAGGAGAACAGTTTTCGATAAAAAAGGCGATTTAGGAATGGAAACATACAAAATCCTACAATAATTTTTTTTTCGAAAAATATTCAACTTATAATTGAAAAAACATAGTAGGGAACTCTCCGCCACTGACATGTCCAAGGAAATTGATCAAGAGCCTTAGAAGTAGTCATTATTAATGATGAAGTGTGTACAAAGGCTCAGCTCCGTAGCTCGAACGGTTCCTGAGATAAGAGCGAAAAACTGTTTTTTTTATTCGCTGATGTCATGATACTGAAAACTGCGATATCTAAAGCTTCTGACTTCGATAGTGTTACTATTATAGGTGAAGACGTAGATCTGTTAGTATTGCTGACTGCGTTGGGCTCATCTCTAAAGAACGTGTATTTCCAAAAGAGTGAGAGAGGTAATGCTCCTAGTACTTTGTATTCGTCATCATCTTGCAAATACAAAATACATTACTCAGGATATTCTTTACCTCCAAGCAGTTAGCGGGTGTGACACTACATCGAACCCTTTTGGAGTGGGAAAGAAGAAAGTCAGAAAGTCCTCTCTATTTATGAGAAAAACCATTTTCTGTCTGACATTGTTAGTGTTTTCAAAGATAAAGATGCAACACCACGCCAAATTTCGATAGCAGGAGAAAAATTTCTTGTGGCACTCTACGGTGGAAACATAGACACAGACACTGTGGACGATCTTCGCTACCGAATATTCTCGAACTCTGTGGCAAAATCCAGATTTCACCTTGCCCGATTGCCCCCTACACGAGACGCTGCACGGTACCATTCTTTTAGAACTTATTTACAAGTGCAGACGTGGCTGGGCAACGAAAAGTCACTGTCTGTTTGGGGCTGGACTCTCACAAAACGAGGGTTGATACCCATAACAACGACCTCAGATGCAGCTCCAGAAAAGTTGCTGCACATGATACAATGTAAGTGCATGACAGGTTGTAGCACCGGAGCTTGCAGCTGCAAAAAAAACAGGACTCCGGTGTTCAGCCATCTGCAAAAATTGTGCAGGAAATGGTTGTGAAAATTCGCCTGAAACCGAACTCAACGAGGACGATACCGATATTGAGTGCGACGAGGAGGTCGTCATGGATGAGACCATTGCTCAGGACGAAGATGCCGACCTGCGATTGGGAACAACAAAGTGAAGGCTTTTTATTTGTAATCATTTTACTCAGTTAATAAATTGAAATCTCATTGAGAAAGAGGTTTCCATTGTTCAGGTTATTGAAAGTTATTCATATACGGATATTGAAACGTGAAAGATAAAATTTACTTGAGAAAAACGTGCATTATTCGCAGTTTTTCGATATTTGGAAGAAATGTCGATACTTCAAAGCGCCATATCTCGGTACCTATCAAATTTTGAGCAACGGTTTATGGATGTGAATTGTTGGAAATTTTATGCTCTACAACTTCTGTGATAGAGTATTTTTGACTAAAGTGCTTATTTTAGTAGTAATAAGCAAAATACTGAAAAAAGAGGCAAAAAATGTTGGTCTTTCGATTGCCCTGAAGTTTGCACAAGGTTCTCGAATTGGAAAACTTGGTTTTTACACCACGAAATACCCACTTACAACATATCAAAAGATCATCAACTTCGGACCTTTGTCCAGGTAAAATGTACCTGGTGACTGGACTACTCGTCTCCGAATGAAATCTCAGCATCAGCGTATATGTTTGGGTACTAAACCCAATATGTGGGAACACATGGTACCAACCAGACATCTAGTATGCTGAGTTCGACGAGTAAGTACATTAATCAGCCTTGAGTTTTGATGTATGGCGATGAATTCATCATGTGTATATCCAGGAAATTTCAATAATTTGTAGATGAGGTTTGAAACAACTTAGGTGTTTCGAGAAAAAATATTGAAATTAAAAAATGAGTAGGTGAAATAATTTTGTAAAAAAATCAGTGCTTTTGCTAGCCTATTCCCATGATCCTCAGGAATGATAGTAATATTGATATTTCTCCACACTTTTTAACCACACCTTATCAGAGATTTTATAGGAGTGTACTGATTGCTTATCTAGTAATAGTGATAATACCAACTTGATGAATCATCTCATGAGAACACACAACGCATTATTAATAAGCTGATAACTATTTCAGTTGCATATTGTTTCGAAAAAAAGTACCTATATAAGGTGTTATCTCTAGATTGCAAAGATTAAATTCACATCATTGCAAGATTCTATCATTGTAGGTACTACCTACTCATTGAAAGTGGATGAAATTACTTGTGATATGGGGTCATCAACAAGCAGTATTCTGACTGACGAAATCTTGGAGGAATATTCAATGCTAACATATTTGAGCAAACCTGAGATATTAAAGTAAGTGTGCTGAGCGTCAACTCACGGGGTTTCCCTTCGGTCTGTTAGTTTATATATTTTCATCTACTCACAGAATCGAGAAGTAAGCGTTTGCTCCCGAATTAACTCCACGAACAGTGTGGTGGGGTATGAGATACCCCACTAAATTTTGACAAGACACCTTTCATGCCAGGTAGCTTCAGTATAGCAATCTGTCACTCCTTACATGAAGAGGCAACGGTGGTTTCCACGTAATTTATGAATCGTCAATCCAATTCACTTGGGGTATTACTTTCCCCACCACACCTAAACTGGAAGTGATTTTCGCCGAGCAAAATACTGATGAGAATACGATGTTTTCCTTTACATTCAGGATTTCCAAGGTTTTTTTAGTTTGGCAGCCTGACAAAATGAATATCAATGACTGAAATCAAGTATCAAGTCATTCATGAGAATCACAAACGTTGATAATAGGGAATACACGATATTGTCAAATCAGACGAAGGATCGACTCTGAATCGGGTGGAATGCTGAAGTGAATGACCATTCGAAGAGAAATGATATAGGCAAAATGAACTAAGCAAAATAAATCGAATAAATACAAAAAATGTTTTTTATATTCCGGAAATTGGCTGATTTCTGAGAGTAGGTAGTCTTTTATTTTGAATTTTCTTCGATTTTTCTCATATAATCTTCTTCATACCAGATAATCTCTGTTCATACCATTGACTATAGAGAAATCATTTCAGTTCATTGTAAACTTTGAAACGTACTTTTTAGATTATTATAAATTGGATCTCGTACAAAATTACTATGGAAAATGACTTGTTTTCTCACGAACCTAATGAAATTGTGATTTATTTGTTTTTGATAGGTGATATTGATATAATTGAAGATTATACTAATTACGATATATGTCATAATTTTGACAATTGAAAAATATAAAAAATTTGGGGTAGGTATTACATATGGCATACCCCACCACACTTCTGATCTAATGATTGTCCACCACATTGCCGCCGGGTTAAGGACACAAACCTGTCAATTCACTCCCACGGGAAGAAAAAAGAAATCATTTTTTCGTGGGAGGTAAAATGAAATGGTTGGGAGGGGTCATGGGGGTCACCTGAGACCAGGTGAAGCAGTGATTTTTCTGTGAACTTTCTACTCAATTCACCAAACAAATGGATAGTGGCCACACGTTGCGCACACGAGGCTGGAATTGATCAATAATTATTGTATTGCCCAAATTATATATTATAATTTGTTCAATTTTTTGTTCTGCATATACAGTGTGTTTTCTGATAATTGGTAAAATGTTCGTGAGGTGATTCCTAAAGTATTTTGATGGAAAAAAGTTCCTGTAATCTTTATTGAAAAATGTTTCCTATAAGACCCAGCGAGCACAAACATCCCTGGGATGTTTTGGGATGTTTTGAAAATATTGGCATGAAGATGTTATTTTGAGACGTAATATGCACTGACCAAAGAGGTCTTTGAAGGATATTGAAGTATTGTTTTTGTTCTTCTGTGGCATTTCTTTGTTTGCCTACTGAGAGGTATCCCTGGGATGTTTTGGGATGTTTTAGAAATGTAGGCATGACGATGTTTTTTTGAGGCGTAATATGCACTTTCCAAAGAGGTCTTAGAAGGATATTGAAAGTATTGTTTTTGTTCTTTTGTGCCCTTTCTTTGTTTGCTCCACCACAACGTCTCATGCTTACGTCACAATACGATGAATTCTGAATTGTTTTCGATTTCGTTCTTCTTGTTCGCAATTGGCATTCGCGTTTGCAGCGTGTCACGCTTACATCACGCTGCTAACGAACAGAAGGGAATTTGGTGAAGTTTATTGTGTTAGAAGACTTATTTAGTTTGTAATAATGACCATCAGATGCAAGATGTGTTGTTCGGTGCCTCAGTGTAATCAATATATAAAAGTACGAATTTATCAATACACAGCTTCTCCGCAGTTGCAAAATTATGCATTGTGGAGAACATTTCAAAAATTGGAAAACCTATTTCCAATTATATGTCTGTGTGTAGTAAGCACTACTCAGAAACCGATTAAGAAGGTAATTTCATATCAAGAGAATATTTTTATGTTCAATCTATTTTTAATGCATTTTTTCATTTAAGGGAAATGGAATCCTAATGCAAAAGTTCATTTTGACAAAAGGCTTCAGAAAAGTACCTCGAAAATGGTTTTTTTACAGCGATTTAATGTGCGCAAGACGCGTTGAAAATGTTTTGTTGTGTCCATGAAAAGGCTTTAAAAAGAACTAGGGAGAAGGTAGTTTTGTGACATATCAAGGACATCTCTATAATTGCCGCCTGCTGCGGACATTGGCTGTTCTATAATAGTTCTATTCATGTGTGAACAGAACATCGCAGTGGAGGTTCAATGTCTCGAAATCTCGTACTTTTAACATCTCTGAGATGTTTTTGTGCTCGCTGGGGAGAGGCCTTCAAATATTATAGGCATAGATTAAAATGGTATAGGTACATCCTTAGACGGTTTTTCTCAATATTTCTGGAACACAAAATGGATGGAGGAGCACTTGTACAATTGAAATACTACACTCGATTATTTCAATTGGATCAAGAATTTTTAGTGTATACTGGGTGTGACAGGAATTTCGTGTATGGCATTATAATCATTGTTATTTGACAATCCTCTACTACAACTATTTCGAGTCGATGTTGAGCCAGTTATATTTTTACACTACTGATGATTTTTAGGTTATACAAAACTTTTTCTACTCTCGATGAAAATGGTTTACTACAAAACCTTCAGTTCCGATTCCCTTGTGCTATTATAGAACAGTTATTTCCTCCCGTACAGGTAAACTATAATTGATGCAAATATCATCTAGCAATAATGAAATACATTTTTCAGTTCAATCCTTTCAAAGACAGAATCTTCAAAGTATTCTCATCACTGAAAGATGACAAATTTTCCTTTGAAGATATGCTTGATTTCTGTTCAGTGATGTCTGAAAATTGCCCGGATACAGTGAAAGCAGCCTGGGCTTTCAATATCTTTGGTAAGTTAGCCACTCTGCGGTTTCGAATATTCTTTTTGAATATAAACATTATTTTAGATTTTGATGAAGATGATGAGATTGGGGAAAATGATATGGTGGAACTTATAAATCGATTGGCTATTGGAGTTGGATTCATAAAATTAGAAGATTGCCAACAAATTATCAAAGTTGTAAGTATAATACGTATACACAGCTTACAAGAATATGTTATAGTATACTCACTATATCGAGGTCGCAATCACAGAAGGCTCACCTATAATAATAGTTGCAATTTATTTATCCGATTCCGCCACCGGAATCACTTTGAGGTTTTGTTTTATTTGCAAGTTTTCCGATTCCTGTTGCTACTGTCCATTCCGTCTCACTCACGATGTCTCACTACAAGGAATGACGTGAAATGACTGTTGTCAAAAAATTAAATTAGAATGACGAAAAACGAAACTTTTTGAAGGTAGAAGACATTTTCATCGTGAGGTTAACAAGTTTATGATTCTTTCAACTTTCAAGTGAGGCAGGTAACATATGTTCATTTTCCAGATAAAATGAATTCTCTCGATCTCAGAAAAGTTACTCCAATCACCACAATCACTCCTACAAATGAATATTCGTTTATTGACTTTCTAGATTCTCAAGTTTAGTTTTATGATTTTGGGATTATTTGGAGCCCCAATATACAGGGTTATTCAAGTTTTAAGGCACGAACTGAAATGTGTGATAGATTTCATAATTTCAATCAGAATAGGCTTCATAAACATGAGTCCGATCTCGATCAGTAGCGGAGCTAAAAAAGGTCAAAGATTAATTATTTTTACCTACGGCCACTATAAGTAGGCAAGAACACACGAGATACAGCCTCAATAAGTAGTTCTTCAAGCACAGTAAGCACATCGCACAGTATTCGTTTATTCCGCCAGTCATGATCGCGTAATCGCCGTCGACAGCGGATGACATTACTGTCAAGAATTATAATTCAGACTGTTTGTCCAAAATTTTTTGATGTACTATATGGAAGTAGGTGAAGTATAGTACATAATGCGTGTTGTAAAACAATTACGCAACAATTCTCGAATGGGGATTCAATAACTTGGTAGATTTCAATGCAAACAAAACACAAGCATGCCTCTTCTCTAGAAAAGCCGATCTCACTGTGCCCAACATAAGCTTATCAGGAGTAACCATACCTTTGAAGTTTTGAAGACATCCATTTCGATGCTTGGTATTACTATCAGCAATAACCTTTCTTGGGAAAATCACGTGAGATCAATTGCTAAAAGTGCCCAAGAACTTGGTTTTCTGTTTCGGGCCAGGAGCTATTTCCCTTCCTGTCAGCTGCTTATGATCTATAAGGCACAGATCCGACCTGTCCTGGAATACTGTTCCCATATTTGGAGTGCAGCACCCAAACATACCCTGAAACTGTAGGATTGATTCTGTCCAAAAAAGGGCAATTCGTCTCGCTCACAAACTCATTCACTTCTCTGGAACACCATAGAAAAGTTGGCGATCTGGCTCTATTTTGAAGATACTTTCGTGGACGACGCTCTTCTGAAATATCAACAATTGTTTCTCCCTTGGCAGTCCCCGCGGGATTAACCCGTCGAGTTGAGGCTCCGCGCCCCTTCGTGGTCACTTTGGAGACCTGCAGAACATCTCTTTCCAAAGACTTGTTCATCCAATGAACAGCGAGGCTCTGGAACACATTGCCAAGGAAGGTGTTCTTTGAGGCATATAACCTCCAGAAATTCAAGAACACCAATTCCTCCCTTATTTCCCTTGGTACTCACGATGTTCTTAGAACATTACAGGATATCCCTTTTCGTTGGAACCAGAACATAAAAAAAAGCTTCTTACAACACATATTACGTAATATACTATTTTTCATCAATTGAAATATCTTGCTCACTATTGTGGATATCGATTTGAAATTCAGTGAGATTGTTACTTTCTAGAAGATTATCATATTACATTTTGAAAATTTTCAATATCTACAGAGTCATACATTTTTGGGGGTACAGGCTTCTTTATCCCACTCAAAATTTCTAGTAGTACACCTCTGACATCATCTAGTTACCGGATTATGTGAATTGTTGAATTTAGAAACTTTCATTGCTCTTCAATTTATTTCGAGAAACGAACAGTTTTCGAAATAAATAAGCGTATCCGTTCTAAAAACATGTTGATAATGGCTTCAAAGAAGAAATATTGGTAGAGGAGTCCTACCTATGATTTTTGTCAAGTCAGACTGGCTGCGATTTCCGAATTATTCTAGAACAGAGCTTGTTAAAATTAGATTCACTGGATGGTATTAGTTAGATAAGAGTTTGGACACAGAAATGACAACTGTTAGTTTTCTTGAATGTTTTGATTTATTATAAGTTACTACACTCCTTGCATTTTTGACAAGAGCACCATAATCGTCCCGCGCTTGTTCATTCAAAATTGTTTGAATTTGACAATGAATACTATGAACGTCAGAATTGAAATATGATTTCATAAACTTTTGAAAAGAGAGAATAAATGACAATGTCCTGCTGTGTAATGAATTGTGGAAATTCTCAAGAAAATGGATTGCATTTATTCAATTCGCCAAAGGAAATATCAACTCCATTCCCTTATGGAAGGAATGTATTTCAAGATCTGTTCGAGACTATTCAAAATGGTAATCCATTATTATCACATGAAATGCATAACAAAACTATCATTACTACGTAATGAGATTGAAAATTAGAGAACGAAACTGAGGAAATCAAATATACTTATTTATTGTCGGAAGAAACAAATTCTTGTGTACAAAGCATTATTAATAAATAAACAAATATAATAATAATAATATTGAATGGCCTTTTCAATACCGACCAATTTCAACATGTATCAGTGAAAAGTGAATACAGCAGTTTTACATATGAGGAACTAGCTATAGGTTAGGTTAGGTTAAACGTGAGTGGGCCCATGTCAGGGCCTCCACTGCGGCCTATGGCGTATTGTGGCTCAACCTATGGTAATATTTCTCCCAGTATATCTAATCTCTTGGCGAAATTAAGGAGTACGTTGGGAGAACAATTCATCAGGTTTTCTGGCCCTACTGTTGTATTGCCAAATGTTGAAAATCTGATTCTGGCCGCTGCAGGGCATGTACATAAAATGTGTTCAGCCGTTTCATCCTCCTCCATGCATAGACGGCACTCTGCATCTTGTGCAAGTCCGATTTTGTGCATGTGGTGTTTGAGTTTGCAGTGGCCAGTGAGCAAACCTACTAATAACTCTGAGATGTGCTCTACTGAGTTTTAGTAGTCTGTCAGAGTCCTGTTTATTCCTTATACAAGCAATGAAATGAATGCGTTGGAATGGGCTAGGCCCGGTAGACTACGCCAATAATCGAGTCTTTTGTTGTCGGCCAAGGATGTTATAACATTCTTGGTCATTCTATGTGCTATACCGATTACCGGTTCTGGCCTAGTGAACGATGTTCCGGCCCCCTCTTTTGCTAGGACGTCCGATATTTCGTTCCCTTCTAGGCCCGTGTGACCTGGTATCCTGACTAGGTTAACGTTATTGCGTTCTGCCAGTCGGTTTACGGTTTCTCTGCTGTTCCATACTGCTTTGGATTCAAGTGCTTTCAGTGCTGCTTGAATTACTAGCTAGCTATAAGTATATCCATATGTGTCTATTTTGTCATATTAAAATGTTGTTACATGCATTCTTTACGTTTTATAACTGTTGTTCTGCAAAAAATGTATAGCTACCTATAAATTGAAGTGGGTGTTTATACCCTATTTCTATTTTCCATCTACAGCTATGATTGATTTGACAGAAAATCTAAACACTGAAATCGTATCTGACAATCAGGCGCTGCTAGGACAATTGAAAAGGCAAAGAAAAGAATATATGTCTCATTCTTTTATTCACTCTAACCATCGTAATATAGAAAATAGAAAATAGAAAAGGACAGAAGTTCAGCTGTGTCCGAACTCTTATCTAACTAATACTATCCCAGTGACTCTAGTAAAAATGACCTTCAAACGATTTCATATATGGGTCAGGACTTTTCGTATGTTGATTGCGACTACACGATTTTCCCTACTCCACCATTTTTGGCCTTCGTTGATTGAACTAATTCACTATAATAAAATTTTCGATTAATGAATGAAATAAGTACAGGAACTCAACACTTTTCAGACGAAAATATAACTCTCCTATAAATTTTGTTATATTTTATGATTTTGAAGGGTTTAATAGCGTTATGTTGGTAATAAGAATATGTTCATCAGAATATCTATAATCATCAGATCAGACACGATATCGTAGTTTATCAGAATTGTATTGAAATTTTTCATTCAGCAAAGTAACTGATCGAAAAGTTTGAATATTTCATCTACATTTTCATAGCTACGTTATGTACATAAGAAGCCCTACATTCATTTTACAGCTATTGAAGGGAATAAACTTCACTACAAGTGGAACCATTGGACCTCTGGAATTTGAAAATGCAATACAAAAAATGCCTGAGTTTTCTCATTCATTTTGTTTCCGTTTGTGAATTGAAACAAAACAAATCTCAAGAAAATATTGGATAATATCAAGATCAGTCAGAATTATTTATTTAAGAAAATACATTTGTTGTAAGTATGATTGTGAATAAATATAAAAAAGTTGGGAAGGTTTTTTTTTATTAATTAGATAAGAACTTTAGAAAATGATGAAATAGGTTATCGCTTGTAAGCTATATCACTAGATGGATTATAGACTCCAGTTAAAGCTCTATCAGGCAACAATGGGGTCTTCAGAGATCTTTCCAAGCTCAGTGGTAAGACAATGGGTTGCTTGTATTTAACGTGATAGTCTGGGTATTTCAAGTAACGCCTGAAAATATTAGATTCAGTAAATCTCCGTTAATTGAGAAAAACATGTTTTTTACGTTGTTGGATCTGGAGAACACTGGTACAAATAATCGGATTTTTTGAAGTAATCTAAGGGGTGTAGTGATCCAGATTGATCTCTGTACTGATCCCTATGCAACTGACAAGCCTAAAAACGAGGTTACGTGATAGTGACAATATAATGGGTTGCGTGCAAGAACTGTCAGATGACCGACCCTGGAGGAACAATACTGAAACACAACCTCACTTTTCTTATTTGTTTTCAAGTGATTGAAATAGTTTTTCACAATTATTTTGGCATACGAATCGTATTTTTCGGCTATTCATCAATTCGCTCATGCCATCACATTGTGCTGTTGTCCAATGCACAAAAACTGAAGCAGAAGACGAAGGAATCCTGTTGGTACATTATAATTTAAAAGTAAGTACCTACTACAGTCACTCACATATAGTTTTCATTTTTGAAATTTGGTAATTCCTTCTGCAATAGGAGCTAATAGAAATACAAATGAAATTTTCAAAATAATGCAAGAAGATTGGATTCATGCAATCAAACGGGAGGACTGGTCTGACATACTGACGAAACATGATCGTGTGTGTTGTAGACATTTTCAATCTATTAGCAGTATTAGCTTCTATTGCAGAAGTGGCAGAAGGCATTTTAATAAGAAATGACAGAGTTTCATAATGAAAACTATATGAGATTACTATTCACCTGAAAAATCATATTCCTTCGTCTCTCGCTGCATTGTACAACAACACAATGCGAAGGCATGCTTGAATTAATGAATAATAATGATAATTTATGACTTTATTAGGCGAATAACGCAAAAAAACACTATTCGTATGCCAAAATATTGTGAAAAACTATTTCAATCCTTTGATTCCTCTGTGAACAAATAAAAACGTGAGGTTGTGTTTCAATAATTCACAGATGAGTGAGGATGTGTTTCAATATTTTGCCTCCAGGGTCGGTCATCGTGCACGCGACCTATATAATTGAGAAAAAGAAAACGTACAACATAGAAATCATCCACTTCTTGGTGATGTTCACGATCAATCATTGAAAACTGTGAAGGTGGGAGATTCAGGTATTTGTAAGATTTTTTGTATACTGATACATCAGGACTAGGGGTGTATGGAGTATTCATCATACCCCAATCGTATCGAGGAACCTAGAAAATCAGTCATGGCACAAAACTGATGAAAAAACTATCAACATAGGGATTTTAGTAAATTTTTCCATTTATAGGGCTATATCGAATTATTCGAATTTTTTGTCTGTACTGTACTGTATTTTGGGGAGGAGAACACGAATCCGAAATCGAAATAGTACTTAATCCAATAGTTTTGGAGATATTTACAGGAAAAACTATTTTCACCTTCTTATCAAATTAAATATCCCATAAAATCGTCACAATAGAATAATATAATGAAAAACTATTGGTTGGTGTACTATTTTGATTTTAATATCGTGTTCTACGCCAAAAAATACGTAGATAATGACGAATATTTTGGAAAACTTCATTGCCCTCTGACGATAAAACTATAGCGGAAATGATCTAGGAGAGATACAGGATGTCCCAGAATATCAAATACCAAATTGACTTCGGGCAACCAGGATGGTTAAGCAGAAACTTATTACACATTCATATAAGTCCTCCAGAAAATTCCAAAAAATAATCATACTTACTTTCATACGAGATATATTATCATCTCTGTATTTTTGAAAATATTCCATATGTCCCCCATGTTCATTTCTAAAGGGAGGTGCACCCATGAAATCAGGTTTTACTACACCAGAGTTCGAGTACATCTTCGACATGTATAATCACTGTTAATTTTTCAAAATCACTAACTGGAATTTAGGTGGCCAACGGTTAACTTTCTAATATTTTTTGATTTATTATGACATTTTATGAATGAAGATGAATATTGTTTCCCGAGTTACTGCAATAAATCGTAACTTTCTACAAAATGTTCAGGAGTATGAGGAATAATAAATCGTTATCAATGAAGTATCCGTAAACAAATATCATTTTTATTATAGAAATTTATCATCACAGTATTTCTAAGTTGTAAATTGCATAATGAAACAATAATATAAATGAAAATATTCCACTATTCAACTCATAAGAAATCATTATATCAAAATGTAGGTATTTGTTTTATTAAATGAATAGAAATTAACATAAACAAAACTTCACCTTGCATCTAGAGTTCACCGTAGGCACGTATAAGCAGACGATCCGTATCAAACAATTTTGGCCATGGCGGTATTTCGCACCACTGGTATATCATTTCGCATCAAACCAAACATGAATAAATATATGTGCTTCTCATGCATACTATACAGTTATGTTGGCTAAATGGAGAGGGGCTGAACTATTTTTGATCATTATGATTGGTCTACACGTCTGGCAAAAATAATTTTCCTATAGAGAAACGATTCATGGGCGTCTATAGGAAAATTATTCTTGCCTAACTTGTATACCGATCGCCTCAACGTGCCTTCGGTAAAAGTGTTTTTTTTGCAATCTAGTAAATGTGCCTTCAGCCTCAGCAAAGGTGTAGTCTATCAAAATCAAAAAATGAAACATAACACAATAGTATACCTATTGATATTGTCAACCAAATAAGTTGGTTATGAGAGAACAAACCAAATATTTTATATACGACTTTGTGTCCATGAAGCATATATATGAGGAAAAGTTGAATTAGACAATGAACCTAAAAATATATTCAGTTACAAAACGAATCAATATCAAATAAATTTTTTCAATAAATTTCAATTGGTGCTCCATGGAATAACAGTGTATATTTTGCATTTAAGCAAGAAAAATCTCATATAACTTAAAGGAACTAATATAATATATGTTTAGTCTAATAATGAAATAAAATTTTCAAGTCATACCTACATAATAGAATAAACATGTTAACAGTGCACTAATCAGATTGTATATTTTTTATCGACAGCACCAAATAGTGAGAAAAAACAGCGATTTTTATGGCAAATTATCGTCAATTTCGAGGCACCTATAAACATGGTTTTCCAGGGCTCTTACTGAGGTGAATCCAAAAGAACATTTTGGACATTTCAAGTTCTGTAAATAAATACAATATCAGTTAATCTTTAACTCTCCGATCACATGACAAATTCATTTTTTTATTATTCTCACAATAGGAACAAGAAGACATTTCAATACAGATTTTTCGTCTTGAAAATATCATCCATTATAAGTTGATGGCAGGAGCAAGATGAGTTCAAAACTATCTAATACATACACTCACCAGCAAAATTAATGCACCACTTAAAATTTCTAGTCTGATTTTTTTTCTGAATCTTGACGACTCTTTCCTCGAATTGTGGATTCAAACAAGGTGTCACTGACTATCGATTGAATTTTCCTTTCAGGTTTCTAATAGTACGATTTTCAGCGAGGTGACATTTTTGGGTGAATCATCGGATTTGACCTTGCTACAGGTATTTCGAAATAATACCAATAATTTTATTTATAGAGATTAACCTACAGATAGTATTATGAATTATTATTTATAATTTATTCTTACATAAATACCGGATGTATCAATTTTTTTTCGTAAAACTCAGAACTGTGGAGTGCAACAGTAACAACAGCCGATTACAATCATAATCTGACTGTAACCTCATCTTCTACCCACATTTTTCTTTTTATTTCATTTCATTATCTTTGTCATTAAAGGAGGTATACAATTTCATAGCACTTCACGTTTTGATTGACGCTTTACCGTAGAACTGAAGAAATTATTTTGAAAGCGCATTTTTTTTCGTTAAGAAAATCTAGTTGCCATGATCACGACCATGACTGTCATTCTTATAGAAATTTAAAAAAAAATCATAAAAGCCACTTGGTTTCAGTTTTGTACAATATAACCGTAATTTTTCATATGAAATTTTTTATTCAAATCTAGAACAAGAGTCACATTTTCTCAATGTTGTGTCACAGTTGTCAGTTACTATAAATGTTTCAATTGGTCAATCGGGATCGGGAATATTCCGAATTGTTCCGAACTATGACAGCTGACAGCATATTTCAGTTCCGTATGTGAATTGCGATGTTTGTGATATTAGATTAGAAATATGTTCGTAACATGTTTACTATAATAATCTGCCTGATAGCCCGGGAGCTAGCGACATATTTCAATGTCTTATTATTCGATTAAGCTTGGTTCATCTTTCTATCTGTCGTTATTATATAGCCTATATCAACAGCTTATCAATGTTGCTAAAAAAGCCAATGACAAATATGATGAAAGCTGAAACTACACCTATCGCTTGATGACTTATCAATTAAAAAACAAATCAACTCCTGCCACCTGTATCGTAAATGATGTACTCCTGCCATGGACCTAATGATGTTAAAAAAATGACTTTAAAGGTGAAAGCAGATTTTTTCACCGGTAGTTCATTAATTAAGAAGGCAGAAAAACTTATGCTGCCATCTATTTGTCGGAACCTGGCCTCAGCAGGAGGTTCTGAAGTTGTTGTTGGATAGGTGACAGATAGTACAGAAACAACTCTGCAGGCATCTCAAAAAATATTTTTCATCCATGTTCCCCTTTTCTCCGATGAATGCTTTCACAAAAACATTATAAAAATAGTGATAGTTATAAAAATATTCACTAGTATGAAAATATATTGATTTAAACAATTGACAAACAGTGTGAAGCTCTTCCACAATTTCACACGAGATGTGACACTACTTACTTCAAAAAGGATAAGAATCGCCCATTCATCATTTTGCAGAAGTCTCCGGAATTCAACGAAACCTTCTCGAAATTACCAAATTATCTCGACATCGAAACAAATGCTATTTACCAAACATTAGAAAACTTTTTTTGCAACATGTACGGCTCCATACTTGTAAATATTGGTATGCACGACCGGGAGTAAAGTAGCACTTTACCGCCCGGTTTTGCGGGCGTAAAGTGCCACTTTACCGCCCGCGGACTACTTTATCGCACGGCGTATAGGTAGCTCGTGATATGCATTCCTGTACCATTTACCTTGGTAACGTTGATTCCATCAATGATGGTCCTCACTGCAACCATGATGTATTTCTATCGTTCTTGAAAGGTGGAGAGGTATTCACAATGAAAAATCAAATATACCGATCGTGCATATAATGTTGCATGTATTTCGGGCGTAACTTGCTTTCATGGACTTTGGCGTGTTAATAGCCCTTGCTGACGCTCGGGCTCTTACTTATCACGCTACGGTCCATGAAAGCCTATTTAACGCCCTTGATATATAAATAACTTTTATACCTATCAACATTTTTTATGTTTTTTTCAAAATAATTCATAAAAAAATGAGAGAAAATAGATGAAATATATTTTAATAAGAAGCCTTCAGAGTAGTTCCTGCACTGTGCGTCACTTATCCAACAATAACTTCACAACCTCCTGCCGAGGCCAGGTATATCATTAGGTACATGGCAGGAGTATATTCTTCTACGAAACAGGTGGCAGGAGGTGACTTTTTTCTAGCTGATATATCATTAATTGATAGAAGTTCCAGCTTCTATCATGTTTGTCATTCTTTTTTTTAACATTGATAAGTTGCTGATAAGCGTAGTCCCGCTGGTGCGCCGCGCCGGCAGGAGTTGATATTATGTCAATAAGGCGTAAATATGACACGAAAATAATGAAATTAATTTTGATCAAATGTGTCAAAAAAATTTCGCTGGTTCCCGGGCTATGATATTAATTATTCATTGAGCAACTTATTACTATCGCATGATCAACGTGAATTTACATTAATAGTTTGTGGCTATGCCTTTATGAACTACTAGTTAATAAAATGTAAAAAAAACCAACGGTAGTGAAATACTAGATAGTGATTGTAAGTTCTAGGGATAGTAGGGGAAAAAGGATATCAATACATATTATTATTTGGACCGAAATCGATCAAGACCAAATTAGTTTGATCTTGAGTATGCAGCATCGTTGTCAAATTGTAGTGGTGAAAATACACGTTTGGCAAAATAATTGTTCTCCTCGGGAAACCATCTATTGAAGTTATTATTTTCTTCGTAAGATTTTAAATCAATCAGAACGTTCAATTGAGTTAAGCTACCTTGTATAATTTCGAATATACGTGGATATCTATAGAGTAACACCGCCAATCAGAAATTTAGGATTATTTCTATAGTAACCATCAATTCATATTCAATTCGAACTTTAAACTATTCATGGTTTTACATCTCAAACTTCCTGCATAATTACAAATCGTGTCAGTTTAACAGAATAATCCTCCCGCTTCGCGGTCACATTATTTCAACTGTCAAACTGTCACTCTGTAACTATGCAACAAGTTATCATGTGTAAACCGAATATTTTGAAGTACTTATAATATTACTACTGATTCTACGCACAGTGGTTCACGAGTATATGATTGAGAGAAAAACAAAGTAACACTGCCAAACCATGTCTTCCACCCACGGGCTAAGTAGGTATAACGGCAACGTCGCTTACGTATCCATGAATCTTTATGCGTATTCACTTCAATAGATGGTTTTCTTATGAGTTTATTTTTTGCCAGACATGTATATGTTTAAAAATGTTAGTTAACACATTTTTCATGCGTTTATAAGAAATTAATTTTAGAACTTGTTGATACAGAAACTGTGCTATGAAATTGCATATTTACCCTATTCAAAACCGGATGAAGTGAAACAAAACTAAAAATGTTAATTATGCTACAGTTATAAGCTGTTGGTAATGGTATACTCCACAGGACGTTTTGAGTGTCTCGAGGTTATTCTTACACTCGGTGTACAAATAAATAAGCGATTATTTTGAATACAAATCAGCAGGGCGATAACGTCCTAATATGTGAAACTATAATGTAAAGAAAAACATCATACACGGATGCAATAGTTAGAAGAGAATATTTCAAAAACTAAACTGGTGGTGATTCTGCTGGTCAGTGTACTAGAAATACTGAAATAACCCATCAACTAAGAATCGGAAGAATTAATTATACATTTACTAACACCTGATGTGGCAACTTTTCAATACTGTGTTATTCTTTCCACTACAACAGCACACATAAAACAAAAAATTCACATATAACCTTTGATATAACATTTTTTTCAAAATATGTTATTCTTTCCACTACGATAGCACACATATAATAAACAAATGGAATGGGCGAGTGGACTGATTATGAGTTATTAGTATTCAATTACTCCGCTGTGTCGATTTTTTTTATTTAAATAATGAGTCTATGCGTTGTTCAAAATTGTTGAATTTCAGAGTTAATTTAAAACGAACCTTCATGGCCGCCATTTGGCGATACGTCAAATAAATGGTGATGTCAGTTTTTATGCTGTTTCGTTCTTAGTCAGATAATCTTCCATTTCCACTCATGAAGCAAGGTTGTCAAGTCACCAATTATAATCAAGTTATCAAAAAGATGTTAGATCCTGTCGTTGAATAAAACATAATAGGAGGAACCGATGATGTTTTAGTTCATTCTTGACTTTTTCGAGCAACCAGCATGTCCAAATATTTCTTATTCTCCATAACAAAATATCATGTGAATGTTGGAGGCTTGGCAACATTGTGCTGAATGCTAAGGACTGACAAGACCACGCCCACAAGTCGTGCACCGTGGTAGTCACGTTCACCGATTCAAATGTCCCCTAGTGTGAATTAATATAATTATTATTTACACAAATTTATTACAAGCAATAAGCCACAAATCATAAGGGAACATTATTTTGAGACAATTGAACTTTTATTGCTAATAGGCGAGAACACGAATTTCTGGAAAAAATACCGTGGCCTTCAGTATGACGATAAGTCTCAGGTGTTTTTTTTCAGATTTTTATTCGAAGTAGTTTTTCCACAAAAAATTTGCAAAGTATTGATCCCGTTCAAACGAGCTGGAATATCGCGCGTTAATGTGACGTGACAAGTATTAGACGGTGATCCGGCAACGTCGCTTGATATCTTCTGGACTGTTGACTGTGTGGACACTTGACGATTCGTTCATCTATCACTACTGTCAGTTGTTATTTTAATTTATTGTTTATTTGTTTTTGTCGGCCAATATTATTTTTATTCGTGCCATTCGAATTATTTATTTTTTCTCATCAACGTTGATTCACATTTCTGGGATGGCAGTGGCTGTAAGAAAATGCCACAAACTTGGTTCCATCCTGCTTAATCAACACTGAATAAAGTATATGGAAATAAGAAGAAAAAAAGTACTATAGTACTGATATTTTATAATTTCATTAAATGGGTGAAAATAACAGTTTGCTAAAAATTTTCAGCATCTTTTATATTTTTCTAAAGGAATATAGGGTCATATGACACTTCAAGTAACTGAAAACTACCATTATTCTCAAAATTCTCCTGCTCATCTAATGTACCTTCGAACGTCTTGCACTTTGTGCCTCATAGCTTTGAAGCAGTAATTCTCCCATAGCAAACTTCAAACCATGCTGATAATGATAATTTGTTTTGATTCACTTTTATATCTTGCACCAATTCACAATCAATGTCACTGATATTCTGATGAATGAAGTCTTGGAATCCCTCAGAAGACAAATTGGATGAATGTTTTCTGGACAAAATAATTAGCTTATGAATCAGAATCAAACTCTTTCAAAAACAATTATCCTTGGCATCCATGTTTTCCATCTACTTGAAAAACTTCCTCAAGAAATTTTAATGGAACCACTGGGAGGGTAGGAACTTGTTTTGGTGCTAATTCTACAAGTGGCATGAATGTTGATAGGAAGCTCAAAAATTTGGTAGTTTGGACACTGAGTAGGACACTTTTCAGTAACACTCCATAGAAGGTACAGAGGGTTCTTCTGATCTTTCATGTAACCATAATAAGAAAGCCACACTGTGTTTACATCTACCTAAGAATATAAAAGAATACAGTTTATGAAAAAGTCAAGAATTTATGTACCTTTTACCTTTTGAAACTGCACAATCCAGACTACAGTTTCTTCAGCTTCATGAATCTCAGCCTCAACTCTTTATGGTGTAGGACGAACTTTATGTTCTGGACTAATCTTCACCTTTATGAAACAGCTATTTCCAGTTATTTGAACTTGCAGAATTCAAAAATCATAGTTGAATCAACTACTGGAAGATTGTGATTGCTTTTTCGAATACTGGCTTCATATCTCCAATCAATAAACATGAACCATCAGACTATGTCACAATAATAGTCACAATGATTTGAATATTTTGATTACCCAAGAAAATATTCAACTCTATTAAGCAGATGAAAAATAACAGAAAAACTCTGATGTTCTGATGTTTAGGAGTTCGGTTTCTTAGGTTAGGAAATATGTTAGAATATTTTGAAGGTACAGTACAGCGTTGCCAAATGCACGCCAATACTTGTTACGTCATCACGTATCCGCCATTATTGGTTTTTTGAATGGTCCACAAATTTGTATGGTTTTGGAAACGCGTTCTTTGGATAATGACAGCATTTATTGTTGAAAAACTACTGGTACACATTATTTCAATGTTATATTTATTTCTTATGCACATTTGAACTGAATTCGTGCTATTGTGTTCTCGCCTATTAGGAGTATTACCATTACTCAATTGAGAAATTATGAATTATCTAAAAACTAGTATTTCTGAAGTTCCCAATCGTATTTCAACACATGGCAACTGTGCTATGGTCTGCCCCTACTTACGAAATGGTGGCGTCAGTTTTCAGTGGCGGTAAATTTCTAGCCGTTTGAAAATTACCGTGACATTATTGATGATTTTAGCACCTGAAAATCGACTAAAAAGTTCTTAGAAAATATGAAATTGAAAGGTATTTGAGTGATAATTCTATTTGAGAAATGAAAAAAAATTAGTCCACTCTCCTATTCTCAACACATGAAACATAGCTATGATAATATGAAATGATCATCATATTCAAACATACACAGGGTGTAAAGTAGAACCTATACACTATGATGTTGCTAGGCTATTTTAGGTTTGGCGATGCTAGCGATGAGACTCTTAATGTTATTATTGATGGTTAATGACAGCTGACCAATTCAAATTGACCAATAATAACATCATCACTTTTCATTTGAAGCAGATATTTATATTTGTAGTGACCACTTTGAATGATATTGGAGGCCTTATATCGAAGGCAGCAGGCGAAAGGAGCTCACTTGACTTTGAGAGTGTGCACACTGTATCTCTATTCCTTTTCAGTTTTTGAATGTTCATTTCATCGGCTATCAAATCTATGGAAATGATTATTGCATTTCTCCAGAATTAGATTCTACAAGATGATAATCAAAACTGTGCAAGTTTTCAGAAATTTCAAAGGTGTCACGTTTGAAAGAAAACTTTTACAATTTTTTTTCCGAATTTTTGGAATTGTCACTAATTACTGAAATAATTATTACCGAATATGTCTATAAGAGTATGAATAATTTGATTCATTACTATTGGGTGTGTGTTACTGAATAAAAAAAATATCGAAAACTAGTGTTAATTTTAATATACCATTCATTCATTCATCAACATACTGTATAATTGTGTTTGTTGCATGTCATTATCAATAATTTGGGCTCTGCTAGTATATCTAAGCTGTATTGACCCTGAAATTTTGAGAGGACATAAAATTGAGAGAAAGAATTGGACATGTATAGAGTAGAATGAAGATGAAAGAGATGATTTGCCCCAAAATGTCACTGCATTCAACAAATTTTTTTATCAGGGAGCCTAAAAGAAAAATCCAGTAGCTTGTCAGTGACACCATGTTTGAAAAACTGTTTGAAGGAAAGAAATATAGATATATTGAAAAAATATCGAATTTTTACTAATCTTTGGACGTTTCGGGAAAGAATCTGCTCCCGTTCTCAACGTGAAAATGCAAAATATTTTTCTTTGGAAGTTGTGCTCTGCTTATAGTTTGACACGTCTCAGTGTCATACTGATGTTGGCATATGAATGAGTGATTTCAGTCTACAAATGAGAATAGTTTTCATTAATTGATCTTGAATCTACCATTTTCATGTTCAGTTTTCAGTAGTGAATACCATGTTCTATCTATATCAACTGAACAGGAAGTAATGCTATTGTTTCCTTTCAGAAGAATGCAAGCGGATCCCTTGATTTCTCTTTCAAATCACTTTTTTTTTCAATTTCTACCGATGAGTTTATTGAAAAAGTTTCACACCAACCGTAAATACAAAGCCTATAGAATATTTGGCTAGTGGTAAAATAGTGTGTAGTGTCCAACATACCTGTTTATACCTTGCAGCCCAATAGTTAGTAGGGCTGCGCGATATTGGATTTCAGTTATCGGTTATCGATAAGTTGAAATTTATCGATAAGTTCGATATATCGATATTTATCGATATATCGATATTTATCGATATTTATCGATATATCGATATTTATCGATATTTCGATATTTATCGATATATCGATATTTATCGATATTTATCGATATATCGATATTTATCGATATTTATCGATTTATCGATAGTTATCGATATATCGATATTTAAAAACTTGAATATCGTTATTCGATATATCGATATATTTATATTTATATATTTATATATTTTTTCCCAGCCCTAATCGTTATTATCTGATCGATTTTGAAAAACTTTTTATTGATGGATAGGTATTTGAAACGTCCATCCACTAAGAGAGTGACTTTATTTTTGGACTGTTATCGTGTGGCCAACTGCGACCAATTTTATTGACTCATATTCCAAAAAGTACTATTAGGGATTTTTTTTTACGGATAATAATGATGGATTCGGAATCAGGAACAATTGAAATATACAAATATACCTGTACCAATTTTCATTATTCAAATATATACAGTCTGTCCAAGGTAAGGTTGCACAACATGGGGATCTCGGAAACGGTATAGGAGATACGGAGTCGTTTAAATGGGGAAAAAGTTGCGCATTCGGAGGCTCATACCAACAGCCCTCAAAACTTTTCAAACTTGTTTTTAGTTTTTCAGTTATATCGAAAAAAGTGAATTTTTGGAATATCTATTTTTTTTTCTCCGTTATTATTAGATACAAAAAAACTGAAAAAACTTTTTCATGGCAACTGTTGATGACGTTTAACGTGTTGATAACCGATTTTTTTATGCGACGTTTTGTATCCGTAGAAACATCCTCAACTTTTGTTTTTTAAATACCTGATAATTTTTTCGCAGATTCTGAAAACTTTTTTATTCTGAATTCAACCATGTATAAGGTGGTTTCGATGTGTTTCGACCTATTTTTAGCCATCTTCAATGTGTTTTCGAAATTCTAAAGGAAAAATTCCATCAGTTCCACTTGTTTCTGATCATTTAGTGTCAAACATTGAGGGACTATATAGTTATTCAATACCGAAAAGTGGAAAAAAAATATTTCACCATATTATTCAATGCAGCGCTTCAAATTAATTATGAATTCTTACACGAATTACTTTAATAACTTAATTTTGGCAATACCAACAGAAACATTCATAACAATTGTTCAAAATGATGACCATTATTCTCTAAATAAAGATATCCTCTTCTCACAGTTGCTTCTAAGACATTACTGAGCAACCTTATCTTGGACAAACTGTATATCGAAATATATATATCGATATTTATCGATATATCGATATTTATCGATATTTATCGATATTTATCGATATTTATCGATATTTATCGATTTATCGATAGTTATCGATATATCGATATTTAAAAACTTAAATATCGTATTCGATATATCGATATTTTTTCCCAGCCCTAATAGTTAGACCGGGAAAAACATAGGCAACCCTACGATTCTATAGGCTTCGTACTTACGGTTGATGTACAATTTTTTCATCAAACTCATTGGTAGAAATTTGAAAGAAAAAGGGATTTTCGAATTTTCAATTAATTATAGCCTGTCTAGAATTTTTTCAGGCAACCCATTTTTCATAATTTTCGAAATGCTGAATTATTTATAAAATAATTGTCATCCATTAACCAGATGGGAGAAAGTCGACCTTACCTCGGATCTTAGACAAGCAAAATTCATCGACTTCCTTTGTATCGAAGCTCGTATAACTCAGGGTCAAATTATGATTGGCTCGTTTCATGTGTTGAAAATTGGACATTCCAAAATAAAAAACAAAGCGATATTTTTGTTACATTAGTATTTATCGCAAAACTGGTTTTTCATCATACCGTTACTTTTCTCAGGGCATGTGGCCAATACACATATCAACATGATCTTCTAAAAGCTTCAGAGACCTGAATTGCATATTGCAAATGGGGCATGCATGTCTCTTCATCGGTGGAGACTATATAAAAGTAAATTGTTAACAAAGAAGAAAAACATTTTCTCAAAACACTGTTCTTTTATTTCTTCCACATGATGAAATTTGTTCTGGTTCTCCAACATTTAGATGACGTTCTAAAGGTATATGTCACACGTTATAGTTCATGCGAATTTGTTAAAGCTAGTAGAGCGTTATTTTGATCTATATTAGAGATATTAAAAACAGTGGCGGCTCCTCAGAGGAGGCAACGGAGGCTGAGCCTCCTCAGAGATGTTCCTTGAACTAATATTATTTATACTTTTTCATTAAAAGGATACCAAAATACATGGTTAGATTTTATTTCCTGTTTTTAGTTAAATATTTTTCACGCATAGTATATTCAACTTAGCAACATCTATAGGAGGCTAGACTCCTTCACATGGCGCAACCTACGCGCGCAAAGCAAATGCCTGAATACGCCCGAATAGCACGTGTTTGTCGTGTCGCTTCGCGAATTGCGGACAAACGCGAGTGCATTGTTTATGTTTATGTTAGGTTAATGGTTAGGGGCTCTATAAATTTCTGAAAATTGAGTGTTTTAAACGATTGCGATTTAGTGGAATACTTTTTGGTGAACCCATTCAGTGCTTTGTCATATGAAGATAAATTGATTGTGAAAAACAAACGTCCGACACTGGAATTGAAAAATCTGATTGAAACAGGTAACAAACAAAATCGTTCGTTCAATTCTGATAATTATAAAAAATATATCTGGCTGACGGGATCTGAGGTAAGGAATAAGCTATTTTGTTGGTACTGCGTATTATTTTCAACCGATAAGTCATCATGTTGGGGGCGATTAGGATATAATGATTTGAAAAATTTGCTTCGCGGATTGGATAGACACTGCAAATCACAGGAACACATCTCTTCGAGTATTAAGTTCAGGATAACTGTTAAACAGAATGTCATTAAAGCTATTGATTCGGGTGAGTAGAGAGTTGTTTTCACAATAAATCTCATGTCATTCAGCCTCCTCTGTCATGAAAGTCACGAGCCGCCACTGATTAAAAATTGTTATTTATCTAACAAGTGCGGAAAGTAGCACTTTTCTGCACGCGATTGCAGTTGCCTTCAAGGGTGGAAAATACATTTTCCGCAAGAGTTAGGTACAATGTTTTTCCTGAGAGTGTTTTATCCATATTATTTATGCAAAAAAAGGTGTTTGATAAACAAGATTTTATAGTAATACTACAAAATGACACATAGGACAGAATAGTTACATGGATCATTTAGTGAGTCCTGAATATACTCATTTTCAACAATACTTAAATTGTGCGGAAATAGTATACTATTATATCAGTTTTATAAGATAATGTTTTGTCTTTATCTATGTGTTTTGTATTTCATATTTTTGAAGTCTCCTTCATTCAATAAATCGAATATCATGTCTAACAATGCCAATTCTAATGGGGAAAAGAACTTATCTCCATTTAATGTCACTGATTACGCAAAATAAACAGAAGTTTCAAATGTTCAGTCACTGTCAATTCGTTCAAATTGAGAGAAATGCATAATAGGTGAAGTCTAGGCAAAGTCAGTTGGAACAACACATCAACCTCGGGCCGTCGGTATCTTTGATGATCTGTTTCAACTGACTTTGCATCAACTATACCAATGTTTGATTTGACCTAATCAAATCAGCGTCATCCTCAGGTAAATCTACCATAAGTAGAAATTCCAAAGAAACCGTGCAAATTCCATGAATTAGTTTGCCTACATTGCATTCAAATTATAAATTGTGAAGAGTCTTTGAAATCTTATTTCTTACCTGATTAGGTGAATCCCTAGGTCTATTACCATGTGGGTATACAACATAATCAACATTGTCACGGGCTACTTCTAATTCTTCTTGGAGTTGTTGATTACGTCTCTGCAAGTTCTGCAAATCTTCAGCTAGTTTATCCTTCTCTTCTTTGATAGTTTCTTTAGCTTGTTTCTCAACTTCAAAATCAGCTTTGTAAACTTCAAGCTGCAAAGAATTGATGATCAGTTGAAAAATATCAATGTTTCTCTGAATATAAACAAAGGTGGGCCAAAAGAAATCACCCTATTGGAACATACTCTTATTTTTGCAAATGGCGGCCAATGTCAAATCTGTTTTGACAATTGGAAACTAGACAGATGTAGAATACAAGTGCACGAGCCATGGAGCGATACACTCCCTAAGAACGCGTGTCTTTTTTGCGTTACAATTCGTCTGTGGTGTTGGCGCAGCGTGAATTCCGTCGCCGATTCCCTGGTCGTCCGACACCGACTGCGCAAACACTACGCCGTTTGGCCACCAACCTTGAAGAGTATGGGACCACACGAGACGCTGCCAAGTGTAGCCGGTCCAGGAGCGCCAGTTCTGTCGAGAATATCGCTGCTGTTGCCGAGGATGTCGAGTAGTGGCCAGAAACATCGACCAAAATCATAATGAGCCATGAGGCTCATTTCCACCTTAGCGGGTACGTGAACAAGCAAAACTATCGCTTCTGGGGCACCAAAAATCCACGAGTGATGCACGAGGAGCCATTACACCCGCTCAAAGTGCCTGCATGGTGCGCTGTTCACGCTGGAGGATTCATCGGGCCATTTTTTTTCGAAGACGCCGCTGGTCAAACCACAACAGTGGACGGTGCGCGCTATAGGGCCATGTTAACCGAGTTTTTTTCTGCCGTAATTGAACGAATCAGAACTGGAGGATATGTGGTTCCAATCGGACGGCGCAACGGCACACACTGCGCGAGCAACCGATATTCTGAAGGCGGCGTTCCCGGGTCGCCTCATCTCTCGATTTGGCGATTTGCACTGGCCCGCAAGATCGCCCGATTTAAACGTTTAAGACTTTTTTGTGGGATTTTATGAAGTCCCGTGTTTACGTGAACAAGCCCGAGACCCTTGAAGCCCCCAAGGACAACATTCGACACGAGTGCGAGAATCTGTCGCCCGAAGTTCTCGCCGAAGTGATGAAAAAGGCCATAAAACGAGCCCATATAACAATCAAATGTGGCGGCGCCGATTTGGCCGATATCATCTGCTCGACTTGACCGATAAAATTAAGGTTCAAATAAACATAATCAGGAAACAGAATCGAAGCTTTTCATTCACAATAAAAATGAGAGCCAAACAACATCGGGTGACTTCTTTTGGCCCACCTTGTATTTTGTCATTCACAAATAATTTTATAGCCTTGATTATTTATACCAACAAGATAATCCACCTCAATACTCCTGGATAACTTGGAATTCATGGAAATCAGAGGCATTGTGAGAAATATTTTAGCTCCATATCTTGAAAATAGGACAATCAGTACCAAATCTGCTAATTCTGAGTCTCATAAACTGTCAATGTCAATACTGTATCTGCTTTATATTCAAAATATCACGAAAGTTGGTTTAGCCAGTAATTATACCATACATAATGGATGATACAGTGCTTTTATATGAAAACACAAATCCTCTGATTTTAAAAACTGTGATAAATAACGATCTGCAATTATTTGAAAAATGGCTCCACTCTAACCTTTTAACAATAAATTCCAGAAAATCTGAATACATGATTTTTCAACAAAAAATAAACAGAAAATTCAGCTCAATCTGCAAATAAACAATGAATTCTTGAAACAAACTGTACAGATAAAGTATTTAGGTATTTGGTTTGATGAAAAATTGAAGTGGGACAAACATATTGAGGTTCTGACAAAAAAATTATCTCCTATTATTGGTGCATTGAGAAGATATCCCAAACTCAATATAAAGTTAAGAAGTTAGCAGCATTCAGAAATAGATCTGAAAATGAGGCTGATCATTATTGACCCCATTCAATAATATCAATATGGAAACAGGATTAGAAGATTTCAAATCATGTTTTCAATAGGTTACCTGTGTTAGAAGAGCATATATTTCATCTTTATGATGCGTTTGAGCCTGCAGCGATTCCACATGATCAGTCAGACCCCTAATTTGATCAGTCATCATCGCAACTTGTGAATATGCTGCAGCCCTACTTTGTTCGACTTGTGTCAGCATGCCCTGAGTACTGGCCAGTTGGGCACGAAGATGCTGTAGCTCAGGGGGTGATGAGGCTCTGTACTGCAAATCATTGTATACTCTGGCATGATATTCTTCTCTTTCCACAGCGGTATTTTTTGCTTTTTCCAGCTCCAATTCCAACTGGAAATCAAGAAGTAACAGAAAATGGATATTTGTATATTTCAAGTGGACAACGGGAAAGTTTCCATCTGATGAATTTTCATCAAATTAGTGCAACACTGATTATTATCATATTTTAGCAATACATATTGCCCTTTCAAACCATTTTTATTCTCCAACTAGAGCAAATAGGAAATTTTCAGGCGGCAAACGATAACGTGATCAATGAATCTAGTATGAAAATGATGAGTTTTGCTGTTCAAATTATTCTCCGAACAAGCCCGAACTGAAAACGAAAGGAAAATCAGAAAAAGAATGCATATAACTTTCTGAGTGAGAAACATAAACAACATATCTATAAAAGCATGTTTCTTTAGTTTTTAAACCAACTATTCATTTTCTACTTCTGCTTAGTTCGGCAATCTATTTATTTTTCACTTCTCTCAAGTTTGGCTTTCTATATAAAAGCGTGTTTCATCGGTTTTCAAAGTACTATCTATTACAAACCCCGTTCGCCATATTGAATTCGCCATCTTGAATTTGATAATTATGACAAAAAAATACTAAACTCCGACCCCGAAAAGCCCCAGGCACCAATTTCAAATAGAATCCGATATATTAGATCCGCCATCTTGAATTTCACAATTTTGTCGATAGAATCATAATCTTCGAGCCCGAAAACAGATTTTTGGTGGATATTGATTTTCCTGTTGTCATAAGAGAATATTTTTAAAACATTTTGCATCGTCGGATAATAGTATAAGTATGATTAGTTACTGACGTTACTGTAAAAAAATCTCGTTGTCACTAGATGGCGTTTGGGGAGCATTTGTGCAAGGTTGGTAGAACTGATTATAATTTGTATAGGAAGGTTGCCTCGATCGATAGTGCGGCAAGGGGGGAAACGGTCACTCGTGACGTCACAGGCAGTAAGATAAGATGAGTAAGATGACAAGTTGTCAACCTTAAAGCAAAATGTCATGAAATGTTGTTTACCAGATAGAGTATACAAACTTTTTGGTCTGCTCAGCATATTTATATTAAGGGTATATAATTATAAGTACCATTATAAAATATGGATATTTACATATACTTCTGTATAATACCTTCAATCTTCGAAATGAGAAGGCAATTTTGGATGGATCATTTTCATCATGGATGAATCAGTAGTACAGAGAGGAATACCTATCTGAAATTTTGTTCCAGGGGCGAGTCCAGGGGCTATTTACCAGGTCCTGGTACCAGGTATGTGTGTTTTTTGAGGTATTGAGCATAATTATGGAGCTAGTGATTACTTAATATGCATTGTACCTACACATCCTATAAATATCTTGCAAATCAGATAAAGTGAACAAGAAACTACCGAAAATAAAAGAATAATCAACTGATGATCCAGAAGTATAGTAGCAGTGGACCAATATTCGTACACATCAGACCCCTTATTTTATCAATATAACTCTGTATTCTGAAAAATTAGAAAACATCCCTAGATACCTACCTATAGAAAATACAAGAGAAAATAGTATTTCATTGTTTGATTATATTGTAGAGTCAAAACAGAGCAATTGAAGTGTTTGAGCAGAAAAAAATAACAAAATGTGATTCTGTTCAAAATAACAGAATTAATAAATAATAAGTAAACCTATAGTAAAGGATAGTTCAAGGAATCTCTCAAATAAACATAGCTCCTCTTCGTTGGGTAACGTTCTCTTGCTCAAATATCTCGACTTGAAAACAGGTGTGATATCTTCTGATGTCCATTTCACCCGTTCAGCAAGAATCTCAACATTCACAACTGGTCTGGTTCTGATCATTTTTCCAAACTTCCATACTTATGGTGTTTCTCTTCTTGTATTTGGTATTATTGAAGGGATTCCTACCTTAAGTTTTCTTCTCTTTGGTGTGTGATTTAGCAATTCTGCTTGTGCCGTTCAAAATCCTCGGCATCGAAATCAATTTCTCACGAATAGACTCATCTTGTGGAAATTAAAGGAAACACAAACTAAATTCACTAGTCTTATTACACTTGTACGAATTTTAACAAGAAGTGACTGAACAAATCATCATTTTTACATTTTTAATTTCAAAATGATTCAAATATTCGAAAATACTGACAACTACAACTGTCACTTCAATACATGCGCCGGCGTACATATTATACACGAAGTGTACGAAAGTGCTACACTTCTCGTTCAAAAGAAAGGGCCTATTACGTCATGAGTTACTCGCGGGGTGCGATCATGGTGCGATCGAGGCAACCTTCCTCTACAAAATAATCATCAGTTCTACCAACCTTGCATTTGTGTTAATTTATCAATACAAATAGTGTCATCAGATCTTAATTATACATGAACCAATGATTTGAAAATAGTTATGTCACAGGTGATGATTCAATAATATTTGCGATAGAAAATAACACGTCGCCCCACCTGACGGCAGCAACTTGAACACTTCTGAGCGGTTTGTTTTGATGATATGACCAATAAGCACAAACAGAAAACAAATGTGAACCAATGAAATCAAAGTAAACAAACCGTTTTGCCAGCTTTCAAAACTCCGATAGGTAGCGTACGCTTATTTTCCATGGCGAATACAGTACAGCCCCATTATTCTACAGTTTTTGATTTTTGCCACATACCATCGTTTCTCAATTGATTGAAAATTAAATTACCTGCACACATTTTTGTTGGATTAATTCTCTGTCGATGTTGTTCTTTTCAATAGTGTCAGTTAATTTAGAATTCTCATTTTTCAACAGGATATTATCGTTCACCAATTTCTCAATTTCACATTTTCCAGCACTTGCATCCAATTCTAACTTTGATTTTTCCTCGTTCAAGATTTTATTTTCGACCATTGATGTTTTCAGTATGTTTTCCAACTCCTTAATTTTTTTGTTGGCAGCATCCAATTCAAATTCTTTTATGTTATTGTCACTGCTCTGAGCAATTTTAGCGTTGGTCAAACGTTTACTTTCCTCAATTTTCAATTTCAAATCTGCAATTTCATTTTTCTGTGTTTCCGAGAGTTCATTTGACTTCTCCAATTGATGTTTCACCATCAAGTTATCAGCCTTCATCTGAAAACAAATAACAGTTATGGAAGAACACAGCTTTGAAAATTAAAATAAATTGTAGATTCCTCATAAAAAAAGATAAATATTTTTCCTTCACGAATATTTACTCAGGGTTTCCGTTTTCTAAATACAGTGCGTCAGAAAAAAATTACAAAATTCAGGTTTTTGCTCTTATCTCAGGAACCGTTTGAGCTACGGAGCTGAGCCTTTGTACACACTTCATCATTAATAATGACTACTTCTAAGGCTCTTGATCAATTTCCTTGGGCATGTCAGTGGCGGAGAGTTCAACGCCTCGTAAGGGTTTAACCCCCCTAACTTTCATGCCACTAGAGAAATTGTAATTTTCAAAGCACATTCTGAAGCGCCAATATCTTTCAAAGGTCCTCTTGCTTCAATGCTCTGAAGTGAACAGTTTTCGAGAAAAATAGTTATTCATGAATAAAAACATACAAAATCCTACTATAATTTTTTTTTGAAAAAGATTAAACTTGTAATTGAAATACTATAGTTATCATTAACAATATTCACAGCAACAATTAACTCAACTTGGGAGAAAAATCTTCAACACCTTGATGATTCAAATGTATCAAAAGTTGTTCAAAATTACGACCTCCGACTTCAGTGCAGCATTGCATCTACGAATCATATTTCTTCGAAAGTTGTCCATAATTCGAGGCATGTTGCCAATTTCGAGCTCTGCAGCTTCAATTCTGGCCGTCAATTCCTCTAAAGTATTAACCGGATTCTCATAGACTATGGGCTTTTCATGTAACCCCATAAAAAGTCCAATTTCCCCAGTGGCATGAAAGTTTGGGAGGTTAAACCCATACGAGGCGTTGAACTCTCCGCCACTGACATGTCCAAGGAAATTGATCAAGAGCTTAAGAAGTAGTCATTATCAATGATGAAGTGTGTACAAAGGCTCAGCTCCGTAGCTCAAACAGTTTCTGAGATAAGAGCAAAAAACTGTATTTTTTCATTTTTTTGACGCCCCTCATGGCGATAAAGGATCAAATTTTACGATACTGGAAAGGCCCATCATTTCAGAAGGTATTCATTGAACATTTCGAATTACAACTTGCAAACCAAAATGCCAGAAGTTGAAATAACATGTTTTTCAGGCATACTAGTCCTTTCAATGGACTTATAAAATTGCATCTATCAAAAAAACTTTTTTTTTTCATGTTCTGGTCCTCACGAAAAGGGGTATACTGTAATGTGCAGAGAACATCGTGAGAACCAAACGAAATAAGGTAGGAATTGGTGTTCTTCTTAAATTTCTGGAGGTTATATGCCTCGGGGAACACCTTCCATGGCAATGTGTTCCAGAGCCTCGCTGTTCGTTGGATGAACGAGTCTTTGGAAAGAGATGTTCTGCAGGTCTCCAAAGTGCCCACGAAGGGGTGCGAAGCCTCAACTCGGCGGGTTAATCTCGCGGGGACTGCCAAGGGAGAAACAATTGTTGATATTTCAGAAGAGCATCGTCCATGAAAATATCTATAAAATAGAGCCAGATCGCCAGCTTTTCTCCAGAGAAGTCAGTGAGTTTGTGAGCGAGGCATCACCCACGCGACGAATTGCCCTTTTTTGGACAGGGTATGTTGGGGTGCTTCACTCCAAATATGGGAACAGTATTCCAGGACAGGTCGGATCTGTGCCTTATAGATCATAAGCAGCTAACTGGAAGTGAAATAGCTCCTGGCCCGAAACAGAAAACCAAGTTTTTGGGATGCACTTTTAGCAATTGATCTCACGGGATTTTCCCAAGAAAGGTTATTGCTGTTAGTAATACCAAGCATCGAAATGGATGTCTTCAAAGGTATGGGTACGCCTGACAAGCTTATGTTGGGCATAGTGAGATCGTTTTGTTTGCATTGAAATCTACCAAGATATTGGATCCCATTTCGAGAATTGTTGCCAAGTCCATATTTATGTTGTCAACATTTCTCACTCGTTCGTTTTTGATTTGCCTGGCTGGTATTGGAGCCCTGGAAGAGAAGGGTAGTATCATCCGCAAAGCTGTGTACTGGACATGAAGTTGTTTCCAACAAATCATTGATATGAAGTAGAAATAGTGTTGGTGCTAGAATTGATCCTTGCGGAACACCAGTATTTACGATAAGAGAATCAGAAGAAACTTCGTCGACCACTACATGGAGAGACCTGTTTGAGAGAAAACTAGCTAGCAGAGTACATAGCTGGGGATGCAAGCCATAAGATGGAAGCTTGGCGAGGAGTCCGTGGTGCCAGACTCGATCGGTATTGAATGGCATGGCTACAATGTTCGGTTGAAATATATGCAATGAGATAATTAAGAACTTACCTTCTCTATAAAATCTTTCGCCTCGGCAAGCTTCTGCCTATGAGCTTGATGCACCTTTTGAACGTCTTCTTGCCAAGCCACAATTCTTTCATACTGCGACTTCATGCTCATATTATTCTGTAGCAAAGCATCTAAGGCAACCATGTAGAATATCAGTTTAGAAAAATTACGAGATTTTGAAATAAAGGGGAAAAATTACGTTTTTCGTCGACCTCTACAAAAAACGATATTTTACTCATTAATTTCTGAATGAAAATTTCAATCACAATTAAATCTATCAATCTTTTCTGATGTTTAACCAGATTTTGAGTAGTTATTTCTGGTTTTTCAGCCGTTACAAATTGTATTTGTCCAATTAGGACTGCTTTTTCCGGCTGACAACCCCTTTTCAAATACTTTAACCTTATTGCTGCACATGGTAATATTACTGTCATCAGTAGGCAATTGTAGTATTTTCATGGTTGTTTCCTTACAGGTACTTTTTTATGTGTCTGATGATGGCCGAGTGCCAAAACTAGTTACACGTCTTATGTAATTAATTTTTTGTGGTCGACCGACTTTGGGTTTCTTGTATTTTTCTTAGATCACAAGATTTCTCAAGAATAATACCATGGGAACATATCAATACAGAAGATATAAAAAAAAACTCAAGAGTGTGAGTGTCAATCTTGTAGCGATTGTGTTTTTCTATTGAGATGGATAAAATAAAGAATAAATATATTGTGTGTGGTATTCCACATAACGAATTAGTTTTGTTGTCTATTATTGTTATATGATCTATTAAAACGGTTACCTTTTAGATGAACGTTCTCATCAATTATCTGTGATATTTTTCTTTGGACCTCTTCAGACGGCAAATCCTCGAAAGACCACTTTGGGAGATTTTGTATTTCCGGTAAACCCTAAGAATCGTAATAAGGTAAGTACTACTATGAGGTTTACACAATAAGAAAATGTAAAGCTGGGTATGCCCACTGATACAACTACTATCTAGACCGCTATATGTCATGTAACAACTTTATATTCAAATTCTGGAATAATTCCAATATACTTCGTATCTTTTTATTTATTAATTATAATATTCAGATGTTTTATATTATCCATGGATATCATCATCCCTAATACAGGGTGACAGACATATACTGAGGAATATCAAATTCCTGATCTAATATTCCCACAAAGCTCCCTATCTTCTAGAAATCATCACTCCTGTGATGAAACTTCCTCAAATTCGTAACATGGGCAGACTCTTCTTTCCCATTGTTGTCATAATTCACATATGCTAATGTTCCTTGAATGTATTTTACTCTTGTTATCTTGAATGGTCCATTTATAACATAATCTTTTCCTATTCGCTGTTGTCGAATCAATATTGAATCCGCTATATTCAATTTTGGTGGTTTCAATCTATTTCCTTTATTAGCGTTACATTGTATCCTCTCTTTGTACTTTAGCTGTTCTTCCGGAGATTTAGGTTTTTCATCAAATGATATATCCAAAGCCAACGATTTATCAGCTTGCAAAATAGCTGATTTTCCATACAATTTATAAAATGGTGAACATCCTAAATACTCATTGTGTGATTGATTATGGTGACGTACAGCAGTATCTAAGCACTTCTTCCAACCTCCAGGGAAATTTTGGTAGCATTTCATGAATTTTTTCAAATCTCTTATTGTTCTCTCAGCCAATCCATTTCCTGCAGGATGATATGGAGTCGTATGTACAATATTAATACCTCTCGTTGTGGCCCATTCATGAAATTCACCAGAAGTAAAAACTCTCCCGCAATCTGTCACAATATTTCTGACTTGATCCAAATAAGGTAATTTAGCAAAATATTGTTTCACAGATTTTCCATTTTCTTTCATTGCTTTTGCCGAAATGCATCGAGTTGCTTCATCTATGGTAATCAAAAAGGATTGTGTCGTTCTATTTAACTCTGATTTCTTTTGTAATTCGGCAAAATCGATGTGTATTGTTTCATACGGATTTTCAGAGCATTTAGTCAGATGAACGAAGTTTGGCTTTGGCATGTACTTGAATTTCGTCATCTGGCAAACTTTGCATGTCTGTACGTAATATTTAATGTCTTTCGTCATATTTTTCCAGTAAAATCTTTGTTTCAATTTGTAATAAGTTTTATAGTAACCATCGTGTCCTCCTGATAAACAATCATCATGATATAATTTTAATATTTCCTTCACCATTTCTCTAGATTTCACTGCATATCTACCATTTTCTAATTTTTCCAAATTGTCCGCAATCAATAAGTTACACCAAAAAGATTCACTTATATTATCAGGTGTCTCAATGCATAACCTGGATATAGCATCAGCGTCTTGTAATTCCTTTCCAGTTCTATGATTCACGGTTATATCAAAACTCCTCAAAAATATTTGCCATCTAGCCAACCTATCTCGTAAATTACCAGTGGATAGCAATTGAGTCAATGCTCGATGGTCGGTATAAACTGTAAACTTTCTTCCCTCTAAATAGGTTCGGTAATGCTTAACTGCTTTGACTACAGCCAAACATTCTTTTTCAGTAACTGAGTAATTGATTTCACATTTAGAAAAGGTATATGAATAATAACTAATGACCCTCAATTGTCTATTCTTCACTTCTTCATGATCTCTTTGGTATAAAACAGCACCACACCCATAGTAAGATGCATCTGTTGACATTTCAAATGTTAGACGACGATTGGGAATTCTCAAAATAGGCTCAGATGTTATTATTTCTTTCAACTTGTTGAATGCATTCTCACATTCCAAAGACCAAATGAATTGTCTGTCTTTACATTTCAACGCCTCTAATGGTTTCGCTATCTTACTGTAGTCTTTAATAAAACTTCTGAAATGATTGGTGAGTCCAGTAAAACACTGCAATGATTTGATATTATAAGGTCGCTTCATGTTCCTAACTTTTTCTGTAATTTCATTCTTCATCTTTTTAGTGTCTCCATCTATTTCTCTTCCCAAAAATATTACTTTTGGAACACAAAAAACACATTTTTTATAGCTTATTTTGAAGTTTCTCTCATTTAATTTTTTCAAAATTTTTAGTGTTAGTTCTTCACACTCTTGGAATGTATATCCTCCACACATTATGTCATCTATAAATGCTACAACATTATCTTCCAAGAGTTCTCCAAGTACATCCTGTATAATACGTTGGAACTTAGCGCTAGAGTTTTTCCATCCAAATGGTAGTCTTCGGAATTCATAATGTCCTTCTTCAGTAACGAACGCTGTGAATTTACTTGTTTGATCAGAAATGCCTACATTCCAAAATCCATCCTTCAGATCTATTTTTGTGAAATATCTACACCCCCCAAACTTTTCGGTTATATCATTGATAAATGGAAACGGAAATGGATCTAATTCAGTTTGCTCATTCACTTGTCTATAGTCAATACATAATCGAAAACTGCCATCACTTTTTGTTTTTATAACACATGGTGAAGAATAAGGCGAAGATGATGTTCTTATGATTCCATTATTCAGCATATCCTTTATTTTTTCTCGTATCCATATTTGTTTACTTTGTGAAAAACGGTATGGCTTCAATTTAACTATCTTAGCATCATCTTTTAATTTGAAATCAGTTTCGTAACTAGATGGTTTATTATCGAGGTCGCCCAGTATATTTGGAAAATTCCTAACCAATGTGTTTTCTGTAAAACATGTTCGTTCATTCTCTTTGTAGTTTTTCTTGAAGATATTCAGTCTCTGTAAGGTTTCTCGTCCTATTATCAAATCAAATGGCAAAGTGTTAACAACAACAGGATTAATCTCTACAATGACATTATTGAAATTAATTTTCATAATACACTTGTGATTGCATTTTGTTACACCAGCCAAACTTCTTATTTGAACTTTAGCCTCGAATGTGTTCAATGATAATCTTTCTGTCACATTTTCGCTAATAAGATCAATATCAGAACCAGTGTCGAAAAGAGTTTTCAATTTCAGTCCATTTACAGTTATGAACTCTATATTGTCATCATTTTTTATAGCAGAATATGTTGAATAGCTATTATAACTTTCAAAATCTTTTATTTCACCTTGTACATCTTCATCATAGTTGATAAGATTACAATTATGTTCATTTCCGCGAAACGGTTGTCGTCTTTCCACTTCTTGGTTTGCCTTGAATTTTTGATTTTCAGTTATTCCCATTTTCTGATGTGAATTCGTATTTTGCCTACCGTCTACATATCTTGAACTCTGTGATTCTTGATAACCTCTTTCAAATTTGATGTGCTTAAGTAACTGAAGTAGTTCTGTTTTATTCTGAATTTCTTTGTAGCAAATCTGTTTTTGAATATTGTATGGGAGTCCCAGAATTAGAAAGGCAATAACAGATCCTTCAGATAAAGAGTTATCAGCATAGTACAAAAGATGTTGTTTTTCATAAAAATATTCCAATACTGAACCTTGATGAAATCTGTATGACAATGCTTTGTTCCATTTTGTTACTTGGTCTTCATCAAATACTTTGATGAATGATTCCCGCCAATCTGCCCATGTAGAAAATCTGCTTGACTCGCATAATTTTTGTTCATACCACTGCAGAGCGACACCATCTAAACTGCATCTCATATTCAAGATTTTTTCTTCATCTGTAGTCCATTTATTGTGGAAAGCTATCATTTCGAATGTTTTCATCCAAGAATTTGGGTTTTTTCCTGTTCCATCAAACGGGTTGATAGTTTTTTGCGTTGTCGAATCCTTAATGAGTGACAACCATTTTGACATCATCATATCAAGCTCAGATTTACCAATTAATAAACTCCGCTCTTCATTCATGTGGGTGTCTCCAGATTCCTCTCCTCTATCATAATTGATTTGGATCGGGTTATTGTTTGCCGACTGCGCCATATTTGTAACAACTTTATATTCAAATTCTGGAATAATTCCAATATACTTCTTATCTTTTTATTTATTAATTATAATATTCAGATGTTTTATATTATCCATGGATATCATCATCCCTAATACAGGGTGACAGACATATACTGAGGAATATCAAATTCCTGATCTAATATTCCCACATGTCATACCCCAGTAACCCAAAAATCTCACCCGAATTGCTTGCCTGAAAACGCTTCTGCTTAATGCGCAGGAACACTAAAAACTGTCATTCATGACAGCTAGTCATGTTTCTTGGTGTTCGGAAACACGAGTAAGAGTGAGTTAGATATATGACAGGTCCTAAATGCAAATGATTCATGTTCTCCAATTTAATCTCCTGCGTGGCTTACCTTCTTTCTTATGGCATTAGCGGTTTAGATTGTAGTTTATGTCAGTGGTTTGTACTCGATATACAGGGTGTTAGTGAATAAGCGCGAGAAACTTCAGATACTATGTGATATTTCAGGAAATAAAGTGCATATAAACATTTTTCCTAACTTGCTTCGTTTTTGAGATACAGGTTATCAATATTTCCATGAAAAATCATTTTTTTCATTCATTACTCAAATTCCTCTTAATCAATTTGAATGAAACTTGATGGTTTTGTTAATAGTAACATAGAGCTTATTTTGGTGTAATTAGATTCAAAATAATATTTCCAGTGATGTCACAGTGAATTAAGTTATTGATATTTATGGTAAATATCATTGTAGGCCACTGGTTTTTTTGAGTTTCATATTTTTATTAGATTGAACAATTGAAAAATAACATTCTTAATCCCTGAGTTACATTTTGTATCTCGCTTAGATTTTGAGAAAACAATAAAAAATTGATTCGACTCCAAATTTTGATGAAGGTGCTCTCAAGATACCCATTGAAATTATCAAATAACCTCAATAAAGAATTCTTGAACCTTCGTCAGGCTCCAACTGTTTCAGTTTACCTGTAATTATTCCTGTTATCCAGGGTCGAAGAAAGTATTAATGTTTTTCAAGAGAAGTTATCTTTTTTTTACATCAAACTTGATTACCAATAAAAATATGATAGTATATACATGGTGTATCTAAACAATTGATATTCATGAAAAACTATAACACCAACCATACTGAATGTTGACACCATGAAATGTTATACAGGGGGAATATAAACAAAACAGATAATACTTTCAACTTCAACATCTTGTATATCAAAAACCGAGCAAGTTAGGATCGGATACATGTTTTTTGTCGTACTTAGAGATATCACGAAATTCAAATCTTTCTTAACAAAGTAATATTTGGAAATGATATTTTCATGTTTTCTTTCTATTATCATTACAGTCAACGTGTTGAAAGAAATCTATGTACAGTGGCATTCATAAAGTCGGCATCATATGGAAAAAACTCGTAATACTAATTTATTTTGAAATTCGACTTGATTGAGTTTTGCTGCAAAAAAGATGAAAAATAGCCCACTCGGTCAGTCACGTGACTTTCGCAACATGTCAAAAGTTGAACTTTTTCAAATTTATCGCTGAAATTAGTGTTATTTGTCGAATTTCAAAAAAGTTTACTAGGCAAATTTGTTTGTTCAAATTTTACACATGTGCCTACAATTTGAACGTTCTATTGCAACTGTTAGCTCTTGATATTTTTTGATTTCTTCTAATAATGGTAACTTCGACAGAACTGTCCTAAACTTTGGTGAGATATGGAAAGTAGCTTAATGATATTTTGATAGGTGACACTGGCATCATTTTAGTACTGGAAAAATCCATTTGAATAAATTTCGCTCCTGAATGCTAGACGTTAGATCAACTTTGCATCAAACATAACAGAAATTTGAAGCGGGAATTAGTATTTTCTAAACAAAATCATATTTCTTTCGAATAATTACTGATTGAAAGTTAGTAGCATGATAAAGCTACTAGATTGAAATAGACATTTCAGAGAAAAGCAAAAAAATATCAACAACTGGAAGTTGTTATGGAACGGTCGATATCGAGACAGATTTATGTAAAATCGGAACAGAAACACTTTTCCTGTAAACTTTCTTGAAATTCAAACAAACAGGCCTATTTTCAGTGATTAATTTGGAAAAAATTTCCTTTTGACAAGTAGCGAAAGTCACGTGACCCCTCGCGTCGCTAAACTAAACGAACAAAACGTATCTCAAAATAAATCATTATTAAAAGTTTTTCCCATATGATGCCGACTTCATGAATGACACTGTATATTGAACACCTAATAAAATTGTGAATACTGAACACCTGGCATAGAGTATCCTCGAGACTTTCCAAAGCTCAACTCACGTTTATTACTGAGTTTGTCAAGTTGAATATTGCAGATTGTTGCATTTTCGGCGTGCCCAGAGAATCGTCTGAACGATATGACGTGACAGCAGCATCGCTGTTTGATTGCTCCTTCACTGACACTTCGCACTTATCCTGAGACTGAACAATGTTTCCCGAAGAACTTTGTTCGACATCCTTCAAACTCACACCCATCATCTTCTTGTCCAAACTCATCTGTTCCAATAGGGAAATCTCTTTATTTATCAACTTCTTGGCTTCTTCGACTACTGTTACCGACGGGGGCTGGAAAAGTTCTTCGCTGGAAGGAGCGTCCTCGTCAGGGCTCATCGATTTACCCAAAATCACAAACGACTCTTCATCGGAGCCGAGCGACGGCAACGGATGAGGTTCAGAAGGCATTCTGAAGTTATCCAAGGTGAATGTCGATGCGGTATTGGTCGCCATTATTGCTGGAAAATGATATTGTGAGAATTACATGAATATAGAACTATACCTTTTAAACTTCAATATCGGAATCGGTAAGTTATATTTCGGAAAAAGTAATCTCGATTTCAGAATTGGTTAGTTCGATTTCAGAAATGGTAAACTCAATTTCACAATCGGTGAGATGAATTTCAGAAAATGTCGATTCGATTTCAGAAATGGTAAGTTGTATTTCAGAATAGGTAGGTTCAATGGGGAAGACCACTGAGAGAAGAAATCCGTGCAAACCTCTTTCAATCGAACAACCATGATTTACGTTTGATGTACAATCAATATTATGAGTTAAAGTTGAAGGGAATCGAATCTATATCGTTTTGAAATCAGCATATTTCATTCCATATTTCAAACAGCCGAATATGATGGTGGAGTCGTGACGTATTAGTCCCGAACTGTAGCTATCTCTCTCTGATACCTCGTCATTCAAGGACAATAGGCGTGTTGGGAATAAGACGTCGCACCAGTCACACCAATGAATTGACAAAATTTCAAATGGCGCAGGAATTGTGTGTTTTGAAATGGACATATTCTAATTAATTATTTTCTTCTTCTTAGCATGAATGACAGAATTCAAAATTAATTCGCTGGTAGTTTTTCAGTATAGAGTTCACGATAATGTCATTTCAAAAAATCAGTGGTCTCCCCCATTTCAGATAACCGATATAAAGTATATTAAGTATTTCTTGCCATAAGTGGTAGTGTATCTATTTTCAATGTTTTCGCCTTGTTACTAGATTTTTGGACAACAAATTGAGTTAAGTGATATTCTTTAATGAACATTGTTTCAAGATGACTGAATTAAAACGGACTGCAGAAGTCAGGAAATTCAATACTAGGCGTATTTGCTCAGTGTCCCAATGTACCAGTCATACCACAGATAAAATATCTCTGCACTATTTTCCACTTAAAAACAAAGATTTATGCAAGAAGTGGCAATTTTCATTAAAAATTGGAAAACCCATTACAAAGTGGATGTGTGTTTGCAGTGAGCATTTCTTGGGGACCGATTTTATCAAAGGTGAATATTTGAGGTTATGTAAAGGGCCCCTTTTTTAACTCAAGAAAATTTCTAGTTGCGTCTACAACGGAAAGGAAACGTTGGCGTTTGAAGAAAGGAGTAGTTCCAACTCAGAAAATTCAAACATAGGCCAAATATTCTCTGACTCTGACAGCTGCTGATATTTTCATTATCTAGCTGACATAAGATAATATGACCAGCCTTGAAGACGGCTTCGCCTTCTTTGATTGGCCTTTGACGAATACCTACGTTGGCAAAAATGTCCGACAAACTCACTTTAACTTTCGACATTTTGGACAATTCAGTAGAATTTGAATAAAAACGAAATCGAACACAATGGTCTCTTATGGAATAACACAGCTGATCACCATTATACGCTTCCCGCTCAAATTCTGTGCGCCATCTAGCGGAAACGAGTTTTGCGAATAGTGGTAGTTCTGGATAATGCACCTGCACATTCAAGAATAGAAGAGATATGCATGGAGGAAGAATTTCAAGATGTTATATTTTGCAGATTGGAACCTTACAGCCCTATGTTGAACCCGATTGAAGATATGGGTGTCTTCAAGTCAGAAGTGAAGATCTGTTTGCAAGAGCATCGCCAAAGGGTCATAGCCGGGGATCCAAACAGATTGCTCAACCAGATGTTATTGAATTGTTTTTGAAAAGTTGAATATTGTAAATATAGTTTGTTGATTTCACATGCAATTCAAACAAATACAAGGATTTGTTTTCTGAAATTGAACCTTCCAATTCTGAAATACAACTTACCATTTCTGAAATTGAATGGACTTTTTCTGAAATTCATCTCACCGATTCTGATATTGAGTTTACCATTTCTGAAATCGAACTAACCAATTCTGAAATCGAGATTACTTTTTCCGAAATATAACTTACCGATTCCGAAATTGAAGTTGAAAAGGTATAGTGGACTAGAGGAAATAGTTATCTGTATGATATTATAAAGACTAGCATTATCAGTCCTGAATCATTATACAGATGCCAACATTATTATCGTCACGATAAGTTTATCTTAGGGTCAGTGCCAGATTTAGGGGGAGCCCAAGGCGGCGAATTTTAAGAGGCGGTAGAGAAAAAGCGAAGAAGGAAGCGCCGATGACTAAACAAATGATCACAGTGGACTGACGTCATGCTATTAGAGGACCAGAATAAAACTCCCTGGCCGAGCTAAGCCTCTACAATTTTATTGCGAAAAATGATCATCAGAAAACTAGAATCCCAACATATCACGTGATGGGAATGGTTCGAAAGATTTAGGTACTTCGAACAGTTCTTGTTGAATCAGGGTTCGGTAGGCCGTAGGTGATGATATTTACGAAGAATGAGGTATCTATGTGTCCATTCCTAGCATGAAAACTTCGAATATTTCCGCAGCACATAAGAATCCACGAAGCAGCACTGTGCCAAGGAAACTCGCAGAAATATCCCTACTTACGTGTATTTGAACTAGTTGCCCTCAATATTTTTCGATGACCTATCATCTTCTTGATTCTTTCATGTAAAAAAAGATAATAACCCTGTAAAAATGGAAGGTAATGTCATGATTTCCAGATATGAAATTAGTGTAAAAAGGAATCATTAATACCCACTGATTATTCTTAGTATTTTTTGAAGAAGGAAAAATGTAGTATGCTTACAAAATATGTTATCTCACTCGTTAAACACTGTCTATAAACAAATTAAATTTTATATTCGCGATGATTCATATTATGCACAATCTTATTCAGATTATAAATGCATAGATATTAACTTTTATCATTACACTTGACAAACAATAGCACCTATCTAAGATAAGCAAATGTTCTATAAACCTCACAGTATCTATCTATTAAATGAAATTTGAGAAGAAAACATCACTTCACCTTCACGGTCTCTTGAATTTGAATTAATTCTATCATCTTCTATCGATCTAACTATGTTAGCTTCTTCAGAAGAAGATTGAAACTATCTATTCTGTTGGGCTACTTATACAGGGTGTTCCTCAAAGACATGCTAATATTCACTTTCCCATTTCAATGACTCACCCTGTATATCCCACGGATATAATAATTTGGCGACGAGGATCACGAGTAGAATTTGCAAGTTTTTGAAAGCAGGATTTTTGTTATCACTGAAACTTCGGTAGTAAGTGATACCGTTTGTTCAATTAATGGTTTCAAACCTGGTGATGACATTTTTTCGGAAAGGCTGGCCCAATATTTCCAGGCCAATCTAATTGAAGATGGAAAAACGATTGACACTCACCGAAGAAGAAGTTTACAGTTTTGAAGGAGCTAAAGTTAAACTTTAGCTCCTAGGAACTAAAAGTGTTGCCTATTTGTATCAGTAATAGAAACGTCAATTCAAGAGCTAATTTTGGTATCAAAATGTACGACTTTTGTGTCGGTTGCAAAAAAAGACATTTCTCATTTGCCGAAGGTGATATAGTGTTTTGCAGAGATTATAGGACGAAGTGTGTAATAGAAGAAATTTAAGGTAATAATGTATTAATCTGTAAGTACTCGATGAGGAAATTTTCTGGAAAAGACATTCAGATCAGATCATAAAGATCAATGAAATAGATCAAAACGGTCATTCAACTTCAAATCCAGGCAATATCCTTCCATAGAGAGAAAACACTTCAGCGACTTAAATGTACGCTGATGGAGATTAAATAGTAGATTGTTTTATTAGGATCAAAAGTGACACTTTTGATCCGAATGAAACATGCTATTTTTTCTGCAACCGAAACAATTGACTCAAATAAACATGTGAAGTAACCACCCATAATGCCGTGCCATATGTATGCAATGCAACAAATATTGACAAAAAATCCATGTGGTGAGAATATTCTACCTGCATTAACAGCAGGTTAGGTTTTCTAAGATGTTTGAATTGTAGTTTCAATATAAGTACAACCACAGAGTGACATATTTGTGTATGGACCAGGTGCTCTAATGGCTAATACCGCGCCAGTGCCAGCTATAGGAACAAGACGTGAAAAATGTTTGGTTAGTGAGCATATCAACAATGATAATAGTAGAGTTTATTTATTCCTCTCCATACTACACTGTGTTTGACTTGATAATCAAATGAAGCTAAACAATATCGTTGTTTGAGACAAAAAAACAATTGCTTGCCGTGATTATTCAAAAACAAGTTATCCATCCCGAGAATAACGAATGAAATACAGATCACGCAAGTATTTGAATCTTGAAGGCTTCCCTGATCAAAACAAAAATACTTAACTGAGATGTTTATAATTTCAATACTAAACTATAATAAGGTGTATTTATATCTCCAGCATGGGTATGAAATGCCAAATCTGCTGAAATCGGAAACAAATCAGGTATGCGTCTCAACCCAAATAACCAACCGCCACAATGTTGTTTATTCTTGATGACGTCCAGTAGATCCTTTTTAGTTCCTAGGAGCTAAAGTTCAACTTTAGCTCCTAGGAACTAAAATTCAACTTTAGCTCCTAGGAACTAAATATGTTGCCTAGCAACATACCTATTTTTGTGTCAGTAATAGAAACGTCAATTTAAGAGCTAATTTTGGTATCAAAATGGATGACTTTTGTGTCGGTTGCAGAAAAATGTAATTCAGAATCATGACTCCAGGAGAAATCATCTCGAATGAGAATGTGCCTGATAGTCATAGTCCTTCAATTTCTGGCTCTGGTTACAATTTGAGACCAAGGGGTCACCAGGTTGTTTGATCTTGTAACGGGGGTATTGTGGTGTATTGTTATGTATCACTATTTATAATGTATATATGTCATGTATCATTCTGTATGTAAATATTTGGATTCATGATAACTGGAAGATTACTAAGGGTGATTGTCATAATAACTGATGTATCATCTATTTTCACTCTTGTAAAATGAAGATGTTCTTTCGTAAAGCTGAATCATTATAATTATTATACAGGGTGTTGCGAAATTCGACCGACAACGCTTGACAGATGATAGCTTTCGTGATTTCATAATCACTGAGATAGGGACATACGGTCCTCAAATGTTCATTTCTCGAGATACAGGGCGTTGAATCAATTATTCAATAATGTTGGAAAAATGCATCACCTTCAATTGAGCTAAAATGCATCTTCCTCAGTAGTAGAAAATTACAAAAATATTTGTTTCCTCTTTATGCGTGGAATAACTATTTCTGATCAGCGACAGAATGGGATCTGAATAGTATCTAATCTACTCAATACCAGAAAAATATTTTTGTAATTTTCTACTACTGAAAATGATGAAATATTACTATGTAATCTCCTATTTTGGGTCGAACATCTCGAAAACTTGAAAAAATTTTTGCTCAGTTGAAGGTGATGGATTTTTTTTAACAAAATTGAACAATGAATTCGAGGAATTGGAAATAATCGAAATTTCATCAGTGGCGTAGAAAATATGGGAGGAAAAGTTACCACAACCCCCTGTAGGGCACCACTGGATGAAATGTCCGGAATGGCTTTCTGGTCAAAAAATTACCCATTCAAATATGATACCATATACCGAATTTGAATGCATTATATTCAATCATTCTTGAGAAATTGCGAAAAAACTATTTCTATTTCTTAACTTTAACGCCCTGTATCTCGAGAACTGAACACTTGAAGACCGAATGTCCCTATCTCAGTCATAATAAAATTACGAGGGCTATCACTTGTCAAGCGTTGTCGGTCGAATTTCGCAACACCCTGTATATCTCACGGATATAATAGTTATGAAGATCGATAATGTTGATGAACGATGGTCCAAAATTTCTAAAACAATAATCTGCTATAACTGTCTCAAAATTGGTCATATGAAGGAATTCTGTAGATCCAAGAAAAGATGCGGTTTGGATGGATGTAGACGATGTCACCATCAGATGCTTCACAAAGTTATGGTCGATCCACCAGAAAGCAGTTCGAACGGAACAGAACCAGTATGTATTCGAAGGAATGATTCCAAGATACTCCTGAGGATTGCACCTATATGGTCGAAAAGGTTCAATCTCGACCTGCGCTCTTTTTGATGAGGGATCTACAGTCTCGTTGCTGGAAGCTGACACTGCAGAAGAGCTGGGTATCGAAGGTGAAATTCAACCATTCTGTATGCAATGGACCAAGAACGTTTTGCTTCATAATAAAAACTCACACTGTATAAACATGAGCATTTCTGGTGACAGGGACAGTGCCACAATTTTCAAGATGACAGGAGTCAGAACTGTCAGGGAAATGTAATTACCATCTCAAACTATTCTAGTCGATGCTTATAAAAAGCAGTATCCGCATATGCAAGAGGTGCCAGTCAAATATATGGTGGATGCGCAGCCAAAATTCAGAGAGACCCAAGTACTAGAAGACAAGACATCGAGAGGCTCGTATCACCGACTAACATTGGAGTTCTGCAAGATCATGATGGAAGGTGAAAATTCTCAGATTTTCACGGCGGAGATAAAGTTGAAGTATATTTTGATTTATATTGCTGTTTCAAACACAGTATTTTATATATCTCGTCAAGTAGTTTTGTTATGAAAATATCAAGTTTTTTCCTGTGGCGGGAAAAAAGTTTGAAATTTCATCTCTGTTGACAGATTATAAAATGTCACTTAAAAGTGAGTACTTTTTTCCCGGATATATATCGCACACCGTCTCTCAGAAAGAACTGCAAGTCCTTTTATCTTCCATTCGACTTCGCGTTTACGTAAATGACTAAACAACCAGTAAATTCGCAATTTTGAAACTCAAATCATTCCTGTTAAAATCTTCAAATTTCACGTCGATAATTTTCTGATGTTTATACAGGGTGGGCCACCAGTAACGCCTCGGTCTCTAGAAGGCTAACCATTTACCTTCTTGGAATTCTTCCTCTCTAGGAAGTTGCATGTCAACATAAGCTACCATTTAAAATCATTTCGAAACATACAGGGTGTCCCCAAAAACCATAAAACACTGAAGTTAAACTTTTTTCTATCGAACACCCTATATATTATTTCATTTTGAGATTCTCCCTGATGAGCTGATTTCAATGACCCATCATACTTGGGGTCTAGCAGTTATAATTACTGAAATATAGGGTGTGAAAAATCGAGATTTTCCAAGTTCAAGAATTTTTTGTGTCGAAACTATTCATAATTGGTCAAAACGGCTTACATGTCCCTATCTCAACTTTTGATTAACTATCTACTGATATTTAATTGGGACATTATACCGGTTGATCAAGATTCTGAATTCTGCACCACCCTGTATTTGTTTCAATTAAATGTCAGTAGATAGTTGATCAGAAGTTGAGATAGGGACATGTGAGCCGTTTTGACCAATTATGAATGGTTTATACACAAAAAATTCTTGAACTTAGAAAATCTCGATTCCTCACACCCTATATCTCAGTAATTATAACTGCTAGACCCCAAGTATGATGGATTGTTGAAATCAGCTCACCAGGGAGAATCTCAAAATGAAATAATATATAGGGTGTTCGATTGAAAAAAGTTCAACTTCAGTGTTTTGTGATTTTTGGGGACATCCTGTATGTTTCAAAATAATTTCAAATGGCATGCAACTTCCTAGAGAGGAAGAAGTCCAAGAAGATAAGTGGTTAGTCTTCTAGAGACCGAGGCGTTACTGGTGGCCCACCCTGTATAATGTAATATCTTCCAAATATTGATTCGATGTCTTTTCTGTCACAGAAAAAAGTAGTGTAGGTAATATACACGGGAAAAATATTAGATTTTAGCTCACGGTTTTTTGTCTCATTGTCTCTCTCCGTCTCCGCTACACGTCGGGAGACAACACAACCTGGGGCTAATATCTGCTACTTTTTTGCCTTGTAGGTATAATAAATAACTATTGAATCAAGTGATTTTTGAAAAAGTACTTGGGTTTCTCTGCTATCGAAGATATTCGGAAATATTACAGATTCCAAGGTGAGCAATAAGAGATTAGAGCCTAGCCATAGCACCACTATACGGGAATTATTGCTACGGTGGCAAGTCAAGAGCGTATACAATGAGCGTGCACACCTTAGTATAACTTTTAACTCAAACCATGTTTATAATGATCCTTTTATACATAAATAATGATTGACGACATAATTCGATCGAAAAATTAACTGGAATGTTTTATTTTTGGACATAAATAATAGAACCTTCTGAAAACGGACCCTCTTATGACGTAGAAACCTCATCTCGCCATAGTTGAAAGAAAATACCAAACGCCCGACGGAGACTGGGGCAACTGACAAACCCCATGCTCGACCCTGTGGTTCTAATGGGTTTTCTAATGCTTGTTTCTGCAATCCTACCACAGCAAATAAAACAAAAAAACATTGTAATGATATATATATTTTTCAGAAATAAACATTATTATTATTATTATTATTATTATATATTAATTCTTTCAACTGTGATCTCGCGCTAATTCACTCTGTCAGAAATTATGTATCATTCATCTCTGTCTGGAATAGTCTTGATTCAGTATCAGGGTTTTGACGTCACATCATCGCCTCGTTTTCAGAGGTCCGAAAAATCGGGAATTTCAATAATTTTTTATAAAACGTAGGGAGCTCACAGCAAGAAACGGTTTGCGGTGGTAAGCTAGTTCTATCGAATTATGAAATAAAATTTTGTTGTGATATAAGCCCATTGTTTTGTAGTTTGTTTTGCCAGAAGCGTGGTGGTCATTAGAGTAGTGTTCCTTCCTTCGAACGAAAAGACCGAGGTTCGATCGCTACTCCAGCTAACCTTTGTTTCATTTCTTTTTTCGAATTGGAGGCTCTTATTGCAAAATTACCTCGCTATGGTGCTATGGCTAGACTCTAGTCGTCTAGTCAATAAGAGCGCATGTGCAGTGGCGTTCATTCGAGCGTTCATTGTAAAATCAAAGGTAAAATTTGGGACTGGGACAATGACGGCTAAATGGACTGTCTGACGGGTTATACATGACTGTTCATTCAGTTTTCAACAATACTACTCCTACCCTACCTATAGCTACGCAACAACAATGCAGACTATGCCTTGAAAATTATGGTAAGCGATCCTTTCTAAATGTATGTCCCGATCCTGATAAGTCGCCATATGTAGTGCTATGAACATCACTCTATAGTGTCTTCCAAAATCATTGACACAAACTTCAACACCAGAATCAACATCAGTGGAATCGAGGCTGAAATTGAAAATCATCAGAAAAGTGTACATGAAAAATCATATTCTTACCAATGCCTTCCAAAATAAAATTCGACCATTCTTGCTGTGGAGTTTATCACTGGGTATGATCACTACATTTCATTTCATACGCTAGAAGGCTGTAAATACATGATGAAGACACAACTAGCAAACCTGAATAAATAAACTACCAGAACTAAACACAAAGAAGAATGCTTGATTGAATGAAAATCCGAAAAAGTAAAGGAATTTATCGATATTCAACAGAACACATCAGGGTCCTGACAGTGACACAGTTTTGACACTTGATAAAATGATAATAATTCAATATAACCTATGTTATTAGAAAACAACCGAATAAAAGCTAAACAAATGACTTCTCCGCAAAGGACGGCAAGTAAACCCCTCTGGTGGAGAATACACTGAACTGAGTGATTGGACAGTCATGTAGTACTCGTCAGACAGTCCATTTAGCCGTCATTGACTGGGAGTAGATCGAGTGCAATCTTAGTGCAACAAACACTGGGCTGCTCAGGTGAACATCAGAATGCCTAAAGCGGCGTTAACAACTAAACTTTTTGCTTTTAACGTTTCGTATTCTAATTGGTGAAGCAAAATCTGTAATTGAGATGACGCAAAAAGCTGAAAATATTCAGCTTTTTGCGTTGCAAGAAGCCATCGTCTGTGAATAGATGAATAATATGGAAAATTCTGTAATAATATGGAAGTTATGATAATGTTTTCATGATTTTTTCGTGAATCCACAGAATAGTAGATAGGTATACTGTTCAATTCATTATTTTCTTGTTGAAGATTGATTTTTCTCTTCAAGTATTGAATAAGGATCAATTTTCGTCACCGCCAGTTCTATGAATATTATTAATTATCACTTATAATTACACGAGAGCTTTTTTTTTGTCGAAGTAAACTTGACATGTATCAATAAGAATCGCCTGGCAATTAAACGAAAGGACGAGTAACTTTTTCTGGCAGTTTTTTGAGTTGAATCACCTAATGGCAACAAAATTCGAATTATAAATGCCAGGTTTAATTCGACTAAAAAAAAAGCTAGAGTTTAATTCGGTAAGACAATTTAATTCATTTTTTGAATTGACTCGGCCGTTTCTTGATGGAAATCCATGGCAAATGTAAAAACTACACAAACGATAATATTTCCACAAAATTCTCAAACACACGACATCTTTCGCTAACACAGTAGCTTCGTCAGGTGATATACTGGTACAATGAACTGACATCTTATCGTTTGTGAAGTTTTTACATTTAAATTTGATTAATTATTATTGTTTATGGCTGGTTGTCATGCTTTCAAAAATTAGGTTCCGTTATTGTCGCTGGAAAAGTAAGGGAAAACTTTCTTCGTTGTCATAATGACAAAATCACGCGGCTTATTGTTGGATTTTTCATACATGAATTAAATTGTCTGATCAATATCATTATGATTATTTACTTCATTTCAGGATGAAAAACAAATAACAAAACCGAGGCAACTGAGCCATAAAAAGTCACGTTGATTTTTTTGTTGTTGTGAGTGACATTTGCTTAGGTTTAGTTCACGTTTAATTTCAGATTCTGCTTCACCAATCATAATGCGAAACGTAAAAAGTTTGGATGTGAACGCCGCTTTAAGCGACATGACGCGAGTCAATTCAAAAATCAATGAATGTAGGTATTTCAAAGAAATAAATATTGGAATTTGAAGCTTCAACGAACACTTTCTTTAAATGTCGTCTCGTCTTTGGTCAACTCAAATGAATGTTGACCATCATTCTTATAGAATTTTTGTAATTCGTTACCGAACAAGATAAAATATATTCGAAAACATTTTCGCGGGGACGCTATTCAAATTTCAGATCTGACGTTTCAAATCAGAATTATGACAATTCGGAAATGTCAGTGGTGACAAATAAAAGTGTGTCAACATGGTGTCAATTTATAAACATCTTAAGGTGAGTTCCCAATGTTTTTGCTTTACGCGTCGCGCGTCATGCAACCTGATTGGTGTCGCTGAGTTTGAAATATATTTGACGCGATGAAATTAAAATATTCTAACTTTTTGGCGTTGCTGCTTTGTGTTGTGTTGAGGTTATGTTCCAGAAACCTTAATATTCATCAAAGCAATATAAATTCAGCAACAAGATAATTCATGAAAATGTTGAAAATTTGAATGCAACTTCATTAAACCCTCATTTCTGAAAGTGATCTGATGAGTAAGTCATTGCAGTATCACTGAAGTAGGTACCTACCTAATTATCTCATTTTCACTATGCAATTTTCGTTTTTTGATGAATTATTTATATGATGCAGCTCTGAATATCTTGCAAGCATTATCCTATATTTTCAGTATTCTCAGATATTCTCATGATTTTTCGATGCAAACTTCAACCACATCGACAATGATAGGTAATTTAATTGGGAACTGAAGTAAATTATGAAAAAGAGTGCAGCAATTCTCATTTACGCGTCAATAATCTTAATGCGTGGTACGTGACGCGAAAAGCAAAAAAGCTGCATTGGGAACCCACCTTTAGTGTGTCCACACTCTGCGGGATTATTAGTTGCGCTCTGTCTATAGACGCGCACAGAACACTACAGATTCGGGGGCATGATTTACCTCATAGTATAGCATTATGGTGCGGGGGTGCGCGGAGGGGCGTGACGTCAGTGTTTCCCCACCACGTGATTGTTGATTTCGTTTGTGTCACTGTCAAATGAATTGAAAAGAATTTTGAATTTGAACTCGAAAGAATCGCGAATTTTAGACATTAGTTGAAAACAGGGTGACAAGAAGACTGAAGATATCTTTGAAAGAGTGTGAGAGGTTGTATAATAATATGGTGTAGTATTATTCAAGGCTGGTCACATCATAAATATCATAATATTATTGTGTGGAGTCAAGAGTGGATATAGAACAAACAAATGTTATGAAATGCCTGTTTGGCAGCCTCCACATGAGATTCAGATAATTCCAAAGGAAAATGATGAGCTGTGGCAATGTGAATGTCCCTGTGAAGCAGGCATGTCACGGTTTTGTATACACATTTTATAAGGACTTATAAATATTGACAGGTAGGAAGGTGCACTTTTGATCTATCACACACACAGGTAAAAAATATATGAAATTTCAGGAATGAAGACTTGGAATATGTGAAGCTGCATATATAACAAACAGAAGTGGTGAAAATTGAAAAAAGAGAGTAGATCAATCAATGATCTATTATACAGCCAAACCATTTCAATAGTTCTGCTACCTGCTTATTAAAAGAAGGAAAGTGACCCCCTAAAATCATTCTTCCTTTATATAATTGAAGTTAATTTTACAGGGTATATCAGTCTATTTTGTTTTTTGTTTGGAAGCCAATGAACTCAATGTGAACAACTAGCTATTGCATGGTACCCAGGAACACTGGTGAGATTATTAAATTTTACTTATACTTGCTACTTCATTTTTACATGTAGCAAGGAGACTTGGGAAGAATGGCAATCAACTTCTTCTTTCCAAAGGATTTTTCAAATAAATTTGTTCAGCATGGAGTTGAATATAAATCCAAAGCTCTTTCAAAATGTTCATTGAAAATGATATTGAATTTCAAATCATGCAAACAAATTTGTGTCCCAATATTTTCCATGGTTAGGATTTTCTCAATATGAAATTATTTTTCAGGAAGGAAGACCATGGAAATAATTGAAATAAGTGTCCTTACTGAGGTCCTTACATAGAGGTTTGTTAAATAATGTGTATTACATTCAGCTTGAATTATTTTCTCAAAATTTTAGGTAAAGGTTCAGAACATTTTGTGGAACAATGCCATTTCTTGATAGGAGATGGTATAAAAAATGTGAAGTTGGAAGAGAGACACACTTATTATGGATAAATTCAGTTGGGAATAATGGCCCTAAAATGTCCCTAATGAACTTGAAAGAAACTAATTTTCTTGTATGATTCTTCTTCCTCCTAAACTTACATAAAGATTCCAGTTTTTTGTGATACATTTTGTGTTAATGTTATGAGGAAGATATCTCAAAGATATTTCCATTATGTTGCACTTTTATTGCATTAATAAAATGGAATGAATTGTGATGACTTCTTTATTAATTCATTTTCTTATTATTGCATTTTCAAACAATAATATGTTCCAAATTGATACTGAAATAAAACCAGTGAGTTAGAATCATTCAATTTATCCAGAAGGAAATCCTCTTTAGTTAATTGTTTCTTGTTTCTCAGAAATGATGGCCTAATCAATTTCAAGATATTTCTTCACATCCCTTGTCAGCATGCCCTTATCCACCATGATTTCATCATTAGGTTCAGACTTCCCAATAACATTTTCTTTATAAAAAAATGCTTTATCAGTAGTTCAACCTCCATATCCTTATTAATGCCAACAATAATCAGTCCTAATGGAGTGGTATTGCAATAATAATTTGACTGAGTTTCTGTAATGTGTCTGTACAACAGGAGCACTGAGGAACATAATATCTTTCTAGATTTCTTTCTTCAGTCTTTTGTACTTGCTGCATGTTTTGGGAAAACAGTGAACAATCTCTTGGACACAAAAACATATTGGAAAACTTCAAAATTTATCAATATTCACTTGATTGCACAATGCTAAATTTGTTTGTTTTGTTTTTCACCTCCGCCATTTTCATTTTGCCGTTCGACAAAAGACGATGGGGAAACAGTGACGTCAGGGCAGGTCAATATGAGGCAACCTTATAGAGTTGAATAGCCTTGGGCATGAGGCACCAAATAATGTAGTTGAAGTAATCACTGTACGTAGACCTCCACGTAGACGTTAACGTACGAAAACTGGTTTTCGTATTGCCTTTAAAATTGAGTTGACGTCGTAGTACTTTTCGATTTCGGTTTGTATTGGCCTTGATTAATGGTATTGGTCATTTTTGGTTGTTTGATTAGATCTGAACAATTACTTCTGTTAAAATGAGAAGACTCCTTGATGCAGAACTCCTTGGAGATCCCGAATTGGCCGAATTTGATAATTTTGACTCATCGGCATATTTCCAGTATAGTTTGGTTAACGTACGTTAATACGTGAAAGTACGTGAGGTAAATAGATAACGTACACACGTAAGCCCACTGCCAACCAATGAACTCAATATAAAGAATTGCTACCAACGCGTAATTAAAGAATTGAAAAATGCGCATGCACTTAATTTCTACGTTTACGTTATCATGGCAACACTTCAACTCTCCAATCCAATATACTACGATTACTGTGCCACTAGCACTAGCTAGTAGCCACTACCTTCTTGACAACAAAGATAAAGATAATCCAAAGGTGAAGAACATTTTACGAATACCACGAGTTTCGAGAATGTAATAATCAGTCCATATGAAACACCAGAAACAGATAAATCATTTTCCGATAACACGACAATAATGGGTATTATGTATATTATGCAAATTCTCACCAAAATAATCTCTGTGCAAACTGTGTCAACTGACTGGCAGGCTGAATCTGAACAGTGAAATGAAATTGCTGAATCGCATCACCAGTGAAGAAAGTACCGAGTGCCGTTAATTACATTTCGGGGAATCCCAAAATAAGTTTAGAAAATGAAGCGAGTGGTGGCCTTCGGGAACCCATTATTGGACACTACAGTATTTATTAATGATAGCTATTTGTTGAATAAATATAATCTTCAAGATGATGGTCAAAAAGAAATCGGCTTAGAAGAAATGGAAAGACTTTCCTCAGATATAAAAAGGTGAATGAATCTATTCTTTGAATTTTACCTTGGATCATAATTTATTGATTTAATATCCATGTACACTCGTCTTCAGTGAACATGTCGCAGTTGGACGGTATGAGCGCTCTTATTGCAGCGGTGATTAAGAGAGCTGATACCGTTCATGTGCGACATGTTCTCTGAAGACGACTGTACCTATTCAATTCTGGTAAACTACCCACACAATAGTGGGTAAGTATATTTAGATTTTATACCAAGGTGTAAAATAGTGTTGAAAAGGAATATTCAGATATATTTATGAACACAAAAAATGGATACATATATAAATACATTGAGAATTCCCATTCTTCTCTCGGTTTATTCAACAGAAAAAAACTACTTTCCTGGCTATATGCCATGACAAATATTGCATTACATCTATTGAACACACAAGATGAGGATTTGAAAACAAAATCTTCTGAGGTAGAGAATTTGCATTCTCCTTCATATAATTCATTCTGAATATTCAACAGAAAATAACTACTTTCCTGGCTATTTGCCACATGGAACATTAAATTTTATCTGTTGAATATCCAAAAAAAAGAGCATGAAAAATCAAAATCCTCTGAAATTGAGAATTGACATTATCTCTCAAATCAAATATATAATATAAATAATAATAAATAATATGATGTATTATGATATAAAAATATAACTTATTAATATGTTCAGTATTGAAATGAAAATTGAAATGTATAGAAGTATACTTGTATGAACTTTGATCTTGATGAGCTTGGAACTTCCAAAAAAATCATTCATATCAGTGACATGGGAATTATCTCACAAAAAAAAGAAAAAAAAAAACTAAAATAGTGATTCCATGACGTTGGATATGTTTTGAACAAGTAATAATAAATAACAGCAACCCCTGGATCATCCCTTTATGCACTAGTATTCTAAAACCTAACTTTTACCTACCTACTTTAGTTGACTTTTGTAAAGCATAATTCCCCACCCTGGATAAATGTAGAAAACATACTCTCCATGAAAATTTTTTAGTTACAAGGAGTACTATACAGCAGGCGGTTGTTCTCAGAATGCCTTGAGAGTATTGCAATGGTTATTGCAAAAACAATGTGAAGCTACTATTTTTGGATCAGTTGGCCATGACCAGGAAGCAAATATTTTGAAAAAATTGATAGAAGATGATGGAGTGACAACCCGGTAAAATTGTGGAATGCTATACCTACAATCTACAATATCAGCAATTAGAATACTGATTTAGGTAACTGTTTCAGATACATTCTACAAGAAAACTTGCCAACGGGAAAAACAATAGCTTTAGTTAAAGAGTTAAATAGATCCCTTGTAGCCTATCTGGGTGCTGCAGAAAATCTTCCACTTGAGAGTCTTCTAGCAGAAACAGAGTTTCATGATTATTTAAAAAATGCAGATTTTATATACATGGAAGGCTTTTTTCTAACAAATCGAGTAAATGCCGCCCAGTATATTCTCAATCTCTGCAACCAAATCAACAAAATATTTATATTCAACATTTCTGGTGAATATTTGTTGAACATCTTACCAGATACAGTGAAATATTTTGTTGAAAATTCAGATGTTGTCTTTGGTAATAAAAGGGAGTATGAGGCTTTGAGAAATCAAATGGGCATGAGAAGTTTAGAGGAACTAGCTGATTATATCATCAAGAATGGGAAAAACAGAATGAAGGAATATGGCAAAATTGTAATCATTACTGATGGGGCTAATATGGGAAAATGTTTTTATGGTGGAGACAGAATTCACAATTTTGTTGTACCTTTACTGAATACAGAAGATATCAAGGATACAACTGGTGCAGGAGATGCATTCACAGGAGGTTTCATTGCCGGACTGTGTAGTGAAAAGAGTATAGAAGAATGTGCTAAAATTGGGTGTTATGCAGCTCATGAAATAATTAAACAGACAGGATGTTCAATACCAAGATTTATCCCAAATATTCTTGAATGAAATTTCATTAGGAATATCCATTACTCCACATAAGAATAAAGGATTTTATATTGTTTTTTCTGTATATTATTAATTCAATACCTTGACTGGTTAAAGAGCACTCTAATCTGGTTCATCATCAAGTCTATGGTTGAACCAGATTGACATTTCAAGTATTTATAATAATTGTACCACCAAAAATAATGTTTCATAAATTAGTATGTGTTCATTAACTGTCAACATCAAGCCAAGAAAGTAGAAAGAAAATAGTCAACTTCTCAGTGTGAACTCAAGAAGAAGATGGATATCCATCCACCATGCTCAAGAACTTTTTCAGTGAATGTCCATCCACCTTGCTCTAGAACTTTTTCATAATTTTATTGACAAATCTCTTAATACACACTTCTAGAACTCTCTAGATTAGTACATGCTTCAATACCAGTGTAGTGATAATTGCAGTAAAGTAAAGTTGTCCTATTGGAATTGGACATCTCTAGTTGAAAGGAACCAGTGATTTCCCTTGAAGAATCAGTTTCTCAAATAATGCAACCAATATAGAATAAATTTTCATGATATTATTTTTAGAGCAAAACATGAGCAAAATATAAGGAAGGTTAGGACTGCCAGAACACAGATATTTTTCAATGAAGTAGCTGTCCAGATTCCCAGACCCTGTTCCTGAGCAAAACACATGATAAGTGATGACAGATCTGCATCATAATATTATTATTATAAGGGATTATTGATGACTCACCTTGTTTCTCAAGTTGAAAAGCCAGTAAATGTTGAATTGTTCAAGAAGTATGAGTCTAACTATTCATCAAATTTGCACCTAACAATCACATACTAATTTTAATTAATCACTATTATCACTAATGGAAAATGAAATTATGGAATTGATGAAACAGTGCAGGAACGACTATGGTGTTTTGTGTCACTGTCACAATGCAAGGTGAATGTAATGTCAATAATGTAAGGTGAAGGAAGGTGTGTAAAACTTGCTCTAGATTATCTAGAAATGACGTGCATGTCAGAACACAGAACATCCGATTGACAGTATGACAGTAACAATTAGACAGTACCACGACAGTACTGACAGTGACAGCACAGAGATGTATGACAGCACCATGACAGTAGTCGAGTCGTCACTCGTCACGTCACACATCAGAACTGTGCTGCTTACGTTTTCGTTTTATTTATGTTAAAAAATAATGATAATACCATATTAAAAATAAAATTATTAAATCCATTATTGGAAGGCGAACATTCATTAGAAATGGTTAGTGAGTCATTATCATGAATGCAGTTGATGTAATAGAACTTCTTTTTCAGTCTGTGTCACAATTTCTGGAAGGTTTACCTTCTTACAATGAGAATAACTTCACCAAATTCCATGTAGACAACTCCACTAGAACACCATCAAAAAGGCCATCAGTTTATGTACCTACGAAGGATTACCCTTCTGAGCAAAGTAGATTATTATTTTAGTTCTTTAGAAAATATCTATATTAATTTAAATTTGTTTTAGTTATTGTAACTGAGAAAACTAGTATATTACTGAAATATATGCAGCAGCACTGGGACAAAAAATATGTAAGTATTTCTATGGATTATCTTCTATCAAATTGATTTCAGTTGATTTTTTGTGTAATGGTTGCATTATCAAAATTCACACTCATTGGAAAGTGAATGTAACAATTTGACAAGTAATAGCATAGTATTAGTATGAGTTTTTTTTTAGAATAATAAAAAGAGGGATCTAAGTCCACAATCACATGAACCTCCAAAAAAAAGATTAAGAACAGATGGCAGCAGGGAAACATCTCTAAATGACTATTGAAGCATTACAGTGTGATGAAAGAATGTTCCAATGTGTCCAGACTCTCTACAAATATTGTACCTAGTTAAATTCCATCTTCTGAGGTCATAAATATTTGTCATATTCCCAGCACCATATATTGGTCAGGTTAGGTTTCAAATAATGTTGATGAATAATTCCTTATTCATAATGTATTTATTTGATAAACATTGTCATTGTCCTATGTTCAGATTTTTAATTCAGAACCATTAAGTGATAGGAATAATTAGGATTATTAGGAAGACACAACCAGAGGACAATGTTAAGTTTGTACCCATAAATTATATTGGATTATTCAAGAAAACCTCTTATTCATCTTTGTAACATGTACTGATCTATGTAATGAGGTCTAAACTAAAAAGTAACTATTTTACTTGTACTAATTTTCAAACCTGTGTCAGGTATTGTGCTATAGAATAAATCTTCTAAATAAGTTTTGACTTACATTGAAATATTTTCTAATCCTAGAAAATGGTGTATATTTTGTCAGAGAAATGCAAAATGATAGACAATCCATGCTGATAACATATAAATTGGTGGTCAAGGTAGCATACATCATAACATTTACAATATCATTTATGTTGAATAGTCAAAATCTGCTGTGGAGATTTCTTCAGTTATGTGATTTTTGGGTTGCCTAATAATTGTTAGTATGCCGCCCATGTATATCAGCTCTGGTATGTGAGGAAAAAATCCACAATAAAAATATGCATGTGTATTACCAAAATCTGCTGTTGTTTACTTAGCAGCTTACAAGAGAAGATCCAATATGAATCAATCCAGGAAAAGTAATTCTTTTGATTTGTTACTTTCATGATAAACAAGAAATCAAGATAAGTATGTAGAACTTTTCTCTGAATACACTTGCATTAGGAAGCCATACATCCAATAGATGGTATTAAAGACAGGTCTTGCAAATACCACAAAAGTTTGTGGAGATGAACTCTGCTCAAGAAAAACTCAAAAAATAAACAAATGGGAGAATTAGTTATTGAATGGTTGGAGATCATTCCTAAAGTCCTAAACCATTATTGCAGAAGAAGTTCTTCAAGAATTTATGTTGAATCTACTTATGTCAAAATGGCACATGCATTCTGAATAGGAACAATGATGCAAGGAAAACAACAAAAAGCATGTTGCATGCAGAGTTACTTTTTCTAAAAATATGGATGATCAGATAATATTCATCCATACACCTAGAAAGGACCAATGGGATACCTGTTATCAGTATAAGATTGGCAATCTTTCCCAAGAGGTGTATGAGAATCACAGAAAAAAAAGGAAGAAGGGAGAGAAGCAGAAGAAAAAAGTGAAGTTAGTGACAAAAAACGTGTGATAATAGAGCAGTTCAGCCGTTGATTGATATATTACGCTTACGCCCAGCGTAAGCGTAATATATCAATCAACGGTTCAGCTACCGTTGAGAGAGAAAAAAAATGTCTTCCCATCTGTCCTTGTCTTCAGTGTTCCAACATGAAATAATGAAAATCTTATGTTGCCAACACTGGAAATGAGAAGAAATGGAGAAGAAGACCGTTCTAACCTTCTTTTACATCGAGGTTAATATGATATTCTTCTCCATTTTTTCCCATTTCCAATGATGCCAACATAATATTTTCATTACTTTATGTTGGAACACTGAAGACAAGGACAGATGGGGAAGACATTTTTTTTCTCTCTCAACGGTAGCTGAACTGAGGTCTTTTCTATCTTGAACGAGAGAGAGAAAAGTTCTCTCCTCTTCCTCTCTGCGATGCTACCAACGTGGCCGCATTGAAATATAGAGAGGTCCGATAAATCTTTCCTTGTCTAACATCTACTTTGTGCCACTGAACTATTTTTCAATTCAGCAGAGTGTCAAATTTAACGATATCAACAAATTATGTCAAAATAAGTTGATATAAATCGAAATTTAATTTCGAAAATTCGAAATGTCATCAGTCAATAACATCCATGACAAACACATATCACGTCATTATAATGTCGAAAATAGTTCAGTGGCGCAGACTAGAGGTTAGACAAGGAAAGATTTATCGGGCCTCTCTATATTTCAATGCGGCCAGGTTGGTAGCATTGAAGAGAAAGATGGAAGAGGAGAGAACTTTCCTCTCTCTCGTTGAAGGTAGAAAAGATCTCAATTATGGATCCCCAGAGTGTCACTTGAGTCACTTGTTCCAGTCTTAGGGTGGTCAAAGGTGGATATATGTATGGTGAAATAGCTCCCTCTTACAAAACCCTAAAAATTTTTGTAGACCTCTGGCCTACTTGATTATGTCGAATTCTATCACCGTAGTAAGGCCGCGCAAAACTAACGCTAGATGGCGCTGTTCCCGAAGTGATCTTGCTACACAATGGTTGTTTTGTTGTTTACATTTACGTATAATAATTCGTAATATGAAAACATTGAGAAAAAGTGATTGATTCAATGAAAAAGACGTGAAATTTTCATCATATATGTGAAGTATATGTGGCATGATGTTCCCTACGCCATCAACAGTCAATCCGGTGCGGCCTTGCTACATGGGGTGGTCTTAGGTCATGACGCCATGGTAAATAGCAGAGCTGGGCCGGGTACTGATAAATTGTACTCGAGTACCGGGTACTGTTTATAATTGAAGAACGAGTACAGAGTACCGAGTACCCCACTCATTGGATGTACTCAGAGTAAAGTACTCCGAGTACAAGTACCCGAATTTCTCGGGTACTCATTTCAAGTACATTTGAATAGAGAATTGAGAAATTTTGCATCAGTATTAGTAACCATATTTATTAAACAAAACAACTTAACTTGCAATACTATACCCTTACCTCTTAGTTTAGTGTGGTTTAGTCTTAAGAAAACAACAGAAACGATACAAAAAACACTTGACTCTATAACTGTTACACAGTGTACAAAACAAAAACTCCGCGTTGGTTCTGATTGAAGTGCTGACTGATAATGATAATATAACATATAACAGCGGTTTCCCGTGTTGCACTCGCATATTCACAGACAAGATTATTCTTGCAAAAAGTACCCGGAAAATGTACTCGTTTAATAAACGCGGGTACCGGGTACTTTTCCCGAAATGCTACGGGTACGAGTACCGGGTACTTTATTGAAAATGTACTCGGGTACTGAGTACACAAAATGTACTCAGAGTACAATATTTGAGTACTTGTACTCGAGTACTGCCCAGCTCTGGTAAATAGACCTAAAAACAGGTGCTGTTGAACATGTGAACTACGTCATTATAATAAGTTGATTTTTTTCAAAAAAAGTTTTTTATTTTAATATCTTGATGGAACAATTACATCATGAATCTTGAGATTCATTCCAAAATATTTCCACTATGTGGTGAAAATTACAATCAAATTCTGCTATGTGAGCAATTAGAGGTATTATATTCAGAAATTGAAAAATTCCAATGTTCTGGGTTCTAAAATTAAACTATGGGTGCATTCAATGCATGAACAGTCAATTAATTAAAAAAAACATATATTTTATGTTTCAAGCATTATAGAACAAACAGTTTTTTGTATCTACTGAAAAATTGCCTGGTACTTTTCAATGAGGTTATGTTAACTGGTTAAATCTATTTGTGTACTAATTGATGTGTAAACACCCTTCTCGTTTGGGTATAATTCATGGAAATAATGCCAAGAGAAGCTATTGTAGGCATTTTAGATCATCAACAGAATGTTATCATCTTGGTTATCATCAGCCTCCTGACAACACAACCTAGACAATTCAAATTTATTAAATTATGTTCAGTTGATTTTTTTACAATTACTTCCTCAAATATAAATGAGGTATTCCATGAAATATAATATTATATTCTTATCCTGACTAGCTAGGTATTCGATGGAGTTCCAGGTGAACCCACTACGTCAATGATTTCCCCTGTACTGATTTTACCTTCACCATCAGCTGAGGATAACAGTTGTGGAGGAATAGACAAACTCTGTGGAATAGAAAAGTCAACCACTTAATTTGCTAATCAAAATTATTCATGGTTGATTTATGCTTTTTACATTTCTAAATATCAAAGTCTTGATCTGGAAATAGCTGGTACATGAGCAACTATAAAAAAACACTAATGTTATAAATATTTGGTATTAATATGGACCAATGAAATAATAATACTTAAATGAAATTTTCTTCAAAATACAAAACTACAGAAAACCAACTTTTTATAAATATATGTGATTCCAGTTTGAAAAGTATCACAAAAAACCATATACGTATTAATAAACAATACAGATCATAACGGGTGCCAGGATGAAGCCAAAAATATGAAACAAATGAATATCCATAAGGATTTGGTGGCATGATCATATACGTATTAATAATCAATATGGATAATCTATATCTGTTTCCATAGCGAAACATGAAGCCGATTTTTGAAGACAAATGACTATCCATAAGGAAAAATGAGATACGATCAGACACATACTGCTTTGATTGAAAGGCTAGTAAACGTCATTGTCTACCGAAACGCATGTCTTTGATGACTACTATAATAGCGCATGGCGCATGCGTATCATGCCACCAAATCCTTATGGATATTCATTTGTTTCATATTTTTGGCTTCATCCTGGCACCCGTTATGATCCGTATTGTTTATTAATACGTATATGGGCATGATACGCATGCGCCATGCGCTATTATAGTAGTCATCAAAGACATGCGTTCCGGTAGACCGTTTACTAGCCTTTCAATCAAAGCAGTATGTGTCTGATCGTTTCATAACTTTTCCTTATGGATATAGTCATTTGTCTTCAAAAATCAGCTTCATGTTTCGCTATGGAAACAGATAGAGATTATCAGTATTGATTATTAATACGTATATGCAAAAAACAAACGAAAGATATCCAGCGCCCAGCACAGTGTCATAATGTCATAAAAATTATTATGGAAATAAATAAAAAATATAATTTTCATCAGAGATTCAAAGCATAAGGAAAAATCATTCATACAAGGTGTCCCAGAACTAAGTACCATAAATTCTACAGGGTGAACTAGAGACCAAAATAGGCCTATTGAAATCATATTACCTCCATACAAGAATGCACTGTTGAGCTGTGAGAGGGTCATGTAAAACAATTTCATTTCCATATTTTCTTCAATATTAAAGGTACTGCTCTGGGATTCGTAGGGCAGGATTCATAGGGAAATTTACTAATGTGAATGTGCATGGAAAGCATGTCATACCATTTCAATCAATATGCAGAGAGTTACTTATTTCACATTCTCTTTGATAAAAATTAATGTATATTTTTTGAGGTAGGTACTGCAATAATCTCCCTTTTTTTAACTGAAGTGTTTTTATTATTCTTGGTTTTCCAGATAAATTGCAAAATTCATTTTGTTGCTTCTTCATAAGACTTGTTTACGATGTTAGTATTATGTTGACGGCAATAATCATGTTTACCAATTCCAAGCTCTTCATCATGAACTGGGAGCTGGTCATTTCCAAATTTCAGTTCAAGATTTCTGGTAGAAAACTCTATTCCAGAAAAAATAGATAGATTTGAAGATGACCAACAACATTATCATATGCTGAAGTAGTTCATAAACATGATCAATATGGTCAATAACTTAACACAAATGAGGCAAAACTTGCAAAACATGATAATCGTCATGCTCATGAACAAGTATAAAGGAGAACCGAAATGAAGTTTGTTAGATATCTGGAGAACCCAGAAAAATTATTATAGTGCCGTACTCCAAACAAAGTTACATTAATTTTTATAAGAGAATGCTAACTATGCTTGATGTATATTGATTGAATTGGTGGGACATGTTCTCCATGCACATTCACTATAGTAAATTTGCCCTACAAATTTCAGAGCATAAAGAAAACCTGGAAATAAAATTGTTCTTCATTGTCCTTCAACAGTGCATTTTCATATTCTAATTAGCCTTTTGGTCTCTAGTTCACCCTGTAGAATTTATGGTACATTGTTCTGGGACACCTTGTATATTAGAGCAAATAGGTACAACTCCAGGTACAAGGATGTCTGACATATGAATAAACTTACCTTTCCTGGATTGAGTGCCTCATATTGATGTCTCAGTGACTGTAATTCATATTCACAGGTTGATAATGCAGCTTTTATTTCTATCAACAAAACCATATCACTTCTCAGCTCATTGAAATGCTGACAGATTTCTTCAGATGGAGTTGGATTCAATTCTAGAATAATTTTATTGGCATTTATCTTGTAACCATCCCAATAAATTGATTGATCAGCTTTCAAAGAAGATGAAAAGGTGACCAATGAATTTGTTAAAGGGAAAATTCATACCTAGACCCATTTCTTGTAAAATTTGTTCAACTCCTTTTGACTTCTTCTGGCCAACATTGGCAGGTAACTTCATCCTTTGGGATCTTAATGAAACTCCACTGTTTTTGAAATCTGGAAATTTTATGCCTGCACTTTCTATTACTTGGAAAATATGCTGAAAAAATTATTCAATATATTTCTGAATGAAAATTTGTGATTTTGTTGATATGGATGTATGAAATATATTTACATTTGTGTCAACTCTGGATGGTCTAGAAGGATTGGAAATTTTCTTTTTAGGTAATTTCTTATCTGTTTTTCTAGGCGTTTCATTTTGACTGTCTGCCTGACTGATTAGTTTTTGCAAATCTTGTGTTTTTCTTTCTCTTTCCTTTTTGCGTGCCTCAATTTTTTTCAACTCTCCAAGTAGAAACTGTTCTTCCTCAATCTGGAAGAAAACATTGACTTTCAACAATATTACTTCAAAAAGGTGTGCAAAAGTTGGTGAGATATATTCCTTCAAAGTAGTATATACCTGTTCAGGTTTTCTATCATATAACTTTTTCAGTTGTTCTTTCCTTCTACGTTCATGATCTCCATCATATGTGTAAATCTTCTTTTCACCATTTAGCTGAAAGAAAAAACACCATGAATACAGAAAAACCATCATCTCAAAAAATATAGTAGTTAAGCTCTGAAAAATAATGTCACATGAATTTATGAAACACATTTTTGGTTATAGGAACAAGATGCTCTGATTACAAATCCTTATAAACATGAAGTCATCTCAACCAAAGTCTCAACTTACTTTTGCTAGTACACCACATATTTTGTAATAACGTTCTTTGATATCTTCTACAGATCTTTTACTGAAACGTTCAGTATCATATCTGTCAGCCATCATCAAGAATCTCAAATCAAATCTATGTGCCAAATCCATCATATGATCAGTTTCCTCTTTGGTCCAGCCTTCACACTTCAAATGCTGCTGATATTCATGATCTGTATATGTTCTTATTTCTACTTTCTGCAAAGTATCAAAAACTAGAGTTATTCACTGTTCTGAGTTGAGTTCATGCATTCAAGTAAACCATTTAGCATACAATCTGACCTTGTTGAATTTAGCAAAGGGATATTCTTTAGGTTCATCAGAAGGTCTCCGCCAATGGTGAAAAGTAGCATTGTCTGTTCTAGCTGGATTTGTAAATGGCATCCATACCCACTTCCTTGGTTTACGCATCCCCAACTTAATTTTTGTCTGTTTGTACCCATTGTTACCAACTAGAATTGAAATATGATTGAAGGAAGCTATTCAATCAAGTTTGAACAACAGCTTTTATTACTTGTGTCTGATGGAAACAGAGGGGGAGCATCTTTGTTATCATTATAGAGTAAAGCAAATACTTCTCTATGCATTCCTTCAGGCCGTTTAGGAACCTTAGGCCCGACAGAAGTGCGTTTTTTTGTCTTATCTCCTAGTATTGTCTCTCTTGTTATTTCTGGAGTTGGAGGCCTCTCCAATTCCATAATATCCCTCACGTCTGCCATTTTCTTCGAATTGAAAATAAGATATCAACATGCAATAAAACAACGTCTGTCGTCTATAGTAAGCAATTCGTAGAACAGTCAGAATATGAGTTTGTATGTTTGATTTATTGGATTTTTCCAACTTTTCCCGATATAGATGTGTATGTGTAGAACAAAATAGTAAATAGTAAACTTAATCTACTTCTTCTTTTCTTCTTCCTTTCGATTTGGATGGCCTTAGCTAAGAATAGTAATCTTCTTCTTCTTCTCCCCTTCAGTTTGAATGGCCTTAGCTGCCTGGGCTATCTGGCCAAGTACACGCCTCCTTAAGTTTATCCTCAAGATCCTCTTCACAGTGGAACTGAAAGCTTTTCATACCCCCTGAGGAAGATAGCTCAATTTCTTTTTATTCTTCATACTATTTTTATATATACAACCATTATACAACAAACACCAATAATCTTCTTCCTTCTCGGAAGTCGGAACGTAACTCTTCTATGTGCTTATTCTTATTCTGCTTCTTCTTTTTCAGGGTTGCCAACACCTATCGGATTTCTTGAAAGCTGTCAAAGCGGCATGTTTACTTTGTTTTCAATGGTTCGCATTTGTGTTTTGTTTGTGCTTATTGGTCATATCATCCAAACAAACCGCTAAGAAGTGTTTAAGTTGCTGCCGTTAGGTGGGGCGACGTTTATTTTTACTACAGTTTTCTATCAGTTATCAGTTTTCTATCGCGAATAGCCCAAACTAATCTCTGGCCCATGTCAGGGATCAGGGCGTTACCACCATCGGTGGTAACGATCAGGGCCATGACCGTACCTTCGAGTTTTCGGATATTATTCAATCAAATATCAGATTATTTATTTCAGTCTTTATTCTGTACTTTGATTACACATATTGACATATTAGACTTACATCTCTATATGATAAAGAAACCTTAGCTAATAAGCTATTTATGGTCTTTTTGCTGTCTTTTTTGTGTATGCGATATATTTGGCTAAGTAATAGGAATGAATAATGGTTCATCACTGGGAATAGAATTTTGCGTTCAGAAAACAGAAATATTTCAGCTTTTCTCCCATTGTAGTAGTTTTTAGGGGACTCTGAAGAGATAAGTACTGCACAAAATTTTGAAGCACATCAGATTCTTTGATGATACAATGATGGATGGATGATTTTTACGTATTGAAAATTTCAGAAAAATCACTCGACCGCCTACTATGATTTCTCTACGTCACAACGAGCGAGGCGTTGATTCTACATTTTTCCGCTAGATGGTAATGCTGCTATTGCTTTTGTGACGAGTGAAAATAAAATGGCAAATGGCATTTTTGGTACGCGGAACATATGTAACAGTGCATGGGATTATTCAACTCTGAATTCGAAAAATCTGCGACAATTTCAAAACTGACAGATTTCATAATTGTGCAATGTCGCCATCTATTAGAAGATCGACGGAACTATTGCTCTCGCTGTTCTCGAGAGGTCGAGTAAAATTTCTGAAACAAAAGCGCATCAGTAATTACACACCATATCTTACTTCCATATTCCATCATTGATGATACTAAGTTTAAACAGTTTGGTTTCTAAATATTTGTGTGCTTCGAAAGACACCATTTATAATGTTTTATAATAATGTAGTAGTAGTAGTAGTAGAAGAGTAGTAGTAGTAGTAGTAGTAGTAGTATAGTAGATTCCTCAGAAAATGGATAGTTTATTCATTAAATGAATTTATTATTCAGTACTTTACGAAAGCACTGTTAATAACAAGGCCATCAAGAACGTTCAAATTTACTAGTTTCCGTTTTCAGTGGTTTCATCACCGATTCGTTTTCTGAGCTGACGAGTGATATAAGAGATATATATATAACACAATTATACTCTGATATGGGAGATCTCATTTTGTATCGTTCCTACAATTTATCTGACATGTCTATTTGATATATTGCTAGGTTTGTTTATATTGATGAAAGAAATCTGTAAAGTGTCGTCATCTTGCGGACAACTGAGAACTAATATGCCATTATTGCGGAATCTGCGGTCAAGCGTTTTGGGAAAAACAAAACACTGTCTGTGATTACACCATATACGAATATTCTACAATGATATGAGTGTTTTTTGGTGGAACAATTGCCAACATAGATATATATGATAAATAAACTTAGGATGAGAAATGTGATGTGAATAGAGGAGGTGTGATTATCTCATAACTATAAGCTCATAACCAAAAGCAAACTTTTGATGTATGTGTATGGAATAAAATGTTGGAAAAAAACTAGTGTACTGAGCAATAATTGTCATTTATTGGAGAGAAGTATTCAATCATTACAATACAGCAAAATTGATATAAGTAGGGTATGATTCACAACTTAATTAGAATATTTCAATAAATATGGCATAAGTTTCATAAAACTAGGAATACCTTCAATCAACAGTTACAATAATTGTTACATTATTTCTTTATAAAATACATTTAAATCTACATATTTATTTAACTCACTCGCATTGCTTTGAAGTTGCTCTAAGTCACTTTTCGGATATACAGCCTCAAATAACCATGCTGTTCAACATGTACAAGGCCTATATCAGAAGCTATTAATCTTAAGACACAGCGTGAATGGGTGATAAAAATACCAAATACTAATTGAGAAGTGCACAAGAAAACTTAAAATCGTGTCCTAGCTAATATACATATTAAATAATAAATCTCACAGCAAAACTATGTGGTAGAGCACTCAACTTTTTATAAATTTCATCAAAGTACCTATTCAAAAATTCAACTCTTTTTCTCATTTTGATTCGATATAGTTTTTATTCGATATATAATATTATTTGAACAAGAAATGCGTTTGCATATAAAATTAAAAAAATATCAACAAAAAACAACAATAAATTATTTCAATTCAAACAATTACTTCCAACACACTTCTTGGCCAAATTCAACAATATTTTTCTTTGGGGTAAATTATTGACTATTTACAAACCTTAAGCCTAAACAATACGAAATTAAGATGTAAAAATGAAATATATTGCTTAATATACAGTGAATATCCTAAGGCGAAAAATAAGACACATGTTTTGAAATAAGTAAGGCAAAAAGTACGTGTAGACTCGGTGCTGTATTTATCTGATTGATTTTCGAAATCAATGCATAAATACATTCAATAAATTATTTTTGGTATACCTAGACCGTATCATAATTTGTTATGTACAAATATATTTCGATTTTCAAATTTTCATCTAACCCTAATAATATGATACAAGTTCAACTAGTCTATACTCATTTGGATTTTTTATATTCAGAAAACCTATGCATCAAATGCTATTCGTTGGAATGAACCTGACTAGATGATATATTTCAAATGTACAGTTTATATCAACTAAGTACTACCTAAATTGTAATATTTGGATCCTAAGAGAATTGGAATGGCTACTCAATGGTAATTTCATGCTCGTTTACTCTTTAACGCCATTTCTTACTCCCAACAACTTAGCAGCATCATCAGCAGAAGCCGCCAAGACCTTATCGATAATCGACCGATCCCTAAGCCCCAACAAGTTGCTGATCAAATCTCCACCACCTTCCACCCCATCCGACTCATCAGTCTTCAGACAAATCTGGCCATCCGAAGTCTTGCTGTATGTCGGTGATGACACGTTATTGCCTTCTTCGTCGCTATTGTTGGCATCGTGCTCGAAACTCACGTTGTGCTTCTTCCTGTGGCGCAGCATGCTGTGCTTTAGCGTGAATCTGCGCCTGCAGATGTCGCAGCTGAACGGCCTCTCGCCAGTGTGTGTGCGCATGTGCCGGCGCAGATCTTCCGCCGACCAGAATCTGCGCATGCAGAACGCACAGATGACCTTTCGATTGGAGTAGTCCGGAAACTTGCCTCTTATCTCGTTATCTTCGTCTTCCTGATGCGTGACGTCATCTGGAGTGGTGGCGTTGCTGTCCAGGGCGTTCTTCGACATCAGCAAGTCGTACTCGGAGGCGTGTTTGTCACGGATGTGGTCGAGCGCGTCTTGTCGCTCGGAAAACGAACCCTCGCACAGGTGACACTTGAATGGTAAGTCGGAGTTTTGGATGACTGCATCCACTGGTATCTTGTTGTAAGTCAGTTGGCTCTCCCAATCGTTTTTCGTGTCTGGACAAGGCAGCTTCTCATCCTCCGAGCTTCCAGCTTCGTATCCTTGGGCTTTGATATCGTCACCTTGCGCGTTCGTCGAATGTTTGCAGCTGATGTGCTTCTTCAAGTTCGAGTATGTGGAAAAAGTGCTGCTGGGGCAGCTGGAACACTTGAAAGGTCGCTCTGGTACATTTCTCATTAAGTAGTTGGCATTGTTGCTGCCAGGTTCGTTGGAAATGGTTGTGGCGCTGTTGCCATGTTTGCGCAACAGGTGACGATCACAGTTGGATTTGGTGGTGAAAAGTAGAGGACAGTGGCTGCATTTGAAGGGTTTCTGTCCTGTGTGAGTGAGAATGTGCCTTCGTAGAGAAGAAGTCCAAGGGAATTTGCGGCTGCAGTAGGGGCAACTGACACGATTGGGTGCCAAGGAATAAGCTGATTTCTTTTTGACTGGCTGTACCGTCTCGGACTCTGACCTGAAACAACGCGAAGAATGAATTATTCAATGTCTGATAAGGACAATTCGGATGTTGAAATTTACATAAATGACGGAGAAAAATAAATTATCACGAGTCTTTCCACTTTATCGCTGATACATAATAATTTTCCTTGATTACTCTCCAGTTATGGGACAGACTTTTTGTATATAATTATTTTATGAGATAAACTGAAATTCATAAATTTTGCGATTGTCTGATGGAGGCAAATGAAGATAAAGTATAACTATAAAGGTAGATATACTTAGTTGTTTATGTTCATTTCATATTCATACAGGGTGACATTTTGAAAACTTCCCACCCTCAATATCTTCCTTCCAGTAAATAACATGAAAAATCGCAGACAGGTCGATTTAAGTTTCAAAGGGCACACTTCAAAATAATATATTGAGCCCTCTTGGTTTGATCCCCTAGGAGGGGTAGATGTTACCTTTTGAATTTCATTTTAAAGGGAGTTCAATTCTTTTTCTAATGGTACCCTTGTTCATCATTTTCTGTTGAGCAGTTTCCGAAAAAAGCCACGTCAATTAGAAAACTTCCTACCCTCAATATCTTACTTCCACTAAAAAATATGAGAAATCGAAAAGACAAGTCAATTTTATTTTCAAGAAAGACAATAAAAATGCATATTGTTAGCCTTCTTGGTTCAACCCCCTAGGAGGAGAAGGGGGTTTAATTCTCTTTTCAACAGTACCCTAGTTTATCATTTTTTGAATAGCAGTTTCCAAATAATACCGTTCTAAACTTACAGAAGTTATCAGAATTTGATGCCTGCACTGAGATGCATTGTTTTCAAGTTAGTATTATTGTGTTGACTCTATTTTCAGTACAAATGGTAGGGAGATTTTGAACTGAAATGAAAGTCAATACAATAATTATAACCTGAAAACTATTCATCTCAGTGCAGGCAGGTTCTAATATATTACTTCCGAACTTTTGTTAGTTTAGAACGGCATTTTTAAGAAACTGCTCATCAAGAAATGACGAACTGTGGTACAGTTGGAAAAAATAATTGAACGCCCTTCAAAATAATGTAACATCCACCCTCTTAGGGGGTTAAACCAAGAGCGCTAAAAATATACATTCAAAGTATCCTCCTCGAAAATGAAATGAAAATTTTGAGTGTCCCTCTTGAGAATGAAATCGACCTGTCTTTTTTATATCATTCACTCAATTCACTGGAAGGAAGATATTGAGAGTGGGACGTTTTCAAAATTTCAACCAGTATACTTCCGGAAAAATTTTCGGGACCTTGAAAGATATAATCATTTTTCTGAGACTAATATGATTTGAATATTATAAGTAAGAAGGTACATTGAGATCACCATGTTAATCGGGATAGCATATTATTTTTGAGTGTATATAGCAGTGTGTCTATGGAAAATTAAAGGTTGATATAATTTGAATATAGTAAGAATCAGGTAAGGATAAGCAAGGTGAAAAGTTGAGGACGAGGAGATGAAGTCGATGAAAACATGCGAATAGTGGATCACGCATTGTGAAATGGTGAGGAAATAAGTAAAAAGCCACTATCTCCACCAAATGTATTAGGACACCCTTGCACCATCAATCCTATTATATCAATTGATTACCTACTTGTTTTCGTCGGTGCCTGAAATATTTTCTTCGCTCGTACTTCCACTGGCGACCAGACCTTCTTCGTCTTCTTCGCTGGCCATTTCAGCATCCGGATCTTCGCCATTTCTCTTGAAGAAATCGTTGAACTGTTGCTGAGATGCATTATCCAATAATCGAGACACTGGCACCAAGTCCGAGCTTTCTTCATTTTTCATAGTCTTCTCGATCTTGAATTGTTGCAGCTCCCGCAGCCTATCTTCCAATATACGAGTCGTGAAGACATTTCGTTCTTGATGTTCGTTCTCCGCCGGCCTCGAATCTTCTTTCTCATCATTCTCGTCTATCACCAAATCACAATCTTCCTCATCCTCCTTTTTTCCGTAATCCTGCATGTCATGGTTAGCTCTTAACTGTTGGGCCAAAATGGCGAACTTAATTTTTTCGTTAAGCATGTCTTTGGTCTCGCCATATTCTGGCATCTTTGGTAACTCGTAGCTCGGAATGCTGATATCGCAGTATCCGGGTTTCGAAGGCATCAGAGGTTTCTTCCCAGGATTACCGACGTTGCCACGTTGTCTCTGTGACCAGTACTGCGGGTGTTGTTGTTTGATGTGCCTCTCCATGTTGGATCGAAGAGTGAACCTAGCTGAGCAATGCTCGCACGTGAATGGCCTCTCTGTCCTGTAACGTCTCTGCTTCTGTTTGGGCATTAATATACCGTTTTTTATCACCATCTTCACAGAGTTTGGAGACTGCATCATGTCGGGTTTATTTTGTGGGATTGGGCTATGCAATTTCGACATATTCTCCCCGAAATTCGGTTCGATAGTTAAGCTCAGTGGCTTCATTTGGTCAGCTTTATTCGGAGTAGAGAAATTACCTTTCATGACTATTTCTGGTTTTTGTTCCATCTTGAAACTATTATTGAAAGAAACAGTTGGACTCCGAAGCGGAGTTTGTGAATTATGTAAGTTCTTCAGTTCTTCGGAAACAACCGATCCACCAAACATCTGCAACCGCTGCATGCGTTCTTTCATCTCCTGGGGGTTTTGAGGTAAGTTTGTGGGAATGGTTGGGAAAAGTAAGGTGTTGAGAGGAAAACCTGGCCAGTTGGGGATTCCAGGAAAACCGCTACGATACAGAGCAAGCTGAGTTGCGTAAAGAGCAGCTGGATCGATCTTTGGAGGACTCTTGAGAAACTGGTGGGCAAAAATTTGTCCCACATTCGGGGGTAGTTGAGGAGGAACGTGAGTGGGAATGGGAGGGGATTTCTTTGTGAGATCTTGGGGTTCATCATCATCTTCTTCAGTAATATGTCTACTTATCTCATCGCATTTTTTCTTACTCAAGTCTAAAACCAAGTCTAAAGGTTGGTCGTCTTCTTCATCAAAGTACTCATCTTCAGAGTCATTATTGTAGGAACTGTTTTCTTTGAGGACCTCGATGCTTTTCACTTGAATTTTCCCAGGTGAGGTGGGATGGAGATTGAATTTGGAATTTGGCAGTACTGATCCATTTTGGTGATGAGTAAGTCTGTGCTCCTTCAAGGATTTCAGATTTTCGCAACGGATCATGTCGTTCATATTCGGGAATATTTTTGTGGGTCTAAGAGTTTGCAGTTCTGGAATCATCGGTGGAATTGTTGGTTTGAGAATAGCTTCAGATGGATACTTGGGTGTCGAACAATGAACCTTTTCGTACTCCTCATTATCATTTAGGTTATGTTTCTTTGAATCGTCTTTGGTATTTGGTTTGTTCATATCTTCATTGGTAGGATCCTCAGAAGGATGGTAAATAATGGATTTTTTAACATCATCTCTTGTAGTTTTGGCATGCCTATTTCTCAAGTGGCGCTCGCAGTTGGCTTTGGTGGTGAATGCATAATTACAGAGAGCACACTCGTAAGGTCTGTCACCATTATGTGTTCGCATGTGACGAATCAGCGCGGCTTTATCTAGGGAAGAGTGGGGACACATATTGCAGTGATATGTACCGTTATTGTTCCCGTTGAGGTGAGCCCTATTATGACCTTTGAGAGCTCTGAGATTCGGGAATACTGCTGTGCAAAGCCTGCATGGAAACTCACCACGCATTTTCATTTTTCTGAACTCGACTGCGAACAGATCTTGAGATTCCTCTTCTTCGTTTTTCTGAATCTCAGGAGACTGCTCCAGAGGCTTAGGCGTTGTGTTTCGTAATTCAGTTTGCTTGGCTTGAAGCTGCTGCAAGTTGATGTTGGAAAGAATAGACTGAATATCAGCAAGGTCATGGGTGGCATCTAAGCTCTTAACTATGTGTTGCCTGACCTTGTTGGGGCTTGGCGGTGGCTTTTCTGGAGAATTGTCTACTAGGTTCAACCTGGAGAAGAAGTCCATCCGTCTGAATTCTGGTTTGGAGATGATGGAAGTAAGGTCGAGACCATTGGTGTGATCCATAGGAATGCAGCTTTTATCGTGGATATCCAATGAACTTGAACAAGGAAAAGCTCTGTTGCATCTTTTGCATTGAAACTTCAGTCCACCAGTTACTTTGTGCAGGTTCATTTCGCATTCTCTTCTAGCGATGATTGGGAACTTCTCGCTCGAAAAGTCAACGAACGTCAGGTCTTTGAAACCAACCACCGGGTGTCTATTTAGAGTGTTTTCATGCGAAGTGGCCTTGTGAACAGTCAACAACTTGTTGTTCAGAAATACTTGTTTGCACATGTTGCATTTGGCAGGGTAATCGGGATGGTTGTCTTCCAAATGCGTTTCCAGTATGGTCACTGAGTTGAAGTCTGTTCTTTCACAGACTGGACACTTGAATGAGTGTGGTGCCTCAGTATCAGAGTATTCTTCTTTTATCCTCTTCTCTCCAGTATCGAGGTTCTCATTCTTCCTCTTGATACCTTTCTCGACTCTATTGTTGTTGAACTCGGTGCTCTTGGAGCTGCCAGTATCCGAACTACCGTCAGACTCGTAACTGTTCTCAGCTTTTTGAGAATGAGTTCTCATGTGTCTGTGCATGTTGCCATTAGTCGTGAACGTATCTCCGCAGTATTTGCAGTGGAAAGGCCGCTCCCCGCTATGCACCAGCACGTGTCTATCCAAGCTACTACTGGAGCTCAACACCTTGGAGCATATCCTGCAGGTATAGCCCTTTTCTACGTCCTGGACTTCGCTTTCGTTATTGTGCGAGCGAATGTGAAGGGTGAATTCGTGTTGAGAGGTCAGCATTTTCTCGCATATAGGGCAAAGGTATTTTCGTCCTGGAGAAGAACAGTCGCTGCGGTTGTCAGTGTCGTAGTTTTCCGATGGCGTTTTGGAAACGTCGGTTGGCTCGATGGTGGTGTTGGTGGTCGAGAAAATGCCGGAGTCGCTGCGATTGGCTATTACTTCTTTGGTCATCTGGTTTGGTGATGGTAGCGGTTCCATGCCGGTAACTGCAAGAAATAATGATAGTTCAGCTGGTGCCACAGTTTATTGTTTCTATGAATAGGTAGTTAAATTCATCGAAATAAATTGTACGGCGATATATAAGACAAGCGCTAGTGTATAAGTGCGTTGTTGATTTTTCATAAAAATGGAATTTAGTTGTTGCAATCGGTCTATAAGTATAGCTTATTTTGGGAGTTCTTTTCAATTCGAACTTTACTGTCAATCAATGCATAACGAATTTGTATTACCCTGTTGGTTTATCGAGTAAACTTTTTGACCATCTCGAATGATTCTTGTGTTGTTCTGCTATCTGTATACAGTAAAACGATAAGTTTAATGAGAACACCTCTCGGAGATTTATCAGGAATTGGACCTTTCGAGATTGTATAATCAAACATTTGTATGTGATATTGTAATTGGGCTAGTGAATGATAAATAGAAGATGGAGTTTTTTGTGACTTATTGTACAAATAGCCGTGACAAAATTGAATATTAATTGGATAAGCGGAATAAAGGTGTGCCAAACAACGTACACTTGGGTAATATAATTCTATTAGAGATCTCTCCGAATTCAATAATTCCAAATTTGAATTCCCCATATGTCACTGATTATTCAGTAGATAATACCAACTGATCTAGCACCCGATTTTTTGTTTTTTTCTTACTGCGCTTTTGGTTCATCAGATAAGAGTCAACACTTAGCAACTATCCTAATTGATAATAAATATATATGCATGTTTCTTAGCGCCAAGTCTCTTAGTGAAGCAAATATGAGTATACACCCTGTATTGAGCTCATTCCGGCAATTGGCACCGTCAATTTCATCAATCTTTCTATTATATACCAGCATACCTTTATTTGTCTCGACATCGATTCACGAAAGAATGACAAAAGCATCATAACAACTTTCCATGAATTTCGCGAATGATAAGAACATTCTCGTCATGCATATGATGTGATCATGACAAAATCCCAAGAAACATATGTTCATATTCACACTCGAGAAAAAAAATTCTGAAAACATTCTGGTCTGTACTGTGACCTTCATAAATGTATACAGGGTGCGATCGAAATAAATACTAGTGTCGAACACAACAAAATTCCCAAAATATCTGATTTTTCCAAAGTCGAGAAATTGTTCATTGAAAATTAACAATAGAGGAAAAAAAAATCGAGTACGCCACTTTAGTGCAATTGAAATCCTAGTGACTCTGCCGTCAGAGAGAATTCGCATTCTCCATGTGATGGAAATATCAATTCTTTCTCGGTTCCTTCAACAGAAAACAACTATACTTTCCTGGCTATATGCCACGACAATATTCAAGTTTTTATCGTGTGTGTTCAATAGATGTAATTCAATATTTGTCGTGGCATATAGCCATGGCTATTCCTGCAGGAAAGTAGTTGTTTTCTGTTGAATCAACCGAGAAAGAATTAATATTTTCATTACATGGAGAATGCGAATTCTCAATGTATTTCTTCATATATACCATATATATCCATTTTTTTTGTGTTCATGAATATATCTGAGAATATTCCTTTTCACTAAAATCCTAATTGATATACCTAGCGGTGTCCGATTTCCCACGAGCGAACACCTTTTTCAATACCCAAAGTGAGTCTCTGAGATAACCAGTAGGAAATACAATGCTCAATGAAATGTGACTTTTCAATTATGACAAAAAAACATGACTTAAACCTATATCCTACTCATGTTATTTGGTCTACTCGCAGTGAACCATTTCATGAAATTTTGCTTGGCTCACTACATTGTGTCTATTTCCAAAAATGAATAGCTGGGTCCCATCTTGACCCTCTATTGCTCTATCCCTCACTGTGCTCCGAAATATTTATCTTTAGTGTAATACTCGGTGTAATATTTCCAAATACTATTTTATTTCCATCTACGATTTACATTGAAAAATTCATATATCACAATAATTTATTCATCCCAAATATATAGGTATATATATATATGCAGGGTGATCCACGGTGGATGGCCTATTAGTAGTATCTGGAGAACGAAAAGACAAAACATTCTGAAAATTGAGATGCCTTGATAATTGAACATTCTCTATCTGTCTTAAATATTTTCATCGATACAGTGTTGTAACTTCTATCAGAAACAACTAGCAACTTCGTTATTTTGAATAGAGCACCCTGTATTTTATTCCATTTTTAGATTCTTCCTGAAGAGCTGATTTCATCAACGTATCACACTTGGCGTCTAGCAGGAATGATTACAGAGATATAGGGTGTTCAAAATCGAGATTTTTCAATTTTAGGATTTTTTTTTGTCGAAACTATTCATTATCGATCAAAACGGCTTACATGTTCCTATCTTAACGTTCGATTTACCATCTACTGACATTTGATAATTGGAACAGATACAGGGTGATCAGAATTCTGAATATTGCAGCACCCTGTATTTTTTCCAATTTAGTTTCAGTAGGTAGTGAATCGAAAGTTGAGATCGGGACATGTGAGCCATTTTGATCGATAATGAATAGCTTCGACACAAAAAAATACTAAAATTGAAAAATCTCGATTTTGAACACCCTATATCTCTGTAATCATTCCTGCTAGACCTCAAGTATGATGCATTGATGGAATCAGATCTTCAGAAAGAATCTAAAAATGCAATAAAATACAGGGTGTTCCAATTGGAATAACAAACTTGCTAGTTGTTTCTGATAGAAGTGGCAACACTGTATCGATGCAAATAATTTGGACGGATAGAGAATGTTCAATTATTAGAGCATTCCAATTTCCAGAATGTTCCGTCTTTTTGTTCTCCAGACACTTCTAATAGGCCATCCACCGTGGATCACCCTGTATATATATACATACAATTCATCATACATATGAAACGTTCACTTTTATACATAATATGAAAAAAAATAACAGGGAGGAACAAAGTGGGAACATTATAGCACAAAGTCACAAGCATTAAAAACATTTTGAAATATTAAAATTTAAAGTTGAGGAATTCATCGGTTGAATAAAAACTTACAGACGCTAGTAATGTCTTGACTCTCCTCTTGAAAAGGTGGAGTGAAGTTATTGTTTTAATTTCGGTAGGCAGACAGTTGAAATACCTAATACCGGAAAATGTAGGTGATTTTTCGTATAAAGCTGTTCTATGTTTTTTTGTTCTAAGTCAGTCACCACTTCTTGTTATACAACACAGTGATAGATGTCTACATGAATCGGTTCGTTTTAAATTGAATATGAGTCCTATATCACGCTTTTGAGCTATGAATACTCTGTTAATGTGGCTGCTACTTCCCCATAGCATTATGTTGTAGGATATAACAGAATTCATCAGTGCATAGTACACGTCAAGAAGCGATTTTTCGTCAAGTATATTTTTCAATTGAAACATTGCATACAAGTTTGAGCTCAGTTTTTACAGACTGAGCGTTACATGCGTTTTCTAGCTGATATAGTTATCGAAAAGTGTTCCTATAAAAATTTGGTAGATTCAGAAGAAGTGTATCGTTAACGAAAACTTCAAGTGTTGTCCCTATTTTTCTTCCATAAAACTCAATAAGTATTGCCTTATCGGCATTAATCATCAGCCTGTTATTATGACACCAAGTGACAAACCTGTTGGCAGTTGAGTTTAATTTATTTTCAAGTTCTACGGTACTGTCTGCTGCCTCCGCGATGATGTGTTAGAAGAATTTATATACAATTACCAAGACGTACATGTTCGAGTACATGTTTCTATATATTTGTGTAAAATTAATGAAAATACGATATTTTCTGAAAACTTTTCGACACTGAAAATGTCCATCCTGTATATATAGGTACGTCACAAACCGAACGGTTCCACATGATGATGTAGGTATACATGGTTTTGATATGTTCTGGGAAACATGGACGTCGACAAGACGTCCCTGCAACGTCATGGAACTGACGTCTTATTTCACCCTTCTAAGTGACGTTCACTCGACGTCGAGATGATGACGTGATTATCACGTCATAGAAAGTACGTCATAGTGACGTCATAAATTTGTGTGTGACGTCTCTGACACAAAATCAACAATGAGGGACATCACAGTGACGTGATCATTCGTCATCTGATTGCCTGGGAACTATTGCAACTTAGATAAAACGCTTTCTTGCAAATTGCACTTTAGAGTTGAAGTGACACTAGCTTTTTGTGGCTTGTTTGTGAGTTTATCGGACGTGATCGCATCACCCTGCTGGTGATGAACGATTTCTGTAATCGTCGTCCGTCATCCATAATTTCGTAAGACCTCTCGAACAATAGTAATCGGGTCAAGTAAACGAATATGCCGCCTGTTTACCAATAGAATACGGTTATGGAGAGACACAAAGACGTTTTATCGATGATGATTTCATTTTCATGTCAGGTACGCAGTCATGAATGCTGACTTTTATCTTGGAAAGCTGAATAACTACATAGCGGAATAAAAAAATATCAGTGTACCTACCAACGCCCGTCAAAAATTATAGAGGGTGTTGGTGAATAAGTACGACAAACTTCTAGTGATGGGTGATGCTTCTTTGTAGTATTTTAGGAAATATAAATTTTATATAAACATGTGTTCTATAAAATGCTTCGTTTTTGAGATACAGGATGTTGAAGTTGGAAGTATTAATTGGTTTTTACTTATAACCCCCTGCACCTAGGTCATACTATACACTAAAATTTGGAATGTTGAATTAATGACATAAAATATACTTTAGTCAGGAAAGTGTACAAAAATAATATTCTCTCAATTGAAAAATAGGTCCTGCTTATCCTGTATACAAGGTGTTTTTGAAGTAAGTATATACACATATTCAGCACATCGATATGATATACAGCATAACTAATATCCCCAAAATATCATATTTTTTCTAATTCTTCTAATTAACGACAATTTTCATTCCGAAAATTAAAGATCAAATGGGAAAATAATCAAGTACGCTACTTTAAAACAATTTAAATGATTGAACTCTAACCCCAAGTTTTATTTTGATCCATACATTTTTTTTATTGGTGCCATTCGATAGTACACGTCGTGCTTTTTCATGAGGGTGTGAAATATTTGCACTTATTTTAGCCCACCCTGTATTTTGCATTTTTGTTTGTGAAAATGAAAAAATGCACCAAACTAAAGAATATAGTATAAATGGGTAGGTATAGTTTGAAAATTGCTGCAATAATGAAACGGTTTTTATTTCGAATTTTCAACACTCTGTAGAAGACATCCATTTGATCAGGACATATTCGATTTATCTTTACGTTAAGTTCTAATCTTGGAATAAATCAAATACACAAGAATCTTCCCGGAAATTTCATTAATCTGAAATAACCGACATTTTCTCATTTTGTTCTCAGGTTCAAGATTCAAGATAAAATATGTTTTTGGTAAACATTTGAGCGGATGTAATCTCGAGATGGGAAAAAGCGATGATTTAATGGACCACAATGATACTGAACGTGAAAAAACCACAAGTGAGAATGTATACAGGTCTCGTTTCCTTTCGAAGAGCACACGGACCTTTACTTTATAAACATGGATTTTTTCAACAGTGTTGTTCAAGATATTTTCGTATAGATAAAAGTTATTATGTTTTTCATGCCGAGGTGGAAAACATCAGTGGTTTCACCTCGGGTTCCACGAAGAGATTATCTCTTCATTGTGGGTCTCACCAGAGATAATATATGAAAATAATGTGAGAATATTGAATTTAATTTGAATCACTGATTTTGCTATCTGAAAAAATCATGATTCTGCTAACATATTCATGTTCGAATTTGGAGACGGAAAGCATCAGAACTGGATAGGTTGTTTTCGTACTAAAGAAAATTTCTAAACATTATCTTGTGTTCTTATTTGACTTCACCTTGAAGTGGAAATTGAATTTTATATACCAAGTTTTGGTACGATTTGGTTCCGAATCTGAATATTCTGTATACAGGAACGTGTAATTCAAAATAATTTCTCACCTTTACCTATAGTTCCTGATGTTGGAGGAAAGCCTTGTTGAGGATTGTGGGGCATGAGAACTGTCCCCTGCATTTCGAAATCAGGAAAATCTGGAACAAAGAGTGAAAAGATCATTTAATTACATTATTTCAAAAGTTTGTGGCCACAACAAAGTATGTCAAACAGATCTTTGAGATTGATTACACAAGTGCGGTTTGAATAATTATTTCGGGTTGACAAAAGAAACAAAGATTCACGTGGTCTACCAGGATTGGCACATCCAAATATATTCCTGCCTCATCCATGGAAAAACATGACCAAGTGGATCCTGCTACAAATCATTTGTCAAACATGTATTACCAAGTGAGAACGGCTCTTCGGAAATCGGTATTCTTAAAAATTCTAGTGATTTGATCTCACAACAGATTCTGTAGCAGCTCTACATATTACAAATTATCTTTCAAACCTGTATAACAAAGTTAGAACGTCTCTTCGGAAATTCGGTTCTTCTGAAAATTCTAGTGATTTGATCTCACAACAGATTCTGTAGCAGCTCTACATATTACAAATTATCTTTTGAACATGTACCTATCACAAAGTGAGAACGACTTTTCCGAAATCAGGTTCTTTTGAAGATTCTAGTGATTGATCTCACAACAGATTCTGTAGCAGCTCTACATATTACAAATTATCTTTTAAACATGTGTATCACAAAGTGAGAACAAGTCTTCGGAAATTCGGTTCTTTTGAAAATTCTAGTGATTTGATCTAACAACAGTTTCTGTAGCAACTCTACATATTACAAAAAAATATCTTTTAAATTTGCATCACAATTATCACAAAGTGAGAACGGTTCTTCGGAAATCCGGTTCTTTTAAAAATGCTAGTGATTTGATCTCACAACCTTAACCCTCTGTGCCAGATGTGAGTGGTTGAACTGAGCATCATTTTGTATTGGATTTAAGTGTGATCCCTGCTTCTTAACACAATGGTTTTTCATTCACGTCAATATTTTATTTTTAAGAAAAGATATATACAAGTGTTTTGACCCTTTCAGCCCCATCGGGCTCTCCTACTCAAAGTTTATAAATATTTACTTGTATAAATGTGTCCAAATTTCAACGTATTTTTGCTTTAGTGCTCAAAATAAAACAGAATTGGCGAGATGGCGTCGCCTGGCGAAACCATTTATCCATTTATTTTCATACGTGTCATTGTATTGATTGATTTTCTTGATTTCCATAGAGTTTCTCGGCAGGTATGTGATAATTCATATGCATTTATGATAGTTAGATACTGAATATTAGTTGGACCTCTTTGTAACCGATGACAACCTCGACAGAGACATCATCTTCATAGATGATCAACAACCACAAGTAACCACTTTGCAGAAACTGTTTCACGCCATATCATGGATAAAACTGTAAAATTATATCGAATAAATATTTGAAAATACTTTTTTTTCTTAGGTTACCAGTGGGATATACATGACCAATTCAACAATATACAAATTTTAAATGATGCAAACCTGTAGGTGTATAACGTTATTATATACAAAATAGGTCAGAAATCGCAATTCCAACTCAGTTTATTCAAGAAAAAAAAGTAGGGCTGAAAGGGTTAAGAAAATAAGTGTTTTGAGAAAGTACGGCATTTTATATTTTTTATCGACAATAATTCAGAATCCATAGAGCATATATCTTGTCAGATTCTCTCATCTAGGATGCCTGCTTTTTCTTTATTTTCAGTAATTGATGAGGCATCTCTTCGCTGGTGGGTGCTAAAAAAATGGGGGTGTTTTTTCGAGTTATGCAAATTTTAAAAATCCATATTTTCTCTAAACACTTGCATCTCCTCTTAGAAAGAAGATATTGATGCGTGAATCTAAAACCACCGTGTCGAGAAATGATCACACCTCAATCCAAAACATGCTTCCTCGGTTTATTCACCCACTTTTGTCACAGGGCGTTGAAATTGAGTGTGAAATAAAAGCTTTTGTCTTTCCCTGTATAATGATCAAGCCATCGTCTCTTTTGAGAACTAAAATTCGGTCAGAATTTCATCGGAATCGGAAAAGAATTAGAAAAGTTACAGTGCGATCTATTTTTTGCTGGCCGGTTCTTTTTTTGCCGGTGAGTATATATTATGTGAGCACTACAATTTTCTTATCTAGGCATGCTTCTACCTACAATGGAGTCACCGTTTGGGATTTTCAGCGTCCACCCTAACCCAACGTTGATAGCGATCGATTGTCTCAGTTTTTTCAGTCACAACACAGTATGCATAATGATAAAAGTGAAGTGCACGCGGGTACCTTGTATAATCTATAACCTCCCGGTTGTTTTGTCTGTCGATCGGAACGTAACGCCAACAAAAATATACAGGGTGTCCCTAAAAGGTATCTACTACTTTACTATACTTCATTATACTTCAGACCAAAACAATTCGATACAAGGAAACTTAGCTCAGTATAAAAGTTGCTATGTTTACTCAAATTTGGTACGTTGGCTTAGCTTCATTGGGCAAAAAGCCCGTACCATATAATCATGATGAATATCATTACAGAGATGTTAAAGCCCTGTTGTTGAATAAAATATAATAGGAGGAACCCATGATATTATAGTCCTCTTGTCCATGACCGGTTGGTCATTATTGAATTGTTTATGTGGTGGAGTTGTGACTGTACGTTCCTTTGCCCCTCCTGATATTATAGTTCATTCTTGACTTTTTCGAGCAACCAGCATGTCCAAATATTTCTTATTCTCCATAACAAAATATCTTAACTAAATATTTTCAGTAAATAAACATCTAAAACTCCTCCGCATATGGAAATAAGGGGGCTGAATATGAAATTCAGATTGTGCATACTCATTTACTACGAAAGAAGTACTTTCGATAAAATTTGATTTCTCTCAGGGTTCGACAAAATTTGAATTTCAGTAAAGTAGAGCATCAGTCAACTTTGAAACGATTAACAGATATTTTGTATACAAAGATTTATACGACGAAAGATATTGAAATGTGCAATCAGCTATTTTTTGTTGTTTTTTGTAAACTGGGCAAGCCACACTGAGAAACTTTGTACTGAAGTGAGTTTGCTTGTATCCATTTTTTTCGTCTTATTAATCTTTTTGTACAAGAAAATGATGAACAATTTTCGTGATGAGAGTATAATTGAATTTCATCAAGAATACCTTTTTTTTAGTAATGAACAAGTTACGCAAGCCAAATTTCTTATTCAAACCCCTTTCTTTCTATAGGTGTATAGAACTTTTATGTGTTTATTTACTGGTAAAATAATGTTTCAGTCCCCATGGAATGTTCATCATAATCTTGATATGAGTTTTATCCCAATAAAGCTATGCCAACGTACCGTACCCTTAGAGTTTAAACATGTGATAGTTTTACTTATATAGGTTTTATATGTTTTACTAGTAACCGTACCTCATGTACTGATTTTTTATTTATACAACTGTCATGTTATATGTTTAAGTGAATAAATGGAATTTCGAAGGTCTGAAGGTTTTGTAATGACATTTTAGGGACACCCTGTATATCTATCTGTTGGAGATAGCGGCGAAAGAGAGCATATGTTCGCCTCCACCTGCCTGCCTCGTTCCGGCCTAAAACCACCTGCCCGGACTCGTGCTCGCGAGCTGGACCCCTTTTTTTATCCCCCGATACGCTGCAATTACGATTTTTATTAGTCGACGATATTGGGAAAAAACGCGCCGTTTCCCGCCGGATATATCTGAGATTAACGGACATTTTTATAGCGGTCATATGCCTACGAAGTCCGTTGAGACAGTTTCAAAATGTATCAAGCGCCGCACCAAACTTTTAACGTTTTACTTTTACGTTTCGTAATCTGATTGGTGAAGCGTAATCTGTAATTGAAGTGAAGCAAATGTCATTCTCAACAAAAAACGTCAACGTCTTGCGTTTTTTGCGTCTGGGACATCTCAATTTTCAACTAGAATAGAAAGCATTACCTCGGTTTTATCACTTTGTCCCTGAATAAAGCGAAACAATATCTATATGTCGGTGTCAAACTGTGAAATCCGTCATTCCCTAGAATGTCCAGTCATTTCACGTATTACCGGCAAACAGCGTAACTCTAATTTGCCTAATATAGTTTCAGGCATTCCCTGAAATGATGGAAGACAGAAGGAAGGTTTATTTAGGACGAGTCAGGATAGGTTGTTTACAAACAGTATAGTCTCTTTTCTTCTCTCTAGTAATTTTCCGAAAAATATGTACAATATTTTTTCCAATACTGACACTGAAAAATCAACATCTTTTATCAATTCAGATTTACATCTCCATTGAAGGAGTAATTAGTAAAATTTTGATATATCACGGATAGTTTGATTAGCAGTTCAGTTGTCAAACAAACTGAAAGGAACTTCGACTTGGCTGTCAGAAAATAAACGTTGTATTGAAATTCCAGGTGAAATTGTGACTAACTACAAAACCGAGTGAGAATTTAAATGACGTTCATTTTGATAGAAAGCTTGTACCCCACGTTCATGAAGTTAGGAAGGATATACTGATGAATATTGCGAGTAGATATTAAAAATACAGTATTCTATAAAATGTTTTGAAATATTGAAACCTTATGAATATCACACATGATACCATTGAACTATCATTGAAGTGGTACATCAACCGCCATAGCTGAAATTGTTTTGATTGGTTAAAAAAATGTGTCCTAGCCGAAAGTCATGGTTATTTGAATTCTTCAAAGGTTGCTTTCAGTTGTAATGAGATTTTTGTAGTTTCAACCATGTTTCAACCATATTTCGTTGACACTATTGACATGTTTTTCTACCTAGAATTTCTTCATCAATTCTTCATTATTAACCTAGGTTTGAAAGGTGTTACTTCTCATTAGTGGAAATCCTCGAATAATGGTGATTTCTCAAGTGAATGGTGGAAAAAATGGATTTCCTGTATTTTGGCGCTGTTTCATGTAATAGTGTCGGCATATTATACATGGTTGTGAAGCAAATTTGTAGCCCTATTCAATGGTATGAAAAACCAATATGGCGCCCATAATAGAAACAAAAGTTGTATGGTAAATCTCTGAAAGTAATTAAGATAGAATATTTCTGATAATCCCAATTTCTTAGTCATGATTGACGCGAAATTTCAAATTCTTTCCAGAATATTAACCAAGAAAATTAATAAAAATGAAATTAGTGATTATCAATTTTTTCAAAATATCTCAGGAACGGCTGGAGTTTTTTCAAATTGTAAAACGTCATATTGGAAAGGATTGAATTACCCAACTTTTGTCTCATTGGATCAACTTTCTATCTCTTATAAACCGTTTAGGAAATAGCAATACGTCCCTATTAAATCGGCAGGATCCTGTATATAGTTCGGGTTTCAGGACAAGTCTGGAAGTTTCAACCAAGTGTTACGGAAGATTTGATTGACCCCTAATTTGGTTTTTGACTTCATTTATTATAGACGACTAGTCGTCTCATAAAATGGCTGAATTTATGATAATTATTGAATAGGTCTATGTTGATGACATCATGAGATGGTTTTCCAAATATAGCATATCATTCATATAATCTCTGATTATATCAATAATTTTCGAGAGATGCGATCTTGATCTTGCTGGATTGCAATAGGTACATTGTTTTTGTTGGATTCCGAGTTCCCTATGGGTGTGTCAGTGATTCATTTCCTTGTTACAATATCCAATTCCTCCAGGACATATAAAAGGTTTCACTACATTTCAGGTCAGATCGATAGTATACCTACTCATTTTTCGAAGCTCAATATCATGAAAAATTTAGTTTTATACATCTTCGAAACTGTTGATAGCAGAATTATGAAATTTTGCATATCGGCCAGAAAGTCTTATGATATGCGATAATAATAATTTCAAAATTTCATCCAGAAATGGGTCAAACTGTGGGGGATAAAATAACCCCAACATTATGGGTTCGGTTGTTTTCCGAATTTCAGCAGAAAAATATGAAACTTTGAAGCCTTTTGAACAAATGAATGGAAAACATCAGAGAAAGAGGAACGTTTCCTTCAAAATATGTTTTTCTGGAATTCAATATATCTATAAAATAATTTCACTTGGCAGAAAAGCACTAAGCACTAAGCATTGAATCTTCTTTTCTGCCATATGAAACATATAATTTCATTTCCAAATTCGTTTAAATTTCACGGAAAGTCCAAATAATCCATCATTCTACCAAAATTCGATGACAATAATTTTGATTACCAATTTTTTATTGAAATTATTACTTGGAATGCATTACAACACACTTTTCCTGCCTGGGCAGTTCTTTTTCTGCCTAAGGCAGTGAACTTACACCTTTGCTGCCTGTTATAAGTGTCATTAAAAAGCCACTTTTAATGTCGTTTGGAGAAAAACGTTTTTTATTTTCTAAGTCTTGGTGGAGGAGCCAAGACTATTTGTTTATAATAAGTGGGTAGGACCCTTGATGAGGTAGGACATTATTTCATTTAGCCTGTATTCCATTGTGAGGGAAAAATTGAAAATCTGTCATCGAATAAAAATTTCAACCTATTTGGTGATTGAAAAGGATTCTTGGAAAAAACACTGTTCTTTCCAAGCGGCATAGAAAGTGGCTTTTCTATAACAGACAGCAAATTTTTTTTATACCTTGGCTGAATTCCTATAGCTTCGCTACGCTTGACTATGGCAGTAAATCAATTACTTTGCTGCCTAGTAAAACAAATAACTATTTATCGAATTTGCATTTTTGCATTTCGCCCAGCCAATGCTGCTGTTTTTTCACATAATTTCATACTATTTATGTCATATCTCTGAAATTATTTTTTTAGATGCTACTAAATATATTGTCCGTGATCATGCCATTGAATTCTTATCGTGTTTCCTAGTTTGATAACAGGCATTGGCAAAAACAGCATAGATAAGATGCACTTTTATGAGATAAAATCTTTCACGATAATTTACCTATGTTTACGTTTCATGACAGGATGGCAATGTTTGATTTAATTCCCATCTCATTTTCCGATAATCAGCACCATTATTTTTTCTCTAAGTGGAAATAAATTCAAGATGATCATACATTCTTAACAGTTACTGAATAATACGGTGATAATTTGAAAATGACTATAATGCAGTATCCACAAGCAAAAAAGGATTTTTAAAATTATACATCAAAATACGTTTCCATTCCAAGATGTTATTTCTCGTTCTATAGTTAAACTATATATGTTTCGTATATAAGTTTATTGTTTTCCTCTCGGTTTTCCTCTTTTGAAAATGATGATTATCTACGATAGATATATAGAATATTTTAGAAAATAAAGGGATAATTCGAATGCGGTGCAATAACATGATAACACGATAAATCACAGAAGAATTATTTTCGAACGTTCGGCAAAAATTATACAAGTCATTCATACCTATACTTCCGGTGATTTTAGCCTCTCCGAAAGCAAAGGCGTGTGTTCGGTTATCATTATAGATACAACTATATCAATTATTTCTTTCAAAATATTTTTTTTCGGCAACATAAAGAAAGCTATCATATAATATAATACCATGTACTTACTCCAAGGAATACCATTTGATTTTATCGATCTAGATACATTTGTGCTTTTATTGTGATGTATCAATAAAAAATTAACCATTTGGATGTAAGAATGTTATCGAGCCGTTGCATAATCTAAAATAATTATTGTTTCTGAGAAAAATGCTACGAGACAATTTCATTGAACTCGCATTCACATAATTATTTACCCAATGAACGATCTCCAAATCGAAAACAAACGATGTACGGGTGGAACGCTCGTCCGTTTCATGGCCAACTACGTGCTTTTATGTTGTTTAATATCCAAGGTGTATTTATAGATAAATCTTAAATTATCGGCCACAAATATAAACTAAAAGATGTAACTTAAGTGACGATCTATGTTCGAAATGTTCAACACTAAAATCAATTGTGATATCTCTACCTACTGACGCAACAATATATATTTATTGAATATTCTCTAGTGAAAGGATTGACTAAATAATCCAATTGGATCACCATAGAAAAACACCAGATATCGCAAATAGCTGTTTTGACCAAAGATCTCGCAACTGCCATTAGAATTCAACATTTAACTGCTAAAACCTGTAAAATCGTTGCGCAGTAGGTATATACCTATATTATTATGTTATAAATGAAATGTCGGCCATTGGTGTATATTCTAAATATGGAAGGAAAATATAAATGAGATAATTATTCTGATGATTTGAACTAGTTTGTCTTCATGATGTAACTCTTTCGCCAATGATTATCATTTATTAACAATTATATTTCTACCATTAGTGAAACTCAGCATCAAGGACGACCATATACATATAATGGGAAGAATCCTTATAGTAATGTTTACCTATATACATCAATAAATGGTTTCATCCTTTTTTATAAAGATCTTTAATTTGGTATCATTAATTCATACATATTTTATGTTCAAATAAGTATTCTGGCCGCTTTTTAGTAAAAAGATTATTCAGAGGTTGTAAAATTAAGTGCGTCATTCAACGTGTAGGTTTTACTATTCCAAACTGATAAAAAGAATCAATCATCCAGAGAAATTGTTATTGGTGAGTGGTGAAAACTAGATATTAGGTATATATCTTCCCTCCAGAGGTAAGTTCTCCAACTCCTCTATATTATAGCTTAAGAACCCACTATCATCTTTTCAGTATAGGTAGGTATATGAATAGTGACAAAATAATATAATACCAGAATTTCAGAAAAAATATTCGTCCAAACCAAAATGGCGGATGAAAACTTTTGAAATTTTATACCATAGGACTAGATGGCTTAACTAACTCGTGCTCTTGTGTATTTTTCAACTATCTATTGTCGAAAAAGGATATTGAATGAAATGTTTGCCAAAAAATCAACAATACCCTTTGAATTAACTCAATGTAAAATCTATACTATATATCATTGGGGCGTTGTTGTTGTTGTTGTTGAAATAGAGTAGAGGTCATTCAGGAGATATAATCCTGCAAATTAATAATCATTCGAGTTTCGCCATATCCTGATACCGTTTAAAAGTTCTTTTTACGGTTTGTTCTCAACCTTTTAGTCCAGATTCAACATAAGGTAGATAGATATATCGTTTTCCGATTTCATATGAAATAATTATATAAACACTGCAACCGTTTCTGCTATGTTTACTATTATAATAAAAAGAGGAGAGTTCGTGTTATACACGCTTTCTTGATTCAGAGATGAAACACTGGCGTTTTGTTTAGCAGACCGAGAATTTTGTTTTTAATAGAAAATATTAAAATACTGACTTGTGTGTTAACAATAATGATACAGTGTTAGTATAAGTCAATCATCTGCACGATAAAGAAAATTATTGGATGTTATAAATGTTGAATATTTTATTATTATGTATTCGTTATGTATATATATAATAAAAAGCTGATAAGATGAATTGAAATAAAAATTGGAAATTGTATCAGTTATGTATTTATGCTATATTATTTCCAAAATCGAGTGAGTTTTCTATAATAACAGCTTCATAGCAATTAGCAATGTTAGATTTGGAATCATTCATAACTTCATCGCAGTACCTATATCACCGAACATAAATAGTAGTGCGGATTTTTTTTCATCATTGAGGAATAGGAATACAATATTGGAAAAAGTTGTCTTTCTATTCAGAATCAAATGGTAGTCTATTTTTTTCAAAATGTGAATTGAAACCCGTTATAGCAGAAAATCTGTCTATTTTTTAGGATTGTCACCTCATGATTTTCTGATCAGAATCATATAGACTACATCATATCAAAAATTCAGCGAAATCCACCGAACTTTTTTTCATTTGCACCCTCCATTTGGTATGGGGTAATAATGAAGAAGTGTTGTTTTTCTACAAACGTCAAAAGATGACAAGGTTCGCGAATTGATAACAAATTGCAGAGTGACACTTTTTTCTCAGTTTCCTACGTTACCATGATACCTTGCACAAAACAATGCGCGAAGTAAAACAGTGCGCGAAGTACCTACTTCGCGCATTGTTATGTAAAATATATGAGATATTTATATTTCAACTTTATGTTCCTCAATCGAGCAAACATACACGAAATCATTCATTCCTGAATGTTCAACAATTGTTTCATCTCTGGAGCGCACGAAAGAAAATTCCTATTATATTCGTGGAACATCGTGCGTACCTAGGGAGGATAGGAGAAGGCCTTTCAAGCCAGTTCAACACTATTTTTATATCAAGCTGAGCATATTTTTACTTTAGAACTATATTTTTTGACGTTTGTAGAAAAAATGTTGTTTGCAACTCGAGCGCGAAATACTTTGGTCATCTCGACTATTTTTTCAACTCAGCTTCGCCTCGTTAAAAAAATCAGATCTCGATCACCAAAGTAGCATTTCGCGCTCTAGATACAAAAATAACTATTTCATAATTATTATCCGTATAATGAAACATTTCCTATCACTTTTGACAGTTAGATGGAAATCTTTTTTGTTTAGGTTTTCTTATGAAGAATCTATTTTCAGAAGTAATTCAATGGAATAAAAAGTTTTGAAATATCGTTAATTTTTTCAGAAATAAATGGTCAATTTGATCAAAATGTGAATTCAAACCCCCTGGCAAAAAAACTGACCATTTTTGGGGGTTGACTCAATGAAAATATTTTATACAGGGTGAGTCAATAGTGTGTTCTCCTTCGATATTAGCCAAACCGTCAGGTATATAAAAAATATCCGAAAGTAACAGTTATAGAATTTTATGAGAGCTATCACCTGAAATTATTTTCATATCTATAGGATGTTCGAATTCCAAGATATCCGCTGATGATGGGTGTTTTTAGATTGGACACGCTGTATATTATTGCATTATTCAATATTTCCTCAAGAGCTGATTTCATCAATGTTTCACAATTGGGGTCTAGCGGCAATGATTACAGAGATATAGGGTGTTCAGGTTCGAAAATTTTCAAATTTGCGATTTTTTGATGTCTAAACTATTCATTATTGGGCGAAACGGCTCACATGTCCCTATCTGAACGTTTGATTCACTATCTACTGCAATTCAATTGGAATGGATACAGGGTGATCAGATATCTTGAATTTTTAACCACTCTGTATTTGTTCCAATCAAGTGTCAGTAGATGGTGGATCAAAAGTTGAGATAGGGACATGTAAGCCGTTTCGACCAATAATAAATAGTTTCAACACAAAAAAAAATCACAAAGTTGAAAAATATAGCTTTTGAACACCCTTTATCTCTATAAACATTTCAACTAGTCCCCAAGTGCAGTACATTGGTGAAATCAGCTCTTGAGGGAGAATCTAAGAATTCAATAATATACAGGGTGTCTCATTTGAAAACACCCATCATTAACGCATATCTTGGAATTCGAACACCCTATAGATATGAAAATAATTTTAGGTGATAGTCCCCAAGAAACCCTATAACTGTTGTATTCGAATTTTTTCTATATATCTGACTATTTGGCTGATATAGGAGGAGAACACACTATTGACTCATCCTGTAGAACCACATGAACTACATCATTTCAAAAATTGAGAAAAATCCACCGGGACCCAATTAACCTAAAAAATTTGCGGGGTCCTTTATGTGTGTCATTTGGGGTCATGCCCAACCGATTCAAAAGAGCCACAGGAACGTTGATACAAAATCTAGAATCGGGGTGGCAGGGGTGTATTCCGGGCGTACGAATCCGAATCCCGGAATCTAGGACGCCGCGGTAAGCAGCAGGATGGGTGTGCCTCCTGCGACCATATCCTGCGACGCAGAGGATCTCCCGAGAGCAACCGTATCAAGATGGCGTCCGCCACCGCCGCTCTGAACAGTGTTGCCAACTTTTTAGCTTCAAATTTCCAAAGTGATGATGAAAATTCCTTTTTACATGTTTCAATTAGGTCGCTGCTTTCTTGTCTGTCTGCCTATATTTGCTTCAGATGTTTTAATTTTTGTGCTATATTTGAGGTACTTTCGTAATGTTTTACATTCTTATTACTCTACAGTATTTTGTGGGACTTTCAATAAATAAATGAATAAATGAAAAGAAGTTGCAATCGAACTTTCAGCAACTTCTCGTTGAGCGATCGAGATGAAATATTGCAGGTGCATGATATAGGGACGTTCTTTTATTCGCATGTGGCTCCTTCAATCCACCGACTACGTTCATATATTCTTTGGTGTACATACAGGGTGATTCACATAACAACCGACATAGAGCAGGGGCATGTAGGGGGTCCCAAAATATGGCAATTTAACGCAACTTACCTTACCAAGTTGCTTCCCTAAGGAGTTATAGGCATAACACTATATAACAACATGTCAACTTGCTCGTTAAAAGAAAACTTCCCGTTCATTTTAAAAACACTCAAACAACAATTACTCAATTGAACAACTCACTTGCCTCATTGTCAAGTTTGACATTTATTTTCATAGCCAACTTTTGAAATTTCGATGATTTTAAAGAACACACCTAGAGCGCGCGTTTTCATTTATTCGAGTTTTTGATGAAAATGATGAGGTTTTTCGAAAAATTACTGTGGAGTAAGAAAAGTTTTAGAATTGAATTGCCCACAAAACAAAGCAAAGATTTTTGAAATCCATCAAGTGTTAACAAAATTATGTTGAATATTAATGGTGCGCCACCCGGTATACCCCTTTTACAAATTTCAATTAAACTCTAGTTACTGTCAAGTAACGCCCTAAATACATCCACAAAGTGTACCAAATTTGGTTGCTTTAAATTCAAGAATAACGGAGATATGGATGTTTTTTCAAAATTTATTACTTCACTTTCAAAGCCTATATCTCCTTAGGGAAGCAACTTGGTATATAGAGGTAAGTTGCGTTAAATTGCCATATTTTGGGACCCCCTACATGCCCCTGCTCTATGTCGGTTCTTATGTGAATCACCCTGTATAATATTGTATTTGAAAGCTGTTTGCCATTTGCCTAAGGAAAAATACAAATATTCTTTCTGGACAAACAAATCACAAATAAAAACATCCATAAACGTCTACATCTATCACCTATCTTATACAAATTATTATTCTTGGAGCCTTAAACTGAGTTGAAAAGTACAGTGTACTACGACCAAAAGGATGTAAACAACGTAAGTTTTTTTTTAACCTAAAGACATAGTGAATGCATTGATTTACCTGTATAGGTGACAATACTATAGGTAGTGTTTCTTTTATTACACTGGACATTGTCTATGCAGAACGTTGTCAACGCTTTTTGTTCAATGTGGTTGCTCCCTTTGAAACACTAAAATTACATGGACAATGGAAGAGTTGTACGGTAGCGGAGAGCTATATTGAAGAAATTGCTACAATTAATCATCGGTCAACTCACAGAACTTCAAACTCGGTACAAATTTTTCAGTAACATTTGAAAATTGAAATTTCTATTTGAGAAAAAATAATCAGTCTCTTTTTCATGTACAGTTATAAATGGAACTTCTCTGAGTATATGATTAATTAATTATTTACAGAAAAAACAATTAGCGGGCGTTATGATTCATAATGCCCTCCATAACTCCCTAGGGCGTTAAGATTCTGTTAATGGCAACCGTTGCCAAGGTACCTATTATAAAGCAGTAGATATTGGAAAAGCGAAAAATAAATGTCGATTTTTATTCGTTGTTTCATATGTAACATAATATACTTAAGTATGTCATTATTTTGTTCGATTTGTTCTCTGTCAAAAACTATTTTTTCAGCTCATCTAATTTTTTTATCTGGTGTTGGTAGGTGTCAGAGTTGTTAGAACTGATAAATATACTTCTCATTTTTGTGTCATTGGCCTTTTGCTATGATATCTTCTTCTCCGTCAATGTAAGAATTGGTCGTAAAGTTCCACATTGAGAGTAAAAAAACGTAATACGGCTGAAATCTTCTCATAATTTGAGGTTTCCTATTTGTACAAATATTCAACATAATGTTTTTCGAATATTCTCGACTAAACAGGCCATAGCCTTTAGGGCAATCCGGCAAAATTTTGGGATTTTTGACGTTGACCTCTTTTTAGTTCATTAGTGCTAACTATAACTTTTCAACTTCAATTTCGGAATTGGTAAGTTATATTTCGGAAAAAGTAATCTAGATTTCAGAATTGGTTAGTTCGATTTCAGAAATGGTAAACTCAATTTCAGAATCGGTGAGATGAATTTCAGAAAAAGTCCATTCAATTTCAGAAATGGTGAGTTGTATTTCAGAATTATTATTGGTAGGTTCAATTTCAGAAGATGAAATCCTTTTATATGTTTGAAATGTAATTGCAAAAGAGAAGATTGTTTACAGTGGATGGAACGGTGTTTGAGAGCCCTATGTTGAATCAGATTGAACATATATGGGGTGCCTCAGAAGTGAAGAGCTTCTTGCAAGAGCATCGCCAAAGGGTCATAGCTGGAGATCCGAACAGATTGCTCAACCAGATAGAATTCAGACTGCGATGTCTTGAAGAATGTGCAGATCATTCAATGAAAATGATAACACCTCAAATGTGTTGGCATTCTTATAATCATGTGCAACGCCACTATCTTCCAGCGATTCAGATGGAAGGCATCAGTGGATTAAATTGTTTTTGAAAAGTTGAATATTTTAAATATGGTTTGTTAATCTCACATGCAATTGAAAACATTTCGAACAAATATAAGGATTTTTTTTATGATATTGAACCTACCAATTCTGAAATACAACTTACCATTCCTGAAATTGAATGGACTTTTTCTGAAATTCATCTCACCGATTCTGAAATTGAGTTTACCATTTCTGAAATCGAACTAACCAATTCTGAAATCGAGATTACTTTTTCCAAAATATAACTTACCGATTCCGAAATTGAAGTTGAAAAGGTATAGAGCCTTTTTTTTTAATTTTAGGTGGCCAATAATTTGCGACTTTTGGTAATCTGATTTGGCAACACCGCCTCCATACCCGAGTATCGATCTGAATCTGTACCGGTGCGTCGCCACGGTTACGTATCGCACACAGACACCTGCCTGCGCGCCCCCCAACCCCCAGCACCCCTTCCTGCTGCGAGGGGCTGCAGGATTTTCATCCTGGCGACACGTGGCCGCGCGCTGACCCCCCGCCCCACCCCTGCTGCGGCACGGCAGCGTATAGCTATTGCACAGAGCCAGGGCACAGTTAAAAGAACACAAATATATGGCCACAGTTAAAAGAATACAAATATATGGCCACAGTTAATAGAATACAAATATATGGCCACAGTTAATAGAATACAAGGCCACAGTTAAAAAAATACTTTAACTGTGGCCAGGGCCTACTCTACACAGAACGAAAAAGGTACGTTATATTAATGAAAAAGTACATCAAATCAGTGAACGTCAACATTAATTTTGGGCCGATGACGGGTTTCATTAATACAATGAACGGTCGTACGTAAATTTTCTTGTTGATTGAGTTATGACTGCAGTAGGTACGTTGAATCAACGAATAATGGTCATCGATCTATGTTTGCCGGTGATTGATATTACGAATGGATTTACATTGGTTCATGGTTGTTGTACATTGAATCAGTAAACAGCGAGCATGGATCTATGATGATAAACATTGGTTTATGGTTGATGTACATTGTATCAATTAACAGTGAGCATGAATATGTAAGTGCCAGTTACGAAGGACAGACTCAGTTTATCACAGCTGAACATTGAATCAATAATCAGCTAGCATGGATCTATGATCGGCGGTTACTGATATTACGAACGATAGACATCACTTGATGATTTTCTTCATTGAATCAATGAAAAATGAGCATGAATCTATGTTCGACAGTTATAGATGTAACGAACAAATTCTATTGGTATTCAACAGTGGTATAGTCGTCGTCGAAGATAATGTTGTCAACAGTATCGTCACTATCAGTAATAAGGGGACAATTTTTTCACGCATCAGAGTAATTAATTTCTAAAATTTTGAAAAACCCAAAATCGGCCCAAAATTATCTAGTACATCCACTGATTTGATGTGACCTGATGAATAATATAATATATACATTTACAAGGCAGTCGCAGAACACTGATGGTTTTCTTAATGACATATCATTTTTTTTTTGTTGAAATCTACCTAATTGTATTGAATAACAAATGTAATGAATATTTTTTAATGAAGTCAACTAAAAATGTTTCCGAAATGTCAAAAATACACTGAATGATCGAAGACTGATAAACTTGGACGATATTCAAAAAACAAATATTCGCTCACCTTATACCTTTTTGTCGGAATAAACAAATTTTGCCCTTTCCATTCATTATAATATAATTATAACTAAGTATCTGATAATAAGGGAAATGTTCCACAGAAATCTCTGCTATAATTCAATCACAAGTAATACCAGTCAGACGAACTCGACAGGCCCAGTCAGCACATTCTTTCTTTGTTAACTTTGAAATATGTTGAACTACACTCTACCAAAACTCGTTCGTCCATAGAACGGCGAAGCTTTGGAATTATTTGCCAATGTAAGTATTTTCAAGAACTAATAACCTCCCTATACAAGACAACGGAAATTTTGTCAAATCAGGCAAAATACTGATCTGAACACCTAATTAACTTGATTTTCATTTTCTGTAGAAAATAAAATGATAACAATGTGATGACAATAACCAGTAGTTGTAGAAAGAATAGTACCCAGCAAACATTTTGATATGGGTACAACATAATCGACACATTGAGTTGCCCATAGCAAGCCCAGCATAAACAGAAATGATGGGACTGTAATGGCCAATTAACGACATTGGTTACATATTAACGAGGTAGGGGGAGGGGTAGGAGGAGGGGTAGAGGGAAGGGTAGGGGTTTCAGGGGTCCAATTGATCTGGAAGTTCTAGTAACTCAATATATTTTTTTATGTTTATCATCATATTATATGAAATAGACACATACCAGATTTCAAGGAAACAATTTATGAATGACACAATGATATCTTCTTAACCTCTCTCTTCTTCCAAGATAAAACTCCTCAGAGTGACTGCTTACCGGCTGGTATATCTACATCTTCATCTTATTTGGGAAGCATTCCTCCAAAATATATTCTTCGTTGCGAGGTAGGTACTTCTGAAATATAAAATTCTTCATAAGTTATCATGAAGTGGCCTTTCTTGATGTCAGAATTCTTTCTTCATAGAAGTATGAGAAACAAAATACTCTGTTACATGAGTTCATAACTTGATCAATATATAGTCTGATTACGTGATATATACTTACATATGGAGGCACAGGCCTTATTGTTATTCACTTCAATGATAGAGACAGGTTTCCATAACCAAATATTACTTCTGATAGTAACGAACCAAGCAGTCCATGATAGTTACGCTTCTGGAGAGGTAGGAGCCACTACAATTATTATCATCACAAACACATGCATTTCATAACAAAATTTGGAACACTAGATAGGTAGATTGATACTTACTCAATACATATTATCATCATTGAAGAATCCATCTTCTATATTATCAATTGAGAATACTCCTGCCACCATAACTGCCATTATAACGACCAGGGAAAGTGATGAGCACAATGATATGACAACAAACCAGAGAAAAACGAAACATACGCTATCACTAGAGTGACATATAATAATTATCCAAATGATCAGCTGATTGTTGATGTAGACGTTCCCAGAAAATCCCCCAGTGGGACGAGTAGTGAACAGGATATTGGCCAGCAAGGGGCCACAACTCGTTAGTGCTCAACTCGTTCTATACATCATACCATCACAAGGCCATCATCGTATTTTCAACTGATGGTTACTTAGCATAGAGAAATCATCGGACATCACCAATACACCGGCATCGACACTTTCTCACACTTGCCTGCACTAGGCCGGAATTCTCCCGGTAGTTCAATGTTTGCTGAGTTAATATATCCTAATCGTAAGAATTGTGAAAAAAGTAATTCAAAATCAACAGGACTCACCTTTCTCAAATATGTTAGGTTTAGTATCTCATTGATGTGGCACAATTTCACAAATAGGTAGGAATTCTATACGAGCCACAGAAACACAAAACACGACCCAGCACTTTCAACTTTTCATTAACAACTGAACGAATAGAAATAAAATAAAATGGCAAATGAAAAATTCACCGCGTATTATGAAACCTTTTCATAGTATTAATGTTTGGCGTGATTGATCCATGGGTAGGCAACATTAATTTGGCGCCTGTTTTGGAAGTTGATGTTTCTTTTCATAGTATTAATATTTGGCGTGATTGATCCATGGGTAGGCAACATTAATTTGGCGCCTGTTTTGGAAGTTGATGTTTCATTTCATGAAATCAACGTTTAGTGTTCATTGAAACAATGAAGACCATTCATTATTTTCTTATGTTTGTTGTTGATAGATCCATGACGAAAAGTTTATTGCTCCAATGATGAAAAACATAGATCAATAAACATAAAACGTTGATTCAATGAAGTTTTTCATCACATGAATAAAAAAAATGATTAACTTTTGATGTTTCTCGTTCATTGTTCAATGTTGGCTCGTTCATTGTTTCAGTGTCTTGCGGTATGAACCCATCATCAGAAATGATTGTAATAATCATCGATTCGTAATATTAATGTTCAAAAAATTGACGACCGCCGTTCATTAATTTTACGTACAAAATTATTTTCTGTGTACCTCACATTTTTTCAACTCAGGTTCTTTTGGAAAACTGAACACAGTAACATAATTGCGAGGTTATTTTTTGTGGAATAACTGCTGTCGCAACAGGGAACACTGCATTGAAATGCAATGGAATGGCATTATTAAAATTTCACCCTGTAGGAACATTCTCATTACATGTTACTTTTTGTCTTCGAACATACCTGTCTTCAATATTCCATTCAACACTATAGCACTGAAACAATTCGTACGTCTGAACCATACGCCATTCAGAAATAAAATGAGTTAAAAAGTATATCGTCCTTTACCAGTCCAAGGAATTACCGCGAAAGGTAGGTAGGTATAATGGCCCATTTTTTACGCGCTCCTCATATTTTTTCACGATTCTATCCTAGGTTGATATACTGAGTTAGTTTTATCTTATTCCGATTCCAAATTTTCAAAAAATAGTATTTTGTAGTACAATGTCCTGATTTTCAATAAAATGGTATTTCTTGACAAGGCCATAATTCGGTATTGGATTCATTTTTACTCCAACAGTTGGGGTATTCGTTGGGGATCATTTCGTATCGATTGAGTGTGCTTCTAAAATTTATAGTAAATGAGCTATAGCCTATCAATTACGAACGCACCAGTACGAACTGATGACAGAGCACACCATCCGATATGGTGCTCTGAAGCGCACTTTACTTTGTTTATGATTACTTTATCTTGATTTGAATAAATAGTTATTCGGAGGAATAAAAACGAACATTTGGAACTTTGGTGGCATAACATCATTCACCATTGTATTCGAGAAAAATCGCTCATCCTGTTGAAAATCCTGATCAGGATAATGAAAAAAAAAACAATTGAATTATGCTATTGTCATCGGTTTTTGCCCTTTGGTATGTGTGCGAAGTTTCGATTTGATTCGACGATTTGAAGTTGTCCAAAATCACCCGTCTCTCAGGAATACGAGTACTTGGTGCAATAAACTGCCATATCTCTGGCTATACAAATCATTGTGAAAAAGTATTCGCATAAGGAATAAAAACGTACATTTGAAATTTTGGTGACGGAACATTTGAAATTTTCGTGATGGAAATTTGAAATTATGGTGGCGGAACTTAAACAGCCATTTCATGGCGAGAGAAACAAAAAAGCGCTCATCTTGAACATCCTGATCAGGATGAAAAAGAAAACAATCAAATTATTCTATGGTCATCGGTCCCTCATGGGTGTTCGAAGTTTCAATTCAATTTAACGTTTTGAGGTAGGTCAAAATCACGTTTAAAGATTCCGTTACATACAAGTATAATAATAATAATAATAATAATAATAATAATAATAATAATAATAATAATAACTCGTCTTTATTCATCCATAAAATTATAAAAGGTGATATAGATGAAATGGCGAAGTGTCACGAAAGGGTGTTTTTCAACTTAACCATGATGTGTTAATTGATTATAAATACATTATAATATATAATATTGAATTACATTAATACTAGCTAAAACTATGATAAGCTATCTAGCTATGTTTATAATACTATAGGTTTATATCGATATCAATATAAGAGAATTAATGAAGAGAATATAAAATGTCAGTAATAATCATTAATGAGCTAAGATACGTTAGTGAAACACTGCATTAACCATAGGAGCCAATTGATTTCATTCAAGATCCAATTTGTGTAGATAATAATAATGATTTCAACTTTTTTTTGAAATTCAAAATACTATAGTCATAAAATTCATTGGGTAGTTGATTATATGATTTACAGGCATTGTACGTGAAGGAACGTTGAAAGGTAGACGTCTTATGTTTATAGATTGTCAGCAATCGTGAATTCCTAGTGCAGTATTCGCTGGTATCACCTATTCTTGTTTTTTTAGTAAATACGGAGGTTTTCCAATCTTTAATATTTTATGAGCAAGAGTGAGTAAGTGTGATTTTCTAACATCCAATAATCTGAGCTTACCCGCTTCTAGAAATTTATGGCTAATGTGGTCATACTTTCGTATTCCATGGGAAAATCTGAAGCAGGAGTTCTGAATTTTCTGCAGGCGGTCACTGTCGGTTTTCAAGAGAGCTGGTCCATATACACAATCACAATAAGCAATTTTTGAAAGAATAAGAGACTCACAAACTTGAAGTTTCAAACTAGAATTCATGGCATGTCGATTCGGGTAAAGCTGTTTTAAAATATTGTAAGAACCACGACAAAGTTGATTGACATGTTTTGTGAATCTCAATTCTGTGTCTACCCATAACCCCAAGTTTTTTACCTCGTTCCTAATGGGAATAATATACGTATATTGTATGAAGCATATCGAAAAAATATAAATGGACAAATAGCTTCATCGAGAACCCAAATTTTGATAAATGTCAGTCAAAATTGTGTACATGATTTCTCGAACATTTTTCATACTTTTTTGGTCAGTATAATCCAGGGTAGCAATAAAATGATTACACAATCCGGTATCTGGACCTGGATTGACACGAAGTTGTGTGGACCTGGAGTTGGAATCAATTCTTTTCACCGTTTACATACCAAGCTAATTGTAGATTTTAGGCTGGAAGACCTCTCGATCACTGCGACCGAGAAAATCTATTGTGGTTACCCCTATCTAGTTTTAGTCCTCTAACCCTAGACTTCTGATGAAGCCCAGAATTTTCCTGACTGTCAAATTTTCCACCTCAGCAGGTGTGAGGTAGACCTGTTCTAGGTGATTCAGCCTTTGGCGGACTGATTGATTGATTAATAGCAGAATGATCAGTCAGGGTTTGAAGCCCAAAACACTGCAGCCTTTGGGCCAATTGTATTCCTGATCATGCTGTTGACTTAGGTGAACAGGTTCGCTACCTTGATGAGGTTTAGCAGCCTCTTCACCAAATCATTCTTTGAAAATGCCTCTTGAGAGTTTACTGCTCCCAGAAGGTTGTATCTCCAACGCGCTAGTGCTTCGCACTCCAATATTACATGGGTGGCAGTTTCCTCCTCCTCATTGCATAGTCTGCATATGGGCGGACTAATACTTTACATGAGCAAAGTATGTGTTCCGCGGTTTCGGTTGTTGTTGCAGAAGTGGTCAGTGTCAGTCTCTACCAGGCCCATCTTTTTGAGGTGGTACCTCAGAGGGCAGAGTGTCCTGTGAGAAAGCCTGTGATATAATAAGAAGGCAGACTTCTTCTAATCAATCCAACCTGACTTGATATGAATAAACCTTCTTCCTATATAGAAAGTATATTGTTGCAGGCGTCTAGGTGTCAAGGCGTCAAGTCTACCGAAAATTTTCGAAAAACTCCGTTCGATACTGAAAAGAACATCTTCGAAATAGAAAATCACTATGGGCCTTAATAGTCAATATTATACCTATACAGTTTTTTTTTAAATTAATCACTTAGAAAAAAACAATAACAGGTATCGAACCCTGGAACACCACGCAAGCGCAACTTTTGATTGGTCCAAATTTTCAACAGCCTGCTCCGTAGACATAAATGACGGTTGTTTTGGGTGCTGTTGCTGTTTGGGTATTTTCTTTCTTGAATATCATATTGTAAAGACTTTTACATCCATCCAGCATGGAATACTGAATCTGATATGAAATGAATGTTCCATCACTAATCACTACCTACATTATACGTGTGGCAAACATAAAATATCTCGTCTGTTTAATGATATAGTTTTATATTCACTGCCAAAATTCAATATTATTGACAGCCTGATATCCTCTTCTTCGCTCTTTCAAACACGATTACAAGCACTTTGATCCAAAGTCATAAACATTCCTGATGGTGCTATCAGATTCAGTGGCTGTATTCTGTCAGAACTCATCATTTTTGTTGTTCATTGTTGTAAACTTGTACTGTGTTGTTGAAAACTAGCAGAACTACATTTGATTATATTCAGGAAACTAGATACATATATACTTTGTTTAACGATGACCGCCCATTCCGAGCGCTTCTATAATAATTATCAATTAAGGAATGCCAGGATTGTACCATCCATTTTCTTTGATAACAAACTCTTGATTTTCTTGAAATGTTTAGTTATATCTCGGTGATTTTAATGTGAGTATGACTTACAATTTATTGAAATTTCACTCTGCAAACTTTCTCCTTCTGACTCTGACTGATTATAAATTTAAGAATATTAATGCCGATGCCGATCTGCATTTCTCATAATTTTTCAAGAGCTTGTACATCAGGGTGATTCAAACTTCCCGCCCTTTGATCATAACAGGAAAAGTAAAACTGCAAATGCAAATTTGGCAGAGGGAATTTGAATAACTCTGTGTAAGGTATATTTTTTTGTATTGAAACATATTCCAACTCTTTTCAAAATGGTGGAAATGACGTCAGAAGAGGTATTTTTTCCACAAAGTCACCATTTTTTCTTATACTCTGAAAAAAACATATCATTTTTAACATCTTCCATCCCAAAACTTTGTTTATATCTTCATCAAGTTGATAGCTGTGGGACTCCAAAGTTGGCATTTTCAAATAAACCTCAAATGACCCCGCTGTAATAAGAATCAATTCTGTCGGAAAACGAATTGTTTTGTGAGCAATTTGATTTTGCATTCATTTGAAACCGATTGAAGCTAAAAACTGGCCGGCACAAAATCACAATTTTTTCTCATGTTCTGAGAGAACATACACTGAAAAAAAAATTGAGTGAAATTTCACTCAATGTCCACGCAATAATGAGTCAATTTCGGTCCACGCCCGATTGAGTTGAAATTCCACCCTACTGGACTGTGTAAAATGGAAATTTATGAGCCGATTCCATCAAATTTGTTATAAACATTCTCATTGATAGGAAAACTTGATGAAATATCTAGTTTGAGTTGAGAATTCACTGAAAAATTTCAATCAGTAAATTCACTCACGACCACATATGCATTCAATCAAAGGTATTTTCTACAGTGTATTTCTTTAAACGACTTTCATCCAGGAATTTTTTTTCTATCTTCATTTGGTTGATAGCTAAGGGACTCTGAAGTTAGCATTTTTCAATAAATCTCACGTGACCCCAGCGTAACAAAAATCAAGCCTGTCGGAAAACAAATTGTTTTGTGAGCAATTTGATGAATTTGATACATTTTGCATTCATTTGAAACCGATTGAGGCTAAAAACCGGCCGGCTCGATTTTTATTACGGCGGGGTCAAGAATTATTTAAAAATTATTTTTCCACAAAGTCACAATTTTTTCTCATGTTCTGAGAAAACATATTTCTTTAAACGACTTTCATCCAGGTTTTTTTTTCTACCTACATTTGGTTGATAGCTATGGGACTCTAAAGTTAGCATTTTTCAATAAATCTCACGTGACCCCGGCGTAACTAAAATCAAGTAGACCGGTTTTTAGCTTCAGCGGTTTCAAATGAATGCAAAATGTATTAAATTGCTTACAAAACAATTTGCTTTCCGACAAACTTGATTCTTAGTTCATTTGAGGTTTCTTTGAAAATGTCAACTGTGTTGTCCCACAGCTATCAACTTAATGAAGAAAAAAAAATTTGGGATGAAAGATGTTTATAAAAATGTGTTTTTTCAGAATATGAGAAAAAATTTTGACTTTGTGGAAAAAATAACTTTTCTGACGTCATTTCCTGTTATGAGCGGAGGGCGGGAAGTTTGAATCACCCTGTACATACCTATACTCCTTTTTATAAACATCTCGCAAACTATTTGAAATCTTTCAACTTTCATCATCATACTTATTATTGATGGGCATTCAACCGACTTCGTATCTCTTTTATTTCAGAGATTTACATTTACATGACAACGAGACAGCAAAATTTACTCAACTCGAGACATAATTCTACTCTCATTATTCCCCTCCTTGAAATCGTTGATATTTCACTGTATCCCCAAGTTCCGCTGACTGGAGATGAAGTATTCTTGTGGGAGAAGATTTCATTAAAACGTACCATTTCCGTTACGGTATGATGGTCATCCTGACTGTCTTTCATAACACACTCGTATATAGGCAAAGCATCTTCGGTTTCATTATTTTATTGTGACGGAATTTTTCGAGCTCGACTTGTGAAAAATAAGGAGTTGTTAGGTAACGTCGCTTTATATGATTTAAATGAAATTAATAAAGATCGTTATCGTTCGGTCGATGAACATCATACACATTACATCATCTATATTAGCTAGTAAAAGTTGTTAATTCACCGATTCATAAGCGTCTGTTAGCACTACTTACATTAATTGTTATCGCGATATAATATTTCATGGCCCAGATTCAGATTTACACCTCTGATGTGAAACAAAAATCGAAAGAAACATTCTCGTTTCAGGCATGCATCCCACTTCTGATATCAATTGGAGTATGACGAATGTTGGAGCAAAATCATTTAGATAATCCCCGTTTTGAAATTCATTCAATAACTTTATTGCTTTTGAACTTCAGGTTACTGATGAGGATATGATATCCGAAATGAGTTTTACTCGAGTTAAGTCATATAATCTGTTTGTGAGAGATATAATTACCATGTCACTGATACGAATGATTTTTTTGGAAGTTCCAAGCTCATCAAGATCAGAGTTCATACAAGTATACTTCTCCTATACATTTCAATTTTCATTTCAATACTGAACATATTGGTAAGTTATATTTTTATATCATAGTACATCATATTATCCTCAATTTCAGAGGATTTTGATTTTTCATGCTCTCTTTTTGGATATTCAACACATATAATTCAATGTTCGACGTGGCAAATAGCCAGGAAAGTAGTTTTCTGTTGAATATTCAGAATGATATTATATGCATATCTTTCTATAATGGAGAATGCAAATTCTCTACTTCAGAAGATTTCTTTTTCAAATTCTTATTCAATATTCGTCGTGGCATATAGCCAGCAAAGTAGTTGTTTTCTGTTGAATAAACCGAGAAAGAATTAATATTTTCATCATACACGTAGAATGCGAATTCTCAATGTATTTCTTCATATATATATATCCATTTTTTGTGTTCATAAATATACCTGAGAATATTCCTTTACTGGTACGAAAAAGTAAGTTTGTTAAGTTTTTGAGGAGTATACTGACATTTGAATATTCAACAATTTCAACTGTTTCATGTTATCATTTGTTCTTTTCCGCTCGCTAGCAGAAAAAATAATGCACCTAACACGTGTGGAAAGTATCACTTTCCGCACTTGTTATAGTTAAACAATTTTTAAGCATACTGCGATCACAAAAACTCCATCAAAATACTTCCATATAGGGTGTTTTTTACCAACGTTACACTTTTGGAATAATTGCAGTTTTTAAGTCACCGTGTATAATCATTTTTCCAAGAATTTCAATAAGACCATACATGATGGAAGTCAGCATTAGATATCTGGCTACACTGTGAGAAATTCAGGCCAAGAAAAAGAGGAGAGATGCGACAAAGAATAATGATAGCCTGCAGAGAGATACCACCAGAAGAACTTAGGAGAGTTGAAAATAATAGAGAATAAAGGAGATTTGATCGAGAATACAAAAATCTGAACTAGTTAGGAATGGTTGCTGTTTTAGTTTTTTTTTTTAATTTTTTTTAATGTATTTTATATTGGTATATTTAGTTATTGCTTCTTCTTTTCATTTATTGGTAGAAAATTTAAGTTTTTCTAGTGATTTTATTAGGTATTTGTCTCACTCTGTAGACAGATGATGTAATCATGACTATACTATAATGCCTGGTATCAATAAAATTTTTATAAGAGTTATTATACACGCACATTATTACCAATTATTATATCGCGGTGACTTGAAAAATGCAATTATTGAAAAATTTTAACGTTGATTAAAAACAACCCTTATGAGATATTGTTCTGAGAATTGATTTGTGACTAGTCCAAATCGATTGCCACTATCAAAATTATTGTGAAAAAAATGCCTAATCCGTTTTCTTTAATTTTGCTGAAGATTTTGTGATGCAGTAGGCCAAGAAATTGTGTTTGATATTTTTTTTGATCGAAAAATTTGCCCTAAGAATACGAAAGTACAGGAGTGGGGTGGACCAAATTGTAACACACTGTACATACATTTGTAAGTATAGTTTCTGTATTTCGCAAATAGGAATTTCTGTTTGGCTATAGTATTTGGCTAGATATCGCCCTGATCAAACACGGAATGCAATTGCAAAAATTTATCTCGAATGTGTACTCATCAAAATGCCAATCTCTGCTGTATCTATTTGTACCATAACAGGAGTGTATTTATATAGATTAGAGTATTCCGAGAAGAAACTCAATAGCAGTCCATAAAGGATAGGCTAGTACCAAGGTGAGTAATATTATAAACCACTCAACAACGCTAACCTTAAAATGCTGACAAAGTGAAAATAATAGAATGAAGAGTTTCTGGAGAATATTTATATTTTCGAATGCTGTTATAATCGATCAGACCTATAACTTCAAGAAGCCTTTTTTTATAAGTTTGTTGACTTTGTTGTTGATACTGGATCAATTCTAATCAGCATTCTGTATATTATGATACAAATCAATTTAAATATAATACAGTGTGGAGACTTCAGCTGGAATAAATTCGTTAGCAGGAAGGTGAATATTTTTTCTGAAAATTCCCGGCATACATCAACGATTTGATGTATTTACTCACCTTTTGCAAGCAATATCGTGAATATATCCCTCCAGGGGTAGCTGAAACAACCCTTAACATGATTTTTTCAAATGTAACCCTATGGCTCGTGACCCCTCATTGGAAAGCTAGTGGAAAGAGAAATCCAGCGTATAAGTCAAATTTCAGTTTCTCATACTTTGAAAGGTCGCATAAAAGTGAAATGTTACTTTAAGATTCTTTTTTTTTCAACGTTTCAATCGCTCAAAATGTGTGTTGAACAATTGATGGTAACATAGATCTAAATACATGGTAATTATTCGCCAGAACTGCTATCTGCTATTGTATTCCAGTGTTTTTATAGAGCCGCAAAAATAAATTTTGATTTTTTGCCGTATTCACAGTTCACAGAAGCTAATTTATTCCAGTTAAAGTCTCCACCCTGTATAAGTACAGATGGGAAATCCAGCAGAATTTTCATATGTGAGAATTTCGTGGTGTTGAGTAGTTTATGTGAAATATTGATAAAATTTATCGATTCAGTGCATTTTTCTATTATGACATTGCTGATGGAGATTATGGATCTCTATATCTACCGGTAAGTATTTTATTTACTCGACCCTGTACCTGCTATTGACTTTATACTTACATCAAAAGAGCAATCGCGGTGGATTCTCATGTAATTTGTTCGATTGAATGTTATTTATAATAAGGTGTCTTCTAATTTTCTTAATAAAAATGGCCCTAATCAAAACAACAAATAGGATATTTTTATGCCACACAAGTGGCTTATATAGCAAATTTAATTATTGATACCATATTGATACTAAAAAAATAGTACTTATAGTAAAAAAAACTGAGAGATTGAGCTACTATGGACTCATTTTTTGAATTATTTTGTGTAACTATAGTGTAGGTCAATTGAATTTCATTTCACCTAGCAATGCTATTGATAGTGAATACTGCTTCGGGTTCCTCCTAAAAGAATGTTTTTCTGCAACCGACACAAAAGTCGTCCATTGTGATACCAAAATTAGCTCTTGAATTGATGTTTCTATTACTGACACAAAAATAGGTATGTTGCTAGGCTAGGCATTTAGTTCCTAGGAGTTGAAGTTGAACTTTAGTTCCTAGGAGCAAAACTTGAACTTTAGCTCCTAGGAACTAAATAGAGGTCATCAAGAATAAACAACATTGTTATGGTTGGTTATTTGGGTTGTGACGCATACCTGATTTGTTTCCAATTTCGACAGATTTGGCATTTCATACTCATGCTGGAGATATAAATACACCTTAGTATAGTCTTTCAGTATTCACACTAGTGTATATACAATCAAGGGTATAGTTGAGTATTTTTGTTTTGATCAGGAAAGCCTTCAAGATTCACAGATTGATATGTATTTCATTCGTTATTCTCGGGATGGAAAACTTGTTTTTGAATCGTTTTTGAATAATCACGGCCAGCAATAAATTTTTGTCTCAGACAACGATATTGTTTACCGACATCTGATTATCAAGCCAAACACAGTGGAGTATGTAGAGAAATATGAAGAGTTGGAAAGCGACCCCATCATGGGAATGCCAACGGATGGCATAATTCCAAAATATAGCTTTGAAAAAACTTTTAAAATAAGTATAACGGACAGAGAGGCATGGAAGGAAGGCCTCCTATCAATGCAGACATTGCTGTCTATACGGACGGCTCCAAAACTGAGTTTGGATCAGGAGCTGGTATTTATGGGGCCAAGCCAAAGACAAGAATCTCACTGAGCTTAGGTAAATACGCGACGGTGTTTCAGGCAGAAATTATTGCAATACATCATTGCGTGAAAGAATTGATAAGGCAAGAGTTTAAAGGCAAAACCATTGCAATCTATTCAGATAGCCAGGCGGCAATCAAAGCAGTCAACTCTATGCAAGTTAACTCAAAACTAGTATGGGACTGCTTAGAAACCCTAAATGCACTGGGCAGTCAGAACAGACTGACTCTAGCATGGGTACCAGCACATACAGGGTACGAGGGCAATGAAGAGGCAGACTCACTTGCCCGAGCAGGAGCAAACAAAGCTCTGAATGGCCCAGAACCCTTCTGTGGTATTGCGAAAGCTATACTAAAGACTAGTATCAAATCATGGATGCAAACCAAATCTCAAGAATGGTGGAACAAATCGCCAGGAATGAGACAGGCAAAAGAGTTTATTAAAAAACCATCGCCAACATTCACAGAATATCTACTAAGCCAGAAACGAAGTTCAACTAGAATACTAGTGGGACTTCTCACAGGGCATTGTAGGCTCAACAAACACATGAGTACGATAGGTCTGACTGAAGAACTGCTGTGCAGGTTCTGTCAGGAAGAGGAGGAAACAGCAGTACACATACTTTGCCACTGTGAGGGCTTGTCAAGACTAAGGTTCCTTACGCTGGGTGAGGAAAAACCAGAAGCCCAGAGATACACAGGGGATCTGAAAGCTAGCCTATGGAGTCTCATAGAGAAGACGGGGCTAGCCGAAGAACCCTAATCGATTTTGAGGGCAGACACAATAGATCTGAAAAGGTCGCGGTGTGGAGGCAGATAGCCCGAAGGCCCCATTCTAAATCTAATCTAAATCTAAAATGTAGAGAAATAAATAATCGCTTTTATTATTGTTGACATGCTCACTAACCTAACATTTTCCACGTCTTGTTTCTATACCTGGCACTGGCGCGGTATTTGCCATTAGAGCACCTGGTTCATACACGAATATGTCACTCTTTAGTTGTATTTATATTGAAACTAACAATTCGAACATACTCGAAAATTGAATAAACCTGCTGTTAATGCAGGTAGAATATTCTCACCCCACGGATTATTTGTTGCATTGCATACATATAGCACGGCATTGGTGGTTACTTCTCATATTTATTTGAGTTAATTGTTTCGCTTGCAGAAAAAATAGCATGTTTCATTCGGATCAAAAGTGACTTTGTCGTGTCGCCTCGCCAATGCAAAATTCGCTTGTCAAACAAAGTGTCACTTTTGATCCTAATAAAACAATCTACTAGTCCACCAACTTCAGTGGAATAAAGTTAGTCAAGACTGTCAAGAGCTATCACACACTTTTGTGTACAATTACTTATAAGGACTACCCTGTGTAGCCAATATAGCAGAATCCTTTGTGAAATTTTCCAATTCATTATACCCAAACCAAATTGGACGGTGGGTTTACCGTCAACAACTTATAGCCACCTAAATAGACCTTATAATGTGCCCATGATGATATAAACGAGGGGGCGCAATCTCATCAATATACCCGCCGCGTCAGATGCTCTTTTTCGCATGAGCCTCTTTCTGGCTTTCAGCGTTTCGTCCCCCATCATCAGGAAGTCAATGTGTTCATTGTTGCGGCGCGTTAACAAACTGTACCAACCCAGCTCATTGTACGGGAGTCATCTCGGTCGTGTTCAATAAAGGTGAAGAGGGTCCCATTCATCACCCAAATTGGATTGGCGTATTCGCGTTGAGTCGATTATCGAGATTGTTGGTGCAAACGATATACAAAAGTGAGCGCATTTTTGCATAAGGGAGAAATATCACGATTATACAGAGAAGTGCACAAACAACGACTAGGATTGTAACTTTTCTTCTATCACACGGAAAAAAAGGAATTGTTGAATCAAGCAAAATTCGATTGAATGAAGCGAATGAAACTTTAATATATGGACGACAAAATATAATCTTGAAATGAGTAAATCTATATCTTGTTTCAGAGCGGATTTGAAGTTTGAATTGGATAAATATTTCTTGAATGAACTCTGGATCTTATTCAATCAAGCACATTCATGAATTGTTCATGAAATAACAAGATATTGATTCAATCAAATATTTAGTTGATTCAATGAAATATTTGGTTGATTCAAAGAAAAATTTGATTGATTCAATGAATTATTTGGTTGATTCAATGAAATATTTGGTTAATTCAATGAAATATTTGGTTAATTCAATGAAATATTTTGTTGATTCAATGAAATATTCCGTTGATTCAAGAGAAATTCTATTTACATCCAACAAATTGTTTTGTTGAATCAAATTCAGTATTAATTCGGGAGTTTTCTGAAATTTCACATCAAAAGAATAAACTAAACTAGGAAACTAGTCAACTTCTAGCATAGATTTACTTCCCTTCAGCTGATGAAAAACTATTTCGGATTGCTAATCATCCTAAGTTCGATTTATCTAGCTGATATTTCAAAGACGAAGAATCTGGATTCACGTATATAATGAATTCGAGGCATGCATAGACGAGGCGAAATGATCGCCATCTAGATGCGAAAATGTAACTTGATGTAGAATGAACAAAATATTTCACTAATATTACATATTTCGTTGCTCTATTCAAGCAAATGATCCGTTCGGAACGAGTTCATTGCTACATCGAAATAAGAAAACTTGTATGTTGTTTCAAAGATAAATTCTCATAAAAATGATCATTATTCCATCAAATTAACAAAATGTTTATAGTTGAATCAACATCGACATTATTTTTGATCGACATAATTTGTTCTTAAGAGAACCATTTTGTTGATGGAATTGATATACTGTTGATTCAATTAGACTACATTCTTGAATTTGAACATTTGAACAAGCTGCTTCCATGAAATAATCGTGTATCTGGTTGATTCAACAAAAAATTTCTCAGTCCAAGAAAAATAATTCAAGCATAAATAATTGGTTGATGCAACCAATCCTTTGCATACTCCCATTTCCACCGGAAACGACCCCAACTTTTGATTTTTAAATGGGACACCCTGTATTGTATTCGATAATCGGTTATAGGGATTATCATGACGAATTTAACGATACTGGGGTTTTATAGGGTTATTTCAAACTATTACAAAGATATTTGCGTTCGAAGTTTTCATATGCTCAAGGGGTGTGACTTCGCAATATTAAAACTTATTTCTCTGTCACACTCATTGAGTAGACCAATTCAGTCTTCTATACCTGTACATATAATAGAAAAAAACGTACGCACGTACTGGACGGATCGGACGTATGATTGGACCGATATTATGTAAAACACATTCACTGAAAATCCGTTTACGTATATGGAAAGGAGCATTAGTATGAGTTTATTTCCTTCTCGAATATCATTGAATCCATGGCGACCATTTGAAAGATACAGATGAAATTCATTTTTTTTATTCTATAACGTCCAAGGTCTCCGTAACGAAGCGTGATAGGCATTTTTTTAAATGAAGTATTAACATTTTTGGCTCATTCTATCATTTACGACATGACCTTTCCAGGCACCCTGTAGATACTGGATTAGAAATTTGCATTACGAGATTAGGAGTATTGCGCCAAGATTAGTCGGATTACATTGGGATTGAACATACTATAAGTATTTATAGGTACACATAATATATTGGACATAAAGGTTCACCCCTCGAGAGTTTAATAAGGTTTTTGTGAATCAGCCTGTTGGTACAAAAATTTACAATTAAAATTGACAAAATCTAAATTATACAAAATTATTATTTCATCAAATGTAAGTTAACTTTCGATTTTCAAATGGAACACCCTGTATTTCATTGCATTTTTAGATTCTTCCTGAAGAGCTGCTTCCATCAATGCATCACACTTGGTGTCTAGCGGGAATGATTACAGAGATATAGGGTGTTCAAAATCCAAATTTTTCTTTCAACTTCAAGATTTCTTTGTCTCGAAACTATTCATTATTGGTCAAAACGGATTTTATATCCCTATCTTAACTTTTGATTCACTATCTACTGATATTTAATAATTGGAACAGATACAGGGTGATCAGAATTCTGAATCTTGAACCATCCCGTATTTGTACCAATTAAAAGTCAGTAGATAGTAAATCAAAAGTTAAGATAGGGGCATGGAAGTAGGCCCTGATGGAAGCCGTATTTACCGATAATGAATAGTTTCGACATGAAAAAAAACTTTAAGTTAAAAAGACTCGATTATGAACATCCTAATCATCCTATATCTCTGTAATCATTCCCGCTAGACACCAAGAGTGATTCATTGATAAAAGCAGCTCTTCAGGGAGAATCTAAAAATGCAAGGAAATACAGGGTGTTTCATTTGAAAATCGAAAGTTGATGCCTGTTACGCTTCAAGGTTTCAACTTTGGAATATGATAAATGCAGAAAAATGTGTCCCTCGACAAATTGAAATAGACCTGTCCGAGCGATTTTCAATTTTTTTAACGACATCGGAGATTAGGAGGGTGCCAAGTTTAGCTGGGACACACTGTACATATATGGCCTGCTTCTCAAAATTAAAGATTTGAATTTTGTGTTGAAATTCGGTATTCGATTTCTAAGCAACTTTTTCGAATAACTTATTTCGGTATCTCCAACGCGAAGCAAAATAACGAGAATTTGCCCTTTTGGCGGGATCGCGCAGTAGGGTTTGAGACCGTTAGTCGTTCTGAATATTATGAAAAGTGCGGCCCATGAAGGCCTAATAGGGTGCGAGTGTGTCACACTGTATAAAAATATTTCATGATGATGTATGTATTGAAGACTAATAAAAAAATCTGAGGTAATGAAAATTACCAATTATACTTGGGAAGCGAGTTCGGAAGGTTATAATTCCTTGGTCCACTCGGGTTTGATGATCTTTTGACGGTTGGCAATGATATTGCATGTCTATACAGATTATGTTTTTACTTTCAATCATGCGCAAACGCCAATATACATATTCGACAACTTGTATTCCATCAATAAAAGTATGCGATTGTTTTTATTGAGAATGCAGTCAATGTCCATCGGATTAAATAAATATTTAGATAAGTTCCATTGTTGCTCAAGCAATATATTTGATATGAATTCAAGTTTTTTCACAACCATATAGGAATATGTTGCTCGGTGATATTTACGAACATATATATTTCGTTGAAATCAATCTGTTGTAATTTCAAGATTATGCAATGCTGGTCATAACAAATCTATAAACCAATATCTATAACAAAAAGAGAAACTCTCATCATCAATTTTCTAATTCCATGTGGAACTGGAAGAACTGTGAAAGATTTTCAATTTTATACTAAATAATAATTATTAGTTTATCAGAATAACGGTCAGCCACAAAGGATGGTTTTTCTGTAAACAAATCCTGATATGATTTTGAGAAAATTCGACCCCATTTTTTATTCGATAAATCAACTCCTCCACAGAAAACGCCATTTGAGGATGGCTGAAAATAAAGGATGAAGTTCCTCAGCTAATTTTAAGAAAAAAAGTTCATGTACCCTAAACCGCTCAAGTTTTGAGCTATATAGGGTGTTAAAAACATACGAATTCGTTTTCTCATCAGAATTTCAATACTGTTCTAGATTTATTCATGAAATTTGACATGCACCTACTAAGTACCAATAAGCATTTTTGGATGCAGGAGATTTTCATAAAAATATATTATGTATACGCCCTTGCTTATTCCAAAATACAAAATTCTTGGAATCCCCAATTATTTTGCAACAATTTGACACACCGACAAACCGTTTTCGCGTAAAAAAATAAAAACCATTTTCATGCATTTGTGGTATAACGAAATTAGTTTGAACTATAGTAGGCTAGTGCCCTTTTTTGTATACCTATTTGGAATAATGACATTTGATCGATCACGTTGCGGTCTCAAGTCGACAATTGTGAAAATTTATTAAATCGATCAAGGAAAAATTGAATTTTAACACGAGGTTTAGAGCATCATAATGTTCATATATGAACTTTTCTTCCTAAAATGAGCTATAATGAACCATATCCTATATTTTCTACCATCAATTAAATTACACCCTGTATATACGGTCTCGTAATTTTTTCATGGCATAGTTCTTCTCGTAAAATTACTGGCAATTTTTTTTCGTTAGGAAGAGGAATGTATCCTATTAAAAAACAAGCAGCTCTTGTGTTTATACTTTTGATATAAAAACACACATCATGACTATCCAAAAGTATAGGTATGTCCAACATATCCTCGAACATATCCCATTGGTGATTTCCTTCTCAAATAAGGTTGGAATCACATCACTATATTGGAAAGGCATGCAAATTGAATATAACAATTTAAATATTGTTAAATTTTCATCCGCACCATTTATAAGTTATAATGAATGCAACACAAGTATTTCATTAATATCATATCATAGGATTTTAGAAATTATATCAGTCTTGCTGTATAGTACCTTTTTCTCTTAGATACAAAGAATTCTGAACCGTTCGAATGATATAAAGAAGGTATAATAATAATATGAGTGTTCACTGAACCATGCACTTATATACCTTCTTTATATCCTACTGAGGTACTTTTAATTCGTTTTTATTGTAACTCTGTAATCCATTATCAAGTTTTTAAAATAATTCAATCATATTTATACGTGGAATTGTTTTTCTCCAATAAAATCACCATGCACACATAGGAACATCCCCTTTGTCACATTTATCTGTTTTTATCACCCTCATTTAGTTTTGTTGTGTGCTCTGTGTATACACTATACACGCATGTATCACCATAGAAACCATCTTCAGACACTCTGTTTTTAGTGACTACACATTTTTTATGTAGTGATTCATTGGCTAATCCAAGGGCTCGCTCTCATCAGATGTTCTCAATGTTCATTCAATTAATTTAGTGGATACAATATTATTATTATTGATAATTTCTTTTTCATGATTTCTGGATGAAATACAAATTAATGAATATGAATGGTTACAATAAATAATTGGGTACCTACCAGGGTACCTGTGAGGCATGTACTACGTATCACGTAACATCAGCGGAGGAGAACAAGTGTTTCTCAAATATGAGAAATATAAAGAGAGTAAAGTTGTAAATTCTGAAACATTCACGATAATACCAAAAATCGTTGAACAAAGCCAAACAAGTTAGTCTAGTAGCTTTATATCGTGTATGTATAATATTATTCAATCATATTCAATTCAGTGGGTTTGAAAATGATAATATATATACAGGGTGTATCCCATAACTCATGGATCAAAAGAAGTGGGGTGGTAGGAGGGGTTATCTCCAGTCAAACCAACCGTATATGTAGTTATCCAATTGTTGATGGTTCGAAAGATATTCAATATTATTCATTTCTACCTGGGTTCATGTAGTTTGTTAACTAGAAAATCAATTTTTTCCCTTACATACTCGTACGAAGGGATGCATACCATTCCCAAGAAATAATTTTTATGTCCTGTGTTATTCCCTATCAATTAAGGAAAATTTTGTTTGCCTATTTTGTTGAATTGAATGATCCAGTTGATTTTGCCGCTGGCAGATTCAAAAACTACCTCTCAAAGATGACCAACTATCAGGAAAAGTTGTATATTGAACCCATTAGTGCATGAAGTTTAGTAATCACTTTTTTCGTTTATAAATCATCAGAAACTCATAATGGCTTATTGAAGAATGAAATAAAACCATTGGAAGATTTTTCTCAATTCTACTATTGGAAAAAAATATGTCCGTTGAAACGGACACTATGCAGGTGGTAACAATGACGACTCTTTAAACAGAGAACATTTTTTTCATTTGTTATGATAATCCTTGAAGCATATTTTTGGGTGTATAGCCCTATTTTACATTTTTCACAAATGAAATGAGATTTTTTGCCACAAAGGCCGCATATTCGTTCGGTTGTATTTAGGATTTTGACCGAATCCTATATAAAATGGAATGTATGAATGCCTCCCCCCCCGTGAGTATAAATCCGGTACTGCGATTGTATCTATGCAGAGAACCGAGGGCTAATTTGGGCTCCTTCGCCATTATATAAATTAATTGAGGAGCGATCGAGGAGTTTTGCTCGGAGTTTTGTTCTCTATAACTTACGCTTCGTCTTTTATGAAAACGTGATCTTTTGATTCCGTAGAAAAAATGGAAACTGATTTAAACTTATATTGGGAAGAATATTATATAGATTATTACTATATTTCTATTAGTATATCAGCTATAGGACTCGTGCTAGGACAAGTTGAAAAACATGGTATTGTATAACTGTTACCATTTTTTGTCAAAACTTATAATATCATTTTATCCACGACTGTGTGTATAACATATCCATAATGAAGAACCATAATTCACTGGTCTAGGGTACGCGATATAACATATATAAAGAATTTTAGACCAGTGAATAATGGTTATTCACCGCTATTATTGACTGGTGTGAAAAATGGCTATCGTTTTGCCTGAGGAAGTACAACAGTCGTACACCAGGTATCTTCAAATTTTAGTTATGATAAAACAGTTGGTAAACTTAAATTTATATATCAATATTGTGGACAGTATATAGTATTCTTCTCGCATATAATGAGCTATTATTATATGCTTGATGAATAATATACTATTATGGTGCTCGGCGATGTGACTTGTGACATAGAAGCCATCTTAGAAGCCTGAGGTCAATATAGGGTACTATATTGTCATTTTTTATGATATTTTTGCGAGATGTGTTTGTATTGCATAGGAAAAAAAATATATATTTGGAAGATGTCTCGATTTTTGTTATCTCAGTATACTGAAATGTTATAGCTCGTGTTATATAGGTATCCACTCAACTTGAAGAATAGATACCCTAATGGAAAAATATCCGAGAAAATTTCCCAGGAAGATTAAGAACTTGAATGTATATTTTACCAAGAATTGTGAATAGATAAATATATCGAGCGAAAGAATGAACTTATTCAACATATACCTATAGCTCACAATACTCGTGGCAATATAGCATCATCAGGAAGAGTATTTACTCAGCATTATTTTGAACCAGACACCTGAATCTCAAACAGACATTTTTCAAGTTATCTATGAAGTATTCTCTCTAGCACAGCGACAAACACCTAGTTCTGTTATAAATCCTATACCCAGTCTTATCCTCGGTCTTACCAGAGGTCTTCCCTGGATAAAAGTCTGAAAAATTCACTAAACTGGCATCATGTAAGACCGATATAATACATTCATCCGAGAATTCATCTTATTATCAATAATATCATAGCTATTATACACCAGCATCATCAGCAAATCAATAATGTGACGATATTTTCCATTCCCACAATCACTGATTCATGATTCATCATCAGAAAACATGCATCATCATGAACTCATATATGAGGATATACTGGAGATGTATGATTAGGTTGTATACAATGATTCTTCATGATTTTTAGTATCATTGCCAATATGTCTCCAAAATTTGAATATTTCGACAGCGAATAGAAGCTTCCTTAGAAGGATTAACCGGAGCCCGCCGGAGCCTCGACCGGAGCTTTGTGGTCAACATATAAGATCTGTTCATTCGTCCTTGGTGATGCTTAAAGCAAGCCGATCAAATCAGATCAATGAAGTCACATAGCACATTGTACTGATCGAAGTATATTTGGGCAGAACAAATTAGCAAAGTGTAGTGAAGTAATTTGGAACATGTAGAATTTTCAAGCAGTTGAGTGTCAATTGTAAAGTCATATATAAAGATTCACTGATATATTGTCACCTTTTATCAGTTCTATAAAATGTATCATTCCCTGCTTCTCACTAAAGATCCATTTATCTCGCCTGGTTTGAAAGAACACTTTCAACTGTGAGATTAAGAATGAGGATCGTTGAATTGTCAATTATTCTTACATGTTCTTAGCTGAAGTTGCATACTGATCATCTTCGTAAATTCTTCCACGATTTAGTGAAGATTGCACGAGAAAAATAGTTCATATGGGTACATTATTTATGAGGTAGATATATAAAGATCAATCATGTTTCTAATTGAGTAATTGCACTTACAGTACAAATACAAAACGAGCAGTAACTCTATAGAGTCCGGTAAATGATGACAATAAAATCAAGTTATATGAAATTCTTTTACATTACCTAGGTATTTGCGAGGTTTCAAATTCGCAAAATCATTAGTTCTGACCCTATGCAGAAAAATCAAGAAATGAAGCTTCTCACCCGAACAATTTGTCGTGGTGTGCATCCACGCGAAGTGCGTATCTAAGTTTGGATAAATGTTCTCCAAAATCTATTTTCACAGGAAAAAAGAATAGACTTTTTAATGATCCAGAATCTGGTTTAATTGATTTTTTTTTCAGTAGACATTGAAAGTGCATGCATTCCTGAACTATATGTCAGGTTCTGAAGAAAACAATGTTTGGAACAAATTTGTCGCCCCTAAAATCTGCCGTCCTATATAGGCTCCAGCCTATACCTACTCAGCCTGCTGGTAAATCCGCCACTATACTCAGTTATAATCGAGGTTATAATTCCTCTAATTGTGATATATAATACCTATACTTGAAAATGAAAACAAAATATCTTTCGCGCGTATGAATAAGACTAATAGTAAGTAATAAGAGGGGATGTATTTTAGGATACCTATACCTACATGTTTAGAGAAAAAAGCCTTTTCACCCTCAAAAATAGGCGTCATTAAATTCTTTCTAGGCATATAGCTGTGTATATATAGGTACTTAGTGGACATTGGATACCACTTGGAATAACCCTATATGTTGTCATATTTTGAGAGAAAATACGAAATATAGAAAAAAAGTATGTATAAAGGTACTTAGGGCAGATTGTCAATGATATACCTGCAGATGATGGTTCAAAGGGTTGTACAAGTTATATATGGTGACAATTTTGGAAATAATTGAAAATTTAAATTATATGTTAGATGAATACGTACCTACTTACCCAAAACCCATAGTGAAGTTTTGGAATAACTAATTGGCAATGATAAGAAGATAAACGCACCTTGGCGAAGAAAAATCAACTCACCTCCAAAAGTCCCGCAAATAATCCATATCACTGTGGTAACAGCTTCCGATCGGTAAACAAACGACAAAAACAACCCAAACTAGATGTGTCACTGAACGATCTTCGATCGAGCTATCGTCGAAAACATCACTAACAACTAAAAAACATTAAGAAGAGAGTAGGTGTTCGAAGTTATCAAGATAACACTCTCAAGAAGTCGTCACGTAGAATGGGAATGAATGCGAATCGAAAAGATCGAGTCTCCTTAGCTCGCTGATGCCCGGCCGCTCTCATTGGCCGCGCCCGCTAGGTGGGGGCACAGGTGAGAGACAGGTGACAGAGAGCGACGCGAGATGAGGTGCATTGAGAGCGAGACAGAGATGGATGCCGCGAGTTTGTTCCGATAACGTTCTGTTGCGGATTAATGTGGATGTTTGGATGATGCGAGTCGCGCTGCGCTCGCCGCTGGATGTAATTTGAAATATGGCTTTTGGAAAGCTGATTTTGAATTATTAATTACGGGTACTCGAACCGTATTTGCTAATAGGTTGTGAAACGAGCGTTTGAGTCGATTGGATGGATTTCTATTTCCATATATTGAATGTGTTGCAGTGTTTCTTATTCGTCTGGCTGCTTCGCTTTGTTCATTCTGGTACTGGTGCAAATACTGATGATACTTGTAATCCTTTTTTCAATTTGACTACCTATATACTCAATAGTCATCAATCATTTCTAATGGTCTCTGGCATCTTTTTCGTTGTCTTCCCATAGTTCCCAGGACATGCATTTTGGATATTTGGGATAACCAGAGAACATCCACTAGGTAGGTATATTTTATGAACGTCCAATGGATATTTTGGAGTGAAAGAAGCTGAGAAATCCTATTGGGATATTCATAAGATAGATATTATTTTCGGATATGCATCAGAAGATGTTTATCACGGAATGTCACGGATATTCACTAGATATACCTACCTCAGGGCTCAGGGTTGTCCATATTATATAAGACATTGTTGACAGATCTCCAGAAGATATAATATTTAAGGAATATCATTGAAGTATTGTAGATGAATATCATGTTTATAGTTTTAGTACATCAGAAGGATGCAACCAAGATAGGGTGAAAATTCGAATGTTTTCAAACTTATTGAGATCAACTGAAAAAAACTGTATTCTGGAAATGAAATTGAATTAGAATTGCATAAACTAAAAAATTTAAGTAAGTAGGTACATTTAAAGTTTTCAAGATATTGGAATATTTCTATGAATTTTTCAAATAAATTGGAACAATTCCTAATAGATTAGAGAGAGATTATTTCTTATACATACTTCCAAGAGAATGACGATCTTATAGAAAATCAAATACTGAAGAAAAAATAATTTACCCTTGTGGTTCGGATATTTTATGGCCATAAGGAGAATATCTTTCAAGGGATATCTACCTATTTCAAAACTTTCTATGAATATCTCATAGATGTCCAGGAAGAAAAGTTGAGGTAAGAATTTTTCCAAAAAAACTTCTTCTGTACAATATACCAATAGGCAAAAAAAGAATGGATATTGAAAATTCATCTTTACATTCTGAATCATTTATGTTTCCTTCATTATTTTATGACAATTAGTATAGGATATTTTCTGGAGTATATCTTTTTCGAATTCATCGATGAATATCTCAAGGATATATTATATAATCTCACGCCTTGGTATCCAGTGCTCAACTGAAAATGTATTGACTGATGGAGATGATTAAATCTATCGAAATAGTATCTATATGTAAATGAATGGTTTCATTCAGTCCCACAATGCGGATATCTGCGAAACCTTTAATTCAGATCGCACTTTATATTATACCTACCAGGTACGCTGATGCTGATATATGAAGGAATTGACGTTTTATTTTTTCTTGGGGGGCTTGTCGATAGGTTTCATATGAATAAAAATATAACTTATATAACTGATGAATTTGAGGAGGGGACTTGCACGTATCAAACAGTTATGGAGCATCAGATCATATTTTGAAGTATAGGTATATGGCAAGTGGGGAGCTGCTTATATGATGTATACTGCCATGCACGTTCGAATATAATCGAAATAGTTATTTAAACACCTAGTGTATTAATGAGGGCTATTAATGATCGATATATTTCAACGTGTGAGCAAAGCGAGCGCGTTAATATTCGCCATATTAATATTTGAGTTGCGGTTACAACATTTTTCCGTCGACTTTATTTCTCCTGCAATGACGAAAATTTGGTTCGCGAATTCGCATCATTCATCCGGAAGCTATACTGACAATCATCCTGTAGCCCTAAGGGTCGACATTTGTCGAAATATTCAGCATGGAAAATGAGTTCTATTTGTTTGAAAACTGGGATTAAAATCGGTTCAGAAGAATATTCGATGCAATCAATATTTTCGATCAAGTTTTTGATATGATAACAGTTAAAGGAAGCGGTGTGACAAATTGGTCACAAACATAGGTGTCACTAACGATCAATTTCATAAAAATTAAACATACTCGTTTCAGTTGTAGAAGAGAAGAATGCTCGAGATCGTTTCCATAATTTTCAATCATCCCTTGGTTTGTCTCTAAACTTCTCTTTCTCATTGTTTGAAAGGAACATGTTTATGGTTCCAATATAGTATACATATAGGTATGTATATTTTGATTTCGATCCGTTAGCAGCTCAGAAGAAGGTATTGCTTAACCAAGAATTTCACAATGGCAGAAATGACCTATACCGACTTTATATAGGTTATTTATCATAATCGTACCTATACTTACACGAAGTCTAAAAAATTAAGTTATCTAGGAACAAGTTTTCGATGATTTTCTCCTTTTTGTATCACCACCAATATATGTGCATAATTATTTATCTATGATTTATTGGAACGACTTATTAGTTTCACGTTTGTTTAGCATAACTAGTTTTCCGCTTGATTTCGAAGTGCAAATTGCAAATGTAGTTAGTTTAGTAGCAATTTATGAACAATATACCTGTTTGACTAATCTCTGAGGAGCTCAATATCCTGAAATGGCAACACCATTTTTGCAGTTCTATGAATATAGGCGGGAAATGAAAAAAACTGATCCGTAAATTGGAAATTGAATTAATTCTGATAATGGTCATGGGCATACTTATTGAGACCTATTCAATTCTCCGCATATAATTATTATGTTCATTGAATATAATATGTGCGAGAAAAATGTTATTTCAACTCAAAACTATGAATAAAATTCCACCTCATGTAATTTTTTCAAAGTATATCGTTTCCATTTTCACCGCACTCTCCCTTGTCTATATGTAGCTATCACGAAATAAACATACTATTAATAAACTTTTAGGAACATTATAAAGGAGATATCTTATTTAAGAAGGAATCATTGAGTATTACTGTCAGATGGTTGTAAAATGCCTGGGACAATTTGCACATTTCATATTTTGATGAAGGCGCCAAGTATAATAATATTGGTGAAGGTGAAATTGAATAAGTTAGTTACCTATTTTTAATATTTGCATATATAATATCTACCTACATATTTTATGAAACAATTTCTTCTTGCAAAGCTATTTGACATTGAAAATTTGCAGTCTCATTTAGTTGATGAGCTAAATTTGTAGGTCGTGAGCTTTTCATTTCAATGCCACATATATAAATGGCATATATATAGGATTATAGTTTTCTGAAAATGAATCAGGACTGAATCTCAAAAAGTGAAAAACTGTATGAACTGTTGAATTTTCCTATTAATACAGATTACTTGTTTCAGTGGTTCTCTAAAAGATATTTGATAAATGATGCATGATGGTATTTTTTTCTGAAAATTACTATTCGAATAAATAGAAAACTGAAAAAAACAATTGAGCATCGAGTGTTTTGGAGTCTGGACGAACAATACAGTTTTTTTTTGTACATAATCAGGTACAGCCAAGGAAAAAATGAATGATGTTTCGAAGATATAGGTAGGTACTAGCATATTCTCCTACGCCGCTGCGTTCGTATCTAGAAAAATCAATTAACGTCAGGAGATCATTTTGGTATATTATCCAATTCAAGTAAGTCCGTCATTCGTTCTCTGAGTACGTAATTTGCCTATAGTTAACATCGTTTTCTCTTTCCAAGACTAAGATGCATAAATAACGACCTCTTAATAACGGCTAGTCATGAGACGGAAAAGAAGGTCTCTTTACTAATTTGGAATTTAACTCGACGAGATAAAATGTCTCTTGCGAGACTAATATATCAATTTAGGTAATTGCCTACTAATAGCTCTCTGGAAAACAGATTTTACTTTAGTGAGATTTGTACTATTTGTAGGTTGGGAAAAGTTGGAAGCAATTTAATTTGATTCCTTATTTCCTAATTGCGCCTTACATAAATCTATTTGAACGGAGAGAGAACGGTGACTGGTGAATGCTTCTCGATAAGTGTGGTGGAAAATTATTTCTCTAATGAATTTGTAGGGGACGCATCAATGAATCTATAATGAACATCCAATAATAGGTAGCATAGCGATTAGGTATATGAGTAGGTATACCTACTAAAAACATTCTATGAATGAATGAATGATATACAGTGCGCCCGCCATAAAAAATAATATATTGAAAGTCTTTGACATGCTCTCCTGTAAAATGGAGAAAACTGAGATTTACGTCACAACGTGAGATGACCGTCGATATGTTGTCAATTGTCAGTAAGAATATGTTCAGCTAGTTTGAGTTTGTGAATATGATGTCTTTTCTTCAAATTGTACCTTTGTTCTTTCGTTATGAAGTCATTTGGAGTTAATGTTGTTGTATTTTCAATTTCAAGTCTATCCAAAGTCAATGGCAGCATCTCCCCCGCACCACGAATGTGATGTTGGACGATTAAATAAACTTTGACGTTATGTGGTGTTTTTTTGCAATAAATATGTGAAGCAGTTCATCTATTTGATATTCATATAGGAATTCTGTTGGGATTGTATATATGTTGGCGCCGTGAGATTTGAAATATCATTATTGGAAATAGTTATTTGTTTAACTAGGCAGCAAAGTAGTAGATTGACTGCCGTGGCTGAATTCATAGCCGAGCGTAGCGAGGCTAGGAATCCAGCTAAGGCAGTCAATCTACTTTGCTGCCGAGTTGAACATATAATTTTTTCTCAGATTGGCAGCAAATATTAATTTTGCTGACACATATCAATCAGCAAAGTATTACTTTTCCTGCCTAGGCAGCAAAGTGGGTACTTTGCTGCCTAGGCAGCAAAGTGGTTACTTTGCTGATTGATATGTATCAGCAAAATTAACAATCCAAAAATCGTTTGTAATTTCCTTCATATTTCATTCGAGACTTCTCCGGCAACAAATTCAACCCTATATTTTTTGCCACCTCCCTTATTTCTGGAGGTGTAAGTACTTCCAGGTCGCTATCACTGTCCATTATATAATAATTTGAATATACCGATATTTTTTCGCACAACTGTCAGTATTTTCACGAATTGTCAAACTATAATTATCATGGACAACTGCGATTTCTATCAAATTTCATTTTAATTGAACACCACAGGGAAAATAAAGAGATTGTGGGAATTGTAATAATTTGCAATTATAATATCCTCCTATATCATTATGAACAATCGGAGAAAAAATTATATGTTCAACTTGGCAGCAAAGTAGATTGACTGCCTTAGCTGGATTCCTAGCCTCGCTACGCTCGGCTATGAAATCAGCTTCGGCAGTCAATCTACTACTTTGCTGCCTAGTTAAACAAATAACTATTTTCTTCGATTGTTCATAATGATATGGCAGAATATTGTATTTGAGAATTAATATAACTCCCACAATCTCTTTATTCTTCCTGTATAGTGTTCAATTAAAATAAAATTTGATAGAAATCGCAGTTGTTGGTTTGACAATTCATGAAATTTCTGACAGTTGTGCGAAAAAATATCGATATATTTAAATTATTATATAATGGACAGTGATAGCGACCTGGAAGTATACTTACACCTCCATTAATAAGGGAGGTGGCAAAAAATATAGAGTTGAATTTGTTGCCGGAGAAGTCTCGGATGAAATATGAAGGAAATTATAAACGATTTATGGATTTTTTATTTTGCTGATACATATCAATCAGCAAAGTAACCACTTTGCTGCCTAGGCAGGAAAAGTAATACTTTGCCGATTGATATGTGTCAGCAAAATTAATATTTGCTGCCAATCGGAGGAAAACACTATTTGCTTCAATAATTTGAGTTAACGTTAACTGTTTATGTATGATGATAGTAGTGTTGGAGACCACTTTATGGTATGATCTACCATGTTTAGTCTAGGATAGAAAAGAACGCACTTGCATGATAATTCGAGGAATATTAGATTGGACGGAACGGGGCCGGTTATAAACGGGTAGTCAGATTAGAAACACCGGCCTCGGATTGCTTGTTCTTTTCATAATTCAATTCTGAATACGCTTCTACGCTTTCTATCAAAGTAGATAGCTTCTAAGCTTGTATAGTGATTGGTGTTGGTATCTTGTTCATCAGTTGTCATGATCCAACAGATCATTTAGATTTTAATTGATACTATTAAGTCTGCTCGATTTGTAATTTAAATATGTTTCTATCAAAGAGAATCCGATATATGTTTTTCGAGATGGATAGTGGGAGGTCTCTTTACAATCGGCGAATAGGTATATAGATTCCAATCGAAGCCATATAAAAGCCAAGATAAATTAAAGATAAACGATTAGTAATCCGCCCATATAAGATACCCCGACATATCAATAAAATCCTATCTCTTGAATCATATAAGAAAACAATAGAGGTATTACAGTTACATTGGCCATCACGTATATGGTGACAATATAAACCGAACAGTGTATCTGTCTATAAAGGAATGGACATCCATTGAATTTTTAGTAGGTGTTGACTAAAACAATCGAGAAAGCTGTGGAGTTGGTTATCTGGAAGTGTTACTCATTGGAATCATGCAGATTAATTGTGTTTTGCGGTTCATTTTCGTGCCAAATAGAGATGAAGTATGATTAATCAGAAAACCACGTTTGCGTCTGCTGGTTTTTTTTGAAACGTTCGTCTACGAGCTACAAGGACTGCCGAAAACTGATGTTATTCATTTTATGTATACTACACAAGTAACAAATTTCTTAGACATTTATATACATATAATGACTCAATAAATGGCAAGAAAGTGTGCTCATGAGGCAATCGAAAATTTTCAAATATATCAGTCCGTTTTTCTCTACATATATCTGAATACACACGTTCGAGGGCGATAAAGTCATTGAGCTGGTGGTAAAGCTAATGTCACTGTCATATCGCACCAGCTTACGAATTCTTCGTATACTTTGTCGTATATTTTTTTTGATTTACTTGGCAATAAACTCGATTTTGCTTCCTTAGCTGCCTCACTAATTTCTGGTGGAGTACAATTCACACTTTCTTCATCACTAGAATTTATTTTGAAATCACTAATGAATTATGTATGATTACACAAATTGACAGTTAATATGGCTACTGGCCTATTAATTCCTATTTCAAAAAATTTACTGAGTTGCCATGGTAACGTTGATTCCATACTTCTTGATTGATTGTATTTGCGATATGGATACAATACAGTCTCACTGCAACCGTGATGTATTTTTATTGTGCTTGAGAGGTGAAGAGATACCTACATGAGATATCAAATATATACAGGTCGTGCATAAAATGTTGTATGTATTTCGGGCGTAACTAGCTTTTATGGACCTAGGCGTGTTAATAGCCCTCGCTATCACTCGGTCGATTACTTACACGCTGCGGTCCATAAAAGCCTATTTTACTCCCTCGATACATAAATAACTATTATGCTTTTACCTTGACGAAAGGAAACTCTCATTGATTTTTTTTCTCTTGGAGCGCACGAAAGGAAATTCCTATAATATGTTCGAAAAATATCGAGCGTATCTATATTGATTGATGTGCTTATCGATTAATAAAACCATTCTGGTCGTAAAGAAGTTTTACAGTGATTCCAATGAATTTATGGAATTCATTCAGACTCAATCCTGATGCGAAGAAATGACAGTGAATCAAGAAATCTTCTTCTGTAGTCTATGACTGAATGTTATACTGAAAAAAAATATTTCAGAAAAACTAGGATTCCTCGGTGTCGGGATCTGCAACTCGTAGTGTTGCCATCAGCTAAATCAGAATTTTCCATAAGATCCTGTGGACCCTTTCAACAGAAAAATCTTGCAACTTGCTCAATTTACACAAACATCTAGTAATTATAATTTTTATAAGAAAAAAATTGTCAAGCGTTATGTCAGTTCAACGCCTTTGTAATAATAAGCGATATACAGATCAATTTGCTTCAAGCATATATGTAGATGATCGGTAATACAGGTTGTCGACCAGTAACACTTGATACATTGTAGATTAAAGTACATTTTTATTCTAGGTAGGTATTGAAAGGGGATCAATAAATTAGACCTTCCGAGTTCCGTGTCATATGAGAGGGGATTGACGAGGGTTGATGCGGATAATATGGGCACCCTAATCTACTGAATATATATATAGGCCATATAGGGTGCTCCATCATCCAAAAACCATCCGACAACAAGGATCTCATTATTGGATGATCTCTATCTGGTGTTAGCTGTGTTTCAACACATACAATATTATTCTATTGATACACTTCACCTTGCAGGCATAAATTATCAATATTTCAAGAGACAAATTTTCAATTCGTGAACGAATTTTCTCTACTCTCGTATTATAATAGGCGAATTAAATATCTGCTATACCGATTCATTAATATCGTTCATTTCAACACGGATTTTCATCTCGAAATAGATTATGGCCAATGAAATAGTTATTTAACCAACTAGTGTATTGATGAGGGCGATTAATTATCGAGATATTTTAACGTGCGAGCGAAGCGAGCGCGATAATGTTCGAGATCATTAATCGCCTTTTAATATACAAAATGGTTACAAAAGTTTTCCGTCGACTATATTTCTCATTTCTCCTGCAATGAAGCAAACTTGGTTCATCATTCATCCAGAAACTGCTAAGAATCACCCAGTAGCCTTGTTACTGACATTAGTGACATTTGACATTTGTCGAAATGATCAACATAGAAAATAAATTCCTTGTGTTAGAAAACAGAGATTAAAATCGTGTCAGAAACCGTTAACGGAAAATCTTTGATGAAATCCATATTTTCGATTTAAATGCAGATTCCGTAAGTTATAAAGCATAAACAATGAATGCACGCGGTGTATGTTTGGTTGCCTATAAAACAATCGTGCATTAATAGACAAATCGTTCATTAATAGGGGTCATTAATGAACGATTTCATATACATTAAACTTAGTCGTTAATACGAGGTCGACGGAAAACATATTTACTTTGGTGCATGGATACTAACATTGTATTATACTTGAAGCGAATTCCATTGGTAAAACTGGCTCGCACTGAGTGCATATTTTGTATTCCATTGGTAAAACTGGTGTCGGGTTTTAAATTCCATTGGAAAACTGGTTCACATAGTGCAGTGCAACAATTCTCGCACGAGCTCTAACATGTCGTGCGGAGTCAGTGCAGTTGAAGGTTGAACACGACATGTCGCAGCGACAATGGCTGCTTAACAAAATGCAATCCATATTTTACCCCCTTTTGGGAAACAAATTTTAATTTGTTTGTAATGTATTTTGACTCAATGTCGTTAGTTTTAAATTGGACCAAAGATATTTTTATGGACGAATTTTCCTGTTAACCTGACGATGACTTAACAGTCGAAAGCGCTCTGCTACGAATATTGAATAACTTATTTTGCACGAAATACAAATCTTCCCTTCTTTGGTATATATTCACGTGCACACAGCCCAGCAACCCTCACTCAGTTATTTATTATACAAGGGAAAAAAGTAGTGGATTTTAGCTCCAGGTTGTGTTGTCTCCCGACGCGTAGCGGAGGGAGATAAAAAACCGTGAGCTAAAATCTAATATTTACCCTGTGTATAATACACTATTTTTTTCTGTGACAGAAGAGAGGACGAATCAATATTGAGAAGATATTACATTATTTTGAAATCTGAAAATTATCGACGTAAGTTTTTAACAGTATGGACACCTGCGTTGTAGGCATCTTTATCATTCTTTTGAAGTAATCAAATATCTTATGTCACTTCTGTCAGTCTAATTCTTTGATTTGATTTTGAAAAATTGCGAATTTAATGTTTGTTTAGTAATATACGTAACCGCGAAGTCGAATGGAAGATAAAAGGACTCGCAGTTCTTTCTCGGAGACGGTATTATTGACTCATTTTTCGGAACTATAGTTAAACAAAAGCCATCATCAGTGCATATATATGTGATATATATCCGGGAAAATAGTATTTTATGAAAAGTGACATTTTATAACCTGCCAACAGAGATGAAATACCAAACTTTTTTCCCGTCACAGAAAAAATACAATGCTTGCCCCTCAGCAACCTGTCAAATGACGTAATTCTGGAATGATTAGTTAGATAAGAGTTTGACACAGAAATGACAACTGCTAGTGTTTCTGAATGTTTAGATTCATTAAGTTACACACCTTGCATTGTGCGACAAGAGCACCATAGTCGTTCCGCACTTTTTCATTCAAAATTGTTTGGATTTGAGTGTATAATCTCTGGATTTGACAATAAATACTATGAACGTCAGAATTGAAATATAATTTCATAAACTACTATCGAGAAGAAAGCATAAATGGAAATGCCCTGCTGTGTAATGAATTTGCGGGAACGGTTTAGTGCTCGTGTATTGATAGCTATTATTACATAATCGTTGCATAAAATACTAATTTGTACTATACTAGTCAATAATTTGTTGCTGAGTTGGATACAGTTAAGGATAAGTTTTGGCTTGTTGATGAGTGTTGGTGGAATGAGTGCTTGATTATTTGGATCGTTGTTTATGGATTCACAATTGTAGAAAAATCCGATAATGTACGCATAGATGCACTAGCATAAACCATGTTCATTTTCAATGATGGAAGATAATCTGCGATTTAAGAATTGGCGTGCAAGATTTCTTCTCCAAGATGAACAATATGATTTCTCGCGAGCATTTGCGCGTAAAAATTGAAAATGATATGTTAATCACTACAATTTCTAATGCTATTATGTTCCGAACAAGAGATCGCTTCGGTTGAGAATGTTATGTGATAAGGATGATGCATCTATCGCTTGATGCAGGATACAATTCTTCGAGTTCTTCACATCTCGAGAGGTTCTGCTCGATGGTCATGCGAGTGTTAGTTTGTTTATTGTTGATTATTGCGATAATTGAATTAAACGAAAGTGTTAGTGAGAGTTTCCACATTCTGATTTGTGAGAAAAAGTGAGCGTAATTTTCCTTCGTCTATCTATATACCAGCAGATTTATGGATGCAAATGGAAGTAATAAATATTCAAAAAAAAAATTCTGTATCTGCCCATGCTCAAAATGCAGCATTAAATAAGCTTCTTCTGCAACCGACACAAAAGTCGTTCATTTTAATACCAAAATAAGCTCTTGAATTGACGCTTCTATTACTGACACAAAAATAGGTATGTTGATAGGCAACAAATTTAGTTTCTAGGAGTTGAAGTTGAACTTCAGCTCCTAGGAACTGAAAAGCATGTACTAGAGGTCATCTAGAATAAACAACATTGTTACGGTTGATTATTTGGGTTGGGACGCATACCTAATTTGTTTCCGACTCCGACAGATTTGGCATTTCATACCCATGCTATGCTGCAGATGTAAATACACCTTATTATAGTTACATATTTTTGTTTTGATCAGGAAAGCGGGAAAGCCTTCAAGATTCACATACTTGCTTCATCTGTATTTCATTCGTTATTCTCGGGATGGATAACTTGTTCTTGAATAATCACGGCCAGCAATAGTTTTTTGTCTCAAACAACGATATTGTTCACCTCCATTTGATTATCAAGCCAATCATAGTGGAGTATAGAGAGAAATAAATAATCGCTATTATTATTATCGGTATGCTCACTAACCTAACATTTTCCACGTCTTGTTCCTATACCTGGCACTGGCGCGGTATTTGCCATTAGACCACCTGGTCGATACACAAATATGTAACTCTGTGGTTGTATTTATATTAAAACTACAATTCGAAGATCCTCAAAAATTGAATAAACCTGGAATATTTGTAAAAAAAAACAAAAAGTATTTTTTCACAGAATAAATAAAAGACATTGGATGGCTACCATTACCCCAGATAGTTGGGGTTATTGTGGCAGATGATCACGATGGCCCCAACAATTTAAATAAGTTATTCAAATACAATAACCACGAGTAACAATTTCGTTTTCAGTATCAGCACACGATTTATGTGCCCAATTATTGCCATAGAGACTGTATTCCAACCAAATATCTGCAGTTTTCCTGTTACATCTTTGTCGTTCTGTTATCAGTCCAAGATGCTTTTTTTTGGTCAGCCTACGATAAATTCTTGGCATCTATTTATACGTCCATGGTTCTATTGCTCAACCATTGTCGATCTAAATGAAAACCTGGTAGGCGACCTAGTACGCGAGGAGGTGCAATATTGTATGTTCAGTCACAGTTGAGAGTATATGTAATATTCTCTCAACTGTGGTTCAGTCATTGTTAATGTAAATGAAAACCTAGTAGGCGACCTAGTACGCGAGGAAGTACAATTTAGCTCTTGCCTACTAACTACCTAACTAGGTTGTCATCTAGAACGACAATGGCTCAACCTAATGTTTCATTCAGCAATGGGGAATGGTGGCTTGCCATCAGCATTTCCCCGACACGACCGACCACGATAACCCCAATAAACATTTCTAAAAAATTGTTCTATCCGTCATTCGGTTGCCCCCTTACGAGCAACCCTCAGAAGTCTTCGAGAGTCTTGTGCGAGCAAGGAATTACGAGGGCCTTACCTTTTAACGTGTGATCCCAAACACTTTCTTGGGCCATCAGAAAAATTTCTGCAGTCGACGGGACTCGAACCCACGACCGGCAAGCGAATGCGGATTAGAATATGGACACTCTGTCCGCACGGCTACCTGGCCTTCTTTCAATAGTCATTCATAAAAAATAACTTAGTGTTACTTGAGCTTCTTATTGTTATTATAACAATTTCAGAACAATTTGTTACAATCGACGCGACTGTGGAGCAAATGAAATGAATTAGTGAAAAGAGTTTTAATTGTATTCAGTTCATTTCTTCTCAACTGCACCATTCTCCCGACACCCCCTACTCTTTGACAATCTCAAATTCTTTCGAAATATCCTCTGATAAATTCTTTATTCGACCTGATTATTAGAATGAATTCATCACTTGTAGTTGTTCTATATTCAGTAGTAACCGATAACTAAACTGACTTCTTGGATAACGAAGATTAACATTATGGTGGGACCTTGTAATTTTTAATAAGCGTCTGATACTAATAGCAGATACTCGATTTTAATGAGTGTAATTATTAGTCACTATTTACTTTCTCCAGCAATGTTGGTAATAAGAAGCACTTCGCTAAATGCTAAATGGCTAAATCAACTTGTTCGCTTTTTCTCTCGTTCAAATTGATGGTGGTTGTGGTAATGAGCCATAAATGTGAAGTTATTTCACATTTTGATCAGCAGATATGTACTATTTTGGATGAATAATCGAATCATCAATTTTTCATCATATACCAGTTCTTCATATTCTCTTGCCTACTTCATGATTCGCCAGAAGGGACCAGATTTCAATCTCTGAATTGAGGATCGACTTCTACGATATTCGGGTCGCTTCTATTTGCAAATAGCAATATGGTTGTAGAGAAGATATTGCTATCATAGCAAGATTCGAAAAAGTGGAATTCTAATCATCGATTTTTGGCAATATGATCTGTCAATTTCAATGACATCTGGTCAGCTTTCTTGCTATCTCGGCAACATCAATTTTGTGCTCGCTATCATTTATAACAAGGTAGTGGATTCTTTGTTTTTGCACTACAAATTCTTCCAAGTGTATGAAAATTCAGAAAATAGTGGATTGAAAACATATGAGAGTTCAGTTGTGTCACTGACTACTTGAAAACCTTTCCTCAAAGTTTCAATTCCTAGAAGAATTATTGAAAAACTTAGAATAGTGATTACAAACATATAGGATAGGTTCACTACTGTGACCAACTCCTTGAAAACCTTTTCTTGAAGTTCCAATTTGTAGAGGAAATATGAGACTACAATTTCGGCATATCAGAGAAATTTCAGTTGCCTGATGTTTATCAAGATATTTTGCTAGAATATTTAAAAAAATAACGATTATTTTCACCCGGCTTTTAGTTGTTTTCTCATTTCGGGGACATGATTGATTACTTGCACCAGTCGCACAACGACGACCAGATTCAGCAAATACAAAATCTCTCGATTTGAACAATATAATTTTGTAAAATGTCAGTGGACTGACTATATTGAGAGGTTAGATAATCATGAACTCTTCTTCTTCATGAAATAATGACAAAATCGATACCTAACACTTAAACAATGAGTTAAAAACAGTGTTGTCAGCTCAAAAATTCTCAATTTTTCAACAATATTGCTATCACTTGAACTTATAACCAGTCTTGCAGTTATTCTGCAAACAGAATACAGAACTTTATAGCAATATTGTTATATGTTATGATCATAACAATATTATTATCTTAGCAATGTTATAACAAGATCCGAACAGAATCGACCCGAATATGTCACTTTCAAAAACCATACTTACTTAGGTACAAAAATAAGAAATTTGTAAAATATAAGTTTATATTAGAGTAACGTTCCAGGCGAAGGAACATTCAAGTGCATTTTGAATTTGTTTCAGGATAGCACTAGTGTGGTAAAGTGAGAGAAACAATTAGAAATTTTAGTTTTTTACTAGAAGTCATTTTTTGTAGAGATCGAAAAAACATTCTTTTCCTAGCTTGCAATGAACCACTTCATGATTCGCCAGGAGGGACCAGATTTGTATCTTTGAATTGAGAATCGACTTCACGATATTATGTCACTTACAAAAACCATACTTACTTATTCGTGGGCGTACAAGCAGAACCCTTTTAGTCCACTTCTTTACAAAAATAAGAAATTTGTCAAATATAAATTCATATTAGAGTAACGTTCCAGGCAAAGGAACATTCAAGTCCATTTTGAATTTGTTTCAGGATAGCACTAGTGTGCTAAAGTGAAAGGAACAATTCGAAATTTCAGTTTTTTACTAAAAAAAGTCATTTTTTGTAGAGATAAAAAAAATTCTTAGCCAAATTTTTCGCCATGTAACTTTTCTTAATTTTCGTTCGATTTTATTGAAATTTCGAAAAAATCGTATATTTATGTTTCGGAATGTTCTCCGAGTATTGGTTCCTAAGGAAAGCTTATGCCTGATAACTTAATATACAGACAAAAAACAAAAGTTACTCTTTCACCCTTAACTTCTTAACACCCTGTGGCAAAGGTAAGTGGTTTAACTCAGCTTCATCATATTTTGAATTGAAGTGTGATCCCTTCTTATCACAATGGTTTTTGATTCACGTCGATAACCATTTTTTAAGGCAAGATACAAGTGTTTTAAGAGAGTATGGAATGTTTTTTATTTTTATCAACAATAATTCTCAACCATCCTCCAACCTACTGATTTATCATGTTTTAAATAGAAGTGTGATCCTTTTTCATCCCTTCTTAACGGTTCTAGATTCATGTGAATATTTTCTTTGTAAGAAAAGGTACAAGTGTTTCAAGAAAGTATGGTTTTTTTTAATTTTCATCAACAAAAATTCAGAACCCATAGAGCATCTTAGGGATGAACTCCAGAGGCTCGTTCGCCTTCGTCCTGCCTTGTCAGAGACTCTTCGACAGCTACGATTCGCCCTTCAAGGAAAATATTAGGCACTTCATCAAGACTACTTGTATAATTTGATCAATTCGATGTCACGGCAGTTGAATGTTGTAATTCAACCTCGAGGAGGGCATACTCGTTATTAACTACAGGTCTCTGCTTCTTGTTTGTTTTTTGCTCGGTTTTTGTAATTCAGAATTTTTTTAGTAAGTGCTAAGAAAATAAAGTAGAAATGAGAATTCTTTATGTTGTTTATCAATAAGTTTATGTAGGTTCTGATTATTGTTGATGAAAATTCAAAAATGCCTTGCTTTATTAAGAAAACTCGTATCATCTCTTGAAAATAAGATATTGACGTGAATCGAAAACTATAGTATTAGGAACACAGATTAGGAAGGGATTACACTTCAATCCAAAGCATAATAAAGCCAAGTTACCACTCAATTTCGGCACAGGGCGTTAAGAAATAAAGGGTGTAAGAGTAAGTTTGGTTTTTCCCTATATAATAATTAAGTCATCAGCTTTCCACGTAAAATAATATCCAGGCTAACATTCCAGAACATGAATCTACGATTTGATCAAAATTTCACAAAAATCGGACAAGGAATGAAGCAGTGAAGATAGATAATGTGTATCATCATGTGCAAAATAATAGCATATTAGTGAAAACGAGAAATAAATCAACCTCTTGGTTGGACCGTGAAACATTTGCGAATAAGTGTAAAAAATCAAGATCTCTTTAAATCATGCAGAATTCCCGTTGAATTCCATTGATGGTATCAATCATCACCTACTTTGAAGAATGCACTTGTAGGTATAGGATGAACCGTATTAAAAAAAACCGGAATAACCATGCAGACCAGACTCCAAATTTGGATGTAAATAATGTTGAGTATTCCATTCAAGATATCCGTCCAGATTGCTGGATAATGGACTTAATTCTGCTATCGCTACAGGGTGGACAAAAGAAGAATCAATTCATATTTTCAACTGTTTGACGCCCTGTATCTCGAAAACGAAGCAATTATAGGAACTTTCCGCCTCATCAAGGAAGCTATGAGATCTCTTCCTACAATATAAACATGACATTTATAGAAACACCCTGCATATCTTGATATTGACCCGGGAACCAGGAACCATGATTTTCTCCCCTCAATTCAGATTCGATTCTCAAAGAATATTATAATGTATATGACATTGTCAGATCATAAAGATTATACGATAAGTTCCTGTTGTTAGTAAGCAAGGGTCACTCCCTTTGAAAGGCGCCAGGTATAAGTACCTTTGAATGAGTGCCGCACGGACCATACCTAACCTCTGACCGCTGGTCAACCTTCCGTACTGCACAAGTGCCGGTATTGTCGCTTAATGCCCTTGTGACATGTAGATTACGTGTTTATTGAATGTGTCGTCCCTGCAGGGCACCTTTTGATGTACGAGAGGGATGTTCTTTGATATACGTTGGGGTCAAGAGGCGTGAAATGGATGAGGGGTAATAATGGGCACGTAAATGTGATAGATGTAAGGAAAACCGTTGAGGCAGTTCATCACCATCGGGAGACATGAGACATTCGAAATAAATGGTGAGTTTGTCGTTGTCTTATAGAAAAACCTAATGTTATATGAAGAGCCGATAAAATTATCAGGAAACGTATTCTTCCTCAGTAGATAGGTTCTTTCTCTCTTGTTGCTTTTCATCATTGTCGTTTAAAATGCACCTGCAGCTATACCATAAACGAATCTCAAACTACGAATGAGAAAATTGTAATTTAAATAATCACTTATGTATTTCGAGTCACTTATACACTGGAAAAAAAAATGAGTGAATTTTCACTCAAACTTCACTCAATAATGTCTCAATTTCGGTCCACACCCGATTGAGTTGAAAATTCACTCTACTTGACTGAGTGAAATGGTAATTGAATGAGTGAATATAAGGGATCACAATTGAGTCAATGTTCCCAGTTCAGATTTGAATATTATTTCAGCTTTGTGATTTCTTGAGTGAGTTTCAACTCATTTTTGAGTGCCTAGAACATTTATTGAGTATGTATATGCCCATTATTGAGTGCTTTTATACCCAAAATGAGTATTTCAAAACTTTTCATGACTGCATGGTTTTATATAATATTGAGTAAATATGATATATAATACAAAAGTTTATTAACAATCAGAGTAGATTACAATACAATTACAATCACAATGTACTCCTAATGAAGAACAAAGCTATATAACACAATTTGAAATCATCAGTACATACGGTCTCGCCTGCAGAAATCAAGTATGACTTCTTCTCGCTGCAGAATCTTACTAACAAGCTCGTTGACACGTTGACAGTCACATCGATCTGCAGACAAAAAATGCATATATAAACAGCTGATTCAAAAATGTATTCGCCAGAGCAGATCAGTTCTGGGTATATGTTACCTAAATAGAGACAAATTCACGAATATCGTTTCAAACAAATATTTTATCGATCTCATGAATGATCACAATTGAATTATTCAATATACCTAATTTGGAAAAAATGTGATCAATGATGATTCAATTTACTCATTTCTGATTTGAAATACTCTTATTTGAATAATTTTCAGTCACTATTGAGTGAAAAGCGAACACACGAACATGGCCGTGCATGGCTGTGAAAGACATCAACGGCGAGATGGACTATTCAACAGAAGAATACGTATATTGATTTATCTGAACGTCAAGGTAATCGGATATAAATCAACACTATATATACAATTCAATTCTTAAAAATCACACCATCCAAATGATTATTTGAATTATTTGATACAATTCATGATCATCAGCCATGTTGTTGAAAGCCATCATGTATTTTACGAAATCAAACTCACCCGCAGTATTGGTATTCCCAAACTTCACAGATATAATCTGGCTGATAACATGTTTGTGCTCGAACTTGCAGCAAGTACTTCTATTCAATTATATAATTCACTTCGCTGAAATGGAAAGCACAGGATTGTTTTTATGCACTTAACTTCCATCAAGACTGACGCTGCGTTATCAATTGGACAAAACGGCCTCTGTTTAGTCTCGACCTGGCTCGAGTCTTCCTCGCTGATGACCACAGAGATTCGGACATTCCTTTACTTCATCAAGAATATTTAAAACATATAATATTGTGGTGACTTAGAACGGTCATCACGTTATTCCCAAATACACTGTTCACTGTTTGCACGTTGAGAAGGGACTGAGACAGTGAGATTACTGAGATGCTAACAATATACTGCGCATGGACCGGCCCTTTCACCAATTATTTGGTGAAATCGCTCGAGAATGAGTGATTCTCACATGTTTCATCTAATGATTGAGTAAAAGCCACTCTAATATGGTTTCCTTGTTTGTTTTATTCCAAAATTTGTTCTATTCAATCAAATTTGTCATAAACATTGTCATTATTGGAAGGAATTGTGAAAATACCCAGATTTCATTGAATATTTACTCAAAAAGTTCACTCAGTAGATTAACTCATTACCAAATTCGCAGTCACTCAAAAGGATTTGTTACAGTGTATGATCAGAATATCAAAATATGAGTACAATAAGAAGATGTTAATATTCGAGATATTGAGACTTTCATGAATTTTAGAAAAATCAACACACACGATCACTTTTTCGAGTTCAATTAGGTACAAAATTCCATATTTTAGGATTCTAATTTTGGTTTTACGCAATCCCTGAATAGATTCTGCTATATTGATCAGCTTTGAAAGAACATTTTTTTCTCCCATGCAAAACTCAATTAAAAAGTTAAGAATATGTTCGAATTGAATATAATCCAAAACGAATCCAAATAATCAAGTGGGGTGGGTCTAGGTCTTGTTTGAGTTATTTGACATTTAATTTCAATTGACATTCAATCAAATCACGTCAAAAGTACAAAGAATTCATTTCAATGTATGTTTTTATTTTATTATTTCTTGGTTGTAGAAGATGCAACGATCATGTAATGTAATGGATGCCTAAAATACCATTGATACAGTCTTTAGGGTGGTATTAAATTGATTCCATTATTACGCCGAATCACCAATGACCAAGAAAACAATAGAACATATCCATTTCCATAATTCAATATAGGTACCTTCATATCCATTAAGAAACTGCAGTGGAAGTTAAATCCTTTTTTCATTAGTGATGGATAAGTGTTTTGCACGACTACACCATATCAGATGGAACTAGACCGAATTTATTTTGTTATTTTTAATTTGTAACTACTTAGCATCATGAGGGCAATTTCTGATGTAAGAATTTGAATTTTCTCAGTTGCTTTGCCATTTACTTTTACCGGAATATCCTTGTTATTCTTTCCGAGAACAGAGTCGATTATGGTTGGTTGTATATATATTTGCTGATAACAACACAGATAAAGCGGCAATAATGAGATGTATAAGAATCCGACAAGTCATCGTTCAAATGTTCCATTTATCGTATAACGAATAAACAAATGAATATCGCATAAACAATTCACCTTGCATAGACACATTAGCTTTCTACGAGCAGGAATTATCGTCAGAATGAGACGAGATGCGATATGAAAATCGTACTTTGCTTTTCGAGAAACGAACGTGTGTCGTAAATTCCTGAAGGTCTTCTACGACAAGTATTACATGGTCAATCTCGGTCAATCCGCCTCTGTTCCAATTTCGGTGTTGACCAAGGGACGATGAAAACAATATTTTGAACAATTATTACTGTTGATGCTTGTTATCTAATGACATTCATATTGAATCGTGATATAGGTATTGAAAAGGAATATTCTAAGATATATATTTATGAACCCAAAAAAATGGATATATATATATAAAGAAATACATTGAGAATTCGCATTCTCCATGTGATGATGAAAATATTAATTCTTTCTCGATTTATTCAACAGAAAAAAACTACTTTCCTGGCTATATGCCACGACGAACATTGAATTACATCTATTAATTGAACACACGATGAGTATTTGAAAACAAAATCTTCTGAAGTAGAGAATTTGCATTCTCCTTCATATAAAGATATGTACCTAATATCATTCTGTATACTCAACAGAAAACAACTACTTTCCTGGCTATTTGCCACGTCGAACATTGAATTATATTTGTTGAATATCCAAAAATAAGAGAGCATGAAAAATCAAAATCCTCTGAAATTGAGAATCGACATTATATATGATGTATGTAATATGATGTATCATGGATTTAAAAATATAAATTACCAATATGTTCAGTATTGAAATGAAAATTGAAATGTATAGGAGAAGTATAATACTTGTATGAACTCTGATCTTGATGAGCTTGGAACTTCCAAAAAAATCATTCGGTTATATGACGTCACTTAGAGAATGCGAATTCTCAATGTATTTCTTTATACAAGGTGTTTTTGAAATGAGTACATATATTCAGCTCATGGATATTCCCATGATATCAGATGTTTTCTAATTCTTCTAATTAACGAAAAATCTCATCCCGAAAATGGAACGAAAATCGAGAAAGAAATCAAGTATGCCACGTCAAAACAATTTAAATGATTGAACTCCCCGTTATTGTGTCTTCCGTACGGAAATTTGAACAGAGGTGGCGTCAGAATTGTTACAATGTAGACCTTTGGGTGGGAAAAGAGGGGTCTAACTTCAAATTTCATTTTGCTCCCGATATTATTTTTATTGGTGCCATTCGATAGTATACGTCGAGCTTTCTCAAGGTTTGAAATATTTACACTTATTTCAATGCCACCCTGTATATATATCAATTTTTTTGTGTTCATAAATATACCTGAGAATATTCCTTCTCGATACTATCACCCAATCGAGGGGTTCAAACTCAATCGCAGATTCGTGATTAGGCTTTCCCAATTCAGAATTTCTTTCCACGCCCTGTATGATGAATATCAATTTATCATACATCCAAAAACGTGATATAGGTATTTCATCTGTCATGAAAATGGCTAACATTTTCACTTATTTAAAAACTAATAATTTTGTCAGTTGTATGACATTTTGTCTCAATTTATTCAATCAATGAAATGTGATAATTAGAGCAGATATTGTATGGTAAAAACAAAATAGTCATTGTTCATTCAATAATTTATCACTGTTGAATTAATAATAAGTTGCTATACAGGGTGTTTCCTAATTGAATGTGAATATTAGGAAGAATATTTTATATGCACGTATGACCTAAACATCTCAACTTTTGAGATTCAGGGTGGAGAAGTCCTCAAAAATAAATAGTTTTGCATTAATATCTGTAATACCACTTGATTTGATCTCTCGAATTGTTTCAGTCCGAATCACTGACGGCAACAAAAAAAAGGGGGTACACTAACTGGTGCCTCTTGATACATAGTACATGGTTGCAATATTTCATTGAAATATCTGAAGTTTTATCATATATATTGATGAAAACTATTTTTTTTAAGAACTCTGCCACCCTGTATCTCAAAAGTTAAGACGTTCAGGTTATACGTTCATATGAAATTTTCCTCTTAAAATGGGCCCAAGAATTGATGACTCGAATATTGACATCTAATTAGGAAACACCCTGTATATACAATATGTATACATTTTTGGTTGAAATATGCGGTGAAATCAATCCCATTTTTTTATGGATTCAGTTTCCCACATTCTGATTCCACGAACATTATAGGAATTTCCTTTCGTGTGCTCCAAGAGATAAAAAAACCCAATATGATACCTGAATTTTTTTCACGCGTAAATAGATTCACTCAGTTCATATCGATAAGGTACGAAGGCGTAGAGGGGTCACCGCAATTATTTTTTATAATTCCGACTTAGTATCTCGGAATTCCGACTTAGTATCTCGGAATTATATAATTCCGACTTATTATGTCGGAATTCCGACTAAGTATCTCGGAATTATGTAATTCCGACTTATTATGTCGGAATTCCGACTTAGTATCTCGGAATTATATAATTTCGACTCATTATGTCGAAATTATGACTTATTATCTCGGAATTAGGACATTGCGATGTTGTGACCATATAGGTAAGTGTTACATACCTATATGAATGTACCTATACTGTAAGGACAACTCCCGAATAATAGCTAATTGTGAATAATTCATATGCAATAAAAAAATGCAAATGCAAATACAATAAAAAATACAGGTCCGTATTTGAAAATAAAAAGTTGAGGGTGGCCCAATTTATACGATACCCTGTATATACATTTTATCCAGATATTTGGAGAGGTTACAAAAAGTTGCTATGGCAGAGTGGGGAAATTTGAACAAAATCTTCGTAAAATAAAGAGATATAGGCAAAAGAATATAGTGGTCTTGGTGGGGATGGTGGTACCAGATATTGTTATATCACGCATACTGAATTTTGCCTTTTTAAGAAAAATACAGGCTCGATATTTTTGGTGGCGTCGAATTCAACTATATAGGTAAGTATAGGTTGTAAGTTCCGCAAGATCTTCATTGAATGCGTTGCCCTGCCTTCGTCGTAAGTTCTTAGTTTACTGGGAAGAAATGGGAATTCTAAAAGAGAACGCATCTATATAGGTAGAATAATCCCCAGTTCACGGATTATTTGTTGTATCGCATCCCAGACAGCGTTCGGATATACTTATTTCAGAAAATACTGATAGAATGTTGTCGGAATGTTCGAAGAAAATTCTCATTCTGCAACGAATATTCTATGAACGTTCAATTTGACATGTTCTTTTTGAATATTCTATGAACATTCAATTTGACATATTCTCAGAATTTTCTTCATGAATATTCTGAAAATATACAGAAATGATCGTATCAAAATATGATACCTCAATACTAATTATCCTACTAATAGTGTTGACATCTTGCTATTCATATCATTCATCACTATGGTTCGTAGCGCACTGAAAAACGTTTCAAGTTTGTAAATATTCGATGGTTCGTATCTTCACCGGAGCAAGTTTTCTCACTTTCCTTTCTTCTTCTATGATATGCCAGGAATATTCTTAGAATATTTGAGAAAGTCCAGTCCGAATGTCCATAGAACGTCCCTAAAATATTTGTATCATATTGTGAGAATATTCAAATATTCTCGGAGAATATTCGAGGGATGACATTGTGCTATCTAGGATCTTCAGGGCACTGATGTTAATTTCGGGTACTAATGAATTCATGCTTATTCGGGCTATTCTCAACTGTATATCCTTATAATCTTGGAAACAGAAACAGCTCCGTATAGCTACGGTTTTCTATCGAGAATGAAGCTGTTACCATTTCGATTATGAATTGTCTTTGAAGAGGATATGCGATGATTGTTATCACTAAAACGTTTTTCTATAGCGAACATTGGTCTTCAAAAACAGTGGCAAATCCAGGGTATCGGTTAGGGGGGGAAAGGCGATGAATATAAAAAGTATAATATATACGGATATATTTTCAATTATTCAGAGGAATGCACAAAAATCGGCGAGTGCTGTTATTTCTGAATTATTCGAGGTAGGATTTTGAAATTTACCGGGTAGCAAATATATCAAATTGCCGTTTATTGACAGAACATTCATTTATTATATCACTTCTGGTTCAACCGGAAGTTACCCCAACTATTATTTCTCCCCTATATATCTCGAAATTTTGATGAAAAAGTCTCTAATGTGTGTAAAACGAATAAAACGATCCCCTGGATCCAAATATTGAAAAATATGGGTACAAAGGATGACTGAGTGATTTTTGTGCACGTCTCTGTATATGAAATAACACAAGAAGTAACTATCGATATTTCGGCGAGACTTGGAGTGGGGATTATTACCCCCTTCACCACTCTCTGGATCGCTGTGGATCACCACTGGTTACAAACTAGAGAAATATCAATGAAGCGGTCGCCTAACCACTTTACGGTCGCTAGAGGTAACAGCACCGTTTTTCCAGAAAACCGTATAGTTTATTTAGAGCAATGTATTCTATACTATTCGTACAGTATAGCATTCTTTCATTGATTTCGAGCTCCTACCAGGGTTGTTTCTCGATTTAATTTCATCACGCCATATATGTATTAGGTATATGGATTATTCACAATTAGCTATCCGGGAGTCGTCCTTACAGTATAGGTATGTACATACACAAGTATGTAACACTAAACTATATATGGTCACAACACCGCAATGTCCTAATTCCGAGATAATAAGTCGGAATTCCGACATAATAAGTCGGAAATATATAATTCCGAGATACTAAGTCGAAATTCCGACATAATAAGTCGGAATTACATAATTCCGACATAATAAGTCGGAATTATATAATTCCGAGAAACTAAGTCGAAATTCCGAGATACTAAGTCGGTATTATAAAAAATAATTGCGGTGGCCCCTCTACGCCTTCGTAATAAGGCTAGAAGTTTTGTAGAAAATCGCTATTTTCTACATCGATGCATATTGGTACCCTAATGCCTGATGACCGATTTTCCTCAATATTATAACAACATAATAATATACTACATGAACTTTTGACGCCAAATTAGGTTCTGAGCTCAAAATTGCAAAATGTTTGTCAAATTCGTATCAAATTGAAGTGGTTAGTGGTAAAAACAAACCACTTTTTGATGATATGGGTATCGCTGTAAGAAATTAGCCCGATTAAGCCGAGAATATCTTTTTCACGTAAAAATTATTCGCAAGAATCTATGATAAAATTCTAAGAGCTGAATGTTAAGAATACATCAAAATTTGAATTTTGAGGTCAGGTTTAAATTCGGCATCAAAAGTTCATGCAGTGTACCTAGTTAGATAGATAGATAGATACTTTATTGCTTTTTAAGACATAGAGCCCTATAGCAAGGGTTTGGTATACAATTATACTAACATCTAGGTACACAAATTAATAATAAAAAAAAGGTGCTAACTACTATGGAACAGAGTAGAGTACCTAGTTTCAATATTCCAATGTAAGCTATTTTGAAGTATTGGGAAACCTCGTCTTTAGGGTGCCAAAGCATCAATGTGGAAAATCGTGATTTCCTCGAAAACTACTAGACCTATCGATATGAACTAAGTTGACATTTTCTATACGTGACCAACCTTCAGGTATCATATTTCAAAATCAGATTGTGATATAGAAAAACCACCAAAAAAATAGATTGTTTTTACCCATAACCCCCCAGTAGGTTACGCCCCAACACTCCTGATTGAAATTTTGGAATTCTGAAATCAAATTCAGCACTAAATCTTATACAAAGTATGGGTATTATTTCTTCACACTCTGATTTCAGAATGATATACCTGAAGGTTATATTCACGTAAAAAAATGCATTGATATACCCTGGGTTTTTCTCATTCTCACTCTCATTTTTCTCGCCTACACAAAAATATTGAAATTAGGCACACTGCATAAAATTTTGACGCAAAATTAAATTCTGAGCTGAAATTTCGAAAATTTTCATCAGAGGCATATCATACTGAAGTGGTTAGGGATTAGGGATCTTTTTGGTTGATTTGGAAATGTATAGGAATATTGAGGAAATACCGGCTTCATCAGGGTTTCCTGTCCCTTATAGTAGGAGAGCCTGCTGCAGATTTCTACCGCCATCTGATAACGAAATGATATAGGTACAGAGTGGGCCTTTGAAAACGAAACAGAGGCTCTGTAGGTCGCGACACCGGATTATGAAAAAAATCTGAAACACGTCAACTACATTTTCGAGGGGGACATCGTTCTACAATATTTTCAGCCCTGCGGCGTTGCTGCTGCTAACGAAAAGAAGCAACAACTTTGTTATTTCAAATGGAACACCTTGTATTTTAATGCATTTTTAGATTCTCCCCGAAGAGCTGATTTCATCAATGCATCACACTTGGGGTCTAGCTGTAATGGTTTCAGGGATATAAAGTGTTCAAAATCGAGATTTTTCAACTTTAACATTTTTTTGTGTCGAAACTATTCATTATTGGTCAAAACGACTCCCATGTCCCTATCTCAACTTGTGATTCACTATCTACTAACATTTAATTGGAACAGATACAGGGTGATCAGAATTCTGAATCTTGAAACACCCTGTATTTGTTTCAAATAAATGTCAGTAGATAGTAAATCTCAAGTTGAGATAGGGACATGAGAGCCGTTTTGACCAATAATGAATAGTTTCGACACAAAAAAATTTTAAAGTTGAAAAATCTCGATTTTGAACACTTTATATCCCTGAAACCATTACAGCTAGACCCCAAGTGTGATGCATTGATGAATTCAGCTCTTCGGAGAGAATCTAAGAATGCAATAAAATACAAGGTGTTCCATTTGAAATAACAAAGTTGTTGCTTCTTTTCGTTAGAAGCGGAAACGCCGCAGGGCTGAAAATATTTTAGAAAGATGTCCCCCTCGAAAATGTAGTTGACCTGTTTCAGTTTTTTTTGATAATCCGGTTTTGGCGACCTACAGAGCCTCTGTTTCGTTTTCAAAGGCCCACTCTGTATGTCCCAGAGGGATGTAGAAACATTGTACTTCATCAAACGGCACCTGTGTCAATCGATTTCGCGATTTGATAACGAGCCAAATCAACGACACAGCGATTTATTTGCTCCAATTATTCCGAACATGCTTCCGTCATGTGATAATGAGTTGAAACAAAAATTAAATGAATGGAAAATTTTCCCTTTTGCGAATATATAAACGTGCCGCGAATCAAACTGATCTAAGTCAGTGGCTGATCGTCAATATTTCCGTGAATATTTCGCCCTCGTCGAATGATAATATCCGATGGACCAGTGCCAAACTCAACACACCGGTCCATCGGATATTATCTTTAGAGGGAAGCGAAATATTCTGGGAAGTATTGACGCTCTGCCACTAACTTAGATCAGTTTGAATCGCGGCACGTTTGGGTATTCGTAGAGGCGATATCTTCCCCTTTTATTTGCTTCTTGTTTAGTATAGTAGCAGCAAATAAATCGCTGTACCGTGGATTTGGTTCAGACTGATGGATGGCACAGGTAAGTTTACCATTCAATTGGTATCGGATGGCATAATTCTTATCTCGTTATCAAATCGCGAAATCGAGTGCAAATTTGCGCACAGGAAAGTGCAATTTTTCAATCAATTTGTTCAGGATAGTGATCGGCACAGGTGGCATATATCATTTCGTAATCAGATGACGGTCGAATTGTTTTTATTTTGTTTACCCGAAGCATTGAGTAGTCCCAATTATCAGCAGACCAAGGGCGGCTGATGTGGCCTGGTGGACCAAAACAGTAACGTCTTCACTCTTGCTAACATTTGAGGCAACTTTATTCACCCTGGACCTCTATATCTCATATATAAAGTTCTCCTGTCCTGGTCACGGTGTTAGTGGTCGAACTCCTCCGAAACGGCTCGACCGATTCGTATGAAATTTTTTGTGCGTATTCGGTAGGTATGAGAATCGGTCTTAATCTATTTTTGAATCGAAAATTCAAGATGGCGGATTCAATATGTCGGACGAGTATTGTTATCCGATTTCATTCAAAATTGGTATTTGCGGGTTTTCGGGGTCGGAGATTATGATTCTTTCGTCAAAATTTGGAAATTCAAAATGGCGGATCCAATATGGCGGACGAGTTTTTTTATTTATGGTCCGATTATATTCAAAATTGGTATCTGGGGATTTTCGGGGTCAAAGATTATGATTTATTTGTCAAAAATAGGAATCCAAAATGGCGGATCCATCAATATGGCAGACGAGTTTTTCAATTATGGACCGATTCTATTCAAAATTGGTATCTGGGGGGTTTTCGTTCGTCAAAATTTGTGAATTCAAGATGGCAGATCCAATATAGCAGACAAGTTTTTCATTTATGATCAGTTTCCATTCAAAATTTGTATCGGGGGGATTTCGGGGTCGGAGATTATAATTCTTTCGTCAAATTTTGAAATTCAAGGTGGAGGATCCAATATGGCAAACGAATTTTGTATTTATGGTCAGATTCTATCAAAATTGGTAACTGGGGGTTTTTGAGATCGGAGATTATGATTACTTCGTCGACATTAGGGATTCAAAACCAGTTTTTCAATTATGATCAGATTCTATTCAGAATTGGTAACTGGGGGTTTTAGCAGGACTCGGAGATAATGATTCTTCCATCAAAATTTGGAAATCCAAGATGGGAGATCCAATATGGCGGGCGAGTTTTTTGTTATTATGATTCGATTCCATTCAAAATTTGAATCTGGGGGATTTTGTGGTCGAAAATTATAATTCTTTCATCAAAATTTGGAAATTCAAGATGGCGAATCCAATATGGCGGACGGGTTTTGTAACTATGTTCCAATTCTATTCAAAATTAGTATATGGGTGTTTTCGTGGTAGGAGATTATGATTCTTTCGTCAAAATTGAGGAATTTAAGATGGCGGAACCGATATAGCGAATAAGTTGTTATTATGATCCAATTCTATTCAAAATTGGTATTGGATTCCAACGTAACAATTAGGCAATTGAAGATGGCAGATCCATTATGGCGGCCAGGTTTTGTGATTATGATACGTATTTAAAATTTGAATCTGGGGGTTTTCGGAGTCGGAGATTATGATCTTTTTCTTCAAAATTGGGAAATTCAAGATGGCGGATCCAATATGACGAACTAGCTTTGTAATAAATATCAGTTTGAAAAACTATAATGAAACACGCTTCAATAGATAGCCAAACTCGAGGCCAAACTGAAAAGAAGTGAAAAACTGATAGTATAGTTTAAAAACTGAAGAGATAGATTGTCGAACCAAAAAGAAGTAGAAAATGGATAGTAGTTTGAAAAACTGAAGGAACACGATTTTATGGATAGTCAAACTAAAAAGAAGTAGAAAATAAAATTTCAAAAGTTTAGTGTGTTGATGAATATTTAACTAAAAAAATATTTTCTAGAAATAGTGTTTATGGCAAAACATCGTTTGCCAGGTCAGCTAGTACCTATATATTGATAAGATTCAGATGAAAGTAAACCAACTGTTCCTGTGACATTGTTGCATGCAGGTATTTTCTAAAAAACAATCGTGTTTCGACGAAGATGTGACAATATAAACTTGTTACAATCTTACATAATCTCGCCGAATTTCCTAGCGATTATAGCGGACCTCTAACCCCGTTAACGGTGGGAGAATGCCTGGATCCAGAGCAATTCTGATGGTGGAACAGGTCCATTTCTAGTCTCGTAAGAATAATGAGCTGCCACAGTTATATGGTTGGTTCTAAGACGGGGAAACGAGTTTTAATTTCGGCTAGGCATAACAACGTAAATTACGCGTAAGATTCCTCTCCAAGTGTAACATGGTCCGTTTTTAATGGCGACAACACAGATTTAAGTGCCACCGATTCACAGAAATGAGTGCGTTTATTCCGACAACTCAGCTAGTCTTCATACTCGTTCAGTCAGCCAGCAGGATCTTATCGTTTACCTATTTAGGTTTATAATAATGTTCAACTTCAGAATGTTGCTTCTTCGTGAAGGGCTCCTATATTATAGAATCGGGCAGTGAGATATATTTTGTCGACGATTCAGTTAGAAATTCACTCCAATTTACTGTGTAAAATGATAATTCATGAGTAAATTCAATCAAAGGACCCCGCACTTTTAGTACGTAAAATGGTTCCCGGTGAAATTTTCTGAATTTTCAGTATGTTTCAGAATTCGATGAACTGATTGAACCTGCAGAATGGTAAAGTTCTTTGATGAACAGATTCTGAGATACAGGGCGTTGAAGTTACAAATCGGTATTTTTCATTTAATTATTTTCTCGAAATTCAAAGATGCCAAGTACAATTTTCTTCGCTCATATCATTAACGAACCTCCATATTACTCAACATAATTCAGATGGTTCAGATGATATAAATGTTTACAGATAACATATAAACATTTCAGTGATGTCTGAAAATTCGATGTAATAATGAAATATCGGAAAAATAATTTAGGCATGCAATATACTATTCTCATTCCATCATGAATCACAATTCATACATTTCATACAGGGTGATTTGAAAAATTGGTGACACCTAAGACCGATTTATTCATACACATCCTGTATATTCGAGTGAATTGTTGACCTCCCAAGATAGCTGATACGGTATGAACATGATTTCGTTGAGATATATAGGGTGACCATGAAGATTTTCGATGATGAAAATGACAAAAAATCGTGTTTTTTGAAATCACCCTGTTATTCATGATTAACTCGGTGAAATTCCCTAATTATTTTTTAATATATTCATCATTCGCTCCTCAACGCTGTCTTGAAAATTCAGTTTCCTATCATGACGGGTGTCATAGTTATTAATTCAGGAACTTACCATTTGCATGAAGAGTTGAAGAGACGTGTTCACTTACATTCGCATAGTGGCCGATATTTTTCACAAATAGTGAAACGTGAGAATGTGGAGACGAAAATAAGTTTAGTATTCATATACAGGATGAACATCAGAAATTCAATAACAATAGCAGATATATGAATTTAATAATATTAATATAATGTACAGATAGTTAGGCGAATTTCGTTTATATACAAGCTCTGCCAAAATGAAAAACGAACAATACCTAGGAGATGGGAGAATGATTCGGTCTTTCACGCTTCCATTTCTAATAGGAAGAGTTGAATCTTGGAATCGACAGATTTTTTTCACATTTGTTTTCCACTCAGAATCAGGCGTTTCCATCATTTTCATATTTTCATGCTATCAGTAATTATTATAATATCATTAGATTCATATTCATATATCACATTCCAATGATATAATTCAATACGTATGATGGTGTAATATAAATAATCCTATTATACTGGATGTTTCCGAAATAGCAGCTATAAATATAAAAAGGTGTTGTATGGGACATAATGACAAAAAAATACTGAACTTGTCACGCGGCTACTGATTGTTGATTTCAGATTGGGTGTTGTAACTTAGAATATTCCCTTTGTGGAATTTATTGTTCATCAATTTATGAAGACTTGAAGAAACTTGTTCATTTACATATTCGTCAAGTGGCCGAGATTTTTCACAAATAGTGAAACGTGAGAATGTGGAGATCAAGTGTAACATAAATGATCTATGAAGGCCCATCCATCAATGCAATCCACCATTCCGGAGCTAACTGCATATACGCATTATTAAATTCATATATCTGCTATTGTTATTGAATTTGTAATGTTCACCCTGTATATGAATACCAAACTTATTTTCGTCTCCACATTCTCACGTTTCACTATTTGTGAAAAATATCGGCCACTATGCGAATGTAAGTGAACAAGTCTCTTCAACTCTTCATGCAAATGGTAAGTTCCTGAATTAATAACTATGACACCCGTCATGATAGAAAACTGAATTTTCAAGACAGCGTTAAGGAGCGAATGATGAATATATTAAAAAATAATTAGGGAATTTCACCGAGTTAATCATGAATAACAGGGTGATTTCAAAAAACACGATTTTTTGTCATTTTCATCATCGAAAATCTTCATGATCACTCTATATATCTCAACGAAATCATGTTCATACGGTATCAGCTATCTTAGGAGGTCAACAATTCACTCGAATATACAGGATGTGTATGAATAAATCGGTCTTAGGTGTCACCAATTTTTCAAATCACCCTGTATGAAATGTATGAATTGTGATTCATGATGGAATGAGAATAGTATATTGCATGCCTAAATTATTTTTTCGATATTTCATTATTAAATCGACTTTTCAGATCATCACTGAAATGTTTATATGTTTCACTCTGTAAACAATTACATTATCTGAACCATCTGAATTATGTTGAGTAATATGGAGGTTCGTTAATGATATGAGCGAAGAAAATTGTACTTGGCATCTTTGAATTTCGAGAAAATAATTAAATGAAAAATACCGATTTGTAACTTCAACGCCCTGTATCTCAGAATCTGTTCATCAAAGGACTTTACGATTCTGCAGGTCCAATCAGTTCATCGAATTCTACAACATACTGAAAATTCAGAAAATTTCACCGAGAACCATTTTACGTACTAAAAGTGCGGGGTCCTTTGTTTTGAACATTCTCATTTTTGTGAAAAATTGATAAAACATCTGGTTTCAGTTGAATATCAACTCAAAAATTCCAATCAGTAGATTAACTCACAACCACATATGCGCAGTCACTCAAAGGAATCTTCTACAGTGTTCCCATATAGTACTCGACGTCCTGGGGACATCCAGTTTAGGTCCCATTTAGGTCTGAACGTCCGGGACCTTCTCAAGACGTACTGAAAACGTCCATTTCTGGACGTACTGGGTACGTACGATTCCGATTTACTGGGTACGTCCAACTCTGGACGTTATCGACTTTTTGTTTACGGGATTGAATACATTGTTCAATGATAATCGAAATCATTGCATATATAATTTCTACCCTCGATCTCTGAAATCCATTCATATAGGAACCTTGCAAACATAAACATAATACAATGCTCACAATAAATTCCTTATTTACTGGCCCACCAGATCACAAAACATCTATTTAGGTATTCTCTGCCGTGATTATCTAATTCTATAAAAGTATCGATGTGATGAGTCAATCGGCATTCGCACATAATATTGCTTGTTGTATACTGTTAATCAACGAGTGTTCTTCAGAGTAATAGGATGAGCATCTGCCTGGTGATCTAAAGGTCGTGGAATCGATCCCCGGTAGAAGCGTTTTTTCCAATTTTTTCTATTAAAAATAAGACTCTACTTTATATAAATCTCTTTTTTGACTATCTGAGTGAAAAGAGGCGGATCTACGTTGATTCATGTACCCATGGTCCTGAATGGACGTACTGAGGATGTACATACGTGCAGAATCTGGACGTCCCCAGTACGTACCTGAACGTCGACCGTACCAAATCTGGACGTCCCCAATACGTACGAAACGTCTTGGCTGGACGTTCTCAGTACGTTTTGGGGACGTACTCGTGCTATATGGGTTTTACTTGGACAAATAAGACCATGAAAACTAGTCTTAAGCAGCATCGTTTTCGAGATACCAGTGCCTTCAATTTGAATGAAAAAAATTGATTTTTCTTCATTCACTACAAAACCACTCAACAAAAATACGATATAGAGGGGATAAACTGAGTTTATATCTGTGATCAAACACGTTGATGGTATTTTTCAGCTGATATGAATACCACCATGGCGTCGTTAGGGCAATATTAATGTTTGAATCACCACTTAAATAGCTATTGATAGAACATTTTAAAATTTCATCTTGGATATGGGTCAGATCAGTTTTGATGCACCGTCTTCAAGTGAAAAAGAAAAAAACAAATTTGACTACGAATTTTGGTGTAGGTGTCGGAACTGTTCGGATTATCGGATAGCGATAATTGATATCATTTTGGAATGTTGGCACCATTTTAGTCACATGACACACTAACTTTTGCCGTATAACGATAGCCTCGACCATCTATGCCTCGACGATAGCTCATACGCACCAGGGTGCTAATATGAAACATTTACGATTATTTCCAATTCAAATGCCCTGTATCTCAAAACGAATCGTCTTTCATTCTATATTTTCAGGTACTATCTGAATCCGGGTGATTTCCCACATTTTCTCAGAGATTAATCACCGGTCAAACTACATATAGGTATCAATCAATGATTAGGAAAAGCTTATAGCGGAAATATCATAATTATCCTGATGATGTCATATATGGCTGATTACTATTATTTTGTCGTATGACACGCTTTTCTTGATGCACGTCAAGTTGTGAAATAATCATCATAAACGCTGCTCCATTATTCAATTAATGCAGAGATTTTATTTATTGCTATATAGGTGTAATTATAATGTCCTCCATCGAATAATATTTTGAAAAATCCTCGGGCAGGTCGATTTTTATTTTCGAAAGTCAATTATTTTACATAAAAATTCCCAACCACCTGTCAACCTCCTACCCTATAGATCAACCCCTTCAAAATTATCAAATCATACCTTTACAAAAGCCTAATATTGGACATTTTGTCAAAATTTTTGGTAATGGAGTGTATTATCTCTGGTAATGGTATATGGTACCGACAGTACAGTTAATTTACCTATATTCAAGATGAGTTTCACATACTGAATGTTCGTCGATGCATCATGTATATATATATACATACAATGTAATGGTAGGCATAGGTACTGTATCATTGTATATATAGACGTATACAGACATTCAGTATGAAAAACTCAATGAGTTTTTCAGATGGATTAACTGTACAAAAATACCTATCATTACCGAAAATGTAGACAATACAATACCAATACATTTTGAATCTCTCGACTTCTTTGCAGATATGACAACCGAATTTGAAAAAAAATATACACCGTGTCCCAGCTAAAATGTCCCCGCCTGTGAAAAATCAACCGCGCGATCGAATGACTTGTAATTTGGTCACCCAGTATATGTGATGATGCTCACTCGAAATATGCTATTGAATAAATTGTAGGTATACAGGGTCACACCGAAGTACATCTCAACTTTCTTTTTTAAAAAAGAACACCCAGTAGTATATTATTCCATATTCAAGTAGAGTTAATTATTACAAATTCAACAATGCCGGGTTTGATGAGATTTTTTCCAATGACTACGAAGATATAGCAAAAAATAAAACGATTCAATAAAAAATTTATATGATTAGATTTTATTAATATAACACGATTATAATCGAATGATGAGTGTCCTGCACATAACTACAGACTTGTAAAGGATTATCTTTGCCATCAGTTTGGAGAAAATCTAATAACCACCAATTGTCTCGATGGTGATAGCAACTGGCCAGCTCGATCGCCAGACCTCACCCCACTTGAGTTTTATTTCTAGTGCTACTCGAAACAACAGGTTTATGAGTCGCCAATTGGGAATATGGAAGAAATGAAAGAGGAAATCACAAATTTATGCGCACAAATTGATTGAAACGTGATACATAGGGTCACAATAAACGTTATCAAAAGAGCTAGGAAATATTTGCAGCAGAAAAGATGACATATTGAGTAGTTGAAGTTTTAATTTTTTTTTTCATTCGATTTCAATCGGGTTTTATTAACAATATCTAATCATATAATGTTTTTATTGAATCGTTCTATTTTTGCCATATCTTCGTAGTCGTTTAAAAAAAATCCCATCGAACCCGGCATTGTTGAATTTGTAATAATGAGCTCTACTTGAATATGGAATAATATACTGGGTGTCTCTATTTAAATAGGAAAGTTTAGGTGCACTTCGGTGTAACCCTGTATACCTACGATTTATTCAATAGCATATTTCGGGTGAGCATCATCAAATATACTGGGTGACCCAATCTCAAGTCATTCGATCGTGAGGTTGATTTTTTACAGGAGGGGACATTTTAGCTGTTACACGGTGTATACCGTTGTATAGAGATTTGAAATACCATTCTGACAAGGTTCAACTTGACCTCTCTTGTGTTTAAAATTTTGAAGGGATTGATCTGTAGGGTAAGGAGGTTGACAGGTGGTTGAAAGTTTTTTTGCAATAAAAATAGATTTCCAAAAATGAAAATCGAACTGTTCAAGGATTATTTGAATCATATTAAATATTTTCGACAATGCAGTGTTGCCGCTTCTACTAGAAAGTAGTTGCAACATTGATATTTCAAACGGATTCTCCTTGAAGAGCTGATTTTATCGACATACCACACTTGGGGGTCTATCGAAAAAGATTACAGAGATATAGGATGTTCAAAATCGAAATTTTTCAACTTCAGGATTTTTTTGTGTCGAAACTATTCATTTTCGGTCAAAACAGCTCACATGTCCCAATCTCAGTAATCTCTGGTTCAAGATTCAGAATTCTGATCACCCTGTATCTGTTCTGATTGAATATCAGTAAATAGTAAATCAAAAGTTGAAATAGGAACATGTGAGCCGTTTTGGCGGATAATAAATAGTTTCGACACAAACAAATCCTGAATTTGAAAAATCTAGATTTTGCACACCCTATATCTCTGTAAACGTTTCCGATAGACCCCAAGTGTGATGTTTTGATGAAATCAGCACCTCAGGAAGAATCTATCTTTCCGATAGAAGCTTGCTGAAAATATTCTAAATAAAGAGAGCTTATTTCAAAATATGAGCATTTATATTTCCATGGATTTCTCCTGACTTATTCTCGATATAGAGATAGTGTAATCTGGTCCTGACATACCCTGTATTGAGGAAAAACTCTTAGAAAGCATATTAATATCTTATGAAAGCAAATGTTTAGGAAACATTCAGTATATTATGTGAACTTTGGGATTCTGTCCGAACGAAACAACTCTGTTTCAGTGCATAGTACGAGTAAGTATATTGTTCAATTAAATCTATATTTTCCAGAGGAAGCTAATATATTTATTTCTCAATTTCCTCGTCGAATTTTGACACCCTTCATTCTCTGTTCTATGTAATGATCTAATACAATAAATTGACAATTGTTTTGTTGTTTTATAATCTCAAAACCAGTGATATACCTACTTCCCGTATAGCCAGGAAATCAAAACCTGTTCAGAAAACCCATTCAGTGTGATGAAAAAATGGATAATCCCTCTTCCCATTCTCAGGTGCAATATTACACCCTACCAATTCGAAAGAACTGGAGATGCAGAATATTATACCTACTTAAAAAAGTCATTGTGTTGAATTTAGGGTTAGAATAAATCGATATAAATTATGAATACGTATAGGTAGAATGGTTTCTCTAATGGAACATATTTTCTTTCCTATACAGGAATAAACCATACATAATTTCAATGACTTGATTCTAAATAATGTCACTGTATATAAAGCAGTTTCATATATATTTTATTCATCTTTCGATTCCATTTTTCGATTGTCAACTTCGTAGAAATATAAATAATTCAATTCAATCTGAACTATCTAATGTCATCCAAAGATATGTTATGTTATTTTTATCTCATCATTTCTTCAAGCACATTGATTGAGATATATGAAAGATTATGTCAATTGTCAATGAGTATATACCATATATTTAATTTTTGGATGAATCTATATTGTTCAATTAGCGGAGAAAGTATACCTATAGTTGTTTATTATTGGATTGACCATCAATAATCACTAAAATAATCATACGAATATTTGTGTCTCTTAAAATATCAGAGTGCGGTATCCATTCTTTCAAGGGTGCATTCGAAAATATTAGATGGAACAAAACAAACCATCGAATAACAAATTTTTCAAAATGTGTCGAATCTTTTTTGGACGTTCCTTCGCAAATTGCGCACACTATATAATATATATCATAAAGTGAGGATTTAGAAATTGGTTGATTGCTCAGATACAAAAATATACCTACCCAAACCACCAAAAGAATGTTTGGTAATGAAATGCCTGAAAATGTATTTTGTAACTCGTTTGACAAGATAGGTACCTAAGTGAGTTGAATCCGAGGTTGAATCTAAATAACAAAGTGACTCTTAATACTTCTCAGGTCTACTGATGATGACAACTTCGTTTCCAAAATTGGTAACTATACTCGTTCAGGTAATTTGAACTATTTTTGCATGTTTTAGGAGATATTATGGTACCAAATTGTATACCTACATCAAACAGGGATAATGGGATATGTGACTGACGATTATTGGAACTGAAATCAAAAAGTGTAATGCAGTCAACGCTTCTGTAACAATCACTCTCTACACAAAAACCTGATGGGCACATGCAAGATACAAAGATTAAATTCTCTGGTGTGGCGCCTATTTGAGATTTCTACGTTACTGTTCTTTAGTCTTAAACATTATGGTACCTATACCTGATAAAAAAACAACCTGACATCAGCATCAGTAGTTCTGGCGACTACCGAACTTAACATTTTCAGCAGTATCAACAAACAAGAGTAGAAGAGATAAAGGAAGACTTACCATTTAGATTTATCATCCTCTCTAGGTAGCTTTGGAATTCCATTGTCTCAAGGCACGTGCCACTCGATAACAGAGAAAAATAAACAAACAAGAGAATTATTATCGTATGTTTTGCTAGATCATTCCGAACGAAAACAAAATCAAAACAAATTGATGCGAGTAACACTATTGAGATGATAATACGATATAGGTATAACGAGTAAAAATAATTAATAAAACAAAACGCGAATCAGTTAACGAATATAAAAAGAAGAATATCGAAAATAACACGAATTATAAGTAAATATCTATAGAAAACGCGAACAAATTAATATATCAATGTATTAAAACGATAAATCACGAACAGTATCACAAAGTTTCCGAAAATTAAAAATAAATATCGATTATGAAAAACGAAACAATAAATAAAAATTATTTAAATTAAACTATAAAAGTAAAAATGCAGGTCTTGGTATCACATATGTTTAGCTGTTGGTTGTCTGATACAGACTGATTTGAATCTGGCAGGGATGATTCCCTATACTGTATAGTTCTGGAAGCTGGAGATGGTAAATCTGCACCCTTGTATCTGATTTGCATCAAGAAGTGAAATGGGTTTATGCAAGGGTTGATGAGTGTGCAAAGGACAAAATGAGATGGGACGGTATTATGCAATAAAATAGAGCAATAGGGCGCAAAGGGTTGAACGGGGTTTTGTTTGGTCGGCAAGGGTGGGGAATGATTTTCTGGCGAGGGATTGGTGGAGGTCCTTGTAATTATGAGATTATTTTCATTGTTTATATAAACATGTATAATGTATATATAGTTTAGAGGAAAGGATTGGGGCAGTTTGAGCGCCAAGATTTTCCGTTAAGAAGGTTGAAAGGATTTTTTCTAAGCACAAAATTGCTCTTGCTTTACTGTGTTCGATGAATCAATGGGGTACTTTGTAGTCATCAATATCATTTTTCTACGGCAATAACATAAGATTGCTCTTGTTTAACTGTGTTCGATACATTGTTGTTCTAAAAAAAAGTGCAATGACAGCTCTGTCTAATAGATGAGCACTACTTGACAGGAAATCAGATGGCTACAAGGCGAAGAAATTGGAAATGCCGCTGTTATCTACACTCAGTTCCAACAAAAGTGACGCACTTGATATTTGACCTATCTTCTTAAAAAAAAAATAGTAGACCGATTTTTATTTTTTTCATTTGTCTTTAAAAAAAAATAAAGAGGTGAACATTTTTTCAAAGCCTCCCTGATGATGGTGTAATAACTCGAACCATAATTTATTCTTACTTTTTGACTCACCCTGTGTGTTAATTGAGTAATGGCATAGAAAGTGCTTACACCCTTTACGAAAGAGGATTCTTTTGCGAGCATTTTGTTCTTATATTCATTGATTTATCTCTAAAATTTTCCGAATTACAGCTTTTTTGCTGAATCCTTGCAGATTACCAACTTTCTAAATCTATCGAGAAACAGTTTTCTAATGAAATAAACTAATACCAATAATTTAAAAAAACATTTTTATTAAACACAAAATTATGAATTGGGATGACTGCTTAATACCGTGTATTGCCTCCTCTAGCAACTCTGAGAACTTCTTATCTACGAGGCATACTGGAAATTAAGTTGCTTATCGTTTCCATTGGTATACGATCCCATTCTTCCACTAATGCATCTGCCATTTCTGCGAGACTTTCCGGAGACCTCTCGCGAGAACGTACCCTTCTCCCTAATTCATCCCACAAATGTTCTATAGGATTCATATCGGGGCTTCTCGCAGGCCATTGTAGTTTCGCAACATTGCTGCGGTGTGTGGTCGAGCATTATCCTGCATCAATATAAAATTATTGCCCACTAACTCTGCATAAGGTAAGACATACTGCTCTAAAATGTCAATGTAAATTTGGGCATTCAACGACTGCCTCGCCGGTGTCTTTCCATGCATTGAAATCCCTCCCCACACCATAACGGACTCACCATCAAATCTTTCGCATTCTGTTATTAAATTTTGATTAAACCGTTCACCAGTTCTTCTCCACACTCTTTTGCTTCCATCCACCATGTTAAGGCAAAACCTTGACTCATTCGTAAACAAGACATTCGACCATTCAGGAATATTCCACTGTCCATAATTTTAAACAAAATTTCTACTAGCAGCACGATGTTCGGGTGACCTTTTGCAGGGTCTCCTAGCTTATAAATTAACTTCTTTTAGACGTCTACATACCGTCTGCTTACTTACTGCACCATCACGAATTTGGCGAAGATCTTGCTGAACATTTACCGCAGTATTTGATCGATTCCGTAAAATCCGCAATCTCAAGAAGCGATCATCTCTTGGAGAAGTTTTTCGGCGACCAGAACCGACCCTCCGAGCGGTGCTTCCTGTTTGTTTGATTGTTTGTGGATTGTTCTAGGAGCAGTTTCAGCAGTTGCCTCATGAACTCCCACTGCACGAGCGGCGTAACGTTTACTACGCCCATCGTTTACTAACGCAACTAATCTTGCTACTTGTTCAGGATTTATTTGAGGCATTTTATGTAATTTTGATCAATAAAACAAGACACTTAATTGATGACACAACGACAAATGGTCAAATATGGAGGCATACAACAAATAAGTTGCTATGGCAACGGCATTTGTTTTTTTAAAGACAATGTGATCCTACCAGAGTACAACCCAATCAATTTTGAGTACTCTGATCCTTCAATAAATTCAATTTGTGGGATAAGCGTAAGGTATCATCAAAAAAACTGTCATTCGGAAAATTTTAGAGATAAATCAATAAATAAAATAACAAAATGCTCGCAAAATCATGGTTCGAGTTATTCCACCACCATCTAGGAAGCTTTGAAAAAATCTTCACCTCTTTATTTTTTTAAAGACAAATGTATTACCTACCAACAAATAGAAAAAAAAATCGCCCTACCTACTATTTTTTTTTAAGAAGATAGGTCAAATATCAAGTGCGTCACTTTTTTGGAACTGAGTGTATTATAGCCGTGGAAAAATTATAGTGTATAACTTGCACGGAATGCTGATTTCCTACTCGAATGATTGCAGCATTCGCCTATGGCTCATGCTGCAAACTTCATTCTCGTAGGAAATCACTATCATTCCGTGCTCGTTAAACAATATTCTATTCCGTATCTGTATCACAATGACTTCATTGTGTTTATATTTCACAAAATCTCATCTCCCATGAAATGTCAAATTTCAAGTACCTAATGACAGCTCTGTCCAATAGATGAGCATTACTTTTACTTAAGAGAAAATCAGAAGGCTACAAGCCGAGAAAATCAAACATTCAGCTGTTATCTGTCACAGTCATAGAAAAAGTATAGTGTATACCTCGCACGGAATATTAATTTCCCAGTCGTATGGTTTGCAGCATTCTCGTGGGAAATGACTAGATAGATAGATTCTTTATTGCTTACAAAGACATTATAGTCCTATAGCAATGATTCTGTGAATTCTGATGCCGTGCTCGTTAAACAATATACTATTTTTTTAACTGATGGCTCCACGTCCATTATATGATGTGACGATTTTTCAATTTTTCAGACGAGAAAGACGAGTCACAAAAATTCGAAATTCTCACAAATGTCGTTTCGAAAAGTTTGACTCCATATCTTTTATTCCTATAGATAGGTATAGGTATGTACAGTCGTCTTCAGAAAACATGTCGTGGTTGGACGGTGTAAGCGATCTTATTGCAGCAGTGATTTAGAGAGCACACATGCACCGTCCATGTGCGACATGTTCACTGAAGACGAGTGTACAGAGAAAGCAAATATATTTGCAGAGATGTTCGCAGCAAACTCCACTTTAGATTCCCAAGGAAAAGTGCCGCCACCTGTTGAGAGTCGAATGCCCGAAATCGTCTTCCGTCAACGCACTATCAGACGAATTTTGCTTGGTCTCAAAACGAATAAGGCTAACGGTCCTGATGGAATTCCACCCATTATACTCAAAAAATGTGCAGCAGAGTTAACACCGATTATCTGCAAGTTGTTTACCGTCTCGTACAGGTCGAGTATTTTTCCATCATGCTGGAAGACAGCTAGAGTCCAACCAATCCCCAAAAAAGGGAACAAGAACCTGCCCCATAGCTACAGGCCCATTGCCCTGTTATCAGTAATCTCCAAAGTGATGGAGAAAGCCATCAATATTGAGCTTATCAAATATCTGGAGAGCTCAGGAATCATCAATGATAGACAATACGGCTTTCGCCACCGAAGATCTACTGGAGATCTACTTGCCTACGTCACCCATTTATGGCAAGCTTCATTAGAAAAACACGGGGAATCTCTAGCTGTCGCGTTGGACATATCGAAAGCATTCGACCGTGTTTGGCACGAAGGACTCCTCCACAAACTACCATCATACGGCCACCATACGGCTCACCACCTCAGCTATGCCATCTCTCATCGAGTTTTCTTTCAGGCAGATCGCTTCACGTGGTGGTGGACGGTGTATCGTCTGATACCATTGGCATCAATTCCGGCGTTCCACAAGGATCGATTTTGGCACCAACTTTATTCCTGCTTCATATCAATGATCTGTTGGGAGTAACAACTTGCCCCATCCACTGCTTCGCAGATGATAGTACCCTCCATACTGCGTTCTCTTCCAGAATTCCCATCTCTTCCCAGGAAACTAAGAACTCACGGCGCAGGCAGGTCAATGCTGTCAATGAAGATCTTGCTGAAATCACAGCCTGGGGAACCAACTAGTTGAATTCATCGCCACCAAAACTCAAGCCTGCATTTTCTCTAGAAAGGCGCCGGAACTCAGTATGCCCGATATTGTAATGTCTGGCTCAACCATCCCCACCAAGCCCACCATATCTATGCTCGATATTTCCATCAGCAACACTCTTTCATGGGATAATCATGTCAGATCCATCGCAAAAGCTGCTTCACAAAAACTCGGATTCTTGTTCCGTGCGAAAAGCTACTTTACACCTCAACAGCTTCTCATGATCTACAAAGCGCAGATACGGCCTGTTCTAGAATAATGTTCCCACATATGGGGTTCAGTACCAAAACATACGCTGATGCTCTTAGATTCCATCCAGAGAAGAGCCATTCGCCTGGTGGGTGACGCCACACTCACTCACTCTTTGACATCATTGGAACACCGTAGAAGGGTCGGCGACCTTTCACTTTTCTATCGATGCTTCCACGGGAAATGTTCTTCGGAAATCTCTGCTATCATCCCTTCACTAGCAATACCAATCAGACGAACTAGACAAGCCCAGTCAGCACATCCTTTCGTTGTCAACCTCGAAAGATGTCGAACAGCACGTTATCAAGACTCCGTCATCCATAGAACGGCTATATAGGCTCTGGAATTCATTGCCTGTGGAAGCATTCCCAGCAACATATAATCTCCAAAAGTTCAAAAAACATTCCAATACCTACCTCCTGTCCCTCTTAGATTCCATCCAGAGAAGAGCCATTCGCCTGGTGGGTGACGCCACACTCACTCACCCTTCGACATCATTGGAACACCGTAGAAAGGTCAGCGACCTTTCACTTTTCTATCGATACTTCCACGGGAAATGTTCTTCGGAAATCTCTGCTATCATCCCTTCACTAGCAATACCAATCAGACGAACTAGACAAGCCCAGTCAGCACATCCTTTCGTTGTCAACCTCGAAAGATGTCGAACAGCACTTTATCAAGACTCCTTCATCCATAGAACGGCTAGGCTCTGGAATTCATTGCCTGTGGAAGCATTCCCAACAACATATAATCTCCAAAAGTTCAAAAAAAATTCCAATACCTACCTCCTGTCCCTATCCTCCCTAGGAACGCACGATGTTCTCTGAACATTATAGGGATTCCCTCTCGTGCGCTCCATGCGATAAAAAAAAATACCTATGTTTTATTTTTTAGGTATCTACAATAGATTCCGGACTGATTACCTACAACTACAATGAACTGTGATGGAGATCGTTCACTTTGTTTTATGTAGCTCTCATCAACTCTAGTGACTAAAATGATAATTACAATAACCCAATTAATAGCCAATTTATATTGAGGATGTATGCCATAGATTTGGTATTAAAAGACACAATTCAATAAGATAATATCTCAGTGAAATTGACTTTTTAATTGATGCGGCTCTTTAAAAAATTAACTTTGATATACACTGCTTCATGCTAGAACCACTCTTTATTATTTTTCACTTCTCAAGAACTTTTCAGGAATCATATAAATTTTAGAACTCAGGAATTTTGAGGTTATAGTTTTATAGATGATTTCAAACTCAGCTGGCCTCTTTATATCATTTTTAATCCAATACTATTTCATATGTTTACAGCCAAAATTACAATAAAAAATTGCACGTGTTAAAAATCATAATATTGTTCCAATAAAAACAGCATTCTCTTAGAGTCTTGAGTAAATTCATCAATTACTTCGTTGAAAAAATTACCTTCGAGGTAAACTCTATCTCTATTCCATAAGATGACGATGAATACTCAATGAACAAAGTCTCTGAAAATCACTATAATAAGCGAATCAGAATAGGGATTGAATAATGCAAACATATCGTGTTGAGAAAGTATCTGATCTAAGACCACTCGACAGGGGGGATATGAGGGGCCAAGCGCCCCCTCTTACTGACGCCCCTGCTTTAACTCTTTCAGGTACAGGAATTTCGAAATATAACACCCCCTAGATGTACAGCTTTATTTTTCTTCAGATTCTCCAAAGATTCATTAACAAACTAACTCTAAATGTCTCAAAAAATACGAACAAATATAAAATAATGTCAGAATTCTCCAATTTTTACAAAAAAAAAAACGGTGGGTCAAAATCTAACCCACCATTCCATAAGGTGAAAGATTTCATGAGAATCGACTCATTTCAAATCACTGTGGAACGTCTGCAAACATGTTTTGTTCTTTGCAAGACAGAGTGAAACACACAACCAGTTTGTTCCAACTTCAAACTCTCCTGAATTGAGCAGCATTGAGCATTGAGTATTATCTCCTTCGACTTGTTCGGATAGGTTGATGAGCACCCTGTGTGACTCTCATTACCGGGCTTTGACTGAGTGTTTTTCTCTATTTGAATCGTTCATTCGATTGATGTTCTCGATGAAGATACTGATTTTCATTGACGTCTAAATGATCAAGTCTTCCATTGATATCTTTGAAAGATATAGAGTATTCTGTGAAGAATAAATGAGTTGACTACAGCAGCATCCAAGGAAAAGATTTCATGAATATCTGTTCCTTTATATGTCTTTCCAGTCGTCTGATAATTCTGCTCAGTATATAGTTTGATCTGGAAAACTATGTGATTCGATAATTTGTCCGTGATGAACTGACGAGAGAGATTATCCATCTTGAGCAACTCCAGAGGTTCTATTGAAATCATTTGGCTGAACGATCTCGATCTCATCCACTCCACCATTTTTTCTGTATCACTGGTTTCAACTCCGCGATAGGGGTATCAAATCTTTTGGGTCCAATGTATCCATATATGAGTGTCTCGAGATCCATATCAGACAGTATAATGTTGTTTAAATTGAATTCGACATCATTTTCCTCATCATTATCCTTGAAAAATGTCTTGGTCATGTTGTATGTGGGACAAATTTCAAACAACGTTTATTTTCACATATTGTTAACGAAAAATGAACATATAAGTTGGAAACATATAACAAGTAGGTTACCTATGTTGCCAAGATAGTATTTAATGCAGAAAAAATGTAATAACATGAAAAGCATGAAATTTGCAGCCGCAATTCGAGAGGAGAAACACAACGTACGGAACAAGTTTCGAGTTTATTCTATTTACTAATAATGTATTGTTTTATTCGCTTCAGCTTGGTACATATGTTTCAAAAGACCAATATGAGTCAGTAATATGGGGCGGGAGAGAAAATAAACCGTCGTACCACAAATGATAAGCCCATTGCAGAGCGGGATATATTTTGTCCCAGCATACCTCTAACTCCAAGAAATTCGTGGTTCAAATTCTGCACCAAAGTACTTGAAAGAGTTAAAAGTCCTAGTTTTCCAAATCCGATTATTTCAATCCCCATGTAATAGAAGCATACTGCATATTCACTTGGTATAGAGGTAGTCTGTTTCCGTTCAGTAAATTTTTCCCGCCACTTCAACTTCTAGATTCGGTTATAACGTCCAGAACTCCTCAACGGTTCCACGATTTTTCTAGATCACATTCATGGGAAAAGTATAAGCAACAAAATACCCCTGGAAGTAAATATAGAGCGAGTACCTGCTTCTCAAACTGTCCAGCAGTGCATAAATTGCCAAAACTTTCTTTCTCAATCCGTTGGCCCAATTCCCAAAATGATCCTCCGGTCCATCAAAATATGACCACTGGTCCTTTTCCTTAAAAAACAATAGTGGACAAGGGTCTCTCTCTATACCTCTTTTTAGTAATCCGAGGTATATTTAAATTGGGTCAAATTACAATAGCCAAGGGGGTGAAAAGTGTTATTCGTGGGCAGGTAAGTTCCTCTAAGGGCCCAAAGGACCTTCTTCGTTTGGGCCAAAGTCCTTTGCCGAGTGACCACGGATCGGTGGTCAAAGCGGGCCGTTTTTTAAGTACAAAATTAATATTCTACCTAGGATATTGTATGTCCGATATGAGAAAGTCGTGAATGAATTGGTCAGGTAGAGGAAGCTATGTGAACTAATTTTTATTTGCCATTTGCAACCGTTGGACCTCGACCGTTGAGTGACCCTACAGGACGTTCAGCTAATTCAATATTTTTGTTCAGTGAATGTTGTGTAGGTATAATACTAGAATTCTAATGTGAAAAGGGTATGATCACAGAGATACCGAAAACTGTAACGCGTAATATGAATAATACAGGGTGTCCCAAAATTGCTGGGACACAGAGCTAACTCGTATAGACCCAGCGAGCACAAAAACATCTCAGATATGTTAAAAGTACGAGATTTCGAGACATTGAACCTCCACTGCGATGTTCTGTTCACACATGAATAGAACTATTATAGAACAGCCAATGTCCGCCGCAGGCGGCAATTATCGAGATGTCTTTGATATGTCACAAAACTACCTTCTCCCTAGTTCTTTTTAAAGCCTTTTCATGGACACAACAAAACATTTTCAACGCGTCTTGCGCACATTAAATCGCTGTAAAAACAACATTTTCGAGGTACTTTTCTGAAGCCTTTTGTCAAAATGAACTTTTGCAATAGGATTCCATTTCCCTTGAATGCAAAAATGGATTAAAAATAGATTGAACATAAAAATATTTTCTTGATATGAAATTACCTTCTTCATCGGTTTCTGAGTAGTGCTTACTACACACAGACATATAATTGGAAATAGTTTTCCCAATTTCTGAAATGTTCTCCACAATGCATAATTTTGCAACTGCGGAGAAGCTGTGTATTGTTAAATTCGTACTTTTATATATTGATTACACTGAGGCACCGAACAACATATCTTGCATCTGATGGTCATTATTACAAACTAAATAAGTCTTCTATAACACAATAAACTTCACCAAATTCCTTTCTGTTCGTTAGCAGCGTGATGTAAGCGTGACACTCAGCAAACGCGAATGCCAATTGCGAACAAGAAGAATAAAATCGAAAACAAATCAGAATTCATCGTATTGTGACGTAAGCATGAGACGTTGTGGAGGGGCAAACGAAGAAAGGGCACAAAAGAACAAAAACAATACTCTCAATATCCTTCTAAGACCTCTTTGGGAAGTGTATAATACGCCTCAAAAAAATATCCTCATGCCTACATTTCTAAAACATCCCAAAACATCCCAGGGATACCTCTCAGTAGGCAAACAAAGAAATGCCACAGAAGAACAAAAACAATACTTCAATATCCTTCAAAGACCTCTTTGGTCAGTGCATATTACGTCTCATAATAACATCTTCATGCCAACATTTTCAAAACATCCCAAAACATCCCAGGGATGTTTGTGCTCGCTGATGGGGAGGAGGTCAAATAAGTTGATTGTACCCTATTCATTTATGTGCCAAAATGTACCGTTTGTCCGTGAGAAGGGTTCAAAGTTCATCACATAAAAAAACACATTTTTGTACGCTGTTCAGAAATGAGTGAAAGGAATTTGATAAAATTTGGCAATAGTGTGTTTCAGGGGATAATTTTCTTCTGGTAATCGAAAAACACTAAAAGAAATTGTAGAAGGGTTAAAACCACCCTCACCCCCTGACATTTTTTTCAGAACTTTTTTATGGGCCATAATACGGTTCTAAAATTTTTTGAGCTTGAAGACTAATCAATTACCTTCATTTTATTACCCTTGTGAAAATTTCGGTTACTGCATAGTTTCGAAGAAATAAATGTTCTCTCAGAATAATGTTATCAGATATTCCTATAGTACAATCACGGATTGTTCTCCCGCAGCCTACTTGACAAAAGATTTCACACTAATATTTCTTCAACTGATGAGTCTCGTTTCTCACGTCGTGGCATATGCATAATGAGCATGTATATGCTAATGAAAACCCACATGCCATTGCAGCTGGACACTATCAACGGGAATTTGAAATTGATGTTTGGATCGGATTTATCGAAACATTTTTGGTTGGGCCGATCCGATTGCCAGATCACCATGATGGTGCTAGTTACTTCCACTTTCTTGAAACAATTTTGCCAGATTCATTAGAGGACTTGGCCCTCAATGTTCATCGAAACATGTTCTTCATGCTCGACTTCATTTTGCACGTGCAGTAAGGCAATATCTGAACGAACAATTTCCTGATAGATTGATTGGTAGGGGACAAGAAGCACCTATTCAATGGCCTCCGCGGTCTCCAGATTTGAATCCGTGCGACTTCTTCATCTGGGGAGCGATAAAAACACGAGTGTATGAAGTTCAAATTGATACTTCCGAACAGCTGTGGAACAGAATCCAACATGCCGTTGACGCACTACGAGACAACGACGATGTCCTGAGGAGGGTGAATTTCAATTTTTTACTTCGAATTTCTATTTGTATTAATGAATATGGGCATCACATTGAACATTTATTATGAAGAAACGTTCTGCTTTTGATTCCACTGCTAACTAAGTTTTATTCCACAATTTAATTAAACTTGTACTATATGAATATCTGGTAGCATTATTTGAGAGAACATTTTTTTTCGGAATAACAAAATGAAGGTAATTGATGAGTCTTCAAGCTCAAAGAATTTCAGAATCGTATCATGAACCCTAAAAAAGTTCTGAAAAAAATGTCAGAAGGTGAGGGTGGTTTTAACCCTTCTACAATTTCTTTTAGGTTTCTTCGATCCTCTGAAATACACTATTGCTCGATTTCATCAAATTCGTTCCACTTATTTCTGAACAGCGTACAAAATTGTTTTTTTTTTTGTGAACTTTGAACCCTTCTCACGGACAAACAGTACATTTTGGCACATAAATAAATTGGGCCCAATCAACTTATTTTGACCTCCTCTACACGTGGTAGCTCTGTGTCCCAGCAATTTTGGGACACCCTGTATAACAATGGAACTGGTGGTTGGTGCGGCTCCAAATGGGGTTGTACAGGGTAGGTCAAATTGGTCACTTTTGAAGGGAATGTACTATTCTCCAACTAGATAGAAGAAAAGTGATGTCGGTGCCTGATGGTCGATTATCATGCAAAATTCAATGGTGATAACCGCATATATCATCTGACCGATTTCAAAAAACTTTTTTTTTTATAGGTATTTGAAATGTCCATCCAACAAGAGAGTGATTTTACTCATGAACTGTAATCATGGCCAACTGCGACCAACTTTATTGACCCATATTTGAGAAAGTACTATCAGGGATTTTTTTTCACAGAAAACAATGATGGATTCTGAATCACGATCACTTAAAACACACCTTCACTGATTTTTATCATCATAAAACACAGGGTGTCCAAAAAAACGAATTACGTTTTCTTTTTAATAGGTGAACAGAAAATGTAGTATTGTGGTATTTTTGAGAAGAATTGATGACACATTATTATTGAGGATCACTTTGAACATATCTGTACCAATTTTCATCATTCAAAAATACGATGTGTATGAGAAAACAATCAAAAAGAAAAAGTAGGCAATATTTTTTCAACTAAAAAAAAAATTCAGTTTGATTTTTCGAACACCATGTGTTTAATGATGATGAAAATCGGTACAAGTATGCTCCAATGATTAATCTTTTTATTTTGAGTGAAGAATTATCAAGATGAAAAATATTGCTTACCTATCCTTTTTAATTTTTTTCTCAGACACATTGTATATTCAAATGACAAAAATTGGTACAGGTATATTTGAAATAATCCTCGATGATAATTTGTGATTATTTCTTTCGAGAAAAACCACAGAACTACATGTGCTGATCACCTATTTGAAGAAAATGATGATTCGTTTTATCGGACACCCTGTGTTTTATGATGATGGAAATCGGTACAGGTGTATTTCGAGTGATACTGATTCAGAATCCATCATTAAGTTTCGTGGAAAAAAATCCCTAATAGTACTTTCTGGAATATGGGTCATTGAAATTTGTCGCAGTTGGCCACGATAACAGTCCAAGAATTAGATCACTCTCTCGTTGGATGGGCATTTCAAATACCTATCCAACAAAAAAAGGTTTTTTGAAATTGGTCGGATAATAACGATTTTACAAGGGTGGTAAGTCCTTAAGGTGGACACACTGTAGATATCTGTCTTCGTTGCGGAGTTACAAGGTGTTCTTCGAAAATGGGCATTATTGAAAAGTCAGTGGCTACAAATACTTTGTTCTCATGTTAATCACTGCAAAGCATTGATGTTTGTGTTAACAATCATTCCTGAGGCACTGAAATCGGCCTTCCTATATCTTGTTCAAGAATATAACTTGTTTTTCTTGAAGAAAAAGTTCTATATATTTTGAAACTAGGTATATGGTGACTGATTTCAGTGCCTGAGGATCAATTTTCATGACAAACACAATGCTTTGTGACTTTTTTTATGGAAACGAAGAATTTTTGACAAAAAAACGAGTTTCATCCACTTTTTGAAGATTCATATTTTCGAAAATCAACTTATTGTAACTCTGAAACGAAGATAGATATCGATATGCAGTTTTCGTTTGTCATGTGAATTGATTAACAGGCACCACCATCAGGTTTTTTTCATCTAGTACGGGAATAGGACTTTCCCTTTAAATGTGTACACACTAGCCGACTCTACGCCACAGCCGATTTAATATTGTCCATTCCGAATATAAATAGTAATTTAATGCATTTATTCGTTCTTTAAAATCATCACAAATATTTTTTTTTTCATCTCTTGGAGCGCACGAAAGGAAATTCCTATAATGTTCGTGGATCATCGCGCGCACTTAGGAAGGATAGCCAGAGGAGGTAGGCGTTGTAATTCTTTTCGAACTTTCAAAGGTTATAAGTTCTTGGGAATACTTCTATTGACAAAGAACTCCAAAGCTTCTTCTTCTATAGACGAACGAGTTTTGGGAGAGTGTTGTTCGACATTTTTATTCCTCTTCATTCCTCAACAGCCAATGAGAGCATAACCATAATTATATTTTATTACTATGATAATGATCAAGATTTTATTTGAACCCAAACTATTCTGTCACCTTGTCAACTGCGTAATGCTCAAAGTTCACAGGAATAAGTCGCGTGCATGATGACCGACCCTGGAGGTAAAGTATTGAAACAAAACCTCACTCTTCTGTGAAACATTGAAACACAACCTCACTTTTTTTCATTTGTTTGCAGAGGAATCAGAGGATTGTAATAGTTTTTCATAATATTTTGGAATATGATTTTCCAGGTAAATAGTAATGTCATGAAATGTTGCCATTCCTTATTAAAATTCCTTCTGCCACTTCTGCAATACAAGCTAATACTGCTAATAGATTGAAAATGTCTACAACACACACGATCATATTTTGTCAGTATGTGAGACATTCGTCCCGTTAGATTGCATGAATCTAATCTTCTTGCGTTCTTTTAGAAATTTCAGAGTATCTCTATTAGCTCCTATTGCAAAAGGAATTCCGATGAGAAATCAGAGAAATTACCAAATTTCAAAATGAAAACTATATGTGAGTGACTATAGTAGGTATTTACTTTCAAATCATAATGTACTGGCCGGATTCCTTCGTCTCTCGCTGCATTTTTTGTGCATTGTACAACAGCACAATGTGATGGTATGCGCGAATTAATGAATAGCAGAAAAATACGATTCGGATGCCAAAATAATTGTGAAAAACTATTCCAATCATTTGTAAACAAATAAGAAAAGTGTCGGTCATCTGACAGTTCTTGCACGTAACCCATCTCAAGACAAGTCTAACCTAACATTAGGACGTCAATCACGTCTCTCACCTTCTTCAAATCCTATCATCTATAGTCATCCTATGTTCAAATCTAACAAATACTTGCGAATATATCTGATTCTTCAGCTGTGTTGTGTTCTCTATTATCTGCAGTAAGTATTCAGTCCAGGAAATCAATTTCATATTTTGATAAAATGACAATGAGAAATATTCTTGCATTTGTCTTAGAGAACTAGAGAATGGCTACGTAAGTCCAATACCCAATATTTAGGAAAAAGGAAAGCAATACGTAAATAATTATACGTTTGTTTCAATGAATCAATCAACATCACATATCAACAGGTACAAACAGTGAGGTATGAACAAAAACAAAACAAAATAATGGAAATTGAAAACATCAGGCAGGAGGAATATGATTCATATTCAAATAGGGTTCCAATATAACCTCTGATATTCGTTCGGAGGTTCTAACAATATACAAATTATATTACCGTGATATTTCCTATTCTCGCATGTCTGTTTCTTCATTATTAGAATTGTTCACTAGACTGTTTCGTTTTTTTGACAGCTCTGGGGGAGGTCCATGGGGTCTGGACCCCCGCTTAATTACGCCACTGAACTGACAGTCTTTGTCACAACAAATTATCGATGTATAACCCAAATATTTTGAAGTTCTTATAGTATTACTACTGAGAATATTCCTCTTCAATGATTTCAAACCCAATCAAGGGGTTCAAACTTGGACGGTGGAAATTTGGTTTACAGACCTCTAATCACATCAGAATCGAGATTGGGTTTTCTCAATTCAGAATTTCTTTCCATGACCTGTAAGATGGATTTCAATTCATCATACTCTATAAATAAATATTTCCGCCTTGTGTGTGAATCGATGAGTTATCCAGAGGGTTATGTTTATCATGAGAACAGACTATTATGAGAGAAAACCTATCATGAAAAAGGTATCCGCATATCGTTAAAAACGTAAAAGCTGTACTTAAATTACCTCTGAGAACTATTAAAACTATCCTAGATAAACGTGACATGTTTTCTCGAATAATTAGTTGATAAGGAGCGCTTCGTTTTTTCCATAACTTCCTTTATTATCGGAAAATATGCAAAAATATGAAAAGGGGACTGGATGATAACACTACAACGTAACTAGCGGATAAGAAAATGACATGCTTTAAATTTAAAACGAATTTTTACACGTGTATCGCGCAGTCAATGATAATAACTCCGAATTATTTGTTCTTGTCTTTGGCTTTGTGTTTATTTATCTCATCGTTATGTGGTATTCACCTACGTAGGATTAAATATAAATAAACGCTGATAAAGAGATGGTCACGGAAATGGCATTTTCATCCACAGGTTTTGCGGGGTGAGTCAATCTGAATATGTAACAGTGGGGTTAGCTCACATTGCCTCCTGAAAAATATTTCAAATTGCATGGGATATGGAACCATCTGATTATAGAAATCAGAACAGATGCTACATTTTGAAAATAGAAATTGGCGCATGTCTTTGAACTGCAACATAATACACTTGTGACTATCCACCCTTAATATAACTTCAAAGGAAATAATATTTCAAAAAATCGTCGAAAACTTTCGATTATTGGAGGAAGGCATCCTTCGACGTATTTAGAAAGTATTACATACTTGAACCCCCTACTCCCCGGAGCAACTCGCTCTATAATTTCAACAGGGAATATGGGTCGTGTGGTTACTTCCCTCGCTGGATCCTGACTCCTGACCTGACACAAGCAGTGCAACGTTTTTTTGGATTTGAACACAGCGTTCTCGAGATATTTGAGTTAAAAATGGTGCATTTGTCCTTTCTGAATGCAAATGTACGAAATATCTTCTGAAGTCTATGAAATAGATCACCAGAGAATATATTGGAATAAAAAACGTTCAAAACCACCTCCAGCGCTTCTCAGACAGTGGTGTAGAGTTAATTTGCAAATTCCTTCTTCTTTATTGTGTCTAGTATTTATTTTATTTATTCATTTATTTATTTATTTATTTATTTTATTTATCAAACAAATAACTTTCAGACAGAAAAGGCTCTGGTATAAGGATGTACATAATTATATACCTATAGATTAACATCATCATTCAAAATATATCAACAAATGTTAATTGCCAAACAAAGAATAATATTTGTAAAAATATTTTTATTTCATTTTTGAATGAACCTATATTTCTGCAAGATTTTATATTGCCAGGTAGTTTATTGAATTCAGTTAATGCTGAATGAGTGATTTTTTTTTGTCCGATTATGGAGCTAGCGGCGTCAAGATGAAACAAGATATATTTATTGTCTAGTTTCATGATCATGAATTTCAGAATTCCGCATCAAAATAATATTCGACTTCAATTTTTTATTTATAATATTATATGATATTTTAAGTGAGTTTCAATTCTATATATTTCATTTGAAGAATACGTATTTGTTATTTCATACAATTGATTGGGTTGGTGTATCAAATGGGAGACGATACAATACTTTTAACGATTTTCTATATAATGTTGATATTTTATTGAAATTATTCTTCGAACATGATCCCCAACCATCTATAAAATAGTTGATACGACTCAGTATACGAGAGTAGAGAATCATGTTTGCAATTTCAAGTTTGGGACATCTTCTCAATGCACCAATAATTAGAGATATTTGTTTTGTCAGAACATCAATATGTTTGTCCCACTTCAACCTGTCATCAAACCAGATATCAAGATATTTCATCTGGTCAGTTTGTTTTAAGAGTTCATTATTTATTTTAAAGTTGGAGTAAATATAGTATAGGTCCTAAAACAGAGCCTTGTGGGACACCCTTATTGATTAATAGTTTATTTGACACAGAGTTAGTTGATTTTGTATTGATTGTCCTATTTTCAAGATATAAATTCAAAATATTTCTCACAGTGCCTCTAAGTTTTCTAAAAGTGTATGATCAACTGTGTCGAAAGCTTTTTTTAGATCAATGAAAACAGCTACCACATAATTTCCTGAATCAAGTCCTCTCTGGATTGATTCTTCTGCACTTTCGAAAGAGATTTTTTTTCTGGTATGTTCTTGGCATCCACAAAATTTCTTTGGGTGATGTCAATAATTTCTCTTTGTTTGGAAAAGCTTGGTATAGCCGTTCTCTTATCTGAATTGGAAATAAGGTGGAATATTCCGAAAAAAATTAAGTGAACATCACTCAATTTCTGTGAATCGTAAATTGTATCGTTTCTTTTGAACATTCACTCAGGAAATTTCCGTTGCATAATTATTAACAGTGATACTTCAGTTAACGAATTTGGGTGTCAATTTTATTCCGATTACATGAAATCTTCACGATTATGGGGAAATAATATGCGCATACAACAGAGCATTCGTTGTAAAACCAATGTCTGATACTGTTCAAGAAACATTTTATTGCTGGGTATGGACTTTATAATTCTCATTCTAAGCAGTTTCGTTAGGTGACCCAATATCTCCTTTACAGGGTGAATCTGAAAGTGAGGATTTCTTCTCAACAGAATATATATATATACAGCGTGTCTCATTTCAAACGGCCCCCCTTCTATATCTCAGCTACCAGTCGTGCGATCTTTACCAAATTTTGTATTGGTATGAATAATTGAATAATCATCAATATGACCAGTTCTTCAAAGACAAACATCATTTTAGACAGTGCCGTGCATTTCCATTGGAATGAATAGGGGTCAGTTTTTTATTAAATCATATTAGGCATTTTTTCACAGGAAAACTGATCTCATAATATTGATCTTCATGGTTTCAAACCGTAGTTGATTTGAAATCACTATTTAGTCGAGACTGAAAATGAAAAAAATTGAGCCGATCCTGTTAATTCGGAATTGAGGAATTTTTTGCATATGAAGGTTCGAAAGCATGAGGAACAATAATTGGTTGGTTTTCCTGTAAAAAAATGCCTAATATGATTTTATGAAAAATCGACCCCTCTTCAGTTCAACAAAAACGCACGGCACTGTCCAAAATGCTGTGCATCTCTGTAAAACTGAGCATATTGATGGTTATCCATAACACACCAAAATAACTGAGATATAGAGGGGGGCCGTTTAAAGTGAGACACGCTGTATATATCCAAAATAAATTGTTTGGCAAAATATTGCAGATATAAAATATTCAAAATAACGGAGGTAGGTACTGGTATAATATTCCAACTATAAAACATTTTGTTTACATTTTCTCAGAAAACACAAAAAAAGCCGTTATTTCATCAGCTAAATTAATCAAATACCTCTTTTCACATTTTCAACCTATTAAATTTCGTTTCAAAGTAAATTTTTAATAATATTTTCTATAATAAATGTTAAATTGATAAAATTAGATTTTCAATGTATAAACCCTTGAAATGCCTCTACCTCTGTTGAATTACATTTTTCACATAAACAATTTTTGGCCAAACAACTTATTTTGGCGATATACGCTGTTGAATGTAACCTCACTTCCAGATTCACCCTGTATAAATCAGTTCGTGTTTACGAAAATAATCTGTAACTACTGTATATGAAGTGGATAAATATACTGAAATTCTTGAGCATATAATTATGATCCTGTTGTCGTCATCATTACCCCTACTAAAGGAAAAGGTCAAATAACAAATCTGACCTGAATTGTATCGATTTCTACGTTCAGATTACCATATAATGATAGTCTATTGAGAGGTATCGTTGATTTAGAGGTATCTGATCTCAGACAATTTGAAAACAATGGATTCAATTTTTTTGCCTAGACTTAATTAATAAATTTTCCATCAGTATATTCTTAGTGATTTTTGGACGCTATACAGATTACATGCAATAAAATACGGGGTGTTCCATTTGAACAACAAAGTTGCTAGGTGTTTCTGATTTGAGCGGCAACACTGTATCGATGAAAATGTTTTAGACGGATAGAGAATGTTCAATTATCAAAGCATCCCAATTTTCAGAATGTTCTGTCTTTTCGTTCTCCAGATACTCCTAATAGGCCATCCACCGTGGATCACCCTGTATATGAGGTTTTAAAAGTACGTGAAAATAGTAGATTGTTTTATTGGGATCAAAAGTGACACTTTGTTTGACAAGCGAATTTGGTATTGGCGAGGCGGAGCGTTTAGCGAAGCCGAGCGAAAGCAAAATTTGCGAGTCGAACAAAGTCACTTTTGATCCGAATGAAACATGCTATTTTTTCTGCAACCGAAACAATTAACTCAAATGAACATGTGAGGTGACCACCAATGCCGTGCCATATGTATGCAATGCAACAAATATTGACAAATAATCCATGTTGCGAGAATATTCTACATGCATTAACAGCAGGTTAGGTTTTCTCGGATGTTCAAATTGTGGTTTCAATATAAATACAACCACAGAGTGACATATTTGTGTATGGACCAGGTGCTCTAATGGCAAATACCGTGCCAGTGACAGCTATAGGAACAAGACGTGGAAAATGTTAGGTTAGTGAGCATATCAACAATGATAATAGTGATTATTTATTCCTCTCCATACTACACTGTGTTTGACTTGATAATCAAATGAAGCTAAACAATATCGTTATTTGAGCCAAGAAAACTATTGCTTGCCGTGATTATTCAAAAACAAATTATCCATCCCGAGAATAACGAATGAAATACAGATCAAGCAAGTATTTGAATCTTGAAGGCTCCCCTGATGATCAAAACAAAAATACTTAACTGAGATGTTTATAATTCCAATACTGAACTATAATAAGGTGTATTTATATCTCCAGCATGGGTATGAAATGCCAAATCTGCTGAAATCGGAAACAAATCAGGTATGTGTCTCAACCCAAATAACCAACCGTCACAATGTTGTTTAATCTTGATGACGTCCAGTAGATCCTTTTTAGTTCCTAGGAGCTAAAGTTCAACTTTAGCTCCTAGGAACTAAAATATAACTTTAGCTCCTTGGTATCAAAATGGACGACTTTTGTGTCGGTTGCAGAAAAAAGGTTTTATTGATTTCTTCGGAATTCCTGTATATCGGAAAATAATTCAAACGTGGTTTACTATTTCAGCATAATCTGGGTAATTTCTTGAAGTTTTCATTTTTGAATTTTGTCAACTAGTTGCTACATTTTCTTCCGTATAATTTCTCACATTGATGAATAATGTCAAATTGGTGTGTGTCATCAGATATAGGCTTATTAATATACTCAATCTAAAAGTAAACATTGAACATGCCTAAATGTGAGGGTTCCTAAGATATATGCGAAAAATTAAAGATATGTCTTGAGAAAATATTGCTACGTGTTCGAGGAAAAAAATTGTAATCCTGAATTTTGTCTATATATTCAACAACTACTATTTCAAACAGAATGCACTTGCTGTCATTACTCAATATAATAACTGTTTATCTTGAAAGAACGTGTGGAGTAAGTAGTAAGTTTGTCGATCTCCTTCTGACTCAACCTTACTATGTATCAAATGTTCCCAACATTCAAAAATCTTCAGAAGGTTGAGAAATTTTTTGACATCTTGTGAAAAATCAGCGTTATGTGGTTAAGGCACGCAGCAAATTGGGTCTATACTCAATCTCACTTTTAGACATGTGTGGAATGTCATTACTTTCAGATAAGGTATATTGATGAGCCTAACTGATGTCATAGTCATACACCAATTTGACAATAAATCGTCTTTCGAGAAAAAATATTGAGGAAATGTGGCGACTTCTTAACGATATTCAAAAATGGAAACTCCTTGAGATGATTACATTGATTAATCTGGAATAGTATACCAAATTTCATTTTTGTTCTGTCGACTGTCAGGGAATCTGAAGGAATTATTATAGGCCTCAAATTTTTTCGTACTTCTGACACCTTGTATATCAGAGAGGATTTATAAAAAATTTGATTGAATCCTTTCATGAATTACCATTTTACACAGTCGAGTAGGGTGCAATTTCAACTCAATCGGGCGTGGACCGAAATTGACTCATTATTGCGTGGACCTTGAGTGAAATTTCACTCAATTTTTTTTTCAGTGTACGTTGATAGGATGTCATCAGCTCATAATGAGGTTAGGTATCTGTATACGGAGTTTGTCGGTCTTATTCGGACTCACCCTGTAGATAAGTGTAAAGGGACTCGTAGATACGACATGGTTCTTTCTCTGTCGATAGAATTTCCGAATTTGAACTCAAAATTCCGATTTTCATTTCGAAATTTCGACATTCATCTGGAAATTCCGAATTATATAAGTCAGAATTTCAAAATGCAGATTCTATTTGACATCGAAAGCTGAATCAGTGTTTTTTCACTTCAGCACTACTATATTATAAGTAAACCTCTTGAGCACACCATCATCAGGTATGCTATCTTCAACATGAGAAATTGTTGTTCTTTACTTCTTGTCAATAATGAAATTTATTCACGGCCAATATACTGGAATATCATACACAGGGTGTATCTAAATAACATCGAAAAAATTCAAGGGTGATTCCTTCTGATATTCTAGCAAATAAAGTTCATATAAACATATGTCTTAACTTGCTCCGTTTTTGAGATACAGGATGTTGAAGTTGGAAGTATTAATTGCTTTTTATAACCCTCCTGTATAAGCATCCATGGTGCCGAAATACAGTATGGTTGGAGACTAAGAAAGTCCCAAAATTTCAAAATGATTCTAATTCAGTTTATTGAGTAATCTCAATGGAAGTTTTGAAAACGCACGTCTAAATTAAAATTTGGAGTAAAATCGAATTTTTATTGTTTCGTCAAAAATTAAGCTACATACAAAATTACACAAAAGGCGAAAAAAGTTGTTATTTCAATAGTTCAATATCTATAATAAAAATATGAAACCGAAAAAAAAAACGGTGGCTTACAATGAAATTCACCATGAATATCGGTAAATTTACCCACTTTGACGCCACTGGAAATATTATTTGGAATCTAATTGCACCAGATGAAGCCTCATATGACTATTGACAAAACCACACGTTTCATTGAACTTGATGAAAAGACAAATGGGTAATGAATGAAAAAACGATTTTTCATGGAAATACCCTGTATCTCGAAAACGAAGCAAGCTAGGACACATGTTCATATCACAAGGAATCACCCCTTGAATTTTTCCGGTGTTATTCAGATACATTTTGAATAAAATAATTTATATCAATTTTTGTTTTTCGAAGGTACCTGATGCCAAGGATATACAGAGTATTTCTGAATTCGATTGACAGCACCATGAAAAATATTCCTTCCATGGAAACAAGGAAAGAATTCTTATATACATATTATTTTCGAAAATGATTATCGTTTTCAAGAGTCATTTGTATCAATTCTTTTTTATTTGAAAGAAATGCTTTTGTCACTCGATAATTTCTGAACAATATTATGATAATTGAACGAAAATCATCATTGTTCATTGTGTCCAATTCATGGTTTCTTGCTTTGCATTTATACATGACTTTGGGCTAAAAAATATGAAGTTTCCCTCAATGTTCTGGGAAAAGTATGATTTTGAGCCAAAATCTGTGAATATTGTAACAAAAATAAAGTTTCCTGTTATAAAATCATGAAACTTCGTACCAAAGAAAGTTAAGCATATGCCTCAAAGTTTTTTGTACGTACAAAAACCAATAAGGAATCCTTTGTATCTGTGTAAAGTCTTCCTACTCCCTAGCTTACTTCCAATGATTGTTCAAGTTTTATATTTTGATTCCAATAGAAAATATGTATCTTTCAAAATGGCGCCTGGATGCCATTTTCAAATATAATCGATGTCGAGTAATACCTCATTAGAAAATGCCTTTCAAGGCAAAAATGTTCCATCCAACATAAAATGGCGGATGAAAATATTTGTTTTGTATTCGTGTATCAGGATCATATAGACTAAATTACTATTAACGTGCTCTAGTGAAATCATCAGTTCTCTATTGGTATATTAAGAGAAACTTTCTATCCAGAAAAATGTAGGAAGGAAGTCATCTTGAAATTGTAAAATGAAAGTTGAAATTTCAACATAAAAGCCGAAATTTTGAGATAGAAGTCGAAATTTCTTCTGTATAATGCTAAATTTCAGCAATATTCGACCGTCGAAAGATTTCATTTGATTTCTCAAAATGAATGAAATCAATTTTCAATCAATTAAAAAAAAATCCTAACACTTTTCCTTATCATGAAACTTTAGATATCGGGGGGGGGGGGGGGGGGGCGAAGTTTTGCTTGGGCTTCTTGAGGCCCAATGAAATCAAAATAGGCACTGAATAGAGCTAGATGGCGTTGAATAGTTGAATCCCAGAGCCGCTGTTACCTCAACCCGGCCCTGTCAAACGTATGAAATTGTGCTTCATCTGCAAAACACCGATGGCTCAAAATATCCGATTATTTTTCCTCGACTAGACAATTAGCCATAAATCGTTATCATTCATAAATATTCATAGGAGTGCGATAAATGCACCAGACTCGACTCCTGTTGCATTTCATTTGAAAACTTGGATAATAAACTCGATGACAAACAGTATCGCATTAACAAGTCTATTGTTTCATCGCCCGGCCACATCATTATAAATGGTAATGAAATCCGAATCATATCGAACAAACAGCGCTGGATGCTACCTGATCTTTAATCTTTTGACCCGAGATCCGCATCTTTAATAATCGAGCTCTGGGACATGCCGAAAAATTGTGATTGTGCGATGTTATCGCCGTTTCCTTTGCCTTTTGAATAACTTTGTATAATGCGGAATCGGTTTTCACATTTTGACGATGTCCATTTTTCACTCATACACGAAAATATCAACGGAAGTGCCATCACTTAAAACTTTTAATATCGAAAGAAATTCGATGTGACATCTAGATAAACCAGCAATAGTTTCCTTTTGCTGCATCATATACAAGATCTCAGACTAATCAGATTATTATTATAATTTAAATACTAACAGAAACCATAATATATGAAATAGGTTCCATCATACGGCTTACCAGTTCAGCTATGCCATCTTTTATCGAATTTTCTTTCAGGTATGGTGGTGGACGTCTGATACCATTGCCATCAATTCCGGCGGTCCACAAGGTTCAATTTTGACACCAACGTTGTTCCCATACTTCATATCATTGATCTGTACGACGAACCGAAAGAACATTGGGGAAGAGGGGATAGTAAGTGAATTTCGGTGGGGTTGAGAATTAACTCACCGAAAACCACATTGGTACCTTTTACTAGAAGAACGAAGGTTCAGCACTTAAGAGTCGTCCGTCTAGATGGAGCAGACCTAGAATGGCAGCAAGAAGTGAAGTATCTAGGGCTCATCCTAGACTCAAAGCTTCTCTGGAACAGACACGTAGAAAAGATCGCCAGTAAGGCGAAATAATCACTGATGGTGTGCAGGAACCTTGTAGGCAAAACTTGGGGGTGTAACCCATCAATACTGCGATGGATGTACACCATGCTAGTGAGACCAATGATCACCTACGGAGCAGTAGTGTGGCACGGCAGATCCGAACTCGCCACTACAAGGAATATATGAGAGAAGGTGCAAAGATTGGCATATCTTTGCATAACAGGAGCAATGAGATCAGCTCCAACAGCAGCACATAGAGGTCATTCTGGATCTCACACCTCTACACATCGTGGTGAGGAGAACTGCCTATGGAGCACATCTCAGGTTAGCCAAGGTCGGACTAAGAGGGAAAACGCACAGTGCAAGGGGCTTACCCCCCACTGAGATCGCACACCTCGCCGATCTTCCAACAGACCAAATCATTAAGAAGTTCAGTTTTGAGAAGAACTTCCGAGTGGAGCTGAGCAACAAGCGCTAATGGAGCATAGAATCCATCGAATCACTGGGAAGAAACACCATTACTTGGTATACAGACGGGTCTAAAACACCAGAGGGTACTGGAGCAGGAGTCTTTGGGCCTCGCAAAAAATACTTCGAATCCATGTGACAATTCCCCAGCATTTTTCAAGCGGAAATACACGCCATCGGAATATGCATCCAGTTCAACCTAGACAGGAAATACCGGAAGAAGGACATCGCGACTGTATCCGATAGCCAAGCAGCCATAAAAGCATTGAGCTCTCCTTACATCAACTCGAAGATGGGTGCTCTGGGTGCCAGGGCATATTGGAGTGGAGGGGAATGAACAAGCAGACACTCTGGCACGACAAGGTGCTTCAACGCCACTGATCGGACCAGAGCCATTCTGCGGCCTTGGAAAGTCCTATTTCCAAGGAGAACTTGAGAAGGCGGAAGGAGCCTGGAGAGCCAGACAATGGAGAAGACTTCCAGGACTACGGCAGGCTAAAAATCTCCTTATTGGAAATTTCAACCGAGAAAGATCTAAGACACTGACAATCCTCAGCAAAGGAAGCCTCAAAGCAATAACGGGATTTCTAACGGGGCATTGCAGACTCAAAGAATACCTAAGGAAGCTAGGCTTACAGGTGGACGGCACCTGCAGATTCTGTGAGGAAGAACCAGAAACACCCCATCACATACTGATGGAGTGTGACGATGTACATCACAAAAAATTGAACATACTGGGAACACACCAGCTGACTGTGGAAGAAATACCACAGCTAGACCCCCTCAAAATCCTCAAATTCCTGAAAGAATTGAATCTCGAGGGGCTGCTATGAACAAGAAATCCTTGATGTAGCAGAAGCAGATGGGGCACAATAGATCAAATTAGGTCGCAGCGCATCTGTCACCATCCAACCTACCAATACCAATACCAAGTGAATTTTGCCAACTTTGGACAAAAAATTTAAAATATGAATTGATCACTCTAGATGGATTATTAATGAACGTTCGCCTGGAACTTATTCAATTTGACACACAGATAAATCAACTCCTACACGGAAAACGCTATTTGACGACGACGTGAGTCATTTTGACATCGATAAAAAAGGATGCACCTTTTTTATCGCTGATGAACGATGAACTGCCTGCTCCTTTGATCTAGTAGCTATTTGTGCCTGATGTCACTCCAATTTCTGTCGTGTCAAGTTTGATAAGATGGGTATGGTTCACGCGTGAATTAGCAAGATGAGCCGTTATATGAAAATGAATTCCGCAAACTACCAGTTACACGGAATCATCATTAAAGTTGTTTATCTGTATATTATCGTTGATTTATCTTGCAAAAAAACACTCTAACTTTTTTCTTCAACTGGATAAATTTCCTTACTAACTCATTTTCCATCAGTTATTACTCTCGAAAAACTGACTTACGGTCTCGCAATTTTTTCATGTCAGTTTTTCTCGTGAAATTACTCATCGGCAAATGTTTTTGGTTACCAAGAGAAATTTATCCGATTGAAAAAGAGCTCTTGTATTTTTACTGTTGACAAAATATAGAACGAATTTATTTACAATATGATATTATCTCATCAGTAGGAAATTTCGAAATTCCGAGTTTGAACTGAAAATACAAGAAATTCTATTCACTATATGGAAATCCTGGGTTTGTACAGAGTATTTTATTCTCAGATTAAAAACCTGTAACTGGGAATTTCATTGTCCTTATTGGAACTCAAAATTCGGAATTTAATTTTTTCGACTCAAGCTTTTTATCAGTCGGAAAGTTCGAGTTTGCAGTTGGACCTCTTGGAAGTTCATAGTTTGAACTGGAAATCTAAAAACCCTTCATGTTCACACTTGCGAATTTCGACTACAAAATTGAAAATTGTTGTCCTTGAAGTTGGAAATTCCTAGTTAGTCGGAAAAACAAATGTTTTAGTAGGATCAAAAGTGACACTTTGTTCAACAAGTGAATTTTGCATTTGCGAGGCCGAGCGTCTAGCGAAGCCGAGCGAAAGTAAAATTTGCGAGTCAAACAAAGTCACTTTTTATCCGAATGAAACATGCTTTTTTTTCTGCAACCGAAAGAATGAACTAAAATAGATATGTGAAATAACCAACAATGTGTCTTACTTGACAGATTATTATTATAATAATATATATTATATATGTATATATTATAATAACTCTATTATAATAATATAGGCAAGTAGATAGAAGCAAGACATGACTACTTCACAGTAGAATATTGGTGGACGATGACTTAACTTTGTTACAATTTGTGTTGATATGCATCATCAGATACTACAGACACGAATTCAATACTACACCGAAAACATTATTATTCTATTGAATCGATGAATTCATTTGGGACCAGGTGTCAGCCCTAATAGCAAATACCGCGCCAGTACCAGGTATGGGAAAATAAGTGGAAAATGTTAGGTTAGTGAGCATATCAACAATAATAATAAGGCTGTGTCAAGTAATTTGTTCGATCACATTGGTGTATTGGTGATGGCAATCGTTGACTCGACTCCCATCAAAATTTAACGTTGTAAGACTTTGGACAGGTTTGAAACGTGACCGATATTCCCAAACAGCTGGATGGTCAAACCGACTTCATACTGAACGTATGTGCCCGGTCAAACCACAGGCTTGACAAAGCCATACAGCGATATTTATTTCTTTCCATATTCCACTGTGTTTAGCTCGGTAATCAAATGACGATAAACAATATCGTTGTGTGAGACGAAAAAGAGACTGTCGGCCGTGATTATTCAAAAACAAGTTATCCAATCAATCAGATCTCGAGAATGAATGGAATACAGATCGAGCAAGTATGTGAATCTTGAAGGCTTTCCTGATCAAAACAAAAATACTTAACTATTATATGGTGTATTTGTATCTCCAGCATGGGTATGAAATGCCAAATCTGCCGAAATCGGGAACAAATCAGGTATGCGTCCCAACCCAAATGACCAACCATAACAATGTTGTTTTTCTGCAACCGACACAAAAGTCGTCCATTTTGATACCAAAATTAGCTCTTAAATTGACGTTCCTATTACTGACACAAAAATAGGTATGTTGCTAGGCAACATATTTAGTTCCTAGGAGCTAAAGTTGAATTTTAGTTCCTAGGAGCTAAAGTTGAACTTTAGCTCCTAGGAACTAAAAAGAATCTACTGGACGTCATCAAGAATAAACAACATTGTGACGGTTGGTCATCTGGGTTGAGAGGCATACCTGATTTGTTCCCGATTTCAGCAGATTTGGCATTTCATACCCATGCTGGAGATATAAATACACCTTATTATAGTTTAGTATTGGAATTATTAACATCTCAGTTAAGTATTTTTGTTTTGATCAGGGAAGCCTTCAAGATTCAAATACTTGCTTGATTTGTATTTCATTCGTTATTCTCGGGATGGATAACTTGTTTTTGGATAATCACGGCAAGCAATAGTTTTTTGTCTCAAACAACGAATTATCAAGCGACAAACATTGTATTACGGAGAGGAAAAAATAATTGCTCTTCTTATTGTTGAATTGATTGTTGATGTGCTCACTAACCTAACATTTTCCAAGTCTTGTTTCTATAGCTGGCACTGACGCGGTATTTGCCATTAGAGCACCTGGTCCATACACAAATATGTCACTCTGTGATTGTATTTATATTGAAACTACAATTCGAACATCCTTGAAAATTGAATGAACCTGCTGTTGATGCAGGTATAATGTTCTCACCACACGGATTATTTTTCAATATTTGTTGCATTGCATACATATGGCACGGTATTGGTGGTAACTTCACATATTTATTTGAGTTATTTGTTTCGGTTGCAGAAAAAATAGCATGTTTCATTCGGATCAAAAGTGATTTTGTTCGACTCGCAAATTTTGCTTTCGCTCGGCTTCGCTAAACGCCCCGCCTCGCAAATGCAAAATTCGCTTGTCAAACAAAATGTCACTTTTGATCCTAATAAAACAATCTACTATTATTCTTGATGACCTACTACATATTTTTCAGTTCCTAGGAGCTAAAATTGAACTTTAGCTCCAAGGAACTAAAAGTGTTGCCTAGCCACATACCTATATGTTTGTGTCAGTAATAGAAATGTCAATTCAACAGCTAATTTTGGTATAAAAATGGACGCCTTTTGTATCGGTTACAGGAAAACGTTGTTTTTGTGATACTTTCCCGAACCCAATATGTCAACTCGCCTATGATTGTGGAGGGGAGGGCGGTGAACATCTCCCCAGCCCCCCCATGGGCCAGTCCCCGGCTTTGCAGACGATTGTACTCTCCATAATGCGTTCTCTTTTATAATTTTCATTCCTTCCCAGGAAACTGTGAACTTACGACGAAGGCAGGTCAATGCTGTCAATGACGATCTTGCTGAAATTATTGCCTGAGGAACCAACAACCTAGTTAAATTCAAAGCCACCAAAACTCAAGCCTGTATTTTCTCTAGAAAGGCGGAACTCAGTGTGCCCGATGATATATCAATGTCTGATGGTACCATACCATTCCCACCAAGACCACTATATCGATGCTCGGTATTTCCCTCTGTAAACTCTCTACTGTGGTATTTCCATCAGCACGAAAACTCGGATTTTTATTTCTTGCGAAAATCTTCTTCACAACTCAACAGCTTCTCATGATCTACAAATCATAGATACGGCCAGTTTTAAAATATTGTTCTCACATATGCGGTGCATCACCCAAACATACGCTGATGCTCTTTGATTCCATCCATCAGAGAAGAGCCTTCCGCCTGGTGGGTGATTCCATACACTCACTAATACTTTGACTCCATTAGAACACCATGGAAAAGTCAGCGACCTCTCATTTTTCTAGAGACACTTCCAACGGGGGATAATTCCATCACTAACAATACCAGTCAGGCGAACTCGACAGGCCCAGTCAGCACATCCTTTTGTTATCAATCTGGAAATATGTCGAACAACACTTTACCAAAACTCTTTCGTCTATAGAACGGCAAAGCTTTGGAATTCGTTGCCATTGGAAGTATTCCCATGCACGAACTTATAACCTCCAGAATATCAAAAAAGAACACCAACACCTACCTCCCCTCTCTATCCTCCCTAGATACGCACGATGTTCTACGAACATTATAGGAATCTCCGATCCGATACATCAATGAGGTTCTTTGTATGTCATCAATTTTAATTCCGTATCTCATATCACAATGACTCCATTGTGTTATTATTTCAAAAAAATCTCATCGCCCATGGAATGTCAAATTTCAAGCAATGACAGCTCTGTCTAATAGATGAGCATTACTTGAGAGGGAATCAGATAGCAACAAGTAGTCAAATAAATCAAAACTGTCGCTGTTATCTGTCTCAGCCTTAAAAAAATTATAGTGTATAACACGCACGGAATACTAATTTCCCACTCGAATGAATGCAGCATTCGCCTACGGCTCATGCTGCAAACATCATTCTCGTGGGAAATCACTATCATTCCGTGCTCGTTAAACAATATACAGTCTGTCCAAGATAAGGTTGAACAGCATGGGGATCTCGAAAACGGTAAGAGATACGAAATCGGTTGAATAGGGAAAAAGTTGCGCATTCGGAGGCTCATATCAAGAGCCTTCGAAAATTTTGAAAATTATTTTTAGTTTTTGAGTTATATCGAAAAAAGTGAATTTTTGGAGTTTCTATTTTATTTTTTTTCTCCGTTATTATTAGAGATACAGCAAAACTGAGAATACTTTTTCATAGCAACTTTTGATGACGGTCAACGTGGTGATACCGATTTTTTCATGCGACGTTTCGTATTCGTGGAACCATCATCAACTTTTGTTTTTTAAATACGGTCCTGATAATTTTTTCACAGATTCTAAAAGGTTTTTTTATTTTGAATTCAACCATGTATTATACAAGGTGGTTCATTTGTATTCGACCTATTTCCATCCATCATCAATGTTTTTTCGAAACCCAAAGGAAAAATGCCATCAGTTCCACTTATTTTGAAGGAAAATTAGTCAACACACTAATACCTCATCAACTGGTTTCAATAAACAACCCATTTCATTTTGCGGAAACAAAAATTCCATCCATACAAATTCAGAATATGTCAAGCGCTAAAACCAGGAGATGACGAAAGGCGCAAGACATCCTGTGAGTGGTATACCAGGAAATGTTGAAATTTTGCAGATTTCTTTCGAACAATCATCTGGACTGATGAAAGCATGGTCACTAATCATGGTAGCTTCGATAGAAAAAATACACATAATTGTTCACGAGAAAATGAACATTTATACATTACAGCGAGACACACCAACACCGTTTCGGCTTTAATATGTGGGTTGCAATATTTGGTACACGAATTATTGAGAAGGCGCGGCCGCCTGATTTGACACAGCTGGATTTTTTCTTAGGGGATATATCGAACTTTGTACACGCAAATAACTTTGAGGATGAAGAAGAACTAAGGGACAGTGTCTTCGAAGCATTCAATAGAATAACCCCAGAAATGCTTAGCAATGTCTTAGAAACAACTGTGAGAAGAGGATATCTTTGTTCAGAAAATAATGGTTATCATTTTGAACATTTGTTATGAATGTCTCTGTAGGTATTGTCAAAGTTAAGTTGTTAAAGTAATTCTTGTAAGAATTCATCAACAATTTTAAACACTGCATTGATCGAATGATGTAGTGAAATATTTTTTTTCTATGACTGTTGAAAACTAGACCCTTTTAATGTTACATTTTTGTTGGGTAACTGGATGCATTACACAAAACAAGCCACGCCCCGTGTGTAAGAGCCTTTACACAACAGGCTATGGCCAATCAGCAACAAAGCAGATTCATTACCTACAAAACAGTTGACACCAGTTGTAATGATGATATGGGGCATGCAGTGAAACGTTTGAATCAGACTCGTCATGAAATGTCATAATTTGACAATAGCTATATCTGGCGTGATATAGAACTGACTTTTTGTACAAATATAAATTCAGAAAGCGAAAATGACTTCAACTGCTCTCCACCATCAGAAGTTTTGAAAGCTGCCAATTCAAGTACAATCAGCCTTTTGCACGAGGAATCTAAGAAAATGTTTGAAGTGGTTTGGCGAGAAGCAAAACTTGCAAATTTGTTTTCGGATAATGTACTGCTAGCCTATTTTGGCGAATTAGCAGCTAAACACAAAGCATCCTTCTTGTGGTCACAGTATTCCATGCATATACTAAGAAGCACAATTTCAATGAAAAATTATGTGAATATTGACAAATATTTGAAATTACGAGCATTTCTAAGAAGGAAATCTGATGGATATAATATGTCAAAGAAAGCGAAGATATTCACTGCTGATGAACTCAACCAGTTCATCACTCAGTCATAGAAAAAGTATAATATTCTACTTGCGTGTAATGGCTATTACTCATTCGAATGATTACGACGTTCGCCTGCGGCTCACGTCGCAAACTTCATTCTCATGAGTAATGGCCATCATTACACGCTCGTCGAATAATATACTATTATCCACTTTTCAGTATTGAATAACTAATCCATCAAGTTTGACACTAAATGATAAGAAATAAGTGGAACTGATGGCTTTTTTTCTTTTGGAAGTTCGAAAAAACATTGATGATGGATAGAAATAGGTCGAAACACATTCGAATCACCTTGTATAGTACATTGTTGAATTCAGAATAAAAAAACCTTTCAGAATCTGTGAAAACATTATCAGGACCGTATTTAAAAAACAAAAGTTGATGATGGTTCCACGAATACGAAACGTCGCATGAAAAAATCGGTATCACCACGTTAAACCTCATCAAAAGTTGCAATGAAAAAGTTTTTTCAGTTTTTCTGTATATCTGATAATAACGGAGTAAAAAAATAAAATAGAAATTCCAAAAATTCACTTTTTTCGATATAACTCAAAAACTAAAAATAATTTTCAAAATTTTCGAAGGCTCTTGATATGAGCCTCCGAATGCGCAACTTTTTCCCCATTTAAGCGACTTCGTATCTCCTACCGTTTCCGAGATCCCCATGCTGTTCAACCTTATCTTGGACAGACTGTATACTATCTTACTATCATGAGGCAACTTTCTTAGATATCAGTTCGATGTTTCCAACGATATACATATAAAGTTGTTGAAAGTGACAGTGGAACACATTTCCAACAGTATATGTGATCGAGCACATATCGAGGAGTTGTGATCCTACATATTATTAATATGATGGTATTATATATTTTTTTATGTTCTGGTTCCCACGAAAAAAGATATTCTGTAATGTTGTGAGAACATCGTGAGAACCAAGAAAAATAAGGTAGGAATTGGTGTTCTTCTTGAATTTCTGGAGGTTATATGCCTCGGAGAACACCTCCCTTGGCAATGTGTTCCAGAGCCTCGCTGTTCGTTGGATGAACGAGTCTTTGGCAAGAGATGTTCTGCAGGTCTCCAAAGTTTACCACGAAGGGGTGCGAAGCCTCAACTCGACGGGTTAATCTCGTGGGGACTGCCAAGGGAGGAACAATTGTTGATATTTCAGAAGAGCATCGTAGGTAAATGACAATATCGTTAAAATAGAGCCGGATCGCCAACTTTTCTACGGTGTTCCAGAGAAGTGAGTGAGTTTGTGAGCGAGGCATCACCCACGAGACGAATTGCCCTTTTTTGGACAGAATCCAACAGTTTCAGGGTATGTTTGGGTGCTGCACTCCAAATATGGGAACAGTATTCCAGGACAGGTCGGATCTGTGCCTTATAGATCATAAGCAGTTGACTGGAAGTGAAATAGCTCCTGGCTCAAAACAGACAACCAAGTTTTTGGGATGCACTTTTAGCAATTGATCTCACGTGATTTTCCCAAGAAAGGTTATTGCTGATAGTAATACCAAGCATCGAAATGGATGCCTTCAAAGGTATGGTTACTCCTGAAAAACTTATGTTGGGCACAGTGAGATCGACTTTGCTAGAGAAAAGGCATGCTTGTATTTTGTTTCCGTAACTTCTTGAATATATTTGAATAATTCTCATTCGAAATTTCACTTTTCAACGATGACCATTCCTCGTCCGGAAGATTACAGAAATAACAGCGGAAACGACATCATTTATAAGTTTTAATTTCGAAAATTCTTCGAGGTGACACTTATCTAGATAAACCAACATGTATATTTAATAGGTATTCAAATCGTTTGGTTATTTTTCCATGAGAACATTTTTCGTTGCATTGAATTCACACTAATTTTTCATTCATAAGGTATCATGTAGGTATATATAGGTATAATCTATTGAAATGGTGAGTTTTGAATTTCAAGTCATCTGAATATACAGGGTGAATCAAACGTGAGCGGCATCCTTTCGGATGCGTAATAATAATAATAATAATAATTTTTATTTTCTGTGAAATGTATAACATGAAAAAGTAAAATACGTCAAAATATAGAAACAAAATATCAAACAAACAATACGACAGCTTCACAATTAAATACAATATATACATCACGTTACTATAACATTACATATAGAATTATATAAAATACTCATCCAGCGTATAGCAGGCCTTTTGAATTAGCTGTTGTTCAAGCCTCTTTTTAAATATATTCAAGTTTAGGGAGCTCTTAATTCATTCATCAAGAGAGTAATATAGTTTACAGCCAGTATAATAAAAACTTTTCTGGTACAACGTAGTCCGGTGTCTCTCAGGTTGAAGGTGGCTTTTGAAGCGTGTATTAAATTATTAAATGAAAAAATGATTGTGCTTCTCAACAGTATTCAAAAACATGTTTTTACTTTTATAAACGTATAAACAAACTTCTAGTATATACAAGCTAACAACGGTAAGGATATGCTCTGCAACTTGTTCTCATATCAACACTAGCAAGAATTCGAATTGCATACTTCTGAAGAACCAGTACTCTATTCACATGAGCACAATTGCTCCAATTCATAATCCCGTACTTTATATGGGAATGGAAATTGGCACAGTACAACGAGAGTAGTATGTGCCGGCTGCAGTGGTTCTTCATAAATTTCAGACTATAACAGCTACTCTGTAATTTTTTGCACAAATTATTAATATGATCGACCCAATGAAGCTGCCTGTCGAAAGAAACTCCCAATAGTATTACTGACATGCTGCTTGATATTTCATTATTAGAACCTTCAAATAGTTTGACTACATCAATCCAATCAAAAAAAAAACAGTTATTGTTTTTCCATGATTAAGTTGTAGATTATTATTTTTTGACCATTTCTCAATATTCGAATAAACCATTTCAGCAGTACTTTTCAGCTTATTCCAAGGCTTATTCAGATCTTCATCAGCAACCAAAATATTCGTATCATCTGCATAACACGTAACATGAACATTCTGTATCTTTCGAATATAAAGTATAAGATCATTAGAGAAAATATTGAAAAAAAGAGGACCTAAAACAGAACCCTGTGACACACCTTGCTCGATGTCCATTTCATCAGAAAAAGTATTGTTCACTATAATTATTTGTTTCCTCCTGCTGAGATATGAATCTATTAAATTCAGTGGCAAACCTCTTATTCCACATCTTTCTAGCTTGGCACAAAGTCACTGATGATTCACTAGATCGAAAGCCGTTGAGAAGTCAATGAAAATATCCAAAACAATAGATATTTACGTAATCAGTTAGGAAACGCGTTGTTTTATGTAACAATGGGATTTTGCGGGACGAGCGAAGCGAGATCCCGCAACATCACAGAGTTACACAAAATGGCGTTTCCTAACGTGTCACGTACAATATTTTTTCTAATTCTGACGAAACATTTCGCATGAACAAAAATAATGACCAGTTTTACATGAGTTCTGCCGACTCTTCACACAAAAACTGGTGTTGAAATGAACATTACATCACCAGTTATGTAAAATTTTACTTTACGCAACTGGTTACGTAAAGTAAGACGTTTCAAAACTTCCGTCAGTTTTGAAAAGTGTCAAATTATATGTCGAAATTAGAAAATGCTACTTTGGTGATCGAGAACTGAAAAATAGTGTATTCCTCGCACGACTCGCACGAGTTGCAAACAACATTTTTTTCTACGAACGTCAAAAAATATATCTATAGTTCTAAAGTAGTAATATGCTTAGCTTGATATAAAAAATAGAAATAGAATTGGTTCAAAAGGCCTTAATTATTGTTGAACATTCAGAAATGAATGATTTCTTAGATGTTTGCTCGATTAAGGACCATATAATGTTCAAATACAAAAATCTCATATAGTTTACGTACAATGCGCGAAGTATGTACTTCGCGCATTGCTTCGCACATGTTGTCGTGGTAACATAGGAAACTGAAAAAAGTGTCACTTCGCAAATTGTTATCAATGCGCGAACCTTGTCATTTTTTGAGGTTTGTAGAAAAATTGCCTATAAATCAAAATCAAGTACATCTGCGCAGAACCAAAAATGTACCTTTCAACCAACGGAAAGACTGTGTTAACTTAATCAAGTACCAAAACAAAACAAGGGAGTTTATACAGGGTGGGTCACGGTGGATGGCCTATATTAGAAGTATCTGGAGAACGAAAGAACAGAACATTCTGAAAATTAGGATGCTTCGATGATTGAACATTCTCTATTCGTCTAAAATGTTTTCATTGATACAGTGTTGCCACTTCTATCAGAAACAACTAGCAACTTCGTTATTTTAAATGGAGCACCCTGTATTTTATTGCATTTTCAGATTCTTCCTAAAGAGCTGATTTTATCAATGCATCACACTTGGGGTCTAGCAGAAATGATTACAGAGATATAGGGTGTTTCAATTTTGGGATTTTTTTGTGTCGAAACTGTTCCTTATCGATCAAAACAGTTTACATGTCCCTAATCTCAACTTTCGATCCAGCACCCTGTATTTTCCCAATTAAATTCCAGTAGATAGTGGATCAAAAGTTAAAATAGGGACATGTACGCCGTTTTGATCAATAATGAATAGTTTCGACCCAAAAAAATCCTAAAATTGGAAAATCTAGATTTTGAATACCCGATATCTCTGTAATCATTTCTGCTTGATCCCAAGTATGATACATCGATGAAATCAGCTCCTCAGGAAGAATCTAAAAATGCAATAAAATACAGGGTGTTTCATTTGGAATAACAAAGGTGGTTGTTGTTTCTGATAAAAGTGGCAACACTTTATCGATGAAAACATTTTAGACGAATAGAGAATAATGAATTATCAGAGCATGCCAATTTTCAGAATGTTCTCTTTTCGTTTTCCAGATACTTCTAATAGGCCATCCACCGTGACCCACTCTGTATATATGCGATACAGGCGCGCAGATTGACTGGGATCAAAGCAAGCGGATTAAGCTCGCTGATTGGCTGGGATGGTGCTAAACATTCTCGTTCGTGCTGAAAATTCTCGTTCATGCTGAGAATTCCCGTTCGTGCGCGAACTTTCGCGAACGTTCTCTACAGCTATACAGCACGAAGGGAACGTTGTCCCTTTACTTCACTATAGTCAGCACATATTTTGTCGTCAACCTCGAGCTGTTCGGAACAACTCTCTACCAGAACGGAAAATCTCTGGATTTCTTTGCATAGGAAAGTATTTGTCAAGATTTTGCAACCTCCAAAATTTCCAAAATATTTTCACCCTAGGTACGCTCGATGTTCGACGAACATAATATGGATTCATTCCTTTTTGCTCGTCTCAAAAGGTACCTATACTATAATAATCCTATAAATCACCACGTTTTGTCTTATCACTTACCATTACCAAACCGGTTTTCCAACTTATCGTAAGGTATTTTGCAAACTATATTAGCATCTTCAGGAGGATACTTAAATACACAAGTGTTTTTGCTTATCACGGTGGATCTATATAATAGAACTTACTTGATAAATATAGGTCATGAATCTTTTCACATTTTTGCATAAAACTCAATTTAGTTCTCGGTTTCTACGAACTATATACAAAGAATGGCACTAATGGCAGACAGAAACCTCTTAATGGACCATAATAATAATTCATAACAATAAAATTATCTGAGAAAACGAAATTATTACTTGCATGTCAGTCCTCCTATAATATACAACTACAACATATGTGAATATGAGAACAGCTGATGTTCAAGATGAATCCATGATCAAGGTAGCAACGGCAGATGTTCCTCTGTTTTTTAAGCAGACGGCACGCGTCCATCTCGAGACTTCTATGCTTCTTATAAGATCGTTTTGGTCTTAAAGTATGGTTCATGAAATTTGAATAACTTGACAACACGACAATGAAATTCAACGATTTTTCTAAGGACACCTGGGTGACTTGGCATTCGACAGGTATAATAAGTATTCGAGAGGTTTGCATAAAATCACTTTTCAAAAAGGTGATGAAAGATTACTTGAGTTTTAATTTTTTTGTACCCTGTTTGATATTCATAAACCCCTAAATGGAATCTCCAAAACAATTCAGTCTCCTTTATTGGACTTGAAACGTTTAGCCTATAACTGATAAACTTTCAGCATTGGTCAAATTGGGAAAGTTTCTTTCGTTTGTGCATGTTAATGTTGAAAGTCGAAAACAAATCCTCATGACATATTGAATTTTAGCATCATTGAAGAGAGTGGAGAAACAGTTTTCCATTATTTTAAATTAAGAGAAATACAAAAATGTTAGATTTACTCTATTTTAAATGATATAGACAAAATTTCAATATGGCTGCGATAAGTCAAAGTAAACTTTGGTATGGTATCAAACACGAAAGTTAACTTCAGAAACAAAGTTGGGTACCTATGCACACAATATATCGCGCTTTTTGTTGTCTGCATGTATTTCCTACTCTGAGAGGCATTCCAACATACTTATAAGTATTCGATAGTTCCTATATATACAATACCTATATAAAATGAATAATTTCTTATTCCATTTGCAGTAAAGCTACTCGTTTTCCAATGTTTAGTACCTAATCTCAAAGTGTCTCAGATTGAATGTTTATCATCATTTCCAACTTGATCTATCATTGTGTTTAGTAACTAATAGTAGATTGTTTTATTAGGATCAAAAGTGACACTTTGTTTGACAAGCGAATTTTGCATTTGCGAGGCGGAGCGTTTAGCGAAGCCGAGCGAAAGCAGAATTTGCACAGAGTGACATATTTGTGTTTGGACCAGGTGCTCTAATGGCAAATACCGCGCCAGTGCCAGCTATAGGAACAAAACGTGGAAAATGTTAGGTTAGTGAGCATATCAACAATGATAATTGTGATTATTTATTCCTCTCCATACTACACTGTGTTTGACTTGATAATCAAATGAAGCTAAACAATATCGTTGTTTGAGACAAAAAAACTATTGCTTGCCGTGATTATTCAAAAACAAGTTATCCATACCGAGAATAACGAATGAAATACAGATCAAGCAAGTATTTGAATCTTGAAGGCTTCCCTGATCAGAACAAAAATACTCAACTGAGATGTTTATAATTTCAATACTAAACTATAATAAGGTGTATTTATGTCTCCAGCATGGGTATGAAATTCCAAATCTGCTGAAATCGGAAATAAATCAGGTATGCGTCTCAACCCAAATAACCAACCGTCACAATGTTGTTTATTCTTGATGACGTCCAGTAGATCCTTTTTAGTTCCTAGGAGCTAAAGTTCAACTTTAGCTCCTAGGAACTAAAATTCAACTTTAGCTCCTAGGAACTAAATATGTTGCATATACATAAACATACACAGAGAAAAACAATTCTTTGAATTTAACAAATATTGTTAAATTCAAAGAAATCCGAAGTTTGAATAGGTCCAACAAACAAGCTTGGTTGAATCAAAGTTTCCATTCCTTTGATTTTTCAAATAAGTGATTTTTTTGTATCTATATAATTTATTGAAAATGATATGATTCATAATTTGGAAGAAAGTGTATATTTGTTTGAATCAAAACTATTTCTTTGGATTCATGATCAGAATTATTCATAGTGAATAAGTATAATTTGCATCAAAGAAATGAAAGCTTGAGGGAAACAAGGAAATCATTTGGAAGAAATAAATAATTATTTGTTTCAAAGAAATCAGAGCTTGACAGAAACAAGAACATTCTTTGGAAGAAACAAATAATTATTTGTGAAAAATAAATATATGTGAATGTAATTTGATTCAAAGATGTCAATGCTTGAGAAAAACAAGGAAATTGTTTGGAAGAAACAAGTTCAAATAATGGATTCCCTTACCAGAAATAAATTGTAGATTTGAACGAAATCAAAAATTGGTAAACTCAAAGAAATAGAATCTTCCTAAGAAGAAATTTATTTCTCAGAAAACAATACTCCTCTTGGAAGGAATTGAGAATTAACAACAAAATTGAACTATAACAAACTTTATTGAATAATAGAAAAAATGTGACAGACACACTGTTTGGGTTCGATACTACAGAGGTCAAGATACATGATGATCCTGAAGCAGGTTGGTCGCTGTTATTTGTATCCAACCTCAAATATTTGGCAGGTGGATCATCGGCTCTATCATCCGGTGCATCAGCATCAATAACAATGTTTTCGGAAATCACTGGAGTATTCACATCAATGACAGACGTAGCAGATTTCTTATTGCTCTCCTGAAAGTTCAGTATAATTTAATGCGGAAATAGATGAAATATATGCATAACAAGGAAATAAAAATTCCATAACATTGAAGTGCATTGATGACAATTTTTCATATGAAAAAAGAGCTGTGATAATTTTTGTTCTAGTGATTATGTTCTCTATATAGTATAGATATCTCAAAATACTTATACAGGGTATATCTAAATAACACCGAAAAATTCAAGGGGTGATTCCTGAGTTTTAATATTCTCCCGAAGATGCTAACATAGAATCGAAACATTTAACATACTAATTATCATTTGTTTCATGGAAACAAATATTGTGTTTCAAGTGAAGCTGGTGACATTTGAATCAAAGAAATATTTATTTGACTGCATGAAATCTTCCATTGAAAATCATAGAAGAATTTGAACGCCATTTAACTGGAATATTTCAATATACAGCAGATTAGGAAGTATACTTATCCACGAAATATCACACATATACCTACCTACCTATTCGTACATCCTTCTATGACCTACCAAATTGCACGGTTTGTCTTTTTGATGGAGATCGGTATGAAAACATCAGATAATCAACAAATCATAAAAAAATTCACGCCATTATTCCGATTTTCAAGTATGAATTACAATTCCTTACCTCTGAAAATTGGGACCAGATGACCCAAATGCCATTCTTCTGAAAAATCCATCACTACACATCAAGAGAATAGTGAAAATCTGTAAATATGCTGTGGAATTAACTATACTAAATCACCACTGTACGATACGACCCGGCGAACCACATCATCAGAGATACAAAACGAATGCGTTATGCGTTATGGCGGATCTGGTAGTTGTATACGTTTCAGACAGGGTTGCCAGATGGACCCGGAGAGATCGTGAACCTTTTATATTATTATTATCTGTATAAGACAAGAAATTTTTATAGTGATGAATCAAAGGATGAAGGTCTATCCCTTGCATGTCATCATCTCCTTAATTCTTCAAGTGTAAAAATGATTTGAAAAATTAACTTGCGGTAAACCTGAAATTATATTATGATGTCAATTAGACATTGTAGAAAAAAGATACGAATTGACAAACGGTTTTGATGAGAAGTAGGTGCCAGGCGAGTCCAAAGGTGAGGGAAATATAATTCGAAGACCAAAATTAAAGTTTGCTGATTGGACGTTTACCCGTTTTTCAAAAATACTTGATGACCGAGCATTTGAGATTCAAAATTTTGCTTCAAATTGCGTATCAGTCATGTCCAGAATAGGTATTCAGCTCGAGTAAAGATACAACTTCATGTTGGGTTTGCAGGAGATCCAGCCATAAAACATCAATTCTTGAAATCATGTCAAAAAGCCATTGACGACCCAAAGACAAAAGCGCCTAATTTGTTGTCAGATCTGGCAACCCTGATTTAGGATATTATAGAAACAAGTCACGCCACCGAACTGAACAATAATTATTAAGACTTTAAGTTTTGGTTTGGTGATTTTTTCAGTCATGGGCATCGTCGATTTTACTTTGGTTGAAGAAAATAAGTCAGTTGTTTTTACTTTTTCTGGATCTGGATTCTCATTTTCCCAATCATGCGAACATTCCACTACACAACAATAACAAGCGCATATAATCAAAGCAATATTTGATTTGGACCAAAAATTACTATATTTTGTTATAAATTGTGCTGTCATTCAAAAGAACAATTCCATAATGTAATTTCAATAGGCGCATTTATTCGAGATGAATGACACACTCGCTCTGTTCAAATTATATTTTTTAAATACAAATTTTTTGTTTGTGCATGACAACTATATCAATTGTTCATATTTATATCAAAATTATTTTTTGCCAACAATGTGATATTTCTGTTCAAAATAATATTTATTTGCTCCAAGTAAAATTTATTTCTTCGAAATAAATATATTTTCAACAAATGCTATTGTTTCATCCAAACAAATGTCATTCAAATGAACCGATGATTTCAAACAAAGAATTTGATTTGGTTTTAAGAAATAACAATTGTTTCTCGCAAATAACATTTATTTCTTGCAAAAAAATATAAGTCAAACAAATGAGATTGTTTCACGCAAAGAAACGTTTTTCTCTGTGTACCTATTTTTGTGTCTGTAATAGAAACGTCAATTTAAGAGCTAATTTTGGTATCAAAATGGACGACTTTTGTGTCGGTTGCAGAAAAATGCCTTTATTTTGCTGTCGATTATGCTTATATATACGCTATTTGTGAGTGTTTCGTCTCAATTAGTACTTGATGATCAATTTTTTTTCCAAATTAGAAATTATTAGTCACAATTTGCGAAGTTGAAAAGGTATGATGCATGTACTCCTGATGCGTATGGTTCTTCAAGGACCTACAGGGTGTTGAGGTGTTTCATGATATAACTGTTTCATGAAATCTCAGTGAAAATGTTTAAAATTCATTCTATCTCTTCTGACTATTTTACAATAACCATAGTTTTAAGGACTTACTCAGTAACGTCGATTAATGACTTATATCCGAAAAGAATCCTTGTGCAATTTGTGCAATCTGGTAGAGTAGTTTTTGAATTATACGAATTCATAAAGAGATATAGTATATGAAATCAAATTTGTCATGCGAACCTCTTACTGTGTGATTTTGTGCAATTATTATAATCCTGTTTCAAATTAGGAGAGTTTCTAATATATATTTTCTCAATATCGTGAACAGACCGATATCATCCTGATGCAGTTCATTAAATATTGGATTATTTCTCAAGGAATCGCCCAGTGATTTTTATATCTCCGCTTCAAAGTTATATCAGGACATCAATGAAATCCTGATTCCGAGAAAATTCTCATGATTCCTTCAAGCTCAAATTTCTCTGGATCAAATAGACGAAGATCAATGGAATTTTGGATACTTTCTGAACCAGGGGCGCAACTAGCTCAGACATTTCGGGGGGGGGGACTACTGTCCCAGGTTATCAGAAGAAATGATTTAGTGAGTCTGAAATATCACAAGGAACTACCACAGAATATTAATTTTAATAAACAAAAGATAGCATAATATAATCAACAAACTAAAAATGAAATGATCAATTATTAAAACTAACGATCGAGAATCTTTCTTGGCTCATTGAAATTCGTAGCCAATTCAAATTTAACCTCATCATGGAGAATGACCTTTCACACTGTGCAGAATACAGCACATATAATGATGGAAATACTTCTAACCGTTCATTTTTGAGAGTGTCATATTGTGCTTCCTGACCTTTATTTGCTAAACTATTTTTCAGAACTGTCATTCCAGCCGAAACTTCACTCCACTCCACTCCAATAGCTACGTTCGTTATTTTTTCAGAAGCATTATCAGGCAACCAGTAAAACTTGAAATAAAATTCAGGAATGATATACAAATAAAAGGTTGATATCGTTAGTTCATGATTTATCGATTTATTCTGGGGGCGATAATTGCGAGCTAAGGGGGTTCAGCCCCCCCTAGTCCCCTCCTAAATGCGCCACTGTTCTGAACTTTGAAGTATAATAATTCCAGATGATGTAGATTTAGAATCATAATAAGAGCATTGCTGAATGATCACCGTATCTTATTGAATTGCATTACATTTTGTAGGATACCGAAGTGAATTCAATAGTTAACTTCATGCACCTTCATTTACAGCAGTGGTTCTTGATCATTTTGTGATGAGGGACCATTTGACAATGTTTTGTTTTTGCCAAGGATCACTGAATGTTTTGAGGTGAATACATTAGAAGAAAGTTAATGGATAGAGTACGAAATAATATTTTGGCGTGAGAAAATTAACGCTACAGCAGAATTTATTATAGATTTATAAGAATATTTATAAGTGAAACTTGTTCAACACAAAGATTTGTTGAGAGTAAAATATAGCATGACATTATAACGTCCTAATGTTTCACTAGGTGCAGACACAGTTACTCATGCTTGAATTTCAATAATTATTACGTATGTACTATTATATTGGATTTGCTACCGTAGCTTTTAGTCGACGATATACCTACAAGAACTACGAAAACGAACAACGAACGTGAAGTGAACCTTACTTTAGAATGAACTCCCGCGCGTTACACCTGAGTGAAAAGTCGTTGATGCAGTTGAAAAGTAATGGTGTTTCTTATACCACGTGCTATAACGACTTTTATGTCGAACAAAACAGCATACGGGCATTTTTACCGAAGGAAGATCGAAACATCTTTCGTCGGGAATAACGTTGGTGGTGGTATTGTGATTAAAACTGTTGCATTGTCTTCTGTATATGATTGAGACGTGCTTAGGATTTTGAATTGGCCTAACGAATGGAATTATTTCTGTGGTGAAATGAGGTGATCCTGGCGGTCATTCCTAGATAGGTATATCTACTCTACTAGACATAATAATAAGAATCCCTATAATGCATCCGGTTGCTTATCCCTTAACTCACATTCTAAATCGATGTGTAAATCATGGTATCTATCCCGAAGCTTTCAAAAAATCCATTGTCATTCCTCTATTTAAAAAATGTGATATATCAGAAATAACAAACTACCGTCCAATTCCATTAGTAACCCACCTCTCAAAAGTATTTAAAAAAATCAATTCGTACTTAAAAAAATATAATATAATATCAAACAATCAGTTCGGATTTAGAGAAGGCATTTCAACTCAGGACGCTATCTTGTCATTGACTTCAAAAGTAGTCGAAGCTCTGAATGGAAGCAAGCAATCCCTCTGTGTATTCATAGATCTGTCAAAAGCATTTGACACTGTCAGTCATCACCTCCTTCTGCAGTCCTTAGAAGATATTGGAATACGAGATAACACACTGAAATTATTTGAGAGCTACTTGACCGAAAGATATCAAATGGTAAGAATTGACGATACTTTGAGCAGTGATCAGGTCATCGACTGTGGAGTACCTCAAGGCTCCGTGTTAGGTCCAACATTATTCAACATTTATATTAATGGATTGTTTTCTCTTGGTTATTATCAAAATATTGTAGGATTCGCAGATGAAACAGCCATTTTCTATAAAGCAAATGTTTATATTCCATTCTGTTGCAACTCCTCCGGGATGCCCCCCTTCAATCGGCTAATTATTTGCACTGACATACCCTTTCAGATTCTATCCGGAAAGAAAATAAAATATTTAGGAATTATAATTGATCCCCATCTGAAATGGGACCTACACATACAATACACAGTAAACAAGTTGAGGACGATATTGTTCAAATTTGGGAAACTTAAAAAACTCCTACCAGTGCATTGCCTTAGAACTTTATATCATTCACTTGTGGAAAGTCATATACGTTACGGAATAGCGGTATGGGGAGGAGCCTTGAAAACTCATATTCAGAGTCTATACAACGACAATTTATTGAATTGATTTTCTCGAAAAAAACTAGATATCCTTCAGATAATCACTATGCAGAGACTCAAATCTTAGATATAAGGCAAATGTATTTTCTATGTTCTAGTATCAAATATCATGGAAATAAACATAGTGCATCACTTCCTGCCCATCAATATTCTACACGTCAAAAAAAATCATTATATTTTGTCTCGAATGGTGAGAGTGGTTACCCAACATTCATATCTCTACTTCGCTCCAAAACTTTATAACTCTCTTCCTGAAAGGATAAAATCAATAACAAACACCACATTTTTCAAAAAAGAGCTGAGGAAATATTTACTACAAAGTGAAAGAACATCCCATTTCTTTGCTCAATGTAAGTGTATTGTACAAGTATTATTATTATTATTATTATTTTTATCATTATTATTATTACTGCATTATATTGTGTATATATATATATATATGATAATAAAGTTATATTCTATTCTATTCTATTCTATTCTAATGCATCCGGTTGCTTATGGCTATGGACATTCGAAAATTAATTTAACTAAATAGGTGTTATCACTGTTCTATCTGTGCAAGCTATTGCATTTCGTTTCGCGTATGGTCTCTTTTGAAATATGTAAGTCAAAATGGCAATTCAAAAATGAGGGAAAAAAATTCAACACGGAAATACCAAACACCCACTTCTTTATTTTGGAATACTGATAAAATACTCTTTTGTTGTGCAAAAGAATAAACTCTTCATCGTTACAATTCTAGGTTGAGCCCTGAAAAATACACCAAGTCAAAATCTGTTTCCTTTAATCTATTATGAACTGAATGAGCAAACAAGATCAGAAAAGAGAATGTCGAAGATTTTTGCATTTCAATTTTCGAAACAGACGCTTACCAAAGTCAATTGAATCAGAAAATGTCAATGTCAAGAGACATCAGTGATACACTGCTCGCCAGTAGCAATTGGAGAACCAACATCTCCGGTGCTTCCGATTTTCCTGGAAAGATCAAGTTTTGCGGAGCGGATGCTAGCCTGTCTCTATCTGAAGAGACTTCCTGTGCACTCCGGCCACCGACGCTACTATTGTCGCTGTCTTATCACCCGGACCCGCATCTATTACGAACCTTGTATCCACTATCATCCCCAACCAACCAACCATCCATCCTTCCTATCTTCTCACCTGCGCTGCAGTTAGTCCTGACTTCGTAATTAGAATCGTATACAGGGTGAGTCATGAGGAACTGTACAGGGTGATTCACCCCCCCCTCTAGCTCACTTATTTTTGAACCGATCTGAAATGATTTTTCAGAAATTTTATTCCCGTTGCATCAGAAAATACAGGGTGCTCGGAACAAACGATCTACAGAGTACTACTTGATTTTTTCGAATGGAACACCCTGTATTTCTTTGTATTTTTAGATTCTCCCTGAAGAGCAGATTTCATCAATGTATCACACTTGGGGTCTAGCGGGAATGATTGCAGAGATATAGGGTGTTCAAAATCGAGATTTTTCAACTTTAGGATTTTTTTGTGTCGAAACTATTGATTATTGGTCAAAACGGCTCTGATGTCCCTATCTCAACTTTTGATTCACTAACTATGTACTGACATTCAATTGGAACATATACAGTGTGGTTCAAGATTCAGAATTCTGATCACCCTACTGTATCTGTTATCCAATTATCAAATGTCAGTAGATAGTAAATCAGAAGTTGAGATACGGACATGGAAGCCGTTTTGACCAATAATGAACAGTTTCGTCACAAAAAAAACCTGAAGTTGAAAAATCTCGATTTTGAACACCCTATATTTCTGTAATCATTTTCGCTAGCCCCCAAGTGTGATGCATTGATGAAATTTGGTCTTCAGGGAGAATCTAAAAATACAATGAAAAATAGGGTGTTCCATTGAAAAAAATCAAATAGTACCCTGTAGATCGTTTGTTCTGAGCACCTTGTATTTTCTGATGTAGCGGAAAAAAACTCTATCGAAAATCACTTCAGATGATATTTAAAATTTTGCAATCGGTTCAAAAATAAGTGAGCTAGAGGAAGGGGGGGCATTTATGGTGAATCACCCTGTACATACTCGTGAGGGAAATACCTAAGTAATCTACTGACTCATTCAGAATCGGAAAAATCCAGGACCGTTCTTGAAGAATTTTGATAGTTTAGTTAAAAGCAAAAAGTTCATCCTGTATATCGTTTTTGTAAATTGGGACAAGGAATTTTCAAAGGTCACAAACAAATATCAGGCATACATTTTTTTTCACATTTTCACTTTAGTTTGAAAAATACTATGAATTTAAAAAAAAAAATTGACAAAAAAAGTATTTATTTGGAAATTAATACTTCGCAACCCATAAATTTTACGAATGAAAGTAAGACTCACATTTTCAATGCTTCAGCTCGATGAAAATCAACTTATTTCATCTTCAGGCATGGATTAAGTAGGTAATTCAATGTTTTTATGGAGGATAATAATCACCCTGTAGATCTTTTTCGAATCAGTGGATGGATCTGTGGAAATGTTGATGGCCATCGCTAGTGAATTGAAATCATAAGATTATCTCATGATTTTAATTCACAGTAGGTATTATCTATTCGATTTGTTTTATTCAGTTGATTTGGTCCTTTATTTTTCGACCTCGGTCATGTTAGCTCCCGGCCGGCCAGCTCCACTCGGCTTTTTGCACCACGGTCATACGGTTCCACAAATTTCGATTCACACGTTTATAGTTTTTTATTCGGATACTTGATAACTTATATATTCCTGAGCGATTCGTGTCGTTCAATTAATACAATTTGAGAGATTCAGACTGATTAAAATATAATTTTTGATGGAACTTCGAAACTCGAAAGGATTTCTGAAATTGGAAAATGTGTGCGGTACTGATTATTCTCGTTTTCTCATTTCAGGATGAAAATAAATAAATCTAGTCGAGTTGTATTATAAATTACCAGTTATTAGTTTCAGCCTTCTGATTTGATAAGTACGAAGAATTGCATAAAGAAATTAAAGCCTTTGCCCTATCACATACGGTCTTGGCCGCCCATATTTCATTACGAAAAATGAGAACTTTGTCGTGCGGTTTGGGAATGAACGAGCCAATAACAACTTGGAGATAGTCTTCATGCTGCTAGATAATACCCACGTTCTTCTAGAGGGAAAACTCGTATCTTGACTGGTATAGAAATCATCAATCCAGTATTTAGAATAAAAGTCAGTACCGCACACTTTTTCTCAATTTCAGAAATGATTGAAAAGGAATATTCTCAGATATATTATAAACATGAAAAAATGGATACATTTGAATAAATACATTGAGAATTCGCATTCTCTATGTGATGAAATTATTAATTCTTTCTCGGCATATTCAACAGAAAACAACTACTTTCCTGGCTATATGCCACGACGAACATTGAATTATATCAATTGAACATACACGATAGGAATTTGAGCATAAAATGAATATCGTCTGAAATTGAGAATTGACATTCTCTTCCAGAATCGGATGAATACTATGATGAATATAACGATATAAAAAATATATTACTTACCAAATTGGTATGAAAATTGGAATGTATGGGAGAAATATACTAGTATACATACTCTGTTCTTGTTGAGTCGTGAATTTATCAAAAATCATCCGTATCCATGATGTTTGGGATATATGCACATCTCTTTCACATAGGTTAGATGATTTTGATTCGAATAAAATTCATTTCGAGTTTCAAACTCTCCTCAGTAACCTGAAGTCCAGTCATTCCTTCAGCCATTCTTCATTTAATACACAATTTTCACATTTCTATAATAATATAACTAAAACTATAGTGGAACTGACATCTATCTGAGAATGAAAATTTGTTGACTTATCTCCAGTCATGTGGGTGGCAATTGTTTTAGATGTATGACAAACTGACATTTATCATACAGGGCGTGGAAAGAAATTCTGAATTGAGAAAAACCCAATCACGAATCTGCGATTGAAGGTCTATAAAAATAACAAGTTTCCATCGTTCAAGTTTGAACCCCTTGATTGGGTTTGAAAGTATTGAAAAGGAATATTCTCAGATATATTATAAACATGAAAAAATGGATACATTTGAATAAATACATTGAGAATTCGCATTCTCTATGTGATGAAATTATTAATTCTTTCTCGGCATATTCAACAGAAAACAACTACTTTCCTGGCTATATGCCACGACGAACATTGAATTATATCAATTGAACATACACGATAGGAATTTGAGCATAAAATGAATATCGTCTGAAATTGAGAATTGACATTCTCTTCCAGAATCGGATGAATACTATGATGAATATAACGATATAAAAAATATATTACTTACCAAATTGGTATGAAAATTGGAATGTATGGGAGAAATATACTAGTATACATACTCTGTTCTTGTTGAGTCGTGAATTTATCAAAAATCATCCGTATCCATGATGTTTGGGATATATGCACATCTCTTTCACATAGGTTAGATGATTTTGATTCGAATAAAATTCATTTCGAGTTTCAAACTCTCCTCAGTTGAATATGCCGAGAAAGAATTAATAATTTCATCACATAGAGAATGCGAATTCTCAATGTATTTATTCAAATGTATCCATTTTTTCATGTTTATAATATATCTGAGAATATTCCTTTTCAATACTTTCATACCCAATCAAGGGGTTCAAACTTGAACGATGGAAACTTGTTATTTTTATAGACCTTCAATCGCAGATTCGTGATTGGGTTTTTCTCAATTCAGAATTTCTTTCCACGCCCTGTATGATAAATGTCAGTTTGTCATACATCTAAAACAATTCAGAAATGATATTTTAATCAATCTGATAATCAATTGAACGACACGAATTGTTCAGTAATATCAATATGTCTATGAAGATGAATCATAAAGTTATCAAACATCCGAAAGAAAACCTACGAAGGCCTGGAAGGGACACATAAAATAAAAAAAAATAAAAACTCTTCAAAATTCCGACTTATAACTCGGAATTTTAAAATTCCGTGTTATAACTCGGAATATTAGATGTAAAATTCCGAGTTATAACTCGGAATTTTAAAATTCCGAGATATAAGTCGGAATTTTACATCCAATATTCCGAGTTATAACACGGAATTTTAAAATTCCGACTTATATCTCGGAATTTTGAAATTCCGAATTATAACTCGGAATTTTAAAATTCCGAGATATAAGTCGGAATTTTACATCCAATATTCTGAGTTATAACTCGGAATTTTACATCCAAAATTCCGAGTTATAACACGGAATTTTAAAATTCCGAGATATAAGTCGGAATTTTGATGTAAAATTCCGAGTTATAACTCGGAATTTCAAAATTCCGAGTTATAAGTCGGAATTTTGAAGAGTTTTTATTTTTTTTTATTTTATGTGTCCCTTCCAGGGCTTCGTAAAAACCTATAAACGTATGAATCGAAATTTGTGGATTCGATTGACCGTGGTGGAAAAAAGCCGCGTGGAGCTGGCCGGCCGGGAGCTAACATGACCGAGGTTATTTTTCGTACAAGAATTATTATCTTCCTTTGTCAGTGTAATTTTCGAAAAAGAATTGTGAATAAACCTTCACTCGTCGAATGAATGAATTTGTTTGACTTTCGTTTTTGAGGAGAATTTTGAATATTCTTTTTTTGATGTTTGTTAATGTGCTTTGAAAATTCCCTGTCACAGTTTACAAAAATTATATACAGGATGAACTCTTTGATAAAAACTGAACTATATAGAAATTTTTCTAAAAGGGTATTGAATTTTTCCGATTCTGGGTTTAGTAGAGGAATATTCCATAAAAAATCAGACGATTCGAAGGAACTGTTGAAAAGTAATGCCTGAAAGATGCTTTTGCAAAATCTCATAATTCACCCTATATATTGGTATAAAAGAGAAAAAAATACTTTCTGATGGTCATTAGACATTCTCCTCAAGGGCCTCTATCCCTGGTAGGAGTATGTACAGTTCCTCATCCTAGTAAAACTGCACTTGTGGCCTTCACGAAAAAGAAGGAACTGGACAAACTAAAAGTTCCCAGACTTTTCGACACACAGCTAAGTATGACACAGGAGGTTAAATATCTGGGAGTAACCCTAGATGCTAGGCTAACCTGGAATACTCAACTGCGAAAGACTGTCAGCAAAGGCAAAATGGCACTAATGGCTGCTCGGAGAGCGATTGGTAACACATGGGGACTGAAACCACGCATGGTACATTGGCTATATACTGCTGTGGTGAGACCAATGATTGTATATAGATCGCTTGTCTGGTGGCCTAAGACTGAACAGAGAGCAGCTATAATGGAGCTCTCAAAACTCCAGAGATTAGCTTGTCTCTGCATCACAGGTGCAATGCGCAGTACTCCTACCGCTGCTATGGAAACCATACTCAATATTCCACCTCTTGAAATCTTCATCAAGGCGGAAGCGAGGATGGGGGCACACAGACTGGAGTGTAGTGGTAACTGGCATGCTCGGGGTGACTCCCTGGGACATACAAAAATAATCAGCCTAGTTTCAAGCCCACTAATGGAAATGGGGAGTGATAAAATGCTGCCTAGAAATAAGTATTACAGACCCTTCAACACTCAGCTCTACTGGGATGAAATGGTCTTGACTAACTGTCAGGAAGGCACGTTAGTGTGGTACACTGACGGTTCTAAGACTGATGAGGGTACGGGAGCCAGAATATCTGGAGATAGACCCAGAACCAGGATGTGTGCTTCCTTGGGGAGGTATGCTTCAGTATTCCAGGCAGAGGTGCATGCTATTGAGGCATCCTGAGAGAGAATATTGTAAGAGGATACAGAGGTAAACAAATCCTCATATGCTCAGATAGTCAGGCGGCCATTCAATCTTTAAACATGTAATAAAATTAGATCAAAACTGGTCTGGGATTGCCTTCAAAGCCTGCTAACCCTGGCTAACCACAACAAGGTAACTCTTCAATGGGTGCCAGGGCATAAGGGAATTGAAGGCAATGAAGCAGCTGAAGCTCTTGCTAGGCAAGGGTCTGCGGCGTTGTTTATGGGACCGGAACCTGTGTTCGGTATCCCCAAAACCTCAATACGCGGCTGGCTGGCAAGGTGGATGCAAGAAAGACATCAGGCATACTGGAACAATGTCCCAGGACAAAGACACAGTAAACTGATGGTTGGAACACTGTCCAAAACAGTGACTAACGACATTCTGAGCCTAAACAGAAGTCAGATCAGACAAGTCAACAGCATGATCAGGAATACAATAGGCCCAAAGGCTGCAGTGTTTTGGGCTTCGAACCCTGACTGATCATTCTGATATTAATCAATCAATCAAATCAATCACAGTTCCTCATGACTCACCCTGTATACAGTGTGTGCTATTTCATCCCGCAACACCCTCCTAATTTGAAACCCGTCGACTGATTCCAAAAACAAAAATTCCATAATATAGTAGGTACTCAATGAGCTCTATTCGAAAAATGTGGACGAATCTAAAATATTCAGATTTTCAAGGCCTACTTTTGCTTGTTGAAGGGGTCAAAATTTCAAAATCGACTAGTAGGCAATTATTTTCCGATACAGTTTCTAGTCACTTCGATTCAGGCATGGCTGAAATACCCCCAGAAAAACTTTGAACGCAAAATCTCATTTAGGGTGTTAGTATTTCAATGGCAAACTTCGATTTTTTTGATTCAAAGAAGAAACACTTCGGATTGTTTTATCGTTGTAACGTCTACAGGAAGATCTCTCAATAGGCCAACCAAAAATTAATAGAATTGAATTGAAGTTGAGAATTTTTTTATGATCCATATCTTTTTACCTGGAAATATAAATAATGGTAACTAATCGATACATAACAATTTCCATTGTAATCTCAAATTTTCATTCCATTCCGCCAAATTCGGTATTATGATCACATCAAGCATCAATACATCGCCTGCTTGCAGTCTTTTATTGTTATTTGATGATGGTTACGAGGAAACGAAACGTCGGAATAAAAATCTGATGACGGCGTCTTGTAGAGAAGAAAAAATGACTACGAAAGTGTCAAATTCATTTTGGTCTATCTCTCGGTCTATCTCTATATTTCAGTTTTCTATAAAAAGTTATTCCCCAAGTTTCTAATTCTGAGAAATGATCTTTTTCTGGTTTTACTACAGGGTGGCCCACTTATGCTCGCTCGGACCATAGCTGCTATGCTGATAGAGATAGAAAAAAAATTTCTTCGGAAGTTATTGGAGACTTCATAAGCTACTCTTCAAAATTATTTTTTAGTATACAGGGTGCACCATGAATCCGGGGTGGAAGAATCGATCGTTTTTTTAAATGGCACACCCTGTATATTATTTCATTCTTTGAATCTCTCTCATGTGGGCTTCACTAACCTATTTTGTTTTTGGAGATCAGATGCGACGTTGTCAAGTTATTAACATTTTAATCAAATTTGACGAGAAAACATTAATGTTGAAAAATATTCAGGGAAACTATATTTTCGAAGATTCATGAACAAAACTGGATATACAGATACTGAAAGTATGTGTAGAAATTCAGACATTATTTGGGTTCACCCAAAATATACAGAGTGTTTCAAAATAAGGACCAAATTTCGCTATTTCCAAATCGCCGTAACACATTTTTTTCAAATGGATCACCCTGTATATTATTTCATGATCTGAAAGCTCATCCAATGGGCTTTTCGTTGATACCATATAGACCGTATCCAACGATACTCTTCGATAGGTAAATAACGATAAATCAATTCAACTGTACATTTTTATTAAAAAACAATAACAAACCTAGGGAAAATTCAACTGACAATCAGAAATGTTCAAACTCATAAAACATATCAGTTCATGAGATGTTCAAAATGTGTTCCATTCTGCTGGATACATTTTTGAGCTCGATGTTTAATCGAATTCTTTACTTTTGACAACATTTCTGGTGTTATATTTGCAAAAGTTTCCCTTATCCTCATCTTCATGTTTTCTTTCGTTGTTACTGGTTCCGAATACACTTTGTTCTTCACATAGCCCCATAAGAAGAAATCGCAAGGGGTCAAGTCTGGCGACCTTGCAGGCCAGTGTATTGGACCTCCTCTACCAATCCACCTATCTTGAAAACGCTCATTCAACCACGTTAAAGCATCGCTCTCAAATGATTTTGTAGGAAATCTAAAACTACTACTCCATTTACCACACCATCAAAAAAGTAGGGGCCGATGACGTAATTATCAATAATACCTCCCCAAACATTCAAAGACCATCTTTCTTGGGAAGTGGTTCTGAATAAATGAGGATTTTGATCCGAATAATAATGATGACGATTCACCGCCCCATTTCTTGTGAAATGTAGACTCATCAGTGTAAAGAACCTTTCTCGAAAACTTTCTGTCAGTGTTGATCTTTCCAATTAACCACCTACAATGTTCTATTCTGCGATTGAAATCCTGTGGTAGAAGTTCCTGGTGTAATTGTATATGGAATGGATGAAATTTATGTTTCATTATTATGCGTTGCTACAACAAGAAAAGTAACTGCAAACTGTATATGTCACTAAAGCTTCTGTTGAAATGTAATTGATGAATCTTGTTGTGGAAACTTTCAAGATGTTCATCTGTTTTCAGTGATTGCTTTTCATTCATCTCGAAAGAGTGATAAACAATAATTATCCACGTGAATTGAGCTATCTAAATAAAACAATCAAAGATTGACTCCGAAAAACATATTCAATGAAAAAAGACACTTCAAACACCTCATCGAACAGGATTTCTTCCAAATTCAATCCATATTCAAATACTTTGAATCATAAATATTGTCAATATACGTTCGTAAATGTTTTTGATTGAAAAAAGTATGATTTCGTATGGTATCAACGAAAAGCCTATTGGATGAGCTTTCAGATTATGAAATAATATACAGGGTGATCCATTTGAAAAAAATGAGTTTCGTCGATTTGGAAATAGCGAAATTCGGTCCTTATTTTAAAATACCCTGTATATTTTGAGTGAACCCAAATAATGTCTGAGTTTCTACACATACTTTTAGTATCTGTATTCCCAGTTTTGTTCATGAATCTTCGAAAATATAGTTTCCCTGAATATTTTTCAACATTCATGTTTTCTCGTCAAATTTGATTAAAATGTTAATAACTTGACAACGTCGCATCTGATCTTCAAAAACAAAATAGGTTTGTGAAGCCCACATGAGAGAGATTCAAAGAATGAAATAATATACAGGGTGTGCCATTTAAAAAAACGATCGATTCTTTCACCCCGGATTCATGGTGCACCCTGTATCCTAGAAAATAATTTTGAAGGGTAGCTTATGAAGTCTCCAATAACTTCCGATGAATTTTTTTTCTTCTATCTCTATCAGCCGAGCAGCTATGGTCCGAGCGAGTATAAGTGGGCCACCCTGTACATATAAGAGATAGATCAAAATGAATATGACATTAACATATCAATTTTTCCTTTTCTACAAGTTGGAATCATCAGATTTCTGATCCGACGTTTCGTTTCCTCGTAACCATCATCAAATAACACTGATAATGTTATTTCCGAAACGTAAGATTATTGATAAAGTGTTATTATGTCGTTGGTTTCAGAATTGGAATTAAAGTTTTTTAGGAACGAAAAAAATATTTTCGACCATAAAAAAAGGTTGATGATGGCTCCTCGAAGACGAAACGTCGGAACACGAATCTATTGATGCCATTGGATAGAGCAGAATAAGTAGCAATGCTAATATGGATTTCATTTCGACATATCACTTCAAATGAAGTCACAAAAAATAAAAACGAAATCGCGGATTCGGAAGTATTCGGAATTTCCAAACTTTCGAGGCGGCATTTTGATCAGCATAAAATTGCGCAACTTTGCCATAATTTACTCGACCCTGTGTCTGTTACCGTTTACGAGATCCCAATGATGAGCCGCAAATTCCAGCCACCCTGTATAGTACCGAAACATTCAAACGATGAAGTGATTGCTTCAAATAGAAATTCCGTTGTTAGTGGAGAACATTGTTCGACTCCTCAGATGGTGCTCGTCCTAGCCCGTTACCACCGATTGTTCGGGGATCCACGCGGGATCCGCAGCGTCACCCGGCGTCGCTATGCGGCGATCTCATTGGGTGCGGCAGGTGGAGGAGGGGGGGTGCCGAGACCGCAACCGACGCCGCCGGGCCGGCGGAGACGCCAGAAGCTGGGCGTCTCGCTCTGTCGCCGGTCCGCTCTCTCGGTGACTCATCTCTCTATTCGCCAGGAGAATGACTAGGCATGCCTGCTCACTGGCAGAGTGGCAGAGGCGGATTGAGAAAATGACATAAAATACATATTCACTTGAAATAATCCGAACGCGGAGCGGGAGGATGACACAAATTTAAAACTATCTAAACATGGATGAGCTGAGACTTCTGATTCAACAAGACATTGTTGAAGTGGCTGAAGAAATGGCCGGAAATCCAGGAAGAGATTTTTGGACAAATTAGCAAAATGGGGATCCATTTGATCTGTTATCAGATAAACATTTTTTGAAGTTATTCAGATTAACTAAACCTCTAGCACTGAATCTCATCCAAAATTTGGATAATTTTCTAGCATATCCTACCAGAGAATCAGCACTGCCAAAAAAAAGTAAGTATGGAACTATATAATGGAATGGAATGGAATTTTTATGCTGTAGGGAGCTATCAAAACAATATTGGGACAAATAAATACATTAGCTCAACATTAACTTAACAATAAATTAACATCAACTGAACATTTAGTACGGTCTTAGTGTAAGAAGAATAGAGTGTGAGATCAACGAGAATGAATGTATATACATTGATAGCAAGTATTATTATGAAAATAATTCAGTATTATAATCATACATACATCATGTAGACCCAACAAAGATCAAAGATCACGTGAGCGTGCGGGAATATTGCCACACTGCTCATTTTTACTTTCGAATTGCCATGGTGATCTGAAATACTTTCAAAGCTACTGAAAAGTGTGCTGTATCATACTTCATAGGTGGTCGTAGGAAATAGTACCTATAGGTATTGTTTAACGAGCACGGAATGATAGTGATTTCCTACGAGAATGAAGTTTGCAGCATGAGCCATAGGCGAATGCTGCAATCATTCGAGTAGGAAATTAGTATTCCGTGCAAGTTATACACTATAATTTTTCTACGGCTATAATAGATAACAGCGACATTTTCGATTTCTTCGTCTTAAAGCCATCTGATTTCCTGTCAAGTAATGCTCATCTATTAGACATAGCTGTCATTGCTTGAAGTTTTATATTCCATGGGCGATGAGTATTTTTTGAAATAATTACACAATGGAGTCATTGTGATATCGGATACGGAAATAAAATTGATGACATACAAAGTACTTCATTGATGTATCGAACACAGTAAAACATGAGCAATCTTGTGTTATAGCCGTAGAAAATACTTAGTATACCTATATTGTTTATCGAGCACGGAGTGATTTCCTACGAGAATGAAGTTTGCAGCATGAGCCATTGTGACATCAGATACGGAAATAATATTGAGACATGCAAAGTACCTCATTGACGTATCGAACACAGTTAAACAAGAGCTATCATGTATTATAGCCGTAGAAAATAGTGTATTTCATTACGAGTCTGAAAAAACTTGGGAAGTCATGTAATCACGGAAAAATCATTTCTGGACGAATATTGAACGATATTTTTTATAACACTTCGATGAAAATAAAAACATAATAATAAAATATTACATGAGAAAGACACAAAAGAAACTTAGGAACATTTTTATTTTCACAGTTGTAGGAATGAAAAAACTTGGAACTACTAGACCTGGATTTTACTGGTAATAAATTCGCGGTCGCTTGTGCCGCTTGCTCTAAGATATTATCGGGAATTTCTGGTTTTTCTTCAGAGTTCATTTTGTCGAAATACAATATTACTAATACAGATGAAAACAAGTTGATTTCAAAGAAGTGTAATAAGAACATTTTTCCGTATTATGGCGCCTTCGTAGATTACCTATCAATTTCCCCCCAGTCCATCGCTGGAAAACCGCAAGGGCCCCAGTTCGATCCATTCCATCCCCCAACCAACCTCACTTCAGTTGCATGATTTGAGAAAATAATCGATCTTTTCTCCGTAAAATAACGGCGGCAGGGCAGTCTCTCTTTCTCTCTGCCGGTCGCTTCTCGGAATCGAACGAGAAAGGTTTCGTGGGCAGGAAATGGGGCGATAGCACTAGTCGATAAGGGAGGTTTTTATTTGCGGATTTTCGACCGTTCTCCCCCAGTCTCCCGTTTTTTACGCGAGGTTGTATATAGAGGAAAACTGAGTGGCCATCCGGTGGCCACTGTACCTACACGGATATTAGCATATTTAGTTGACATGATTTGCACGAAAACGTAAGGATAGGGGAGCTACTATTGTGTATTATATTTTTTCTGCAACCGATTCAAAAGTCGTTCAAATTTTTGTCAAAATTATCTGTTGAATTGACGTTTCTATTACTCACCCAAACATAGGTATGTTGCTAGGCAACGCTTTTAGGTCCTAGGAGCTAAAGTTTAGCTTCTAGGAACTGAAAAGGATGTACTATGGGTCATCAAGAATAAACGTCATTGTTATACGGTTGATTTGGCAGATATAAATGCACCATATAGTTAAGAATTTTTTTTTCGATCAGGAAAGCCTTCAAGATTCACATTCTCGCTCGATTTGTAGTAGATTGATTGGATACCTTGTTTTTGAATGATCACGGCCAGCAATATCTTCTTGCCTCACACAATGATATCGTTTATCTTAATTTGATTACCGAGTCAAACACAGTGGAATATGGTGATTTGAGAGAAATAAATAATCGTTATTATTATTGTTGATATGCTCACTAACCTAACATTTTCCACTTCTTTTTCCAATAACCTGGCACTGGTGCGATATTTGCTATTAGGGCTGGCACGTGGTTCAAATGAATTCATCAATATGACGTCAATAGAATACACGAATAGGTCATTATGTGCTTGTATTTATATCAAAACTACAATTCGAACATCCCTGAAAATTTAATAAACCTGATCTGTAAATGCAGGTACAATATTCGCACCACATTTCTTGCATTGCATACATAATATAGCACGGCATCGGGTAGTATTGAATTCGTGCCTATAGTCTTTGATGACATGATGCATGTCAACACAAATTGTAACAAAGTAAAGTAGTCTGAGGTCTTGCTTCTTTCTACTTACTCATATTATTATAATGATCCGTCAAGTATTTTAGTCAATTTTTTCATTCAGATTAGAAGTGACTTTGTTCCTAATAAAACAATCTACTATCCTTTTCAAATTCTCTTCTCTGGATTCAGACTTTTCACTCAAAAGTAAGGCCCTTTACTCTGAGTTCAGACATTTTACTCTAAGCTCAGACTCTTTCCTCTATATTCAGATTTATCTCACTAGAAATCGTAATAAGAATCTTTAACCCGTAACCACTGAGGTGAATTATTTTCCTTTAACTACTGGGGTGGAGTTTTACAGACTTCGACTCTCAAATAGGATTAATCCAGGTATGGAAATTCAAATAACTGCAATTCAAGTGCCAACACAATCAGGATCGATGATTTTGGAAGTACTTTTACTCATTTTCAACAAAAAAGCATCGTTAATGTATGATAATGAAATTTATTCGCAAATACGGTACCAAAAAAACACATATCTCTTTTTTGGAAAGAAATTCGTACTGTGCATGGTTTTTACTCCCTTAGTTCGACACAGGTTGCACAGATTTTCCAGGAACATTCAACAGTGAGTGCATACGAATTTTGTCTGCCTGTATAACCTGGATGAACACTGAGTTATAGTGCCATACAAGACATGGGGGTGCTGGAGTAGTTGATGGAATGAAAAATGGGCAGGTTGTAGAGATGAGTGTATGATCAGAATTGCCAAGTAGAGCACGTACATCATCAATGGTATAAGGTGCTCAATCATTAGTGAGGATTAAGTCAAGTGTGTTGGCTGAATGATTGTTGATATCGGGAATTCGGTTTGGTTCCTTGATAAGCTATGCTCGAAGCCGTGAGTGATGGGCGAAAGCTCCGGCTTCATCCGTTCTGTTGGAGTGTACGGGCCAAGCAGTGTTGTGTACAGGGTGTCCCACTTAAATGTGTCACCCCCCTTTATTCTCGTAATTCTCAACAAATTTTGGTCATTCATAAACTTTTCTGGGATGTTTTTTCACAGATTTTTTGAATCTGTGCTTACTTTTTCCTTTTATCAACAAAATACAGGGTAGCTAAGATTTTTTCCAAATGAGATGATCTATATTTTTTTCCATAATTCGATGAAGCTCGTCAATCTGAATTCAAAAATATATATCGTTCATATATTATCATCGAATGAAACAACCGCAGAACAAAAAAATATAATTAATATGTGGTCAACAATAGAAGTAACAGTGTTGCCAATGGATTATAGGCTAAATACTGACACGCAGGTTACAAAATCCGCGCAAATTACTGCAATAATATAAAGAATACGTACAAAGTCCGCGCATTTTTTGTAGAATAAATCGAAATGAAAAAAACGGATGGAGTTATGGTATCCTAGCATTATTAACTTTCTTCTGCTGATTGATGTACCAATGATTTCTGTATGAAAATCGACTTGAGATAACCTCAAAATAAAAGGTAGAAAGCAATAAACTCAACCGTATGCGTAGACAACAACGAGAATGGTAAATTTTAACAAATGACTAAATATTATTATATCCTGTTAGTGCTATTCTTTTCTTGGACTCTTGGAGTTGTCGCACCATTCGTAAAACGTATATTGCTCACTGTGACCACAATAAATAGTATGATTCTAAAAATTGAGATTGGTAATATTATAGGATGGATCTTACAAGATCACTGAATCCGTGCAGAATAAACACAAAATGTCATTACTGCATCTTTACTGCAAGGCGATGCCATTGGGTGCAAATGCAGTATAATTACACGCACATTGGCATCACTGAGAAGTAATAATGCCTGGTAGTTAGACATCAACAACAATAATCATATTTAGCTATAATGAGTTTTCTATTCATCCTCCATTATTTCGGATGCAAATATTGCATTTTTTGATGAAATTTCCCAGGATATTCTCATAGAAATTGGAATGATTCAAAATATTCATTTGTTCTCTGAGTAACTCCTGAAGGTTTTTCCTATTATCAATATCCTGATCGTGAATATTTTACTTGAAAGACCTCCAAAGGAAGAAATCAAGTGGATTGAGGTCAGTACTGCGGGCTGGCCATGGAATCGTTCTATTTCTTCCGAGCCATATGTAGGATATCGATCACTGGAAAACCTTACGACAGCGCCTGTGTTATGCGGAGGAGCTCCATCTTGCTGCCAGATTAGATTTATTCTTTGGATAATGAGTAAATTATCGATAAAATTTTCAATTTCGCCGTGCAGCAGTAGTAAATAAATTAGTCCTGTGAGGGTACCCTCGATGAAAACAGGACCAACTACTTCAGTCCGTGAAATGCCACACCATTCGTTTACTGTTTGACGAGCCTGTTTCTTTATTTCTCTCACTGCTCATATCATGAGTAGCAATCATGTTCCTCTCAGACAAAACAAGATTAAGAGAAGCAACTACTGTATCCCCATAGGTTCATTACCAGCTATGATGCGTGATAATAATATACGAATGATATATATCTTTGAATTCAGATTGACGAGCTCCATCAAATTATGAAAAATAATGTACATTTGAAAAAAAATTCTTGAGCCGCCCTGTATTTAGTTGATACAGAGAGAAAGTGAGCTCAGATTAAAAAAATTCGTAAACAATTATCCCAAAGAAGTTTTTGAATGACGAGAATATGTTGAGAATTATGTGTATAAAGGGGGTGACACCTTTGAGTGGGACTAACCCTGAAGAGCTCTCCATATAGGATAGATCACTTGGTGATGATTAGAGACAACAAAGATATATTTGGTCTGTTTCTGGCTATCGAGTTTGAACCTCATAACATCAAACTTATTCGGTTCCAGAGTTTCCTCTCGATGACATGAGGGATTTGTTTTGGAATAGAGGCAGATACATCCCTTTAGGTCGTATTCGTTTTTCAAGGAAGTTGGAAAATATCAAAAATAACTTCTTTCCAAACACAAATAACGCAGGACAACAATAATTGATTTTCTATTTATCGCAACCTGACGTTCCTGGTAACGCCTTATTCACGGTCATAAATTTCAATTGCATATTCGGTGTGAATTTCCACGAAATGCTCGCTGGATTTCTTGAGATAATTGCGACAATTATTCATTCATTATAGTTATAAGGGTTTGCGGGGGTGTTAGCTACGCCGCTGATCTGGATGTGGTCAAGACTCATGTGATATGATGATGTATCATCATACATTCTTTGTGAAAGTGTTTTCCATATCTTCTGCGGTGCACCTTATCAATATTTATTAAACGTTTGGGATGCAGCAAGAGCTTTATCGCTGCACCCACGTACATATCTCGTATTCTCAGAAAAAATAACATGAATCGTTTTTTCTTGTATGAATAATACGAGGAATAATATGAGTACGCACATAAAATCAAAAGCTAAATACCCATACCTCAAATACCTCAGAAAACACTACCCATAGTTTATTCTTATCAAGTAGGTATAATTGCTAGTTCAATATCATGAATTTCCTGAATGAATAATAGATTGTATCAGAAGTTTAGTGGTCATTGTGATTTTCTTTCAGTAGAGTATATCTTGACATTATTGCTCGGTTTCACATGTTATTCATGAAAGTTCACTCACTGCATTTCTCAGAAAATGATAATTTCAAATTTCAATAAGTGTATGTAGATTTTCTGCCTACTTCGAGATTGAATTCTGTTGCATTTTATTCCCAGAAGTGGAAAGTTAAAGTGGGAATTTGAAAAAAATGGAATCTCACTCAAAAGCCAAGCACATTATTAGAAACCTAAATTGCTTTTTGCAACACCTCTCTCGCCTTTTACACAACATATTAGGAGGAACCCATGAGGTTTTAGTTCATTCTTGACTTTTTCGAGCAACCAGCATGTCCAAATATTTCTTATTCTCCATAACCAAATATCATGTGAATGCTTGAGACGTGGCAACATTGTGCTGAATGCTGAGAACTGACAAGACCACGCCCACAAGTCGTGCGCCTTGGTTGTCACGTTCACTTGTTCAAATGTCCTCTAGAATGAATTAATATGTTTAATTATTATTATTTACACACATTTATTATAAGCAATAAGTCACAAATCATAAGGAAACATTTTGAGACAATTGAACTTTTATTAGTCCAATAAATGAAGGAGGAAAAAAAGGCAAAGTTGACGTTAATTACGCACTATTTTCTTCTTCCGGTTGGAAATAGCTTTTGGTACCTCATTAAACATGCAAAGTTTGACTGGAAAACGCGTGCGATGGCGGAGAAAATGGCCCCAAAAGACCAGGAAAATAGGTTTTCAGCCAATATCTCCTAAAATATGGCAGTCAGAGATTTTCGGTTCAGATAAAAATTGAAGTTCAGTTAATTTTTGAGGACCCATAATCAAGAAAATTTTGAGTAAATTAGTGCAATACAAAAAAAATAGGAACAAATTCCTGGCGAGGTCAAAATTGACCGGGAGCAGAAAGTTTGACCCATGTTCCGATATGGCCAAAAGAGTCAAGCGTGACTCAATTCACAGAGTATGATAGCAGCAGAATTCTTCTTTCACATGAACTTTGAATCATGAGAAAATATGCATTTTTACAAAGTTATTGAATAACTTGTCCCCCCGCCGATGTGTAAATACACGGACTGTGCTCTCCGGCATACAACAGAAGCTCATTATTCGAGGTGCGCTTCGTGCCGTTTTTCTCGAAACCGGGCAAATTTTCGAGAAAAATGATGAGGACCATTTTTGTAGAAAATTAACTGAACTTCAATTTTTATCCGAACCGAAAATCTCTAACTGCCATATTTTAGGAGATATTGGCTGAAAACCTATTTTAATGGTCTTTTGGGGCCATTTTGTCCGCCATCGCACGCGTTTGTCTCATGTTTAATGAGGTACCAAAAGCTACTTCCAACCAGAAGATGAAAATAGTGCGTAATTAATGTTAACTTTCTCCCTTTATTTATTGGACTATATTGCTAATTAGGAGTATCACCAATACTCAATTGAGAAATAATGAATTATCGAATGGCCGTAAATTTCTAGCTGTTTAAAATAAAAAGCTAAAAATCAAACAAAAAATTCTCAAAAAATATGAAATTGAAAGTTATTCGAGTGATGATTTTATTCAAGAAATAAAAAAATATTAGACTCGCCAATTATTCGCACATATTATATACATCCAGCTTTGAGGACTTTTTCTCTTTCATAAACACATGTAGATGAATCGACTACAATATATACATCTCAAATACCCACTCAACATCATATTCACTCCACTTAATTCGCAATATTTAATTTTACTACTGAATGGAAACGAAATGCAAACTAACGGAACCTCAAATTGGAGCATTTTTATTTTGCGAATCTCATGTATTTGAAGTAGTGAAACTTACTTTATTGAACGAATATCTGCTGAGAAGCTTCCTCGAATCACAAGAGTAGACAAATAAACAGTCTAAAGTGAATTTCTCTCTGCTTAAATCACTACAAAAAATCGAAATAATACACACAAACAAATGAACCATTCCAAACCAATTTATTTTCATATAGCTCTACAACCGGCCACTTTGGCGCTGCGATCTTGAATTCTGTCGCCTATAATAGTTGATGTCAATCCAATCGTCGTTTAAGTGAAATAAATCTATACATACAACTATCACTCATAACATAATCTCCCTAGCAGTTGACTTATTACCGACAATTGTTTTCAAGGTCACAAAACCATGAGTAAAACAGAGAAAAAAATGATCAGGAATAAAAATTCTGCTGCGTGGGAGATTCGGTAAGAAAATTTCATGAATTGGAGTTGCATTTAATATGGTGATGAGAAGATGAACCCTACGACCTATTCTGTGTAAATGTCAAATAGGTATACAATTCAACAATTGTATAACTCATTTTTATTACTAATGTGAAATGTGAAAAACACTAAATAAGAAATCGTAACAAGTTTATTATTTGAAAACCAATGTCTTCATAGTTATATTTCCGATGAGTTTTGTTAAATATGACGCACTATATTTTTACAATAGAAGTTGATTCTAACTTGTTAGTAACTTAGATTCATTACTGAAATGTCAGGAGTATTGAAAACATCTACTCGTTTTCAACCATAACATCTGGCATTGAATTTCTACATAGTTTCTAATTAAACTCAAAAATACACATTTCCGATGAGTTGAGTCGAATATGACGAATATATTTTCATATTAGAAGTTGATTTTGTTTAATAACTAAGGTTCATTACTAACATTTATTAAATATCACAAAGTTTTAAATGAAATAAAAAAAATGTAGTTCGAAAAACTGAAGAAGCCCCCTTTCATAGACAGTTGTCTTCACAGGATCAATGCTGAGTAGATGCAGTCAATCGTTCAATTGTCAATTGTCAATTGTTCGAGACATGGTTCGCCATTTTGTCTTCGAAATTTTTGTGAATTCTAATAGTTTATTTTTCACCTTTCACTTATTAATTCCCTAAAATGTAACAAAACCCACCATTGTTCTCGTATTCCTGATATTGTCAGCTAATTCAATTTGGTTTTGATAATTTTTGTGACTTTTCCTCCATTTTCTAATTGGCAAGATGTAGAATTGAGTATGGTTTTCTATTGTGGATGCACTTTGTTGTACTTCTTTTACTGATGATGGCCATCTGAATGGCCAAAACATGTCTCAAACAAATCCTATTGAAGCAGGATTGACTGCATCCATTTACCATTGAACCTGTGGTTTTGAAATTTGACTAATGAATAAGATCATGGATACGTCCGAAACTGCTGTTCTTAGACCAATGTTATTATATACATCATTGAAGAAGTCTTTCTAAGCTCTATCCATGCAACGACTTCCATTCGAGAATTCTGAGAAAATAATAGGTTTGGAAAAGACAACATGTCGCGTTCGGCAAATCAAAAATTTTTAAAATTTGATCAAAGTTCAAGATAACATACCGAATTTGTTATGTCACGACGAAAACTGCACATCAAAACTTGATTCTTAATGATTCTATAGATCTTTGGAATTTGGCTATTTATTGAAGTAGATCATGGATGAGTCTGGAACAGGTGATCTGAGATCCACGTTATCATATGAATTCATCTTTCTGAGCTCCATCCAGAAATATAATCGAATTCAGAGTATATTCTATTTGAAATTCCGTATGTATGGTATGTCACAGACATATGGATCATCCTGTATAGTTGAAATTATCTGAAAAAGGGAGTGCATATGACTATCAACAAATTCGATTCCCGATGTTTTGTTCATCTATTCTAGTTTATTATATAAGGGGGTGGCCTGAAGGGTGGCCATGTTATGTCGGATACCCTGTATTTCTCTAGCTTCCAGTGGCGTACCCAGAAGTGTACCTAAAAAATATGTTTTTATTTTTCAAAACACATTTTTTATTATGATCATTAGTAACTACAATGATTTTGAGCATTACAGAATAAAATCCCAGCGCTTTGGTTTCAGATAGTGCCCTTGTCCTTGTAAACAATTTCCAATATCTTCTGAATGGATTTGTTTCAGAGATTTAATATGTTAATTGAAAGGTAGAAGAAACTTTTCTTTAAACATCTCCTAATTCACAATTGCAACTGTAAATTAGGATGTATTTTGAAAAAACATTTTTTCCTCCGATTGGCAGCAAATATTAATTTTGCTGACACATATCAATCAGCAAAGTATTACTTTTCCTGCCTAGGCAGCAAAGTGGTTACTTTCATGAACTGTCAAACCAACAACTGCGATTTCTATCAAATTTTATTTTAATTAAACACTATACAGGAAGAATAAAGAGATTGTGGGAATTGTATTAATTCGCAAATACAATATTCTCCCATATCATTATGAACAATCGGAGAAAAAACTATATGTCAACTCGGCAGCAATCTTAGCTGGATTCCTAGCCTCGCTACGCTCGGCTATGAATCCAGCCACGGCAGTCAATCTACTACTTTGCTGCCTAGTTAAACAAATAACTATTTTCTCTGCCTAGTGAACTGGTGCGTCTGCCTATCGGTATATATACAGGGGGGTATATCCATTTTATCCCCCCCGTAGGTACGCTACTGCTAGCTTCCATAGACGACACGCCGCTGACTGATCTCTTAACAAAAATTCCGAAAGTAGTAGTCTCCGGATCAATGAAGTATGAAATAATTTGCATGATAAAATGGAATAATTTATTTTTCGTTCTAAATTTTCCCATCAGATTTCAATTCAGTTGATAGTTTCAAAACTATATCCACGTCTAATTATCTCTCCTTCATACACTCCTAATAATTATTAGATGAATGCATGAAATGGTTTAACATCAGTCATGTCCATGTCATAACAGAAGTAGATATAGGTAGGTAGTGAATGATACGTTGACAGTTTATACACCCTTTATTCTCTTTGACAACTCAACTACGACAATGAAGGTGAGATATTGGAGATTATTATCATCATGTGTCCCTGACGGATGCTGCGTACCTTTGTTGAATAATAATAGTGGAATAAAGATGCAAGTCCTAGCACGAAATCTGTTTCTGTTCTGTGGTTAACCGAGCGCCACAGCTACAACATAATATATTGTTTATTTTTTCCCAGGTTTCCATTCTTCTGTAATTTCCCAGAAGTAGTTTGTTAGATCGAGAATTATCAAGGTCAATGTCGATCCTCAATATTTGATGGACAAATTGTAATTCAGCCTTCATCTTGATCTTGAATGCACGTTATAAATAGGGAAAAGTGAATCTTCTTTTTTTGTAGAATGATTTTGGGGTAGGTATTTGTATTTGTATACTTATGTACACTATGTTCTCCACAACTATATAGAACCTACCATTATTCACTCCTTCTCAAGGCGTAAAGATGTGTTTTTCTCTACCAAAGTAGTTTTCGTCATTTTACAGGTACTCTAGTAGGTATTCATCAACAACGACTTGTCAATTGTCATATTATGCTGTCATGGTCATGGCTACTGATTTTAATTAGAAATGAAAATAAGTGCTTCCAAAAAGACAATAGGTCCATATTTCAGTTGCACAGTATTATAATAATTGAAATGTATTGCTGGTGGTGAAAACAAATTGATATACACCTTGGTGAAGTTCATCCAAAATCAATTGCAGCGTTTCGTGCCGCACCTGCACTCACTTTAAAAGATGCTGCAATTGACTTTGGATAGACTTTAGTAATAATTATTATTTATACGTGTATGTAAATAACACCGAAAAAATTCGTGGGGTGTTTCCTTGTGATATTCTAGCAAATAAAGTTCATATGAACATGTGTCCTAACTTGCTCCGTTTTTGAGATACAGGATGTTGAAGTTGGAAGTATTGATTGTTTTTATTTATAACCCCCCTGTATAAGCTTTCATGATGCCAAAATTCAGTATGGATGGAGACTGAGAAAGCCCCAAAATCTCGAAATGATTCTAATTGGGGTTATTGAGTAATCCCAATGGAAGTCTTGAAAACACATACATTAAAATTTGGAGTCAAATCGAATTTTTATTGTTTCCTCGAAAACTAAGCTAGATACAAAAATCTCACAAAGCATAAAAAAGTTGTTATTTCAATAGTTCAATCTAATAAAAATATAAAAATCAGAAAAACCGGTGGCGTACAATGCCATTCACCACGAATATCGATAAATTTACCCACTGTGACGCCACTGGAGATATCTTTGGAATCTAATTGCACTAGAAGAAGCTCAATATTACTATTAACAAAACCACAAAGTTTCATTGACATTTATGAGAAGATAATTGAGAAATCAATAGAAAAAGATTTTTCATGGTAATATTAATACCCTGTATCTCAAAAACGAAGCAAGTTAGGACACATGTTTTGTATGAACTTTATCTCCTAAAATATCACAAGGTAACAGCCTTTGATTTTTTTCGGTGTTATTTAGATACACCCTGTATATAAGATGTAACAAAGCAGGCACAAAGTTGATTAAAACAGGCGCCAGTGACTGCTGAGGAGGTCTCAGGGAATGGATTCTTGGCCAGTTTTTGGTATCAAAAACAACGTTTTGGTAGAGTAGCTGATAAACTTCTAATTCGTAGCAAAACACCGCCTTATAGAGTACAATTATCTTCAAACTTGCTCGTATCTGAATAACAGGTACATCGGCTCACGCAAAATAAATCTCTTGGTGCACAGAAAGAACCACTGGGTATTAGTTAAGAATAGTACAAAGAATCAGAGTATCTACTCTGAAAATACATTTCTCTAAATGGTCTCTAGCACGTTGACTGCCACAAGGCACTAGGTATGTGCCTTGCCATTTTGGCTATTTAGGGTTCGAGGCACACTATTTGTGCCTTATATCAGTCAACTCTCTAAAATTTCATGGTACATCGTGAGTGCCTTGAAGCGTATATATTAGCATGTGATCACAATCTTCGTGGCGCAGGGGACCCAAATTCTCAAAAACCCCAGGAAAAATATGAATATTTCAATTTTATTCAGCGTTTATTTTGAAAAATGGATTACCAAGCATATGCACAATGGATACATATATTATTCTTCAAAAAATACATGAATATTTTACTTATGCAATAAGTGCTTATGAAAAATGATCAGGTTCTTCTGAAAAAATGCAAAAATAATGAAAAAAGAATACGAAAATTTTTCATTGGGCTGCCAAACTTTCATAAATGACAACGTTCCTTATAACAATGTCGTCTTGTGGTGTTGGAAAAAACATGTTACGCAGAAATTTCTTTCACAAGCAGTACATGGTTACATAGACCTAGGAGTTTTGCGCTGAGCTGCGTTTGTTCCTTCTTCTTGTGCCAGTTTCTCGTAACAAACCACACACATTTGAAGGTACAGCATTCGTGCCTCATCACGGCCCGATACTACAAAATACATAATATGCTGGGGCCACGAGGCACATAATATATCGTGTCTTCAGCAAAAATTTGAATAAAATCAGAAATAAATGTTTTTTCCACATATGTCACATATTTCCTGAAGAAGTACAATAGTTTCAATCATAACCCATCATAATAAAAAAATGGCCCAGGGGAGCCAAAACTTTTTATGTACTGCGGCAGTCAACGTGCTAGCATTCCAAAAAGCGCGTGGAGATAAAAAGTGGGAAGACCGAGTTTTTGCTGGTATCGAACAACTTCGGGAGTTTACTTAAAATATAGGACACCTGTATTTGAATAGGAGAATCAACTCAGTATACGAATGGGTAGAAACCTAGATTTCGTTACATCCGCCCCCAACCTATGCAAAAACGGAATATGTTGCCCTATATTATTTTCGAATAGTTTCAACTATGGAAGGAAAATAGGTGCCGTGGTTATAATATTCTGTACTACCAAGGTGTATATTAAATCTTTCTCACCACTAGTAGTATATTGGAATCATTATAGTTCTGTGAAACTGAAATATGGACCTATTGTCACTATGAAAGCAATTCTTTTCAATTCTAATTGAAATCTAGTGACCATGACCTTGCAACATATTATTATAAATACCTACTAGATTCAAGTGCCATTCCTGCGAATCTCGCTTTAGAACAGTGAATGCGGATTAATTATAACAGATGTGGGTATATATTTATTTTTTCTGCAACCGACACAAAAGTCGTCCATTTCAATACCAAAATTAGCTCTTGAATTGACGTTTCTATTACTGACACAAAAATAGGCATATTGCTAGGCAAAACATTTAGTTCCTAGGAGATAAAGTTGAACTTTAGTTCCTAGGAACCTTTGCTCCCATGATATATATAATTTTATCAACGAACGCTTTATTTCAAAGCATAATTCTCGAAATTGTGCTTCAGGCGGTCTATCACTCGATTCAAATCGATACAATGGTATGCAATGGTATAGGATGCCATGGACAATTGACGGCATTTGAACGAAAATCAATTTGACACTTATGTCATCATGAACTAATTGATCTGTATATTTTGTAACTGCATTTGAGAGTTTTGATTAAAAGTACGTTCAGAATATGAAGAAGAGTATGACATCATTGGAAGTCAAAGAAGATATTATTGTTACTTGTTTTATAATAGTTATGAAGACACTGATTACTTGGATTGCACAGATTTTATAGGTATATCGACGCCAAAGGATACATGCTGAAGCCAATTTATTTAACCTCCCACGGGAGTTAATATTTTTTTCCTCCCGTGTGGGAGTGAATTGACAAGTTTGTGTCCTCAAATGAGGGAGCCAACGCTAACTTTCTATGCAGTAAGTAGATAAAATATATTATTTAATACCTTGGTGTATAAATAGTTATTTGAAACCACTATCACCAGCCTCACACATTTTTTTATAATTATGTAATACCACAACTGATACTATTCCGCTGGAAATTTTGCCATATGTACCTAATACCGCAAATGACGTTAATGGTTTATGAAAACTATCCAGCCGTATATGCGAGAAATTATGGAACAATGTAATATGAGCGAAATTAAAGATGCAAGCTGGAGTATGTCATTCAACGAATATTTCCACGAGTTGTTTAATATCTTAAATATCCACAAAATGTATTCACCGAGTATACATACGAAAATTAAAGAATGTATGTATGTATAACAGGTTCACAATGTATACAGGGCGTTTTATCAGCAATTGGAAATATTTCGCCTATAAAATCCTGAGCTCAAAATATGAAGTATATCCCTTTTTTTTATTTCAAAATTTGAACATAATTTGTGCCTATACTTCGACACTAATTGACGTATCATGTTCATATGTGGCTATACACCCCACTAAATTATGTCAAATAAACGTTTCTGGCCACTACGCAGAGGCGTACGACAGGGGCAAGTAACTGGTTGATCCTTCTCAATCTCTACTCCACTGGCATTTTATCACCATTTCACGATTCTCCGATACTTTCAACGTACATATCGTACTCTTTCTTCATAGCGATGCAGTTAAACATGATGCTGCACAATTATTTTGTTTTTAATGCATGTGTTGATTATGTCGATGTTTTGGATCATTGGATTGCATTCATATAAACAAAAAAACATAATAATAATGAATAATTTATTATTTCATCTGACCAATCGAATTAGATCCAAGAACCCCGTTTTGTGGAATTGATTCCCACCAAGCTGAAAATTGTTTCAATACGAAAGATATAAACAGTCCGAAACCATCAGGAGCATGCGCAATTTCACAGAACAGTTTCGGACTGTTTATTTTTCAAACGCGAACAAACCTAATGAGTGTAATGTGAGTTTGCATTTTGCACCATATATCCCAGGAGGTGACCCTCAGAAGTCTTCATAGCCTTGTGCGAGCAAGAAATGAACGTGTGTTCCCAAACACTCTGTAGGGCCATGAGAAAAATGTCTGCAGTCGTTGGATGAAATCCCGCAGGAGAATATACGAGTAAGAGTCCAGTGAAAGAATCAGTTGTCTCCTTCCGAAAAATATACTTTTTCTGCAACCGACACAAAAGTCGTCCAATTTGATACCAAAATTAGCTCTCAAATTGACGTTTCTATTACTGACACAAAAATAGGTATGTTGCTAGGCAACATATTTAGTTCCTAGGAGCTACAGTTGAATTTTAGTTCCTAGGAGCTAAAGTTGAACTTCAGCTCCTAGGAACTAAAAAGGATCTACTGGACGTCATCAAGAATAAACAACATTGTGACGGTTGGTTATTTGGGTTGAGACGCATACGCATATGATTTGTTTCCGATTTCAGCAGATTTGGCATTTCATACCCATGCTGGAGTTATAAATACACCTTATTATAGTTTAGTATTGGAATTATAAACATCTCAGTTAAGTATTTTTGTTTTGATCAGGGAATCCTTCAAGATTCAAATGCTTGCTTGATCTGTATTTCATTCGTTATTCTCGGGATGGATAACTTGTTTTTGAATAATCACGGCAAGCAATAGTTTTTTTGTCTCAAACAACGATATTGTTTTGCTCCATTTGATTATCAAGTCAAACACAGTGTATCATGGAGAGGAATAAATAATCACTATTATCATTGTTAACTCAGATTGTTAATATGCTCACTAACCTAACATTTTCCACGTCGTGTTCCTATAGCTGGCACTGGCGCGGTATTTTCCATTAGAGCACCTGGTCCATACACAAATATTATGTCACTCTGTAGTTGTATTTATATTGAAACTACAATTCGAACATCCTATAGAAAACCTAACCCTCTGTTAATGCATGTAGAATATTCTCACCACATGGATTATTTGTCAATATTTGTTGCATTGCATAAATATGGCACGGCATTGGTGGTTACTTCACATGTTTATTTGAGTTAATTGTTTCGGTTGCAGAAAAAATAGCATGTTTCATTCGGATCAAAAGTGACTTTGTTTGACAAGCGAATTTTTGCATTTGCGTGGCGGAGCGTTTAGCGAAGCCGAAATGTCACTTTTGATCCTAATAAAACAATCTACTATTTTACGCTGGCGGAAGTAGAAGTTAGGTTCTCTGGTAACAAAAGAGAGGGGCAGAAGTCTCGTATTATTCCCTAGAGAGATAATGTGACATATTTTCTCCCAAGGGAGTTTATACCAACTCTTCATTTTCCGCATAGCTCTGCGGTCTCTTTTCGGAACACCCTTCTCTGAAGCGAGTATAAGATGCATCATACAGATTTCTAGATCTCCTGCAGAAGCACTATCAATAGTTTCTTGGGGTTTTCCCTCGATTTCTTGTTCCATAACCGTTAACCATTTTCGAAGCTGTTTTCACAAATTTCAGTTTGATATTTGATGTCACCATTGGTTGTCAACAAGATACATGTTGTCAAGATACGAATTCCACAAACTATACTTCTACTAATTATGACAAAACACTTTCACCAAATTTTCATTCTTTGTTAATTTTTGTGTTTTCGCCAGCGTAAAAAATAGTATATACCTCAGGACAGAATACTATTTTTCCCTTGGTGGTTTGTATCTCTCGGGCTCCGTCCTCGAGCTACAAATCGCACCTTGGAAAAACTGTTGCCTTTCTGTCTCTTGAAGTATAATGTATACAATTCTTTGAAGGTTCATCCAGAAAAAGTAGTCTCCTTCCTAAGATATGATCCTTCCTCACGAATTTGTTAAGTAATGGATCGGTTTTGAAATATATATACTTTATAGGAAGAAGGTTCATTAAGGCCGCGTGAGGTTATATTGTTCAGAAATAGTACTCTCCTTCCGGAGAAAAATATACTTTTTATGAAGAAGGTTCATTTAGTGAGAATAGATTGTTTAGAAAAAGTTGTCTCCTTTCCAAGATATGATCGTTCCTCACGATTTTGTTGAGAGATGGATCGGTTTCAAAAAATATATACTTTATAGGAAGGAGGTTCATTAGGGAGTAAGGTTAGATTGTTTAGAAAAAGTAGTCTCCTTCCGAAAAATGTGCTTTCTATGAAGAAGGTCCATTTAGGCCTAGTGAGGTTCGATCTTTCAGAAAAAGTAGTCTCCTTTCTAAGATATGATCCTTCCCCACGATTTTATTGAGAGTATTCCGTATCAACAAGTTTAATCCGTGCGCAATTGACTCATCATACCAAGGTAACTCGCGCTCAATAGTCCTATTCAATCTCTATCACCTCCTACGTCTCAGGACTCTACTCGATACTGTATGCCCAAGAACCCACGAACCGGCAATCCATCGCGAACAGAATACTGACTCTTCTACCACCAGGCTACATGATAGATATGAAGGCCAAGCTACGTCTCTGATCAGCAAGATGATCAGAGCGAGCGAGAATTCAAGGTTCAGATTTGCTACTACCAAAATCTCTTTGAATTAGTTGAGTTAATTAGTGGAAAATAAGTGGGTAGGGGTTGGGAATGGGTTTGGTAGAAAAGTATAGGACTAACAGAATGTCCACTGGCTCGGCCAATGGTTGTGCCAAATTACTAGCTTCGCCCACTTGGGCTGGATGTGATCTGCGAAACTTGGAATAATTTCGGTTTTTGTGAGTTTGAGAGCCTGGTTCAGTCTATTGGGGAACTATGGGAGGGTGCGGGATGTTATTCCAGTGGCTCACTAAAAATACCACAACCAAGAAGGGTATAGGTATAAACGTGCATTATGACTTGCCCAAATCTAAAGACTATATTTAAACTTATTGGTATTTGGTATACCTATCAACAAATCGACCGAAGTTTCTATTACTGCGCACAACAGACAACCCCATAGTGATGAGTCAAAATTGAGCAATGTAGGCGAGAATAGCAGATGCCAAGAGATAATCAGCTGATTGAGCACGTGCCGCTGTACCATTATCAACGAGAACATCAGGATATAGTCCAGGTAACATAGAATAATGTTGTCAGGTTAGCTATAACAAAATGTTGTTGGGTCCCTAATTCAATTTTTTAGTTTGCTTCTCATTGTGTAAAAAGATACTCGTTTGTTTCCCAATAATAGTTATTTTAGTATTCAACATTGTAGTATTTGTTGTTCTAAATGGGGAACCTGATCTGTGACCTGATATATACGCATGACCTTCGAGGTAAATATACCTATATTGATTGAATTGATTGATTCGTATCATTACTTTCAAATGTATTCAATCGGCATTTGTTTCAGCGTAATGCACCTTCGACTCGTCCATATTCATCTGATTTACATATTGATATCACCAATTTCTACAATTACGTGCTCTCACTAGTAGTTTCTGATGAATATCTCGAAAGATACTATTGAACTGAGGATGGCAACTCAATAGTTGGAATACGTATTCAATTTATGATTTACACTGGCTTGAAAAGATTATACTGTGACGCAGAAAGATATTGAGAATATTCATGAATACCATCGAAATCGTACGAAGGCGTAGAGGGGCCACCGCTATTATTTTTATAATTCTGACTTAGTATCTCGGAATTTCGACTTAGTATCTCGGAATTATATAATTCCGACTTATTATGTCGGAATTCTGACTTAGTATCTCGGAATTATGTAATTCCGACTTATTATGTCGGAATTCCGACTTAGTATCTCGGAATTATATATTTCCGACTTATTATGTCGGAATTCCGACTTATTATCTCGGAATTAGGACCTTGCGGTGTTGTGACCATATAGTTAAGTGTTACCAATGTATGTACCTATACTGTAAGGACGACTCCCGAATAGCTAATTGTGAATAATCCATAATCCTAATACATTTAATGATAATCTATAGCGTGATGGAATCAATTCGAGAAACAACCCTGGTAGGAGCTCGAAATCAATGAAAGAATGCTATACTGTACGAATAGTATAGAATTCATTGCTCTAAATAAACTATACGCGGTTTTCTGGAAAAACATCTCTAGCGGCCCTGAAGTGGTTAGGCGACCGCGTCATTGATATTTCTCTAGTTTCTAGCCAGTGGTGATCCACAGTGATCCAGAGAGTGGTGAAGGGGGTGATAATCCAATCTAAGCTTCGCCGAAATATCGATAGTTACCTCTTGTGTTATTTCATATACAGAGTCGTGCACAAAAAACATTCAGTCCTATATTTCTTGTGAATCATTCGAGATAGGATATTGAAATCTGGTGGGTAGCAAGTTTATCAAATTGATTATTCATTGACAACTTAATTTTCTTCCTATTACTCCCGGTTCAACCGGAAACAACCCCAACTTGATTTTTAAATAGGCCATCCTCTGTACCCATATTTTTCAATATATGGATCCAGGGGATCGTTTTATTCGTTTTACACACATTAGAGAATTTTTCATCGAAATGTCGAGATATATAGGGGAGAATTTATAGTTGGGGTAACTTCCGGTTGAACCAGAAGTGACATATAATGAATGAATGTTCTGTCAATAAACGGCAATTTGATATACTTGCTACCCGGTAAATATCAAAATCCGACCTCGTATAATTCAGAGGTAACAGCACTCGCTGATTTTTGGGCATATTCCTCTGGATAATTGAAAATATATTCGTATATATCATACTTTTTATATTCATCGCCTTCCCCCCCTAAACTATACCCTGGATCTGACACTTTTTGGAAGATCAATTTTCGTTGTAGAAAAACGTTTTAGTGACAACTATCATCGCATATCCTCTTCAAAGATAATTCATAATCGAATGACGGCCGCTGGTAACAGCTCCATTCTCCATAGAAAACCGTAGCTAAAGGGAAATGTTTCTGTTTCCAAGATTATAAGGATAGACTAGAGTTAAGGATAGCCCGAATAAGCACGAATTCATTACTTCCCTAAATTAACCACCGTGCCCGAAGGATCCTAGATAGCACAATGTCATCCATCGAATATTCTCCGAGAATATTTGAATATTCTCACAGTATTCTCACAATATGATACGAATATTTCAGTGACGTTCTATGAACATTCGGACTGGACTTTCTCGAATATTCTAAGAATATTCCTAGCATATCATAGGAAAAGAAAGGGAAGTGAAGAAAACTTGCTCCGGTGGATAAACGAACCAACTTTCTTGTCATCGAATATTTACAAACTTGAAACGTTTTTCAGTGCGCTACGAACCATAGTGATGAATGATATAAATAGCAAGAAGTCAACACTTCATTAGTAGGATAATAAGTATTGAGGGTAGAGAATAATAGGTTTCATTGGGTCAGGAGAAACATTATTAATATCGATACAAGAATAACATCAATATCATATTTTGATACGATCATTTCTGTATATTTCCGGAATATTCAAGAAGAAAATGTTGAGAATATGTCAAATTGAATGTTCATAGAATATTCAAAAAGAATATGTCAAATTGAACGTTCATAGAATATTCGTAGCAGGATGAGAATTTTCTTTGAACATTCCGACAATATTCTATCAGTATATTCTGAAATAAGTATATCTGAACGTTATCAGAATATTCATAGAATATTCTGTGCTGTCTGGGTATGGTCACAACACCGCAATGTCCTAATTCCGAGATAATAAGTCGGAATTATATAATTCCGAGATACTAAGTCGGAATTCCGACATAATAAGTCGGAATTACATAATTCCGAGATACTAAGTCGAAATTCCGACATAATAAGTCGGAATTATATAATTCCGAGATACTAAGTCGGAATTCCGACATAGTAAGTCGGAATTACACAATTCCGAGATACTAAGTCGAAATTCCGAGATACTAAGTCGGAATTATAAAAAATAATTGCGGTGGCCCCTCTACGCCTTCGTAAAATCGAGATCACCAATGTATTTCGACCACGCATTGCAAACAACACTTTTCTTATATACAAACGTCAAAAAATATAGTTCTAAAGTAGTAATATGCTTAGCCTAATATAAAAAATAGTATTGAACTTGGAAACTGAACAAAAGTTAGTGTCACTTCGCAAATTGTTATCAATGGTTCAATGCACAAACCTTGTCACTTTTTGACGTTTGTTGAAAATAGTTATTTTCCTAAGTGCGTAAAGTGTTACTTTTCTGCACGCAAATACAGTTAGCCGAACGATGCGGAGCGGAGTTCGAATAAGTTTTTGCGTGCGGAAAAGACACTTTGCGCTCGTGTTAGGAACAACGTTTTTCCTACGAGCTTTATATCAGATAAAAAGGAAAATAAAAAAAAATATGATGAAGTGACGGTGTTTCTAGATTTTTGCTGACAGAAACTGAGTAAAAATCTGACATCATGTCAAAGTTGACAAGTGCACTAGATGTTGTATATATAATCATATATCATTATACAAGGTATATTCTCCTTTGAAACCGTGAAATTTTTTTTTCTGAGGTGAAATACAAATATCGGGAAGAACGGTAGAAAAGTGAAAGGATTAACGGCTTCTTATAGTGCATACAATAGTCTACAGCAGCTGATGAAATGAATATAAATGTTCCATACCAGTTAGATTTTTGGGTAGTTTTACTTATCCGCACGCCGTGCGGATAACACCCGTATCCACACTTAGTGCGAAAAAGTATTAATTTGCGCACGCAAATGAGTGTGGAAAAGTACTATTTTGCGCACGCTCGTAGGAAAACACTTTTTTCGAATAAGTGCGTCTATAGAACGGCGAAGGGTTGGAATTCTTTGCCAATGACAGTATTTCCAAGAAATTATAAACTCCAGAAGTTGAAAAAAATTAACACCAACCTCCTCTTTCTATCCTTCCTATAGGTACGCACGATGTTCCACGTGCATTGTAGGAATCTCCTTTCTTGCGCTCCAAGAGATAACAAAAACACCGTTGATTTAAGGAGATTGAAAGCCCTTTAAATCCATAATTCAAAAATCCAGGGCCGTATTTGAAAAAGGAAAGTTGATGATGGCAGCTCGAAGACGAAACGTCGGTTGGAAAACCTGATGACATCATCTTGTAGAACAGAAAAATCTTGCCACCCTGTACACACTAGTCGAATTTACGCCAGATAATATCTATTTCATTTCGAACAATCCATATATCTCATAAAAGTATCTGATACAGTCATTCATTATTTAAAATCATCACAAATATATTTTTTTCAATAATCAATATAATCACCGCTTGAAAACGAAAAATTTTTTATCTCTTGGTGCGCACGAAAGAGAATCCCTATAATGTTCGAAGAACATCGTGTCTATCTATAGGGAGGATAGGGAGAGGAGATAAGTGAAATACCAATAAGCACTATCAGTATATTGCTCAGAAACCAATGAAAATATTCCCACATTCTACATAGAAATATGAATTCATTTCCACAATAGGATTGTACTGAAATATACTGAATACATAAGTCGTATCGTTTTGATCGCGGAATATGACGTCACATGTTGTTCCGCGTATTTTATGTTATCAAAAATCGTGAATATCAATAATCATTTAAACCATGTACATAGCTCTGAGGAGATTGTGACAGTGAACAAGTTTGGGTTAGTACTTCAAAATAATGAAATACACTTTTTCACTGAAACATGCCCATTGAACATTTTGTGTGAAAATGACTAACTGTGTGTTTCTCATTTCATTTCCTGGTCTATATCACCATCATCAAGGTATGGAGCAACGAGTCGATCGGAGAAAAAGGTGGAATAATGTTCGTCTGCGACGCGGTGCGTGCTGCGTAATCTAGAATGCCGCGACAGCTGGAGAACAGAAGAACGCAGCCGGCCAAGCCTGCCCTGCCTGCCAGACTGCCGATCTGACGAGTGACGGTGAAGACTATACCTTTTCAACGTCAATTTCGGAATCGGTAAGTTATATTTCGGAAAAAGTAATCTCGATTTCAGAATTAGTTAGTTCGATTTCAGAAATGGTTAACTCAATTTCAGAATCGGTGAGATGAATTTCAGAAAATGTCCATTCAATTTCAGAAATGGTGAGCCGGTGAGCTGTATTTCAGAATTGGTAGTTTCAATTTCAGATAATAAATCCTTATATCTGTTTGAAATGTTTTTAATTGCAACAGAAAAGATTGTTTACAGTGGATGAAACGGTGTTTGAGATTGAGACCGTATACGCGTTCGAAATGGGTATCCTGCAGATATACCATAGTGGTAGTTCTGGATAATGCACCTGCACATTCAAGGATAGAAGAGATATGCATGGAGAGAGAGTTTCAAGATGTTATATTTTGCAGATTGGCACCTTACAGCCCTTAGTTGAACCCGATTGAAGATATAAGGTCAGAAGTGAAGAGCATTTTGCAAGAGCATCGCCAAAAGGGTCATAGCCGGGGATCCGAACAGATTGATCAACCAGATAGAATTCAGACTGCGATGTCTCGAAGAATGTGCAGATCATTCAATGAAAATGATAACACCTCAAATATGTTTGCATTCTTATAATCATGTGCAACGCCACTATCTTCCAGCGATTCGAATGGAAGGCATTTGTGGATTAAATTGTTTTTGAAAAGTTGTATATTGTGAATATGGTTTGTTAATCTCACATGCGATTGGAAACATTTCGAACAAATTTAAGGTTTTTTTTTATGATATTGAACCTACCAATTCTGAAATACAACTTACCATTTCTGAAATTGAATGGACTTTTCCTGAAATACATCTCACCGATTCTGAAATTGAGTTTATCATTTCTGAAATCGAACTAACCAATTCTGAAATCGAGATTACTTTTTCCGAAATATAATCTACCGATTCCGAAATTGAAGTTGAAAAGGTATAGTATAGAGTCTAAGGCGAGCATCATCTGAGGAGAATAATTCACAAGAATATAAAAATGTCCTCTTTTCCACTAGCTATAAAATATACCATTATTTACTCCTTTTCGAGTCGTAAAGTGTGTTTTTACTACCAAGGTATATTAAATATCAATTGCAGAATATTCCGCACTGTGCGGCGTCGGCGTGTTCGAAGTTTCCTTTGAAGTGACTGCAGGTGCGGCACTAGATTTTGCAATTGTTTTTGGATAAACTATAGTTTTCGTCATTTTATGAATCACTAGTCGATAAAGACATAGCCACCTCTGTTGTAATTAACCGAATGCAATGTTCTGATCAGTGAAATGAAAGGTGCAGAAATTTTACTGGAATCTAGTAGGTCTTTACCAATAACAGCTTATTTTCATATGCTGTTATGGTCATGACTAAGAATTGGAAATAAGTGCTTTCATAGTGACAAAAGGTCCATATTTCGATTTCACAGAACTAAAATGATTGAATTATATTGTTAGAGGTGAAAAAAATTCAATATAAACCTGTATAAACCTTGGTAGTAAAGAATATTATCACCACGGGACCTTATATCCTACTACCTTGTTGTATAAATAACTATATCTTACGACCACTACTCATTATAAATGATGAATAATGAATATTGTACACAAAATCATTTCCTGTGCGTAAGGAGAACCGTACGTTAAGCGAGCGATCACACGGTTTTCATTGGTATATTGATATATGACTTTGTTTTGATGTGTCAATTTCAGTTAATCTCAGATCTATGTATGATCTTAGTATAGCTATAGGTATAGGTACTTATATTTTCATCAATAAATCAAGTTATCAATCGAAACCGAACGGTAAATAAACTTATCGATATTATTAAAATCACATTTATACTAATAACTAACCTTTGAGTTGATCAATTTCATATGAAATCGAGCATAAAATTGAAAATTGAGCATTATTTTTCGCAGAATAAATTATCCGTGTTCTACATCGAAATAGTTATGTATATATGGTTGAGTGGAAGAGCAAATTCCTGTCTTCACAGGCAATTGGAACTCTGCCATTTGGCAGGCATTTATTAAGTGTTCAACCTGTATATATCAACTGATATAATGTCTGTCCAATGAAAACATTTATTATTATTATCATTATTATTATAACCCTAAAACGGGGAGCATTTCAGATAAAACCAATTAGGACATCTATATGGCAATCCATAATTTTCAAGTCATTATCTTGAGTATCACTATCCATATCTATATTACAAGTTGCACATTTTTCCTTGATACTGAAATTTCTTTATCTTTACTGCCGATCACCACACTCTGGAAAACTATCTTCTATGTCCATCACAAATTCAGGTACACTTGTTTCTTCAGTCTCTATATTTTTTCTCCGATGGGCAGCAAATATTAATTTTGCTGGCACATATCAATCAGCAAAGTATTACTTTTCTAGGCAGCAAAGTGGGTACTTTGCCGCCTAGGCAGCAAAATGGTTACTTTGCTGATTGATATGTATCAGCAAAATCAATAATCCATAAATCGTTTATAATTTCCTTCATATTTCATTCGAGACTTCTCTGGCAACAAATTCAACTCTATATTTTTTGCCACCTCCCTTATTTCTGGAGGTGTAAGTACTTCCAGGTCGCAATCACTGTCCATTATATAATAATTTAAATATACCAATATTTTTTCGCTTAAATGTCCGAATTTTCATGAATTGTCAAACTATAATTATCATGGACAACTGCGATTTCTATCAAATTTCATTTTAATTGAACACTACAGGAAAAATAAAGAGATTGTGGGAATTGTAATGATTTGCAATTACAATATCCTCCTATATCATTATGAACAATCGGAGAAAAAATTATATGTTCAACTCGACAGCAAAGTAGATTGCCTGCCTTAGCTGGATTCCTAGCCTCGCTACGCTCGGCTATGAATTCAGCCTCGGCAGTCAATCTACTACTTTGCTGTCTAGTTAAACAAATAACTATTTCTCAATTGGTTCAGGAAAATATAAACGGCTACTGAAATATGAAGATAGGGAAGAAGTATTCGATGATTCCAAAGTAATATCTTGCAAAACTGTTATAGTTTTTTGAGTTTTTTCAGAATTTGGAATTTTCTCTCTACTTATTTGTTCATCTATGTTCAAGCTGTTACTCTCAGGATATTTTCAAATTTCTTCATTTTCTAAAATATCTATAATGTATCTTCTTCACTTGCCATCACTTCAATCCTATTCAGATCTTTTTGACTCCAGTTCTTTCTGTTATCTTTGGGGTTTCTGCGTTTCTGGTAACTCAATTATACAGGGTGAGTCATGAGGAATCGTACATACTCCTACCACGAATAGAGGTCCCTGAGGGGAATACCGAATGTCCATCAGAAAGTGTCTTCTACACTTGTTTTTCAATATATAGGGTGAATTATGAGATTTGGCTAAAACATCTTTTGGTCATAACTTTCCATCAGCTTCTTCGATTCGTCTGATTTTTTCATGGAATATTCCGCTACTACTCTCTAATCGACTGACTCATTCAGAATCGGGAAAATCCAGGACCGTTCTTGAAAAATGTTGATAGTTCAGTTTATAGCAAAAAGTTCATCCTGTATATCGTTTTTGTAAACTGTGACAGGGACTTTTCAAGGGTCACAAACATCAAAATTAAGAGATTCCATATTTTGGTACTTTCAATGCAGTTTGAAAAAAAGTATTTTAATGAAAAAACGAAAATTTGGCAAAAAATGTATTTATTTGGAAATAAATACTTCGCAACCCATAAATTTTACGAATAAATGCTTCAGCTCGATGGATATCAACATATTATTTCATTTTCAGGCCTAGATTTAGTAATTCAATTTTTTTGTGGAGGGTAATAATCACCCTGCAGATTTCGAATCAGTGGATGAGGTATAATAATATGTGAAAATGTTGATAGCTATCGCCATAAATAATTTAACAATTTCAATTCACAGTTCCATCTATTCGATTTGTTTAATTCAGTTAATTTGGTAACTTATTTTCCGTACTAGAATTATTATCTGCCTTTGTCAGTAGGTATACCGGGTGACACATGCAGGAATGCAGTTTTAATCAACACACAAATGAAGAAGAAAAATTATTGATGCAATCGATTAACTGTCAAACACATAAAACATTTTGTGTAGGTACACCGCCTACTAAGTGAAATAATCATGAAAAAATAGACTGATAGACCTGTAGATCATCGTATGAGAGAAACAATTTTAGTTTTATTATTCCAAATGAGAAGATCATGTGATAGGTACATGGCGAAAATTCGAAGACAGATAGTTTCTGTACGAGTAGCTGAATTCGAAAAAATATGTTCCTATCTTAGATTCCTCAATATCATGAGTTATATTCGAAGGTTTTCATCTTGACTCAAACAAACTATATTGACAACCTGCAGACATTGATCAGACTATCAAAATATTCTGAATAATATCGGTTGACTAATGATCTTTAAATTACAAAGCCTACCAAGTGTCGATATATCATCGAATTCATGTCACAGGTCACAGCCAACTTATTCTTTTTGAATAAAAAGCAATTCAACAGCGAATAAAGAAATAAATGCCACATTGTGATACATGGTTGGATAGAGAATTTCAAGACGAGAAAGATAGACTGAATAAATGTACAGGGTGACATTAAAAAACAAAAAGTTGGGGTCACTTCTGGTCAAACAGGTGGTTGAAAAAAATTGTCGTTAAGTTCGTAAAGTGCGCTACCATTTATTATATACCCCCTGTGAAGGCCTGAGTGCAGGGGTCTACGCACCCGCTTACCTGTGCAGAGAAGAAGAAGAAGAAGAATAGTTTAAAAACATGATTATTGTGGTAATTAATTCAACACAAATAAGGTAGAAACTTGCGAAACATGATTAACCTAACACAAGAAGCCAGTTCGTTTGGAAAGCTCTACATGCTCAAAGATTCATGAAGATCACGTAATCTGACGTCACTGATTTGAACAGACAGAAAGCTTGATTTACTGCTCAACACGAACACAATAAAGCAGTTGCACAAATCATTTTTGAACATGTCCTGGAATACTGTTCCCATATTTGGAGTGCAGCACCCAAACATACCCTGAAACTGTTGGATTCTGTCAAAAAAAGGGCATTTCGTCTCGTGGGTGATGCCTCGCTCACAAACTCACTCACTTCTCTGGAACACCGTAGAAAAGTTGGCGATCTGGCTCTTTTTTATAGATATTTTCATGGACGATGCTCTTCTGAAATATCAACAATTGTTCCTCCCTTGGCAGCGAGATTAACCCGTCGAGTTGAGGCTTTGCACCCCTTCGTGGTCACTTTGGAGAACTGCAGAACATCTCTTTCCAAAGACTCGTTCATCCAACGAACAGCGAGGCTCTGGAACACATTGCCAAGGGAGGTATTCCCCGAGGCATATAACCTCCAGAAATTTAAGACGAACACCAATTCCTACCTTATTTTCCTTGGTTCTACTCTATTTCGCCATTTACTTTGTTTTCATTTGCCATCTAACTTGATCAATCTGATTATATTTTTCTGCTCCCTGAAAATCCGCGGGGCAAATAAATCCTGCTTCAAGTGATCTATGGCAACTTGATCCAGTCGAACGAACACTCAATTGCTCGGGACGAACGAACATCAAATATTGCTTACATCACTTTTTAGCAGGGTGAGCATGACAAACGAATAGGCCAATCATAAACAAGTATATGGAGAAGCACCAAAATTAATTACGTTAGATATCTCCAACACCAACGACAATTATGAAAACATTGCAGTTAGAAAACATTTGATAAATAATTTTGTAATCCATTATAATAATGATAATAATAACCTTTATTCAACAAAATATATGAATAATAAATATAATAAATATATAATTAGTGAGGAGATGAATAAAGCTGTTGAGGGATAAGTGCCATCGCACTTGTATCGCAGAAAATGACCATGAAAATATCCATGAGAAATTGGCAATTGAAGTTAAACAAAATTTGAGTTCTTGATGAATCTTATTGTGCATTTTTATTTTAAAGACTTGCTTCCGCTTGCTTCACTCGATACGAATTTTTACCGTGTACGTTATTCTTGCATAGATATTTTATTCCAGCCCTATAGTCATGATCTACCACTGATTCGGTGGCTCCACTGGTCGTTGTCGGAAGAAAAAATGAAAGAATTGATGAGAAAATGAGATCGAAATAGTAGTTTATTTCAATATTGATACTTATCGTTTCGAAAACAATCCAAATGTTAGAAATTCAGCCACCCCCGTCTATCGCACTCCTCCAAAATCCACCAAACTCTATCCAAAGTCTCCTCACCAAAAGAAATATGTTCTGTGGCTGGTGGCCCATCAGAACTGTCATCAGGTACAGTATATTCTGTTTTGGCTTTGATCACATAACCCAACATGAAACAAGCATGTCCCAACTCTCTTTCAACTCCCACAGCAATTTCTTCCATGAATTTATCGTACGAGAAAGGTTCGATATCGCAACCAAGAGACTTCAAAGTGTCCGTGAAGGCTCGGTGATAGTGCTCAAAGAAAGGGTCTAGATTCGCCTTGAGAACCTCTGTTTCCACACTAGTCAGCAAGAAGAATAGGAGGTCTATGACTGGCGTATCGTAGCTGTACATTTGGAAGTCCACGATTTTGCTGTCCACAGGTTCACCAGCCTCGAACTTTACCATCAAGTTGTTGCTCCACAAGTCTCTATGTGTGATGGTAGCGAACGGTTCTCTGAATTCTTCGGTAGGAACCACCATAACATATTCCAAAGACTTGATTAGCTTAGGAAGTAAGCGGATGCAGGACTCTTTAGCTTCTAGAGCTTTCAACATGAGGGAGATGTCTATGGACTGTTTCGGAGGTTGAGCGTTGTTGCAGGCGAAGAAGGGCTTGACCTTTTGGTTGAAGGTTTCAATGTCTTGAAGTTTGAGGGCCAAAGGTACAGCGTGGAATTTGGCGATGACTGATAGTAGGTGCAGGGTTGTTTTAAGGTCGAAACCTTTATAGCGATCTACGTTGGTATAGCCTGAGAAGGGAATAAGTGGTGAGACATGTCAATTCGCTATATTTTTTGTAGCCTACCTCTGACTTTCAAGTTTTCCAAAATAAGCACGGCATCTTCATTCACGGCTCCATCCACCAAACTCGTCCTAGCTCCGTAGAACTCAGCGAAATTGTCGATAACTTTAGTAGCGCTGCGTCGCCTTTGGAACTCCTGCAAAGCTGGCACCACCGTATCGTAGAAGGCCGTCTCCAACTTGAAACTCACTTGTACGTTGAACAATTCCTGGAAAAGCTCGGATTCCGGTATCATTTTGGCAACGACGCTCAACTCTTCGGTACAGCCAGTTTCGTCTTTCAACGTCAAATCCACCTTAAGCATTTCGCTGCCGTAGTTTTCTCCGGGACTTGTGAGTCTGGAGATATTGGTGGCCACTATAGTCTTCCCCTTGTCCAAGTGTGGAAGCAACAGTCCGTCCAAATCTTTAATTTCCGGTACCGACATATTATTTTGGTGGACGTTTGGAGCACGAGACGTGTTTTATGATGGTGCGACTTTAACTGTGTGATTGACAAGATAATGATAAAGGTACCTGTATCACTTGTTGATAAAACAACAAATGCCCAGTGAATATATCGTTGAATTGATGAATCATGCAAAATCAAATAGGTACTTATTTCAACTGACCTTGATAAATTTTGAAGAGAAGTGGCAATGATAACTCAGAGATTTTATCAGATGCACATGTCTGATTACAACATCACATAATACATTTGCATCGATATGAATTTCGTCCATAAGGATCATGGGCGTCACAACATTTTCAGGAGAGGAAAGCAGACATTACACACGAAAATACAGTTACAATTAAATGTCAGTAGTTACGATAAGGACATGTGAGTCGTTTTGACCAATAATGGATAGTTTCGACACCTAACGGCGAGAATCCGATTGGACGAATGATTTCACTATTTCATTTCATTTGGTGAGACCCGAAGCTCAGCAGTCCATTGAAATTTTCCCAATTTTTGTTCAGCGGTCACCTTTGATACAGTCATTTTCAAGCAGAATCAAATCAGGCCACATATTTATAAGAAATGTTAGTCCTGAAATAAGACAGGCTCCCTCCTCCGATATATATGTACATACATGCCATTTAGGAACACCCTGTCTCCTAAAAATGTGTACACCTTCTTCTGCTTCCTGATGTTCTCTGAGATTCCTGAAGAAACGCTGTTTTTATTCGTTTAAAAATAAAAGAGATATTTCAATATACATGCCCAAGTAACACACGAGGAGCTCTTAGTGCGCCTTAAGCTGTATACATGATTTATTCTGGCAACTTATGGAGCTAATTGGCTACATTAAAGCAACGTTTATCACTGAATTGCTTATAAAGAGATTCGGTGGAATAAAATTGCTGCTACAAATTCCTTAGCGCTTAAATACGAGTCTTAAGGTATCTGATATATCGTTTTATTTCTTTATGAAAGGTTTACTGAGATCTCTTTTACAGAAACAAATTATGGAAAGAAAGTCCCACAAGTGATCTGCTATCTTGAAGAAACACTACATTATAATACCCGAAAATATGGAACGCTCAATTCATTTAGGTCCGCTCTTTCTTCAATTCTACTTGGAAATATAGGAACTGTTCCCCAGGTAAAACGTTTTTTGAGAGAAATAAATTATATATTAGACCCCAGAAAACTGAATTTGATGTCATATGGGATCCTCAGAAGGTGTTAACATTCTCGTCCATTTTTTGCCCTATATAAAGAAGTGGCCTGGAAAAAATTAACCAGGAATATTATAACACTTTTAACCCCTACCACAGGCATCGCCTACAGACCTTCACATTGGCGAAGACTGAGAATGTCGTCATAACTGAAGAGGGGATAAAAATGTTCATTCCAGAACATCATCAGGACGTCTGGGCACAGAATAGTTGGGTATTCTGTGGTCTGGGCCAGATCGTTCCAGATAGAGAGCAGACGTGTCTCATCCTACCATTGGGTGTTGCCACCAGAATGTTCAGTGGTTACAGCCTCCTAACAACAAACTCCCTAAAAGGATAACATGACAAATATTCTGATGCTGACGCATGAATTCGCACAACAACCATAATATGATGTCATGTCTCCTGAATTAAAAGTGATCAATGTCACGACATCTTTATTTTTTATATCTGTTCATGAATCTAGTTCAACACATGCATTCATTTGTTAGTCGGATTCAACCTCACGGTTAGATTATTATGAACCTAATGAGATGAGTTTCTTCAAGTTCCATCACCTTCACCAACGATATCGAATTCATGATTATTTCCGAAAGAGATCGAGTCGAAAGTATCGAAAAAATGTTTATACCCAGACTCGAATAATTCTTGAAACTGAGAAAGTTGTTAACAAATCTTGAACATAATTCGATGAAATAGCATCCAACTAATAATGTATTAACATCCAACTAATAATGTATTAAAAATTATTTGAAGCTATATAAGATTAAATTTATTGAAAGCATCGCTATTGTTGAATTGACTTTCCACTATTGTTTGAAATACAACAGGGAAAATCGAAAATATCTTGTCATTTCAGATAGCTTTGTTACTGCTTCCAGTTGTTTCATTAAATTGCAAATTGACAACTAATACCATTGACAACATGATGAATTCAAAATCCTTTCAACCATAAAGGAAAGTGACAACACATTTCCAACAGTGTGGAAAAGTAGCAGAAACCAAGTTAGTGTTTCGAGAGCGATCGCGGTCGCCAAAGTCATTGTATGACGTTGTGATGACATTCATTGAAAGTTAGACATGTTTTCCTGTAGTTTTTATGTCATCGCAACGTCATCTGATGACCTTGGCGGCCACCAATAGGAATGCGATAGTAGATTGAAGTGGACTTGGTCATAAGCATCATAGTATCAGAACGAGATGGTTGTCGATATTGTATTTCATAAACGTTTATCGTTGTTACAAGCTATCCTGAGAGAATAAATGTGTTTATGTGTTGAAAATGTATCAATCTACGATTCCTTGATTTAAAATCTGAAAGTATATTATAAAGTGATCTCATTGGACGAAGCGCCTCATATAATAAATTACGATCGGACTTCACGAGTTCGTTTGATCGTATAATAATTCACCTGCTCAAACAAGAGGAATTAGATGGAAGTTGAATTAATGCTGCTTGAGAAGTCCTACCCTACCGGTTTGTATTACAGGAATATTATGAGGATCAATTGTTTTGAACAGAAGAAATGATTGAGATACAGAAGTACTACGTTAAAAAACAGCGTTTAGGGAAGATTCAAAATTATCTGAAAGTTAAAGAAAGCTATTTAGATGTGCAGGTATTAAACATGTCCCAATAACAATGTTTAATAAAGTATTTGGAAGAAGTCCATGGTAACTCAAAGTGGAGTGGTGTAGTTCATAGATGAAAAACCCAAAGTCATTTCCACAACTTTTATTGAAATGATCAAAGATCATCAATGGTACATGTTTCGGGCTTATATAAGCCCATCATCAGCCGATGAAATAGTTCAAAGTTATGGAAGTGGAAAAAGTTGAAATTCAAATAACGTGGACAATAACAGAGCAAACAAAGGCAACTGCTCCATGATTGTTAATGTAAAATTGTGTTTTTATAAAAAGTATAAAATTTTAAAATTTTAAAAATTCTTATGAAATGGTCATTCGAGGGTCGGGTTCATATTTTATAAGGAAATAACCAGCTAAATAGCTGGTTATTTCCGAAGCCACATCATACTTTTCATTAGTTTGATATTTTCTTGGGTAATTGCCATTCGGTGATTTAAGGGTACGTGGGCCCTTATAAAATATGAACCCGACCCTCGAATGACCATTTCATGAGAATTTTTAAAATTTTAAAATTTCTATACTTTTTATAAAAACACAATTTTACATTAACAATCATGGAGCAGTTGCCTTTGTTTGCTCTGTTATTGTCCACGTTATTTGAATTTAAACTTTTTTCACTTCCATAACTTTGAACTATTTTATCGGCTGACGATGGGCTTATATAAGCCCGAAACATGTACCATTGATGATCTTTGATCATTTCAATAAAAGTTGTGGAGATGACTTTGGGTTTTTCATCTATGTTTAATAAAGTATAGTTTTGGTGGAGTTGACTGTAAGATGTTCTTCCTGTCCTATTATCTTCACTCCACTGCAAGATGGATCGACTCAGATCGTTAAACATATTCGATTGTTGATTCAGTAATGATAAAAAATACTAACTTCGTGAACGACACTTCAATGCTACATCACTATTGTCGAATGATTCAATTGAACATCATTGATAATTAACAGTCATATATAAATATAAGACTGTTTCTGGCTGGTTTCTGGCAGTGTTCACAGGGAAACCACAAAAAGAGGTAGATGAATCCATTTCATGTGGACCAACGGAACCAATTGTACTTTCAATAATTCAACTTTTCGATTGACAAAACAGTTATTCTGACATTTCTGATCACAAGAAGGTCGCACCAACTCTCTTTTTCTATTCCACTGCTCTGTGCTAGTGCGCTCTGTAAATCGGCGAGAGGAAAACGCTATTTTACACTTATACGCTACGATCCATAAGAGCCTATTTTACGCCCTTGATACATATATAATTATTATTTGTTATATAATCATGTCTGTGTTTCTTGGGATTTCTATTTATATCTTTATCTTCGACAATATATATGTGATTGATTGATTGGTAATTCTTATATTCACTTTGTCATAAGGTAGGTATAGGTAGGTAAGGATGTAATCCACCTGTGTTGGAACTATTCATCAGTAAATTATATACCTACCATCTATCTTGAATGAGACATTTTTGTTGTATAAATTACTTCTATAAATTAGTCCTGCCGTTGTTCTTGATTCTTCTTTATCTCATCGACTGGTAGCTAGCAGGTTTATATTATGTCCGTTGGAACGTACTGCCGTTGTTGGGCGGATATGAGCCATGAGGTGGGTGTTTATTTCAGCGAAGACGGAAGTCAAAGAGTGGTTGATCGTGTTTTTTCGAGATGTACCTTGGAAGGCATGACTGGACTAATCGGTCGCTTCCCCGTCTCCTTTTGTGCTAACGAATTTTCGGAATTATCTGTCGTCAGTTACCATTGGCGGGCGATTGGCATCGGGAATAGATTTTATGGAAACTATGTTGCTTTTATACCATTATTGGATGTATTGTTGAATGTTGCCCTAATCTTGCTGCGAACATTGGATATGTTCCGTTAATCAACCAAGGTTACCGATGCTTTCAGGGCCAGTACCAACAATTTTGACAGTGGTTATCAACTGGTGACTGCGGTTGTGGTATCCACGGAATGCCAGTCATTTGTCGAATCATAGTTTTTTGAACATCTATGCCCTGCCAGTATTCGATTTTCAATTATTGCACCCAAAAGTCCCTAACTCTTGTGCACAGTAAGCACAAGCAGATGATGTAATAATCAAAATGGGAATATTGTTTTCATTGTGATTTGTAAAGCGAAGAATCAAACCGAAAACTAAAACACGTCAACGTCAAGTCAAACTTACCAAACTTACCAGAGAAAATCCACGGTCGTTCTGGTGACAGTGTATCTACCACTTTTTCAGCAACCGAGTTCCGTAAATAACCTTTGGTCAGCAACCAACCGAACATTTCATATTTACGAAACGGAACACTACTAACCGGAATAACCAAGTTGATTTACGGAACATACCCATTATTTCCAATTTGTTATTTTATAGGTAGTATGAGTTCCTTGGCATTTCATGGAGTTGATATCATTAAACAAGTCCAGTATCATTTTCATACAGACCTATTGATTCTTTAATATTTCATTGAATGTGCTCCGACTGATGATTGTATAATAACATGTTTGTTCTCCCAATAATTGGTTATTATCATATCAGTGCAATTTTGAATAGATATTACTCACGAAATAGATATGTCACTTATGTTAGAAACAATATTGTACCGACATTGGCGTTGTACGTGATCATTGGATTATCTCATCATCTCTCACTCGGCGACTTTTCACTTTTCTATAGATACTTCCCCGGAAAATGTTCTTCAGAACTCTCTGCTATCATTCCAACACTAGAACAATACAAGTCAGACGAACTCGACAAGCCCAGTCAGTGCTCTAGCTCTTTGGTTGTCAACCTTGATATATTTCAAACAACTCTTTACCAGAATTCTTTTCCGAAAGAAGTACAGGGTGATTCACCATAAATGTCCCCCCCCTCTAGCTCAGTTATTTTTGAACCGATTGTAAAATTTTGAATATTATCTAGAATGATTTTCGTTAGAGTTTTTTTCCACTACATCAGAAAATACAAGGTGCTCGGAACAAACGACGATTTACATGGTACTATTCGATTTTTTTCAAATGGAACACCCTATTTTTTATTGTTTTATCAGATTCTCCCTGAAGAGCTGATTTCATCAATGTATCACACTTGGGGTCTAGCGAAAATGTTATTTAATTTCTAATCATATTCACTCATGTTACGCATTGAAATAGCGATGACTAGTTTCCATAACTAAAGATATACTTCCAATAAAGGGAGTATATCAATTAACCATTGGTCTTCCTGTAATGGCAATAATGTCCAAACCTATAATAAATAATGCAGACGAGTGAATTTCAATCATATTACCGTAAATTATATATACATATATATAGTTATTCATTATACAAGGATAAAAAGGGGTAGATTTTAGCTCCAGGTTGTGTTGTCTCCCAACGCGTAGCGTATAAAAGGACTCACAGTTCTTTCTCGGAGACGGTATTATTGACTTCTTCTTCGGAACTATAGCACAACAAAAGCCATTAACAGTGTATGTATCCGGGAAAAAGTACTCACTTTCAAAAAAGTAATTTAAGAAAAATGACATTTTATAACCTGCCAACAGAGATGAAATGCCAAACTTTTTCGCGTCACAGAAAAAAATATTAAATTACTAGTTATTTCAAGTTGATAATCGAGAAGCTTTTCACCAAATAATTTCCCGGAATATGAAACATCTATTTGGCACATTCATATTTCGGAACTTATAATATGCATTGCAAAGTTCATCATGAGGAAATCCAAAACTCTCGATACCATTGAAATAAAAACCAAACGGAAATAAAAAAGTGTATTGAGAAAGTGACATTTTTTATACATTGAATGTGCTATAATGGGTCAGTAGTGTATTTTCAACTTATTATTTCCTCAATACTCCATTTCCGAGAGTATTTTGGAAGTTTTTCATATGTATATCAAACATTTTTCCAAACATAGTGTAACTGACAAGTTATCTTCTCTTTCAGGCTCCCTGAAAAATTTGTTACTACCACAAATATATTGAAATAATATTCATATTTTTATTTTATAGAAACAAGGAGAGAAAATTCCAAATATTCAAGTAGAATGAATCTACTAGCTCCTCGATTAACCTACAGACAGTATTTAATATTAGAACATTGGATCGTAAAGGAGAATAGACACTTTTCATGTTATTTTTAAGTCCTTTATCTGAATGTGGAAGATTTCCCTCATGTTCTGAGACACGCGTTTTGGATCTTTTATTTTCATCCAAAAACTGTATATTCTTTCAGATAATTCACTCCATTGAGATGCCAGTTGAAACCATTTTGTCATGGTATTCGATGCGCCTCCAGTTTTACCAATTGTTCAAAATATCTATGTTGAGAACACAATTGCTGAGGTCTGACAGCGCACAATCGCCATGTGTTCCTCAATGCAATTACTTCATTAAACGCTCTGAATGGAAATGCCTAAGTTCGATTTGCATTTCAATAAATCCTTTGTGCATCTCGACCATTTTTGGTGGTGCTCGTACATGCTGACATGCATTCAACTTTGGCAGAGTTTCCAGAAATTAGAGCCTGAATGCTTGTTCTACATCTGTTTGTCAAACGGATGGTAAATATTAGGTATGCATATCCACACGGTAATGGACCAAAATTACTGTTACCTGCAGGCAGTACGGCCAGACCTCGGTCAGGAAGGACTAATGATTCACTTTCAAGTGCAAGAGAAATTAAATCGTGAATATTTCAAGAATATGGTACTATTTACAGAAGACATCTTAATTTTCTCAAATCAATCTGAAGAATCAAATGCTGAGCCTTTCAGAGGTGATCGATGATGTCATTTTTGTATACAGGGTGTCGGGAAATTATGCGCAAAAAATCAACGGAGTGATTCTGCATGAGAAAACATGGAATATATTTCATATTCATACTGGGGTCCGGAAATGCAGAGTTTTTAGAAAAAAATCGTTTTTTTTTTCATGAATATCTCAAATATCCTTCCACCGATTCTCTCGAAATTTGGCAATGAAATGCTTTGCCATGAGGAGCTGATTTAGCCATAATTAAATTGGAATTGTGGAATCCAGTGGCGTCCCGGGGGCACCCTACCGAATATTATTGTCAATAAAATGTGCGCCACTGATTTTTCAAACTCTAAACTAGCCAAAACTGAAAATACAACATTTTGGTTTTCTGAATTGTTTTGCTATTATATACTGCGTTTCCGTGAAAACAAAATCATTGTAAGTATAAATTTGTGCAAAACATTGCTTCAAAAAAAGTGGTGAAATTAAATGTGTGATCCATGTCCATAGACGTAGAATAAGAATGAAGATTTATTTTCTCCAAATATTTTATAATACATCTTTGACACACTTTGTATTATCGAAAATTACGCCTTCCTGGACCGACAATACATATACAGGGTGTTTCATAATTGAATGCTGATCCTAAAGGGCGATGATCCTTGGATGATTTTAAGGAGAGGAGTTCATATCAACATATGTCCTGAACCTCTTAGTTTTTGAGCTACAGGGTGTTGAAATCAGAAGCGTACAGCGTTTTTTTAAACTTAACATTCAATATCAGGTCTACGAGGACATCACTGGGTAAAAGTAAAAGTTTGATTTTCGTCCCAAAACAAAATGTGTTTCTACTTATAGTGGGTGTCTACTGAATTACCAAAAACAATATCCAAGAACTGAAGGAACAAAATTCTTTGGTTTTTATTTTTTTACACGAAAACGGTACGTTGTATGAAAGTAAGTCTCGGAACCAAATTTGCTCCAAAATGAATGATAATTGAGAAAAAAATCTGGTCCTCAGAAAAATCAGTGGCGTACTATTTTTTTCTTGAAAAATTGTCAGTTCAAACTCCGTACGGACGCCACTGGTGAGAATTTTTAAATATCTTTCACGTAAAAATATGCTCCTTAATAATGAAAAGGTGTATACAAAATATCATAACAATATCTAAGAGTGATAAAAAATTATGATGAAAATCTCATTTTTTTCTTGAAATTTCATCACCCTGTAGCTCAATAACTAAGAGGTTTAGGACATGATATGAACTTTTCTCTTTGAAATCATTCAAGGATTATCGCCCTTAATGATCAGCATTCAATTATGAAACACCCTGTATAATAGTTCTCACTATACAGAGTGCAGAGTGAGTCAGACATGTATCAAGAAATATTTGAAGGAAATGAATCTTCATACTCATTCTATATCTATGGACATTGATCACGCATTTATTTTCACTTCAGTTTTTGAAGGATTTTTTTGGCCCAATTTCATGCAATAAATTGGTATTTATCTTTTTCCATGGAAATGGAGCAAATTTTCAAAACAATTCAGCAGGACACAAAAAAGTTGTATTTTTATTTGGTATAGGTAATAGGTAATGAAGATACAGAATTCAAAAAAATTATTGGCGCACATTTTGTCGACAATAATATTCGGTAGGTTGTCCCCGGGACGCCACTGGATTTTATAATTCCAATTGAATTATGGCAATATCAGCCCCTCATGAGAACTATGCATTTCCACCCACGTACATATGAAATGAATTTCTTATTTTATCATGTAGAATCACCCCCCTTGATTTTAGGCGCATAATTTCCAGACAACCTGTATATCAACTATAGTTGAAATATATTAGTAGATTATACCACGAGTCAATAATGATAGCTATCATTCTGGAGGTCGTAACATTTCGAGAGAATAATAGCCATTATTGCGAGTAGTATACTTTACTATATTCATAATTAATATCACTTGAGATAAGTATTCTGTACTTGTGGTTATGACGAGGGATTGACAGTCTCTATTTCCTCTTGCACTTTATTATTCCCTAAGGGTACTAAATGGTAAAAGAACAATTACTACAATTTGTAATATTAATATAATGGCAAAGCACAGCTCACTCACCTACTAATATTTGAAACTACACAATACTTACTCCTTTAAAAATAGTTGTCATTGTGACATGTCGAAAATGCAGTTTTTAATTTTTCGAAAATGTATTGATATAAATGCCAACAGATAAAATTTTGTATGTAATACGAATCATAAACAATCATTATGGCACACGCCGTGTTATCGGACTCGGCTACGCCTCGCCCGATAACATTCACGACTTGTACCATAATGATCGTCTTTATGATCCTTATTACATAAATAACTATTTTACGCTGGCGGGAGTAGAAGTTAGTTTCTCTGGTAACAGAAGAGAGGCAGAAGTCTAGTATTATTCCCTATAGGGAGATAATGTTACATATTTTCTCCCTAGGGAGTTTATACCAACTTTATACATTTTCCGCATAGCTTTGCGCTTTCTTTTCAGAACACCCTTCTCTGAAGCGAATATAAGTTAAGAATTACTGCAGAAGCAGTATCAATAGTTTCTAGGAGTTTTCCCTCGTTTTCTTGTTCCATAACCGTTAACCATTTTCAAAGCTGTTTTCATAAATTTCAGTTTGATATTTGCTGTCACCATGGGTTGTCAACAAGATGCATGTTGTCAAGATACGAATTCCACAAACTATACTACTACTAATTATGACAAAACAGTTTGACCAAATTTTTATTCTTTCTCAATTTTCGTGTTTTCGCCAGCGTAAAAAATAGTATATACACCTCAGGACAGAATGCTATTCTTCCCTCGGTGCTTTGAATTTCACGAACATAATTGGGGTTTCCATTTGTGCGCTGATGCAAAAGATATAAAAATTATATACCTACCCATTCAATAAATTTTTTTTACGTCCTTCAATGGTCATTTGCGCGACGTTGGAATTACGTCCTATAAATGAGTTGGTACTGTTGTCATCATTTGTTTATATTTATATATATTATATGACTAAATAAAGTCGTCATTGTGATGTCACTGTGCTTCCTAAAATTATTCTAAAATTATTGTTCTATCGTCGCTGGGAATCGAACCCACGACCGGCAAGCGAATGCGGATTAGAATATTGCATGATTTCAGCATAGAAATAAATATGAAATATAAATATTAACAAAATAAATGGCAGTTATTTTCGAGAATGTTTTCTTTTTAGAACCGTGAAGGACCCAAACTTTATACCATAATAATCATCGTCAATTACCATTCATTCAGGAACAGCTGCCGGCGCGTGCTTGAGCTACGTAAAAATGTGTCCCTGATTGAAGACCAAAAATAAAAGTCGTGATTATGCGGACATTCGGCGCTGGACAATCGGCAATTCCGTGGAATTTATTTGTTTTGATCGCGCGAATTAATATGCATACAGGTGTTTGTTTGGTGAATTAAAAGAATGGTTAGGCGCTATGAAGGGGGCATACTATCTAAAGTGCATCTTGTAGTTGGTAATTGTCCAAAGGCAGTCAAAGCGAAGCGAAGCGATGATCGTAAAGGTGACTTGCTTGAGCTCTCAACAGCTACGTTTTTAAGGTATTGCAACCAGTGGCAGTACTAATAGAAGTTCACGATTACGAATCGAAACCACCCATCAGTGCTGCCGCTCGCAAGTTTTGCTGCTTACTGAAATTCTCAGAGAAAAGGTACTGAAACGTACCGAAAGATGGTAACAAATAAAATACATAGAAAAAACTGAGAAAGCGATGATGACTTCAAGGGTAAACTCATTTCTGCATAGAATAATAGAAAAGGACAAGTCATGACGTTGAAACTGATGGAGGAAACCATGTCTAACCCTCAATCTATTACTGGAGCTAGGGATGTTTTCTCCTAGTTTTAACATAATTGCCACGTCAGATAATGACCTTGAAAACCTCATCACCGATCACAGTAGTTCGACTTGGGATGTTTATAAGAATATGGTTGCCATGGTTACCTTGGTCAAAAACGGACGACACTAAAATGGTTCTTGTTTATAGAAAATCCGTAAGAGGTGCTGATATCGTCATATTTCTAATGGACATCGGACCAAATAACAACGATCACGACAAAAAGATACAGAAATGGTGTAATTTCGTTAATTTTTGATAGTTTTCAATGAAATTCTGATAATTGAGTTCCTATTTCGATTTTAAAGAGAACTCGTACAGCGAAATCTATCTGAATGAAATGTAACAAGAACCTTATATTGCGATTTTCAAATGTGTATTGTCGTCAAGTTTGGGCAAAACAAAAGGGCATCAGTGCAAACACCATATATTAATTATAAGCTATAAACAGTTCATAGGTAGGTATGGTGTCACAGTTCAGCTTCAGCTTATGCTCATAGCAAAAAACTTTAATAAAATGGGGTCACTGTTCACATGAAAAAGTTGAAAAAGTGACAATGATAGCCGCATTCAGTTGAATTTCAGGTGTACATCTTCTAGAAACCACATATTTTTCACTGATTTTACTACCACTGTTCTCCACACAGCATAATATGATATATTTAGCACCAATTCATATTTATTTTCATGATATTCATGTGGTTTGGTCAAAGAGTCTGAGCTTTTCCCGCGAAAAGTAAGTGTGGTTTGACTGGTCTAACACCGACTTCCTATTTGCTTTTGGGTGTATGATAAATTGACATTCATCATACAGGGCGTGGAAATGAATTCTGAATTGAAACTCTATCACGAATCTGCGATTAGAGGTCTATAAAAATCACAAGTTTCCATCGTTCAAGTTTGAACCCCCTGATTGGGTATGAAAGTGTTGAAAAGGAATATTCTCAGATAAATCATGAACATAAAAAAATGGATATATATTTATATAAAGCAATACATTGAGAATTCGCATTCTCTATGTGATGAGAATATTTACTCTTCTTCAGTTAATTCAATAGAAAACAACTACTTTCCTGGCTATATGCCACGACGAACATTGAATTATATCTATTGAACACACACGATAAGAGTTTGAAAATAAAATATAAAAATTTCTGAAATTGAGAATTTGCATTCTCCTTCAGACAAAAAATATGTACCTATATACACACATCATTCTGAATATTCAACAGAAAACAACTACTTTCCTGGCTATTTGCCACGTCGAATATTGAATTATATCTGATGAACATTCAAAAGGGGAACATGAAAATTAAGAATAAGATCCTCCGAAATTGAGAATTGACATTCTTCTTAAAATCGGATGAATAATATGATGAATAATGATCTAGAAATATGACTTACCAATATATTCAGCATTGAAATGAAAATTGGAATGTATAGGAGAAGTATACTGGCATATAAAGTCATATAACCTGTGTGTGAGAGATAATATTTCCCATATCACTGATATGAATGATTATTTTTGGACGTTTTCAAGCTCATCAAGATCAGAGTTCATGCCAGTATACTTCTCCTATACATTCCAATTTTCATTTCAATGCTGAATATATTGGTAAGTCATATTTCTAGATCATTATTCATCATATTATTCATCCGATTTTAAGAAGAATGTCAATTCTCAATTTCGGAGGATCTTATTCTTAATTTTCATGTTCCCCTTTTGAATGTTCATCAGATATAATTCAATATTCGACGTGGCAAATAGCCAGGAAAGTAGTTGTTTTCTGTTGAATATTCAGAATGATGTGTGTATATAGGTACATATTTTTTGTCTGAAGGAGAATGCAAATTCTCAATTTCAGAAATTTTTATATTTTATTTTCAAACTCTTATCGTGTGTGTTCAATAGATATAATTCAATGTTCGTCGTGGCATATAGCCAGGAAAGTAGTTGTTTTCTATTGAATTAACTGAAGAAGAGTAAATATTCTCATCACATAGAGAATGCGAATTCTCAATGTATTGCTTTATATAAATATATATCCATTTTTTTATGTTCATGATTTATCTGAGAATATTCCTTTTCAACCGACTTCCTAGCTTTATGACCTTGACATCACGCACTTTCTGACAAAACGGCCAATGAGATGAGAATACGCTGAAGTCAAAAAGCGAAAAACACGCCATCACACATCACACACTGCCCGTCAACAGTAGAAAATAGAGCCAGACATTCACCGTCACCCACTGTAGTCAACAGTTGTTGCTATCTTCCTGTTGTGCTGTCCCAATCTATGCAATGATGTCTTCACGACAGAGAAGGTACTGAATATCATGGGTTTTAGAAATTGTCGTATAGTCGTACCGAAAGTATCCAAATGGTACCGAATGCAGTACAAAAGTACCGAAACGGCAACACTGCCACCAATACAATTAATCAGAAACAACAACAAATCTCGAATTCAAACCAACAACATATGGATGGTGTTCGAGTTAGCCTGCCAGACTTCACCAGCGGCTTCTAAGACGAAAAATAGGAAGAAAAGTTTCAATAAACATGAGTCGACGAATGTCTCCGAAGGGAGCTATGGTCCCATGCAAAGGGGATGCAATCCTATACTAGAACTAGAACAAAATTTCATTCCGGAGTGTATAATACTGGGTGGTACTACATTAAATATTGCTCAAACTTCTGTATGCATATTTTTCGACTATTTAATTTCCATTATTCCAGATTTTTTGGGATTTTCTCTCCTCGTTTCTATAGAATTAAAATATGAATATTATTTTAATATACGTGTAGTATGGACAAATCAGATGATTGGCCCCAAAATGTCACTGCGTTTAAAGAATTTTCATATCAGAGAGCCTACAAGAAAAAGTCACCAGCTTGTCAGTGACAATTTGTTTTGAAAAAAGTTTGGAGAAGAGGAAGGAAGGTATATAGGAGAAATATCAAGATGTTCACTTAGCTTTGGACGTTTCGGGGACGAACCTGCTCCCGTTTTCAACATAAAAAATTGATTTTTCCCAATTCTCAGTGACAATTGGTGACGTTGGCAATCAAATGAGTAACATAATGTTTTCATTAATCAATCTTGAATTCACCATTATCATTTTCAGATTTTTGCCTATATCAACTGAACAGGAAGCAATGCTATTGTCTCCGTTCAGAAAAATGCAAGCTGATTCCTTGATTTTCCTCTTCTGGTTGTTATCTTCTTTTCCAATGATTTCAATATTATTCCACTCTGCCATATATTATTATGTTGTCCATCTTCAGTAAGGATATGTTCAGCTAGTTTCAATTTGTTGATGTGCCTTTTCTTTATATTGTTTTTATGTTCCTTCGTCCTACCTGAAAGAGGTCTCTTGGTTTCACCTGTATAAAACTTTCCACAAACACAAGGTATACTGTAAATACAATTTTTGACGATTGTTCTTCATTTTTCGGTTCTGTTTGAGTTAGAATTGATCTCATTCCTCTTCGGGAACAACTTTCACGTAATATTTCGAATTGTTCACAATATTTTATGCATTTGTGTGTCAAATAATTTGGTCAGCATATTGGTATAGTAAAATTATCAGTTGATTTAGTTGTGAATTCTAGTGAAAAACGAACAAATTCCAGTGATGCGAATATTATCTGTGACAAACATCCCATTTCTAAAAAAATATAAGACAAAAAACCGTGAGCTAAAATCTAATATTTTTCCCGTGTATAATACACCATTTTTTCTGTGACAGGAAAAAGAACGAATCAATATTGAGAAGATATCACATTATATTGAAATCAGAAAATTATCGACGTGAAATTTGAAGATTTCAACAGGAATGACACCTGCGTTGCAGGCATTTATTGCAGGCATATTTATGATTCTTTTGAAGTAATCAAATATTTGTCAGTCTATTTCTATGATTTGATTTTCAGAAATTGCGAATTTTCTGGTTGTTTAGTAATTTACGTAACAGCGAAGTCCAATGGAAGATAAAAGGACTTGCAGTTCTTTCTCAGAGACGGTGTTATTGCGGGCTTATTTTTCGGAACTATATACCATAACATACATCGACAGTTTACCCACTTTTTTCCCGTGGGAGAAAAGTAATTTATGAAAAGTGACATTTTATAACCTGTCAACAGAGATGAACTTTTCAACTTTTTTCTGGCCCTGTATACAGGGTGATTCAAAAGTAAGCGTCCAGGAGCGTATTCCTTGCATGAAAATAAGTCAAAAAGTTCCTATCAATAAGGGTCCGAAAAATGTTTCCTAAAGGAGCTACGCCCCTTTGAATAGTACACCTCAAAGACGATTTTTTCTCTATAACTTCAAAATCCTTCACAAGCACAACATACATCGACAGTTTACCCACTTTTTTCCTGTGGGAGAAAAGTAATTTATGAAAAGTGACATTTTATAACCTGTCAACAGAGATGAACTTTCCAACTTTTTTCTGTCCCTGTATACAGGGTGATTCAAGAGTAAGCGCCCAGGGGCGTATTCCTTGCATGAAAATAAGGCAAAAAGTTACTATCAATAAGGGTCCGAAAAATGTTTCCTAAGGGAGCTATACGCCTCTTTGAATGGGACAGCTTAAAGACGATTTTTTCTCTATATCTTTGAAATCCTTCACAATGAATTTTCGAAAATTGTGGTACGGCATAAACATTTGATGATACATAGGATTCAAAATTTCAATATTTTCTCCAGGGGTGCCACATGCGGGGAAGGGTGAGTGTAAAATCATCCCTTCTCGATCCTTTAGATATTCAAGTTATTGTGATTTACGCAAATAAAGTTTAAAAAAGTCGTTTTTCTCCTAAATGGTACGCTCTATCGAAATGAACTATGAGAACCTTTTTTACGTGAAAATCCGTAGAATTTTATAATTTCCAAACGAAATCACGATAACCTGAATATAAAAAGAAGAAGGGATATTTTTACACTTACCCTCCCCTACATGTGACGCCCCTGAATACAATTCTGCAATTTTGAATTCTTATTATGAGTCTTATTTACCATCAAATGTTTATGCCGTACACCAATTTATTGTGAAGGATTTTTAAGTTATAGAGAAAAAATCGTCTTTGAGGTGTCCTATTCAAAGGGACTTATTATTAATAGGAACTCTTTGCCTCATTTTTATGCGAGGATTGCGCCCCTGAAAGGATGCCGCTAACTTTTGAATCACCCTGTATAGGTACACATTGCATTAATCAATTGTTATACATTGTGTTTCCTACAAGTACGTGTAGAAAATTCAGGAGCATGTTGCTGACGTCAAAATCAAAATAAAAGTTCGTATAAATATATGTCCGAAAGTTATTCGTTTCTGAGATATACAGAGTGTCAAAGTTGAATTCTAATTTTTGTTTTTTGTTAATGAATATCAAGAAAATTGTTAAAGTCATAACTTTTTTGTGCTTACCTGTATCACATTTTATAGTAGAATAGATTTCTAGAACACTTTTGTGTGATAAATATATTCTTGGTGAAGGTCGCTACGAGAAACTGTTTTCGAGTTATTGGGATTTGAAATAATCAATGCAAGTAATTTGGAATGACAAGAAGTTGGAATTCAAAACTGATTTATCAAGTAGGGAAAATTTTTTCTTAATTTCATTTTGAAATAGGAATCGGGTGTTATTGTGATTCATATCATTTGCCTACATTCCAATGTTGAATTTGTTGAATGTAGAAGAATATTGAATGAAAGAAGAAAAATGCACTGGCGTATATTTTTTGATATTTACTATACTTAGAAGCGACTTTTACGAGCACCATCATGGAAATAATTCAAATGAATCAATTATTTCAAATATAACTCGAAAACAGTTGCTCGGATAGACCCCTACCAGGAATATATTTTTTACACAGAAGTGTTCTAGAAATCTTTTTTTCTACTATAAAACCTGATACAGGTACGCACAAAAAGGTTATGACTTTTCAAAAGACTCAAAAGATATGTAGGTGGCGTCACCCCCTACGAAAGAAACAAAGTAACATTAAATTTGATATTGTCATTGAAAAATACCCCTAGATACCAAACTTCATTCGAATATCACAATTATTTTGGAATTCATTAACAAAAAACAAAAATAAGAATTCAACTCTGACACTCAGAAACGAATAACTTTCGGACATATATTTATCTTCTTATTTTGACGTCAGCAACATGCTTCTGAATTTTCTACACGTACTTAAGAAACACCCTGTATATGGCCTGAAAACGATGAATGAATGAATGCATGAATGAAACGAGTGTAATTTTCAAACAGTGATAATTTCACCGCCTGCAGCAATAAAAATAGACAAGACTCGCAAAATCAACGATTCGCAATAATTATTGTCTCGCGTGTAGCAAGATCAGCAATCTTTGGAAATAGGTATCGAACATTGATACGGATGCATCAGCAATCAGCATACTAGCTTTTCGATCGGATGTTGTAACACGTTGTAACCCAATTGCTGGCGCGTGCACTTTTCCCCAAAGTCTTCGATTTCTGCTTACCGACCAAACACAGTGCATTCACCCTCCACATCCGATTTGGTACGGATTCGCTATATCGACTATTGAGTAATGAGGTAAACTAATGGAAAGGAATGTCCTCAGATGTATTCATGAACACAAAAAAAAATGGATATACAGGGTGTCAATTTCTTCCTACCCTTAATATCTCCCTCCAAGTCGATAATATGGAAAAATTAAAAGACAGGTCGATTTCATTTTCAGGGGGGACACTTTGAATGAATATTTCTGAACCTCATGGGTCAACCTTCTAGGAGGAGTAGATGTTAACCTTAGAATATGAATAGGGAAGAGGGGTACCTTACTTTTTTGATGAGTAGTTTCTGAAAAATACCGTTCTAAACTCACAGAAGTGATTAGACTCTTTTCCACTCGTAAACCTTGGATTTTTCAGTATTCCTGCTCTAGAAATTCGATTTCTTTCAAAATATGTTCGAAATAAATTCCATTATCTGTGAGTTTTTTGTTTCTTGTTGGTTCTAGTGAAATAAGGTTCTTTTCGATACTCGCTCAGTTTATAAATTGTGGGTTCGGCTCTTTCTCTCAATACGATCCTATATTCTTCTGACATCAAATCTTCCGTTCTGAAGTGTACCTGATAAAAATGCGTAGAAAAATGTTTTATATCCTACCAAGAAATTTGAATACCGCGCAAATTTTGTGGCCTGCACATATATTCCATGCCGGCCGCATCATATTCTGTTTCCATTTTTGTAGAATTACGTTATCCGATGGAAATTCGAATAGAGTGAATTGATTTCCTGTGTTCTCACAGTTGGAAACTGCACAAACTTGCATCTTTCTCCTAATTCTCTCAATTTATCAACCCTTCGAAATTTATGTCATGTACTTCCGTGTACTGTCAGTTTCCGCTTTTTCCATCAATTTATTTGTGGTTATGTCTGATTGTCAGTGCTTGTCATAGTGTCCGTACTCTAATATACAAAAAACGTAATAACTGCAGTGTTAAGTACATTTAGGAACTCTAGTAGAAACTAGAGTCCACAAGACACAAAACGGACAGTCGTTGGGGTTCTCCAGAATTTGAGGAAGAAATTAAAGCCTAAGAGGAGTAGGGTCAAATTTACCCAAATACCCCCCTGGTTTGTACGCCCCTGGTTAGAGGTGACAAAATCCGGAAGGCTCAAATTGATGAACCTACGAACTAGATTCCATGTCCCAAAATTGGTTGCGATAGCTGCAGTAGTACCAAAGCTATAAAACGAAAAGTAGTTTTTGAAGGTCATCTTCGAAGGGTCCTAGCTCCCTGAAGAAGCGTTTCCGGACACATGTTCACATGAACTTTTTTTCTTATTTTCGTGTGTTTTATCTACCCTAGAAGTTTGTAACATGATCACCGGAACACCCTGTATATGTCTTATTCCTTTATTCAATCATCAATGCATTTTTTGAAAACAGTAAAGGACAGAAATATAGCTGTGTCCGGACTCTTGTCTAAGGTATATACAGGGACTCTAGTAGAAACGTACCGACACCTGATCGTAAACGACCACAAAAACGTGTAATGATTAATGGTCTGCCGTGTGACAGTACAGTTGGCACCCCTGCGAGCAGAAAGCCTAGTGGATAGTGGACACTCTCCTTAATTAACGAAGCAGTCGCACACATTATCGTTAGCGCCTCGCTTCCCGGATAATGCACGAGATTAACTCGTGGTTTGTGGGAAAAAAAAGCACGGAAACAAAATTTTTATTTGGTGCGTTTCCTCATCAAAAGCGTTAGATATATTCAGTGCCGGTTTTACCAGAGGTCTTTTGGGTGCTATAGTACAGGGTTTCTATAAAACATCGTAACATCGTAGTAGCCGTTGAAATATTTTCTCTATTTGCCGCCTTTCATTTATGGAGATTCCCACATTCGAATTTAATTTCTGACATCAATCATTATACTGTCATAGCTGATAAACTCACAATTGTCAGTTTTTCGTTAAAATTTCGTTAAAATTTTCAAACGATTCTGTTTTCTACTTCGTGATTGTCGTGTTGAAAAGAGGGATGGCTTATTCCTCGGAGCAGAATACATTGATTGTAATGGCTTATTGTCGAAATAGCACATTCATCAATGGTGGATGGAGTTACTCGGTAGTCTCGGTAGTAGCCTGCAAGGATGAGTACAGGGTATCCCACATAACTTGGGCCACCCCCTTATCTGGTAAACTATCATATATACAGAAAAAAGTTTAGAATAAAAATTGTATAACTTCTCATGAAATTTAATTTTTAGATACTGTCATTTATACAGGATGATCCATATGTCTGTGACATATCACAAATACGTTTTTTCAAATAGAACACCCTATATTTTATCATATTTTTAGATAGTGCTTCAGAAGACGAGTTCAATGATATATGATAACATGGGTCTGAGATCACCTGTTTCGGATTTATACACGATCTTCTTCAATAAATTGTCTAATTTCAAAGCCCTATAGAAACGTTGTGAATGAAGTTTTCGATTCGCAACTTTTGCTATAAATTGAAAAAGTCTGTATATTATCATGTTCTGTGGTGAAAATTTTGGAATTTTGAATTTGCCAAAAGTGATGACGTATTTTGGAAACCAATAATTATCTCGAGATTTTCAAATGGAACACCCTATATTTTATTCCATATTTGCATAGAACTCAGAAAGACGAGTTCAATGATCTATAATAACATGGGTCTGAGATCACCCGTTTCGGACTTATATACGATCTTCGGTCATGATAAGGCAGACAATAAAAAAAAATGTTCAAATACATTTTATTAATTGAATATTCCCGCATTGGTCTCGTATAGAGTAGTCAAATGTAGGTGAAATTTAATTGTAATAACCTGTGCTCAATCATTTCCAAAATGTTTTCCAGTGAAATAATAGTATAACATTACATGAAAATGTCGATAATATTCGTTTATTTCAAAACTCTTTATTACGAATTGTTTTACAGAAATTACAAAATCTTTATCTGATATGAAGATAACAGTCAGAATTTTGCCATTGAAATTTGATTATTTTTTCAGGAAGATCGTGTATAAGTCCGAAACGGGTGATCTCAGACCCATATTATAATATATCATTGAACTCGCCATTCTGAGCTTCATCCAAAGATGGAATGAAATAGGATGGTGTTCCATTCGAAAATTTGTAAAAAATTATCGTTTTTCAAAATACATCATCACTTTTGGCCAATGCGAAATTCATAAACTTTTACCATGGATCAAGAAAACATACAAAATTTGTTAATTTATAGCGGGAACTGCGAATCGAAAACTTCATTCACAACGTTTCTATAGGGCTTTGAAATTGGGCAATTTATTGAAGAAGATCGTGTATAAGGCCGAAACGGGTGATATCAGACACATGTTATGATATATCATTGAACTCGTCTTCCTGAGCTCTATGCAAATTTGGAATGGAATATAGGGTGTTCCATTTGAAAATCTCGAGATATTTATTGGTTTTCAAAATACGTCATCACTTTTGGCAAATTGAAAATTCCTAAATTTTCACCATAGAACAGAATAATATACAGACTTTGTTAATTTATAGCGGAAACTGCGAATCGAAAACTTCATTCGCAACGTTCCTATAGGGCTTCGAAATTTGGCAATTTATTGAAGAAGATCGTGTATAAATCTGAAACGGGTGATCTCAGACCCATGTTATTAAATATCATTGAACTCGTCTTCTTAAGTACTATCTAAAAATATGATAAAATATAGGGTATTCTATTTGAAAAAACGTATGTGTGATAAGTCACAGACATATGGACCATCCTGTATAAATGAAAGTATCTAAAAAATGAATTTCATAAGAAGTAATACAACTTTTATTCTGAACTTTTTTCTGTATATATAATAGTTTACCAGATAAGGGGGTGGCCCATGTTATGTGGGATACCCGCCGAAATGTCCTAATGTACAGATTCAAGAATCTTCTTTGAAAGCCCACATCAGAACAGTGATCAACAGAATCATCCGAACGGGAAACGTTAATAAAAAGAAATCAACAGGAAGGCCCCAAATATCGGAAGAAGTTGTCGAAAATCTAAGGGCGCGTGTTGAGCAAAATCCCCAAACGTCATTGAAGAGATTATCTTTACAATCTGGTGTGCCACTTAGTACATGCCATAAAGTGCTCAAGAAAAGATTGCATAGGCAACCTTACAAGACCAGTGTACTACAGCAACCAGCAACTTCTGCCAATAGATATCCCACGTCGTCTGGAGTACTGCCAATGGTTCCAAAATAATCTCAACGATGACCAGCTATTGGACCTAACATTTTTCAGTGATGAGGCTTGGTTCCATTTGTCGGGATACGTGAACTCACAAAATTTCAGGTTTTGGAGATCTGAGAATCCCCACAATTTCATTGAGACTCCACTACATTCTCAAAAAATTGGGGCGTGGTTAGCAGTTTCGGTAATTTTGCACTTATCATGCGATGGGTTTTATTTCGAAAATTTTTTTTGGTACTCACGTATTTTTGTCTGAAAAACACGAATTTGATATTGAAAATGTGAACAAACCACTATTTATCGAGATATTTCAAGAAAAAGTTCGAAATTTTGCCTTATTTCCCCCCTTGTGTTGGATGCATTTACAGGTACTTGCTCTTTTTATTTTGTCATTGGACACTTCATATACTCATGATGTACTTCAATGACACATTTTAAGCTAGAAAATTCAACAGGAAATATGATTTTTATGGTGAGTTTTTCCTATTTAGTGAGCAAGCATACCAGATGACCGCCATTTAATCGATGGGTAATCCAAATAGGAGATGTCAAGGTTCAAGTTTCGTTTAGCTGAAATCAGTTATGGAAAATTTGTTGTTATGGCAACCATTGTCATGGTAACAGGTAAACAGAAAACAAAATCCCGTGGTGAGGAAATGCATGATTGCCAAATTGTATCGGGTTTAGTATAGCTGAAATCAGTTATGGAAAAACTGTTGCCATGGCAACGATCGTCATGGTAAGGAGTAAACAAAAACCCGATTCCCGTGGTGAGGAAATGCGTGGTTGCCAAGTTGTATCGGGTTCAGTTTGGCTGAAATCAGTGATGGAAAAACTATTTCCATGGTAACGAGTAAACAAAAATCATATTCCCGTATATTTATGTCCCTCAAATTTGGACTTCTAACCTAACTCGGCCTAAATGAACCTTCTTAGAAAAAATATATTTTTCAACATCGATCAGATTTGGTAGCAAGGCATCGTTCGTGTGTGTTTGAAGACTGCATAAAAAAGGACACTACTTTTTCCAAACAATCTAAGCTGACTCGACTCAAATCAACTTTCTTCTTGAAAAACATATATTTTCCAACATTGTTCAGATTTGTTAGCAAGACATCGTTCGTGTATGTTTGAAGACTGTTACTGAATCTAAATGTGCGCGTGAAGAAAGGTATGAGTGAATCGAAATGAAGGCAAATGGAAATGGGGGTGTGGGCCTAACGAGATATTTCCATCTGTATTAGACAATCAGTACCTGTAGTCTCTCTTCCTATATCCTGCGCGATACCTCGTAATTCATATTCCAAAATGGCTCTGTTTCTTTTTGATTTTGTCGAATATAGCTCGGCACGCGAGGGATAGTTACATTGAATAGTGTTTTTTTAATTAATGAATGAAGCAATATTTCTCCGATACAACTTGGCAACCACGCATTTCCTCACCACGGGAATAGGATTTTTGTTTACTCGTTACCATGACGATCGTTGCCATGGCAACAGTTTTTCCATAACTGATTTCAGCTATACTAAACCCGATACAATTTGGCAACCACGCATTTCCTCACCACGGGAATCGGGTTTTTGTTTACTAGTTATCATGACGATCGTTGCCATGGCAACAGTTTTTCCACAACTGATTTCAGCTGAACGAAACTTGAGCCGATGTCAAATGTCAATAGATTGCTTTGGAATGACATCACACACGCCATTATTTCAAATGATATTCTTCCTTCTTTTCACTAAACATGGATAAATCACAAGAAAATCATATTTCTAGTTGACTCATAATTATATTAAAAATATGTGTCCAACATTGTGTGATATATATAAATTGTCCAATGATGGAAAAAGAAGGGCAAATTGTTCTAAATGCGCCCCAAAGACAGGCGGAAAAGAAGGTGAAATTTGTAACTTTATAGTGAAATATCTCAATAAATAATGGTTTGTTCACATTTTCATTATCAAATTCGTGTTTTTCAGACAAAAATACGTAAGTACCAAAAAAAATTTTCGAAAAAAAACCCATCGCATGATAAGTGCAAAATTACCGCAGTTTCTCGTAGGCGAATACATGGACCGATTTTCCTCGATGGCACTATCAATGGTGAAAGGCACAGACAAGTGATGTTAGAACCATTCATCAATCAACTTGATGATGAAGAAATTCGAGTTGGCTATTTTCAGCAAGATGGGGCAAATTCCCACACCACACGTGCACGTAGAATATTTACAAGAATTTTATGACAACCGCCGTGTGATAAGTCGAGGAGTTAATCCTTCTTTTCCAACACGTTCTCCAGATTTGCCGCCTTTGGATCTCTGCCTTTTTGGATATTTGAAAGACGAAGTATTCAAGAGAGACAATAATAACCTTGAAGAGCTGCAAGCCTCATTGCTGCCAAAATATTGGCCCGGAAATGCTGAGGAACATTTTCGACAACAAACGGCGAGAGTTTTGAAATGCTTGGAGAACAACGGAGAACATTTTGAACATTTGATGTGGGTTAATGAAATAAACCGTTATTTATTACTTCTTTTATAAAAATTCTTGATTTCTTCCATTATTTTTCAAAGCAATATTGGACTCTCCTTTCTTTGAGATACATTTCCATAGTGTATGCAAAACGATATAAAAAAGATCCTGTATATGATCACTTCCTCTTTTTTTGGTCGTTAAATGTTGTTAACAGCATTTGTAGAAAGCGGCAAATGGAAAAAAATGTCAACAGCCACTACGATGTTACGATCATTTATAGAGACCCTGTACCAGGCGGCAACATGAAAATACAACTGCACATCTTTTGTCATCAGTCATCATCTGGATATTTCTATTAAATAATATATTCCAAATCGAATAAAAATATAAACAAAGCTTAATAAATAAATAATGGATTTCCACTTCATTCACTCCACAAGTGAGTTGGGGCAGAAGGAAGGGCTGGGGCAGCGTGCACATACTGGGCTGCACGTACTGGAGCAAGCATGTGCAAGTGGGGTAGGATATACCTTCTGTACTGGGGCAGAGTATACATTTCAGTACTGGGGCAGAGTATACATTCTCTACTGGGGCAGAGTGTGCAGCTGGAGCTAGGTAAACTGGAGTTTCATGCTTCTCCACGACTGGATATTTTGATTTTTTTATGTTCTGGTTCCCACGAAAAGAAATATCCTAAGCTGAAATTCATGTTAAAAAGTGAATCTTCCCAAGAAAAGCACAATTAGGAGGAGAAATACGGCAAAAAGTTCAAACCAGAGAGAAAAATGGCAGACACAGTGTTTTATTTTAAGTTGCAGCTTTGACATTTTTCGTCGGACCACCTACAAATCTTGTTCAGAGTCATTTGACTTTCTATTCAAGATAGTGTCAGCAGAGGATGGAAATTTGATTAAATTGGCAACTAAACTACAAAAAAAGTATGTAGAGGATCTGGACAAATTTGTTTCTGACGAATGTTATTCATCTGAAAAAAAAAAACAGTTTTCTCTCCTAGAGACTAAAGCAGAAACTCCTATTATTAAATTAGTTCTACACGAGAATAATGTAATATAATCTTCTTTTCTCAATATGAATATTTGTTTTCGAAATTTTTGAGCTAACAATTCCGTCTCAACTCAAACAAGATCTACTGAATGAAACTAATGTATAGAGCTTGTTAAGAGTATCATACATAAAAGCTTGCATTGAAGCAAGAAAACGCATTTTTGTATTGTTACTTTATGTTCCTAGTTACGTACTTGCCTATTATCATTTGATTTCCTTCCTTCTTCTTCTTCTTCTTCGAAGCACTGGTGGGCGGGTGAACCCCCTGCACCTGGGCCTCCTTATTCGGGCCCATTGTGCGCCCACATGTTACGACATTCAGCTGGGTATGCCGACTGCCTTGGAGAAGTTCAGCAGCTTCCTCATCTGAATCTCTTTTACGTCCTCTGGCCTCAAAATTATGTTGTCAAGGACTGATGCGTCAGTGCTGGACACTCAGTGAGGACATGTGATGACGTTTCGTCATCTTCCAGGCACCATCTGCAAAGGGGGTCATCCTTGATCCCAATAAGCTCTAGCACCAAAACATACGCTGATGCTCTTAGATTCCATCCAGAGAAGAGCCATTCGCTTGGTGGGTGACGCCACACTCACTCACTCTTTGACATCATTAGAACACCGTAGAACGGTCGGCGACCTTTCACTTTTCTATCGATACTTCCACGGGAAATGTTCTTCGGAAATCTCTGCTATCATCCCTTCACTAGCAATACCAATCAGACGAACTAGACAAGCCCAGTCAGCACATCCTTTCGTTGTCAACCTCGAAAGATGTCGAACAGCACTTTATCAAGACTCCTTCATCCATAGAACGGCTAGGCTCTGGAATTCATTGCCTGTGGAAGTGTTCCCAACAACATATAATCTCCAAAAGTTCAAAAAAAATTCCAATACCTACCTCCTGTCCCTATCCTCCCTAGGAACGCACGATGTTCTTTGAACATTATAGGGATTCCCTCTCGTGCGCTCCAAGCGATAAATAAAAAAAAAAAAAAATAAAAAAAAAAAAAAAAAAAAGGTGCCTATTGAGGTGGTTGTGTCCCGTTAGGAGCCCCACTACCATTTTAAGGTTTCGCCTGTTTAGGAATAAAACCTCTTCTGCGAGCCTCTTCGAAGGTTCCTCTATGTGGAGCTTCGATTGTCTCATTCCTGGTGTGTCCTGCCATATTTTGAGGAATTGCTTTTGCAGCTTGATTTCCTTTTTTGATCTAACAAATACCTATTCATTTTTCTTGTTAATCATTATGTGAACATTAGAGAATTATGTTTCTAATTTTATTCCACAACACCCTGTTTGTTCTATTGAATTTTTCATTTTTTTCATCAAACTTCTATAAAAAAAACTGGTGTGCGTAGAACTTCTATGGTATAGGTATACACTGTTTTTATGATAATGCCGGTCTTATGGTATGCGGCACCGGGACGCGAGTTTGCCGTTTTACTCCCATCCCAGAAAACATCCAACGTGCCTATAGAATTTATTATCACTTCAAGAATGTGTCATGGGAAAAACTCCAAAGACCTGAAAGATTAGGAATATTTTTCATAGCACAAGCCGGCAAATCACCTTAAACCGGCACTGGATCTATTGATATTACACTCGTGGTTTGTGGGGAAAGAAAGCACGGAAACAAAATTTTTATTCGATGCGTTTCCTCATCAAAAGCGTTAGATCTATTGATATTACACCAGTAATCAATTGATAATGTCGTTTGAAACCTCAATATACTCAAGGTGTCCCAAGACTTCCTATTTTCCGTTCGGAAATGTATACGGGGTGCGTCAACGCATCTGCTTGACAAGTCGTAACTTCTAGAATAGTAGGTGAATTAAAATGAGATTGGGCATAGATAAATGGTGTGGGAGGAGGAGGATTTCTCCATACCTTTCACTTTCTGAGACAATTCTGGATCAGAATGTGACATTTGTAAAAGCTTTTACGCCTACTGTTTTTTAAAGATATATAAATCATAGATAGATTCAATTTAGCTGTTGGCAATGAACGGAGGTAAATTAATCTAAGGACCTATGTCAGAATATTACAATCGCAAAACTATAGTATGGCAGATAGGAATTAGACAATTATTTGGAAAAATAACATTTCTATAACGCTTCTGAACAGTTTGAACTGCCATCTTTAAGAACCTATTTTCCACGGTTATAACACGGAATTTCTCTTGTTTTACTGTGTTTGATAAATCAATGAGGTGTACTTCGTACGTTATCAATTTTATTTTCGTATTTTATATCACAATGACGTCATTATGTTATCATTTCACAAAATCTTATCTTATGGGCATTTCTCAAGAAAGAATCAGATGGCTTCAACCGAAGAAATGAAAAATGTTGCTGTTATCTGTTACAGCCGCAGAAAAAGTATAGTGTATAATTCGCACGAGGCAGGCCAACGCTGTCAATGAAGATCTTGCGGAAATCAAAGCTTGGGGAACCAACAACCTATATGAATACAATGCCACCAAAACTGAAGACTATATTTTCTATAGAAGGCGGAACTCAGTATGCCTGATACCTATAACAATTTCAAGTACCACCATTTCCACCAAGACCATTATATCTATGCTCGGTAATCATATCCGATCCATCGCGAAAGCTGATTCACAAAGACTCGGATTCATATTCCGTGAGAAATTTTTCTTTACACTCAACAGCTCGCCTTATAATCTACAAAGCACATAAACGACCAGTTTCAGAATAATGTTCTCATGTATGGGGTTCAGCACCCAAACATACGCTGATGCTCTTAGATTCCATCCAGAGAAGAGTCATTCGCCTGGAGGGTGATGCCACTCTTACTAACTCTTTGACCTCATTAGAACACAGTAACTCTGTTGCCATGGTAATGTGTTTCAGAACGTGTTTAATTTCTTGAATAAATCAGAGATCATCCATGATTAGTTGATCATTTAGCGTGGTATATATCCGTAAGCTGAGAATGCCATTTTAGTTATGTAAGTAGAAAAAAAGAAGTAAATAACGGTATAGGTTCTAGAGCTAGTGGTGGAAAAATAATTTTATCTTTTAGGAGGTTTTGAAATATTAGACTTGGAGCTCCTAATTGTGCAGGGTGTTTCAAAATTCATTATCCAGATTTCGGGGGTTCATTTTTCAGATCAAAATCAGATTTTTTCATCAATAAACATGTGCCCATACATAATATATGCTTCGTTACCGATCTATACAGAGCGTAAAAGTTTCAATATTTTTTTACTTTTTTCCTATATCTCTTTCAGTTTTTGAGATATACGGATCATTCATGCCGAGTGATTGTAAAAACCTACAGGAAGAAATTTTTTCACGGTTCTAACCCACTTTCGCAAAATAATTTTTTGATATTAAAAATTTCCAGCGAATTAAAAAATGAACTAACATTTTTTTATGATAACGGTCGCAGATGCGTATATAAAAATTACAAGAGACAAAAAGTTTTTAAACAAAACAATTAATTCACAAGAAGACTTGTAACAAAAAAGGGCTTGAAAAAATATCCCACTGTAGATTCTTACAATTACTCGGCATTCTGTATCTGTATATGATTCAAATACTAAAACGTATAACCTATATATGTTTCAAATCTGATCTGAATATCTCTAAAACTGAAAAATCAATAAAGGAAGCAATAAAGAAAGAAATAAATGAATTTTGAAACTTGTAGATCGGTAACGAAGCTTTTGCTGAAACATGTTGACATGGAAAAATGTCTTGATTTGACCTGAAAAATGAGCTCCTCTGAGATCAATTTCGAAGGAGTATTAAGAATGCTGAGTATGACACAAACACATTGTATAATATTATAGATAGATGTCGATGGTGATGTGTGTACCTTCACACCATCTATGGACTTTATGAGGGGTCCTTATCCGGCCCATGTGTGCTCTATGTAGGCTTTATAACTTGGCTTCATACTCCTCCTAGGAACAGCACAACAGTGAAATATAAAAATATATCTGGTCGTGACTACGAAATTTAGAATATATAACAACAAAAACAAATATATATTTTTTATCTCTTGGAGCGCACGAAAGGGAATTTTGTCGATTGTCACATGTGATTAGTTAACCTTATTCAACAAATTCAGATCCACATGTTGGTGCTTCCAAATATTTTTTTTATATCCAACAATTTTTGAAATTTAGGCTCTTATAGAGCTGGTTATAATGTTTGTTCCCTCCTTAACAATACTTAAAAACTACCATAACCGTTGTTTTCTTCTTACAGATTTTCTTGATTGATTGATATGCTTTATTGTCCAAAGAGTATATCTTATTGACAAAGTTAAAATTTCCTAAAACTACAAATATATATTATCTATGTATTTTTTTTAACACAGTGTCACATATCCATATACACAATAAAAATTATAATTATTATCACAGTGAAGAAAATAAAAAAAAAGAAACATCATCAATATCACAGATTAAAAACATTCTCCAAAAAATTCTTGTAGACTATAATACGGTCTTTCACTGAGGAATTCTTTCACGGCCTTTCTGAAATGAGCATTATCCGTGGTTTTCAGATAATTTGGTAGGTGATTATACATTTTCAGACCATTGTATATGACTGAGTCCTTAACGAGGGTTGAGGTGGGTATAGGCAGTTTGAGGTGATTTGTTTGGCGGGTAATATAATGAGAATTTGAACTCGAAAATGTCTTTTTATGTTTATTGATAAGGCAAACCGTTTTTAATATGAAAATGGCATAAAGCGTCAGGATTTCATCTTTAATGAATAAAGGTTTGCAAGAGACTCGTGGTTTGACCTTATTTAAGTATCTTATCGCTCTCTTTTGTAAAATAAAAACTGGCTTCAAATGAGTATCAGCACAAACCCAGAAAGGTATTCCATATCTCAAGTGTGATTCTATCAATGAAAAATATACAGTTTTTGCTGCAGAAGATCCTAGTTCACTAGAGGTTATCCTAACAGCATAACAACCGGAAGAAAGTTTTTTATTGAGCGTTGCGATATGGTCTTCGAATTTCAGTTTATTGTCTATTGATACCACAAGAAATTTTGTGCATATTTTGTTCGTGATCACACTCTCATTCGTGCCTAAAGGTATGTCGTCTATACTACAAGGGAAGGATACTACATTGGTTTTGTATATATTGAATGATAAAAGATTACAATCACACCACTCTTTGATCTTCTGAATGTCTGAACAAATGGAATTATGAAGATCGCTTGCATTATTTGCACGCCATAGTATTGTAGTATCGTCCGCGAATAGAGTGAATCTTCCTTTGATATCAATAGATGTCAGATCAATAATGTATAACAAAAAAAGCATCGGCCCCAGTCTTGTTTCTATAAATTTGCTCTTGTCCATGACCGTTGGTCATATTAAATTGTTTATGTGGTGGAGTTGTGACTGTAAGTTCTTTCACCTCTCCTGAATCCTCATAATGTTCGAAGAACGTCGTGCGTACCTAGGGAGGAAAGGAATGACAGGACTGAAGAGAGGTAGGTTTTGCATTTTTCACTGGCAAAGAATTCCAAAGCTTTGCCGTTCTATGGACGAACGAGCGTTGGTAAAGTGTTGTTCGACATATTTCAAGGTTGGAGGATGTGCTGACTGGGCTTGTCGAGTTCGGCTGACTGGTATTGCTAGTGATGGAATGAAAGCAGAGATTTCTGAAGTATATTTCCCGTGGAAGTATCATTGAAAAATGAATGGTCGTTGCCTTTTCTACGGTGCTCTAATAAATGAAGTCAAAGGATTGGTGAGTGTTGCATCACCCACCAGGCGAATGGCTCTTCTCTGGATGGAATCTAAGAGCTGTGAGAACAGTATTCTGAAACAGTCCGTATCTGTGCTTCGTGAATCTTGAGAAGCTGTTGATGAGATGTAAAGTAGATTATTACACGGAATAAAAACCCGAGTGTTTGTGAAGCAGCTGTCGCAATGGATCGGACATGAATTTCCCATGAAAGAGTATTGCTGATGGAAATACCAATCATAGATATAGGGGACATCCATATCTCAAAGTTGTCCAATGTAATTTCAAAAGGAAAATGTAAGAAAACAACACAAAGTCGGTCGACCACACTTTATATAAAAAAAACTTCCTTAAAAAGTTATGGGTTGGAAGAATCTGATTCTTGAATCCGTTGACGAAATCGTTTGTACTTACCATGATTATTGTTTTTACATTTGGAGTCCCATATTGTTTGGTACCATTGTCTGATGATGGCCGTAGTGCCAAAACCGATAACTTTTCAAGGAGGAAGTTTTTTCAATATATAAAGTGTGACTTTGTGTGGTTTTCTTTAATTTTTCTTTTGAAATTACATTGGACCACCTTGAGATATGGATGATTCTCATGATTCATGAAATTAGATATCAAAGTATGAATTTTTTGCACAGAAAAATATTGAGTAAATATGTTGATAAATGACGACACTAATGCTCCTTCGACGCTCGTGTCTCGACAGCCTTCAAATAGTATTAGCTCAGAGATGTTTTGTAATGTCTCAACTCTAACTACGATGGATCATTTCATACACTGATTACTAATGTGTATATCAGAGTAGTGTTATTCAACACTCAGATGCAACAAGAAAGCACCGCTTCTCAGCGTGATACACTCAATAAGTGTGTTAATAGTTTCCGAGAGGTAATATTCGAATAGGCACTAATAGTTTAGGAGTAGCTGAAAGTATGAGACTATATTCACACATATCAATATCTATTGAAGCATGAAACATTATGGGTAGTGATGGTAAATATGAATAAACAACAATGAATATAAGGACCTGATAACCACTTACATTATAATGACCATCACGACGAGCTCTGGTCAGGTCAAGAGTATAGCCCCAGACCAGACTAACTTCGGAACCCTCACATCCAATATTTATATACATCAATTTATTAGATTCGCACGTTTCTCATGAGAGTTCCTTGGCCAGTTTTTATAATTCAATGTCAACAGATGATTTGATTAACTATATGTTTATAAAACCCTCATGGTTCGAAATTACTAATATAACATAATGTTCTACTCGTGACAATATCATCTGCAAAGCTACAGTGAGTTTTCATCCTTGAATTTTCGATTGGGTAGTTCAGATAAAACTTCGCAATGGGAAACGTGCTTCCCAAACGCAAGCCATATCAAATTCCCCTGGCCGGAATCAAAGAAGAGGAAAAACGGTATGACCATAATCCTCGAATAAACATGAAGACGTAGTCATTGCATTGGACAAAGGACAAATTTTACGTGGCCGAGAACACAATGCACAGAGAAACCGTCTAATCTCGGAACGGAAGTGCTACTTCTTTCCGGTTCAGGATGACTTCGACACCCCATAGTAACTCGGAACCGGTCGCCAGGTAAGTGCCGAAACATAAAAAACCATAGAAAGAGGAGTATCAACCCTTTAATATTAAATTACCAAGATACGGCTGACCTTAGGGCACAAGGGAGCGACTCGTGCGTCTTATGAATGCAAAAAACGTGACGTGATTTATTTCTTTAATGTGGTAATTCATCAGTCTCTGTATTGTTTGTTCAACATCACGTTAATAGTAACGAATTTTCAGGCCCCTGGTCACTGTGCTGAAATCGTTAACAGTATTTATAGCACTATCCTTTTAGAGGGTCAATCGAGCAACTGTGACAAGAGACAAACCTAACTATTCTACTTTTACAAAAGATGCTGTTAGGAGTACCACCTCATAATCTACGAAGCACAGATACGACCACTTTTAGAATTCTGTTCTCATGTACAGGGTTCAGCTCCCAAACATACGATGATGCTCTTAGATTCCATCCAGAGAAGAGCCACCCGCCTGGTGGGTGATGCCATACTCACTAACTCTTTGACCCCATGAGAAAACCGTAGAAAAGTCTACTTTTCTATAGATACATCCACTGGAAATGTTCCTCAGAAATATCTTCTATAATTCCATCACTCGCAATACTAGTCAGACGCACTAGACAGGCCCAGTCAGCACATCTCTTCCTCGTTAACCTTGAAAAATGTCGAACAACACTCTACCAAAACTCGTTCCTCTATAGAACTGAGGAGCTTTGGAATTCTCTGCCAATGGAAGTATTCCCAAAAACTTATAACCTCCAAAAGTTCGACAAGAATTCCAGCACCTATACCTCCTCTCCCTATCCTCCCTAGGTACGCACAATGTTCCACGAACATTATAGGAATTTCCTTTCGTGCGCTCCATGATATAAAAAAATCAAATTTGACAAAGACTTCCAGATCTATGCTTCAAGTAAACACAAAATGATGGATTATCTGGACTTTGCGTGAAATTGAAACGAATTTGGGATAACAAAAAGTTTTACATAGCAGAAAAGCAGATTTAATGAAATTTCTCAGAGAAATCACCATTTCATTTCATTGGTGAGTCTGCATCAGACAGAGGTTGAATGATTTTGCATTTTATCCAGAGTATGGTAGGGTGATTCTTAGGCTGTGTCAATTCTGTGGTTTGACCTTGCAATTACGTTCAGTTTGAAGTCTGACCATCAGTCTGGCCAACCAGCTGTTTGGGAATATCGGTCACGTTTCAAACCTACCCACAAAGTTACCACGTTAACTTTTGATGGGAGAACTTTTGATGGGAGTCGAGTCAAACATTGACCATTCTGGTATCACCACTGTGGTTGAACGACGGACTTGACACACCCTTAGAATATGTTGAAAATGTTCTTAGTACTTTCTCAGTAACAAATTCTGAGGATCATCTTGTGCTGAGTGGGGATTCATTCCGAAAAACGTACATAATGTCTCTTAACAGAAGTTGCTACGCCATATCTGTTCCTCTTCTATCATAGAATCTATGATCATGGTTATGATTAAATTTTCTATATTGTTCGTGGATCCCAAATTCACTTCATTTAATGAATTCCTTTATCATAATATAACTTCAAGGTTTATACATGGCGTGTCGCAAGGTATGAGTCAGGAGAAAAACAGTCGAAAAAGGAGGAAAATCTGGAAAAGAGACGCACAAACAAACACCAGATGAGTAGGAGCGCCGGATCCCTCCTGCTCGCTCGTCCATCACGTGACGTGAGGCACATTTTGACGGTGCGGGGCCGTGCATAATTGATGAAAACGGGAACCCCAGCCGTGGCCATGGCAACGGGAACGATGCTTTTCCATTTTCCATTTTCCGGCCAGGCTCTCCGCTAATCTGGCTGGCTGGGATATCGACCGACGTGTCTGCACCATTGTCGGTCTGCCACGCCCACTTAGGTACACATCTCACACTTATCCGGATTTTCATGTGGGGTGTGGGGCTGCTTTATTCGATGTCCATTGTTCTCTCCTGGCGGCGCTCAATTATTCAAGGCTATACCCACTCTGCGGCTTTCTGGGAACTCGGGGAAAATCCGAAGAGGAAATCAAGGTGGAAATCGCCGACCCAAAAGATCGATTTTATATAATGATCGTTTGTGAAATATTTTCCAATTAAGGAGAACATATAGATATAGAGATATGATTACAAATGTTGAGCCTTAGTGTGGATATGCAATGATTGCATGGTTATTGACAGATTTCAGCATTGACCAAATGTCATATTCTTGTGCCACCCTTAAAGAATGCACGTTTCAATATCGGTTTTCTCTGTGACAATAGTACCAACGTGATAGTTTATACAGAAGTGATACCATGAGTCCTCGCAATTCTGTCGATAGTAATTCTGTCAGAAATCAACGAGATCCAATTGCTTGGCAATATGATCGAGTTCAAAATTATTAACAGAATTTTCCATAGTATTGTGAGCACGACAGTATTGAGACAATTCCATGACCTATATGAAACTGTCATCTTCATATCATACTAGGTGATGAGATGTTCTATTCAGATTAGTACGTTAGTAGTTGCCATGACGACGTGCTCTTATACCGGCTCGAAGGGGCAGTGTACTATCGAGGCGAATTTGTTTTTATATCGCAGGAGGATTTCCCTTTAATTTCATTATAATCATTGGAATAGGGAATAAGTGAAACAAAGCTGAACATGAATCTATATGATGGAAGAAAGCGAAATTCACTTGGATACACTCGTACACTCCAACAAATCGGATGAAGCTCACTCACTCACTCACGGCTTGGAGCAGCTTATCAAGGAACTTACACGAATTCTTGATATCAGTAATCATTCAGCCAACACACTCGACTATTTCCTCTCTAATAATTCATCACCTTACACCATAGATGTTCGAGCTCCACTTGGCAATTCTGATCACACATACCCATCTCCACAACCTGCCCATTCTTCATTCCATCAACATAGCAAGTTTATTGTCCTGTACACAGCTTCGCGGATGATAGTACCTTCCATACCGCCTTCTCCTTCAGGGCTCCTATACCAGCCAGGCAATTCAGGAATGAACGAGAGAGAAATTTTGACAACATAAATATGGACTTGGCAACAATTCTCGAATGGGGATCCAATAACTTGGTAGATTTCAATGCAAACAAAACACGAGCATGCCTTTTCTCTAGAAAAGCCGATCTCACTGTGCCCAACTTGAGCTTGTCAGGAGTAACCATACCTTTGAAGACATCCATTTCGATGCTCGGAATTACTATCAGCAATAACCTTTCTTGGGAAAATCACGTGAGATCAATTGCTAAAAGTGCATCCCAAGAACTTGGTTTTCTGTTTCGGGCCAGGAGCTATTTCACTTCCAGTCAGCTGCTTATGATCTATAAGGCACAGATTCGACCTGTCCTGGAATACTGTTTCCATATTTGGAGTGCAGCACCCAAACATACCCTGAAACTGTTGGATTCTGTCCGAAAAAGGGCAATTCGTCTCGTGGGTGATGCCTCGCTCACAAACTGACTCTGTTCTCTGGAACACCGTAGAGAATTTGGCGATCTGGCTCTATTTTATAGATATTTTCATGGACGATGCTATTCTGAAATATCAACAATTGTTCCTCCCTTGGCAGTCCCGACGAGATTAACACGTCGAGTTGAAGCTTCGCACTCCTTCACTTTGGAGACCTGCAGAACATCTCTTTCCAAAGACTCGTTCATCCAACGAACAGCAAGGCTCTGGAACACATTGCCAATGGAGGTGTTCTCCGAGGCAAATAACATCCAGAAATTCAAGAAGAAAACCAATATTGTCTGTAGGTTAATCGAGGAGGTGATACATTCATTATTCCGAATTTTTTTTAATAGAAACGAGGAGAGAAAATCCCAAAAAATTCGGAATAATGAAGAAAACCAATTCCTACCTGATTTACCTTGGTTCTCACGATGTTCTTTGAACATTACAGGAAATCCCTTTTCGTGGGAACCAGAAAATAAAAAAAATATCAAGTAACCTCAAGTCTTGTATGGCATTATAACTCAGGAGACTGGAACGCATGCTCTTCTCCAAGTTTCTTTGGCATAGAATATGCTTTGATTCTGAGAATCCTTCACAAGTGTGTCGCGAAAATCTTGGAGATCATCATGCACGCTTTGAATGGACACATACAGCGTGACCATTCTAGCTTGGCCTCTGAGATGCACAAACGATAAACAGAGATGGTTAGTGTGCGACAAAGATCCAGTACACCTTTTTAATGGGAAGTACAATCGTACTGAACTGTTCTAACCGATGTTCACTGAACCAGTTCCTCGACAATAATAAGCTCTAGCCCACTCCGCCGACTGGTCTACTGCGCATCCAATTCTCAAAGGCCAAGCTAGAATGGTCAAGCGTAGATACATCATTCCTCGAAAAGATCATCGAAATCCTAGTTCAACAAGAACTGTTCTGGAGTTGTTGCCTTGAAACAAACAGCCTACCATCAGCCAAACAAAAGATGCATCCACACGTTGAAAGTCGAATGTCCGAAATTGTCTTTTGTCAACGCACTATCGGACGCATTCTGCTCGCTCTCGAAACAATTGAGTCTAAAGATCCTGATGGAATTCCACCCATCATTCTCAAAATGTGTGACGTATGCACCAGAACTGAAGCCGATTCTGTGCAAGCTATTTACCATCTCCCGCAAGTCGGGTATTATTCCAAAAAAGGAAACGAAAGCATGTCCAACAACTATAGGCTTATTTCCCTGTTATCAGTCATCTCCAAAGTGATGGAGAAGACCATCAACATTGAGCCCATCAAATATCTGTAAACCTCAGGAATCATTAATGATAGCTGATAGACAGTATGGTTCCCGCCAAAAATCAACTAGAGATTTACTTGCCTGAGTCACCCATATATGGCAAAAAAAATTGTTCTAAAATTGTTCTATCCGTCATTCGGTTGCCCCCTTACGAGCAACCCTCAGAAGTCTTCGAGAGTCTTGTGCGAGCAAGCTTCATTAGAAGAAAATGGGGAATATTTCGCTGTGGCAATTAATAGATGAAACGAAGACATTCGACCGTGTTTGGCACCAAGCACCGTTCCATAGACTATTCCATCATACGTCTTAGCATTGCCATCAATTCCGGCGTTCGACTGGCACCAACATTGTTCCTACTTCATGTAAACGACCTATTGGAAGCAACCACTTGCCCCATCCACAGCTTTGCATACGACAGTAATATTCATACTGTGTTCTCTTCTAGAATTCCCATTTCTTTCCAGGAAACTAAGAACTTACGACGCAGGCAGGCCAACGCTGTCAATGAATATTTTGCGGGAATTACAGCCAAAACTCAAGTCTGTCTGGTACCACCATTCCCACAAAGACCACTATATCTATGCTCGGTATCACCATCAGCAATACTCTCTCATTGGAAAATCATGTCCGATCCATCGCACAAGCTGCTTCACAAAAACTCGGATTCTTTTTCCGTGCGAAAATCTACTTCACACCTCAACACCTTCTCATGATCTACAAAGCACAGATACGGCTAGTTTTAGAATACTTTTCTAATTTATGGGGTTCAGCACTCAAACATACGCTGATGTTCTTAGATTCCATCCAGAGAAGAGCCATTATCCTGGTGGGTGATGACACACCCACTCATACTTTGACCTCATTAGAACACCGTAGACAAGTTGGCGATTTTTCACTTTTCTATAGATATTTCCACGGAAATTTTTCCTCAGAAATCTCTGCTATGATTCCATCACTAGCAATACCAGTCAGGCGAACTCTACAGGCCCAGTCAGAAAATCTTTTCGTCGCAAACCTCGAATTATATCGAACAACACTCTTAAAAAAAACTTGTTCGTCTATATAGAACAGCGAACTTAAAACCACCAAAAGTTACAGTAAAAATTCTTACCTCCTTTTCCTGTCCGCTCTATATGACCCACGATATTCCACGAACACTAAAGGAATTTCCTTTCGTGCGCTCCAAGAAATAAAAAAAAAACGTGACCGAAAACAAAAAGCTCATTGGGTAAGTAACATAATATGGAAAAAAGCTGCACCAATTATTTCAATTCATAAATGTCTATAAAAATAGAAAGTTTCCATCGTTCAAGTTTTCACCCCTTGATTGGGTATGGAAGTATATTGGAGAGGAATATTGTCAGATATATTATGAATATGAGAAAATGAATATATATACAGGAATACATTGAGAACTAGCATTCTTTTTGTGATGAATATATCAACTCTTTATCGGTATATTCAACAGGTAACAACTACTTTTTGGATGTTCGACGTGGCAAATAGCCAGGAAAGTAGTTGTTTTCTGTTGAATATCCAGAATATGATGTGCATGAATATTTTTATCTGAAGGGGAATGTGAATTTTTTACTCCAGAAGGAGAATGCAAATTTTCAACTTCATAACATTCTATTTTCAGATTAAATGTGTGTGTGTTCAATAGATATAATTCAATGTTCGTCGTGGCATATAGCCAGGAGAGTAGTTGTTTTTTGTTGAATATACCGATGAAGAGTTGATATATTCATCAAAAAGAGAATGCGAATTCTCAATGTATGTCTGTATGTAAATAGAGAAAATTCTATATCCATAATATTCGTTTTTAATACGAAATTACAGTTGTCTTCTATACATATACTCTCGAGTTACGAAATATTCCCTGTCTCCATCATCGTGGGACACCCTGTAGATATATATCTCAACTATCGCATTATGATATTCTGCACATTTAAAATCCAATTTGCTAGTCAATTTTGATCTGCGGCTCACCACAATATCTCCACAATTTTTTGATAATAAAAACATTTTTATCACGAACGTTTATGAGACCATGCACAGGACTGACCGGAATGTTGTTTCTCCATGTAGGTAATTATTGAAATCAAAATATTCTTGGATTCAATTTGTGTATAGATTGGGAAGCCTCATGATGTTTCATGTCGATTTAGATATTTCTGATGAGGACTAGATATTTTCATAAAAATGAATCGTATTCATATACCTATATTACCAAACCAAATTCGATGAATTATACCATTTTCAATTATTCTCTATATTTTCAAAAAAATATGAGATGAGATGATAATAGAAATTTTAGACATAGTTATACGTTGTCATCCTATAATCGAAAGGCATAATATATCTATTTCGAAATCACCCCGTAATAAATTGAAGGACATTTCGTTTGCATAATATTACATGAGAATCATGAGATATATCCATCTGCTCATATGGAAGGTACCTATACCGAATAACATAATTTTTGGCAACACATGTTTCATGTTTGATAAATTGAACTGATATGCAAATTTAAGTACATATTTCCAAGCTTTTATGCACAGTTGGTTGGTCTATTGTCTACCAAATACTTCATCAAAGTAATTAAAACATGATAAGAACTCGAAGAGAATTCAGAGAAGATGCTATATATATAGGTAATTATTATTCAGTGAGAGAGTCAATCTTCACACACGCACCAATAATAATTATTAAATTTCGGGTTCGATATTCTTCATCGTGTTCGAGATACTTCTTTGAAAAAATAATACGAAATATGGTTATGCTTAAAATTATTCTGAATTTTACTCAAATTGCATCTCTCTATACAGGGTATTGCTTCATGACAAACTAATATTCAAGGGGGCGATTTTTGGACCCATTTCAAGAATAAAACTTTCATATGAACGTATGTCGTAAGTAGAAGTAGAATAGGCCCTGCCTGAATGGAGTACCTCAGCTTTGCATTTACATCAAAAGTTGAAGTCTGGTCTAGTTTTTCCGTTTTTTTTTTTCGAAAACGAAGCGTTCTATCGAGTATCAACAAGAGGATCTTTTTTGTACAAAATTGAATGGCCTTTCATTGGATTGTATGAAATTTGGAAATTTTCTTCCGTTGCTCACTTTTAGGTAAAATATAAACAATAATATCCCCCAAACGACGCCACTGGTAGAGAAAATGAAAATTTGTGTGCATCAGAAAATGCACCTTGATGCATAGAAAACATGAACCAAATTTGGTAAAGATGTCTACAATATTATATTAGTTATTATCAAAAAACTGATTTTTTTACAAAACTTTATCGCCCTGTATCTCAAAGGTAAGACTTTTAAGACACGCGTTCATAGGAAATGTTTATCTTAAAATGAGTCCAAGAATCACTCCCTTGAATATTAGCATGTCTTCAAGGAACACCCTGTATAATAAAAAAATTCTATATTACCTTTTGAAATTGTAATCGAGGCTGGGAATGAACAATTTCAAAATGAGAATAATTCGTTTCAAAATGGAACTGAACGTGTAAAATTACCTCTGGGGTTCGAAAATATTTATGAATATTCACGTGAAGATATTCCATATCAAGAAAAATTCATGAGGAAAAAAATTCACATGTTTCGTATTATACAATTAACTAAGCTTATACCCCATAACCTACCTATGGGATTGATTGATATGTCAAACCTAACTGAACATATCTTCACTGAAAATGGACAACATATGGCAGAGTGGAATAATATCATAGGAAAGGAAGATAACAACCAAAAGAGAAAAATCAAGGAATCCTCTTGCATTCTTCTGAACGAAGACAATTTATAGCATTGCTTCCTGTTCAGTTGATAAAGATAGAATATGGTATTCATTACTGAAAACTGAACATGAGAATGGTAGATTCAAGATCAATTGATGAAAATATCCTGTAACTCATTTGTACACTAACATCATCGCTTATCCGTATGCCAACATCATCAGTATGTCACCCTATAATATATACTTTCTTTTAAAATCTCCATTTTGAGATGAGAGAAATAGACATGATGTATTTTCAGAAACGATGAGAAATGAGTATAAGGAAATATTTTCGGCTTCCACGTCATTTCATTCTGATAATTATTATACATAATATATATTATATTATAATGATAAAATAATTAAAGGTGCCTTGCTATGAATGCTGGGACTCTGGGACATCCTTCACATTATATTGTGAAATCATAAATATGAAAAAGTAGTTTTCAAATAATCACGACTTGTTTTTCACATAAAGTGAGTGTAAGTAGGTGAACAACTTTGAAAAAGATCGAATCTTGGCAAAATGTTGGCGAGATTGTTTCCTCTTCCTGTGAAATGAAGAGAATTGACGAGACGTGAGATAATAATGCAGAGGATAGGACGACTGTCTGGCGGATTAATACAAGAAATTCGAGGTTGCCATATCGCACACTTAACTTTTTCCATAAGCATCCATAAGTATTGATGATTACCTGAAAATTCAATAAGAAAAAGTATTTTTTCTACTAGTGTTCACTTTTCCGCACTCATTTCAGTGTTGAAAGAGTCACTTTTCGCGGAAGAGTTTTTTCCGCACTCATTTTTGGAAGCGGCTAGAACTGCAAACTTGGATCTACTACCATCAAAATCCCGTCACAGGAATGAAAAGGAATATAATTTGTTTGGAAACTGGTGCCAGAATAAGGGAATCAAAAGTTTCAAAGAAGACGTTTTTTGACTTATTTCGCAGAAATTTCCAAAACATGCAAGCCAAACACTCTTTGGTCCAGGTATTCAATGTTAGAAAGTGTAATCAAACTAAAAAAAACCTCGATTTGAGCAAGTTTTTTAAGGTCACGACATATATAAAAAAACAAAACATTGGATTTAGGCCAAAAAAGGCAACAATTTTCTTGAAAGAGGAATTATTCCAGTTTATAAATGAAGCACCTGACGAAATGTATCTTCATAAAAGTATTTAATAATAAATGTTTCTTCATGTTAACACTTTTCCGCACGCTAGTAGATAAAATAGTGTACCTAACACGTGCGTAAAGTGACTTTTCCGCACGCGATTGCAGATGGCCGAACGACGCGTTAGCGTGTCACTTTCCGCACTTGTTAGGTAAACTATTATTTTCTACGGCTATAACACAAAATTGCTCTTGTTTCACTGTGTTCGATACATCAATGAGGTACTTTGTATGTCATCAATTTTACTTCCGTATCTGATATCACAATGCATTGTGTTATTATTTCAAGAAAATCTCATCGCTCATAGAATGTCCAATTGCATGAAATGACAACTCTGCCTAATAGATGAGCATTACTTGACAGGAAATCAGCCGAAGATATCGAAAATGCCGCTGTTATCTGTTACAGCCGTAGAAAAATTATAGTGTATAACTTGCACGGAATGCTAATTTCCTACTCGAATGATTGCAGCATTCGCCTGTGGCTCATGCTGCAAATTTCATTCTGGTAGGAAATCACTATCATTCCGTGCTCATTAAACAATTAATATACTATATCAGCTGAATGGCATGAAAGGGTCACTTAGCAAACTGAGATTTTAGCGAAAATGTCAACATTTTGATGACAGTTTTCGAAAAAACCTATTTATGAACTTCAAATCGGTATAAAATAAATACAAATTAATAAAAAGTTCTCAAATGTGATGCGAATTGCGCACTTTGATATGGTGAGACTAGTTAAATCGTTTCAAATTAAATAAAAATAAGAATGGTTCGTGGGACAATTGGACTGATAATAAATTTATTATATACAGAGAAAATAAATGGATGAGATTGATATGAATCGATATAAGTGGGGCAAATATCACCCCTCCACTGCTACCCCTGATGGATCTATCGTGGCACACCCCTAGAGGTTACAGTTCACTGTAAAATCCACTACTTTTCACAAAATCCTTTGTTGAATGTGGTGAGATTTGTTTGAAATTGGTAGGTTCTAAATTCGTATATGAACGTATGACCTAAACGTCCTAACTTTTCAGATACAGGGTGGTAAAGTTCTGTACCACTTCTTTTTTGAATGCCACCAGTATAGCGTTCGTATAGAATTTCACATACCTATTTTGACAGATATTGATGGTACGCCACTGATTAATCTCAAAATTGCTTTTATTCCTGAAATTCCCAATAATTTCTAAGCAAATTTGATCACAACAATTTTTTCAATCTGATGCACGGTTTTCGCCTAAAAAAATAAGAAGCTTTTCACTACATGATTATAGCTATATCGTTAATATGACAATATCACAATGCAGAGAAATAGATTTCATTTTTTAAATCAAACTTCGGAAATACAATTGATAGTTTATGAACTACGTATTCGTATTTGGTATTTTGGAATTATAACTGCTCATTGTAGTAGGCTATATTAATTTTTGGAAATTTACCACCCTGTATCTCAAAAGTTAGGACGTTTAGGTCATACGTTCATATGAAACTTTCTTCTTAGAATAAGCCCAAGAATAACCTCCTCGAATATTGACATTCAATTATGAAACACCCTGTATAATAAATACTATACTATCTCAGATATTACTAATACAAAATAGTATAATACAATTTTGTAGTGGTATTATATGATGAATGTAGTGACTGGCGCCTATTTTACTAAACGTTTGGTATTTACTACCGACTATTTCTCAGATTGTAGTATGAGTTCAGCCGTTTCGTCTTCCACACTGGATCACTGGATAAGTATAAGTATAATTTGTTGATTCTGAGAATTTGTCAGTTACCGACCACACACTGAATTTTATTGGCATTATGAAAGCATATACAGGGTGAAAATGGAAAAAGGCAAATAATGTTTATATAACGTCAACCCTCTGAATCTCAAAATCTAAGCTCCAAAACATATACAGGTTGTTATCAACTTCTCTTTCGAGTTTTGCTAGTACTCACCTATCAAATTTTCCCAATTGAAATACGAAACACCCTGTATTGACCTTGAAGGCTGAAAATCGGTATCTTCCTGATATTTTCTTAGCAGTGGCAACATAGTCGAGCAGGGACACGGCCGTGACCAGCAAAGTACCTGCAGAAAAGCGGATGGAGCCAAGATGTATCGACATAGTCCAGTAATCTGCATAATTACCAATTAAGTACCTGATCTTCGCTAATTACTCTCTCGACGTGACTACATGATTTTCTCTTCTCGAGATGGCTAATAACTGTGGCAGACGTCTTAGAAGAAGACGAGACGGGATCCCCTACTGCCCTCTAAGTCTAATTTTTCCACAAAAACTAAAAACTGCTTATAAACTAGTCATACGCGTTCGTAGCCAGACTATAATTCTAGCAGGAGTGAAAGAATACATGAAAATGGGATAGCTATTTATTTATCGCTGGATCGAAAGTATGCATTTGCTCCCTCGTTTAAGGGACCAAAGCCCCGACCAAATCTGACAATATTATCCCACGGAATTGGCTCCAACATGCTTTGTTGACGTCAATAAATCTATAAAAGTGGAATCACCAATAACAACTAGATAGCGTTGCTGGAAACAGATATTTTTCATCTCCTTTTTTGGGGGTTGGTTGTACTCTTGTACTCTGGCTATTTACCAGCAGGACGGGAACATACCCAAATTGTACGAGTAGTAAATAACTTGGTAGTGAATAGGTGTTAATTCTGGTGTACACTTTTTGAGGAAAATAATGTGTGGAATTTCATCAGGGCCGTTTTACCCTCATTCGTTTAAAGAACCAAGAAAAATGCGCCTGACAGAACGCAGAGCTGGGCAATATTTGTATTTACAAATACTTTTTAGTCTTTAAATACTTTCAGGTATTTAAATACCGAGTGTCTCTATTTTAGCTGATAATATTTATAGTTACAAATATTTGTTTGAATATATTTATAACTTGGTATTTGCAAATAGTTTTGCAAAGTATTTTTCCGTCGACCTCGTATTAACGACTAAGTTTAATGTATATGAAATCGTTCATTAATGACCCCTATTAATGAACGATTTGTCTATTAATACACGATTGTTTTATAGGCAACCAAACATACACCGCGTGCATTCATTGTATATGCTATAACTTACGGAATCTGCATTTAAATCGAAAATATGGATTTCATCGACGATTTTCCGTTAACGGGTTCGCCATTCCAAGTTTCTGACACGATATTAATCCCTGTTTTCTAACACAAGGAATTTATTTCCTATGTTGATCATTTCGACAAATGTCAAATGTGTCTAATGTCAGTAACAAGGCTACTGGGTGATTCTTAGCAGCTTCCGGATGGATGATAATTTGGCGAACCAAGTTTTCTTCATTGCAGGAGAAATGAGAAATATAGTCGACGGAAAAATTTTGTAACCAACTTGTATATAAGGCGATTAATGATCTCGAACATTAACGCACTCGCTTCGCTCGCACGTTAAAATATCTCGATCATTAATCGCCCTCATTAATACACTAGTTGGTTAAATAACTATTAATACACTCCCCGACAATAAATTTCGGACAGTGAAATTTTTAGCAAAATTGTTCGCCCTGTAACTTTCGTCATTCTCTTCCGATTTTGATGAAATTTCGACCAAAGCGTGAAATTACGTTTCGCAAAATCAGTCTGATATTTTGTTCCGAAAAACATCTATTGTCCTAATCATTATACAGGGAAAAACATAGTAACTTTTTTAACCTCAACTTCTCAACGCCCTGTGGCAAAAGTGAGCAATTAAAATCAGTTTCATTATGTTTAGTATTGAAATGTGATTCCTTTTTAACAAAATGGTTCATGAATCACGTCGATATCTTCTCTTGAAGAGAAGATGCAAGTGTTTCAAGAAAATATGGCATTTTTTATATTCATCAACAATTATTCAGAAATTACAAAAACATTAACAACTTGAAATGAAAAACAAACAACTGAAGATCAATATCGCGTATTGCCACCGCGTTTTCTTAGTACTTCCTCTATGCGACGAGGCATAGGTATACTCCCAATGCAGTTGTCGATGGCCTCTTGCGGAATATTTTCCTGTTCTTCTAGGAGGGCTGTCCGCAAATCCAGTAATGTTTTTGGGTGGCGATTGCGAACACGTCTACCCAGCATGTCCCAAACGTGCTCAATAGCATTCAGGTCGGGACTACGCGTGGGCCACTATAATCGCCGGATATTTACCTCGTCCAAGTATTCTGTCACGATTCGCGCAACATGAGGCCTGGCATTATCTTGCATTAGAATAAAGTTTTGCCCAACAAAGCTGCAAAGGGTACCACATGTTCAGCTAAACATTGTCGGATGTAACGATCAGCAGTTAAAGAACCATTTTCTATGAGCACCAGGTTCGTACGAGCATTTAATGATACTCCTACTCATAATGCTGTTAGATTGATGAGATGGTCATCACGTTGATTGGTAACACGTTATCTACCTGATCCCCTACGACGTATGTACTCACCAGTCTGACGAAACCGACTAATCGCATCTTGTACAGTACTTTTTACTGTGCCTAAGTATTCTGCAATATACTACGACCATCATCATTCAAGGCAACAGCACGTGCAACATACTCGGGTCTCATTTTCAACACACACAAAAAAAAACAGTTTATCATGGAATGGCAGAATACTGACACTTTCTTAAACAATACTTTTAATGTTACTACGCAACCAAAGACCAGTGTGAAGAATGAGTTCACGTAGGTTGTGGAATATTGTTGATAAACATCAAATATGCCATACTTTCTTGAAACCTTTGTATCTTGTCTTGAAAAGAAGATATTGACGTGAATCAAAGAACACATGTATTGAGAAGGAATCCCACTTCAATACTATACATAATGAAACTGATTTTAATTGCTCACTTTTGCCACAGAGCGTTAAGAAGTTGAGGGTAAAAAAGTTACTTCTGTTTTTCCCTGTATAATGATTAGGGCAATAGATGTTTTTCGTAAAAAAATAGGGCTGATTTTGCGAAACATAATTCTACGCTTTGGTCGAAGTTTCATCGAAATTGGAAGAGGATTACGAAAGTTACAGGGCGAACAATTTTGCTAAAAATTTCACTATCCGGAATTTATTGTCGGGGAGTGTATATCTGGAGTATTAAAATACTCAAGAAGTATTTAAAAACTCGTGAAATATTCAAATACTGTGGAAGTATTTAAATACCTAGGAGTGTGTATTTAGATTCTGACTCACGGCCATTACGGCTATGATATAATTTTCTTAAATGGAACACCCTGTGGATATTAGCTTTTCAGAATCTGATCTGATTTCAGAGACCTCCACATACAACATTCAATATTGGTGGATGGTGAATTTATTTCACCAATCTGACAATGATAATTCATTTTCAGAGACGAAGATCGAAAACCCAAAGAAATCGAATAAAAATAAATGATAATTCTGTTCAACAATATACATAGGTAATCATCATCCTTTTCTATAGATGTCAGGTTTTGACAAATTGACGCCTTTTCAGTGCAGTGCAAAGAATTATTTATTTTTTCATACTTCTCCTATGGAAACTGCCTCAATTACTCAAATCTACATCACACATGGTGATTAAAACCGTCAAAAATACTCAATACTCAATGGAAATACTGCAATACTTCGAAAATATTCAAATACTTTCAGCGTATTTGATTACTTTGGAAATACTCAAATACTTTGAAAGTATTTACATACTTTGGAAATACTCAAATACTATCAAAGTACCTATTCAAATACTGACTGTGAACTATTTAAATACTTTTGTATTTGTGATTTAATACTTTTTGGCACTTGAAAATAGTTAATATTTTCAATATCCGGAAGTATTTAATACTTTATCTAAAAACTTTCCTCAGAGTTTTTGCCCAGCTCTGAAGTATACGTTATTGAAAGACGATTTCGAGCATTCAACTTTCAAAGAGATGAATATCTGATTATCATGGCATTCCCAGAATTGATAAGCTACAAGCTTTGGTAACAATCGCCGAATATTTCGAGCAAGACAGTATCACTTGTGGTATTATGATAAAGAATGATAAGATATTCCATTATAATTATACTCATTTTGTGATTATATACCATTATAATTTATTTTTGCACATTCGCATAGTCAGCACGGTTTCCGTTATATCTCGAAATGATGCGAGATAAATAGTTTTTATATTTAAACACTTTCTATATCTCTCACGAGAATAATTATGTCATGAAAAATGACATAATATACAGGGTGTATCTAAATAACACCGAAAAAATTCAAGGGGTGATTCCTTGAGAAGAAAGTTCATATATAAAAATGTGTCTTGACTTGCTCCGTTTTTGAGATACAGAATGTTGAAGCTGAAAGTATTAATCGTTTTTTTCTATGACCCCCCTGTATGAGCTTTCATTTCAGAATTCAGTATGGATGGAGACTGAGAAAGCCCAAAAATTTCAAAATGATTCTGATTGGGGTTATTGAGTAATCTCAATGGAAGTCTTGAAAACACCAACATTAAAATTTGGAGTCAAATCGAATTTTCATTGTTTCCTCAAAAACTAAACTAGATACAGAAATCACACAGAGGATAAAAAAGTGGTTATTTCTATAGTTCAATCTACTAAAAAATATGAAACTCAGAAAAAACGGTGGCGTACAATGACATTCACCATGAATATCGATAAATTTACCGACTGTGACGCCACTGGAAATATTATTTCGAATCTTATTGCACCAGAAGAAGCTTCATATTACTATTAACATAATCACAACGTTTCATTGAAATTTATGAAAAGACAATTGAGAAATGAATAGAAAAAAGATTTCTCATGGAAATATTAGTACCCTGTATCTCGAAAACGAAGTTAGGACACATGTTTATATGAAATTTATTTCCTGAAATATCACAACCCTAATAGCACACAACGTCCTAGGGACGTCCCTATTTGGTACAATTCACGTCCGAATGTCCCGAACCAAAAATAAGTGTCCTTGGGACGTCCCATTCCGTACATCTCATGCAATGTCCGAGCAAGGACGTCCACGGAATGTCCCAGCTGGTACATCATTTCAAATGTCCTAGATATAGCATCACTTAGACGTCCCACGTGGTACATATTGTAGAATGTCCATGTAAGGACGTCCTTGGCATGTCCCTGATGGGATATGATTTTGAACGTTCCTTTAGGGACATCCATCGGCTGTATCTTGGAACTCAACATAAAACTGATGCTTTATACCGAAGGTAGGTAAGCAAAAGAATGTTTATTGGAAAGTAATATGAACATTGGGGGCCCGAAGTTTTGCTTGGGCCTTGGGGCCCAGCTAAATCAAAAATAGGTCCTGGTTCGATATATAAAATTGTGAACGATAAGGTGACATATATATTGTGTAAAATTGCTTACGTGGACACATAAGAGACTTACATGTTTGTACAACCAAAAACAACTTTTACTTTTTTGTGAATTTAGATTTTAAAATTTGGTTAAAAAAAATACACAAGTTACAATTTTCACATTCTTCCTATCGGAAAAATTCTAGACCCAGACAAATGTGCAATGATAAATGATAATGATGAGAGGGAGGAAAAGCGCCCCAATGGTCAATCAAGAAAGTTTGGAAACGCAGTTAGGTCTAGCAACCCACTTTACGTAGGTGTTACATGGTCCTTCGAGTATTTTTGATAATGTCAGTTATTCAGGCAACGACCATACCACGTTGATTTAAGTACCCAGCTCCGTCTGATCCTGGAAGTCAAGCAACGTCGGGCGCGGTCAGTACTTGGATGGGTGACCGCTTGGGAACACCGCGTGTCGTTGTCACATTTTTTGTTTTTGTATTCATTTTAAGAATCACTGAATCAGTAGCATACTCAGTACTCAGCACAATAGTAATTAGTATGCTATACCCCTCCTGGACTCAATGTGAGCTTACGTTTTATCAGTGAATATTTCACTCAATATCTTAAACAATTTTATTTTATTTTTTATTCTAATTATATTGAATGTATATAAAATTGAAGACATTTCAACTCTAATTGAAAGATGTTTTTTATGTATCGCTAGCATAATCTAACATGTCTTCGCTTCTAATTCTGAAAGATCATATTCCTTGCAGCAATAGAAATGTTTTATTTTACTATTTTAAATAAGGTCCCCTAATAGCACACAACGTCCTACGTCCTAGGGACGTCCCCATTTTGAAAAATTCACGTCCGAATGTCCCGAACCAAAAATAAGTGTCCTTGAGACGTCCCATCCCGAATGTCCCAGCTGGTACATCATTTCAAATGTCTTAGAAATAGCATCCCTTAGACGTCCCACGTGGTACATATTGTAGAATGTCCATGCAAGGACGTCCTTGGCATGTCCCTGATGGAATATGATTTTGAACCATCCATCGGATGTCCCAAGTAGTACATATTCTGGCATGACTTCAGATCTTATATAATGTCCCTTATAAATAACCATCAAAATGTCCCTGATGGTATACATTCCTTCAAATATCTCTGCACAGGCGCCCTTAATATTTCCAGGATCGTACAGTAATCGAAATGTCCCGCAGGGACATCCTTCGAATGTCCCTTAGGTATGTCCGTCGGATGTCCCAATTGGTACATGAACTGTACTCTTCCAATGTCCTAGAAATAACGTCCCATGGACGTCTCAGTCGGTACTTTCAATATGTTGTCCCTGCGAAGACGTTAACTTACACCTTGCCAACGAATGATTGCTCGTAGGCTATAAGTACTCCTTGTCAATGTCCTTCACGTAAGTCCATTGGACATCCTTGTGAAACTTTTTGGGGACCTTCTACGGACCATCAACTCAACTAGATGTCCTTATCAGTTATGCAAGATCTGGATCTAGAGGGACCCGGAAAAATTCAAATTCAAGAATAATTCGTACGTCCCTGGGACATCCTATGGACATACAATTGATATCCCTCAGCGGTGCTGATAGGTGGTCCTATGGATGTCCTAAGGATGTCCTCTGTATTGCTTGATGAGGAATACTGTAGGATTTAGGTATTCGATAGTTGTCCAGGGGTCATCCCTCAAGAACGTCCCTAGTTGGTCCTCAAGTGGGACATTTGTGCGTCCCACAAACGTCCAATGGACGTCCACGGTACCAAATTCTAACGTCCTATGGACGTCCTGAATGTCCCGACAGGACACCCTAAGGATATCCATGGGACATAAGTGTGTTATTAGGGAAGGAATCATCCCTTCAATTTTTTCGGTGTTATTCAGATACACCCTGTATCTCTAGGTTCTGTCTTCTGAAGTATATTTGTACAGAATGATTAAATCTGCAAACCCACAGATTATTCAATATACCGTTAACTACATTTAACTTCAATACTGAAAGGAATATTATCAAGCAGATTGCTGTTAACAATGGGTACCCTCTGTACCTCATTGACAAAATTTTCAACAAAATTTTCTACTAAATTCATCAATCAAGGTCTCATTCCACTCAATAATAATAGAAATCTTTTTCGCTCTATCCCTTTCCTGGGTAAAGTCCCATACGATCTAAAAAACATTTTACAACGTTCCAACGATAATATCAATTTATACCACAGATACAATTTCCCGTTTGTTAGTCAACACCAAAGACAATATTCCTCCATTACATAGATCTGATGTCTATAAAATCTCTTGTTCACACCCTAATTGTTTGGCACAATACATTGGTCAGAGTGGAAGGAGAATTCAAACTCGTGTTAATGAACATGTTGAACTGATTGATCGCTATAAAAATTCTCCCAGAGATATATACAAAACAAAAAGTTCATTTGCTAATCATATCCTATCAATTGTAATCATCACTTTGATACAAATAACGACCTTGAAGTTTTACACATTTGCCATAAGGGCACTCTTCTGAATTTATTAGAGATATTTGAAATCAATGAATTAATTGGAGATGACAACATTATTTCCTAGAATGAACAAACAAATTTTGATTGTCAAAAATTTTTCAACGCCCTCAAATTCTAACAAGGATTCTCTTGTTGGTTGGTACTCTGCCTTATCTCGAATCCTTCCTCAGTTTACCAGGTTGTATCTAGAACATTTTTTTTATAAAAAAATTTTGTTATTCATTTGAAATGTGACTCATTACGGTTCTGCTTCTTTCTCGCATCTCACCTGATATTCTTTGTTCATGCCACAGGATAGTTTTGTGTCACTTGTCAATTGAGACATACTTCACGCATCCCATGTCAAGTTAACCCGCCCCCCCTTCACCGCTCTACCACGACAGGTTAACCATGATTTTCATGATAGGCTCCATTCTAACTCTAATTACTTGGATGAACAAGTATGTTGGTACCCTCCATGAAGCCCTTTGGGCCATGGGAATTATGCCATTCATTATTTGTAACAATGTAAATTTAATTATTATATTATTGTTGCTTCCTTTTCTTCACTTCCACTTGAGTACATAATCTAAGATATAATTTTTGTAACTATAAAAAATTTTTCTTTGTTGAAATTGTCTTTTGAAAATATGCTTCTGCTGATGATGGACTATTGATAGTCCGAAACATGTTCAGACATTGATAATTGATAAATTAGTGGAGATGACTTAGTGTGCCTTGCTTATGAGTGTAAAAAAACATGTTTCGGGCTCATATAAGCCCATCATCAGCCAATGGAAAGTATCATAGTTACGAAATGAAAAAAGTAGAGTAGACATACAAATAGTATAGTTAATAACAGGGCAAACAGGGAAATATGCTCCATGATTGTCTCTGTAAAATTATATAAATTTATTATGTTATAAATTTGTCGGTTAAGGGTCGAGTTCATATTTTACAAGGGCCCACGTGCCCTTGAATTACCGAAAGGTGATAACCAAACCAAAATTAACCTGATACAGATTAATTTAATATTTTGATGCCTTCACCGCCCCGCTAGCGAATTTATTCCATGCAGTTCAAGTCTTCACACTGTACATAGTTATGGAGAATCAATTCATTCAACAGCCACTGAATGAGATAACCATCATAAAATGAAAATTATGAGGCAAAATTCTTCTCTTTCATTGTTGTTGTTTAAAATTGTTCTAAAATAAATTGTATATACAGTGTGTCCACCTTAAGGACTTACCACCCCTGTAATATTGTTATTATCTGACCGATTTCAAAAAACTTTTTTTTGTTGGATAGGTATTCGAAGTGTCCATCCAACAAGGAAGTGATTTTACTCATGAACTGTAATCGTGGCCAACTGCGACAAACTTTATTGACCCATATTTGAGAAAGTACTATTAGGGATTTTTTTTCACAAAAAACAATGATGGATTCTGAGTCACGATCACTTGAAAAACACCTTTACTGATTTTTATCATCATAAAACACAGGGTGTCCAAAAAAACGAAATATGTTTTTTTTAATAGGTGATCAGAAAATGAAGTATTGTGGTATTTTTGAGAAGAATTGATGACACATTATCATTGAGAATCACTTTGAACATATCTGTACCGATTTTCATCATTCAAAAATACGATGTGTATGAGGAAACAATTAAAAAGAAAAAGTGAGCAATATTTTTTCATCAACTCAAAAAATATATTAATTCGATTTTTCGAACACCCTGTGTTTAATGATGATGAAAATCGGTACAGGTATGTTCCAAGTGATCCTGATTAATCTTTTTATTTTGAGTGAAGAATTATCAGGATGAAAAATATTGCTTACCTATCCTTTTTAATTTTTTCCTCAGACACATTGTATATTCAAATGACGAAAATTGGTACAGGTATATTTGAAATAATCCTCAATGATAATTTGTTATTATTCCTTTCTAGAAAAACCACAGAACTACATTTGCTGATCACCTATTTGAAGAAAATGATGATTCGTTTTTTCGGACACCCTGTGTTTTATGATGATGAAAATCGGTACAGGTATATTTCACGTGGTACTGATTCAGAATCCATCATCCAGTTTCGTGGAAAAAAATCCCTAATAGAACTTTCTGGAATATGGGTCATTGAAATTTGTCGCAGTTGGCCACGATAACAGCCAAGAATTAGATCACTCTCTCGTTGGAAGGGCATTTCAAATACCTATACAACAAAAAAAAAATTTTGAAATTGGTCGGATGATAACGATTTTACAGGGGTGGTTAGTCCTTAAGGTGGACACACTGTATACCTACCTATACCTATTCATCTATGCATTCCCTATATAATTTTTGCTACTGATCTATCATCATAAAGAAGTTCGAATTGCTGAAAGTTTTGTTTTATCGTGACAAGTATTTATCAAGTATCTCAACTAATGAATAATTGGTGTACTAGATACTATGACTATTTAGTGCAGGAATTTCAGAATTCCAGTTATATTCCATGAGACCTAGTTTTCCAGGAATTATTTCTTCATGGAGATAAAATAAAATGTATAATATTCATAAAAAATGTATAGAATTTCCATGTGCATTGATGTAAATTAGTATCATTTGACATGCGGTGTTGGTATATACAGATAAAAGTGGAATGCATCATGCACACTTTTATTATATCATACCTATACACAACTCAACATTTTGACGTTGAAGTTAGATCAAAAGACAAAATGTAGAAAATTCTTTCAAATTATTGATGCAGATAATATAATATATATCGTCACCCTAGAATAGATAATAAGGTTCTATCTTCTTTTTTAACAAAATTGAGATTTTGGTATATTAGGGTTCTATCTGATGAATTCTTCATTTTGAGAGGTCAACTATCGCAGTCTGTTGGAATTAAAATGAGTTAGTCATAATGCAGAGTTCAATCTACAGCATATTTCTCTCTTAATTTGGTGTAACAACATCTTAACTATATAATTTGGTTAATCATGGTCCTATCTACACCCAGATAGAACTTTGTTCCATCAAACCAATACATATACACCCTTGTTATCCCATGCATTCCATCAACATTAAACATTCACAGTCATAGTGAGAAGTACATGAATTGAAACTGATTTTTTTTTCACCTTCATTTTTCATCAAGAACTTGAAATCAGTGAATGAAAAAAGCCATACTACATCTTAGAAGCTGGAAGTTACCGATTTCAAAGATTCCGAAAGTTGTATAAAAAAACTCGAATACAAAACTATTCCTTTAGGAGCTGGAAGTTACCGTTTTCAAAGATTTCGAAAGTTGTATCAAAAAACTCGAATACATCAGCGTATGTTTTGGTGCTGAACCCCATATGTGGGAACAGTATTCTAGAACAGGCCGTATCAGCGCTTTGTAGATCATGAGAAGCTGTTGAGGTGTAAAGTTGCTTTTCACACGGAACAAGCATCCGAGTTTTTGTGAAGCAGCTTTTGCGATGGATCTGACGTGATTATTCCATGGAAGAGTGTTGCTGATGGAAATACCGAGCATAGATATGGTGGGCTTGGTGGGTATGGTGGTGCCAGACATTACAATATCGGGCATACTGATGAGTTCCGCCTTTCTAGAGAAAATACAGGCTTGAGTTTTGGTGGCGTTGAATTCAACTAGGTTGTTGGTTCCCTCGGCTGTGATTTCAGCAAGGTCTTCATTGACAGCATTGACCTGCCTGCGCCGTGAGTTCTTAGTTTCCTGGGAAGAAATGGAAATTCTGGAAGAGAACGCAGTATGGAGGGTACTATCATCTGCAAAGCTGTGGATGGGGCAAGTTCTTACTCGCAACAGATCATTGATATAAAGAAGGAATAATGTTGGTGCCAAAATTGATCCTTGTGGAACACCGGAATTGATGCCAATGGTAAAGCCTTACAGAAGTCCAGTTGAAATAAATTAAATGTAAACGTTGAAAATTACCAGCACATACAGGGTACGAAGACAATGAAGAGGCAGACTCACTTGCCCGAGCAGGAGCAAATAAAGCTCTGAATATTCCAGAACCCTTTTGTGGTATTGCGAAAGCTATACAAAAGACAAGTACCTATCAAATTATGGATGCGAACCAAATCTCAAGAATGGTGGAACAACTCGCCAGGAATGGGACAGGCAATAGAGTTTATTAAAATATCATCGCCAACATTCACAGAATATCTACTGAGTTAGAAACGAAGTACAACTAGAATACTATAGTGGGACTTCTCACAGGGCATTGTAGGCTCAACAAACACATGAGTACGATAGGTCTTATAACTGAAGAACTGCTGTGCAGGTTCTGTCAGGAAGAGGAGGAACAGCAGTATACATACTTTGCCACTGTGAGAGCTTGTCAAGACTAAAGTTCCATACGATGGGTGAGGAAATTCCAACAGCCCAAAGTTACACAGGGAATCTGAAAGCTAGCTTATGGAGTGTCATAGAGAAGGCGGGGCTAGCCAAAGAACTAACGATTTTGAGGACAGACACAATAGATCTGAAAAGTTCGCGGTGTTCAGGCAGTTACCCCGAAGGTCCCACTCTAAATCTAATCTAATCTAAACCTTGAATATTCCACGAAAAACTCAGTAGGTCGGACATTTACAACTAAAAATAGAAACTAAGACGAACCTCATATTTTGAGGACCACAGTTTGGGTTATTTATCTTGATGCTGACATTATATTGTCGGATAATTTTTGGGCACCAGTATGAACATTCAAAATGAATCACCCTGTGCATGATAATATGTTATCCGTCTCCCCAAGACCGAGACCAAGACAGACCAACAGACCGTTTACGCGTGAGTCACTTCACATCCGCCGCATCAGAAGCCGAGAGGAACAACGAGAAGAAAGAAGAAGATTGAGTGATCTTCACAGGGGGATCTCAGTCAGCGGACCGTGCCGAGGCCTTCAGTGGACTTCTACTTTGATACTCTTTGATAATGACGCGGAGGAAGTGTCTACTATACACTAAAGGTGTACACTATACAGGCTGATTCATTAAAATCGTTGGTTAGCCGTTTTCGAAGATTGCATGATTATGGTCAACTTGTAGTATAGACTACAACTTCGTTATTTCACATGGAATACCTTCCATCTACTCACTGAATCGGAAGTAAGCATAAGCTCATCGATCAGAGCTTATAAAAGTATACTTCTCATATACAGGCTGACTGACAAAAAAACGCCCCAAGCCATAGCGCCGCTATTTATTATCCGATTTTGAAAAACAAAAAAACAAATGAAATGATATATCAGATACTACAAGGTGGAACTAACAATTTTTTTTTTAATTTCAACTCTAACGACGCCGATTGTCAAATTTTATTTTCAAATGTTAACATATATTTTTCAATTTTTTTTTCTGATAGAATTTTTTTTTTCTGAATACAGTCATGTATAACAAGTTGATTTTTGCACAAAATTAGTTGACAAAAATCAATTCTCCGCCGACAAGAAATGAGTATTTTCATTACATTGCCTATCGAGTCATTGAAGTGGCAGTAGATGTCTCAGAATCAACTATGGCCATGAGCTGTCAGTGTGACATTTGTTCCATATTTTCAAACAGCTCAAGATATTCATTCTTCAAAATAAAACGAAATATGAATAATAATCATTGACCGACATGATACAAACGTACTTTGAATGCGGTAGAAATAGTGGTCAAGCATTGCGATTATACGTTGACCGATTTCCTGACAGAGAAGTTCCAGATCGTCGTAAATTTGCTAGGCTAGAACGAAATTTGAGAAACTACGGAACACTCAAGAAACCTAAACGAAAGGAACGTCAGTTTGATGAGGATGTCGAATTTGAAGTTCTTCATAGTGTAGAAGAAAACCCAAGGACTTCTACTCGAGAAATTGCTAATAACATTGGCGTTTCGCAACAATCCGTGCAAGCAATACTCAAGAAGCACAAATTCATACCATGCGTGCCCCAAAAAGTACAAGCACTAGTAGAAAATGATCTAGATCGAAGGGAACAATTTTGCAGGCATTTTCTGAATGCGATGCAACAAGATCGAACGTTTTATAGAAAAATTATTTGGACCGACGAGTGTACATTCACTAATAATGGCATTTTCAATAGAAACAACCACCGCTATTGGAGCCAAGAAAATCCAAGAATTATCGTTCCAACGAATTTTCAAAATAGATTCAGTGTGTGGTGTGGTATTTGGATTGGTCCATTTTTTATAGATGGCGCACTAAATCAACAGAGATATCACCAATTATTGCATCAAAATATCGAACACTTTTTGGAGGAGTTGCCAGTTGCCGATCTGAACAGAATTTACTTTCAACAAGACGGAGCCCCTGCTCATAATGCTCAAATAAATGTTGATTGGTTGAATGCTACATTCGCTGAAAGATGGATAGGGACTTATGGACCAGTTCGATGGCTGCCAAGATCACCCGATCTCACGCCACTTGATTTTTGGTTGTGGGGGTATCTTAAAGATCGAGTTTATCTATCACGTCCAGAAAATTTAGAAACTCTGCAGCAGAGAATCATTGAAGTTTGTCGTGAAATACCTCCTAATTTTATCTGGAACGCAACTCATGGTGTAATAATTAGAAGGTGTGAACTATGTGTTCAACAGGGCGGGGGCCAGTTTGAGCAATACTTGTAGTTTCCTAAGATATTTTGTTTTCAAATAATCATTATTTTTCTAACATTGTAATGTCTTTTTTGTATAAGTGACGGACTCTACGTTCAATGACTCGATAGACAATGTAATGAAGAGACCCATTTCTTGTCGGCGGAGAATTGATTTTTGTCAACAAATTTTGTGCAAAAATCAACTTGTTATACATGATTGTATTCAGAAAAAAAATCTCTATCAGAAAAAAAATTGAGAAATATATGTTTCCATTCGAAAAAAAAAAGTTGACAATCGGCGTCGTTAGAGTTGGAATTTAAAAAAAAAATTGTTAGTGCCACCTTGTAGTATCTGATATATCATTACATTTGCTTCTTTGTTTTTCAAAATCGGATAATAAATAGCGGCGCTATGGCTTGGGGCGTTTTTTGTCAGTCAGCCTGTATATTTCAATTTTCATTTCAATACTGAACATATTAGTACGTTATATTTTTATATCACAATACATCATATTATTTTATCCGATTTGAGAGATGATGTCAATTCTCAGAGGATTTTCAGTTTTCATGCTCTCTTCTTGGATGTTCAACAGATATAATTCAATGTACGACGTGGCAAATAGCCAGGAAAGTAGTTGTTTTCTGATGAATATTCAGAATGATATTATGTGCATATCTTTATATCAAGGAGAATGCAAATTTTCTACTTCAGAAGATTTTGTTTTCGAATTCTTATTGTGTAACTTCAATAGATGTAGTTCAATGTTTGCCGTGGCATATATAGCCAGGAAAGTAGTTGTTTTTTGTCGAATAAACCAAGAAAGAATTGATATTTTCATCACATAGAGAATGCGTATTCTTAATGTATTTCTTTGTTTATATACAAGGTATTTTTGCAATAAGTACATAAAATTAGCACATGGATATGATACAGTCTAACGAATATTCCCATGATATCAGATTTTTTCTAACTCTTTTAATCAACAAGAAATTTAATCTCGAAAATTGAACAAAAAACAAAAAAAAAACAAGTATGCCACTTTAAAACAATTTAAATGATTGAAATCCGCGTGATTGTGCCTTCCGCATGAAAATTTGAACAGAGGTGACGTCAAAATTGCTACAGTGTGGAACTTTGGGTGGTAAAAGGATTCTAACCTCAAATTTCATTTCGATCCCTATATCTTTTTATTGGTGTCAGTCGATAGTATATATATAGAATATATATTTCTTTATGTTTTTATGTTCATAATTATATCTGAGTATATTCCTTTTTTATAAAAAAGTTATTGGCGATTGAAATTAAGTCAAATGATCTTTGTCTGAATTTTATCGTCGGATATTGTAACAGCAGAGTAGGTATATCTAGAGGTGCCAATGAATTTCAAGAATGCTGACGTTAAGCTTCTGTGAGCAAATTTCTCACACTATATAGACCACAACAGAAGATAAAACAAACATTATCTAAAACCGAGGCGAAATTCAACAAAAGCCACCACGAAAAGGATATCATCTTGTATAATGCCTAATGACATAAACACCACCTCAGAATCCTTCCGGTATCAAAGAAAACCTGTTTTCGCCCGGACATTCTCTCGCAAGTCATGCCCTCAGAAACGTTTATTCCTATTCTGCTAGGTGATAAATTACACTTCCTGCGTCCTTTGGTCCTTTCAACTGTCCCGGGTCCAGACAGCATCTGTCCCGCACCGTGTGACCAGAGGGCATCGATTTCATCAACCCCTGGAGCACCAGCGGTCCAAGCTCAGCCTCGAGGGTCAAAGGGTTGGATGGAAATCTACCTGTCCTATGTTTGCATAGTGCTTTGTATACACGGAAGTGCCTTATTATGCGCAGAGGCGCTCATTTTGCATATTTAATAGGTGCGGTATAAAGAAGGAATAAATGGTTGCATTTATCTTGGGATGCTATAATATTATGTGACTAGTTTTTTCTTTGGACTTTGTGATCATTGTTAGCTGGGTAGTGATGTAAGTGAGACGTTGATTCTCTTTAAGAGTGCAATTAATATTTGTCTTTATGATTGAGCACGTCATTATTCTCAGACATGTAGTTTTTTTCAATATTCAGTATGTCTATGATAAAATCTCAGCATTAATGAGCATTCACTCAATTGTATTGTATTTTGGCCTTTTTTTTCACCATGTTTTTAAAAACTGATCGAAATTATATGAATTACTAATGAAAATGAAATTCATCAATACCTATTTGAGGATTGTATTCATACTCTGAATACCCGGAATCTAACTTGAGCAAAATGGAAACATTTATTCATTAGATTTGACAATTCGGAATTCTGGCAAAAATCACAAGTGACTGCTACTACTAAGTACTGCATGGTACTGAAAGGTTGAAGGTGCCTTGGAGAATTATTGGGGTGAGACATAACTACGGCAGGGGGCAGTTTTTCTCCAGAGAATTTATAATGTGTTATAGTAAAAATAATTATTTATACACCAAGGTATAGTTGAGAATATCATTATCACCCGCTGAAAAAGAGAAATTGAATTATCATCATCATTCTTAATGCGAAGTCTCTCAAACTCATGAAGCATTAAGCTTCCATGTGTAATTTATTTATTTTTATTTATTTATTTTACAAGAAAAGGCAAACTCAACAGGCAAGCAAAGCTGCCCAATAAAAGAGTTGCACAAAATAACAGAAAAAATCGATTTTCTCCAATTGGAAACTGTGCGATATTTAAACAATTATTATCCTATAAATTCCTAATCTAAACCAATCTATAAGTATAAGAGTTGAATGCCATAATTAGTATAGATATATTAACCTACCAAGAATACAGTGTATGCTTTAAATGTCTTTTGAAGTAACAATAGTTATTTGAGAATAAATCCAGATTTAAAGTTTTAGTCATAACAGTATTGTATGAGTTACAACATCTATGAAGTGGTGAGTTCTGCAGAAAATTGGTTGAGCTTCTACCAACAACAAATAAAACTCGGTTATTATGCTTTGTACAATTAAAACTGAAAAATTTCATACTGTAAGGCGAATCAATGTATCCATTAAATAGTTTGTATACAAAGCAAATATCAGAATACTGTCTCCTCAGCTTGAGATTCTCTAATTTGTGAAGAATTATATTATTTTCATAGGAGAAATAGTGCCGCGTTTTATTGTACCTGAAATTTAAAGTATTTATTAATTTACGTTGGATTCTTTCTATCCTATCAATGTACGTACTATAGCATGGATTCCAAAGTACCGTTGCATAATCTAAATAGGATCTAACGATGGAGTAATTGTATAAGACAAGTACAGTGTCTGCTCGTTTGAAATTGGCGGCAACTCTAAAGATAAAGCCCAAATCTCTGAGAGCCCGCTGAACAATATTATCAATATGCTCATCAAAAGTAAGTTTACTATCAAGGATCATACCTAAGTCTCTAATTGAAGTTACATCTTGAAGGTCCTGCCCGTTGAGAGTCAAGTTAGCTTGTAGTGGATTCCTACTGCGGGTAAAGAGAATTTTATGACATTTTTGTAAATTCAGGTGTAGTCGGTTGACAATCAACAAATCTGTTTAGATCATTTTGGAGAAGACTGTAGTCTTCAATAGAAGTGATCTTTTTGTATATTTCAAGGTCATCAACATACAGTTGTGTTTCTGTATTTTCAAAACATGAACTTATATCATTAAGAAAAATGTTGAAGAGAAGCGGACCTAGATGGGAACCTTGTGGTACGCCTGAAGTTACTGGTAAAGACTCTGACCTGCAGCTTTTAATTACTACAAATTGGAACAGACCACAGCCTTGACACAGCCTTGGGTATTCTCCGATAAGCGAAGTTTCCTAGAGGATTCACCGAAACAAGCCAAACATTCAAAACAAAATAACGTAATCCGCAGTCGGCGATCGAACCCGAAATTGCTATATTTACCATTTCGTGTGATCCCAGGAAACACAAGCATCCTTGGGATGTTGACTCGCTAGGTAACAACCCTAACAACACGAGTACATCCTAGGGACTTCCCAGAGGCTTCCCTAATTTCAAACTGGGACATCCCAGGTATATCCTTTTTGGGACAAAGTAAATACTAGGGTCGTCCCAGGGACATCCGCTCTCAGACAAAAAGGACATCTAAGGGATTTCCCTTCTGGTACGTCACTGGGATGTACCGAGTACGAAGAAGGGATATCCCCAAGTCGTCCCAAGGATATCCATCGGCTAATATGCCTTCTGAAGATTCATGTATTGAATAGATTTGTAAACAGGACTAAACTATACAGAAACCTGAATATATAGAAGTTTGTTAGGATTCGGGTATAATTATTATCATTCTTGGGTGTTTAAAAATGAGGGGCATTATGCATTTACGATTTCTGTGTGCGAAAAATAGTCATTTCTTGAGAAGTTTCGAGACTATATTCTTTATTTTCATTACAATTATTTTCCGGAAGAAATACATTTTCGAAAAAATTCTCAATATTTTGATGAAATTCAATGACTTTTTGATGTGAATGGATATCAGATATTCCAGGGAAACAAGAGCAATTTTGTGTTATAACCGTAGAAAAATTTATTTTCCGTGCGTTAACGTCTACATGGAAGTGTACGTATAATGATTACTTCAATTATCTAATATCTGAACACAACAACTATATTTCCATTTCACAGAATAATCAATCTCAAATGTCCCTCTCACATCACAGGATACAAAAACGAATAAATAAATAAAATAAATCATAGTAGAAAGCATCAACTTGAGTGTGGAAACTATACAACGAAAATTTTCAACCAATCAGATGCTTTATCTCGACATTGTTATTATGGTAACCAGCTAATGTTTTGGAAATGTTTCATCTACATAAGCATGTAGACGTAAAATTTATCAGTGTTATTTTTCTAGCACATGAAAGCTATCATAAAATTAGACAAAATTGAAATAAATTTGACAATATATTTCATTTTCCGGAAACCTAATAGTAAGAGAATCATATAAATTATTGAATCAATTATTTTCATGTAATAATCTATATGATACTATGAATTTAATTTTACTAGGATACAGGGAGAGTAAATATTCACCTAATGTTTCCCTCTTGAATATAATTCCAGTATAAAATTTTCTTACCGAATTGCGGGAGATTTTTTTCGTATATATGAATTTTTGAATAGAATTATCCCTCTCCGTTATGCAAATCGTGATAATTCTCGAAAAATTCATGAATTCAAAATTTTTCGGCAATAACTCATTCCCTAGGGAGAATGAGTGAAAATACGTCTCCAAGTCCAAGAGCTCTAACAGGGTGTTCCTCAATGATACGCTGATATTCAAGGGGCCGATTCTTCGACCCATTTCAAGAATAAAACTTTACATGAACGTATGTCGTAAACGTCCTAACTTTTGAGATACAGGGTGTCAATGTTGAAAATATGCATGGATTATTGGCAAAATTCAGTCTGCTATGTAGGTACCTGAATCGGTATACGAATTTCAAAATATCACATACGGTGACTATCCAGTAATGGATGTTCTGAATGGACTACTCAAACATCAAAATTTGAAGTCTGGTCTCGTTTTTCCGTATTTTCTCGAAAACGATGCGGTTTTTCGAGTATCAACAGAAGGATCTTTTTTGTACATAATTAAATATACTTTCATAGCATTGTATGAAATTTGAAAATTTTCCGTCGTTGCTCACTTTTAGGTGAAATATAAACAATAATTTTCCCGTAACGATGCCACTGGTAGAGAAAATGAAAATTTTTGTACATCAGAAAATGCACCTTGATGTGTAAAAGAAGTGTACCAAATTTCAAAAAGATGTATACGACATTGTCTCAGTTGTCATCAAAATACTGAATATTTTTCCAAACTTCATCACCGATTATTTCAAAAGTTAAGACTTTTAGGAAATATGTTCATGAAAAGTTGTCTTCTTAAAATCAGTCAGAGAATCACCCCCTCGAATATTAGTATGTCTTTAAGAAACACCCTGTATATAACAGCCGTTCACTTTCTCGCATATCAGCAAACTCTACATGAGCTTGTATCTACTTCCACCTTTTGTAGGGTGGTCTTCTCGATGAAATGTTTAGTTTTCGAGTTACGGGCAAAAAACTGAAAAAAGTGCGAAAATTTCGTTGTTTTTTGCGAATAGAAAGAAATTTTGTTTGCAAACTTCAAAAACGCAGAAAAATCGACTAAGTACTTGATTTTTTCCACGAGATGATTCTCATCGTTACCGTTTAACTGAGCTACTAAAGGCATATATACAGGGTGTCCCATAAGTCATTGATCAAAAGAAGTGGGGTGGTAGGGAGGTTGATTTCCAATCAAACTAACCATATATGTGGTTATCTAATTGTTCATAAATCATGAAAATCATCCATTTTCTCAAAGTGGTCCACAGTATTTTCAAGAAGAAAAAAAACTAGGGGCTCAAAGTCGGTCGACCACACTTCATATAATAGTAGTAACTAACATTTTACATATGTAACCGGTTTCGGTGCTACGGCCATCATCAGACAAATACTAAGTACCGAACAATACAATTTAAACAAAACATCACTGAATAATTAACAATCATGCCATGGGTTGAGACACGGGTAATAAGTTGATGTAAAATGTTAGTTACTACTATTATATGAAGTGTGGTCGACCGACTTTGAGCCCCTAGTTTTTTTCTTCTTGATAATTGTTCATGGTTCGAAAGTTATTAGTTTTCTTCATTTCTATGAAAAAAAATCAACTGCAATAAAACTATGTTACATTTGTGATTTTTTTCATCAATTTTCTACCACGTGGATGCACGTTTCCCCTAGAAATAATTTCAGACATGTTCTCCTTGAGTTTTGTTTATTGAAATATTCAAGTTGAATTTCAAATGCAGCTGGCAGATTTAAAAACTACCCCACAAAGATAACTAGTAATTAGAAAAAGTTGCCCATTTAATACAGATTCCATGGTATAACATATGGGGTTATTCAAAACAGCCTTTTTGTTACTTATTATGTTCAAATGGGTAGCATTTTTCAGAAAAAATTGACAATTCTTGAACCATCATCAATTTGATCACCACATACCACCCCCACTTCTTTTGATACATGACTTATGGGACACCCTGTATAGGTAGGTATTCATCTCTACAGTTATTATGGGTCAAAAATTGTGGTCAATTTTCCTGATTTCAACAGTACATAAAAAATCATGGTAGGTATTTCTACATATAGTTTTTTATTTAATAAATTTGTGTATTGCTACTTCAAAGTTGGGAACCAACTCCCCAGAAGTCGAAACGTGTGCGGGGTTAGGAAGAGCGGGACCTACAGCTTATAGTGGAATCCGAACCACTACTAGGGCATCGAGGTGCTGCCAGGATTACAACCATGAATCACACATTTCAAGGAAAAAATGCCGATAGCTGGATTCGAACCGACAGTACCGCAGCATCGTGAACGGCCATGTAGCGAATTTTAGCGCATAGCCAAACTCGGCCATATTTTTTATACAAACGTCAAAAAATGACAAGGTTCGCGCATTGATAACAAATTGCGAAGTGACACTTTCTTTCAGTTTCCTACGTTACCATGATACCTTGCACAAAACAATGCGCGAAGTAAAACAGTGCGCTAAGTACCTACTTCGAGACCTACTTCGCGCATTGTAAAATATATGTGATATTTATATTCCAACTTTAGGTTGCTCAATCGAGCAAACATCCACGAAATCATTTATTTCTGAATGTTCAACAATAACTTTGTTTTATCTCTTGGAGCGCACGAAAAATAATTCCTATTATGTTCGTTAAGCCAGTTCAACACTATTTTTTATATTAAGCTAAGCATATTCTTACTTTAGCACTATATTTTTCGACGTTTATAGAGAAAATGTTGTTTTCCACTCGAGCGCGAAATACTTTGGGCATCTCGACTATTTTTTTAACTCGGCTACGCCTCGTTGAAAAAATCAGATCTCGATCACCAAAGTAGCATGTCGCGCTCTAGATACAAAAATAACATATATAATTTCTATTTACTATTGACAAAAAATTAAAATCCTTTTCTATACACTGATAAAAAATGCAGTATTTGAATGTTCGGAAATATTTTTGCAATCCATTTAGTTTTTTAATGTAAAACTAACACTCGGAAGAGGAAGTGTTTACTACTGTTGATTAGTGATTATTGAACTTTAAAAAAAAAACCAAACCTCAATGACGCAGTTCCAGTTCATAATCAGCTCTACTTTTCCTTCTGTGTCGCCACTGAAATCAACACGATGCCTCTTATCAGAAAAAACAAAGTTACCCAGTTTATAGGAAATTGGAAATAAGAAATTTCGAGATATTAATAAAATATGTTTTCTCTTCAAAAGCTTACATTATTCATAAGACTTTTTCCTCATTTCGATGAGTAAGTATAGCTACTGTGACCAATTGAAGTTAACAACGGAAACACCGTGTACATAATATTATAAGAATTGAAAATTAGATTTTCTACAAGCGTGCGTGATTCACCCTATACCCTCACGCGATTTAGTTTGGGAAGTGTCATTTTCCCGCAACATTGCGGGAAAAACATAGATATGATAAATATGGCAAAATAAAAGTGGAAGGTGATGGAATATGAGAGTTTGAGTTTGTTTGATGCAGTATTAAGTACGTATCGTATGTTCAGTATCATCCATCAAATTGCACTATTTATTGTGAAAAATCGCGTCGTTCGTGTCAACGGCAGTCACGTGCGGGAAAGAATCACTTTCCGCACTTGTTAGGAAGATTACTTCTATACTATACTATGTATGATAAATTGATATTTATTATCATTCAGGATGTGGAAAGAAATTCTGAATTGAGAATACCTAATCACGAATCTGCGATTGAGGTCTATGAAAATAACAAGTTTCCATCGTTCAATTTTGAACCTTGGAATGAGAAGGAATATTCTCAGATATATTCATGAACACAAAAAAATGGATATATATACAGAGTGGGCCTTTGAAAACGAAACAGAGGCTCTGTAGGTCGCCAAAACCGGATTATGAAAAGAATCTGAAACACGTCATCTACATTTTCGAGGGGGACATCGTCCTACAATATTTTCAGCCCTGCGGCATTGCCGCTGCTAACGAAAAGAAGCAACAACTTTGTTATTTCAAATGGAACACCTTGTATTTTATTGCATTTTTAGATTCTCCCCGAAAATCTGATTTCATCAATGCATCACACTTGGGGTCTAGCTGTAATGGTTTCAGGGATATAAAGTGTTCAAAATCGAGATTTTTCAACTTTAACATTTTTTTGTGTCGAAACTAATCATTATTGGTCAAAACGACTCCCATGTCCCTATCTCAACTTGTGATTCACTATCTACTAACATTTAATTGGAACAGATACAGGGTGATCAGAATTCTGAATCTTGAACCACCCTGTATTTGTTTCAAATAAATGTCAGTAGATAGTAAATCACAAGTTGAGATAGGGACATGAGAGCCGTTTTGACCAATAATGAATAGTTCCGACACAAAAAAATTTTAAAGTTGAAAAATCTCGATTTTGAACACTTTATATATATCCCTGAAACCATTACAGCTAGGCCCCAAGTGTGACGCATTGATGAATTCAGCTCTTCGGAGAGAATCTAAGAATGCAATAAAATATAAGGTGTTCCATTTGAAATAACAAAGTTGTTGCTTCTTTTCTTTAGAAGCGGCAACGCCGCAGGGCTGAACATATTTTAGAAAGATGTCCCCCTCGAAAATGTAGTTGACCTGTTTCAGTTTTTCCTACAGAGCCTCTGTTTCATTTTCAAAGGCCCACTCTGTATAAAGAAATACATTGAGAATTCGCAATCTCCATATATGATGAAAATATTAATTCCTTTCTCTCTCGGTTTATTCAACAGAAAACAACTACTTTCCTGGCCATATGCCACGACGAACATTGAATTACATCTATTGAACACACCCGATAAGAATTTGAAAACAAAATCTTCTAAAGTAGAGCATTTGCAATCTCCTTCATGTGAAGATGTGCACATAATATCATTCTGAATATTCAACAGAAAACAACTACTTTCCTGGCTATTTGCCTCGTCGAACATTGAAATTATATCTGTTGAATATTCAATAAGAGAGCATGAAAAATCAAAATCCTCTGAAATTGAGAAATTTCGATATGTACCACGTGGGACGCCTAAGGGATGCTATTTCTAGGAATAGAATAATATGATGTATTTTGCTATAAAAATATAACTTCAGTATTGAAAAGGAAATTGAAATGTATAGGAGAAGTATATTTGTATGAATTCTGATCTTGATGAGCTTGGAACTCAATGTTCGACGTGGCAAATAGCCTGGAAAGTTTTTGTATAAATGACGATAACTCCGTTGTTATCAACACAAAACTATTACTGCGACATATCATCTGTAAGAGAAAAAAAAGTTATTTGTAACTAAGTCATAGTGAGCTATGACCTACATTTGAAAAACTAAAGTTGGTGCTGATATCTCAAATTCTAGAAGAATTGGTATAAATTTCATATTTTTTTCGAAATCACTCTGAAAAACTGCCATGAGAATGTAAAATTCCTATTTGAATATTTTCATAAATAAAGAAGTTACGGAGGAGACATGAAAATGATCAAAATCTGTTTTTTGCGTATAAAACAAAAACGAATAGATTTTATCAAGATATTTTTTCACATTATAGTTGGCCTTGAGAAACTCCACATTTGGTGTCATTTAACCGACCTCGTATCTCTCACCGTTGAAAAGATACCCATGGTGAGCATGGTAAGTGGGACACACTGTATATCACTTTTTTTGTATTCATAAATATATCTGAGAATATTCCTTTTGAATATGTATATCATGTTTATGGTGTTTTTGTGATATACATTCCTGAAGTCACTGGAATAAACAAAATCATGTTGAGGTGATGAGGTGACTTGTGGCTGACCAATGTCTCGTCTCCCTCTTGTATCAAGTCGAAAATCTGCATTCAATTTAGGAGAACAAACAAAAGTACTCCGCGGCACTTCCTGCTTCCACCGCCACAAAAAAATGTATCTGTGAAGTTGATCCAAGGCATGAGAAGACTTTTAACGCTCGCCCTGCGGCCATCGTAGTCAGCAGAATCGGCTTGAGGGGGAAACAATAGAGGATTGAGCACCATTAATAGTTATTTATATATCAAGGGGGCGAAGGTATCCATTTCCCCCGTGTGTGAAGTTTGATAGCCTCTAAAATGGACCATTTTCGAGATACAGGGTGTTGAAATAAAAAAAATTGTTTCTTGTGAATATTTCTGGAACCGTTTATCGTGAGCATTCTCTACTCATAAAAGCTATGTTTTTTGCAAAATTATTTTTTTCTACAAACGCTTAACAAAGTAGCCTTTGACGCTTTCAAACTCCAGCACAAAGTTGACGTTTTCCCAGAAATGTCATTCTTTGACAGCATTTGCGCTCGTGAGCGGAAATATTGAAAAAACGCTCGCACATCTCTGAAACCTATACTTATCTATTCTTGAAAACCCCCAATTCTTTCATGATGGAAAATAGTGACAGTGAATCATCAAACACACCTTCTGATATATCAGAAAGCGCAAGAGTTTGCATCTCTTACCGGAGAAATCAAGAAAGAAATATGAATTACAATATGATACATTCATAAATTGGTGTCACTCCGAGATGGTGAATATGTGTTCAGAAAACGTTTTACTGGCATATTTTGGTGAAAAATCGAAGACTTTGAAGTCATCAATTCATTGGTCTATATATTCGATGGTACGTATACATGCTTGAATGTTGAAGATAATATCGGAATCAATAAGTATCTGAAACTTATCGCATTCCTCAAGAAACAATCTATTGGATATAAATCGAGAAAAATCCAGAGAAGCTCCCGATGAAGCATATCTGTTGAAAACGATGAATTATACTTTATATTTAAACTCTTCGTTGTCATCAGAAAGACAGTGTATCTTTATTTTATTGCATCAATGAGTAATGTTCAATTTGATTGCAGAGTTTATCATACTATGGCTCAGAGGTCTGAAGCTCAGGTTGCCACGCTGGTGGTCCAGTTTCAATTCTCGGTAGGCCCGACATATTTTTTCTGGCTTGTCAGTTATTTCAATTTTTTTTTTTGTTTCCTTTGGACATATGGGATAATATGGATAAGAACTTTTTCAACTATTTCAATCGCTCATACTTTCAGGGTAGTTATTTCCAAAATCTGCGTTAGTAGAAAAAATCTTGTGTGTGTTTCGAGCACAAAGTGTTATTGCCGTTCTCCAAAGATTACCGCGCTCCGCTCCGCATCGCGCGGTAACTTTCTTTGTCAAGCGGCAATCTATCACTTTGCGCTCTAAATACACAAATAGCTATTTCAAGTCATTATTGCTGAAGATTTTAATGGGGTAGTGAGTGTTTTGGTCCCCAACTTCTACGCCACTGAAAAAAGTACAGTTTTGAGCCTTCCATTTGAACCGCCAATGTTTTCAACACAAAAAAGGTATACTTGGCCATAAGCTCATAAGTTTACCGTTTCCGAGAAATATCAACTTTTTGGTTGAAGAGCATGGTCAATTCTTTTAAATATTCTTTTTGATGCGTGCGTTGAAGCTAACGGCGGACATTTCCAACAATCAATTGAGTATGATTTGTTTTTTTTTTAATTCTGCACTTATAAAGTTGATGTTTGGTTTTGTTACTTGTTCTAACGTTAAAATAAATGTTGTGTGATCAGTAAAATCACATGAAAAATGTTTTTTCTCGAAAACGGAAACTTTAGAGGTTATGACCTGGAGTACCTTCTTTGTATAGAGAACATTGGCGGTTCAAATGGATGGCAATTTTCCAGAGGTTCAGAACGAACCCTACAACTTTTGCATTCAAAGTTTTTCTCTATCTTCAATTATAAACCCTGTAGAAGCTGTTTAAATATACGGAATGACCCTGTACACTGTGTCCAAGATAAGGAGGGCCACCATATGATTATCTCTGAAACAACGAGAAATATAGCTTTGGTTGAATGGGAGTGAGTGAAGGACCAACAAAATTACTTTCATAAATCTCTGATATGACTTTTCGTTTTCGAGTTATTTCCAAGAAACCGAATATCCGGATTTTCAATTTCATTTTTCCCTGGCGATAATAATGAAGGTATGACAAAACTGAAGAAGCATCTTGATGACAACCTTTTATGCCATTCAATTTGGCATCATCGATTTTCTGATCCAAAGTTTCGTATTTGAGCAACCATCATCAACTCTGGTATTATCAACGATAGGCAATATGGCTTCCGTCATCAAAGATGAACTATCTATTGAAAAATATGGTGAAACCATTGCCGTGGCACTTGATATCTCCAAGGTATTTGATCGGTCTGGCACCACGGACTCCTCGCCAAGCTTCCATCTTATTGCTTGCCTCCCCAGCTATATGTTCTCTGCTAGGTAGTTTCCTCTCAAACTGGTCTCTCTATGTAGTGGTCGACGGGGTTTCATCTGACTCTCTTATCATAAATGCTGGTGTTCCGCAAGGATCTATCCTAGCATCAACACTATTTCTACTCCATATCAACGATTTGTTGGAAGCAACTTCATTTCCAGTACACAGCTTCGCGGATGATAGTACCCTTCATACCGCCTTCTCTTCCAGGGCTCCAATTCCAGCCAGGCAAATCAGAAACGAACGAGGGAGAAATGTTGACAACATAAATATGGACTTGGCAACAATCCTCGAATGGGGATCCAATAACTTGGTAGATTTCAATGCATCCGATTCCACTGTGCCCAACATAAGCTTGTCAGGAGTAACCATACCTTTGAAGACATCCATTTCGATGCTTGGCATTACTATCAGCAATAACCTTTCTTGGGAATATCACGTGAGATCAATTGCTAAAAGTGCATCCCAAAAACTTGGTTTTCTGTTTCGGGCCAGGAGCTATTTCACTTCCAGTCAGCTGCTTATGATCGATAAGGCACAGATCCGACCTGTTCTGGAATACACATATTTGGAGTGCAGCACCCAAACATACCCTGAAACTGTTGGATTCTGTCCAAAAAAAGGACAATTCGTCTCGTGGGTGATGCCTCGCTCACAAACTCACTCACTTCTCAGAAACACCGTAGAAAAGTTGGCGATCTGGCTTTATTTCACAGATTTTTTCATGGACGATGCTCTTCTGAAGTATCCACAATTGTTCCTCCCTTGGCAGTCCCCGCGAGATTAACCCGTCGAGTTGAGGCTTCGCACCCCTTCGTGGTCACTTTGGAGACCTGCAGAACATCTCTTCCCAAAGACTCGTTCATCCATCGAACAGCGAGGCTCTGGAACACATTGCCAAGGGAGGTGTTCCCCGAGGCATATAACCTCCAGAAATTCAAGAAGAACACCAATTCCTACCTCATTTCCCTTGGTTCTCGCGATGTTCTCTGAATATTACAGGATATCCCTTTTCGTGGGAACCAGAACATAATAGCACACAACGTCCTAGGGACGTCCCTATTTGGTGCAATTCACGTCCGAAGGTCCCGAACCAAAAATAAGTGTCCTTGGGACGTCCCATCCCGTACATCTCATGCAATGTCCGAGCAAGGACGTCCACGAAATGTCCAAGCTGGTACATTATTTCAAATGTCCTAGAAAAAGCATTCCTCAGACGTACCACGTGGTACATATTGTAAAATTTCCATGCAAGGACGTCCTTGGCATGTCCCTGAAGGGATATGATTTCAAACGTTCCTTTAGGAACATCCATCGGATGTCCTGAGTAGTAGATATTCTGACATGACTTCAGATCTTATATAATGTCCCTTCTAGACAACCATGAAATGTCCCTGATGGTACATTCCTTCAAATATCTCTGCATAGACGCCCTCAATTTTTCCAGGATCGTATAACAATCGAAATGTCCGTTAGGCACATCCTTCGAATGTCCCTTAGGGATATCCGTCGGATGTCCCAATTGGTACATGAACTGTACTCTTCCAATGTCCTAGAAATAACGTCCTATGGACGTCCCAGTCGGTACTTTCAATATGTTGTCCCTGCGAGGACGTTAACTTACACCTCGCCGACGAATAATTGCTCGTAGGCTATAAGTACTCCTAGTCAATGTCCTTCACGTAAGTCCATTCAACATCCTTGGGATACTTTTTGGGGACCTTCTACGGACCATCAACTCAACTGGATGTCCTAATCAGCTATGCAAGATCTGGTCCTAGAGGGACCCAGGAAAATTCAAATTCAAGAATAATTCGTACGTCCCTGGGACATCCTATGGACATCCAATTTATATCCCTCAGCGTTGCTGATAGGTTGTCCTATGGATGTCTTAAGGATGTCCTAAGGATGTCCTAAGGATGTCCTCTGTAGTGCTTGGATGAGGAATACTGTAGGGTTTAGGTATTCGATAGTTCGACATCCCTCATGGACATCCCTAGTTGGTCCCAAGTGGGACATTTGTGCGTCCCACAGACGTCCAATGGACGTCCACGGTACCAAATTCGAACGTCCTATGGATGTCCCGACAGGACGTCCTAAGGATATCCATGGGACATAAGTGTGTTATTAGGGATATATTTTGATATCAGATTCGAATAGCTCTATCTACTTCTGATTTCGACGATACGTCATATATTTTAGTTTTGATGCGTTTTCGATCTTATCAAGTAATTTTTCAAATAGAGACCTGAATTCTTCATGATTCCGTGAAAAAAGGTTAATTGTTCAAATTCACTATTCCACAATGCTATGGGCGGCCAAATGGCCGCGGCCGACCCTGATAGCGGCGGTCGCGGGTAAACGAGTGGAATCGGAAGTCATATGTAAGGAAATGGCCTCAACGGACGTTCAGATCAGCTCAGGTGTGTCCCGCGCCCATATCTCTTCGATGTGTTTAAGTGTATATAGGTACCCATGGTACCCACCAAGTCCAGCAGTGGCGGATGCTAGTACCTTTTACGAAGAACCCATTGTGTGCCTGAAATTAACATTAAAAAACAGAAGGTCAACAATGAAGACAATAATGGATGATTCAATCTTTCAACTTTACTTTTGATGGAGAAATAAGGAAGACCAATCACACCAGCCGAATTTACGACTTTATATCGATCTTTCCATGTATAAGTATTAATGTAATTCGTCATTATGTATCATCAGTATAATATAATTTTTAAAATAATCAAAGTCGGCACCTTTCAGGAAAGTGGCGGATACAGTGACAGCAAGAACTCACTACCACGCCGGTAGGCCTTTTCATATTATTATACTTATTATATTCATTGTCCATATGCAAATGGAGAATTCACAAGGAATAAATTATAGATTCGATTTTTTCAAAGTAAGAGTTATCTGGTGTACAGTCGTATTCAATGAAAAAGCGTACAAGTACACTCAGTTCCAAAAAAAGTAGGCCGATTGTTTTTTATTTGTTGGTAGGTAATGCATTCGTCTTAAAAAAAATAAAGGGGTGAAAATTTTTTCAAAGCCTCCTTGATGGTGGTGGACTAACTCGAACCATGATGTATTCTTAATTTTTTACTCACCCTGTGTGTTAATTGAGTAATGGTATACAGAGTGCTTGCACCCTATACGAAAGAGGCTTCTTTTGCGAGCATTTTTTTTTATTCATTGATTTATCTCTAGAATTTTCCGAATTACAGCTTTTTTGCTGATACCTTACGCTTATCCCACAAATTAAATTTATTGAAGGATCAGAGTACTCAAAATTGATTAGGTTGTACTCAGGTAGGATCATATTGTCGTTGTGCCATCAATTAAGTGTTTTGTTTTATTGACTAAAATTACATAAAATGCCTCAAATAAATCCTGAACAAGTAGCAAGATTAGTTGCGTTAGTAAACGATGGGCGTAGTAAACGTTACGCCACTCGTGCAGTGGGAGTTCATGAAGCAACTGCTCGTAGAGCAATCCGCAAGTACGAACAAACAGGAAGCACCGCTCGGAGGGTCGGTTCTGGTCGCCCCCGAAAAACTTCTCCAAAAGAGATGATCGCTTCTTGAGATTGCGGATTTTACGGAATCGATCAAATACTGCGGTAAATGTTCAGCAAGATCTTCGCCAAATACGTGATGTTGCAGTAAATAAGCAGACAGTATGTAGACGTCTAAAAGAAGTTAATTTTGAAGCTCGGCGACCTGCAAAAGGTCCCAAATTATTGCCCGAACATCGTGCTGCTAGAAGAAATTTTGTTGAAAATTTTGGACAGTGGAATATTCCTGAATGGTCGAATGTCTTGTTTACGGATGAGTCAAGGTTTTGCCTTAACATGGTGGATGGAAGAAAAAGAGTGTGGAGAAGAACTGGTGAACGGTTTAATCAAAATTTAATAACAGAATGCGAAAGTTTTAATGGTGGGTCCGTTATGGTATGGGGAGAGATTTCAATGAATGGAAAGACACCCCTTCATGTTTTTCCGTTGAGGCAGTCGATGAATGCCCAAATTTACATTGACATTTTAGAGCAGTATGTCTTATATTGCAGAGTTAGTGGGCAATAATTTTATATTGATGCAGAATAATGCCCGACCACACACCGCAGCAATAGTGCGAAACTTCTTAGAAGCTACTGGTATTGCCACAGTACAATGGCCTGTGAGAAGCCCCGATATGAATCCTATAGAACATTTGTGGGATGAATTTGGGAGAAGGGTACGTTCTCGCGAGAGGTCTCCGGAAAGTCTCGCAGAAATGGCAGATGCATTAGTGGAAGAATGGGATCGTATACCAATGGAAACGATAAGCAACTTAATTTCCAGTATATGCCTCGTAGATTAGAAGTTCTTAGAGTTGATAGAGGAGGCAATACACGGTATTAAGCAGTCATCCCAATTTGTAATTTTTTGTTTAATCAAAATGTTTTTTTAAAATTATTAGTATCAGTTTATTTCATTAGAAAATTGTTTCTCGATAAATTCAGGAAGTTGGTAATCTGCAAGGATTCAGCAAAAAAAGCTGTAATTCGGAAAATTTTAGAGATAAATCAATGAATAAAAAAACAAAATGCTTTTTCGTATAGGGTGTAAGCACTTTCTATGTCATTACTCAATTAACACACAGGGTGAGTCAAAAATTAAGAATAAATCATGGTTCGAGTTATTCCACCACCATCAAGGAGGCTTTGAAAAAATGTTCACCTCTTTATTTATTTTTCATGGACAAATGCATTAGCTACCAACAAATGAAAAAAAATAAAAATCGACCTACTATTTTTTGTTTTTGTTTTTTAAGAAGATAGGTCAAATATCAAGTGCGTAACTTTTTTTGGAACTGAGTGTATATTACCGAGAAAAATTAGAACGGGCTATCGGGAATGATTGTTTACCAAATGTTAACAGTAAAGTTGTCATAGGTTCTTGAAAACACAAAGCTTTGCCTGAACCAGTTTTACACAACTCGACGGTAAAAATTCCTATTGAGTGAAGTTTCTTGTCAAAATAGATATGTATAACTATAAGTTTCATTTGAAGTCAAATTTTGTGAAACTCCAGTTAACATTGTGTACATGATTTATTACATTATTAAATTCTTCACACTGCTGATACGCATTTTCTATCAGTATAATTGAAAGGGTTGCTATAAAATGGTTACACAGTAATCCGGTGTTCACCTGGATTGGCACAATCATAGGTTGTTCGAAATCGAGATTTTTCAGTGTCAATACTGATGGGTGATCAGAATTTAAACCACTCTGCATTTGTTCCAAGTGAATGTCAGTAGATAGTAAATCGAAAGTAAAGATGGGGACATGAAAGTCGTTTTGACCGATAATAAATAGTTTCGACACAAAAAAATCATAAAAGTTGAAAAATCTCGATTTTGAACACCCTATATCCTTGTAATCATTCCCGATAGACCCTAAGTGTGATGAATTATTGATGAAATCAGCTCTTCAGGGACAATTCATAAATGCAATGAAATATAGGGTATTCCATTTCAAACATCAAAGTTGCTACTACTTTCTGATAGAAGTGGCACATTGACGAAAATATTTTGGGTCGATAGAGAATGTCCGATGCTCTCCATCGAATTTCCCAAATGATTTGGTGTCTAGTCAGAAACGTCTAATGTGCCTTCCACCGTGAATCAGCCTGTATATACAGGGGAAAGAAGCTTCTTCATCTTTTTCATAGAACTCCTTTGACATCTTCCAGTTCTCAAATAGGGTGATTAAGGGTGGATCGTTCAATTTGAAGGTTTTTTGTCCCTCAAATTTTCTCTAGAAACAATTTGTTTTCGAAATAAATAAGCATATCCGTTCTATAACATGTTAATTTTGCCCGATTTTCCCCGTTTCGCTTGAATTTCATTCTTGGGCAACATTCGTTTAGAATACTATGAAATGTACTGAAATTGCAATTGAACATGTGTCAAATCGGTATCAGTAGCGAGGATACAGAGGGTAGAAGGTGATTTGGTTATTAACCGACTGTTGTTTGAAACTACAAAATTTTTGTAAATTCAACAAAATCTGAATGTCATATATCAACGACAAAATATTTTGTCACCGCAGCAAATGTTTTTTGTCAGTTTTGAATTCAAAATTCATTTGATTTAACTCATTAATGATTCAAATCAACAGCAGGAATTGGTTGAATAAACAAAGACTATTTTGTTCCTATAATATAATATTCTGCTATTATGAAGGATTCTGTTGATTGAAATGATTATTACATTTCATTCAAGTGACAAAATTTTTAGTTTTTTGAGAGTGAATATGTTAAAATATCAAAATATATTCTTCGATCAACAAAATTTTATTTAGAATTGACAAAATATTTTGCTGAATAATAAAAAAGAAATCCAATAACTGGATTTCGAAACTAAGAGAAATTAGAGATCAATTTCCTCAGTTCATTCAAGACTATTAGCTTGTATAAGCCTCATAAGAAATTCTAGGACAGCCTAATATAATTATATAAACGGATGTTTTAGGTAGGTATATCTACACCCCAATCAAGGCGAGCGTAGGAAGGTTGGAAGAAACGCCACCTGGTGGCAAAAATGCAACTAGATAATCATCCAACAAAATATTTGTTTGATATAATGTTCTTGTGGGTTCTGTTCAACAAACTAATTTGTTTGGAATAACAACATATTTCTTTATAGTGATGTGTTGAATCAACAAAATATAATGTTGTCATAATCAATTCGATTTTGTAGAATAAAAGAAAACCTTTGATTGGTTGCACAATGAAATGATTGTTGACTCAACAAAATATGATGTTGTATTTAGTTATATGATTGATTGAACAATGAGATGATAGTTGGATCAACCAAATTTGTTTTATGTCAACTATAAATGTTGTTGAATGACATGAAACTTTTGTTCGAGTAAGCAAATATTTCAATCAAATTATTTTGTCTCTTTAAATAGGTTGCTTATTTGGAATGAATATATATTTTGTTGATTCCGCAAAAATGTGTTTAATTTAACAAAAAAAAAATGACCAAAATTATTTTGTTGGTGCAACAAAACTTTTTTTTTTCGTGTGGGATAAAGAATCCTCTACCCACAAAAATGTACCACTCTGTAGATTTGTAATTAGATTAGATTAGTGTGGGACTAAACCTTTCTTGCCTGCCGGATGCGCCGTCCATGGCCCCCCATCTCACCTGTCCATCATCAGTAAGTCCGCGGGAAAACGAAAGACAATAAGGGCGGCATTTTTACGAGCATTCGCCTCCGGGGGATGGGGAATGAGATGGAGAGCTCAGGAAGTGAGCAAATTAAGTATGAACTAGATGACTTTTGTGAACTTAGTATACAGGGTGAATCTGAAAGTGAGGTTTTTTTATTCAACAGGGTATATCTCGCCGAAATAACTCGTTTGACCAAAAACTTTTTATGTACAAAATGTAAGATATCGAAGGTACAAGCATTTCAAGGTTTTGTATGTAGATTAAAAATCTAATTTTATCAACCTGAGATTTATTAGAGAAAATAATATGATGAAAAAATCACTTCAATCGAAAACTAATAGGTTGAAAATGTAAAAAGAGGTTTTTGTTGAATTTTCAGGATGAAATAATGCCACTGTAGGGTATCTAATGCTGTACGAGTCGTTAATCTATGGCTGTACTAATAACAGCTTGCGTTTTTTTTTTTTTTGAGAAAATGTAAACAAAATGTTTTATATAGTTAGAGTCTTATTCAAACCTTCAAATACCTGTACCTCCGTTATATTTCTTAAATATTTTATATGAGCAATTTCTTGCCACACAACTTATTTTGGTGAGATAAACCTGGAAGCTGATAGCATATTTATAACTTCTCCGTTGCATATCTTTGTATTCGTAAAAATGATGAAAGTTTCGAACAATATCTGTTGATCGTTTTAGTATTGACTGATGCTTTGAATCACTTAAACTCATATTACTTCCATAATCGAATTTTACAGGGTCTATACTAGATATTTCATCTTTACTTCAATTTCCATAATCCATAATCCATAAAAGAGTCAGGAATAATAATATCTATCTAGAATTTCGATAAAAAAATACCATATTTTTTTCCTGAACTACTGTCATGTCAATTTCTATCCAACAAGAATGTACAAAAAATGTATTCACATGAACTCAGTTGAAAGTTAAGAGTTATAAACTAGGTCGAAATTGAAAATTCATACGAAAGTTTTTGTTGCATGTTTTTTCATCGAATCGGTCAAAGTGTGCCGTGAAGAGCAGTTCTTACTTACGGCATTTTGTCTTATCTTTCTGAGTCTGATAACATTTTTCGAGGAAAGTGATCACGAAGTGAACTTTTTTGACATAACAATAATAAATGATTATTACTGGATCTGCATATATTTTTTTCATAATATGCGATCCTATATGTTTTATTCAACGACAGGACTCTAACATCTTTTCGATAACTCGATTGTAACTTATGACTTGACAACCTTGCTTCATGAGTGACGTCACCATTTATTCGACGTATCGACAAATGGCGGCCAGGCCCCTCTTCCCCACTGGGCACACTGGGCACGTGCCCAGGGCCCCGCGAGGATTGGGGCCCCCTAGTCTCGCTCGCTACTCTACTCTCGCCCGAGAATCAGCGAATGCAGCATGTTCAATAAATTTCTATATAATTTTTCATTTCAATTGCCTTTCGCAATAGTAATTTACTTGAAAAGAAGTGAAAAAGAAATAATAAAAGTTTGGTTTATTTTTTCGCTTGAAAACTCTGAATTCCGAAGAGTTGAGACAAATTTGCAAAGAATTTGCTGAAATCTACTATGACGCGTAAACGAGAAAGAGTGGAGAATGTATGCATTTAACAGAATATTTGAAAATTGATCAGAGTAAAAATGAAAAAACTAATAGTATACTGGAAATATATCATCTTTTGAAAGAGAGCAAAATTGAAGACACCTTTCCTAATGTAGAAATCGCACTGAGAATCTTTCTAAGCATTATGGTAACTAACTGCAGTGGGGAACGCTCCTTCTTCAAATTAAGACGAATAAAAAGTGAATTGAGAAGTACAATGCTTCAAGAGAGATTGAATAGTTTGTCGCTAATGTCGATAGAATGTGCTCGAAAACATAGATTTTGAAGATGTTATTGAAGATTCTGCTTAACTCAAATCTAGAAGGGTACTTCTTCAATCAGCATAGATACTTATATAAGGAGTATAAGGACTAATCATGGATGCTGGTTACTTAGTGTGGATTACATTAATGTAACTGTAAAGAAATAAAAATAATGCTGAAACTTTGCATTTCTACGTTATTTGTCTATTCTAACAAAATAGTACTTTATTATGGTCATAGGGGCCCCATTATTCAAATGTGCCCAGGGCCTCTAATAGGTGAAAGACGGTCCTGATGGCGGCCATGACGCAGTAGGTTTGAAATGAGCTCTGAAATTCAACGATTTTGAAAAACGTATAGACTCAATATTTAACTCGTGAGAAGTATCGCAAAAATTAATTTAGGTCCCCAGAGACACAATGGAGTAACTGAATGCCAATAATTCATTATCAGTCCACTCTCCCATTGTGATACTTCTTCGCCTGTATCTTTTTCCACAGCAATATTTTATTGAGGCATATTTGGTGCTATCGCCATATTTTGACCCTTAGCATATGTCTCAATAGTTATGATTCCCCCTGTATAGGTGAAAATATGTAGAAAGATGAAGTACCTAACTGAGTAACTGACAGCTGAGCGGTGACCGGTGGTCCTACTTCGTTGGTGGACGGTTTGAAGAATTGCAAAATCATGCAATCGTATAAGCTCGACAAAGGAAATCGACACATGTGCGTACTATTATAACAATAACAATTCTTGTGATGTGGGGGAGATGGCGTGTCTGCCGCAAATTAGGTACACTATCTCGGCTTAATGCTTATAAATACTTTCAGTGGCGTCACAATATAGTAGTTTCAGCCTCATTTCGTTATTCCCCCATCGCGTTGTTCCCACATTTCGATAGACCCACATTTCATTATCCCCACATTTCGATATAGGCACAGTTTCCGAATATACTCGAAGGATGCCATGTGGCCAAATATCATCGTATATGCCAGAATTCACTGAAACAGTCATTTTGGGCATACCGACACCGTTACACCCACATTTCGTTAGCCACACATTTCGATATTCCCGCAGTCTCCGAACATACCCGAAGGATGCACTGTTGCCATTTACTGTGCTTTATGCGTAATTTTCCGAAAAACATACTTTTTAGGTAGGAGGTTCAGTTATGTGAGATTGTTGAGAAAAAGTTGTCTCCCTTGTTCCCTCAAGTAATTTATGGAATAATATCCTTTTAGGACGGTTCACTTAGGCCGACATAGGTTAGATAGTTTTTACAAAGTATAGTCTCTTTTGCTCTCTCGAAGTAATTTTCAGAAAAATATATTTCCTTGGAAGGAGGTTCATATAGGCCAAGTTAGGTCAGAATGTTCAGGAAAAGTAGTCGCCTTTCTTATGCAGGAAGGATATTTTCCATCCTCATATTACGTATTCTGAATTCAGGGCGCCATAGAGGTAAATGCTATAGCTAGACGCCTGTACTTGACATGTGGGCCTAACCGTTACCACCGATACAACAAGGCCTGCATGCTCCGTGGGTGACGTCACTTAGTGAGGCCTAACCAGCGGCTCGAAACGACACGCGCTTATAGCGCTATAAGGCGACCGCGTATTTCGATTTTAGTTTTAGATCATCATTGAGCCGATTTTGCTGTTTGTTGAAGGGCTTCCGGTTAAAAAAGGATGCCAGTCGTCAACTGAGCCCTTCTTCGCACCCCATTCGATTTCATTATGGAAAAACGAAGTTTTAAAGCAAAAACCAGGATAAAACACAAATATCCACCTACAGCAACCCATTCGAATTAAATATATTGGAAAAAATTGTGGTGAAGGTAAACTTCACACCTACTTATACAGGGCCCGCAGAACATGAACTTATCGTGAGATTGGTCAAAAGAAAATTGTGGAAAATGTATTTTATTTTGATTGGCACGCCGTTTGTTATTATAATTCCTATTACCTGAAAAAATAATCAGTGAGTGTTTTCAATTTTCTCTTGTTGTATTTTTCACCCAAGTGGATCGTTACACTTGAAACCGTAATTTTTAAGGGTGAAACTGCATTTATCATGCGATGGTTTTTTTTTTTGAAATTTTTTTTTCGGTACTCACGTATTTTTGTCTGATAAACCGAATTTTATAATGAAAATGTGAACAAACCACTATTTATTGAGATATTTCAAGAAGAAGTTCGAAATTTCGCCTTCTTTCTCCCCTTGTGTTGGGGGCATTTGAAGCTACTTGTTCATATTTTGTCATTGGACACTTTATATACTCATGATGTACTTCGATGGCACATTTTTATATAGAAAATTCAACAGATGACGACCATTTAATCAATAGTCAATCAAAATACGAGATGTCAAATGTCAATAGATTGCTTTCGAATGACATTACACACGCCATTATTTTGAATGATATTCTTCCTTCTTTTCACTAAATATGGATTAATCTCAAGGAAATCATATTTATAGTTGAATTATATATAATTTGTCCAATATGATGGAAAAAGAGGGGAAATTTGTTCTAAATGTCATCCAGAAGACAGGTGAAAAAGAAGGTGAAATTTGAAACTTTTCAGTCAAATATCTTCATGATAAATATCATGATGAATGCAGTTTTACCTTTATAAGTAGAGTGTTTGTATTTCATGTTAATGTGATAGTTGCAATTTGATCATTGGAATGAATTCTGCATTCATTGCCACGAGGCAAATGACCGTTTTCAGAAAGAAATTTGAGAATGAGAATTAAAAATGCCCGTGTATTATGAACATTCAAGAAAATTTTCACGAATTCAGAGATGATTTTGTTGACTATAATATACGAATACAAAACTAACTGCACAATCAAAGCTTTTCTATTTTTCCTATACTTATACTTTTTATGAGAGAGTAATTGTCTTCTATTATTAATTCATCATTATAAATTAAGCTCTGTTTACTACTGAACTTAGATGGAGTAAAATCCTCGCGGTGAATTGCATATACCCACATTTTCGATAGCTCCTCGTCCAACGGGTAACTAGAAGCATGAACTTTTGAACCACCCACATAATTCCCCCGACAAAAGGGAACACAACACTTGAAAAGCATTGTTATTTCGCCGATCACAACACAAAATATTTCACAAAAGAGTAATTTTTCCGCCAATTATTTTGATGAATAAACAACAAAAGAATTCGGGATCGTTTCAAAAACATACGTGAATCACCGATGAATTATCACGAACTGACGCGTTAGTCGACAAGCGTTAAAATAAAACACTGGCCTCTCTTGGTGACGTCACGAGCTGTTTACGTCAGAGTCTGCTGGCCTTGTTGTATCGGTGGTAACGGCCTAACGCACATTGTGTTACACCCACATCTGGCAAACTTGCATCCTTCGGGTATCTTCGGAGACTGTGGACATACAGAAATATGGAGCTAACAAAATGTAGGTGTAAAGCAATGTAGGTGTAACGCAATGTATCGAAAAGCCCACAATTACTATTTCAGTGAATTCTAGTACATGATAGTGTTTGGCAACAGTGCGTCCTTCGGGTATGTTTGGAGACTGTGGGAATATCGAAATGTGGGGTCAACGAAATGTGGGCCTATCGGAATGTGGAAACAACGCAATCTGGGAGTAACGAAATGTGGGCATAAAGCAGAGCACCCAAGGGTATGGGATCACACGTTGAAAGGTAAGGCCCCCGTCATTCCTTGCTCGCACAAGTCTCTTGAAGACTTCTGAGGGTTGCTCGTATCATTCATTCAGGATAGAACAATTTTAGAACAACAACAACAATTTTTTGGTTATCGCTTTAGATCCATGGAAGATATTATATCTACTTACGGAATCGAAAGTATACCTATAGGAGTAGGCGTTCGTTTCTTCATTTGAGAAAACGAAGTTATTCATATCCATATCCATGCAATCCAAGTCCTAATCAATCAATGTTTCCATTACCATTATGGAACAAATAATAATTACCATTTTGAATTCCAGATAACTTACATATACCTACATTATTTTTTTTATCGCTTGGAGCGCACGAAAGGGAATCCCTATAATGTTCAAAGAACATCGTGCGTTCCTAGGGAGGATAGGGACAGGAGGTAGGTATTGGATTTTTTTTTGAAATTCTGGAGATTATATGTTGTTGGGAATACTTCAGGCAATGAATTCCAGAGCCTAGCCGTTCTATGGATGAAGGAGTCTTGATAATGTGCTGTTCGACATCTTTCGAGGTTGACAACGAAAGGATGTGCTGACTGGGCTTGTCTGGTTCGTCTGATTGGTATTGCTAGTGAAGGGATGATAGCAGAGATTTCCGAAGAACATTACCCGTGGAAGTATCGATATAAGAATGAAAGGTCGACGAACTTTCTACGGTGTTCCAATGATGTCAAAGAGTGAGTGAGTGTGGCGTCACCCACCAGGCGAATGGCTCTTCTCTGGATGGGATCTAAGAGCATCAGCGTATGTTTTGGTGCTGAACCCCATATGTGGGAACAGTATTCTAGAACAGGCCGTATCTGCGCTTTGTTGAACATGAGAAGCTGTTGAGGTGTAAAGTAGCTTTTCGCACGGAACAAGGATTCGAGTTTTTATGAAGTAGCTTTTGCGATGAATCTGACATGATTATCCCATGAAAGAGTGTTGCTGATAGAAATGCCGAGCATAGATATGGTGGGCTTGGTGGGGATGGTGGAGCCAGACATTACAATATCGGGCATACTGAGTTCCGCCTTTCTAGAGAACATACAGGCTTGAGTTCTGGTGCGGCGTTGAATTCAACTAGGTTGTTGGTTCCCCAGGTTGTGATTTCAGCAAGATCTTCATTGACAGCATTGACCTGCCTGCGCCGTGAGTTCTTAGTTTCCTGGGAAGAAATAGGAATTCTGGAAGAGAACGCGGTATTATACATTTTTCTACATTCCAAACATGCTTATGCTATATACTGGATTTGGATCGAGAGATTGATCGATTTCAAGAATGACGCTTCCAAAAAATATCCATTTGTGGATATCATCACATATACCATACCTTCTTCATCCTAGATGTGTTTAACAAACTTCACACGCAGGAGGAAATTGATACCTTTGCTCCCTTGATATAAATACTTGTAAATAGAAATAGCTATTCTGTGCCAATGTTTCTTCCCCATTTGTTCTCACGGCCATATAACTACAGGTTGGGAAAAGAAGGCTCGGAACGCGGACTTCATAAAATTTAAAACTAGACGTGAAGTTCTGATAATTATATTCAGAATGAAAACATGATGATTGTTTCAGTCGCTCAGCTTATCGATATTCTTTTGAGCAAGATGAAATTCTTATTGAACGTTTCAGTTTATTTTGTATCTATTCAAAATAAAGAGAGAAAACAATTTATCAGGAGCTATATTTGGGGGTTATATCTCCCAAAGGAAGGATTTTCAGACCCATGTTAATGTAAACTAGCTCACGAGATATTTCAGTGGGATTCAGGAACACCCTGTAGACATGTGAATAGGTATGTGTTCAGCTTGGCTATTCGATCCAATTTCGAATACCTCTGGAACTTCAACACTCATTTGAGGGAGCCATGAATTTTCAGATATGAAAAAGGATTTTGAATACTTACTTGAGAAATGAGGAAACATTTTCATATTGACTTTTTTCCAAAATATGACAGTGAAAGACCTTGTGAATTCATTCAAACTTATGTAATTTCACTCTGTGTATCAGTATAGTAAATTTACATATTTACTTTCCACGTCTATACACGTAGGTATATGGACACTTGGACAGCCTTCATCCTCCGACACTTTTTCCATCCTAATTATGATTGGTTTTACGTTCGAAACAGTTTCTCTGAAAGAATTCACATGCATAATGTTAATCTGCGTTTCATAAGTCTACAGCAGAAGCACATGCTCGAACACCTAAATTTGTTGATACGGTACGAGGTTGTGCGGTTGTATCACATAAGTCCAATGGGTTGTATCGACAGAGATTTCTATGAATACTGTCTGATGTAGGTTTATCGAGGAAGTGGAAAATGTGTTCCTCTAGATCTTACTAGGATCTTCTCTGATTGTTTCTAAAAATAGAAATATGAGTACTTTTTCAATATAATGTATTCAGGGTATTTCGTAATATGTGGGACGCACTTCGAGATGTGATAGTGCGTCTCAATAAAATAAAAAAGTTACCATAAACAATTGCCGTAGAAGGCTCCGTTTGTGAGATACTGGGCATTGGTCATACTATTATAGCTATTATAGAGACATATTGTTTTGGAAAATGTGGATAGATATATCGAAAAATAGCAAATTTTTAGTTTCGGGCGTTTCAGGAACGAAAATAGTAATGACACTTCTCAATGACAGAAAATGATACGAACAAGTGAGCACCATAAGTGAGTTACAAGATGTTTTTATTAATTGATCTCGAACCCAACATTTTCGTTTTCAGATTTCATATCAGGAATTGGTCCAGAGCCAGTTTTGGAGACAACTCGATCCTGGAGCAACTTCAGTATGAGGTGAATTAGGAGTTGGAATAGATGGTGGGACATCTGAAAGGGAACTGTAACTTGAACAAGCATCTCAACACGATCGGGATTGTGATGGATCCTCAATGCAGATGTGGTTCTGAGAGGTTGAAGAGACGGGGTAGACCGGAACCTGAAGCAAGAGGTGGAAGCAATCTTTCTTCCCCTTCCTTTACGAAGGGAAGATAGCTACTCACATCTCGTTTCTCCAGGCGAACATCCAACATGTCAAAGCGGCCTATTTCGTCCTTGGCAGGAGGTTCGCCAGAGAAAAACTTGATGTGGCTTTGATCCAGGAACCCTGGATCTCCAACACAGGCCGGATTAGTGGCCTGGGTAACTGCCCTGCCAAACAGCTAACCGAGTCTGTTTTCATAGGACCAGAACCATACTTTGGGGTCTCCGCAAATGCGACAAAAAACAACTATCTTGGACTGGGCGGAGGGAGAAGACTCACGTACTGGTCTGAACTTCCAGGATTAACCCATTCAATTCATCGAAATATTCAACCAGTAAGAACCTGGAATGGAGCAGATGCAACCTGCGAATTCTGACAAGACTGCTTACAGGACACTGTCGTCTGAGATACCACCTTGGAAGAATGGGTCTGAACCACCAAACGGACTGTCGGTTCTGCTGTGTGGAAGATGGAACGGCTGAACACATACTATGTTCTTTCCCTTACTTAGAGAGACCAAGGTTCGACATATTTCGGTATACGAATTTAGAACATACCGATTTCAGAAAAATCTCATCGCATTCAACCATGGATTTTGTTGAAAGAAGTGGATTGTACTGTTACCTCTAGGGGTGAGCCACAATATCATCAGGGTCGCAGTGGTTAGGGGCGGTATTCGCCCCACTCACATGAAAGCTATATAACCTAACCTACAACACATTACATTACCATATCCTATATCTATATCAACTGAACAGGAAACAATGTCATTGTCTGCTTTTAAACGAATGCAAGCGGATTCTTTGATTTTTAAAAACTATGTCGAGAACCGGAAAATCAGGCAGGTAATAAAGTATTTTGTTCTTTAAATCGACTAACCAGCCAAAAAAACAAATCAATAATGCAATTCAACATCGGTAAGAGCAGGAAATTGAAACTTGAAATTATAAATCAAAATTCACTCAACAAGAGTTTCATCATCACTGGTGGCCATTTGACGAAAGCCAAATGCAAAGAATAGGTAAAACATCAGAAAGTGCAGAAGACATGACAGGATGACATGGCAGAATACATGACAGAATGACTGCGTGACAAGTGATACAAACCAAATTAAAGTACTAAACTGTATGACCTAACTAATATTGATCAATGAGAAATCATTGCAGCTAGAATGATGATTACAGGTAAACAATATATCAATTGTAAAATGTTAAGATTAGAAGATGAGGAACACGTGATCAGGTTGAAACTTGATGAATCATATAAAAGGAGATGAAGTAATCCGTAGTAGGAATACCATCAAAATCAGAAGAAGAGGGAACAAACAGAACCGGACTAAGTTAACTGAAAAAATTTGATACTTTGGCAAAGCTTCATTGGACAATAGAATAGAACTGATATCATGATTATATGATAAATATCATTCCATAGGCGTAGAACTTGATTTTTTTACTAATTAAACATCTAAAATTTCCACACCAATGAAAAGAAAGGGGTTTGAATATGTAATTTGGATTGCATAACTTGTTGACTACGAAAAACGTACTGCTGATAAAATTCGATTCGAACAAAATTTGAATTTCAGTAATCCAAAGCATTAGTCAACACTAAAACGATTAACAAATATTTAATAAAAATTGTTCAAAATTTGCATCATTACCACGTATACGATGATTAATACTACGAGGGAAGTTGAAATATGCTGTCAACTACTTTTGTTTTTTTTTCTGTACAAATTAAGCCAGAGCCGTCTAGTGTCCATTCTGAGTACCTTTGTACTGAGGTGAATTCGCTTATATACATTTATTTCGTCGTTAAAATCTTGTATACGTGAATATGAAGGATCATTTCAATTCAAATCACTCAAATTCGAATTTTATATAAATCATTAAAGTAATCGAATTTCATCAAAAGAGTACCTTTTTGTAGTAAATAGATTACGCAATCAAAATTTTATATTCGAACTCCTATCTTTCCATTGGCGTAAAAGTTTTTGATGTTAATTTACAGAAAAAATCAAGTTCTACGCCCATGGAATTATATTTATCATAATCATGATATGGCTTTTATAGTTATATGCCAACGTATCAAATTTGAGTAGAATCCGGTGAAATCACATTACCCGTTTCAAAGTTATGAGGCAGAAGCGATTCGAAAATAGTGACTTCAGAGTCGTCTAGCGCCCAAACTCAGCAACTTTGTACCGAGGTAAGTTTGCTTGTTTCGAATGGTTTTGGTCTGAGTAATATGTGGTAAATTTCTGTAAAAACCTTTTAGGCACACCCTATATATAGAACATGGATTAGGATTCTCATGTTCAATATACAGAGGCATGAAAAACTGTACCCATACCTCATCCTGAAAAACTCTTGTATCAAATTTCATAAGATGAATATTCATTTGCGAAGAATTATCAACATTTGGACTGAGGTAAATTGGGTCAGATCCTTATATTTTAATCATGAACTTCCGTGTTGTGGTTTGTACTAGGGTGTAGTTACCCATAAAATATAAATACTTTTAATAATTCTAAATAGTGGTGAAGGCGCGATACGAATTCGCCATACTTCACAATTTCAAATTGAAGTTTACCAGCCTACAAATACGGTGAACGGGTATTGATTGTTTGTACCTCTTACCACATCAGTTTGATATGACTTTCTCTAAAATTGCAAAATTTTGATCTCATTTGGCGTAAAATAATTTCAATATTTCAGTGTGAGAATAATGAGGAAAACTTGTCTTTATATGGTGGCTATGCATCAATGCAAAAAATGGTGATTTTCACGAAAACTATTATGTATACTATCCGTATCGATATTCGTAATGAACTAGGAGTACTTTTTCACGTGACAAAATCACAAACTGTGGAAAAAATACCATAAAAATGGGATTGATCTTACCCTCCATCAGTATGGTACGCCGCTGATTAAAATTTTGGGATTTCGAGCTCGAATTTGTATTCAGCATTGAAAGTATATATGCGATGTACGTAATCTCATGATTTTTCGATGAACGATTTCAATAATAAAAAGGAAAAATCTTTTTCAGTGTGTCCTATTCAAAGGGGTGTATAGCTCCGTAGCTCCCTTGAAAAGTTGCTCTCGACTTATTTATAGACGCTTTTTTGCATTGGAATATATCAGGAATGACCCAAAAAATGTTCCCCTTTTAATCAAAACAGTTATGTCTTAACCATATACTTATGTGCATAACTGATGAAAGATTTTTCCTCCAAGCGGTATAGAATATTGCTTTTCTATGACACTTGACAGGCAGCAAAGGTGTACTTTCTCTGCCTTGGCAGAAAAAGTTTGTTGCTATGTAACGTTCCAAGTAATTTGAATGAAATTGGTAATCATAATTGACACTGACATTAGGTGAACACAAAATGATGGAGTTTTCAATATAAAAATCACACAAAACTGGTTTCATAACATTTGGAGAAAAAATGATCAAATTATCTATATATTATGTTTCACACTACTTTGCTGTCTAGTAGAATAAATAACTATTTTCTTCAAACGGCATAGAAAGTATCGCTTTTCTATGACACTTAACAGGCAGCAAAGGTGTACTTTTTTGCCTAGGCAGAAAAAGTTTTTTGCTATGCAACGTTCCAAGGAATTTGAATGAAATTGGTCATCAAAATTGACACTGACATTGGGTGAACTCAATAAAAAAATTACACAAAATTGGTTTCATAAATCTGTGGTAGAAGTCCATGGTATCTCAAAGTGGAGTAAATGGATGAAGTAGCAGTAACAAGTGACTGATAGTTTTATTGCTATTTCTTGGTTTTATAATATTTGAAGAAAAAAATATGTGTTTCACTTAGCAGCAAAGTAGATTGACAGCCTTAGCGAAATTCTTAGCCTCGCTACGCCCGGCTATGAACTATCAGTCTCGGCAGTCAATCTACTAATTTGCTGCCTAGTAAAACAAATAGCTATTCTTTGCCGCCTCATAAACTCAAATATTCTGAAAATGAGACGTAACGTAATCCCTGAACAGATGCTCCTTTTTTCACACAGACTTTCAGGAAATATTCGTAAAGCCCCCGTATATTGAAATATGACCCGACACTCTCGAATGGTAATGAGAAAGCGACGATCGACGAACAATACCATCATGCGCGTTCAGCAGCACATCACCTAAAGGGTCTACAAACTCTTATTCTTGATTAGTATTCCAACGGCGACGTTATTTTTGCTCTTTTATTTTGTGATGAAGGCGTCCGTTGAATAACCAATGGCTCGACTCTTTCCCAATTTCATCAGCGAGAAAACGAAAGAATCTCAAACGCATTACGCAAACCGTTCGGTCGGACGCAAAGACCAATATCTGGTCCCGGGATCATTCAATGAATAAAATATTTTTGGGTTGCAAGCAATGACTATGAAACGTACATAATAGCTATATATATTAAAGGGAGGAAAGCTATCCATTTCCTCCCTTGTGTGAAGTTTGATGCATTAAACACACATGGGAGGAAATGAACCTTTGCTCCCATGATATATATATGATTTAATCAACGAACGCATTCTTTCAAAGCATCATTCATGACATTGTGCTTCAGATCATTAGGCGTTACAATTATAGCCACCTTAGGCGTTACAAAGGTATGGAATGTCATAGACAATTGACAACATTTGAACGAAAGTCAATTTGACTCTTCTGCCATCATGAATTGATTGATTTGTATATTCTATGACTCATAAACAAGACACATAATATGAATCTATCCACTCCACTTTGAGATACCATGGACTTTTACCATAGATTATTCTATGACTCTGCTTTAGAAAGTTTTGATTAGAAGTTCGTTCAAATTATGAAGAAGCGTATGATATCATTGGAATTCAAAATAGTTATTTTTTGTGACGGGAAAAAAGTTTGGCATTTCATCTCTGTTGACAGGTTATAAAATGTCACTTTTCATAAATTACTTTTTTGCCGTGACAAAAAAGTGAGTACTTTTTTTCCGGATATATATCACATACATATATACACTGTTGATGGCTTTTGTTGTGCCATAGTTCCGAAAAATGAGTCAATAATACCGTCTCCGAGAAAGAAGTCCTTTCATCTTCCTTTCGACTTCCATTCGACTTCCATTCGACTTCGCGGTTACAACCACTAAATTCGCAATTCTTTGGAATCAAATCACAGAATTAGACTGACAGAAGTGACATCAGATATTTGATTACTTCAAAAGAATGATAAAGACGCCTACAACGCAGGTGTCCCTACTGTTAAAAACTTAAAATTTCACGTCGATAATTTTCAGATTTCGAAATAATGTAATATCTTCTCAATATTGATTCGCCCCCTCAGGGGCTCACAACTTGTGAGTACGGGAATGGTGACCTCGAGGTACCCTAGCCGGATATTCACCATACTTCAACTTGTCTTGGGTGATATTTTCTTCTCTCTTCCTTTTTCAATCTATCTAACGGCCTTTCTTGGCCAACTTCTCTTGTCCTCCTCCCCTTCAAGCCCAACCTCACCATCAAGTGGTGTGGGCAGGACATACCGCGGCCGCTCGACGGATGAAGCAATTTGGGACCATCTTTGCTATCTCCGGGTCAGATGGGACAATTTGTGGATATCTGTGGCAGGGATTGGGCGATTTACTGATGTCTGTCTAGGTGGCCAAAGACTGGTCAACGAGGTTCTGGCAACCTAATCCAAGCTGTGGGAACCCGTGGTGATGGATGAATGGCACCGAGGTATGTTGTCGCTAACGGGGCCTCTGGGAAACAGGGCGACATCTCAGAGTAAGTAGCCTTAGCCTTGTGCAGGAGGCACCACAGGGCTGGACCAACCCCTTCCCCCATCAATCGTAGGAGAAGGAAAACTTTTGTACTTCTTCGTAAACGAGAACAGGGATCGGAAGAGTAATCTTCAGGAACCTGAACGGAAAGGGTCTTTCATATTGAAGTGGCCCTTAACAAGCACCATGAGTCGTGTATGGTAAAATTGATGACGGCATGTAGGTAAGATACAATGGGCCACTAGGCCAATGTGTCGTCGGAGACTTGGGTCAGACGAGCCCACAAACGGGGTGGAGAGTTTAGTGGGTATACCTGTAGTCAGGGGACTCCCACACTATTATATGGGGGATTGGACCCATATGGTGTCCATAAAGTATTTCAACCACCTCGATGGAAAAAAAATATTGATTCGCCCTTTCTTCTGTCGCAAAAAAAAATAGTGTATTATACAGGGGAAAAATATTAGATTTTAGCTCACGGTTTTTTGTCTCCCTCCGCTACGCGTCGGGAGACAACACAATCTGGCGCTAGAATCTACAACTATTTTTCCTTGTATAATAAATAAATATTCATACACCAAGGTAGTAAAGAATATCAGTGTTAGCCAGGGATCAAGATTATATCCAGAGGCTCCATTTTTTTCACCACTCTAGCAATACATTTCAATCATTTTACTTCTATGAAACTGAAATATGGACCTTTCGTCACTATGAAAGCACTTCTCATCAATTCTAATTAGAATCAAGTAGCCATGACCATGACAGCATATGACAAGTCGTTATTGATAAATACCTACTATAGATTCGATTGCCATTCCTGCGAATCTTCGGTAGGAACAGTGCATACAGTGGTGGCTATGCCTTTTTTGACTAGTGGTTCATAAAATGACGAAAACTACCTTGGTAGTAAGAACACACTTTACGCCTCGAAAAGGAGTGACTAATGGTATGTTTTATAGCTAGCGGTGGAAAAATCAGTATATCGCTACCAAGGAAGAAAACGAGAACTTCACAAACGATGAGATTTCCACGAAATTCTTAATAACACAGTAGCATCAGATGAAATACTGGTACAATGGAATAAACTAACCTTGGCTTGCCTATATTTATTCATTATACAAGGGAAAAAAGTAGTAGATTTCAGCTCCAGGTTGTGTTGTCAACAAGACCTTGAGCAAAAATCTAATATTTTTCCCGTGTATAATACACTATTTTTTTCTGTGACAGAAGGAAGGACGAATCAATATTGAGAAGATATTACATTATTTTGAAATCTGAAAATTATCGACGTGAACTTTCAAGTTTTTAACAGTAGACACACCTGCGTTGTAGGCATCTTTATCATTCTTTTGAAGTAATCAAATATCTGAACTCACTTCTGTGAGTCAAATTCTGTGATTTGATTTCAAAAAATTGCGAATTTAGTGGTTTTTTATTAATATGCGTAAACGTGAAGTCAAATGGAAAATAATAGGACTTGCAGTTCTTTCTCGGGGACGGTATTATGGACTCATTTTTCGGAACTAAAGCACAACAAAAGCCATCAACAGTGTATATTATATGTGATATATATCCGGGAACAAAATACTCACTTTTTTCCCACGGGAACAACAGAGATGAGATGCCATACTTTTTTCCCGTCACAAAAAAAAACTTTTTCCGTCGACCTCGTATTAACGACTAAGTTTAATGTATATGAAATCGTTCATTAATGACCCCTATTAATGAACGATTTTTCTATAAATGCACGATTGTTTTGAAGGCAACCAAACATACACATACACGTACATTCATTGTTTATGCTATGAATTACGGAATCTGCATTTAAATCGAAAATATGGATTTCATTAACACGATTTTTATCCCTGTTTTCTAACACAAGGAACTTATTTTCTATGTTGATCATTTCGACAAATGTCAAATGTCACTAATGTCAGTAGCAAAGCTACTGGGTGATTCCCAGTAGTTTTCTTCATTGCAGGAGAAATGAGAAATACAGGCAACGGAAAAATTTTGTAACCAACTTGTATATTAAAAAGCGATTAATGATCTCGAACATTAGCGCGCTCGCTCGCACGTTAAAATATCTCGATCATCAATCGCCCTCATTAATACACTAGTTGGTTAAATAACTATTATTATATCCTACTTTTCCAACCTGAAGGATTAGAAGAACCTGCGTGGAAAAGTTCGATAAACCTTCATTTTCGGAAAATAGGCCCAATATCTACATTAAAATACGGTGTAACGGATTAACTTGAAAGGATTGATAGTAAATACATATTATTACCTATACTAAGGAAACAAATTCAACAGTGGTGAACTATTAATTTCTAATTATTCAAAATGATTGAGTTTTATTCCTTTATTTTCTATACGTGTAGAATTTCGAAATCATCATCAAAACTATGGTTTTCTTTTAATATATGGTTGGCGCATGTTGAATTTGTTTTCTCCTTCAAAAAATTCATCTCATGTTCATGAATGCGCTTATTAATCGTACGACCTGTCTGACCGATATATACCTTAGGGCAAGATCCACTGTTGAGTTAGTATACTCCTGATTTTTCGAATTCAGAAGTTTTGTCTTTATTATTTTTGATGAACCTACCCAAACTATCTCGTGAATACAAAAACATATTGGAGAACTTCAAAATTCATCAAAATTCACTGAATTGCCCAATGCTAAATTTGTTTATTTTGTTTATCACCTCCGCCATTTTCATTTTGCCGCTCGGCAAAAGACGACTGGGGAAACAGTGACGTCAGGCCAGAGAAATATGAGGCAACCTTATAGAGTTAAATAGCCTTGGTATCTGTCATCTTAACAGGGTACAGACAGATCATATAGCTCCTTCCTCTTTTAATGATCTACTGCTTTGCTGCGTTAGGCAATCAGTTGGTAAATTTGAAATTGTCAGCTTTTCAACAAATGCAAATGAACCAAGAACATGGAAAGTGAAGAGATTAAATTTGGAAAATCGGTGAATACATCAGCAAAATATGCGAGGTAGGCCTACGAAATAACATATTATACTTTCTCATTGTGCCTAATTATCCACACCACAAGTTTTTGAATGCATTTTAGTAGAAAGAGTATCGATTTGAACAAAGGATTAAAAGAAGAGGCATGCCCTACCATTCAAAAAATCAAGGAATGCCATGTGGAAATTACGTATGATACGCCAATGTCCTCAATATAACCTAAAAAACAACAAATGTCAGAAATCTAGTGTTTATCCCCAGAATTGAATAAAAATGGAACTATATAACTGTTTCACAAACACTTTAGAGTGAGAGGAGACGAGGATCTGCCCGTACCCTGTTAAGATGACAAATACGTCAATTTACATCAAGGGACCCTACCTATACCCTAACAACACGAGTACATCCTAGGGACTTCCCAGGGACGTCCCTAATTTCGAATAAGGACATCCCAGGGATATCTTTTCTGGGACAAAGTACATACTAGGGACGTCCCAGGGACATCCACTTTCAGACAAAAAGGACATCCAAGGGATGTTTCTTCTGGTACGTCCCTGGGATGTACGGAGTACGAAGAAGGTATATCCCTAGGACGTCCCAAGGATATCCCAGGGACATCCCTTCGACAAAAGAAAAAAAAAAGTAGGTCGAGTAGGGATTGAACCCGGGACCTTCAGCTTATCAGGCACGCACCTTACTCCATTGGCCAATATGCCTTCTGAAGATTCATGCATTGAACAGATTCATAAACAGGACAACTACAGAAACCTGGATAAATAAAACTGTTAGGATTCGGGTATAATTATTATCATTCTTGGGTGTTTGAAAATGAGGGGCATTATGCATTTACGATGTCTGTTTGCGAAAAATGGTCATTTCTTGAGAAGTTTTGAGACTATATTCTTTATTTTCAACACAATTATTTTCCGGAAGAAATACATTTTCGAAAAAATTCGACTCAATATTTTGATGATATTGAATGACTCTCTGATGTGAAGAATGGATATCAGATATTCCAGGGACACGAATGGGATAACCTAGGGATGTACCGGGTGGGATGTCCACTGGACAACTACTGGCGGGACATCCCCTGGATGTCCCAATCATTTCCTTGTACCGCGGGACATAAAAGGGACGCACCTAGGACATCCCTGTGTTGTTAGGGTAGTTACTTCAAAAATCAACATGTGATTCAAATGAATCCCTCATCGACAAAAATGTTCGCAATTTTATATTGTATAGTTTTATTTAGAGTCACTGGATGGTTTTAGTTATCTAACTAATATCCAGTGACTCGCTAGTTTTATTGATGCTGCAAAACACTTCAAGTTACAACTTATATATCTCTGCCTTCTGCACTTATTGCATTATCATAAGAGTGACTACAGCAAAGTAAGTATATATCAGAATCCAATATTTATGCATTGCGTCGCCATCAACTATGTATATAGAATTTACGCTCGCTATCCGTTATAACGATCGCAGCAACGAAAACAATTGAACATTCATTTTTCTCTGGCACTCACATCTACGTTGGCGGCGATGTCCCCCGAATCAAGAATTGGAATATACTTAGGATGCGTGATTTCTTAATCAGCGGTAACCTGGGTGCCCGTTTCCTGGTGAGAGAGCCATTAGAATGCTGGACACGGACAACGAACGCCAAGAAGAGGAGAGAGAGCAAGCACACAGGACGCTAACGGTGCCTCGTACACTTTACGACGTCCATAATGCTATAATATCTTGAAGTGCAGAGGAATAAGTATGATATCCTCCCGAGTCGCATCTGCAGACGCAATCGGAAATTTAAATTGACAAATTCTGGTATAGCAACAGAAAATTACGAAAGCTCTGAAGGGCCATGGTGAGATATTTTTTAAAAAAATATCTCCTACATTTTCTTAGCATAAAAATGAGGAAGATATTTTTTTATCTCAATATAATGAGTTAGCTATCTCATTATAATGAGATAAAAACAAAATTATATTTCTTCATGTCCCTCCAGTGCTGTTATAAAAATGTGAAAAATAATTTTAAAAAAATATCTCCTATGTCCCTTCTGTGCTGCATATAAAAATGTGATAATTTTTTCTGGGTCTGCTGTGTTGCCAAGTGTATTTGTATAATTTCTATGAGCTCGCACATGCGTGCAACGTTCGTGATTACGATATCATGTGATTCATGTGACCAATTGGGAGACGGAATATATTTTGCTCTTTCCCCTTGATCACATCTGATCCCCCTTCCCTTTATGTGGCTTCACCTTCCTCCCTTCAATTCAAAAGTTCGATGTGGTTCGACTCGTAACTCATAAATGTCATAAGCATAGATAAATTACTCTCTTTTGTTTATGGTCATAAGTCATAAACAAACTAGGTACACTTTGACTACTGTTGGAAACATTGAGGCTTTGTACATGATGACGAAAGTTGTTCGATGATAATCAAAAATGTTTGAATGAGATGACAATGGTAGATTAGAAGTTGATTGAACAATCAGAACTAATGTCTGCTGCCTAGTGCTGATACCATCCTGGTGTTGAAAATGGGAGCAAAAGAAGCAAGGATAGAAGACTGATAGAAGTATGATGGGATAGAAGTTATGGTTTTACATTCTATAGACGAATAAACATTTGAAATATTGTATTCTCTGTCTGAATTCACTAGAACAGCAGAAGGTACTGTTCCTATGAAATGTGAGAAAGTAAAAAAGAAACATAATATGAATCATATTCTTTTCAGTTGTTGATTAATCAGTTGAAGAATGTTCTCAGACAAAAAATTAGATATGGTCTGGTCTATGTACACCCCTGATATGTTGAAAAAACAAATTTCATCACCACTCAGAGCTGGAAGGTACCAGTAAATAAAGGGTCCAGTAATGACAAAGGTGAGGAAAATATACCTACTCTTGCACATTTATTGTTAAAGTCTCTGTTACTTGACTAATCACTTTTAAATGATATCTTTGCTTATCAATTTGTTACTTTACATCTATATTCTCATTGTAGAGAATGGCGACACTTCCAAGAAGAACAGAAACCCCCTGAATAGCAAGTTGATAATATGGAGTGCTACAAAAATAGAACTTGCTGAAATTTAGAAGGCTGCTTTTATAGAAGATCATCAGCTCAAACTCAAGCATTTGCAAGTAAAACCATGAACAGAAATGATGGAATCTACAGAGAGCAGAGATTGTGGATAAAATAAAATTCTGAAAAGAAGAACATATGAAATAAACATGACAATTCTTCAAGAAGAGAATAGATTACTGAAATAATGTTATTTTTGTATTTAGGTGGTATCTTTTCAATTTAATTAAAAATGTATATACATGACAGGTATCTTGCATGCCTTGTACCTAAATTATAAAGGTTTTTTTTTACTTATTTCAGATGTTTATTGTCAACAATCATAAATTAATGTAGGTATAAGAGATACATCATCCATACATTTGCAGGTTTTACAATGTTTTACTAATTCCTAATAATATATGAAAATAGAATGTTGAAGTAGTAAGTATTGGAACCATAATAAAAAATTGAACATATTTATTTTATCTTCAGCATTTATTCACATTAAGTTGGCAGAATATTTGTGTATGTCCATTGTCCACAAAATCTACAACAGCTTCCATTTTCTCATTATCTGGAGGTGCAGCATCTCAATTTTCCAACTTGGCTCTCAAATTAGAATTTCCAAAAAATATAAGCATCATGAGTAGCTCTAGCCCAGCAGCACACAAGGTTCAGTATTTTCAGCTCAGCATCACTCTGCTTGTGCATTGAGAGAGAACAAACCCTTTCAATTAGGATAATTTTCAGCTTGTGGTCCACAGTCTACCTCTCCAGTACATTTTGGAAATCTACCAATATTAAAGAAACCTTGTCTGGTCTGCTCAATGTGTAGGTACAACTAGGTCTAGCAATTGTTCTTGTCACTTAGCCTACAACTTGCTGTAGAATTAATCAATTGAAATCACATGTAACTTGCAAAATGGATCCTGTTGACATATACCATATACCACAATGTTACAAACACTTTTATATCAGGTGTGAGAAAATGGTTCCTGAAGAATTAAAATTATATAACAATTGCAGATATTTCAGCATGAAACTCACTTTCAATCTTGGACATAATTTCTTCTGAGAATCTCACAGTTCGTTTTTCTAACCATAACCTACATTTGAACTCAATATCAGACCATATTTCAAAAGTGGCTGGGTCTATTTCTGAAGGTCTTCTGGGATGTAACCATGATGTAACAATCCATTCACAATTTGCAAAAGGTCTTCATCATCCGTTAATTCTCCAATCTCCAAGTAAATGCCGGTAAAAGTGCACTTATCATGCGATGGGGTTTTTTCCGAAAATTTTTTTTGGTACTTACGTATTTTCGTCTGAGAAACACGAATTTCATAATGAAAATGTGAACAAACCATTATTTATTAAGATATTTCACTATAAAGTTACAGATTTCACCATCTTTTCCGCCTGTCTTCTGGATCACATTTAGAACAATTTGCCCTTCTTTTTCCATCATTGGACAATTATATATCACACAATGTTGGACACATTTTTTTTATTATATGAGTCAACTAGAAATATGATTTCCTTGTGATTTATCCATGTTTAGTGAAAAGAAGGAAGAATATCATTTGAAATAATGGCGTGTGTAATGTCATTCCAAAGCAATCTATTGACATTTGACATCTCGTATTTGGATTGCATATGGATTAAATGGCCGTCATCTGGTATGCTTGCTCACTAAATAGGAAAAACTCGCCATAAAAATCATATTTCCTGTTGAATTTTCTATCTTAAAATGTGTCAGTGAAGTACATCATGAGTATATAAAGTGTCCAATGACAAAATAATAAGAGCAAGTACCTGTAAATGCATCCAACACAAGGGGGAAAAGAAGGCATAATTTCGAACTTTTTCTTGAAATATCTCGATAAATAGTGGTTTGTTCACATTTTCATTATGAAATTCGTGTTTTTCAGACGAAAATACGTAAGTACCAAAAAAAAATTTCGAAAAAAAACCCATCGCATGATAAGTGCACTTTTACCTAAATGCCTATCAGCTACCAGCGATTAGGGTATTTTGTTCATTTCAATCATTTCGAAAAATAAAACACAAGTATTCCATAAAAAAATGAAATCTTAAATGAAAATGAAGCAAATGAGTCTGTGACATTCTGTTCTGACATTGGGCTGTAGTTTCTGACTCTCTGCTTAATCTGTGTTCTGTGGATAAAATCAATGACGGCTAAATATCTAGAGTGTCTGACGGGTTAACCCAAGGAGAGTATACTAATCCTTGGGGTTAACCGGGATAAAATGCTAACTTGGAACAAGAACTCAGATTCAAAGAAGCCCCTAATTCGGGGTTCGAGTAGTTTGATCATAGATGTTGCGCGCGGAAGACCGGAAGTCTCAACTGAAGTTTTGGTTGTCGCTATAGACACGTTGATGTGTCTGTAATTCAATTTTTACGGACACGTGAACTGACGTCAATCGTGCACGGAGAATTGCTAGATGTTCTTCTCTCTTCGTAGATAGTTTATTCAACTAGGCGTCAGCAATCTCTGGCGTTAGCGATAACGACAGCGTGTTGGGATGTATTTTCCACCTTTTATTTTCCTTCATCTCCCCCGCCCATAACTCACTCACCACTGATAGCGACTGATCGTCTCCCCCACCCTCTTGGGTTACCTCAGCGAGATCACCTATATAAGGGGCTTGGCCTCAGACTCAGGAGATAGGCCTCTGAGACTAACACTTCGCAAATGCACCCACGTTCCTTGGCCACCTCTGCACCGCGCGGAGGACTCATCACAGAGCCCTGAGCTCTAATAATATGTTTCTCTCTGGAATGTGCCTGTAAATTTGTGTCGTAATGTAATTTGTGTGAACAATAAAAGTCTTTAAAGTGAGTTTAAAGTGTGTTGGGATGTCAACCCGGGGGCCCGAGTTCAATCCTCGCCGGGCTGTTTTTTTTTTTAAATTTTCAATTTGTTTTCAAGCCGACATGTTGGGTTAGGTTAGGTGTTTGGTTAAGGTAGTCTCCTTTTTTATAGTTATGCAGGAAGAGGAAGGATATTTTCCTTCCTCATATTCGATATTTCTATGTGCATACGTCAAAAAGAGGAAAAAATGCCCCTTCTTGTCTATCATGGACTGAAATTACACCCCAAATTTTGTTCCATATAAAAAAATATATCATATTGAATTGAATAGACTTAATTCACCATTGGGGCGAGTGACGTCATGCGTCATGTACACGTGTGTCTGTAATTATTAGGGAGTTGAAGCCAAAACAAAAACTTCCAATTACGTATGGACGTGAAAGTTAATAGAAATACGTACGTATTCAATGAAAAGTAACGTTAAAGCTACCGTATGGTACGTACATGTTTTAAGTACATACAAGATACAAAACCAGACTCATTTTAACCCTAGGGGAAGTTTCCTTCAGATGAATTTTTATAAAATAAGTTCGGAACTCTCCAGTTTTGTGTCCACGCTGTACGGAATGGCGAACAAAAAAGTCCAAGTCGTTTTCATTTTCAAATTGAAGCAATTTCTAATTTTCGGGGCGGCAAACTGTGACGTACATTCTGAACCTAGTATGAAAATAGCTGATGGTGGAGAATATAGCTAGCAAATAGGTATCGAATGAAAAACGAATGAAAAAAATAGAAGAAGAAGTAAAATTGGTGAACAAAAACATATATAACTACAAATGCACTCGGAGCAGGAATGCAGAGGGTAGAGGCAGAGGCTTCATTCTGACAAGATATGGGTTTGGTATTTATGCATTGAAATATCTCGAATAGAGCTCGATCCTAAACGGAAATGTCATTGAATCAATGAATCACTATCGGCTACATTCAATGATACTAGAGTCACTGGATGGTATTAGTTTGATAAGAGTTCGGACACAGCTGAACTTTTGTCCTTTTCTATTTTCTATAATACAATGGTTTGAGTGAATAAGAGAATAAGACATATATTCTGCTCTTTGTCTTTTCAATTTCCCTAGTAGCGCCTGATTGTCAGGTACGATTTTAGAGGTTATATTTTCTGTCAAATCAATCATAGCCGTAGATGGACAATGGATATAGGGTACAAACACCCACTTCAATTCATAGTGATACACTTCTAGTAGAGCAAGATTTATATAAATGAAAAAAAAATGCATGTAACAACATTTTAATATGAGAGAATATATGCATATGGATAAACTTATAGCTATAATTCCTTATTGATTGTATGTGAAACTGTACTCCAGTGAAGTGTTCCTGAGACAATTTTAAGAAATAAAGTCTATATAAGCTTGTGTCTGGAAATGCTTCATTACGGAGATACAGGGTGTTGAAATACAGAGAACAAATCATTTTGCGATAAAGATTTCATGGGAAAGAAGTTATTTATTTTGACGAGACCTACCAAATACTTGGTTTTGTTTAGTTCTCATCAGCAACTTCACTTAGCGCCCTAGGAGCTAAGTTACATGGATCGATATAGAATATATCTCCAAAACGATAATCTCCAGCGTAATGAGCTTATATCACAAAAAAATTTTATTTCATAATTCGATAGAACTCACCCAAACTAGCTCACCACCGCAAACCGTTTCTTGCTGTGAGCTCCATACGTTTTATAAAAAATTATTGAAATCCCCGATTTTTCGGACCTCTGAAAACGAGGCGATGATGTGACGTCAAAACCCTAATACTGAAACAAGACTATTCCAGACAGAGATGAATGATACATGATTTCTGACAAATCAATTCTAACCTAGATTGACTTTTTGCAGCTCCATGTGAAACGGGTCAACAAAGCAATGTTGCTATGTTTATGAAATATATTGGATTATTGTGAAATTGTAATGGTGCAAATGGTTTTGAGATTGAGACATTTTGTTGTCTAGAGATTGTTTATACTCCAATGATTCAACCTACAATTGACAACTCGAATATATTTTTCTGCAGTAGTGGTAGTGGATATCAAAAGATATTTCAATATCGATTTCGATTTCTCGGATATTTTGTTTGGATGATATGGCAACAGTAATAAGTGTCAGGAGAGTGTCAGTTTCAACCATATATCTACTATTTCTATATATGGCGCATCGCCTATACGATATCTCAACAAAAATGGTATGAGAGGTACTCTTTGAATCTATGAGAACGAAAAGTGAAGGATGGAAACAGCCATATTGGTTTGACAAATTTCCTATTATTTTTTCTCTACGTCGGTATCAACGCCTATTGGTCGATTTCATTACCTATAGAGACAGAAATGGGTCCCGCTTTGAGGAGAGCTATGATTCATATATCAGTAGTAGATATATATGGTTTATATATATATATATATATATGGGGATATGGGGTTTCTACGTCATAAGAGGGTCTCCGTTTTCAGAAGGTACTATCATTTATGTCCAAAAATAAAACATTCCGGTTAATTTTTTGATCGAATTATGTCGTCAATCATTATTTATGTATAAAAGGATCATTATAAACATGGTTTGAGTTAAAAGTTCTACTAAGGTGTACACGCCCATTAGAGCTCTTATAATAATTTCCTCGATACATAAATATCTATTCACTTTTCACTGTTGAATTTAGAATTCGCGGTCAGCATCAAAAACGCCATTCAATAATATATCACGTTGTAGTCTACTTGCTTTTCTTAGTTTCGTTTTCGAATTTTCAATTTCATAATGTATTTTTGCGATCATTTCCCCTTTTTCCATGATTATTTTGTTTCGTATTTTGTGTGATGATAATAATGGAATTTTATTCTTGAAATCGTCTGCTTTGTAAATTGATGGAACAGCAGATTCTCTCAAACAGATTTTGAAATCTTCTGTTTGAAACTGGGCCTAAAATATAGTTTCATTCTAATAAGATGCTGTTATAAGAAGTGAATTTTAATGAGTACCTCACAAATTTCGCTCGACTTCAAATTGATTTTCCACCCAGGCCGTTTCACATCTTCCTTCCATAAGCGAATGGTTGATATTTGTTTTGGAAAATTGGATAAATGATATCCATTTCTTTCAGAATTGGCACAATTTATTACACAGCAAGTGATTTCCATAGCTGATTTTTTCTCGAAAGTATAATTATGAAATTTTATTTCAATTCTGACGTTTATACAATGTATTGTCAAATTCTAACAATTTTGAATGAAAAAGCGCGGGACGACTATGGTGCTCTTGTCACAATGCAAGGTGTGTAACTTAATAAATCTAAACATTCAAAAACCCTAGCCGTTGTCATTTCTGTGTCCGAACTCTTATCAAAGTAATAACATCCAGTGACTCTAAATGATACTATCCTTCCTAATTTACTGCCATCGGTCAGAACAGAATGAAGCCGGCACCCATTATGCGCTGTTGCAAGATATAATCTGCAACAATCCTAGAAAATAGATCCGTTTTATCAAGGAACGAATTCATTAGCAAAAAAATGACTGACCAGTTATGAATAACATATTGTAGTATAACGATAGTGAAAAATTATAGATACTATCGCAAAATAACTCAATTTATCTTTATTAGTAATCAACTTCATTCAGCCAATGAGAGATTTATATGAATTATTCATAATACTTGACAAAGCAGGATTGAAGAACCAATTACATCCCATTGCTGTTATGATATAGTTATTATGCATTCAAAGAACAATTTCCGAAAATCTAGACATAATGATAATGTCGGCAACGTCGTACTGACACAGGCAATCGTATTTTAACTCTGTGCATGTGAATGTGGATTTTCAGAAAATACGTCATAGGAATGGTGGAGGAGCCAAGTTCCTCTTTTATTAATTTTTTTCTGAAGTGAAATGTCATCGTACGAGAAAAAGAAAAAATACGTATATATTATTTTTTAACAAACTTCACAGTTAGATAAAAACCTCAATATTGGAAACTTCCCCAGTCTTCGCTTGCTTTGATATTCGTTGCTGCAAGCCCTTCGTTGCAAAATGGAAAAGATTTTGATATTCGGAGCTACAAATAATGATAGCGTTGCTAGTAGACAATTTAGGTTATCGAAGGGAATTATATAGAGATATCAATTAACACAATTTATTTGAAATAGAATGTAAAAATCTATTTCGATTTGCGAAAAATGACACTCCAAGATTAGCTAGAGCCCTAGGATTCCTAGGAATACCAGGAAGCTATAAGTTTTCCAGTAGTTTACATTATATTCATTTGGATGAGGTTCCAACGGCCCGTGTCTTCGTAGGGATTATGGCCTACAACTTCCCTTGCTAGATGCGAATCATCTTCCAAAGAAAAGAGAATTCTTTCATTTGAATTGTCCATGATTTCTTCGAAGCACAACACAAGAACGAAGCGCAATAAAAAATAAATGTGATTTCATGTGATAAAAGTGAGGTTAAAGTAAAAACCGAATAGTTATTGTTTGTATTCGCTTAGATAGGTAACGCCTTCGGTGGTTCAATACGACTTGCGTTCAGCGCCAGCGTAGCAATACGTAAACATACGTCGGACGCAAGCGTCGGACGTATCTCCTGGCGTAGGAAATTCGCACACTGCGCATGCTTAGATGTCAAATTCTACGTTTACGCTTACGCATTCTGCATTGCTTTAACTCCTTATTGAATTACAGGCACATCAACGTGTCTCTAGCCTCTGCCTTTGGACTAATCTCTGGTTTTGAGTAACAAAATTAGTGACCATTCAGCATTCAGCGAACTTGATTCGCATGAATTCAAAACGCCCCGAACCAGAGATTAGCCGTTCTGTGGGTGGCTAATCTCTGTCCCGAACTGTCGTATCTAGAGACAGGACACAAAGAGACAAGACGCAACAAATAATGCGGAACACGTTTTCTGGAAATTTCCTGAAAAAAAAAACATCAATGATCAACACATGTACAATACACATTTTTATACGGCTATAACACAAAATTACTCTTGTTTTACTGTGTTCAATAAATCAGTTAGGTATACTTTGTATGGGTGCCATTTTTATTTCCGTATCGGATATCTACGAAAGCACCCTGGTGTCAAGCACACATTATAACGGTAATGCAATAGGAAGATACAACATTGATTAACATATTCGTATAAGGTGATCTTGTAGTTATCATACCAACAGAGAGAACCCACAATCTACTATATTATTTGTTCCGACATAATATTCTTCCATCATTTATACATGAAAATTTTTATAGATCGATATGGACTATTAGAAACATCCCATGAACTTTATTCAGAAATAGAACAATTTAATCAAAACACCAAGACTGAAAGTGGACAAATCAAATTTTTAGATGAATACTATCTAATATGATGAGTATACCTCTAATATATATTGCCTATACGACATCATCATATAACATATAGTACATTTTCTCATAATCATCATTGTTATAAGATATGTGATTCGAATTCACCGCCGAAGCCAAAATCAACCTGATTGGTCTAAAAGCTTGCCTATGCCTGTTATCGGGGCGTTTTGAATACGTGCCAATTGGTAATCAAAATTGACATTGACACTATGTGAACACAAAATGATGTAGTTTTCAATAAAAATAATTACACAATATTGGTTTTGTAAAATTTGGAGAAAATAGTATATTGTTAAACGAGCACGGAATGATCGCCAATTCCCACGAGAATGAAGCATGAGCCATAGGTGAATGCTGCAACCATTCGAGTTGGAAATTAGCATTCCGTGCGAGTTATAAACTATACTTTTTCTAAGGCTGTAACAGATAACAGCAAAATTTTGTATTTCTTCGACTTGTAGGCATCGGATTTTTCTTTAAGTAATGCTCATCTATTAGACAGAGCTGTCAAAACTGTCATTGCTTGTAATCTGACTTTTCATGAAAGATGAGATTTTTTTGAAATAATAACACAATGGGGTCATTGTGATATCAGATATGGAAATGAAATTGATGACATACAAAGTACCTCACTGATTTGTCGAACACAGTAAAACAATAGCAACTTTGTGTTATAGCCGTAGAAAAATAGTATATTGTTTAACGAGCAAGGAATGTTGGCGAATGCTGCAACCATTCGAGTGATAAATCAACATTCCGTGGCGAGTTATACACTATATCTATTAGACAGAGCTGTCGCCTGTCAATGCTGTCATTGCTTGTTATTTGACATTTCATGGAAGATGAGATTGTTTTGAAATAATAACAATAACACAATACACAATAGAGTCATTGTGATATCAGATACGGAAATAAAATTGATGACATACAAAGTACCTCATTTATTTATCGAACACAGTAAAACAAGAGCAATTTTGTGTTACAGCTGTAGAAAAAATTTTTCACACGGCAGCAAAATGCAGTAAATTTTTCAGGGGGGAAAGAAAACAAAAACATAAATAAAATAAGTAGAGAACGGAATTCGAATACACGGATTAACCAGCAATTATACGAGGATTATTGTTAATCTTAGCAGCCCTCAACCACATAATTCGTCATAAAGTTTTAATTTGTCATAATAAGAATCAACATGCCACATATAATTTGGTCCTTTATTATGATATGCCCTTCGTCTCAGCCTATTTCTCGAACGCAGTTCAACTCCTGGGTTTTTTCCTTCAAGAGACGCCTCACAGTGTTCATTTTGACTACCAAACCATTTTGTAAACATTTCAGGTGCATCCATTGATATCCATGCAGACTACCTGAACCAAGTATTTGTTGGCCAATGAAGTCTGATATAATTGTTAGGTCTGTGTAATTTTTCCTTCGATACAAATTAAGTTGTTTCAAGTACCTTTTCAACTGCCTTTCACTGATCAGAATGTCATGTCGTAACATCAAAAATGCTTTTATTTCGGAAAGATTGAATCCTACCTGAAAGTATCGTTTGATTAACTGCTTCACTTCTACCATGATATCAATTTAAAAAAGATATCATGCAAAATTGAGTAACGTTGTCGAAAGTTCAGAACTTCAGAACATGACAACCTAATATGTAGAAATAAGGTATTTCATTTCATCTTTCATCTATGGTCATTTTACACACCACACAGTACACACCAAAGAGGGGAGGGTTCTTTTTCTCTATCTCTATGAAAGTGGGATTGTTAAAATCACAAATCCACAGCCCTTGTCCTTATTGGTCACATCTTGATCACGTGATCTGGCGCAAACGCAGTCACTATTCTTGACTGCACGAACAATAAAATATACTTGGCAACACAGCAGCCGGAAAAAATATCTCTATGATTTTTATAAGCGGCTCTGAAGGGACATAGGAGATATTTTTTTAAAATTATTTCACATTTTACTTTAGCAGCCCCGAAGGGACATAAAAATGTGGGAGATATTTTTTTAAAAAATATCTCACCATGGCCCTTCAGAGCTTTCGTAGAAAATCGTCGTTACATCATGATTTCAGTGCTTGCGATGCTCCTGACTTGTCAGTGCCGGATTTAGGGGGGAGCTATGGGACTATCAGCCCCCGGCGGTCAATTTCAAGAGGCGGTAGAGAAAAAGAGAAAAAGCAAGCAGCAATACAGTCGATCGTCGCCTTTTGGCTTTTGGAGCAAACGCGCAATTAGCTACCACTGGCACCGCATCAAAAGGACTTGGTTGAGATACTGTTTTTGTGAAAATCTACTCAGTAGAGTAGGGGTAATTCCGTGATTCGTCTAACTCAATAACAAAAAACAAAATCATAGTTCAGTATTTAATAGGCTGTCGTTGGTATTATTGGTAATGGTACTAATAATAAATGAATATTGAAACTGAAATTTGAAAAAATCTGGTTGTTTTCTGGTATGATGTATTTGAGAGAGCAGATCAAGTCAGCAAGTCCCTGCAAAACTCAATCATAGGCCTGGACACGTATCTCAGTTTATATATTTCATTGAGAAAGTTTTATGAATGTTTGCGGGAAAAGTTCGATCTTTACGAAAAAGAGGCACAATTACTCTCGGAAGAACTCAACTGTAAGGAGTTTAGAACCCGTAAGAGGAAACTGGCTCTTGAAGAAGCTGGCACTGAAGCTTTATTGACACCACAGACCAGAATGCGAACCCAGGTATTCCTCAAAGCAGTCGGCCATTTGGTGGGTGAAGTAAATATTCGTGCTGAAGCCTACAAAGATTTCTCTTCTACATTCGCATTTTTGTTTTCAATTGCATCTCTGCCAGATGATGTCATCAAATATAAATCACGTGTTTTGATTGATATGAATTCAATTGCCGAAAACAAAAGAGATGAAATATTCAATGCAAGATCGTTGATGGCGCCTTTACAAAAATACAAGATCACAGATACTTTTGCAACGTGGAAGTAGCTCTAAGAATTTTCCTATCCCTGATGATTAGTAATGCCAGTGCGGTGAAAGGTCATTCTCAACTTTAAGAAGAGTGAAAAACTACCTTAGGAATTACATGGTAGAGGATACATTTAATAGCTTATCAATTTCAATTATTAACAGTGACATGTTGTTGAATCTGAATTTTGATGATGCCATTGACGGCTTTGCATCAAAAAAATCAAGAATAGTTATTTTTGTATCTAGAGCGCGAAATGCTACTTTGGTGATCGAGATCTGATTTTTTTAACGAGGCTTAGCCGAGTTAAAAAAATAGTCGAGATGACCAAAGTATTTCGCGCTCGAGTTGCAAACAACATTTTTTCTACAAACGTCAAAAAACATAGTTCTAAAGTAAAATAGTGTTGAACTGGCTTAAAAGACCTCCCCCTATCCTCCCTAGGTACGCACGATGTTCCACGAACATAATAGTAATTTTCTTTCGTGCACTCCAAGAGATAAAACAAAGTTATTGTCGAATATTCAGAAATAGATGATTTCGTGGATGTTGGCTCGATCAAGGACCATAAAATGGAAATATAAATATCTCATATATTTTACATAACAATGCGCGAAGTAGTTACTTCGCGCACTTTTTTACTTCGCGCATTGTTTGGTACAAGGTATCATGGTAACGTAGGAATCAGAAAAAAAGTGTCACTTCGCAATTTGTTGTCAATGCGCGAACCTTGTCATTTTTTGACGTTTGTAGAAAAAAGTATTTTAGTATCCATCTGAAAAAAAATATGTATAATGTTCAACGTGAGAAGTAAATATAATTTGATTCGTTGTACATAATGCTGTAAAAAAGTAGCAAAAGGATTATTTGAATTTTGAAACTGACAATTGAAATTTAATATTTGGCGGCGGCGCGGCGGCATCGTTATAGTTAGCCCCCGGCGTAAGGGAGTATAAATCCGGCACTGTGACTTGTTACCTAAATAGCCATCAGAGATGAAATTGTAGTAGAACGTCTCGCCACCCTTGAGCATATAGATTATGGAGTAAGAACTGACGATGAAGGCCGGCCAACGCTGTCAGTGAAGATCTTGAAGAAATTACAGCCTGGAGAACTAACAACCAAGTTGAATTCATCGCCACCAAATCTGGTATCACGATTTCCACCAAGATCACTACCAAACAAAAATATTGTTCCGATAATTTGACCTCAAACGAATTCAATGGTTTTTTCCAAGTGTAGCTGTCAACATTATAAAATCAATGCCCAATCTACAAATTTCTGAGTTGGTGAATTTTCGAAACTTTCCTTCTCCAGGATCTTCATTCTTTCTATAGTTTATGCAAAGTCAGTTGGAAAAACACATCACCGCAAGCTGTGGGTCCCTTTGAAATTTCAAAGAGTGCTGCAGCGCGGCCCGACATTCGTTTGATGATCTGTTCAACTGACTTTGCATAAACTATAACTCCTGTTACGTGTGACGAAGTACGGGGAAACATTAATTCATTGAAAAATTCAGCTTGTCCTGATATAAATGGGATACATTTTTTTTTGCAATTGCATACCTCGTTGGTCCCAGCACTGGGACCAAACGCCCCATAAGTCGAAACTTGAGCGGGGTTAGGTATACAACATCCAAGGCCTAACTAGGATTCGAACCTATGTCTCGGTGTGAGTCCCCATACGAACTCAGCGCCTTCACGCTCTCGACCACCGAGCCTCCTAAAATTAATAGTGAAATCATAAAGGAAACTCAGGACAAAATTCTTTCCACATCAACAATCTTAATTAATTTTATTTTCTCGTTAGGTAAATTCACAGATATTTTAAAATATGCAAAAGTAATACTTCTTTACAAGAAAGGAGACGAAGAGTTAGTCGATAATCATCTATAATAAGTATTTTTTCAAAAATTTCAGAAAAGCTACTGAAATATAGACTCATCAAATATTTTGAAATCAACATTTTTTTTGTAGATATCAGTTTGGTTTTCGCGAGAATTGCTCAACCACCGATGCTGCAATGAGTGTTGTCGGAAGCATGGTTGAGGGTCTTGAAAATGGAAAGGTTGTAGCAGTTACACTATTGGACCTATCTAATGCTTTCGACTGTTTTACCCACAACATATTACTCGAAAAACTTTCATATTATGGTGTTAGAGGAATTACTTTAGAACTAATAAAAACATACTTAAATAATCGTTTCCAGGCAGTTTTTTATAACAATGAATTTTCTGAACTGAAACCAATTAACCTAGGTGTGCCTCAGGGATCGATATTGGGTCCGCTTTTGTTAGTGATTTATATCAATGATCTCTACAACTATATGAAACCATTTCACAGTGTTTTATTTGCTGATGATACATCCCTCATTTACTCTTCAAAAAATCTTTCAACTCTTGCTGATCAATCTGTCGAAATACAAGAAAAAGCCAACTATTGGCTTAGTGTTAATAAACTTATGATGAATAACGATAAATCACAAAACATGGTGATATCTACGGCTCAGCCAATACCTGAGTTCCAAACTGTTGAATTATTGGGTTTCACCTTGGATAATATAGGTTGAATTGGTTCAGCCACATCTTAGGTTAAAAAAGTAAATTATCGAGTGCTCTATTTATACTTCGACAAGTAGAACCTTTGACTAATTTCACTACATTGAAAATAGTTCTTTGCTCACTAATTCAATCCCATATTTCTTATGGAATCCTACTCTGGGAAAATTCTAGTGATACCCGTTGCATTTTCATATTACAAAAAAAGGCGCTGAGAATTCTTGTTGGAATTGGTTACAAGTGCCGTGATTCATTCATGAATCACAAAATGATGTCAGTAACTTCAATGTATATTTATACGAGTATAGTAGAGATTCACAAAGAAGCTCCCCTGCTTCCTAAGCAATCTGGCTTACATAATCACAAAACACGCAACAGTGATCTCATTAGACCTCAACGTTACAAACTCAGCAAATCACAAAACAATTCTCATGATCTCAAATTATACAATGCTCTTTCTACCAGTATTGAAATTATGAATATGTTTTATTTCAAGAGAGTAATGAAAGATTATTATGAAAAAAATTTCTTTTACTCGATTGCAGAATATTTGCCTCACTTTAGTGGCCACAATTTTGATACAAGGAACACACTTGCCGAACATCCACTATTGAGGAAAACGTAAATGTGTATTTTGTTTTTGGATGTATATTATTTGTCTTTGACTGTATATTCTTAGTCTTTCATTGTATATTATTATTATTTTCAAATTCTTTTCACCAAAATGGAATCATTTAGAACTTGCTACAAATGTATGAATGTACATCAAGTAGTCAATAAAACTCTACTCTACTCTATATCTATGCTCGGTATTACCATCAGCAATACCATGGGAATATCACATGTCCGATCCATCGCAAAAGCTGCTTCACAAAAACTCGGACTCTTGTTCCGTTCTTCGAAAATCTACTTCTTACCTCGACAGCTCCTCATGATCTACAAAGCACAGATACGGTCAGTTTTAGAATATTGTTCTCATTTATGGGGATCAGCACCCCCAAACATACGCTGATGCTCTTAGATTCCATCCAGAGAAGAGCCATTCGCCTGGTGCATGGGTGATGCCACACTCACTAACACTTTGACCTCATCAAAGCACCGCAGAAAAGTCGACGACCATCCACTTTTCTATACATACTTCCACGGGAAATGATCCTAAGAAATCTCTGCTATAATTCAATCACTTGGCACAAGAAAATAAGGAACTTCTGAAAAAATATTCACTTATTGTGATGAGATATTATCTATTTGTAACAAGCTCGACATTTCTTGATTCGAGAACAAAATTGTTCAAATATGATGGGAAAATAACTGGACAATAGAAGAATTGTCTTGTTTCAAAATAATCAATTCGTTCCTCGACGAATACGTACTGTGATAATAAATGAATATCCATTCGAATCAAGATTTCCTTTCATGAATAAGTCAAGAAAGCTCTGTAGAAAAATCAAACAAATATTTGGTTGGACCTATTCAATAGAGCCATATGATTGAATCAATGCTGTTCCACATTGAATCAAGAAATCCTTTTTTTCTGTGTGGGTTTCCTTCCTCAAAAAATATTGCAATTACAAATAGGTTACCTCGTTTAGGATAAGTGGTCTCATTTTACTTAATTTCGTTGAATAGAATACTATAATAACACCAGAGAGCGCTTCATCCGAATTCATTCCTGTGCGAACTGCCTCTTCAAGTATACCACCATAAATAAGTCTGCAAGAAAGCATACGTTGAATAATTGTTCAAATATACCCGCCTCTTCATCACATGTTCAGTTAATAGTTTTGGTTCTTCCTACACGAGGGCAGAGTATGAAACTTTTCTGCGGTATCATTTTTCGAGAATTGTTTGGTCGACTTTTAGGTGCTAAAATCATCAATAATGCCACTGTGATTTTCAAACGGCTATAGGAATTTAGGGCCAGTAGAAACTGACGCCACGATTTCCTAAGTAGGGGCAGAGCATAGCACTGTTGCCATGTGTTGAAATACGGTCAGGAACTTCAGAAATATTAGTTATTCAATAATTCATAAATTCTCAATTGAGTAATATTCATAATAAGCATAAAAGTTCAATTGTCTCAAAATGGACCTTAATGATTTGTGGCTCATTGCTTGTTATGAATTTGTGTAAATAATAAGTTTTTTTATTCACCCTAGAGGACATTTCAATCGGTGAACGTGACAACACAGCGCACGACTTGTGGACGTGGACTTGTCAGTTGTCAGCATCCAGCACAAAGTTGCCAAGTCTCCAACATTCACATGATATTTTGTTATGGAGAATGAAAAATATTTGGACATGCAGGTTGCCAGAAAAAGTCAAGAATGAACTGTAATATCATGGGTTCTTCCTATTATATTTTATTCAGCGACACAGGACTATAACATCTCTTTGATAGCTTCATTATAATTGGTGACTTGACAACCTGGCTTTATGAGTGGAAATGGAAGATTATCTAACCAATAACAGAACAGCATAGAAACTGCGATGACGTCACCATTTATTCAACGTATCAACAAATGGCGGCCATGGAGAATTAATTTAGGCTCCTAACGACTCAGTGGAGTAATTGAATGCCAATAATCAATTCATTATCATTATCATTATCAGTGCACTCGACCATTGTCTTGGACATGTTGAAAACCTATGAAAATCATTACTTGATAGTTGCATACATCAAAATAACGTTGCAAAATATATCTGTCACTATACAGGCCAGTCTATTAAAGTAATTCTTTCTTCTTCTTCTTTATAATATATACTTCTGTTACATATTTCATCTGTCGTCTATAAACAGATGCCATCTCAGTTACGCATTGCACCACCTCATCAACGCTAATTGAATCACAACAAAGAAAAACAATCGAGCAGCGAGGTTGTATACGAACTGTAGCGCGACCCCATCCTATTCATCTATTGTGTGGAAATTAAATTGTTTTCCGGGGTGCGGCGCCTCGTTCCATCCCTTCAAATGTCAACTCAAATGTCAGCGCGTCGCAGCCTCCCCGGATCACCGGCATCATCTCCAGTTACATCCAATTTGGGAATTGGCCGCTCTTATATTTCTATCCAGCACCCGTGGGACCAGTAAATAATAAAGGTTTGTTTTGGTTTCATCGTTCTTAGTGCTTTGTATTGTGATAGTGGAGGAAATAGATCCGACCTGAGGGCAATTTGATTTGGATACTTTATTTGCCTCTCGGAATGCTTAATATTTTGAAATATGGCCTGGATTACATATTAGGCGCTTAAAGCGGCAAATCTAAGGGGGCGACAAAGCTTCGCAAATCAAAATTTTTTTATATTATATTATAGATGTGAAATCAATCAAATGAATACGCTGAAGCTATACAACTCTCTGTATAGTCCTATATACACTCACGGGCAAAATAATCGATCCACTCAAAATATTGATAAAATTTGATCGACAATTCAATTCATGTATGAAAAATCCCACAAGCCGCGTGATTTTGTTATTATGACAGCGAAAAAAGTTTTCCCTAACTTTTCTAGCGACAATAACGGAACCTAACTTTTGAAAGCATGACAATAACCAGCCATAAACAAATGTTTGATGAATTAGATTATGTTACCGAATTACACTGTAGCTTTTTTTTAGTCGAAGTAAACTTGGCAATTATAATTCGAATTTTGTTGCCATTAGGCAATTCAACTCAAAAAACTGCAAGCACAAATTACTCGTCCTACGGACTCGTAATTCTTTCAGAGGCAGTTTTTTTCGTCAAATTGTCAGGCAACAAAATTCTTATTGATACATGTCAACTTTACTTCGACAAAAAAAAGCTCTCGTTTAATTATAAGTGACAATAACTTCGTTAATTCAAGTATGATTTGCTTTTTTTTTTTCGATTTCGTAGGCCAATTCATAATGAATTTCACACAAGATTGAGATTTCAAGCAATTAGGCATATCTCCAAATTATACAGTAACACAAAAAGTGCATTTTTACTCCAATTATAAAACAACTTCTGGAGTGGCTATATAAACTGGTTCATCACGTAATTGTTCATTCAATTATCAAGCGACGTTTATTATACGTACGATTTTTTTTCATTTGTTACGATTTCTGCTTTTTTGCGAAAGTTACAGAGGTTTCTGAAAAAGTTTACATTTCTAAATTTTGTTCTACGGTAAAAAAAGCTCATCAGCACACAACAGATATAATTCAATGTTGGACGTGGCAAATAGCCAAGAAACTAGTTGTTTTCTGTTGAGTATTGTAGTATTTCATATAAATGACTAATGTTCGATATCTTATCATGTCAATGATTAATCTGAATAAATCACCGAATGTGACGTTGGGCCGTTAGGTAACATCAGCACAAGAAGGCAGTTGTGATCGGACGGTCGGGCGGAGTGAAAGGTGTCATCGAGTACAAAAGTGTTTTATTGATATTCACCCTATACCTCATAAGTGACAGACATTACATTGGCGACGAGGATGGGATGATTCCGTTAAGAACTATAGAATATTCGATTCCGAATTATGCTTTTGCGATGAAATTTTACTCAGGGGAAATAAAATCGTTATTCCTTTAAAATTACGTGAAGCTGTATTGATGGCAGCACATGAAGGCCATCCCGGAATAGTTGCCATGAAAAACCGTTTACGATCGAAAGTATGGTGGCCCAAAATCGATAGCGACGCTGAAAAAATAGTTAAATCATGCAAGGGTTGTACACTTGTATCAGCCCCTAATGCTCCCCATCCCATGAAAAGACGTGAACTACCAGTAGAACCTTGGGTAGACGTTGCTGTAGATTTTATGGGACCTCTACCCAGCGGCGATTATTTGTTCGTCATTGTCGATTATTTCAGCCGATATAAGGAGATAAAGATAATGCGGAAAATAACTGCTGCAGACACGGTTAAAGTACTTCACGAAATATTTTCTAGAGTTGGATTCCCTACTTCCATCACATCAGATAATGGAAAACAGTTCGTTGGTACTGAAATGACAAATTTTTGTAAGGAATGGGGCATTATTTTATTTCATACTATCCCATACTGGCCCCAACAGAATGGGGAAGTGGAGCGGCAAAATAGAGATATATTAAAAAGACTGAAAATAAGTCAATCGCTCAAGCGGGACTGGAAACAAGAATTGCTTGATTATTTAATTATGTATAATAGTACCCCGCATTCTAGTACAGGTATATCACCTTCACAATGTTTCTTTGGGCGAAAGTTTAGGGACAAAATTCCAAATCTAGAAAATGTAGAACATAAAGTAACCAACGGAGAGCTCAGGGATAAAGATAGAAATGAAAAGATGAAGGGAAAAGAATACGGTGACCTCAAGAGGAAGGCACAGGAAAATGATTTAGTATGTGGCGAAAAAGTGTACAAAAAACATCTCACGAAAGAAAATAAATTGACCGCTAATTTCGATCCAACTCCCCACACAGTAATAGAAAAACATGGAGGAGATGTAGTAGTAAGTAATGACATAACAAAGGAAAAATATAGAAGAAATATTGTTCATCTTAAAAAAGTAGAAGGCGAATGGCAAATCGCAAATAGAAATAGTACTGAAGAGCAAACAGAAAATAATATCTAAAAATAATATAGTTTTAGTTTAGTTAGTATTTTGTATACGTAATCTTGAATACCTGTTCTTGTGACTATTATATGGTATCAGTATATCCTTTATAGATGATCGTTATATGTATTAGATTGAGATTTATAAAATTGGTTTGTTTATTTATTCGATGCATACTTACATTATTAAGAGGTTGATGAAAACAATATAAGATATATTTCGTATTGTAGAATTCCCATTTTTCATGAAAAGGAAGAGATGTAGTATTTCATATAAATGACTAATGTTCGATATCTTATCATGTCAATGATTAATCTGAATAAATCACCGAATGTGACGTTGGGCCGTTAGGTAACATCAGCACAAGAGGGCAGTTGTGATCGGACGGTCGGGCGGAGTGTAAGGTGTCATCGAGTACAAAAGTGTTTTATTGATATTCACCCTATACCTCATAAGTGACAGACATTACAAGTATTCAGAATGATATTATGTTCACATACATTTACCTTCATCTGAAGGAGGATGCAAATTCTCAACTTCAGAAGAATTTGTTTTCAAATTCTTATAGTGTGTGTTCAAAAGATATAATAAAGTAGTTGTTTTCTGTCGAAAAAAACTATAAAGAATTGATATTTTCATCATATAGAGAATGCGAATTCTCAATGTATTCCTTTATATATTTATCCATTTTTTCATGCTTTTAATTTATCTGAGAATATTCCCTCCCGAACTCGCTCCCGAAACTAAACTGCTTTGGACAAACACATCACAAATCGAACCATCATAAGCGTCTATACCTATTATCTATGTAACAAATAATAAACAACTTCTTTGAATTAACATTCTTGGGGGTGAGGGGGGTAGTTATACCCCCATCCCCCCTCCCCATATCGACGCCCTTGCTTCATTCTATTTTGTGGGTGAATATTCTTCGCATACCGCATAGATGCTTGATCACGCGAAAAACCAGTGATTCATGCTCATATTTGAGATGGTTTCTCTCTCAATGAATCATTATGAACCAAGACGAAAGATTATCACGCCACACAGTGAAACAACGAAAATTCCAATTAACCTCATTGTTGAGAACGTAAATACTGATAAGGAGATTGTTATTGTAGGTACGCATACATATTTATTTCATAAACATGTATAAATAATTAATGTATTCGTGGTAATTACAAGATAAATATGAGATGGGTGGTGTCATACCCTGTCTATGTATTCACTTAATTAATATTGAAAGTTACTTGAAGTTGGTTGAAAATAAATTTCAAAAATATTTTGGAAATATCAAGAACAAAAAACATCAAGGTGCTCCCGTGTGTCACGTGCGGATTAATAGTTGCGTCACAGTTTAATTGAAAATGAAATAATGAACGCGTGTGGATTATTACCTATATTATATTATGACATAGCTGGTGCTAATCCCTAATAGCATGCACACTGTGGTCACATGGATATTTATATAGGACGTACCGCCGGGACATTCGAAATGTCCATAGGACATGCGTTCTTAGTACCGCGGACATCCATAGTACGTCCATGGGAAGTACAAATGTCCCGACTTCTCATCAAAACATTATATCTCTCAAGGATATACATTGGACCTCTTCGGGAAATTACACAATGGACGTCCATTGAAATAGTTCATAAAACATTCTGTTTTTGTATCAAGGTAATTGGAAGTACCTCCTCGGAACAATAATAGGTCGTCTCTGGAACTTCCAGAGGACGTCGTCTGGAATGTTCACAGGGTTTCCCAGGGACGTACGATTTATTCTTAAATTCGAATATATCAGATCTTCCATAGCTGATGAATACATCCAAATGAGTTGAAGATCTCCAACAGATCCTGAAGAAGGTTCCCAAGGATGTCCATGCAATGGACTTGTGTAAAGGACTTTGACGGGGAGTATTTATATATAGCCTACTAGCAGTCGATCGTCGGAGAGGTATAAGTTAACGTCCTCGCAGGGGCAATATATTTAGGATGTTCATCTGAGGTCCTGATGACAATGTATACCACCGATGAATGTCCCTTGGGACACATTCCGAAACGTCCATAAGACGTTGTACTCATGACATCTTATGAAATTATATTTCCTGAAGAATATTCTTGTACTTATTACTTAGATGAACATATGGATTATCTATAGGAGGTCCTTTTGAAGTCATAACAGTTCATGTACCAATTGGGACATCCGATTGATGTCCCTGACCGAACGTTTGAAGGTATATCCCATCAGAGACATGCTAAGGACGTCTTTGCATGGACTTTATACAATACGTACCACTTGGGGCGTTTGAAGCATGCTATTTCTAGGACATTTGAAATGATGTACCAACTCTGACATTCCATGGACGTCCTTGTTCGGACATTGCATGGGACGTACGGGATGGGACGTCCCAAGGACAATTATGTTTTTTAGTTTTTCCCATCAATTTCTTGAAGTGAAAGTGGTTAAAATTGGCGGCGTGTTGCCTTGGATATTGAAACCGTTTATCAGACTCCCTCTCCAGAAACTTTTTTCATAATATACCTACTTGGGATATATTCCGTTAATCAACGGAGGTTTTACCGATGCTTTCAGGGCCGGTACCAACAATTTTGACAGTGGTTATCTACTGGTTACTACGATTGTGGTTTATTCACGGAATGCCAGTCATTCGTCAAAATATATTTTAGATCATTTTTTAAATATTCATGCTCTGCCAGTATTTGATTTTCAGTTATGGCACCCAAAGTCCCTAAGCTTTGTGCACAGTAAGCACAAGCAAAGGATGTATTGTCCTGTAATAAAATTAAAAACGACATCAAATCATCGATTATTAATTTATTATTTATTATACTGTATTTCGTTGTGAATCGAAAAATCAAACCGTGAACTGAAACCTGTCAACGTCAAGTCAAACTTACGGAACTCACCAGAGAAAATCGACGGTCTGTCTCGTGACAGTGAATCTACCTACCGATTTTTCAGCAACCGAACATTTGATATTTACGGAACGGAAAACTACAAACTGAAATAACCAATTCGATTAACGGAACATACCCTTGGTGCATGACACTATATCGTCTCTCTGGATGTGAAAAAATTGCTCATCCAGAATATCCTGATCAGGATAATGAAACAAAACCATTAAATTATGTTATTGTCATCGGTCCTTCATAAATGTGCGTGGTTTCAATTCGATTCGAAGTTTTATAGTGGGTAAAAATCACCCTTCTCTCTGGATGTAACTACTCCATACGCGTACTTGGTACAAGACTCTGGTCGCTCATCCTCAGGATCAGGATAATGGAACAAATAGTAGATTGTTTTATTGGGATCGAAAGTGACAATTCGCTAGACGCTCCGCCTCGCAAATGCAAAATTCGCTTGTCAAACAAAGTCACTTTTGATCCGAATGAAACATGCTATTTTTCCTGCAACCGAAAGAATTAACTGAAATAAATATGTGTATAACCACCAATGTGACTTAATAGACAAATTAGTATAATACCTTTATTATAATGATATGAGTAAGTAGATAGGAGCAAGACCTCAGACTATACTTTACTTTGTTACAATTTGTGTGAATATTCTACCTGTATTTTACCTGAATTTACAGATCAGGTTCATTCAATTTTCGAGGATGTTCGAATTGTAGTTTCAATATAAATACAACCACAGAGTGACCGATTTGTGTATACTATTGAATCAATCAATCGATAAATTCATTTGGACCAGGTGTCAGCCCTAATAGCAAATACCGCGCTAGTGCCAGGTATAAGAAAAAGAAGAGGAAAATGTTAGGTTAGTGAGCATATCAACAATAATAATCAGTGAAAGCGATTATTTATTTCTCTCCATATTCCACTGTGTTTGGCTTGGTATTCAAATGAATGTAAACAATACGTGGTGTCAGACAAAAAGTATTGCTGGCCGTGATTATTCAAAAACAAGTTATCCAACCAATCAGATCCCGAGAATAACGAATGAAATACAGATCAAGCAAGTATGTGAATCTTGAAGGCTTTCATGAACAAAACAAAAATATTCAACTATAATATGGTGTATTTATATCTCCAGCATGGGTATGAAATGCCAAATCTACCGAAATCGAGAACAAATCAGGTACCTATTCGTCCCAACCCAAATAACCCACATAGTAACAATATTTTTATGGATGTAATCAAATGTTTGACGTGGCAAATAGCCAGCAAAGTAGTTGTTTTCTGTTGAATATTCAGAATGATCTTATGTGCATATACATATTTTGATCTGAAGGAGAATGCAAATTCTCAACTTCAGAAGATTTTGTTTTCAAATTCTTATGGTGTGTGTTCAATAGATATAATTAAATGTTCGTCGTGGCATATAGCCAGGAGAGTATTTCCTGAAAGGGGGATCCTGAAGATGATATTTTTTGAATATTTCAGAAACGCCTTGTGATGAAATGATGCAATTCGGTACAAGTATACCTACTAAACTTTCCATGTATTGCTCAAACTTTTTGGTATGCATATTTTTCAACAAGTTAATCACGGCTTATGAAAAGTCATCTTGAAATGTTTATCTCTCAATTTCAGTTGAAAATATAGTATTCATGCATCAACTTCATCATCCCACGTTTCAATTTTTTTTAGTTGACCCGTTCAAAACAAAGGGGGACATTGAAGAAAAGCACTGTATATCGAAATAATACTCATCTTTTTATTTGTAGGAACGTGGAGGAAAAATCTCAAACAATCTAGAGAAATGAGAATGTTTTTTTCTATGTAGAGGCTGAAGATCAAAGTCTTCCAACCATTTGGCTAGGTGACATTCCTCATAGATATGACACAATAAATGTGACAGAAACTAAATAAGTATACTGAAAATTGCATCAGCATCATGATGCGTCTACTTTTTGATGTAGGTTATAACCGTATGTAATCAATCCGAAAGGGATAATTATCAATGTCAGGATCTACAAGTAAGTACGACATCATTAAAGCGCAATCAAACGTTAGGAAACCCGAGCTGATAATACTAATAATTCTTCTGGTAAGTGCTCCAGATAATTGCTCGCTGGTTACACAACAAAGTACTTCGACACGCGGCCACAAAAAAATATCGTTCAGCTCTGCCTATGTGGCAATAACGCTATGGGAGGAGATGCACTGTACGGATGATGGCATCTTTTCCTAGTGCTTATAGTGCTTTCGTGGGCGGTGACATCGACATCGATGGACTCTTCGTCTGTTGAGCAAACTGCTCGTTTGCGAGGGCATCCGAGGATTGCGAATTCAGGATGGACAAAGTTATCTACAGTAGAATAATGTTCGTGTTTTTCCTATAGTACGGGTGCTTGTACGTTTTCTACAGAGGATTAATGGAATATCTCTACGAAATCGTAGAAAAATTAAGTATGATGGAAAAACGTTGAGAAATGATTGAGTAACCAACCATTCAAGAAGTTGAAACCCAGATGGACCTAATGTCCTTCTGAAAGGTCGCATGAAGTTTTCTGTAAATTAATGGTTCGAGTTGTCGCAGTAAGCTTGATCAACTTCATTATCAGAATCCTATACCTACAAGCAAAGGTATCAAAAAATTTTTGAACAATGACATTCATATTTAGGTACTTACATGCACAGAAAGTTGTTCTGAATTGAGAGGTCCATCATAAACCGTAGGACATCCTACTGTGATTATTTATCATTTTGAATAGTTTTGAGCAAACACAAAAGTCAAAAGTGCATAGCACAAGAGACAAAATTCGCTCGAAATTGTAGAACCCCGCAGATGCCGACACTGGCACAGCCTTTGTGTCTTTAGCTATATGAAAATTGTTCTTTGCGTTTGAGAACTACTTCTTGAATGAACTAGATTAAATTAATAATAAAATTAGCTCTTAGGCCTCTTCGCCTAACTGATGATACCCGGAAGGTCGAAAGCTCACACATAGCACCCTAAAATATCGTTGGGTTAAGGTGAAACCCGAATCCCAGTTTACTGCTTCGGATTCATTCGACAATGGCAAAAAAACTTTTGGGATCTCGCAAATCTCCACGAATTTTGTGGTGCGTTTGACACTCTTTTCCAAAAGCAAAAGTCTGAGAATTCAAAAAAGCCGGGTCCCATCAGTTAGGCGAAGAAGCCGAGGAGCTTATTTGATTATTAATTTAATCTAGTTGGTTCAAGAAGTAGTTCTCAAACGCAAGGAACAATGTTTGTTTATATTTCCAAAGATACAAAGGCTGTGCCAGTGTCGGCATCTGCGGAGAACCATCTGTTGTGCAGCCACCAATCCAGACCATTGATTTTGAATTGTTCCAAAATTGTTCTATCCGTCATTCGGTTGCCCCCTTACGAGCAACCCTCAGAAGTCTTTGAGAGTCTTGTGCGAGCAAGGAATGACGGGGGCCTAACCTTTCAACGTGTGATCCCAAACACTTTCTTGGGCCATCAGAAAATTCTGCAGTCGATGGGAATCGAACCCACGACCGGCAAGCGAATGCGGATTAGAAAATAGACACGGCTACCTGAATGAGTTGATGGATTAGCTGGAGGCTCCTGATCTGATACCGATGTCTTCAAAGAATGTTATTATATTTCCTGATGATGAAGTAGTCACTGGTGAAGACAATCATGAAGAAGATAATGTTCTGATTTAGAATCTTTCTGTGACGGATTCAAATCAGAAGATGTTCTTTCTTCGTCTACCTTCAGATCATAAATTTGAGAAATGTGATATGGCAACAGGAAGTTTCAAGCAATGCTAGAGATAAATCTTCGGATTTTGAATTGTTTGCCAATATTTCGGATTATAGTGTGATATAAACCTATTAGTTAGGTACCGTTGCGCAGCTTCTAACACCTCTCCTGTACATCCTATAGGTGCGAACATTTAAAAAAAAAATGTATGTAAGCCAGAATAATTCAATCAAGATTTTTATTAAGAACATAAGTGGCGTTGATCGCTGAGAGCAGATCATAGGATAAGCATCAGGGGCACCGAGAAGTGGTATAGGCATGTATAGGTACTTTTCTATGAAAGCTCAGTGTATGGTCATGGTCTTGGTGTAAAACTGGATGAGTTAGATTTTCGATTCCCGTGAACATACACATTGATCTTTTCAATATGAATCTTGCTTCATTCAAGAATTCTATACCCCAAGCAATGATGGTGGAATTCAGAACATAATATCCCTTTAATCGTATTTTCCAGTTTCATTCACTCATTATAAGTGTACATCTATTTCTCCTTGTTTAAAAATGTGTTCTTTTCATCTTTTTTATTTCTTTCTTCTTTAGTCACGTATTCAGTTATGTAGATATTTATATAAAGTCAAAAGATACATGTAATTATAGGTTTTAATAATCCAATCTTTTCAAATGAATGAATTAATAAACATTAGTTTATTAAAAAAATAAGGTAACTTGCAGTAATTCTTCCTTTTTGCTAATTTGCATGGAATTTTATCATTTGGTTAGTTTTAGCGATACCAAAAGAAACGCTGTCTGTGCAAGAAAGAGGTTCAATCAGTTTGTACACAAAATGTGATATCGTATTGAGCTTCAAAGAATATTTCTAATTTTTATCATACGAGAATTTAGAATGTCTAAAGAGTAGTTTGAAGTTGAAGTCATACGGTCCTTTTAAAAGTACCTGAAGATTTTGATGAAAAATAAAATTTTGGATTGGATTGGACTTTAGGAATATTAAAAACTCCATGCATATTCGACAAAAAGGTCAAGACTATCTTCGTTAAAACCAGAATGAAACGTTATAGTATGAATGATGTATAAATATATAGGGTGATTAACCATAAATGTTCACCCCTCTAGCTCACTTATTTTTGAACCGATTTAAAAATTTGAGAAATCATCAGATATGATTTGTCAGAAATGTTTTCCCGTTGCATCAGAAAATATAGGGTGCTCGGAACAAACGATCTACAGAGTACTACTTGATTTTTTCAAAGGAACACCCTGTATCTCATTGTATTTTTTTATTCTCCCTGAAGAGCTGATTCCATCAATAATCACCCTCGGGGTCTAGCGGAAATGATTACAGAGAAATAGGGTGATCAAAATCGAGATTTTTCAACTTTAAGATTTTTTGTGTCGAAACTCTTCTTTATTGGTCAAAACGGCTACAATGTCCCTATTCCAACTTTTTATTTACTATCTACTGACATTCAATAATTGGAAAAATTCAATTATAATTATATTGAATAATTGATGTAGTTGCTGTTGAAAGGAAGTTTGGAGCAGCAACTGATGTCCGTATTGCAGATGGAACCAAGGACTGGTTGAAGTTTGCGAAGAAACGGATGAATGACGCCGTCAAGTCTCCAATCGAAAACAAAATAGCAATAACTATCTGATTGAGATTTCATTGATATCTAGGATGACTATACACATTATGAATCTTGTATTTGTATTTTGGTAATTTTTATAACTATTAATTGATTTGCAATAATAATAAAGTTTGATCCGTAGTAAAAATGGAAACGTCACTTCACCTCATGTCTTAGAAACGTTTTAGTTACGTTCAAAATTGGCAGCAATACCGATTCGACGATAAGATAAAGCATCGTTGATTCAATCTAGAAGATCAACGTTACCTGAATTCTGAAATTTCACGTTTAATGTTAGTTTAGTTTTCGTATCTCAGCAACGTTACTTTTAAACCAAGTTTGAAACCGAAATACATCGTTATATTGGAATCGGTTGAAAAAGTTTAGAAAACGTTGAGAAACGGTTGATATTTATGGTTACGTCGGAACTGAAATAAAACGGTATATATTTCAGTAGAATTTTCACATTACGTGTGCATCGTCTCAGTTACGATGAATCAACGTGAACAGGTAACGTTAATGTAGAACCAGAATGAAACGTATTGCCTAACGACATTTTGCCGTTTTTTTAACGATGAATAATAGATGCGTTACTTGAAGAATTCAACGTTTTTTCCACATAGCTGTGTATATTCGTTCCAAGATTCAGATTGCTACGTCTTTGGGATTTTTCGAAGTTAGCGACCGTGCTCCATTGCTACATATCGAAAGATACAAGAAACGCCGAAGTTAATGACATTATTTCCGCCTTTCACCGTCGAGTGCGAACGCGTGCCTCAACTGCCAACTACGGGCCGCTGATGGAACGTTACGTTGGCTGCGCGTTATGGCTATCCGATCACTAGACGAGGGACGTCGAACGTCGTCCACCACATCATTAGGTGCCGCTGATGGCAGACTGTCCCCTATACTTTATCTAGCGTGCCCTGCATCGTATCGCGTTTGTCGTCGAACGGTACAGATAAATTGCCGGCAGATATTTCACACTCAGTGATCAGAAATCATAATCATATCGAGCTCTGAAATCGTTACGAATCGTCAAGAGGGAATATATTTTTGACCTAGATTCTGTTAAGTGCAGAGGTTATTGCTTCCGATACCCACCACAGTTCAGGCATATACTACAGATTATTCTCTTCGTATGATTTTAAGCTAATCAGAACGTTCAAATGAGTTGAGCTATACCTAGTATAATTCTGAATATACGTGGGTATAGGTACATGTAGTAGCTTCACCAATCAGAAATTTGGAATTATTTCCATTTCCACAGTAACTAATTCATATTTTCACATACTTACAAATAGAGTGCGTCGTCAAATTTTGACGTTCGTTCAGACTACTCAAAAAATAATCGCATCGAATACAATTCGAACTTAAAAATCTTCAAGCTTATACATCTCAAACTTCCTGCACAATGATTACACATCGTGTCAGTTCAACAGAATAATAATTTCAGCTGTTAAACTGACATTCTTCGTAATAATAATTATGCAACAAGTTATCGATATATAACTCGGCGATTTTGAAGTACTTGTTTTATATTTTTTTTATCCAATCTGAACGTTTAATTTAGTTAAGCTACCTTGTATAATTTAGAATATACATGGATATACATGGATATACATAGAGTAACTCCACCAATAAAACATTTTGGGTCATATCTAACAAATACTGGGAATATTCAAAGATAATCCTCATATTATCTGATTCATCAATTGTGTGTTTATTCTATTTTGCGTTCTCTGTTATATGCAATCAGTAATTAATTTCATATTCTACTCATGCAGAAATATCCTTGCACTTGTCTTACAGAAATATAGAGAAGGGATACGTAAGTCGAATATTATATGTTTGCATTGGATTATTTAGGGGTGATTACGTCACGCGCTTTCCTGCGTTCAGCTCTGAGGAAAAAACAGTTTCTGACAGTGAGTAAACTTGTTGGGGTAAGTAGGTATTCTTCGAAATAATGAAATTATTTTTTCTTCTGAAACATGCCCATTGCTAATATTGACATGGGGTCAGGTTGAATCACGGTGGATTCATGGTTTTTGCATGATGAGCCAGACAAAGGATCACTCTGAATTTTGGATAGAGATATATTTCCTAAAATGCGGTGTTGTCACTTCTATATTAGAAATTAATTCTAAAACAATACCCTGCATACAATGTGATCAAGATGAGAACACGGTGGCAATCTATTAAACGGTAGAGAGAGGACACCTTATTTCGGATATAGCTTTTGAAAATGTCCGAAATTCTTGATGCGAAATCAAGTTAATTATCTATATATGCTTTTGTTTTGTTCCATAACACATGTCAATATAACGAACAGAACATTCATTGTGAATTAAATCCGGGAGTAAAAAAAATTAAACTCGTAAACCTATCACTATTGAAAAATGGTCTATTAATTTTAGATAGGTTTGTATCCTAATTTCGGATATTATTATCATCAATTATATACTTCTATGAAAAGTTAGGCGCCAATTTGGAAGTTGATGCTGAAACCTATAATCTCTAGACATGGGTAAAAAGTAATAGCACAATTGAACTTCTTGGAAAAAAAATCTGTGTTGAGGAAATTAGTGGTCCAAACAAAACAAATCGCATATGTAGGTCTCCTTATTGGTCTCCGTATTATTATTCATCAGTTATATCGAAAACAATTTCGGAAAATCTTTTTTATTTTCACGTAGCTACCTAATTATTGGAGATACACCCATTGTCGCAACCACCAATTGTCGCAACCACCAATTTTGCTATTCGGAGCAATTCATTAATATTAGCGCATTCACCATTTTGTATCAGTATCAGTGAAAAGAAGTATCTCTGATGTGGCAAACTTTCTAACCAGATATGAGTAAAAAGCTCCAATCAATTCAAGGTAGGTTTTAAGATGCATTCCTTCTGATCAACAATGTGTCAAAACTAAGAAGTCATAATTTCCTGGGAAAAGTCTACTGAAAAAACTTGGTACAGATAAGTCAAAAAGTTGGGTACAGACTATGGGCCTTGTATATTAATCCAAGTAACCTTCTGGAATAACTTTCTGACGTACCTGTAACTAGAGAGCTACTATCTTTGAAAACATTTGAAAAAGGTGGATGATCATACGTATATAGTAGTTATTTTCATATTTAGGTATTCATGAATATAATTCTTCAATTCAAGGTTCCTGACTCCAGAGCCACAAGAGGCATGCAGTGTAACATTTCGAAATATTCTTCGAGTTTCACTATACCGAAACATTTTTTGATAGCGAGAGAATTGGAAAATCACCCTATAGGTAACTATCTCAAATATGTTAGGTTAGGTAGCCGTGCGGACAGAGTGTCAATATTCTAATCCGCATTCGCTTGCCGGTCGTGGGTTCGATTCCCCAGCGACTGCAGAAATTTTTCTGATGGCCCAAGAAAGTGTTTGGGATCACACGTTAAAAGGTAAGGCCCCCATCATTCCTTGCTGGCACAAGACTCTCGAAGACTTCTGAGGGTTGCTCGTAAGGGGGCAACCGAATGACGGATTTTCAGGTACCTCTACCTAAGACTTGAGTCTTTGTTTCCATCAAATATTTCATACCAGATACCAAAGAACAGAAGTTCTCGAGCTTTGGTCATTCTCCAGGTATTCCAGAAATTACGATATCAATCAACAGAAACAGAATTCGTGAACTGTTTTGCCTGATTGACCAAATCAGATGTGGATATACAGGGTGTTTAAAAAAAGTGATCCCCTTATGCTTGATTCAATATTTTATGTTTTTATTCGACTCAACTTTCTACTTGTGATTATTTGTTATAGTTCAATAACTTTAGCACAAGAATGGTGCTATTGTTTTTTAATCTGAATAAATAGGAAATTGATCTCACTAATAGTTATTTACGTGACATGTGGGATATAGACATTATTAACACACGCATAAAATCTAAAATGCTTCGTTTCCGAGATATATAGTTTCCAAGTTTAGGAAAAATGAGTTTCATCAATATCTTGGAAAAATATTTCATACAAAATTTTTAGATCGTATACAGAGGGCATTGAATGTGATGTCATTCTTGTTTCCATGAATAATTATGTGCAATGAATCTTTGCATAACATCTAGCATTTTTATTTGGAGTTCAGAGATATGCCGAGGTATGCTATTGTCAGTTTTTCTCGAAAACGAAGCACAAAAATATCAAGAGACAGGAATGTATTTTCAGTGGGTTCGTTGGAATATTTGAGAAGAACCCGAAAAAAAACACAGGGTGACTTTTTTTCAACAAAAAAAGCCGACTTGCTCGATGGGTATACACCCCTGGAAATTCTGGATCAAATTTAATTGGTCCAGTTATTGTCTGAGAATTGTGGTAATACATCACGAACATTCCATATTCAAATCGGCTCGAGCATTTTCAATAGATAGTTCGAAATAACAAAATTTTTGTTGAAACTTGGACACCCTATATGTTCGGACCCATGGTCATATGAACTTTTTTTTCGTATTTTGTTGAGAGGAATCTTCCCTTGGCTTTTGTGACCACAACTCTGAAACACCCCGTATATCTGAAATCAGAAGAAAGTGCTCTACTGATTATAGGAAATAAAATACAGGGTGTCAGAATGTTTTGGTTAACGATGCTTTGGCGCATTTTCTAGTATAATATATTCTGAATGCCTAAAAAAATTATTCATTTTTGGCCATTTGAACATTTCTGTATATAAGACCAATTTAGCTGAGATTAGCTGAGTCATTGAGTAATATATAAACAATCACCCATCACCTTGTATACTTATTGCCTTCAGAAATAGTCGATTATTCATTCGGAAATATGAATATATTCACCATAGGTACTTCACGAGAGCATACTGTATAATATAAAGATTGTCCTATAGAATTTCCGCTTCTGAAACAACTTGTGAAATCAAAAATCAATAAATCAAACAAAATTATGACAAGTTATGATTATGAGGCAGTTTATCGGGCCAACCCTGTGAATTCTGCATCAAATAGATTGTTCTGAAATTTGGTACAGTCATATATAAGCAACCAATTCAGATGTGATCACATAACAATCCAAGATGGCGGTCTTCTGGCTTCTCTGGAAATGCCAGTAACTTTGTTTTTGCCACACCGAACACCCTGTATATTTTTACATATTCGAGTTCAACATGTCAAAACAAGTGCAATCTCTTTGTCAATTTCAATTTTTTAGAAAAAATTCATATTGTTGTTTTAAAAATTGTTCTTATCCAACCATTGGTTGCCCCCTTACTAGTAACCCTCGAAAGTCTTCAAGAGATACTTGTGCGAGCAAGGAAAGATGGGGGTCTTACCTTTCAACGTGTGATCCCAAACATTTTCTTAGATCATCAGAAAAATTTCTGCGGTCGTGGTGGGAATCGAACCTACCTACCGGCAATTTAACGTGGATAGAATACTGACGCTTCAACCCCGAGGCTACACTGGCCACAATTATTCGAAATACAAGGAAATTCCTGAGCTATAGTTGTTGACTTCTGAATGTATTCAATTTTTTGCTGCACGGAAATACAAAAATGATATGTCATGTTTTTCCTCAATGTTTGTTTTAGAGAGAATTTGAAAAAAAATGGATTTTTCATCAAAATGTGATGTGACTGATTTGTTTCTCTGTTATGTGTGATACTTATTATGAAAAGCCTTGCCAACTTCTCATTTATCCACGCGGAAAAGTGAAAAACAGTTTGAATTCAAATTGTTTCGAAAAAATTACATTCGACATGAAGATTGTACTTGTTTTGATCTCTTGAACTTGAATATGTAAAAATATACAGGGTGTTCCATTTGAAAAAACAAATTTTCCGACATTTCCGGAAAAACCGGAAGTCCGCCTTTTGTATTGTATTGTGATCAAATCCCAAATAGTTGCTTATATTACTGTACCATATTTCAGAAAAATCCGTTTACGAATGCAGAAATTACAGGGGTGGCCCGATACCCTGTGTCACCCAGTATACCTACCTGGTACCTACAGCATTTCCATGAGGTGAGGTGAATACACCCATAATACACAAAATCGTTTTGCTGATTCGTCTGATCTCCTATTACCGGATGCTGATAGACTATAGTGTTTTTGTGTTTGCATAATAGACTATCCAGTTTGGATAAGCAATTAAGTAGTAGGTATCATTTTACTATGCTCGTGTCAAGCAAAAACAATGATATCGGTTAGATATAATTCTTATGCGATTGCAATATGTGCTATAATAATGTTATATAGGTACCTATTTAGAGAGGTAATTGCCCAAATTGAAAAAATATGAAACCAAAATACACGGAAAAAAATAAGTTGCTACGAGTGGGTTACTGAAATTCAATGGTTTCAGCAAAGAAGTTTTGTTGCTATACAAACAGCTAAATATTCAGTGCACCCTTCAACCTATATGCTTAATAATTCAACACTATACTAGCTAGTTATCACTATAGAAATTCAGGAAGCATCACGTGATGCTGTGGGATATTTTGCTAAGTTTACTGATGATTTCTTCTTGTTGAGATTCATGTTAGGAGCAATGCGAGTTTCAAGAGCAATAAGTTGGTATATTTTTTAGCTACACAGGAGACATGTAGCAAATCTGTAGTTCTTTTATTTGAAGAGATAAAATTTTGAAATTCACAGGGGGTATATAATAAATGGTAGCGCACTTTACGGATTTAACGACAATTTTTTTCAACCACCTGTTTGACCGGAAGTGACCCCAACTTTTTTTTTTAAATGTCACCCTGTACATTTCTCCAGTCTATCTTTTTCGCATTGAAATTCTCTATCCAACTATGTATCACAAAGTGGCATTTATTCCTTAATTCGCTGTTGAATTGCTTTTTATTCAAAAAGAATGAGTTGGCTGTGACATGAATTCGATGATATATCGACACTAGGTAGGCTTTGAAATTTAAAGATCATTAGTAAACCGATATTATTCTAAATGTTTTGATATCCTGATCAATGTCTGCAGGTTGTCAATAGCTTGTTTGAGTCAAGATGAAAACCTTCGAAAATAACTCATGATATTGAGGAATCTAAGATAGGAACATATTTTTTCTAATTCAGCTACTCGTACAGAAACTATCTGTCTTTTATTTTCGTCATGTACCTATAACATGATCTTTCCATTTGGAATAATAAAACTAAAATTGTTCCTCTTATACGATGATCCACAGGGCTATCAGTCTATTTTTTCATAAATATTTCACTCAGTAGGCGGTGTACCTACACAAAATGTTTTATGTGTTTGACAGTTAATCGATTGCATCAAAAATTTGTCTTCTTCATTTATTGTGTCTTGTTTAAAATTGCATATTATCAATAGAGACGGAAAATGTATTCATGAAACGAAAAAGTCGATATGTTGTTGATCATCCTTCGAATGTTCCTTAGGGATATCCGTCGGATGTCCCAATGGGTACATGAACTGTACTCTTCCAATGTCCTAGAAATAACGTCCTATGGACGTCCTAGTCGGTACTTTCAATATGTTGTCCCTGCGAGGACGTTTACTTACACCTCGCCGACGAATGATTGCTCGTATGCTATAAGTACTCCTCGTCGATGTCCTTCACGTAAGTCCATTGGACGTCCATGGGAAACTTTTTGGAGACCTTCTACGGACCATCAACTCAACTGGATATCCTTATCAGTTATGCAAGATCTGGTCCTAGAGGGACCCAGAAAAATTCAAATTCAAGAATAATTCGTACGTCCCTGGGACATCCTATGGACATCCAATTGATACCTCTCAGCGTTGCTGATAGGTTGTCCTATGGATGTCCTAAGGATGTCCTCTGTAGTGCTTGATGAGGAATACTGTAGGATTTAGGTATTCGATAGTTGTCCCAGGGACATCCCTCAAGGACGTCCCTAGTTGGTCCTCAAGTGGGACATTTGTGCGACGTTCGAATTAGGTACCGTGGACGTCCATTGGACGTCCTGAATGTCCCGACAGGACGTCCTAAGGATACATGGGACATAAGTGTGTTATTAGGGAAATGTACCTATGACGTCAAAACATTATGTACCTTTAGTAGAAAAGTAACCTATTTTCAACAAAATAGAAACAAACAAGACAAACATTCTCATAAAAAAATAATCGTATTCGTAATTCTTAATTTGAAAATACTCAAAATTTAATTTCACAAAATGCAGTTACATAGGTACTTATAAGTACCTAATAAAATTTGAGTGTATAGAAAACAAGAACGAATAGTAAAAATAACAGAACAGATGAAAAAAAACGAACGTAAGTAACGAACTATTATTGAAGTTATCCTATTTTCAACGATTAATTTGAAAAAATGTAACTTTTGACATGAGCGAAAGTCACGTGATTCCGCGACCGAGTAGTCCATTGTTCATATTTTTTGAGCAAAACTCAACCCCCAAGTCGAATTTCGAAATAAATTATCATGGAAAGTATTTCCCATATTAAATGATGCCGACTTTATGAATGACACTCTGTATACATATACCTTTGTGAACATTAGAAACAAAACAAAATTTCTTTGGACAAAGAGATCGCAAATCAAAACAGTCATAAACGTCTATGTCTATTACCCATCTTACAAATTATATTTCTTGGGGGCGGGGTAATTACCCCTATTACCCCCCTCCATATCGCCGCATTCAAAACTCTCTTTGTAGAGCTTGAAAAGTGGCAATGAGAAAGGGTCTTTTGTTTCCCTATACCTATAGCTCTTTAAATAATGTAAAAAATAGTTATTTACCTAACAAGTGCGGAAAGTAGTAAGTATACTTTACCGCACGCGACGGCACTTGCACGAACGACGCGGAATGGTCGGTGGTTCGGGCAAGTCGTCAAGGGTGGGAAAGACATTTTTTGCAAGAGAGATAAAAAGTTTATCCTACGAGTGTTTCTGTCTATATCTATATAGGTATTATTCTATCTATTATCTATAAAAAAGGTTTTTAATAAACAATATTTCATAATGAAGCTACAAAATGACACATAACAGAATAGTTAGATGGAGTGGAGTTAGTCCTAAACATCCTTATTTTCAACAATACAAAAATCGTGCGGAAAAGTAACTTTTCAGCACTAGTGCGGTAAAATAACTTTTCCACACGATATTTTCATGCACTGAAAAATAATGCAAATAGATATCTTTTCATTGATATAATGAGAAACGTATTCTAAGAACATTTAAATAACAATAACTATAACACATTAACGATGCATGGTATAAATATTGAAATTGAAAGTGCAATTTGTGTTTGTTGCATGCTGTAATATAGCAGATGCCGCAACATCTTGAAGAACATCGTTTCTTATTTGAATTTGATTGGTTAGTGTTTGCATCAATTATTTCCGGGGGGAGAAGTATCGTGAGTTGTCCATTTTTAATTGGAATTACGTACACGGAAAAATAACGCATGAAATGCTTATTTTTTGAGTGCCACTACTGTCAGTTTATGGCGAACGTTGCTATGGGCACGTACTGGTGCCAACAGCAGTTGAAATCGTGCGGAAAAGTAAAAATAATGCGAAAAAGTAATATCGTACGAAAAAGTACAGCTTTCAAAACGAAAAATCATGCGGAATAGTTACTTTAGGAAAAAATAAAACGAATCAGCAAATTTCGTTTTTTTATGATGCGTATATATCTCCGGAACTACTCGAACATGACCGTTATGTTATAACGACATGACGCGACCACTGTAGGTATAGTATACAATACAGTGTATAGTACAAATTAAATAATAATTTATAAATGTTCTTGTGAGCAAAATGAATTTATTGAGAAAGGCAACAAACGAAGTGTTCATATATATTTATGTTGGAGAAGGTAGAGAGGAAGTGCAGGATTCTCAGGGGGGGCATTCTCCCCCCCTGGCCCCTCTCTGTGGGCGACCCATGGATATAGAACATCCCATTTGTCGTGAACCTCCAGAGATGTGGAACACTATTTTGTCTTTCTTTTCATCTTTTGGAGCGCACGAAAGGGGATAAATGTTCGAGGAACATCGTGCGTACCATATATGTACAGGGCTAAGTATAGTTTTATTAATGTGAACCCCCCTTCATCTTCTTTGTTTTCTATCCATTCAAGAAGATTCAAAACTGATTTTCTCACGATATTTCATATTGGTTTCAATCGTATTGAGAGAGTATTGCAATATCTCTTCAAATATACAGGGTATACAGAAATATATTGATTTTTTTATATGGCATGCGCTGTATATTTTGATGGATGAAGATCCTTCTATATATATATGTTTGTAATCTGGATGATTTAGGCAATTCAAATTTATCGAAATATACAGGTCGTTTCATTTGAAAAATATATTTATTTCTGTGTAGACCATGTATATTTGAATATATATTTTCAAATTGAGTGAAATCTGTGCGAAAAATTTTATAAAATCAGTTTTGAAATTCTTTGAATGGGTGGAAAACAAAAAAGATAGAGGGGGGTTCACATTGATAAAACTAGCCCTGTACATAGGGAGGATAGCGAAGAGAAGGTAGGTATTGGATTTTTTTTTAACTTTTGAAGATAATTATAAGTTCTTGGAAATAGGTAGATATACTTCCTTTGGCAAAGAATTTCAATGCCTTGCCGTTTTATACAGACAAATGAGTATTGGAAAAGAGTTGTTAGGCTCAATTTGAGGTTGACGACAAAAGGATGTCCTGACTTGAGCCTGATGACGAGTAGGTACCTAGGTCTGACTGATGGTATTGCTTTAGTGGTAAAATCAGGGACGTCTGCAGAGATAATTTCAAAGGGGGGAGGGGAAGTCACAATAATATTGTATAGTGCATCCCAGTTTGGTTCAGGCTGCCAGGTTTCTCGGTTATTGTTATTGAAGATATAGAGCCTCGCGATTTTCACGTTCCTTATTTCCTATTTTTTGTGAAACTGCGAAGATGGTCTGATCAGATTTCAGAATCATATCGTTTCCGCGTTTATGAGATACACAGAGATTTTGAAGATGTTCACACTGTATAGCAAATCCATTTGAGTGACTGCATATAATATGTGGTTGTCAGTGACATTATATATTGCATGGACCTTGAGTGAAATTTCACTAATTCTTTTTTTCAGTGTATAGGTATACTATTTGGACCCCTTCTATCCTAATATCTACGTATACGGAAGAATGTTGCACTAGAAATCACTTATATCTATAACAAATTATTTTGCGCAAAGTCGAGTGGCGTACTAAAAAAAAATTTCGGAGTTTGGCTTTGGAAAAAAAATTTCGGGGTTTGGCTTTGGAGATACAACACAAACTTATATATTTTTCAATGATGGAACACCCTGTATTCCATTATTTCGTTGAATGATACTTTATACAAGGTACCTGAGCCAAACAAGGCCAGGGTGCCGTATAAGGCCCGCTATCAAATGCCGCCACTTAAGATAACCAAAACGAAGCAAACATAGCCCTCCCCCTTCCTAGACGTCCCCCGAAAGCCAGTCAAGGTTAATACCTGCGTTGTCTGTTGCGCGCGTTCGTCAGTTAAAATCTAACCGCCGAAGTGGTGTTTGGCAGCTGCGTGATCTAAAAACAGCGTTTTTTATCAAGTGCTCAAATTGTGTGTAAAAGTAAGTGAATATTTTTTTATTTTGGTACCATTGAAATGCGTATAGTTTTAGCTATCTAATGATATAGTTTTTTGAGCAAGGCTTGGCATTCTTTGTTGCTTTGCGACCATTTTATTATTTCAAAACATGGAAAATTATGGGGGCCCCAATAAGGCCCACCATTTTGGCCCAAATAAGGCCCTGGGCCTTATTTGGGCCAAAATGTAGGTACCAAGTAGGTTCATATTTTCAAATTTCCAGGTATCATGGAACCTAAAAAAAAACGGGCAAAGTGGTCGCAAGAACAGCTGCAGCGTGCGATGGAGGATCATCTGTCAGAAGTGCTAGCGTTAATTATGGCATACCCCGAAGAACTTTGCGAAATCATGTAACATCCGGTGTGAGTGAAAAAAGATTGGGCCGCCCAACAGTTTTAACAACTGCTCAGGAGACTGATCTTTGTGAACGTATATTCAGATTATGCGACATCGGAATGCCGTTAACTTCGAAACTTCTGAAAAGATCGGTTTTTGCCTACTGCCAGCTACTTGAAATACCCCACCCATTTTCAAAGAATAAAAAAACCGCAGGAAGGAAATGGTTTCGACTTTTTCTAAAGCGACATGCGAATGTAGCAAAACGCAAAGCACAGCAGATGAATGCTGCAAGGGCAGCGAAATTGAATAAGTTTATTGTGAATGATCATTTTGAAAAACTTCGGAATATCTTGGATGCAATGAATATCATGAATAAACCGCACCTGATTTTCAATATGGACGAAAAAGGATGCAGGCTCACTTTGCATAAGCAACCAGAAGTGCTTGCCAAACGTGGTTGTTCGAATGTCCATATTATTGCCGAGGAACATGCTGAAAATGTCACTATAGTTGCATGTGGCAATGCAATTGGACAAGTAATACCACCAATGATTTTGATGAAGGGAAAAAGGGAAAAACAGGAGTGGTCCGAGAATCTTCCACCAGGTGCTGTCATTAAAATGACTGAAAGAGGCAGCATGAACACTTCAACTTTTGTGACTTGGATTAAACACTTTTCTCAGTTTAAGCCAAACGAAAAGGTTCTTCTCATATTTGACGGCGCATCTTCTCACCTCGACTTCTCAATAGTTGAAGAAGCAGATAAACATGATATAACTTTGTATTGTCTTCCTAGTAACACCACCCATCAATTGCAACCAATGGACAAGTCTGTGTTTGGACCATTTGAAAGTTATTGGGATGACGAGGTGTTACTGTTCTGGAGAAATATGCCCAACCACCGGATAACTAAGCTAAATTTCGGAACAATTTTCAGCAAAGTATGGCCACGGGCAGTGACACCATCTAACGTTTCAGCTGGATTTCGGGCAACCGGAATTTATCCTTTTGACCCAAACGTGATACCAGACAGTGTGTTTGCACCTTCCGAACTTACAATGAGAAGAACTTCAAATGCATCAAATGAAATTATGGAAATACAAAATGACGAGCAGGAACATGCAACTGGTTTCAACTATGCAAATCCTGAAGCTATTCCGGAAACCATCACCAATAAAAGAAGTAACGAACAAAAGCAAGGTGTTACATCTAAAGTAAAGCAAGGTGTTGCAGCTAAAGTAAAGCAAAAACTTCCAGGTAATGCTGATCCTGAACTTCAAAAGCCTGATCCGAATCTGAAGAAAATTGGGAAAGTGAGTCTCAGCTCCACCTCTATGTGTAAAGCTGGTCCAAGTGGCCTTCAAAAGCCTAATACATATCTAAAGAAAATAAGAAAAATGAGTAGTTCCTCAAACTCTGACTCAACTAGCGATTATTCTGTACGAGATTCTTCTTCAGGTGAGGAGAGTTTCAGTAGCTACATTGGTAAAAGTAGCCCAATAAAAGAACGATCTCCAGGAAAAGAATCTGATAATGTAGCTACTTTCAAAAACATACTATACCCACGCCTGAACTTGGAGAAAAAAAAATAACGCCAAGAAAAAAATCATTGAATTATAGGGCACAACAGGTAACCAAAGATTTGTTTAAGGGACGTGAACAAAAGGATAAAACTATTTCGAAAACTAATAAATCCCAGACAAATAAAAAAACGAAGAAAGTACTAGAAAAATGGTATTGTCACATATGTGATCAAGATGAAGTGGCAAATATGCGACTATGTAATATGTGCCTGCGGTATGTACACGAAGATTGTGTCGGATTAACCGTGAAGGATAAAGAATCTTCCTTTATATGTCCCTCGTGTTCCTAATTTTTTTTTAACAGAGATTAGAAATTTTCAATTTTCTTGTACTATATTTTAGAAGTCTTTATTCGTTGAAGGATGCCTTTCGTATGTTTTTTTTGAAGAAATAAATGTTATTATCACCATAATATGCTCTTTTATTTCGTGGGCCATATTTGGGTACCCCCTATGGCTTTATTGAGGACCCTTGGTCTTAATCAGGCCCGCTTACAATGTTTTCGAAAAAAAATCAGAAATGCATCTAGACCTGATTTTAAATTTGATTTTAATGGTTATTACTTATGAACATAGTGTGACGAACTGATTCACTGAATTTGGTTACTATACGATACAAATTTCGATTTTTTATAGGTTTCTGAATTTAGCATGGCCTTATTAGGAACAGGTACCTCATAGGGTTTCCATTCATGCTGAAAAAACACTGAAACTTCAAATTCTGATGTATTTCTGCTATCTATTGGCCATATATCTTCCAAATTCAACTTATTGAAGTATCATCATTTGTGATTCATTATACCTATACTGCACACCGGAAATATTTACTTCAATTCTTCATTTCAATGTTCATTTATAGGTAATAATTGTTTTTATTATTCCAATTGGAATCCAGATGTCTGCGTTTATTCCAAGGAAAAAATTGATGGTCAATGAAAAATGATATCAATATTATATTAAATTGTCCTCTCATGTTGGTGTGTCCTTAAAAGGCGAGTTATTAAAAGGTCTTCACAAATACCTCCTCCTAAAACAATTCGATGCAAGCAAATTACCTCGAACCATATTCACCGAGATATTTATACCTCATTAGGTAAGTATGAGGTAAGTTTTCCCAAAAAATATAGTTTTGGTCTGAGGAATATATATGTGGTAGGTAGGTATAGGCTATTGGTAAAGCCTTTTCAGAGACACCCTGTATATTGTTGTTGACTCATTTCTATTATATACATATATATAGGTCATAATATAATGAACATATATACCCTGGTGAAAGTATAACTTTTAATTTGAAGGCATTTGACCTTGAACGAAAAAAAAAGTCGACTGCGGCACAATTTTCATGAATGTTTAAAGTTCTAGAGAATCTGAAAATGATTCTGGCCCCTCTTGATACAAAATTTATGTTAAATGTTATTTCCAATGGTTATTTAGAAGAAGAGGAGAGTGGCTTTCTCTTTGTCTCATAAATATGTTGTTTGCTGCATCACGTTGTCGAAACCATATATGTATATTCATTATTTAATTTCAAATTAGGCATACTTTTTGTGTCAGTCAAACAATACTGTCACAGTGCCGGAGTGAGTGGCTCGGCCATTGAGTTATATAAAGTAGGCGGGGCGTGGACCACGCAGCATCCCCGCTACTGGTCCAAATCTTCAGCGGAAGCGGCGAATCGCTAGAACTCTGAAACGATCTCCGACCCAATGAGACGAAACCGCCGAGATGAGTCTCGACTTACGGTTAAATTATTCATCATTTGAATTTGAATAGCAGTTTTATACAGAGTTACAGGGTTACATCCTAGTGACAATTGAAACATTTCTTCGATTAATTTGATTTGATATTTTTCATTCCTTTCCAAAAGGTGATATATATTTCAAAGAGGCCCTTACAATATGAAATTCCAAAGTGTGTGATGTTAGTTAATTATTATTTACACAAAAAAACACAAAATAGTTATACAGGGTGTATCAAAATAAGACCGAAGAAATCCAAGGGTTATTCTGTGAGGAAAATGAAGTTGGCTAGATGTATTTGTTGAAAATGTTTTTGATAAACCTTTCGCCGGAAAACGGAAAAGTTACACCCCTCCGAAGATCAACATGAAACTTTTTTATTTTCCCTGATGTACATTGAGCTAAAGACACAGCACAGATTTCATGATACCATATTTGACACATCACACACATGCGCATATCAAGCTTTTCATCGTTATCGCATACAGGGCAATAATATGAATCCTGGTGGCAGTTCGAGTTTGATGCAGCAGCTGACTGAGAAGTTGAGGGGATCACTTTGTTGAAAATAATAGCTTGTAAAGCTGGAGCCAAGTTATTTTGATCCCAAAAAACATCTTATTTTTGTGGGCTTCTGAAGAGAAAACCGGTCATATAGTAAAAAACGTGTTTTATGGCCAAAAGCGGTTTTCATGGTTAATAGCGGGTTGTATGGCCATCAGAAGCAGGTTTTATGGCCCAGGCCATATAGGCCTTTTACACCAAGGGGCATATTACTCGACGTGTAGTTACAAAAAAAACGTATTTTCCCTCAATCAACTACTTAAACTCGACATATGAACTCATAGGAACATCAGGTATGATGGTTTACTTACCTTGTGGTGGAGTACGCACGCAGAGATGTGTGCTATGTGAACAATATGGTGAAAATGTCTTGTTCGAAAATTAACTAATGACACTATTATCGCTCCACGGTCTACATCAAACTGAATTAGTTAGTCTTCTGAACTGGAGTGCAAGATGCTGTCTCTGAGGGGAGTGGTACCACGCTACCTAAACACAGCAGCGATGCTGAACTGTTTTTTTTTCTTCAAATTACTTGAAATATTCATTCGGGCCATATTATTTCTCTGGCCATATATGCCTCCACTACCTTATACTCACAAGGGGTTGACATATTCGACCTTCAAGGTATTTCTTCTCACAACTTTTTTTTCTCAATGAACATTTTTCTGTAAAAAAACGTGGAAACTGATTAATGGGTCCGAATTCATTGTTTCGCCAAAGGGCATACTTTCTTAGATCAACGATCAACGATCAAAAATTGCCACTTCCGGTTCGTATGCCGCCCTTGGGGAGTGACCTAGGCGTATGCAAACCGGCAAGCGCCCCAATTTTCGTGAGATAAGATCATTGCACTTCATTGCCGAGCTTCTTCTTAGACAAAATTCTGAACTTTTTTCCAACCGAAAGGTGAGGTCAGGGCCGGGGCAAGGACTGGGTTGCGACTCTCCGAGGCACTCCTTCCTCTTAACTTGGACTAAGTGAGTATGGGTCCCTTAAATGGCATACCGACTTAGAACATCGACAAACCCTGTGTCGCGGGCCAACAGTCTAATAGCAAAAAATGTAAAAACTTCAAAAACGATAAGATTTCCGCAAAATTATAATCACACGACATGTTTTGCTAGCATACAGTATAGCTTCATCAGGTGAAATTCTGGTACAATGAAATAAACTAACCTTGGCTTGCCTAACTTATAGGTATCCTACTTTCTCTACCTGATGTAGGATTAGAATTACCTGTGGAAATATTGAGTTCGATAAACCTTCATTTTATTCGGAAAATAGGCACAATATCAATATCTGCAATAAAATACGGTGTACCGGATTAACTTGAAAGGGTTGATCGCAAATAGATACATACAGGGTGTTTCACAGGTAAAGGGAAATATTTCAATGGTAGATAGGGGTCACCAAGGTGGTTCTGAAAATACCAGGTCTTAGAGTTTTCATAACGGAGATACAGGGCGATTTATCGATTTCGAATAATTATTCATTCGTCTATAAGTATTGAACTACCCAGTATATTTTTCTAGAATTTGGTATGGAAGTGAAAATCCAGGTTCGGCTTCAGGAAAAATTTACATTTATTCGAAATATTAAAATAACACACTCAGGGCCGTTCCTACCCGGGGGTGCGAGTGGTGCGAGGAACCAGGGCGGCAAGGTAAGAAGGGCGGCGGCGGCGATATTTCATATCACAGCCGCCTTGTATTTACAATGCCGCCCCGCCACTATATTTGGTCCGATCACCGATGTGTCCGATGTCGGTGAATTCAAAGCTGTCGGACACTTGAACTCGCCGACTCAATATCTGGAACTATTGCCACAGCATATCCCTATCTCACCGCCAAATGTATGGCGGCATTTTTTATAGTGCAATTGTTCAAAGGTCCTGTCATTCTAAAAAAATAAAGTTAATAAACAAAATAAACCATAAGACGGAGACAGAGGTCAAGCTGAAGAATTGTCGGAAACGACGGAAAATGTGGAGTTTGTTGCGACTGCGTCTGTACAAGAAGATAGTGTTGAAGCTGAGGACCATCATGATGATTGTGCTATTGAACTCAAAAAAATTTATGATCTTGCAAAGTGGCCAAATATCATTAGCAATAATTTGAAAAAATTAATCGTGAAGAAAGGTTCTTGTCAAGTTAGGAATGTAATTTTTCCTAAAGATAACCACGGGAGGGCCTTTTCAGAGAATTACGTCAAAAGATTGCATAACGGTGAGTCTGTACTGCACAAAAAACTCGGATCTACAAATTGTAATGCGCTCTTAATCAATATTTGGTACATTTTATCGAATGTCAATGTTGTCAGTGAGATTTTGCAAGGCGTTAATGTTAACTTACACGTTGCAGTAGAGCATTTAAGTAAAATGAAACGAATAATACTTATCAACATTTCGAACAGATGAACATTTTACGTTAACCTTAGATGAAGCATCTGAGTTGGCCAAATGTCTTTGAATTGAAAATCAATTTCCTTTAGAAAGCCAGGTGAGGAGAAGAAAGAATAAAAGACTATTTGATTATGAAGGCGTTGATGAGAGTATCAGCAGTCCGGAAGATTGCTTCAAGGTGATTTTTTTTGCAGTACTAGATGCTGCGTCAAATGCTTTAGCGGAGAAGTTTGAACAGTTTCAGGCTTATACAAATATTTTTCAATCATTTGAGCGATTTTTGGAATTTGACAAAAATGACAAAAGATGCACACAAAAAAAGAATCTCTTGTATTGAGCATGACTGCATTGGTCCAAGAAAATGATTTGTTTGTATATAACGAAAGAGATGATATTCTTGTTCCGAAACAATGATTTATTCAACAACTCTCTTGTAGGAAAATCAAGATATGCATGGTTGGAGACGTTTGTTATGTTGAAGTGAGAATTGAAATAATTCATATTGACAAAATCATTTACTTATTTCAGGAAAACCATAATTTTGAGATATGAAATTCATCCACCAAATGAAAACAATCATTTTCTCAATTTGCAACTATGGATTACTATTATTGAGAATTGTTCTATTTCATTTCAAAATGAACGATTTATTCAAGTCAAAATTCCGTAAATTTTCAATCAACACATTGATATTTTCGATCCGAATTTATAAGTTTTTAATAATGAATATTGAGCTCATTTTCTCCAATGGAACTATTTTCTTGTATCAAAATATTGACTGCTTGGATAAAAATATAATAATGTTTTTGATTAAAAACTGTGAATGATTCCCAATGAGATAACTAAATTCCACAGAATATTCGTGAAGAAATATATATTTGTTCCTTTAGTTGACAATAATCCCATGTATAGGTATGTACATCTTGGATCAGTATTGTCCATCAAGACCCCAAATGGTTATAGAATAATCACATGCCTTGATTTCGTCTTCTTGAAGTTTCGCTGGAAATGATAACGGTTACAAACAATGACATAAGTATTATGATTGATTAAAAACTCACCTCTATAATATGTTATATCGTGACTCCAGTAATATCATGCCTTCTGGAAGTTATCAGGTATATAGATTCGAGATACTCGGCAGGAAACTTTCTCTCACCTAATGTCCAGGTCTTCTCAAGTCTTTTCAAGTCATTTGTAGATAATACTTCTTCATTCTCAACCAGTCGTCATTTTGCTACAAAAAAAAATTTCGAATGAATTAATAAGCATATTTTTATAGCAGGATACTACTGAATCCCTGTTATTTTGATTGAAAAATTGTTGATTCACTCACAATGACTATCGATATTTGGAAAGGTACCTACTTACCAAGGGAATTCAATGTTATACCTTCACCAGCTCTCTACAAATTCTGCATTTGTTACATATTTATATTCTAAGACATTTCCACCTATACACACTCGATAAAACATTCAGAATTTTCAAACTTCGCAGCTTAATGCCGTTTCGCCGTTGTGAGCCTGTCATAATGATGTGAACATGGTCAATAATGATTGAAGACTGAGGCCTGAGTTTTGGCAACAGGATTGCTTACCCTTGATTTCCGAGAGCATATTATTTTCTTCCAAAGAAATACTTATTCATAGACTTGAATCAAGTAAATAAAGTATTCAATCAAAATGTGGCTTCTTCAATTAGAGGAATTATTAATATCATCAAGTTCATCAAGTTGAAGATATTATATTCCTTTCATTTGAAAAAAATTGATATTCATATCTTTGAATCAAGTAAATATGGCATAGAATAAAACTATCAGGAATCTTCGATTTGAAGAAATTATAATACCAATATGATGAAATTAGAATGCTTCATTTGAAGAAATAATTATTTATATTTTTGTTTCAAGAAAATGGCGTATTGCCTCAACATATTAGGTTTTTGCAATTCAAGAAAACTGAATATGTCATTCGATGAAATGGACATTCTTTGATTTGAAGAAATGTATACTTATATTCTTGGATCAAGCAATAAATATATTGAAACAAAATAGTACGCTTCTGCGAATTGAAAAATCGTTTTGATTGAGTTGAAGTAATTAATTTATTAATTCAATGATTACATTCTTGGTTTGAGAATATATTTCAATAATATGACACTATTTTCTTGAACATACCAGATTTCTCGACTCAAAAGAATATGCTCAATTCAAAGAAGATATACAATTGAATTTTCAAGAGAATGGGTTTTCTTATTGGAAGAAATTTTTTTTCTGTGTGTGATTTGAAAATATTTTGTTGTGAGTTAGAGCAGAAATAATCTGATGAAAATGATGATAACTGTAAAAAAGATGTCACAGGACTTGACCTTTCCAATGGAATTGAAATTATTTTCAATTTCATTAATGTCTCAGAAGTATATTCACTTGAAAGTGTTCTAGAATATATTTTAATAAACGTTCTACAGAGTGCTTTTCCTAATTCAACCATGGTATTGAGAATTATGTTAACTCCGCCTGTCACTGTGGCAAGTGGAGAGCGCTCATTCTCAAAGTTGATAAAAAACTACTTACACACAACTATGTCCCAAGAGCGATTAAATAATTCAGCAATCGCATTTCTATAGAAAATGAGATATGTGAGTCATTAAATGTTAATGATGTCAAAGATTTTGCAAATGCTAAAGCGCGAAAAGTCGATTTCTACTGATTATATTATGGCTTTTTATCCTTGCAATACTCTTTTTAGTTTTTTTTGTGTTGGTCAGTTTGATATTTAGATTACATTCATTTATGTTGATATAAAAGTATGTATTATAAAATTGAGTTGCTATATTATTGAGTTTTTTATCTTGGCGTCACTAGGATGGTGGCATTGTGAATGTTTCAAAAACATAGTAAAATTACGGATTTAAGTTTTTTGTTTCCACAAAGGGCGGCAATTTCTCGTTTGCACCAGGGCGCACACTACCACAGGAACGGCCCTGAACACACTGTTTGTAATAATTGACGAAGTTCATCAAAGGAATCGTGAAGAGGAGGAAAAACTGAACTGGATCTGATGCCTTTTGTTTTCCCGCCACCAATTCTCATCGTAACAATCATAAACAGGAAGCTAAAAGTATGTCAATTTCAAGAGTATTAAAATTATAAAACCACTTTCAATTATGATTATTTGATATATTCTCGTTAAATGATTGTTCGAAAGAACTTACTGTGTCTCACAGTCTAAATAACAGAGATACAGGGTGAATTATCACTCGTCCATAAGTATTAAACTACCCATCGCAGTAATATTTTCTCAAATTTGCTATTGAACTTACTTGGGACGATGGATTCATCGACCTATCAGGCAGAATGGAAATACAGGTTCAGCTTCAGGCAAAGTCTCATAGTCTTTATAACAGAGATACAGGGTGAATCGAATTATAATTCCGCCTGATAGGTTAATGAATCCATCGTCCCAAGTAAGCTACATACCATATTTGAGAAAATGTTACTGGATAGTTTTATACTCATGGACGAGTGAATAATTATTCAAAACCGATAATTCACCCTGTATCTCCGTTATAAAAACTGTGAGATTTAGTAAGTTCTTTCGAGCGATTTTTTGACAAAAATTTATCGAATAATCATAATTGACAATGGTTTCATAATTTCAATACTCTTCAAATTGACATACTTTCAGCTTTCTGTTTATGATTGTTACGATGAGAATTGGTGGCGGGAAAACAAGAAGCATCAAATCCAGTTCAGTTTTTCCTCCTCTTCACGATTCCTTTGATGAACTTCGTCAATTATTACATACAGTGTGTTATTTTAATATTTCGAATAAATGTGAATTTTTCCTGAAGCCGAACCTGGATTTTCTCTTCGCCCGATAGGTGAATGAATTCAACGTCCCAAGTTTAAGCTCCATACCAAATTTTAAAAAAATATACTGGGTAGTTCAATACTTATAGACGAATGAATAATTATTCGAAATCGATAAATCGCCCTGTATCTCCGTTATGAAAACTCTAAGACCTATCAAATATGGTATTTTCAGAACCACCTTGGTGACCCTTATCTACCATTGAAATATTTCCCTTTACCTGTGAAACACCCTGTATATACATACAAGGCGTGTGATAAAGAATTTTGTGGAAATCTCATCATTCACTAACTTTCATATCTTTAAGAGTTTTTTCGAAAACTTGAGCATGCATTCGCCATGTTTTTTCAATATAAATTTCTTTTACCATGCAAAAAAAGTTGTAAGACAAAATATCTTGTGGGTTCTATGGACAAATAAAATTTACCATGTGTCCTGTTAGCTCGATATATTGGGGAAATAAAAAAGGAGAAACATTTCTTTTATTCTCAGGTGTTTTCAAAAAAATTGATTCCAAACACTCACCTTAATTTTCATCACCGAATCACCCCTAAAATTTTTCCGGTGTTACGCAGATACACCCTGTATACCTAACTACGCCACTGATGGAATTGGCATCAGCTGTCTCATTGCCGGTCAACCTAGTTTATCAACGGACAACTTGCCAAATCGCATTCAATCAAAAGCTAACTCATCATCAACGACCCAAGTCATCAACGCACTCCATCCTCACCCAACTCAGCAACAACCCATCTCAATAACGACCCATCATCTCATCAACAACCCAGCAAGTCATCAATAACCCAAGTCAACAACCTTTCCATTTCAACAGCAACGAGTCAAAGACCTGATTCATCAACAACCCAACATCATTGGGCCCCCCGAAAAGGGCTTGAAAATAGTAGATTGTTTTATTAGGATCAAAAGTGGCACTTTGTTCTTTGACAAGCGAATTTGCGACTGCGAGTCAAACAGAGTCACTCTTGATCCGGATGAAACATGCTATTTTTTCTGCAACCCAAAGAATTAACTAAAATAAATATGTGTAGTAACAACCAACAGATTATTATATACTCAGACTACAAGTAAGTAGCCAAACTCCAAGAGGGGTGATTATTTGGGTGATTCTAAGATGAAGAGTTTTTCATGATACAGGGTATCAAAGTTTCGATATAAAATCGTTTTTTTTTATCAATTACTCAAAATTCTGTTTCTCAATTTTAATGAAACTTGATGTTTTTGTTAACAGTATCGAGAAGCTTCTTTTGGTGTAATTACATTCGAAGTAATAATCCCAGTGGCGTCGCAGTGGGTTACCTTTTCGATTTGTATGGTAAATAAGGCACCAACACCATAGTTTTTTCCAAGTTCGATATTTTTATCAGACTGAACAATCGAAAATACAATTTTCTTGTCCTCTTTTACATTTTTGTATATCACTTAACTTAGTTTCACCTATTGGAATCACTCAATAACCTCAATGAGTATCATTATGAAATTTTGAGATTTTTCTAGTCACCAATCAGACTAAATTTTCCCATCATGAAAGCTTATACAGGGTAATCATGAAAAACAAAAATCAATACTTCCAACTTCAACTCCCTATATCTTGAAAACAAAACATTTTAGGACCTATGGTTATAAGAACTTTTCGTCATTGAATCACCCAAATAATCGTCCCTTGAAGTTTGGCCACATACTTAAATAACACCCTGTATCATTGAATGGGTTCATAATACCATAATAATAATGTGTCTATTTTGTCATTAAAATGTCCTTTCATTTTTATAACTGCTTTTCTGCGAATAGTGCCGTATCGCTATAAATTGAAGTGGTTGTTTATACCTTATTTCCAATTTCCATCTACGGCTATGAATGATTTGACAGGAAATCTAACCTCTAAAATCGTAACTGACAATCAGGTGCTACTAGGGAGATTGAAATGACAAAGAGCAGAATATATGTCGTATTCTTTTATTCACTCAAACCATTGTAATATAGAAAATAGAAAAGGACAGAAGTTCAGCTGTGTCCGAACTCTTATCTAACTACACGAAAAAAAAAAGGAATTGTTGAATCAAGTAGAATTCAATTAAATGAAGCAAACAAAAGTGTCATATATGCACGACAAAATATAATCTTGAAATGAGTTTTTCTATACAGTGCAGACTCGATAATCCGAACGTTCAATAATCCGAATTCTTCAGTAGTCCGAACAAGCATTTTTAATACATTGAGTACTCTATAATCCGAATTTCATAGTACTCGATAATCCGAACCTATACCTTTAGGCCTATTTATTTCCTACAGAAATTGTGAGTGAAATGTTCAGGGATTCCCCTAATTGTTCTTTTGTTAGTATCTGGGATTCACATTACACAAGGAAGAAAATAATATTCCGTTAAATGATATTCTTGTACTTCAAAGATTAAAAGAAATGGCCTTTTAGTATTATATTCTTACTTTTATGCATATTTTAGTGTTACTTTTTCGTATTTATGTTTTTTTTTGCATTTCGTAATAAAACATTTAAAAAAAAACTGCTTCGGTAATCCGAATTTTTTGGTAATCCGAATCGCCTTGGTTTTTATTAGTTCGGATTATCGAGTCTGCACTGTATCTTGTTTCAGAGCGAATTTAAAGTTTGAATTAAGTAAATATGTCTTGCATCTCTGGATTTTATTCAATCAAGCACATCCATGAATTGTTTATGAAGAGATATTGAATTGGATCAAGCAATCATTTTGTTTGATTCAATATAACAAGATATTGATTCAATCGCATATTTAGTGGATTCAATGAAATATTTGGATGATTTAAAGAAATATTTGGTTGATTCTATGAAATATTTTGTTTATTCAAGAAAAACTATATTTCCATTGGACAAATTGTTTTGTTGAACCAGTATTGAATTCAGTATTAATTCGGGAATTTTCTGAAATTTCACATCAATAGAACTTCTCGCATAGATCTCCAGTCTCTACTTCTCTTCAGCTAATGCAAAACTGTTTCGGATTGCTAATCATCAAGATCGATTTAATCAGCTGATAATTCAAACACAAAGAATCAGGCTTCACGTATATTATGAATTCGAGACAGGCATAGACGAGGCGAAATGATCGCCATCTACAGACAAAAATTTAACTTGATGTAAAATGAACAAAATATTTCATTGATATATTACATATTTCGTTGATTCAAGCAAATGATCCGTTCGACCGAGTTCATTGCTACATCGGAATAAGAAAACTTGTATGTTCTTTCAAAAGATATATTCCCATCAAAATGATCATTATTTGATCAAATCAACAAAATGTTTATAGTTGAATCATAATCGACATATTATTTTGGATCAACATAATTTGTTTTTGATAAAACCATATATTTTGTTAATGGAATTGATATTATACTGTTGATTCAATTATAGATTTGAACAAGCTGCTTCCATGAAATAATCATGTATCTGGTTGATTCAACATAAAATTGCATAGTCCAACAAAAATAATGCAAGCTTATAAATAATTTGTTGATGCAACAAATCCTTTTTTTCCGTGTAATACCATCCAGTGACTCTAACTCCCCCTATCCTCCCTGATGTTCTACATTATATATAGGGATCGCCTCGAAAAGTAAATTATGTAATTCCCAGCGAACCGAACACTCGGTATGAGAAACGATATAGACCCTGTATACTGTATAGTGAACAGTAAAATAATATGCTACAGCGGTCTGCGCCAACTGAGATGTCATACCAGCACGTAGTGGCATGGGCAAGCGGTCGATCTCTCCCAGCACCAGCTCTCAGCTGAGCCCAGGCAGGTGAATATTGATTTGGGAGTGTATAAAGCCTCGACGGAACTGTTTCAACAGCTATATTTTTTTTTTTTCAACTACGAAATAGCCTCATTGCTAACATTGCTAACTTAGCATTGTGGCTATTTCGTAGTTGAAATAACGCCAGTCGGGCAACCAGCCACTCCCGTATAGGAATTTCAGTTTTGGAGTGATTCTTCTCTCTGTTCTGCTCAGATGGCGTTACTTTCATATTGTCGATGAAAGAAGCCTCGGGAGGAATATAATGCCGACTTGATTTTTGTTTGGCTAGACTTCGCTGAGTAGGCGGTCTTAGGACTGCTGGCTGGAGACTATGTTGCACTGATGAGAGTCAAAGAGCTCGAAACCGGTCTGTGGTTGTCTAGCGTGGCCTGGTTAAATTGAAATCAATAGGCTTTTAGGAAAGAATCACTTGTATCAGTATACGTTTATACGAGTCGATGCATAGATTTCGGGAGGATGTAATTCAATGTTCTACGTGGCATTAGCCAGGAAAGTAGTTGTTTTTCTACCGAAATCTATCATTGTTGTTCATTTTATGGACATTGTGTGGAAATGTGTTCGAGCTCTTTGTATTTATTTTTTGTTTTTTTCTGTTCAATATCTTCCTGTTGGCTTCTTCCGAGGTTATACTTTCACGAAGGTTGATGGCGAGGTTTCGAAAGCTAATGATACTGATATCTTGGAATTTTGTTCAGAATTCAATAAACATTGAATAAGGGCGTATAATAAATATATAAGAGATGATTTGCTTTATTTTTAATGTTTTCATAATTTTTGTTTCCTACGAGCGCGCGGAAAAGTAGCTTTTCCGCAAGATTTTTTCGTTATAAAAGTTGTACTTTTCCGTACGATTTCATTTTTCCGCACGTCTTTCACTTTTCCGCACAATTTTTACTTTTACGCACGATTTTTACTTCTACGCACGATTTTCTGTTCAAAACACAATATTTTTATTCAAATAAAATAAACAATGTTTTACTGCAAATCAAATAACTATCAATAGGTACTGTTTTCCATTCAGAAAACCTAATAGATCTGTGTATTACATAACTTTTCCGCACGATGCTGGTATTTTTGAATTTGAGGATATTTAGGGCTAAATAAATAATATATTACGTATAACTTTTCTGATTTATTTGTCATTCTGTACCATTATAATAAAATCTTGTTCAAAAACTTCTTTTTCAAAAATAATATGGACAAAAACACTCGTAGGAAAAACATTGTACCTAACTCTTGCGAAAAAGTACTACTTTCCGTACTTGTTAGATATGTACCTATATGTATATATAACTATTTTCAATTAGGGAGACATTTCGTCAATTTCGATGAATCTATAGGTGTTTTTTAAACAGTATTATGAAGCTTCTTTTGGTGTAATAAGATTAGGAATAATAATTCGAGTGGCGTCGCAGTGGATATTTCCGGTCATTGTACCCCCTTTTTTGTGAGTTTCATATTCTTATAAGATTGAACAATGGTGTAAATACAACTTTTTGTTCACGGATTCGCTTTTGAGTCTCGTTGAATTTTTGAGTCGATTTTATTTTCAAGGGGGAAACTTAAAGTGAATATTTTCAGCCCTCTTAGTCCAACCCCCTAGGAGGGGTAGATGTTACCCTTAGAATCTCAAATGGGAAGGGGGGTCAAGTGGCACATCATTAAGAAGGACGTTCAATTCTCTTTCCAACGTTACCCTAGTTTACCATTTTCTGTTGGAGAGTTTTCGAAAAATGCCCTGTTAATTGAAACACTTTTTCCGCCCTTAATATCTTCCTTCCAGTAATTAATATGAAAAATCTAAATATCATTCAGTGGAAGGAAGATATTAAGGGTAGGAGATTTTCTAATTGACGTGGCATTTTTCGAAAACTGCTCAACAGAAAGTAAACAAGGGTACCATTGAAAAAAGAATTGAATAACGTTCTTCAAAATGATGTGCCATTCGACCTTTCTCCTTCTTCCCATTTGAACTTCTAAGAGTAACATCTACCCCTCCCAGGGGGTTGGACCAAGAGGGCTGAAAATATTCATTTTAAGTGTCCTTCTTGAAAAAAAAAATCCACCTGTCTTTGCGATTCTTCATATTACTGAATGCCTATTGATTTCGAATTAGCCAGGCCGCTAGACAACCACAGACCGGTTTCGAGCTCTTTGACTCTCATCAGTGCAGTGTAGTCTCCAGCCAGCAATCCTAAGACCGCCGACTTAGAAAAGAATCACTTGTATCAGTATCCGTTTATACGAGTCGATGCATAGATTTCGGGAGGATGTAATTCAATGTCCTGCGTGGCATTAGCCAGGGAAGTAGTTGTTTTTCTCCCGAAATCTACTATTGTTGTTCATTTTATGAACATTGTGTGGAAATGACTTTGAGCTTTTTGTATTTAATTAGAAATATCACAAACTTTCAAGAGAACTGCATGAAAGTTAGATATTGAATAAGGAAATAGAAAACAACATTGATAATATCTGTTTAGTGGCGTACTCAGAAAAATGTTTATCAATTTTTTCCATATATGTAACATCCTGTGTGATAACCAATTTTTAAAAAAATCAATTACGACGCCCTGTAGCGGTTAAACGGAGCATTTTAGTATGGGGTAAGTGGTAAGTTTAGTTCAATCATCTCACTTCGCTCTCAGAATTCAATGGTATCATTTCCTATATATACCGAGTGACACAGGAGACATGTACCAGCCTGTAGTTATTTTATTTGAAGAGATACAAATTTGAAATTCATTTTATCGATGATGGGGCTTCCCTTGAACTTAATGACAATTTTCTTCAACCACCTGTTTGATCACAAGTAGACCCAACTTTTTTTTTTAATGGCACCCTGTATATGTCTGTAGCCTATTTTATTTGCCTTGAAATTCCTTATTCAACTATGTATCAGATTTGATATTCATTCATTAATTGGCTGTTAAATTGCATTTTATTAAAATACATGAAGTTGGCTGTGGCCCGAATGCAATGACATTTCGATGCTTGATAGAGGCTTAGAAATCCAAAGATCATTACTAGCCGATATTATCAGACTATTTTCCATACCCTAATTGGTTCCAGAAGATTGCCAATAATTTTATTGAGTTTAAAAAAAATCATCCGAAAATAACTCATGATATTGAGAAAACTAAGATATAAACTCAGTTTTTTTCATTTGGCTACTTGTGAGGAAACTATTTGTCCAAATATCGTGAGTTATTTTCGGATAATTTTGTTTAAACTCAATGAAATTATTGGCAATCTTCTGGGACCGATTATGGATTATGGTATGGAAAATATTCTGATAATATCGTCTAAGTGATGATCTTTGGATTTCTAAGCCTATCAAGCATCGAAATGTCATTGTATTCGGTCCACAGCCAACTTCACGTATTTCAATAAAATGCAATTTAACAGCCAATTAATGAACGAATATCAAAATGTGATACATAGTGGAATAGAGAATTTCAAGGCGCATAAGACAGACTACATAAATATACAGGGTGCCATTTGGAAAAAAAAAGTTGGGTCTACTTCCGATGAAACAGGTGGTTGAAAAAACTCGTTATTAGATTCAAGGAAAGCGCCATCATCGATAATATAACCCTTGTGAATTTCAAATTTTCATCTTTTCAAATTAGAAAACTACAGGCTGTTGCATATCTCCTATGTCACCCGGTAACCTATGGGTATAGTAAAGAGGTTTTAGTCGCAAGGTTATTTTCCCGACTTTTCGAGGTTTCATGCACTTCCTATTGATTATTCAATTGTTCGTCGGGTCAACGAGCACAGAACATCACATATTCATGTATATTTGTATTTTGTATATGTATATTCCAAGGAGGAGCACTGCAGAGAAGAGTACCAGAGCATTCTTGCGGCATACCAGGACAGTATAGCAACATGTTCTGAATTGCAAATATACCCTTCAAAATTTTGTAATAAAATGAACAGTTCCTTCTTATTATTTTTATTTTTATTTATTTTATTTTGAATGTATAATAAATTGATATTCATCATACAAGACGTGGAAAGAAATTCTGAATTGAGAAAACCTAATCTGCGATTGAAGGTCTATAAAAATAACAACTTTTCATCGTTCAAGCAGTTCAAGTTTGAACCCCTTGATTAGGTGAAAGTATTGAAAAGAAAAGGAATATTCTCAGATAAAATTATGAACATAAGAAAATGGATATATAAATATATAAAGAAATACATTGAGAATTCGCATTCTCTATGTGATGAAAATATCAATTCTTTCTCAGTTTATTTAATATAAAAAAAACATTCCTGGCTATATGCCACGAAGAACATTGAATTATATCTATATTAAGTTGACAATTTGCATTCTCCTCCATATAAAGATATGTATATGCACATAATATCATTCTGAATATTCAACAATATTCTATGTTCGACGTGGCAAATAGCCAGGAAAGTGGTTGTTTTCTGTTGAATATTCAGATTCATATTATGTGCATATACATATCTTTATATGCAGGAGAATGCAAATTCTCTACTTCAGAAGATTTTGTTATCAAATTCTTATCGTGTGTGTTCAATAGATTTAATTCAGTGTTCGTCGTGGCCAGGAAAGTAGTTGTTTTCTGTTGAATAAACCGAGAAAGAATTGATATTTTCATCACATAGAGAATGCGAATTCTCAATGTATTTCTTTATATACCGGATGTCTCGAAATTAGCCTGCCAAACTTCACCAGTGGTTTCTACGATCAAGAATAGAAAAAAAAAAGTTTCAATGAACATGAGACGAGCAATGTCTCATGAGGGACTCAGAGGGAGCTATAGTTCCCTGAAAGGGGGCTCCTGAAGATGATATTTCTTGAGTATTTCCGAAACACCATGTGATAAAAAGATGCAATTTGGAACAAGAACCAAACTTTCCATCCCCAATGCAGTGAAAATATTTTGTATGCATATTTTTCGACAATTCAATCTCAGGTTACGAAAATCCACACCTCTTTACAGAAAAAAAGGTATACTCTTGTTCGGTAACGATCAGATGTATCATTATCGAGTAAATGCGATTTGAAATTATTGTTACATCGCAGATATTATGCATAACATTGCAATGAGTCGTAGTGGGAATGGAAAAAAAATGCACAAAAATTGAAATAGTTTTTTTCTACAAACGCTTGACAAAGTAGCCTTTGACGCTTTCAAATTCCAGCACAAAGTTGACGTTTTCCCAGAAATGTCATTCTTTGACAGCATTTGCGCTCGTGAGCGGAAATATTGAAAAAAACGCTCGCACATCTCTGTAACCTATACTTACCTATTCTTGAAAACCCCCAATTCTTTCATGATGGAAAATAGTGACAGTGAATCATCAAACACACCTCCTTCCTGATGATATACAGTCTGTCCAAGGTAAGGTTGAACAGCATGGGGATCTCGAAAACGGTAAGAGATACGAAATCGGTTAAATGGGGAAAAAGTTGCGCATTCGGAGGCTCATATCAAGAGCCTTCGAAAATTTTGAAAATTATTTTTAGTTTTTGAGTTATATCGAAAAAAGTGAATTTTTGGAATTTCTATTTTTTTTTTTTTTTCTCCGTTATTATTAGAGATACAGCAAAACTGAGAATACTTTTTCATAGCGACTTTTGATGACGGTCAACGTGGTGATAGCGATTTTTTCATGCGACGTTTCGTATTCTTGGAACCATCATCAACTTATGTTTTTTAAATACGGTCCTGATAATTTTTTCACAGATTCTAAAAGGTTTTTTTATTCTGCGTATTCGTGAATCTTCATATTTTGGTGTTTACTATCTGTATAGTTCAGAGATTGCACATTCGCAATGAATCAGCCTATATACTTCCTCAAGTAAGTACTATACGACATTGCGTACCAAATATATTATATTATTATTGTCAACAAACACCAAGAATAATACTAATGTAGCGCCTTTACTGACAAACGTGAAGTCGTGAAGACCCTGCACATCTGAAATTAATCGTGGCAACGTGGCCTTTCTGTCTTTTTCCTGACTTTTTTCGTTCTGTCGCATATAGGGGGAGAATGAAAGAATCCTTACAACTTACAATAACTTACAAGTTGCGAAGCCTGAAGCCAGCCAACACATGATGTGGACCTAATCTAACATCCTATTACCTACATCCTTGCTCATCCTCTTAATTCTGTCGTCCTGAACCTATCTAAAAGGTCACTACACTTCGTACACCATGTTCGAATGCGGCGAATTCTGTAGGGGCTGTGGGTTGTTTCACCAGGATATACTGTATGATGTATTGTCACAAACTGCGTAGGCGCCGGGGGTTGCCTATTTGTGTTCTTTTTGTCAATAGAGAATGAACCTTGTCAATTTATGAATAGTCGGAATTTAGCAAAAAAAAAAAAGTTAAATCATTTTCAAAACAACAAATATACACTTTATTCAGGATCAGAAATATGAATAACAATTCAAAACATACGATATAAAAGGCTTTCGGAGATCGTATTCAAAGAAAACTGTACCAGAACTCGAACTAGAACTCGAACTGGCACTCGTACTCTCGTGTGTCCGCTTCCTTACGTCTTTTAAATAGTTGTCCATAATCCATATTTTCGAAAACGTGACAGTAAGGAAATCAGGTCAATAGTCCAGGTACGTTGATGTCAATGTCACGCCTGAATTTATGTTCAACTACTTTGAAAAAAAAAGTTCGTTCATTAAATACTGTCTGTAGGTTAATCGAGGAGGTGGTATATTCATTATTCCAAATTTTTTGGGATTTTCTCTCCTCGTTTCTATAAAATAAAAATATGAATATTATTTCAATATACGTGTAGTAAGGACAAATCAGATGATTTGTTCAGCTAGACGGACAACATATGGCAGAGTGGAATAATATTAAAATCATTGGAAAAGAAGATAACAACCAGAAGAGAAAAATCAAGGAATCTGCTTGCATTCTTCTGAACGGAGACAATAGCATTGCTTCTTGTTCAGTTGATATAGACAGAACATGGTATTCACTATATACCTAAATCTGAACATGAAAATGGTAAATTCAAGATTAATTAATGAAAACATCCTGTAACTCCTTTGATTGCCAACGTCACCAAGTGTCATTGAAAACTGAAAAGCTTAATTCAAGACATATTATACGACTTCGCAATTGAAAAAATCTCTTCATGTTGAAAACGGGAGCAGAATCGGTCCCGAAACGTCCAAAGATAAGTGAAAATTTGATATTTTTTTCTATATACCTTTATTTCTCTTCTCCAAAAATTTTTCAATACAAATTGTCACTGACAAGCTAGTGAATTTTTCTTTTAGGCTCTCTGATAGGAAAATTCTTTAAGCGCAGTGACATTTTGGGGCAAATCATCTGATTTGTCCTTACTACACGTATATTGAAATAATATTCATATTTTTATTTTATAGAAACGAGGAGAGAAAATCCCAAAAAATTTGGAATAATGAAGTTCGTTTATGATTAAAAAATTTTGGAAATAATAAACAAAGACGTAACCGTTTAATGATGACTTGGAACCCTTTAAGAATTTGAATCAAATTTAAGAAAATCGCCCTATTTGTGACAGTATATTAGTCGCGGCTTGTCAAAAGAACATCAGGCAATAATAAGCTGAGGCAGTGCCCTGCCAGTAAGAACGAGAAAACATGCGTAAATAAATTACAAAAAAGCCAGTTCAAAAAAGTACGAAGGCGTCAAAGGGTCAACAACTATATTTTTCAATAACATTTGGAATACCGACTCGACAGTGACAATAATCGTCAAATTGCGCTAACTACGAAGACGTTTTATTGGGAGTATATCAATCAACTCCATTGGACTTCTTGTAATGACAATAATTATAATAATCTCAACCTATGATAATTAAATCAGACGAGTGAATTTTGATAATATTACCGTAACTCGGTATCGAATCACCCTTATAGGTGAAGTGAATAACGATCGTTGACGAATGTGTCTCGAATACGATCGAACTAGAATTTTTGCCGGCAAATTGGCATTACCGCGTCACAAATATCTACCCGCGCCGCGTGCACCTCGTGACAGTTAGAGTCACTGCATGCATAGATTATGCTGCATGGTATTAGTTTGATAAGAGTTCGGACACAGAAATGACAACGGTTAGGGTTTTTGAATGTTTAGATTTATAAAGTTACACACCTTGCATTGTGACAAGAGCACCATAGTCGTCCCGCGCTTTTTCATTCAAATTTTTTTGAATTTGACAATTCATTTTATAAACGTCAGAATTGAAATAAAATTTCATAATTATTATACTTTCGAGATAAAAGCAGCTTTGGAAATCACTTGCTGTATAATAAATTGTGCCAATTTTGAAACAAATGGATATCGCTTATTCGATTTTCCGAATCAAATACCAAGCATTCGCTTATGGAAGGAAGATATGAAACGGCCTGGGTGGAAAATCAATTTGAAGACGAGCGAAATTTGTGAGGTACTCATTGAAATTCACTTCTTATAACAGCATCTGATTAGAATGAATCTATATTTTAGGCCCATTTTCAAACAGAAGATTTCAAAATCTGTTTGAGAGAATCTATAATGTTCCATCAATTTACAAAGCAGACGATTTCAAGAACAAAATTCCATTATTATCATCACACAAAATACAAAACAAAATAATCATGGAAAAAGGGGAAATGATCGCAAAATTACATTATGAAATTGAAAATTTGAAAACGAAACTAAGAAAAGCAAGTAAACTACAACGTGATATATTATTGAATGGCGTTTTTGGTGCTGACCGCGAATTCAAAATTCAACAGTGAAAAGGAATATCAAGGGAATTATTATAAGGGCCTTAATTACGCTGCAGATATTTTCTATATCGATCCATGTTACTTAGCTCCTAGGGCGCAAAGTGAAGTTGGTAGGTCTCGTCAAAATAAATTACTTTTTTCCCATGAAATCTTTATCGAAAAATGATTTGTTCTCTGTATTTCAACACCCTGTATCTCCGAAATGAAGCATTTCCAGACACAAGCTTATATAGACTTTATTTCTTGAAATTGTCTCAGGAATACTTCACTGGAGTACAGTTTCACATACAATAAGGAATTATAGCTATAAGTTCATCCATATGTATATATTCTCTGATATTAAAATGTTGTTACATGCATTTTTTTCATTTATATAAATCTTGCTCTGCTAGTATAGTGTATCACTATGAATTGAAGTGGGTGTATGTATCCTATATCCATTGTCCATCTACGGCTATGATTGATTTGACAGAAAATATAACCTCTAAAATCGTATCTGACAATCAGGCGCTACTAGGGAAATTGAAAAGACAAAGAGCAGAATATATGTTTTATTCTTTTATTCACTTAAACCATTGTATTATAGAAAATAGAAAAGGACAAAAGTTCAGCTGTGTCCGAACTCTTATCAAACTAATACCATCCAGTGACTCTAGTGACAGTCACCTTTGGTTCCACGGATGTATAGTTGTGAGCAATTTATCTTTACCTACATACACGTTATATAGGGATACGTCAGATTGATAACCAAATAATTATATAATATGAATGAAGAAAAATTCATCTATTAGACTCATGCATTATACTCATTAATTTTTAAATTTATAAATTTTCAATAATTTCAAATTGTGAAGTTAGCGAATTGATAATGGAAAAAAACAGTTAACAATGATGACAATCACTAACAACTCCTACAACAAACAGAATTTTAAAGTAAATGTTCGACCTAAGTTGAGGGAAAATTCGAAATGAAAATTTCCCTGGAACACTCTGTATCTGTATAATATTTCTATAAAGCATGTTGGGTCAAATATCCATATTTTGGTGATTTTTATCTGTAGTACAGAGATTTCCCATTCTTAATTCAATAAATAAAATTGTCAAAATGATATAAGTGGAACATAAATTACCTCAAGTGAGAATAACACAAAAACCGTTAAAGCTAGACAATTTGAAGAAGATTAAATTTTTTGTGTCAAATCGAACGGGCTTTCAGATTTTTCGCCCTCTATGAGCAATCACAAAATAAGTTTCAAATTCGTATTCCTCGAGTCAGAAAATTTGAAACTACAAGATTTCATGTTAATGCTGTTAAAACTCACAAAGTTATAAAGAAATTCTGAAATAAAATCTCTCCCCAGAACACCCTGTATCTCCTAAACCAGCAACATTCTCATCAGCTATGTTAGGCTAAATCTCAATATTTTATAGTGTTTACTATCTTTAGTTCAGAGATTTCCCATTCCCAATGAATAACCCTGCATAGTCTTGATAATAAGAGGAAGAGGTTTATTTTATCATTGTCTTCTTGATATGGCCTTCAAAAAAGTCAATAATATTTTCTCATTTTAAGTGGTGTCATTTAAAATAATACCCACCATCGTTCTTATGTAAACTGTTCCTGAATATGAATTTAATTGGGTGAGCAATCTGAGAATTTCCCACAATTCCACTTACTGTTTCTCGCACGATTAATTCTGGCCACAAAAATCAAAAATAAAAACAAACTGTACAATGCGGCAGTATAGTAGTTAATTCAGAGATGAGAACCTATCATCTCGCTAAAGAGAACCATTCCAGCATTTCACGAGTGAGTAATTTTCTGTACCACGAAAATCATTTGAATTCGAATAGGACGATTCGATCAATGCATTTTCTCACAGTTTCTATTATTATACATATTTGAAGAGTCATACGTATACCTATACGTACTTACATGTCACACGTTGAGAACAATAGAGTGATAATTCAGAATTCTTAGTTTCGAGCAAATTGACTTCGAAAATTTTCAGTTCTTGAAGGTGGTATGGTAAATTTCCCTACATTCAATGATTAGGTGATCGTCAAAACAATAGACGAAAAATTGTACATTAACAAATTCAACGTCAACAAAAAATATTAGTTGGTTTAGATAATATTTTTGTGGTTCAACCAAAACATAATAGGAATTAGTCAAATCGAAATTGGAATAATATTTCAACAACATTATAACTGTAACTGAAATATCATAATAGCTCACTCACTGTTATATATTTGGTAGACAAACGAACAGGAAGTTATAATCAACATATAACTATTTCAAATCGAACTAAAGATAGTATTTCAACTATATAGTATCTTGTAACTAAAATATTATATGACAGCTTGCTGACTGTAATACAGGGTGGAGACTATTAACTGGAATAAATTCGCTACTGAGGAAGTGAATGGTTTTTCTGCAAATCCGCGAGACACGTCAACGTTTGAATGTATTTACCTTCATTTGGCGAGCAATATGGAGAATATAACTCATTAGGGGTAGCTGGAATCAACCCCAACATGTTTTTTTTTCAAATGCAACCCTAGGGCTTGCGACCCCTCATTGGAAAGCTGGTTGAAAGAGGAATCTAGGGTACTGATCATTTTTCAGTTTGCGGTACATTTGGGGGTCGCAAAAAATCTAAATATAATTTCGAAGTTTAATAGATTTTCAACGTATTTTCATCAAAATATGGACTTTTAGTGACAGTGATATAGGGCATTTCCACCAGTTTGCAATAACACTTCGTTTCAAACTGTGAATACGGAAAAAAACTAAATTTCTTTTTGCGGCTCTATAAAAACACTAGAATACAATAGCAGATAACAGTAGTGGCAAAAAATTGCCATCAATTGTTCAACACTCATTTTGAGCGATTGATACGTTGAAAAAAAAATTTTAAAATTACATTTCAATTTTGAACAATCTTTAAACGAATAAAAAACTGAAATTTGACTAGTACGCATGGATTCCTCTTTCCACCAGCTTTCCAATGAGGTGTCACAAGCCATTGGGTTACGTTTGAAAAAAATCATGTTGAGGGTGCATGGTTTCAGCTACCCCCGCAGGGATATATTCTTGATAATGCTTGCAAAAAGTAAGTAAAAACGTTAAATTCTTGACGTATGTCGGGAATTTTTAGAAAAAATATTTACCTCCCCGTTAACGAATTTATTCCACACTGCAGTTGGTAATCAAACGAAAAGGAAGGTAAAATCAACCTACAACTATTTCAAATCACACTAAAGATAGTATTTAAACTATATTATGTTGTATATACAGTATGATGCAAATGTATGGAATAAATTCATTATTTCAGAAATGGGCGACATTTGAAGAGATTCCAAAAACACGTGAGTTTTAATTTTTGAAACCTCATCTCATGACATTCATATGAGAGATGTTACATCACCGGTGTTGGAGTAATGACGTAATGGACGGTTTTTTCAAATACAAACAGGGGTCATGTGACACCTCGTTTGAAAGGTCTACTGATCGTCTATCCAATAGTCAAAATTTTTCAAAAGAAGATTGAAATTAAAATGGATTATCATTTGGTTAACTGAATCTTGCAGAGATCTTCTACTGACAATTGAACATCGAAGGGTCGTCTAGTTGGAAAAATACATCGATAAAAAAGTTCTGAACTCTACTTTTGGAATTTTTTCGGAAGTCGTCTTGTTTTGAAATGACTTTATTCCATACATTTGCATCATACGTATATTATTACAGCTCGTTCACTGTCATAGTTGGTAGACAAACGAACATTAGGTTAAAATCAACCAACCTTCTTTGAAGGGTTGATATTGAGCATGTGTTCTTCTGGTTCTTCCCATTGGTATTTGCAGGGCGACAGCGACGATAGCGTCCACGTGAGATTTTGTTGCTGGCGTCTCATTTGGTTCTTTGTGTTGTGGCTTTATATTATTTTGATAATATCATACATTATACCTATTCTGCATTTCTGCAATGAAGTGATTTTGGTAAGTCGATTATGTAATCACTGTATTCCATATCGAGTTGTAATTCATTACTAAATTTGGTAATGATTTAACACATTGTATGAAATTATTGCTAGAGTTCGCCTCTTTTTCTCAGGACTCTCTTCAATTTCTGGATCATTTAGTACAAAAGAAGTGGATATACCTATATCCCCAGGGAGGTTTTATATGACAAGTAACAGAACCATACAAGAAGATTGAGAAAATTTTGAAATCTCTATAGTCAAGGACTACCACTGATGTAGTCTTCCCAATTAATAATCATGATGAGAAAAATTCATCAGATGATGGAAATCATGTGATGGTGAGTATTATTCATGAATTCAATCAATTCAATATTGAATTCATATTTCGATTCTACACATTTCTTGCAGGAAGAAGATGATAAACTGTGGTTGCAATAAAATAACGTCCATTTGAGTGTCATAGAGGATAAATGGAAGAGTACATTCAAATTATACTGTATATATTTTGTAAAGTTGGCCACCATTCAACACTTAGACACCGAACTTAGATAATAGTTTTGTTTTGAAAAGATGATTCAATTTTTTAGTAAATAATATAATGTCGGTATGTTTTTTAGGTTGGATTGGACTTCTCCAACTTACATGAAGGGGAAAGGAGTTTTCAACAATGTTACTTGTGTTGCGGAAGTAGACACACTAGGAAAATGTTTATTCTATTTTTCGTTACAAACTTAACATGTCGAAAATTTGATGAGACACCCTGTATATTATTCCATTTTCAGATTGCCCCTGAAAAGCTGATTTCATCGATATATCACACTGGGGGGAATGTAAAAATCAAAGTTGTTGCTACTTTTCAATATAAGCGGCAACTTCGCAACGATGAGAATATTTTAGGTCGATAGAACACAACTAATTATCCAAGGCACCAACTTTTTAGAATAATCCTGAGTTGCGTTCTCCAGAAACGTTTAATGTGCCATCCACCATGAATCACCCTGTATATTGCTCCATTCCACTCACGTGTTAGCTATGGAACTATTATCTGGGGAAATTCCAGCAATGCGCTAAACTTCTTCAGATCCCTGAAGATGGCCATTCGTCGTCTGGCTAGAGTCGGACTTAGAGAACACTGTCGTCCCCTTTTTACTGATCTTCTTCTTCTTCTTCGAAGCACTGGTGGGCGGGTGAACCCCCTGCACGTGGGCCTCCTTATTCGGGCCCATTATGCGCCCACATGTTACGACATTCAGCTGGGTATGCCGACTGCCTTGGAGAAGTTCAGCAGCTTCCTCAGCTGAATCTCTTTTACGTCCTCTGGCCTCAAAATTATGTGGCCAAGGACAACCCTCCTCTGATGCGTCAGTGCTGGACACTCAGTGAGGACATGTGATGACGTTTCGTCATCTTCCAGGCACCATCTGCAAAGGGGGTCATCCTTGATCCCAATAAGCTCTAGGTGCCTATTGAGGTGGTTGTGCCCCGTTAGGAGCCCCACTACCATTTTAAGGTTTCGCCTGTTTAGGAATAAAACCTCTTTTGCGAGCCTCTTCGAAGGTTCCTTTATGTGGAGCTTCGATTGTCTCATTCCTGGTGTGTCCTGGCATATTTTGAGGCATTGCTTTTGCAGCTGTACCTCTATAGAGGACATTGCCAGGCTATTTGGTATTCCCAAGATTGGTTCCGGTCCGACCGAGGTCCGTCCTGAACCGATCTTTGCCAGTCTGTCTGCCTCCTCGTTTCCGGGTATTCCCGAATGTCCCGGGACCCACATGAGGCTGACTTTTCTTGATTTTGACAGGTTTTCCAAGGCTTTTCTGCACTCGGACACCAATTTGGATGTGATCCTATTGGATTGCAAAGCCAGTATTGCAGCTTTGCTGTCCGAGCATATAGTGATTGGTCTACGACCTCTCATAATTAGGTTTTCTTGGACGCAGGTGAGTATTGCAAGTACTTCTGCCTGGAACACTGAGGCATATTCGCCCAAAGGAACTGAAATTTCTTTTCCTGTTTCTTCATTGTATACCCCTGCACCTGAACCGCCCCAAAATCTTGAGCCATCCGTGTACCAGATTGACTCATTAGGAGGAGGCACGCCAGGTGTTGTGTCATTCCATTCTTCCCTCGTAGGGATGACAGTGTTTGGGGCTTTGTTGAAGTTCAGAATTGGCAAGGTATTATCCCTTCTCATCATGAGGATGGGACAGTTTTCCTTTGCCTTATTCCATATGAGGGAGTGTCCATGATCTGCTTCTGTTCCGACCCACTGGTTTGCACCGTTGAGTCGGTAAGCAGTTCTCATGGCTTCGTATTGTATGAACAGGTGTAGAGGCGGCAGACCTAACAGAACTTCAAGAGCCCTGGTAGGCGTCGTTCTCTGATATGAAAATAATGACACTACCATGCATTTACATAAATATCAAACCCTTTGTGAAATACACTCAAACAAAGGGAACTATACTGTTTCGTCAGATCTTCACAAATACGACACGAGATCAGCAAACCAAATAGGTAGCTCTACAACGTTTCAGGCTAAATAAGTCGAAGTCAAATTTCCTCAATTTGAAACTTTATAACAATTTGAGCTCACGAATACGTTCCTTAAATGAAATACATTTTAAGGCTAATGTGAAATGTCTAATACTCCTGAAAAACTGTTTTTATAGAGTAGAAGAATTTCCGAATTATTCTTGTTTATGTTTTTTTAATGTTTTGTCAATGACTTGATTGTTTTTAATTTTTTTACATATTGTCTCTCAATATTTTTTGTACCTACTATATGTGACGTGCTGTAAAACATTGTGTTAAATAGCCAACAAAGTCTACTCTATTTTTTTATAGTCAATTTATGAATAGTGCTGATTATTGGTGAATGTTGAATGTTGGTAAAATTGAAACTAGTGTGTGACGAAACACTGAATTAGCAACAAGGTAAATATGAAAATTCTTGATATGGACAATGTTGCCATAGTTTCCACATATTTACAAGGCCCATCGATGAAATATCGACTGAAATTATCTGAATTCATGGTTAATACCTACTTGCAATTCATCACAAGTGTCAAATATGTTTGTAAAGTGCAGAGCATGAATATTTCAAATATGGAAAAATATACAGGATGTTCCATTGAAAAAACGTAACTTTGGGATATAACTGAATAATTACAGCTTGTGCTGAAAATCTGACTACGCCCCTGGATTCTACGTAAAAAATTGTATAAACGACAGTTTTTACTTTTTCGATGAGTTCAAAGATAGCTGAGATACAGGGGTGGCCCCAAAATGGAACGCTTTCAATTTCGCCCTGTATCACAAAAACGAAGTGAGTTATGAAAATTTTGTTCGCGGTATTGTGAGTTTCACAAAAAGTAGCCAACGTTCGCGAAAACCGCAAATATCAATCTTTGAAAATAAGTGAAATAGTTATTCCGCGAGGACATCGAAAATGGGACAGCCTGTACAGTTGGAAGGTCATTCAATAGCCTTAGGAGAATGTGAACCTATGGCTCAGGACCACCATGTGTGAGGATCAACTCAATGGCCTCGCAATGATATGAGTGTAGAGGTGGTGTAGAGGCAAAACATGTTCAACAAATTGAACGATTTCGTCAACATAGTAAGTGTTTTGTTCGTTTTTTGATTTTTTTCATTAAAACTTTCCTTTTTTCATTTTTCTCTTCAGTGATAATGGGGGTAATTACCTCCCCCCCCCCCTCCCTCACGATCGAAGAAAATCTGAAAAATGCTGAAACTGCAGCGTGCAGGTTCGTTCCTCATTTTGACAATTTAATTTATATACCTATATGAAATCCCTTAAGCCGCTGTGTTTTGTCATTATGACAGCGAGAAAAGTTCTTCAGTGACACAACGGAAACTTAACATTTGAATCATTCAAATGTTAAATGTTTGTTTTATTCATGCACATGGAAATTTAATGAAAACGTAAATCACATTAATGTTGATTGTTTTTTCAATTTCTCCATTCAAAGACTCTAAATCACGATATTCCCACAGATCAAATACCTACTTTTCTGAAAAAGCCAGTTTGAGAAAAATGACTAAATGCCATTCTTAATTTTGGTTGTCATGCTTTCAAACATCGTTCACCCGATGCATTATAAAATGGGTATCTTCACCGAACAATAGCAACTGTCAGAAAGTTGTTGTTCGATGGTATATCGTTAAATGAATTTTCGTAATCCCATACTGTTATTTTCAAATAATAATTGAAAAGTTGATGTAAACAACCTCCGTCCGTTAAGATTGTTTTTCTACAAGCGTGCGTGATTCACCCTATACCCGCACGCAATTTAGTTTGGGAAGTGTCATTTTCCCGCAACAGTGCGGGAAAATTTTTCCCGCACTAGTGCAGGAAAACAAAGATATGATAAAATCACTAGTAATGTAAGTGGTTGGTGATGGAATATAAAAGTTTGAGTTTGTTTGTTGCAGTATTAAGTATGTATGTTCAGAATCATCCATCAAATTGCAATATTTATTGTAAAAAATAAGAAATATTGAGAAATAAAAATTGATTATTAGAAAAATTCCCCTATAGATTTGGATTGATCTGACGGGAAACGTCAATTTGTCATGCCAATCAAACCTCAAATAAGTTTGAAATTGTCAAGTGACAGACACATCAGCGTTACTGTCATTTTCGATTCAGTGGAAATGCCACAATGTGATCAAAAACTTCTAGCTATAGGGATTTGATACAGATGCGTTATCACCAACGAAGTCTCAAGATAGGTATGAAAAGCTATGCACGCGTTTTATTGAATGGTGCAACAATAAAAAAATGAAAAAACCGAATGAAGAATAGGTATTTTTGGCTCATTTCATCGAAGTGTCTGGAACCTAGAGACCAAACTCCTAATGGGCCTGCTGGCTTCCGCAATGAACCAACATAATGCTTCAAACTGTAAGTTCACAATAGCTATTACTAATAATTAATAGATAGAGAATAGGTATATATGTTAGTTGTTCCTATTTGCTTGAATAATTGATTGAACGATTCAATCAATTTTCTACGCTTGAAGAAAAAACATTGTTCCTAACTTATGCGGAAAGTTTCTTTCCCGCACTCGACTGCTTGCCCGAACTCCGCTTCGCGTCGTTCGTGCCAACGGCAGTCACGTGCGGGAAAGAATCACTTTCCGCACTTGTTAGGAAAATTACTATTTCAGCTGTTCCATGACAACACGATTTTGGAATTTCTCTGTAGAATTACGATAGGTGTAGGTATACGATGGTTTGTTCTTTCCTCGGAATGCAAATGTAATCTTTCAGCGGGATTACGAAAAGTCTTGAAAGACTCACGGCCGATTCGAAAATAACGGATTCGGTTGTTATAATCCTCGGCCTCATTCGTTATTTGCAATATCTACATATATATTATATAGGCCTTGTGAGATTGATAATATAACTATTGTAATAAGTAAAGTACATGCGGTGTGTAAGCGCCATTTTCTGTTTTCTATGAATGAAATCTGTAAAGTTTTGCCATCTTGCGGACAACTGAGAACTAATATCCCATTATTGCGGAATCTGCCGTCAAGCGTTTTAGGAGAAACAAAACACTGTCTGTGATTACACCATATTCTATCTACCTTGATCAAATCACACATTAACAAACCTGTCAAACCAAACCATGTCTCATATTTTTATTCCAACAGCATACAGATCTGCGACTTCATTTCTATAAACGGTGGTTCCTTTATAAAGTTTCAATCCGTAGTAACCGCCGTAATCCGTGTCGCTCTTAGATCATGTATGATCTAAGGTGTCGCTCGCTAGTCACAACAATTGGTGACGTCACAGTGGCACTTTCTTCGATGAAATGAAAATTACAAGGTTGGTAGAACTGATTATAATTTATACAAAATAGTCATCAGCTCTACCAACCTTGGAAAATTATACATGTAGTGACATCTACCATGTGTGATTCGAACTGAGATGTTTATAAGATTTTATAAGTTAGTATATAATATGGTGATGTATGAACGGATGGTGTTTGCAAAAAGATGCGGTTTTGTTGGCCCTAAACAGTTGAAAATCACAATATAAGGTTCTTGTTGCATCTTATTCTAATAGATGTCACTGTACGAATTCTCTTTGAATTTGAAAAAGGAACTCAATTATCAGGATATTTTATTTGAACACTATCAAAACTGAACGTACTTACATAATTTCTGTATTTTTTTCGTCGTGATTGTTGTTATTTGTTCCGATTGTCATTGTAAATACGATATCAGCGCCTCTTACGGATTTTCTATGCCTTGCGTAAAAACACCATCATCTCCCATAACTGCCAATCATAATAGATGATAGCGATCTTTGACCTGTGTATTTTTGAGGTTAATCAGGTTAATTCACTTAGGCCTGTTCATTTGGGAGCATCCCGCGATGCCCAATTCCCACGATGCCCAAATCCCACGATGCCCAATTCCCACGATGCCCAATTCTCACGTTGCCCAATTAATACGATGCCCACCTTCAAAGATAGCCGAAGAGCGCAACGTTGCCAAGTCAACAGAAACATTCAGAAAACACAAGATTTCCACCATTCCCACTTTTCATAGAATCCCACGATGCCCGATTCATACGATGTCCAATTCCCACCATGCCCACCTTTATTGGATTCCCACCATGCCCATTTTTCATACATTCCCACGATGCCCAATTCCTACGATGCCCGATTCCCACCATGCCCACCTTCCTTGAATTTCCCCCATGCCCACTTTTCATATATTCCCACAATGCCCAATTCTTACGAGACCCAATTTCCACCATGCCCACCTTCTTTAGATGTTTGCTCTACTTGCTAAACTTGATTTTTTTCTTAATTTTTCTCTATTTACTTCATGCCATGAAACAAAATCGAATTCAGCAGGTATAGCAACACAAACATACTGAATTGGTGGTACTACTGTTACTAGATAGTGTTTGTGAAATAAAGATGGACACATAAAAGAACATCGATATTTGCGTACATCCATAACACGATAGCGATAAACCGATCATTTTTATACCTGTTCATCGACTAATTGAATTATCGATATTCCCAAACATCGAAGCTCCAAAACTGTATTTTCTATAGAGTCACTGGATGGTATTAGTTTGATAAGAGTTCGGACACAGCTGAACTTTTGTCCTTTTCTATTTTCTATAATACAATGGTTTAAGTGAATAAAAGAATAAGACATATATTCTGCTCTTTGTCTTTTCAATTTCCCTAGTAGCGCCTGATTGTCAGATACGATTTTAGAGGTTATATTTTCTGTCAAATCAATCATAGCCGTAGATGGACAATGGGGATAGGGTACAAACACCCACTTCAATTTACACTTCTAGCAGAACAACTGTTATACAGGGTGTTTCGAAATTCGACCGACAACGCTTGACAGGTGATAGCCCTCGTGATTTCATAATCACTGAGATAGGGACAGACGGTCTTGAAGTGTTCAGTTCTCGAGATACAGGGCGTTGAAGTTAAGAAATTTAAATAGTTTTTTCGCAATATCTCAAGAATAATTTAATATAATGCATTCAAATTCGGTATATGGTTTCATCTTTCACTGATTAATTTCTTGACCAGAAAGACATTCCGAGAATTTTATCCAGAGATGCGCTACAGAGGGTTGTGATAACTTTTCCTCCCATATTTTCTACGCCACTGATGAAATTTCAATTATTTCCAATTTCTCGAATTGTTTGTTCAGTTATGTTGAAAAAATGCATCACCTTCAACTGAGCTAAAATGAACAGTTATCGGGATATTTGACCCAAAATAGAAGTATGCATAGTAATTTTTCATCTTCCTCGGTAGTAAAAAATTACGAAAATTTTTGTTTTCTCTTCATGTGTTCTGTTCAGATATGGAATGAGATCTGAATAGTATCTAATCTACTCAACACCAGAAAAATATTTTTGCAATTTTCTACTACTGAAAATGATGAAATATTACTATGCAATCTTCTATTTTGGGTCGAATATCTCGAGAACTGTTTATTTCAGCTCAGTTGAAGGTGATGCATTTTCTGAACAAAATTGAAAAATTGAATTCGAGGAATTGGAAATAATCGAAATTCAATCAGTGGCGTAGAAAATATGGAAGGAAAAAATGCCACAACCCCCTGTAGGGCACCACTGGACAAAATGTCCGGAATGGCTTCCAGGTCAAAAAATGGCCCATTCAAAGATGAAACCATATACCGAAGTTGAATGCATTATATTCAATTATTCTTGAGATATTGCGAAACAACTATTAATTTTCATTTCTCAACTTCAACGCCCTGTATCTCGAGAACTGAACACTTGAAGACCGAATGTTCCTATCTCAATGATTATGAAATCACGAGGGCTATCACCTGTCAAGCGTTGTCGGTCGAATTTCGAAACACCCTGTATAAATGAAAAGAATGCATGTAACAACATTTTAATATCAGAAAATATACACCATATGAATAAACTTATAGCTATAATTCCTTATTGTATGTGAAACTTGACTCCAGTGAAGAGTATAAAACATGAAGTTATTTATATTAAATTAAAGGTAGGTATTCTCAATATACAGGAAGTAACATAAGTACTTTGAAGTGAAGTATTCCTAAGACAATTATAAGAAATAAAGTTTATATAAGCTTTTGTGTCCGGAAATGCTTCATTTCGGAGATACAGGGTGCTGAAATACCTCGTGAAATACAGAGAACAAATCATTGTTCGATAAACATTTGATAGGAAAATAGTAGTTTATTTTGACGAGACCTACCAAATACTTGGTTTTGTAAAGTTCTCAGCAACCCCACTTAGCGCCCTAGGAGCTAAGTAACACGGATCGATATAGAAAATATCTCCAAAACGATAACGTCCAGCGTAATTAAGGCCCTTATAATAAGTCCCTTGATACATAAGTAAATATTCACTTTTCACTGTTAAATTTTAGATTTGGTTGTCACCAAAAACGTCATTCAATAATATATCACTTTGTAGTTTACTTGCTTTCCTTAGTTTCGGTTTCAAATTCTCAATTTTATCATGTAATTTTGCGATCATTTCCTCTTTTCCATGATTATTTCGTTTTGTATTTTGTGTGATGATAATAATGGAATTTTGTTCTCGAAATCGCCTGCTTTGTAAATTGATGGAACAGCAGATTCTCACAAACAGATTTTGAAATCTTCTGTTTGAAAATGGGCCTAAAATATAGTTTCATTCTAATCAGATGCTGTTATGGAAAGTGAATTTTAATGAGTACCTCACAAATTTCGCTCGTCTTCAAATTGATTTTGCACCCAGGCCATTTCATATCTTCCTTCCATAAACAAATGGTTGATATTTGTTTCGGAAAATTGAATAAATGATATCCATTTTTTTCAGAATTGGCACAATTTATTACACAGCAAGTAATTTCCATAGCTGCTTTTATCTCGAATGTATAATTATGAAATTTTATTTCAATTCTGACGTTTATAAAATGTATTGTCAAATTCAAACAATTTTGAATGAGAAAGCGCGGGACGACTATGGTGCTCTTGTCACAATGCAAGGTGTGTAACTTAATAAATCTAAACATTCAAAAACCCTAACCGTTGTCATTTCTGTGTCCGAACTCTTATCAAACTAATAACATCCAGTGACTCTAGTATTTTCCATGTATTTTCTATATGGATATAACTACAACGCGAAACTAATATCCATCCATGAATATCGACCTTTTTACAATGTTTTTGGGGATAATAATCGATATTTGACAAACATCTCTAGTGTGAAAATGTCCTACGTCACAGACGGCATTAGCATTGACACTTTTGACTGAGATCTTTTGACTTTTCTTTTGACATAAACAATTTGTCAATTTGACAACACAACACAGCAGTAGCAGTTATTTTTGAATTCGGAATTTTATATGTAAATATTATTTTGAGTGTCATTTACATTCGTATTTCGGATTCAAATTCAAAGTTTCAACTACTTGTTCTGATTGAAATGAACAAAGAAAGCAGTATGTTGGTCAAAACGGCTAATAAACTAGGAGTAGTGGGCCCTGCAGTGAAGTAAAAAGTCGACAAAGATATGAATAAGCTAAAAATATTATAACCTACTAATAATTGTAGGAAGGCTGAAGAATTTCTGAGAACATTTCAGGCAAAGGGATCTGTGAAAGTAAAAAATTTAAGTGATGTTGCAAAAAATATACTTTGTCTGGATTTGGCCACCACTCATATGTCTGCTAGATTTGACAAGGTAAGGAGAAAAATAATAGAGGTAGGTACCTAGATTCTTTCTAGTCACTGGATTGTGTTAGATGAGTTCTTTCATCTGCTTTTCCATGTCCTCTAATATGCATTACACTATCAATATAGGGGAATGAAAAAAAATTGAATCAAGGAAAGAAAATGCAATTTGAATCTCAAGATTTGATCACCAGTTGGCCACATACATAGTGAATGGTGTGAGCACAATGATCATGCTATATCTATAGTGTGGTAAAAGTCCACTTATCATGTGATGTTTTTTTTTCTAAAAATTTTTTTGGTACTTATGTATCTTTGTCTGAAAAACATGAATTTCACAATGAAAATGTGAACCAACTGCTATGTATCCAGATATTTTACAAAAGCTCAAAATTTCACCTTCTTTTGCCACCCATCTTGGATATTCCAAAAAACCATCCCATGGTAAGTAAATAATACCCTAATACTGAATTATATCATAAGTATGTCTACAATGTATTGTGTTGTTGATGGCTGCAGAAGTAGAATGGGTGGAAAATTCTCATTTTTTAGAAGTCCATTGGATAAGGACAGGTAAAAAATACTTACATTATAAATACAGATGAAGAGGAAAGTTACCAAACTGCTGTTGAAATGTACTGCAAAATGGCAAGTACATAATGCAGGTTAATTTTTCTTAATTATATTAAAAATCTCAGTTAAGAGGACTATCTATTTCAATTGAAAAATACTTCAAGTTCATTTACTTTGGAAATTGATTTGCTTTGTGAAATTCTTTCAGTTGACTATTTGGAAATAGAATTGACACTTTTTTGTACTGAATAATAATAATAATATTTGTGGACTGTATCTTAAAGATGGAGGACATTTTCACATCCTTCAATGAGTTAGCTGGCCATGATCCAATAGGTATGAAACTGTCATTCCATCATTCTTGTGAGCAATTTCCATATGATTATTTCTTTACATTATATACAAGATTGAGGATTTATTTACACTGAAGTTCTTGAATCATGACATGAAAACTGGTAAGATCAGTAAAGTAAATCCAAAAATAATGATATTAAAACATTTATAATTTTTGTATTATTATATGAAATAAATATATCATACACTATTTTTCCTATATAATGTTCATTATATGTATATCATGCTTCTTCCTCAATATAATGAACAATGATAATTCAATTATCATTCAAGTTGAATTTGAGTACAACTATCAGCAATCAAACATTTGGAAGAACCCTGGTAAAATTCTATGAATTGTAATGTTCTGAATGCTCCTGGTTATGAACCAATTTTTTGTCCCAGAGCCCGCAGCATCAAAGGGAGTGAGTTAACTGGTATATGTAATATTTCCTAAACTGTGATTTGATGTAACCATCTATGTATTTTGAGTATTTTGTCATGATTGTATTCATTCTTGATACACTTGAGTTTCAGTGCATATCACAAATGCCTAAAACCAGGTGGAAACAAACTACACTAGAATGCACTTTTCTAATGAATATTCAAATACAGTACACTTCCTGTAGTGCAAGTGGAGTGCTACAGTTTTCCTGCTAAAGTGTGAACTGAGAACCATATTTCATATACACTACACACCCTATTCATGATAGAAAATAAGCATACGCCACCTATCAGAGTTTTTGAAAGCTGTCAAAGTGGCATGTTTATCTTGTTTTCATTGGTTCACATTTGTTTTTGTTTGTGCTTATTTTTCATATCATCAAAACAAACCGCTTAGAAGTGTTCAAGTTGCTGCCGTCAGGTGGGGCGACGTGTTATTTTCTATTCACTTTAGAAAATAAGCGTACGCCACCTATCGGAGTTCTTGGAAGCTGTCAAAGCGACATGTTTACTTTGTTTTCATTGGTTCACACGAATGTTAAGTTAGGTCAGTTCGTGGTTAAATGCTAATAGTATGTATAATTTTGTTGCAGGAGACTGCTATTAAACTCTCTGGACTGAAAAAACCTGCATACCAATTAAGCTTGCATACAGTTGAAAAAATACTTGATCTTGACAAACCTCTCACTGTGTCAGAACTTTGTGTTCAACTTAGTTGTACTGTTATCAAGGAATTAGCAGAAGAAATATTTGAGAAATACAAGAGTAATAATAGGCTATCAGAACACATAGATCATCCTCAGTACATAGCTGCTGCAGTTTACACAGCCTGCAAGTTAGTTGATCATCTATTCTATTCATCCTGAACCAACAATAAAAAGCAATTCAAGAAAATACTTCTAGGTTGAAAAAGGTTAAAATTCAAAAACCACAAATTGTAGAAATCAGCAGGTTGAAACCTCAACAGTGGAAAGAACTGACAATAGAATTTGAGAAATTTGCTCTATCCTTTGGAATTGGTTCAGTGAGAAAGAGTAAAATTTCAGATCCAAAGAGTACTCTAGATGTAGATGAATTAGCTAAAGACATAGGTCAGTAGTAGTTGATCAATATACCATTTTACATACTCACTGCTCATAATTAATTTCAGAAAGAAAAGTTGTACTGAAGAAAAATCAGTTTGATGAAGAACAAATTGAAGATTATGAGACATGGAAGAAGAGGATTTTAGATGAGGCATATGAAGCATTAAAAACAAATTATAATGATAACCTGTGATAACAAAATTATTTAATCATTGTTTCTATATTTTTCATTTCTTGCAGTATTAGGTTATGTTTTTATTTGATAATTAGAGTGTAATAATACAAAATACCTCTCATCTGAAAAACAATTTTATTTACATCATTGAAAATTCAATATATACAACAGTCTACATATTTGGTATGTATTTTAAATAAAAATTGGTACCACATCAGGAAATCATAAATTGAATATTGAGTTAATTTAAAGACATCTTCCTTCACACATGAATATGGAAGATCATACACTATGGTTTCAAATTTATGAGGGCACCAAGCTGTATAGAGATTATTATTCATGAAAACATAAAAAATACTTCAATATATTCCTTCCTGGTATTTGTTAGATGTTAATACATTCTTCCAACGTTTCCAACAGTCTAAGTAGCCTTACACATAGGAGTTTTTTAAATAAGAAAAAAATATTATGAACAATTGATTACTTACAAGTCAATTGTAGAAATTAAAACTGTTTTTAGACCTGTGCTTCAAGTATCAATGTACAGGGTGTTTCAAAAGTCTGATACCAAGAATGAAAAACAGAACTGTAGAAACTAAAGGTGACTCATTTTTTCATAAGACAATTCCTAGAAAAATAGGGCTATTTTACAAATGAACACGAATGTAACAAATCTGTTACAATAGGTACACTTACCTACAACCTACTCAAAATCTTTCCAGTTCAAGAAGGCTGTAAAATAATATTAAAATAAATAGATTGAAGTGTTTAATTCAAATTGTGCCTGGGTAATCTTGGTACCCTCCCTAAACTCTTCAAGTATCTTAAAAATCGACATCAATGAAATTGCTTGAATTAGACATGGAAGCCATTTCCCCAAAAATCAAACCCTATAACTAAATATTCAAGAGGTAGTTTAAAGAAGAAGAAAATCAAACTACAGAAACTCCAGGTAGCCAACCGCTGAAGCTCAAGTACTGTGTGACGGCTTCCTTTATGTTTGATTCCTGAGGGTCGACGTCTGATGAGCTAGAAGTTTTATGTCTCCCAGGAGAAAGAAGGTTCTCCTACAAAATGAGCAATCTTTGATTCCACAATCGAGTGAATTCAAGTTTTTTTTTTCTATAATCCAAAATGTCTGCTTCAAAAATAACCTGATGAATTCGAAATCTATTCAGATTTAAATAGCTTTATTGTTCGTCTATGGATGCCCTTACATAATGGTAGGTGGGACTGGTAAGAGCCAATGGTAAGAAATGAATGATGAATATATTTATGCAAATATGTTTTAGTATAATCCCACTTTCACAATATTTATGTTTTCATCATTTTTAAGTATTCAGTGTAGGTTGATATATGGTTGATATCCACTAATATGTTATTGATGTATTTCAATCATACTATTGAAAGTAATCATAATTGTTATAAAACAATGCAGATTATATTCAAATGAAAAAAACTTCACATGATGAGATATCCAAAATCTAAGTTTTTCTAAAATAATAGCTTTTGTATGAGTATTCCACTTGAAGAAGCTACTGTGTTACATGTGTGTTTTTGAGAATTTTGTGAAATTCTTCTAGTTTGTGAAGCTTTTCATTTGCTATGAATTTTCAATAACAGTTGTCAATGAAAAAAAAAAGATTATAATTATTTTGCTGAAACTTTTTACAGGATACCAAATGTCATGGCCTCTTCTACTTCAACTCTTGTTATTTGCATCAGACTTACGAAAACCAGTTATTTTTTGTGTATAAAATGGAATATGGAAGAGTTTGATATGAATTCATAATAAAATCAAAGATAAGCTAAAGCTCTTCTGTTGAGGTAGTTTTTCATAAACTGAATATTACTACTCATTCAAAAAATGCAATGAGTCTATGGTTGTTTTGAAAAAATACTAAAATCAAATTGATTATGCACAGAATGAAGCAGTTCCATATTGTTTGATTGACATATTTGCTAGAATCATAATTCTTACCTGTATTATCAATGATTTCATTGTTATGTAGTGGATAGGCTGGATATCTAAGTTAGCACAAAGCTGAAAAGATATGGGGATGTAAATCAAAAAGTTCACAAAACAGTGAGAAGATAAAACAACTTCTCTAGGATAAAAGAGGTACTTATTAAAGCAGTGATATTGAAATCGATATTGTATTTTAGGAGTGGTAACGAAAAACGAAAGGCACTTCAAACAAAGCATTCTTTTCAGTGTAAATTGAAGATTTGGATACTATAATTAGATACTGACAATAACCCAAACACGAAAACATTTTTTTCAAACACTATGCTCCAAAAAATCCGCCCTTAGCCTATGTCCCAATAGTTATGACTCATCCTGTATAATAAAATATTTAATTGAAGATGAAGACGCAAGTGGATGAACGCCAATGTGAAATTTTCTTGAAAAATTACTAAAATTCGATGTTTCATAAAGAAGTTACAATAAATTCTTTCCACAATTCTTTTATCATGATGGACGGGCAATTATTGCTCTTAAATTCAAGGGTACCTATTGATGGAAATATTCGCCTCTGTTGGAAAAGTGAGAAAATATAATTCAAAACGAGACATACTTGTATTTCATTCTCAGACAAGAGATTCCCCATGGGAAAGTGTCTCAGCGGTACTGGTTCAATTGCGCTATCCGAGTTCGAGTTGTTGCTGGAGAAGTAGTTGTTGGTGTCGCATTCTTCGTTTAGAAGCAACATGGACCTTTTTTCTGTGGAACTTTGGTCGGCTTCTTCTCTTTTTCTATAAACCAAGGTCAAACATAATATACTCTCAATTAGACAAACAAAATTATTCAGGAACCAAAATCTATGAAAGAAATTCGAATTTCAGTAACAAATAACAAGTGATTGACTGAATTTTTCTCAAACAGTGTCAAAAAATATTCTCAATAAGGGAAAATTCCTATTTTTATTGTATTTTAATATAATTATGTATACCACAAAATGGAACCATTTTGCCGAAAATTTTCGGCGATTGTTAAGACAGCTTGTTGCCTAATAATTTCGCGAATGACATTGTTTTTCAAAAAATAGCCATACTGAAAAAATAGCATACTGAAGTAACGCAGGGTATAACATGAAGTGTTGTAGCCATCTAGCGGCAAAGCTCTAAGGTAGGATCAAGAGATCGCGACACACACTGTGTGGCGCTGCCATCTATAGTCACATGTACAGACTCTTACGTCTATACGCTACAGAGTGGTACTACAGGTAGACCACTCTGCTGACAGATGACACTACCTGACATACACTTGAGTGGATTTTTCCACCGACCTATTCAACTGCTAGATCTCATAACACTGAAGTAAGTCGATCGACGGATATTTCCAGGAAAAAAGTATCAGGAGTTGTTTTCGTATGACTATTTATTGATTGAGACAATGAACGAGCGCCTCGTGAGACACTGCATCCATCATCAAGTTTTAAATGTCAAGAGTTTTATCACTGATAAAATGTACTATCTAGACCGCTAATGCCATGCTATAAGATCAAAGCTCATTCATATACGAGATCGAACTAGGTTCAATAGAGCATTCAGGTTTTTTATATCTTTTTTTTTTCTTCTCTGCACAGGTGGGCGGGTGCAGGTGTTCATAATTTCGGTGACAATAAATTATGGAATTTTTGTTGAAATTTAAAAAAATGGCTGCTCCAAGATGGCGGACAAGATTTGGTCCGATTCCATTCAAAATTGGTAAGTGGGGGTTTTTGAGGTCGGAGATCATGATTTTTTTGTTAAAATTGATAAATTCAAGATGGCGGCTTCCAAATAATTATTTGTTCTTGTATAAATGACGATAACTCCGTTGTTATCAACACAAAACTATTACTGCGACATATCATCTGTGAGAGAAAACAAAGTTTTTTGTAACTAAGTCATAGTGAGCTATGACCTACTTTTGAAAAACCAAAGTTGGTGCTGATATCTCAAATTCTAGAAGAGTTGGTATAAATTTCATATTTTTTTCGAAATCACTTTGAAAAACTGCCATGAGAATGTGAAATTCCTATTCGAATATTTTCATAAATAAAGAAGTTACGGAGGAGACATGAAAATGATCAAAATCTGTTTTTTGCGTATAAAACAAAAACGAATAGATTTTATCAGAATATTTTTTCACATTATAGTTGGCCTTGACAAACTCCACATTTGGTGTCATTTAACCGACCTCGTATCTCTCACCGTTAAAAAGATACCCATGGTGAGCATGGTAAGTGGGACACACTGTATAATACAAATCTAATGTTGAATTGGAAGCGGTGCTGAGAAGCTGGGTAGAATGTCAATTCATTATTTGCTATTCAGCATGCTTCATAGCCAGCTAAATAAAGTTAAATGCCTATAGGTACAGGGTGGTCCATAAATTATTGTACATAGAAGTAAAGTAGGTTTTTGACTTCATAACATTGTGTTTTGGACCAACCCAACTTGATTCCAAGTTTTTGAACAATTTTTGAACAGAGATGCATACAAAGTTCGAAAACAAGGGTTTTTGGACACGACAAATCATAACTTGGTATTTACTTCAATTTATTCTTTGGAGAGCACCACATAACCCAAATTTGTGACTTGATTGCAAGCTCTACTTTCTTGTTCTTCAAGCTAAGCTTGTTATCAATCACAAAACTTGACAGTTTTTGATATACATATATATTTTAGGAATCAGCTGGATTATTCTCATTCGATTTATCATGAGAAATATCAACTTTGGGCAGTGAAGCTTGAAAATAATAACCCAATAGTTGAAGGCAGTCAAGTTTCGGTAAAATAATATATAATAATTATAAATTACATTCCACTCTGGTTTTCAGCAAGGATGGAACATTCAACATTAGATAGTGACACCGTAACTATACAGGGTGATTCAAAAGTAAGTGGCATCCTTTCAGGGGTGTATTCCTTGCATGAGAATTAGGCAAAAAACTCCTATTTTATATTCAGGTTATTGTGATTTACGAAAATCAGAAGGTTTCAGAGTCGATTTTCTCCTAAATGGTACGCTCTATCGAAATGAACTAAGAGTACCTTTTTTACGTGAAAATTCTAGAATCTTATAATTTTCAAACGAAATCACAATGACCTGAATATCAAAAGAAGAAGCGATGTTTTTACACTTACCCTCCCCCGCATGTGACGACTCTGAATAAAATTTTGAAATTTTGAAGTCTTATTTACCATCTAATGTTTATGCCGTACACCAATTTTCGAAAATTTATTGTGAATGATTTCAAAGTTATAGAGAAAAAACCGTTTTTGAGGTGTAGGAAGCATTTTCGGACCCTTGTTATCAGGAACTTTTTGCCTTATTTTCATGCAAGGAATACGACTCATACTGTATAACATTCCACTACCGATTTGGGCACTGTTTGAAGTTGGTCCCGCTTTGAGGACAGCTATGATTCATATATGAGTAGTAGATATATGGTTCGAACATTGTGCTACGCGATTCAGCACCATTTTCAATTATTGGTTGTGATAGTGAGGTGTATTGAAATGAGCCACTGAGAGTTGAGACGGGTGCCGAATCCTATAGTGGAATATTCAAATGCTCCCCTCATTACCCAAGTGTTCTGGGATCCACCCACATGAGGCTGACTTTCCTAGTTTTTGCCATATTTTTCAAGGCACTTCTACACTCAGACACTAATTTAGTTGTAATCCTATTGGATTGTTCTAAAATTGCGTTTTTCGGTTGACCCCTTGCGAGTGACCCTCAGAAGTCTTCGAGAGTCTTGTGCGAGCAAGGAATGACGGGGGCCTTACCTTTTAACGTGTGATCCCAAACACTTTCTTGGGCCATCAGAAAAGTTCTGCAGTGATGGGAATCGAACCCACTATCGGCAAGCGAATGCGGATTAGAATATTGACACTCTGTCCGCACGGCTACCTGGCCCCTTGTCCGATCATATGGTTTTGTATATCTAACTTATGTTTCCGAACACCAAGAGATATGACTGGATGTCATGAAAGACAGTTTAGGAATTCCTGAGCATTAAGCAGGAGGGTTTTTAGGCAAGCAATTTGACTCAAATTTTAGGGTTGCTGGGATATAACATAGCGGTCTAGATATCAGTGAATTATCTATCTATGAACTGGCTATTTTTTCAATTCGGCTGATTCACTGACATAGCACTCAGCTCGCACGGCCTTCTAGAGCCAGTACGAAAATTAATGCACCAAGTGCAACATCAGACGCGCCAGTTTTTCAATGGGTATCGCTATACATAATGAAAATAGTTATTTATGTACCAAGGACGAAACACTGCCGAGGCTAGCAATCAGGCGAGTTTTTCGCCGAGGTGCATATTACATTTTTTCGTCGACCTCAAACACTTATATCCACATCACGATCCTATTCACACGTGAAATCTATCGGATTTCGTGAATAATTAATTTGACAACAGCAAATGACAGTTGTTATCAACTCACTCTCCGCGCGGACCAGGGTTGCCAGTTCTATTTTTATTCCATCAGTAAATACCTTGTCAAAAATTCAGTAAATTTCAATAGACCTGTCCAAGATCTATTTTATGCTATACAAATTCCAAGAAAGGATAATAAACCAATGATGTCAAAACATTTAGTAAACAGAAAAGTAGGCAAGCTATTTCCAACAAAATGGAAACAAACAAAACATTCTCATACAAAAATACTCTTATTCCTAATTCGCAATTCAAAAATACAAATATCACAAAATACAGGTACATAGGTATTTATGAGACTTGAGTATATAAAAAACAGGAACGAATAGTAAAAATGAACAACAAAAACACAAAACAAATAAAAAATATAAACATAAGAAATAAACTGTTATAACAGAGGCATATAAAATATGTGATTTGATCTGAATCAGATAAAAAAATATTGTCTTTTTTTGATTTATACATATCATTAGCACCTATATGTACATTTATTACCTATTTTGTAAAATTATTTTAAACAGAGCGTGCCGAAATATCATGCAATTTATGTATGTGTATGTGATTAACAGAAGATTAATAATAATAACGTCAATTATAATAATAAATAGGTGTCAAAATATTTTTCAGTAGATAATTAAATGTTCATATGCAAATAAGGAGATCTATTGAAAACTCATTAGAACTGGCAACCCTGCGGCGTAAGAGTGTTTGCTGTCGAAAAGTTAGTGTATGCGGACGAAAAGTACTTACCTTCGGAAATAGTCGGTTTTTCGTTCGGAAATTAGAATGAGAAATGTGATTTTTTGTAGAGGTCGACGAAAAAATTTTTTTCTAGAATAACCTAAATCAACATCAAAATATCATAATGAATTGGAGATTTCATTGTCAAAATTTACGTCTTACATTCTATTGTGATAATACATTTTACTTTACTTACCCGCTTTTTGGGGGATACTCCTGCATTGCATAGCCACTGCTGCCCTAAGTGAAATGCAAACTGATACAATCTGTTTTTCTTTAATGTCGTATTTCTGTTAACTCTAGCCTGCACACCAAACCATAACCAGGATAATATGAAATAAATGGTAATGAATGAGAATGAGATATTGAATATGAAAAGCACATATACAGTTATTTCAGATAGACATAATCAGGTAAAACATGAATAATTACCTCAATTCAAGAACCCTGTTTTTCTGTGAATATCCAATATTATTTGTGTAATTTTCAACTGCAAAGTCTTAAGAAGTCCATGAACAAGATGATAGTGACCTATGATCAGTTGATTGAGTGCGGACAATGTGATTATTCAACCAAACACAGAAAATACAAGAGAATATATTCATTGTTATACATTACAAGATTGCTTTCTCCTAAAGAATTCAATAAATAATATAAAAATATCCAGTGGCATGCTACTTCTTTCTAGAAAAGAGATATATGTATGTTACTAATGTATAGGCGTACTGATTCCTATAACTAAATGTCTTTCAAACAAAGTTCAACGCTCTTTCCACTTATTTTGCGAGTCTCTATACATTTTCAAACTCAACTAGTTGAGCGCCGCCGTACAAGGGAAAAATCTGGTCCCAGATGACCAAATTTTTTTTTAACGGTTTTGACATAATTGAGCATCACCGTTTATGTCTCTCCACGAATTTTGTCGATTTGTGATTTAGTTTTTTTTTCATAGGCCTTTTTGTCTGAGGCATCCCTTGTATGCCGCGCGGCCTGTGGGAATTATCATATGGTATAGGGCCATGCGACATACATGTCATGTTCAGTTCAGTTGCATACATTTCAGTTCATTATCTTTCCATCTCATGAGATGCAATATATTCCGTTGTTTGTAATGTGAAAAATGCAAAAATCATGCTTTCTTCGTTCATAGTGAAGTACCTACCAAAACAAGACCATCCTCCACTTTCAAATTGAAATATTAAAAAAAAAAATCGAAAATAAAAAATATTCACGGGCCAAGACCATAGCATGGTTCGTCAGGCCACACTCTTCAAGCCCCAATTTGATTTGTACAGAAGCGAGGCATCTCTACGATACCACACCAGAAAATATAACAGTCCGTCACGAGGCACAGTGTATATGCCGCGCTGCCCCAGGAGCAAAACTATGTGTGGCACGCGCACTATACCTCACGGCGCTCAACTGGTTAATGTATATAAATCTAGATTACCCTGTCCCTGTATGAATTAATACATTGGTTTCAAAGAAAGCAAATAGCTGAAGAAGTAAAAACATTGAACAGTTGAAAAACATGTTTGCTTTAAGTGTAGTTGAAAAATTGATGAAAATGTTACAAACTCTTTCAATTATGAACAACACAGAATGAAATAAATCTTATACCAGCCAGAGTTCCTAATTGAGGCAATAAAAATAATACCGAAATTCAAAATAACAATAATTCTAAATAAATAATTATCTTTTCCATAATACACATTCCCTAACTAACCTTATCTCTGAGGTACTTACTGCAGTTTGATTTTCGGTATTCAGAATACTTCATGTTATAATTGTTGAGATTGTTATCACAGCTGAACCAGACAGAACTAATGCAAGAACAATAAACTTCTGAATTTTGATCCCTATGAATGAGAATAATGTCTCTATTTGAAAGAAATGGCAATCACGCCTGGAAAACAATATTGAGTAGCACTTCTTCTATTCCTGACTATAAAACATCCAGAAAAAAAAAACAGAAATCACTACGCGTATTTTGTTCGTTATGGTGGGTCGAATTTATCGTATCCTCTTCGCCACTCATTAAAAAATGGAAGACAAAGATGGATGTACGATATGGATGTACTCTTCTCCTGATCATGAAGAAAAAGAAAGTTATGAAAAGCCTTAAGCTAAGCGAAAAAACATATAGGTCACGTACACGATGACCGACCCTAGAGGTAAAACATTGAAACACAACCTCACTTTTCTGTAAACATTGAAACACATCTCCACTTTTGACACAGTATCAAAGGAATCACAGGATTGAAATACATTTTCACAATATTTTGGCACACGAGTTATGTTTATTTATTAATTCAAGCAGGCCATCACATTGTGCTGTTGTACATTACACACAAAATGCAGCGAGAGACGAAAGAATATGATTTTTCAGGTAAATAGTGATCTCACAGTTTCCATAATGAAATTTTGTCATTTCCCATTAGAATTTCTTCTGCCACTTCTGCAACAGAAGCTAATAGAGTGAAAATGTCTACAACACACACGATACACGATCATATTTCGTCAGCATGTCAGAGCAGTCCTCCAGTTTGATTGCATGAATCGATCAATGTTCTTGGAGTTCGGGTCTTCTTTTAGAAACTTCACGCACGAGCATTTTTCTATTAGCTCCTATTGCAGAAGGAATTCCGATGGGAAATGACAAAATTTCACAATGAAAACTACCTATATGCGAGTGACTATTATAGTACTTTTAGATCACAATATGTACCTACCTGGAAAATCGGATTCCTTCGTCTCTCGCTGCATTTTTTATGCATTGTACAACTGCACAATCACAATGTGATTGCTTAAATTAATGAATAGCCGAAAAGCACCATTAGTATGCCAAAATAATTGTGAACAGCTATTTTAATCCTATGTAAACAAATAAGAAAAGTGAGGTTGTGTTTCAATAATTTACCTCCAGGGTCGGTCATCTGACAGATCTTGCACACAACCCATTCATGTCTTTCAAAGCCATTTGTGGTTATGTCTTTCAAAGTCATTTGTGGTTATGTCTTCCTGTCACTACTTATCTAGGTCATGTTCCGATATGAGCAATTTAGGAACACTAAACAGTAGCAGTATCTTTGAATTTTCATTCCATTTCGGGACGATGTTGGCAGTACTGGTACACTGGCAGCTCAACTGGCAGGAAAACATACTACATAATCACAACCTTTGATCTTTCGATTTTCGATGTTTTGTTTTGTTGGTTTTTATTTTCATCATTCTTATTACTGCTACATGCCCCTAGTATATGTACTCCAAATATACAAAAAAGTCGAAACAAAAATGTCAAGTACATCAAGGAACTCTCAGTTATAATGAATCACACAACGCTGCTGGTTCAGCCTATAGATAACAATGAAAACGATGTTGATGGAATTCGACGGAATTTTTGGTTGCCGACCAGTCGTTAATATCACGTGACTGATCACAATGACAAATACGATTGTTTCGACCGGTCGCTTGTATAAAGAAACGACAAAAACCTTAAAAACCGTGAACTTCACTTCTCAATCGATAATATGTCGAAAATAACACATATCCTGATTTCCTAAAAATCAGATACATTAGGAATCATCTCTTTTATTAGTCATTGAATTCCTCGAGATAGATTTTGTGGATGGAATAATAATTTTGAACTGCCTACCATAGATATTTCGCTCAAATGAATCATACAGTGATGTAATGCTATTTTTGTTCAATGGGCGTGTACACCTTAGTAGAACTCTTAACTCAAACCATGTTTATATAATGATCCTTTTATACATAAATAATGATTGACGACATAATTCGATCGAAAAATGAACTGGAATGTTTCATTTTTGGACATAAATAATAGTACCCTCTGAAAACGGACCCTCTTATGACGTAGAAACCTCATCTCGCCATAGTTAGAAGGAAATACCAAACGCCCGACGGAGACTGAGACAACTGATATATTAATTCTTTCAACTGTGATCTCGCGCTAATTCACTCTGTCAGAAATCATGTACCATTCATCTCTGTCTGGAATAGTCTTGTTTCAGTATTAGGGTTTTGACGTCACATCATCGCCTCGTTTTCAGAGGTCCGAAAAATCGGGGATTTCAATAATTTTCTATGAAACGTAGGGAGCTCACAGCAAGAAACGGTTTGCGGTGGTGAGCTCGTTTGGGTGAGTTCTATCGAATTATAAAATAAATTTTCGTGATATAAGCCCATTATAAGCAATTTGAGTCACCCATTTAGAAGACTGTAGATACGTGACTGATCACAATGACAAATACGATTGTTTCGACCGGTCGCTTGTATAAAAAAACGACAAAAAGATTTTGTGGATGGAATAATAATTTTGTACTGCCTGTAATGCTATTTTTGTTCAATTATAAGAAATTTGGGTCACTCATTTAGAAGACTGTAGATACCCTTGCCACTTTTTGTGTAATTGGATTGTTTTGAGGTTATATTTTATATCCTTGAACCACATCGAAAATCAAAAAGCCCGAACACTGTGGTCTTAGATCGGTCGGTCCTGGTCTTCAATAAAAATCGTTACCATTTGGAGGTCGGTCAATGCGGTCATCAATTAAAAACCCTGTGGTCGAAGTGTGGTCCAAGTGGTCGCAACCGGTCGGCAATCAAAAACTCTCTCAAAGATGACAGTTGATGCAACCACACTTACAGATTTATGCTGCCTCATCTGCTGCTGCCGCTCATAGGCAGCATGCTGTTCATAATGTATAATATCTTCCTGAGTGGTCAGTCCGAGGCTTCGATATTTCAAAAGCTCGGAAAGTCTATGACGCAGTTCTCTTTCTCTCTCTATACTGGCAATAAGTCTTTCGTGCTCTCCTGATGATAAAAATTGGGAACAGACTCTCATCTTTTCCCTCAAATCTCTACAAGAAATTAGAAATTCAAAAGGAAATGTATTCTTCATTATATTGGAAAAAATGTGGAGACTTGTAATATAAATTGTATAAAAACCACGGATTGGAAATTTGAACATGGAAACCTATAAGCAGTCTTCAGACTGGACAATAACACCATATTTTCTCTTTTGTTTTTTTAAGAACTCTCAATTATTTCCTGATATAATGTTGCAAAAATATAACAAAATAATATACACACATGAATAAATTATTCAGGCATTCTAGGAGACAAATCTGTTTTGGATGTGAAGCCTTATCCGTGGAATTTCGCAACACACATTATACAGATGTTCGTTTTCAAGATACAGGGTGATAATTGACCAAAACGATTTTTTATTGATATGTAAAAAAAGCATTTGCCAAAACAGTTTGTTGAAATCTCCACAGGTATCTTTTGGACCTCTCAGAGTTTAACACAATGATTCCAGGTGTGTACCCACAGGATGAGAGGGTTAGTTTTGTACACGATAAATAACACTCAGTAGATGTTTTCAACCCCTTATTGTTTTCTTAGGTACGGCAATTGAAAACATGAATTTTTGGTCCTTTGATTTTTTCCAGTCTTACTTTGTTTATTTTGTTTAAGAGTTGGGATTGAGAAAACAAAAAAATCACATTTTGTTCAGAGAAAAATAAAGTAAGGTAGAAAAAATTGTGGGAACTGCTTTCTTATTTTAATGAAAATAATCTGTTGAATTCAGGAACAACATGTATAATAAATTGTATATTTTGATGAAAGAAAGGGAACTAAAGACAGACAGAAAAGGTTAGCAGAGAGCATAATATATCTTTCATTCCTCTTACAGAAGAGAATGAAGATATTCACATTTTGTGAACAAAGATTTGGACATAGTAGACATAGATACCAACCTCTGTTCCTTTGTGAGTGGTTGTTTGAGTGGATCCTTTCGCATATTAGCGAAATGCTTAGCTACCAACTGATAATCTCTAACAATTCTTTTTCTCCTGGCCCTCTCTCTCAGTCTTCTAACATACATGTCTACCATTGCTAGTTTGAGGACTTTCTCTATCTCACTATCTTCGTCAGGATCCAACTGTAGTTGAGATACCAGTTTTTCGGCCTCCATATTGTATTCCTGAATCGACGAAACACTTTTGTGAAAAAAATCAACATTGTTTTTGTAAAAACTTCACATACGATAATATTTCCACAAAATTCTCAAACACACGACATGTTTCGCTAACACAGTAGCATCGTCAGGTGATGTACTGGTACAATGAACTAAATTAACCTTGGCTTCCTCAACTTTTATATATCCTACTTTCCCAACCTGAAGGATTAGTTACCTGTGGACAGGTTCTATAAACCTTCATTTTCGGAAATTAGGCACAATATCTACATTAAAATACGGTGTACCGGATTAACTTGAAAGGGTTGATAGCAAATACATATTATGACCTACTTAGAAAACAAATTCAACAGTGGTGAACTATTGAGGTCTAATTGATCTTTAAGTAAAATGTCAGAATTTTTTAGTTTGTTAATTTCTAATGATTCAAAATTAATGAGTTTCATTCCTTTATTTTCTACGTGTAGAATTTCGAAATTATCATTAAAACTATGGTTTTCTTCTAATATATGGTTGGCGTATGTTGAATTTGTTTTCTTTTTCAAAAAATTCATCTTATGTTCATGAATGCGCTGATTAAACGTACGACCTGTCTGACCGATATATACCTCAGGACAAGTTTGAGTTTGTATACCCCTGATTTTTCGAATTTAGAAGTTTTGTCTTCATTATTTTTGATAAACCTTTCCAATGTGTTATTTGTTCTATATGCTACTTTTATGTTCTGTTTATGTAGAAATGAAGCTAATTTTTCAGTTGATTATTATTCTTGATGGTCGGATAAACTTCTTGAATACCTTTATTATGAAGTTTTTTAGAAAGAATACTGTCTATCAAATTAACGTTGTATCCGTTGTTGACTGCAATCTGTTTTATGATATTGAGTTCTTTATTGAAATTTACTTCCGAAAGTGGGACATAAACTAGCCTATGTATCATACGGCAACGGCCGAGTCAATTAAACACACACAACATTGTTTTTGTTTGTCTAGTGTCTTTTCAGCATAGTTTGATGGGTGATGAGTTAAATCAATGATATAATTTTCTCCGTGTAAATGATGTTATTTAAGGTAACGATTTTTGAGCCAACGAACGTCAAAGACGACATCAAAGCTTCCACATTTGGTTAGCTGGATGATCTGTGGCACAGGTGCTTGAAAAAGCAGAAGATTCTCATTGAATAACTTAATGGAGGAGTGTTATTAGGTATAGGGATTGCTCAAGTAACACATCCACACTTTTTTTTTCATATGGTGTCAAAAACATAGTTGGTGCCATTTGAAGAAGTTGAATTTTCGGCAATTTTTCAATGTCACGATGTAAAAATCGCTCGCGCTCATATGGTACTGGAACTGGTAGAAGTGGGGGCGTTTGCACGTCAGAAACTTTTTTTTTCATGTTCTGGCTCTCACGAAAAGGGATATCCTATAATGTACAGAGAACATCGTGAGAACCAAGGGAAATAAGGTAGGAATTGGTGTTCTTCTTAAATTTTTGGCAATGTGTTCCAGAGCCTCGCTGTTCGTTGGATGAACGACTCTTTGGAAAGAGGTGGTTCTCTCAAGAGAGCTGGCTAACACCTCTTTCAGTTTTTCGGTTGTGTTTTGTAGGCTAGTAATGTACTCACTACCGTATGCTGCAGTGGCAGGCCTGCCAGCTACCTCGTGTGAAAAATAATAATTATTATTATCATAGTATTGTAGAAATGTACCATCAATATTATTATTATTTTCATTGTTAAATATCATTACTATTATTATTTTGTTGTATGATTAATAAAAACGAGGTGATGGAATGTTCAACTGATTAATAAGTTATACAATGCAATACGGTGATTCACTTTGGAGTCACGCATTCCTGGACGGGATGATAAAAGTCAGTATTCACTGTGCAGGGTAACGAGTCGGTCGAAGTGAATACATTGTAAAGCTCTAAGTGTTTGATTCGTTAAATAGTATATTACACACCGAGGTGGGAAGTGATTCATTCCTGTCGTGAGGTTAGCTATAATTTCGAGACAGGAATGAAACTTCCTACCGAGGTATGTATACTATTTACAACCATCCTATTTCGATCAAAATTAATAAATCTATGTTTTGTTCAGAACATACCTGAATTATTACATGAGTGAGGGCGGGAAGTGGGGGCGAGAAGTAGAGAGGGGCGGGAAGCGAGGACGGGAAGTAGAGGTGTGTAATGTGACACTTCCGAACCTTCAAGGACGTTAGTAATGACAACATTACATATATGGTTGTAAATAAAAGACATATTACAACACTCGTTAATAGAGGTCCACTAAGCAGCATTGGCCCGCCCTCACGCTCAGCTGGTAGTTTTCCACACCCGCCTACATACACCGTCCTACTTCTTCTCGGATGATCACAACTTTCTTTCTGTGTGTTCTGTCTAGGCTTTGTTACTAACTCCATGCGCCAGGAGGCTAGGAGCAGCACTGTTTACTTTGTACGACAAAACTAGCTCAAAAATTACTCATATCCAAACATAAAAAGTTGATCCCGGCGCCAAATTGATCCGTCTACTTCCCATAACATGTAGTAAACAGCTACACCCGGCCTAGCGTCGGTTTTGGGTAGGGGGATGGTAAAATGACGGAGAATATCGTTTTTTTTTTCGCCTTTACTTTGAAAACTATGAGGATTCATATCGGATTCTGAAAAAAAGTTCCCCACAACTTTTATGTTAAATGATCGGTCAAGGAGATATGGAGGGAGAAAAATTACAAATCTTTTTTACAGCGGCTTATGGGATTTTCATACGTGAATTGAATTGTCGATACAAAAAAAGTAGCTGTTAGGCCGGTGTAGCAGAGTATTTTTCGACCTTACCCTTTCATAGTCGTCTCTGTGTGGTTTGTAACCCAACAATCTGGCTTCTTCAAGGGTGATATCGAGAGGTGGCAGACGGGCAGTAACAGTGGGAGAAAGAGGTCCATCATCCTCAGCAATATGGTCGACCAAAACTGGTCTGTGGTTCGCCAGTTGAGCCCAAGTCGCTTTACCTATATTGCCATCCAGGTATCGGGCAATATATTCTTCTTTCACCTCTGATCGCAAACAGAACCAGAATAGTTACTTATGTACCTGTCTATTATTAGTAGAGTGCCAAACGAATCGTTAAGTCGCTTAGATCAAAAGTTGGTGGGAAATCGGAGGTAAAAAGCTGTGACATGCCTAGAATTGTTACCTACCATCTCCAGATCATGGATCCACTTGTCAAAAAACCGTCCTGTGCGTTTGGGGGGTAGGGGGTAATTTATAAAAAAATATGGATTTTTTTTTATTCGTGGAAAATATTATTGTTGGGTTCCAGAACTTCCACTCTGTTGAATCTTGATTTCGTGTGACAAGTAAAACAAATTAAAGAAAATTTTGAAATTCACCAATTACATTACGATATATGATAAAATCATATTTCAAACGGCTTCAACTCGAAACTTGTAAATTTTAGTTAAATTGCTTTTCATATACCTCGCATTATCTCAGTAACTACAACGTTTATCAAAAAAATACTTCAAATAATGTCGATGCGCCTATGTTTCAAGATGCGAATGGTTCTTCGATTTTGAAAATCGAAGCATAAATAAGGAGGATATAGGGAAAATCATAATCCAATGCAGGTAGTACGAAGGACCGCGATTCGCCGCTTTCATACCCCGATTCTCCCCGCAAAGCCCGCGGTCGTCCTCGAACGATCACCGTAAATATGAATTACTGAGTGTTACAGGGAAAAATATTAGATTTTAGCTCACGGTTTTTTTGTCTCCCTCCGCTACGCGTCCGGAGACAACACAACCTGGATCTAAAATCTACTATTTTTTTCCCTTGTATAATAAATAACTATTTTTGAATAGGTCGACGAAAAAAAAACTTTGCTAATTTAATTAATTTATTGATCAAGTTAATTGATTCGAATGAGCTGTCTTGTACAGGGTTGGGCAAAAGTATGGAACCAGGTGAATATCTCGGTAACCGTTTGTTAGATTTTTTAGAATATATGTACAGGGTGATTTCAGAACATGGTGGATTTGAAAATGTTATCGTCGATGTTGCCACTTTTTCAGTTATTCCGGAATTATTATCAACTTCCTTTTTTAAATAGAACACCCTTGGATTTGAAAATGTTATCGTCGATGTTGCCACTTTTTCAGTTATTCCGGAATTATTATCAACTTCCTCATTTCAAATAGAATGCTCGGATTTCTGAATCTTGAACAACCCTGTATTTGTTTCATCTAAATGTCGGTAGATAGTGAATCAAAAGTTAACTACTTGATGGAGCAAACATCCACGAAATCTTTTATTTCTGAATCTTCAACAATAACTTTGTTTTATCTCTTGGAGCGCACGAAAGGAAATTCCTATTATGTTCGTGGAAATCGTGCGTGCCTAGGGAGGATAGGGGGAGGCCTTCTAAGCCAGTTCAATATTTTTTATATCAAGCTAAGCATATTTGAAAAAAATCAGATCTTGATCACCAAAGTAGCATTTCACGTTCTAGATACAAAAATAACCATTATGCACGACCGGGTATAAAGTAGTACTTCACCTCCCGGTTTTGCGGGAGTAAAGAGGCACTTAACCGCACGCGTACTACTTTATCGCCCGGCGAAAAGGTAACTGGCGATAAGCATTCCTGTATGAATCAGGACATCTATGATAGGACAATTTCACGACGTATATGAAACTGTCATCTCCAGCTATATAAGAACCAATCAGAATGGTGTTCCTTCAATAGTACGTTCTTTTTCCTTTACAGCCGGTAAAAACATGTCATGGCAACCACGAACCTGAATAGAACATCTTGTCAGCTGATATGACAACGAGATGAGTTTCATTAGGTCCCGGAAGCGATTTTACTAAATATACTGTACGCTAGCACAAACCACGCCCACCATAATATCTCATCTTCGAAGTACTTAGGCAAAACTCAGAAACTATTTATCCTTAACGAACTAACCTATCCCTGATTGCAATATTTTTGAGGAAGGAAAACCGAATGGAGTGTAGAAACACATTGATTAATAATATATTTAATTAGTTGAGTTCTTCAACAAAATTGAATAAAATGATACTGTTTATCCTAAACGCAATAACCTATTTGACTTCAAATATTTAATGAAAAAGGAAAACCAGAATGAAGTAAAAAAACTTTGGTGAAAAAAAAAAGTTGCAAAAAAAAGTTCAAGTTCACAGCGATTCGAACCATGGACCTTCAGACTGAAAGTCGACAGCGCTAACCAGTAGACCATTTGGGTATATGAATTTACTGCGTACAAGAGATTGACAACGAGAGAGCTTCAGTCGAATTCGTGTCTAAATCATAAAAAGTGTATTCTTGCATTGGAGCACAGTATATTTAGTGCGATGTGCTGACTCCGAGTATATCGGTAATGTTTGGAGATATGACGTATTATGGTGGGCGTGGTTTGTGCTAGCGTGCAGTATATTTAGTAAAATCGCGTCCTGGAATTGTCAATAAATACAACTCAAGTTCAAAATACTATCGAAAATTCTGTCAGAAATCTCAAACTTGATCATTGCTTTAAGGTAACACCCTTCATCCTACTTTACAAAAATTATCTGATTTACCATTATGGTTACATTTATTCCATCAATGATATTCCTAACTGGAACCATGATGTATTTCCATTGTGCTTGAGAGGTGGAGAGGTGGTGCATAAAATGTATGTATTTCAGGCATAACTTGCTTTCAGATGAGACCTAGGCATGGTAATATGCTACAGTCAATGAATGCCTATTTTATGCCCTTTATACATGAATAATTATTTTTTCAATTATTATTTATTGATCACACAGGGTTTACTACAGTTGCCTTCAGCTTGTATGATAAGTTACCTTGTGTATTGATTATTATACTGTGTCCATAAATTGAAGCCCCTCTTTTAGTCAACTTTTGACTAAGGGAAAAAATATGTATTTTTCAAAATGACACCTGAATGCCATTCTGGATTTTTTCTTAAATGGAATGGGGAGATTGCTTGATACCTGGATCAATTGAATTTTTTCTTGATTCTTTATAGGACACCTGAGTTTCAGATAAAAATATGATGTTCCAAATCTCATACCAGAATTATTTCCACTAGATGGAATACAAACAACTTATATATAATTATATCTAGTGACAGAAACCTGATTTTTTATGATTATACAGGGCTTTTCACGATGAGCGTTAATTAGACGTTTCTGGCAAACCAGACAACGGATCATTTTGAAAATTTAATAGAGGGCATATTCGGACATTCTCTAGCCAACTAAAATATTTTCGACAATGTGGTGTTGCCGCTTCTATTAGAAAGCAGTAGCAACTTTGATTTTTCAAATAGAACACTCTGTATTTTATTGCATTTTTAGATCCTCCCTGAAGAGCTGATTTCATCGATGTATCACACTTGGGGTCTAGCGGAAATGATTACAGAGATATAAGGTGTGAAAAATCGACATTTTTCAACTTTAGGATTTTTTTGTGTCGAAACTATTCATCATTGGTCAAAACGGCTCGCATGTCCCTATCTCAACTTTTGATTAACTATCTACTGATATTTAATTGGGACATATACCGGGTGATCAAGATTCTGAATTCTGCACCACCCTGTATTTGTTTCAATTGAATGTTAGTAGATAGTTGATCAAAAGTTGAGATAGGGACATGTGAGCCGTTTTGACCAATAATGAATAGTTTCGACAAAAAAAATTCCTAAAGTTGAAAAATGTCGATTTTTCACACCCTATATCTCTGTAATCATTTCCGCTAGACCCCAAGTATGATGCATCGATGAAATCAGCTCTTCAGGGAGAATCTAAAAATGCAATAAAATACAGAATGTTCCATTTGAAAAATCAAAGTTGCTACTGCTTTCTAATAGAAGCGGCAACACCACATTGTCGAAAATATTTTAGTTGGCTAGAGAATGTCCGAATATGCCCTCTATTGAATTTTCAAAATGATCCGTTGTCTGGTTTGCCAGAAACGTCTAATTAACGCTCATCGTGAAAAGCCCTGTATAGTAATAGCTCTGAAGAGTGGTACATTATTCACTTGATGTATTTTTCCAGAATATCAATCCCAGTAGTTCAGACCACTGAAGGGAGGGTGAGTATTGAAGATTAGGATTTTTCTAAGGCTCTTGGGAATTACAGAAATTAAGAAAAATAATGTATCTGCCTTATAGGTATGTTTTTCCTCAACTTATTGTTCCTCTGTTAATTAAATCTTTTTACAGGTACATGTACTAATGTGTCTGAAGATGGCTGTATGAGCTCTAACTAGTCACAATACATATTGTGTAATATAAGTTTTGTGGTCCACAGACTTGGTGTATTTCCGTGTATTTCTGTTTTTCTTTGAAAAAATTTGGACCACTTTGAGAAGGATGGATGGTTTTCATGACTTATTTATCTAGGACTTTAAAAAAATTGAGTAATACCTTCTGATGTACGAGTCCCCACATGTTGGCTAACCAAATCCCAATTACCAAAGCCAAATAACTCAACTGCCTCTAATAACTGCAGTTGTTCTTTTCCTGTCCATAAGCCTCTGCCACCAAAAATGCTAACTGCACAGTGGTCTACAAATTTATAGGAATGATCATTTCGATGTGGTCCAATTTCTGCGCCCACAGAAAAACACTGTAAAATTCAGTAAGATTCAAGTTAGGACTACTACTGTTATAAAAGCAAACGATATCGAGAAACAAATCTAATATATTTGAATTGACCGCCAGTACCAATGACGTCAGGTCATGTGACATTACCTGTAAGCAAATATCGAAATCAGGGCAGACGCAGCATTGTATACGGACGCCGTTTATTTCTTCTTGACAATAAGTACAACTAAATTTTGCAAACAAATCTAAAAAATATGAGAAAAAGAACGTAATTCTAATGTTGATTATAAAATTCTACAGACGCATCACCTACCAGCCATGACACCACTTTCAGCAATGTTGTCGTTTCGACGTTTCGTCTTCAGTTCAGTAGCGTCACGTCACCGTTTGCACATTGTTTGCACCTTAGATCATACATCCTGTATGATCTAAGGTTTGCACTCTGCAGCTGCAGTGTTGTTCCTGGGAAGATTCCATTTGTACTAATGTCAGTTGTCAAATTGTACAACTTTGGCGGGAATTGTGCAACTCATTCAAAATAGTTAAAACTTCAAAGGAAATGATATAAAAAACTTTTGGAATAATTTTTTTCTAAACATGATTTTTGCCTAGTTGATGAATAATGACAACCTGTGATAAATATGATACAAAGGAAGGCTATGCAAAAATATACACGACAATATTTTTCCTCCCCATTTGATTGCACGAATCCAACCTTTTTGCTCTCTTTTAGAACGTTTACAAGTCGTTTTATGAGTATGTAACTCTAATTAGAGTCACTGGATGGTAACTCTAACTCTAAAATGAGTATATTCCGAATTCAACTGGTCAGTACTGTCAGTAGTGTCAGTAGATCCACTGACCACTGACGTACCTTGCACTTGATCCACTGACTCTGCTGAAAATCAGCGTTCCGAAATATGAAATTAATACAGTGCTGTGATTCGGAACACGTTTTCATCAGTAATCAGCAGCAGTTGATAGAGTATAGGCGATTAGGCGATGCGCCATATATAGAAATAGTAGATATATGATAAAAAAAACAACATAAACAATAAATATAACCAATAAATGAGATCATCTAATTTGAAATCGCTATTTTCGATTCATAAGAGATTATTTCAAAATGACATTAGGAACTCCAGGTGATACACCCCCAGAGCAAGTACATTCCAAAAGTATAATAGTAATCCATCCTGGATCACTCAATCTTCGTATTGGCAGAGCATCAGATTTGAATCCCTTAACAATCCTACATGCAATAGCAAGACGAAGATTACCATACGGCCAAAGTTATATGGACACCTTTTTACCAGAACGCATAGATCTTAGTCAACCTCAAGAGTATGAAGAAGCTAGATTGTCTGTATCACATACTCTACAGTCTTGTTTGCAATCAGATGGGCGTAGAAGATATGCCACTCCTCCACAGCAAATTGCTGCTTATAATCGTAGATCTCAACCTGAGTTGTTGAATAATAATGGGGGAGAATGGATAAAACCAGAAGGTGATGTAGTAATAGGCAATGATATTTTGCGTTTGGACCCTAGTGAAGACTTCAATGTCCATTTTCCTTACCAGCGAGGAGACTTCAACATTCATAGTGGTCCTGGTGGCTCCATGACTTCAGTAATTGCTGATCTTGAAACCATTTGGACATCTGTATTGGAAACTAATTTTCAAATCAGTCAAAAAGACTTGAAGAGTTATAAAGCAGTATTGGTTATACCAGATGTATATAATAGAACTTATTTGAGAGAGTTGATGTATTTACTTTTGTGTAAAATGGGATTTGGTAGTTGTTTTCTAGTGCAGGATCATGTGGCTGCAACTTTTGGGTCAGGATTAAGTTATGCTTGTGTCATTGATGTTGGAGATCAAAAGACTTCTGTTTCTTGTGTTGAAGATGGCATTTGTCATACAAATACCAGAGTCAGGTAAAATCAATTCTCTAAGAGATACAAATCACAATACATACAATATCCCTTCATTTTTAGGCTAGATTATGGTGGTGGAGATATCACTCAAATATTTTATTGGCTTCTCCAAAAATGTGCATTTCCATATAAGGAATGTAGTGATAACAATAAATTGGACACTATGCTATTGAGAAAGCTCAAAGAAGAGTTCTGCCATGTTAACTTAGATATTTGTGGATCTCAAGAGAAATTTTTTGTTCTCAAACAGCCTGGAAAACCTGTTTATCATTATACAATGCAAGTTGGGGATGAATGTATAGTAGCACCTTTGAGCCTCTTCAGCCCTGAATTGTTTGGCATAACAGGATCAAAGTCATTGCATACTCAGAAAATATCTGCTGGTGATCCTGAAGATCCTCATGACGAATTATATTTGAGAGACATCAGAAAGAAAGGTAATGGTGATTGATTAATGATACCTATTATAAATTAGTTTTATTCATCTGCACCCAAGGATTAACAATCCACTACTCTATGAGATGTTTATAATTCATCCTACTCTACAATGGCTACCTAGATACTTGATTTCTTTATTGCCCAACTGTTTCATCTTTATTTTTGTTTGGGAACAGTTTTGGTGTGGTTTTCTTGAAATTCTGATTTATTGCTCTTTCTTCTAGGGATGACAGGTATCAAAGAGAGTCTAGATACAAGTTCAGCAGATTTATTGAATGATAGTTATTTGGATAATCAGCAAAATAATCCCAATGAAGATGATATAGTTGTGGATGCTATGGATCCAGTGGTTCCTACTTCTGTTAGGGAATTCATAACTAGTCCTGGTCAGATATTAGGGCTAGATCAAGCAGTGTTACAAAGTATTGATAGGTGCCCTAATGAAGAGATCAAAAGAAAAATGTATGGATGTATTTTAGGTATGCAACTATCAATTCAACCTCTTCAAGTTTTCAAAAAAATGATGTGAGGAGAAATGATGAAAAATGATCTCTTAGAGAGCTTCTTTGAATAATCTACATGGCAACATTCCTGGAGAGTTATCATTCTAAAAATTGTTCAGTTAGTCTGAAATATTTATCAATGAAAATGCCAATTGACTGACTCAAATTTTCTTAGTTATCATTTCTCAGTTCTGATAAACATTGTATACAGGGTGTCCTGCAGGTTATTGCAAAATTTTCAGGAGCTGACAGAAGACCTCCATAACAATCAAAAATCGCAATTTTCAGATTTTAAAAAACTGCACAAGTCTACAAAAAAAATGATGCAACCTCACTTATTCAAATACTCATAAAAACTTCTGAAATTTATGACCATTCAAAAGATATCAGTAGGTATATATCACAATAACCCACACAACCAAATCATAATCAAATTGACATATTAGTGTGAACTCTTGGTGTATGTAGAGGGTACTCATGTGAAGTTGGCACCGACTTTTTTGAAAAACTGAATTTTTATCGGAGTTCTGGGTAGATACGATAGAGTTCTGGAGTTCCTGACAAAAAATTTCAATAGTTCTGGTTAGATGTAGAAAATATCTGAAAAAAAAAATCGTGGGTGCTAACTTCACGCGGCGCCGCTTTTTTCACAGAAAAGAGTTCTGATGAGAAATTTTGACGTATTTGAAAGAGTTCTGGAGTTCCTGATATATTTCAACGATAGTTCCAGCGAAATAACAAAGTTATTCCTATTTTTAATAGAGATATTCATACGTTCATGTAGCATCCACCACTTTCTAAAGTTTGGATCGGAGTTCTGGGTAGCACCAGTCGAGTTCCACATACTATCTAGGTAACTTTTTTCTCTAAAATCGAAAGTAGTTTTTATAAGCGGAAAGGAAGGACTGATCGAAAAAAAGTGTTTTGTGAACGATTTGGAAAAGAGAGACAATAGAGGAGTTCTGATCGGCACCAGTCCAGTTCTACATACTATCTTGATAACTGTTTTCTCTAAAATCGAAACTTGAGTTTTCATAAGCAAATCGAGGGACCGATTGAAAAAAAAATGTTTTGTGAAAGATTTGGAAAGGAGAAAAAATAGAGAAGTTCTGATCGGAGTTCTGGGTAGGTTCTGAAGTTTTGATTTTAGAGAAAAAACTTATCTAGGTAGTATGTAGAACTCGACTGGTGCTACCCAGTACTCCGATCAGAACTTCTCTATTGTCTCTCCTTTCCAAATCGTTCACAAAACTCTTTTTTTTTTCAATCGGTCTCTCGTTTCCGCTTATAAAAACTAAAGTTTCGATTTTAGAGAAAAAAGTTATCGAGATAGTATGTAGAACTCGACTGGTGCTACCCAGAACTCCGATCAGAACTCCTCTATTGTCTCTCCTTTCCAAATTTTTCAAAAAACTTTTTTTTCAGTCGGTCCCTTGTTCTCACTCCTGAAAACTTAAGTTTCGATTTTAGAGAAAAAAGTTTCCTAGATAGTATGGTACTCGACTGGTGCTACCCAGAACTCCGATAAGAACTCCTCTAGTGTCTCTCCTTTTCAAATCTTCCACAAAACTTTTTTTTTTTTAGTCGGTCCCTTATTTTTACTCATGAAAACTGAACTTCCGATTTTAGAGAAAAAAGTTACCTAGATAGTATGTGGAAATTGACTGGTGCTACTCAGAACTCCGATCAGAACTCCTCTATTGTCTCTCCTTTCCAAATCATTCACAAAACAATTTTTCTTCAATCAGTTTCTCTTTTGCGCTTATAAAAACTAGTTTTGATTTTACAGAAAAAAATCATCAAGATAGTATAGTATCTAGAACTCGACTGGTGGTACCCAGAACTCCGATCAGAACTTCTCTATTGTCTTTCCTTTCCAAATTGTTCACAAAACACATTTTTTCTTCAATCGGTCCCTCGTTTCCGCTTATAAAAACTAAAGTTTCGATTTTAGAGAAAAAAGTTATCAAGATAGTATGTAGAACTCGACTGGTGCTACCCAGAACTCCGATCAGAACTCCTCTATTGTCTCTCCTTTCCAAATTTTTCAAAAAACTTTTTTTTTCAGTCGGTCCCTTGTTTTCGCTCATGAAAACTTAAGTTTCGATTTTAGAGAAAACAGTTTGCTAGATAGTATGTGGAAATTGACTGGTGCTACTCAGAACTCCGATCAGAACTCCTCTATTGTCTCTCCTTTCCAAAGCATTCACAGAACAATTTTTTTTCAATCAGTTTCTCTTTTGCGCTTATTAAACCTAGTTTTGATTTTACAGAAAAAAATTATCAAGATAGTATAGTATCTAGAACTCGACTGGTGGTACCCAGAACTCCGATCAGAACTTCTCTATTGTCTTTCCTTTCTAAATTGTTCACAAAACACATTTTTTCTTCAATCGGTCCCTCGTTTCCGCTTATAAAAACTAAAGTTTCGATTTTAGAGAAAACAGTTATCAAGATAGTATGTAGAACTCGACTGGTGCTACCCAGAACTCCGATCAGAACTCCTCTATTGTCTCTCCTTTCCAAATTTTTCAAAAAACTTTTTTTTCAGTCGTCCCTTGTTTTCGCTCATGAAAACTTAAGTTTCGATTTTAGAGAAAAAAGTTTCCTAGATAGTATGTGGAAATTGACTGGTGCTACCCAGAACTCCGATCAGAACTCCTCTATTGTCTCTCCTTTCCAAATCATTCACAAAACAATTTTTTTTCGCTCAGTTTCTCTTTTGCGCTTATAAAAACTAAAGTTCTGATTTTACAGAAGAGAATTTATCAAGATAGTATCTAGAACTCGACTGGTGCTACCCAGAACTCCGATCAGAACTCCTCTATTGTCTCTCCTTTCCAAATCATTCACGAAACAATTTTTTTTTCGCTCAGTTTCTCTTTTGCGCTTATAAAAACTAAAGTTTTGATTTTACAGAAAAGAATTTATCAAGATAGTATCTAGAACTCGACTGGTGCTACCCAGAACTCCGATCAGAACTCCTCTATTGTCTCTCCTTTCCAAATCGTTCACAAAACATTTTTTTTTTTCAATCGGTCCCTCGTTTCCGCTTATAAAAACTAAAGTTTCGATTTTAGAGAAAAAAGTTATCAAGATAGTATGTAGAACTCGACTGGTGCTACCCAGAACTCCGATCAGAACTCCTCTATTGTCTCTCCTTTCCAAATTTTTCAAAAAACTTTTTTTTTCAGTCGGTCCCTTGTTTTCGCTCATGAAAACTTAAGTTTCGATTTTAGAGAAAAAAGTTTGCTAGATAGTATGTGGAAATTGACTGGTGCTACTCAGAACTCCGATCAGAACTCCTCTATTGTCTCTCCTTTCCAAATCATTCACAAAACAATTTTTTTTCAATCAGTTTCTCTTTTGCGCTTATAAAAACTAGTTTTGATTTTACAGAAAAAAATTATCAAGATAGTATCTAGAACTCGACTGGTGCTACCCAGAACTCCGATCAGAACTTCTCTAGTCTTTCCTTTCCAAATCGTTCACAAAACATTTTTTTTTTCAATCGGTCCCTCGTTTCTGCTTATAAAAACTAAAGTTTCGATTTTAGAGAAAACAGTTATCAAGATAGTATGTAGAACTCGACTGGTGCTACCCAGAAGTCCGATCAGAACTCCTCTATTGTCTCTCCTTTCCAAATTTTTCAAAAAAATTTTTTTTTTAGTCGGCCCCTTGTTTTCGCTCATGAAAACTTAAGTTTCGATTTTAGAGAAAAAAGTTTCCTAGATAGTATGTGGAACTCGACTGGTGCTACCCTGAACTCCGATAAGAATTCCTCTATTGTCTCTCCTTTTCAAATCTTCCACAAAACTTTTTTTTCAGTCGGTCCGTTGTTTTTGCTTATGAAAACTAAAGTTCCGATTTTAGAGAAAAAAGTTACCTAGATAGTATGTGGAAATTGACTGGTGCTACCCAGAACTCCGATCAGAACTCCTCTATTTTCTCTCCTTTCCAAATCATTCACAAAACAATTTTTTCTCAATCAGTTTCTCTTTTGCGCTTATAAAAACTAAAGTTTTGATTTTTCAGAAAAAATGTATCAAGATAGTATCTAGAACTCTACTGGTGCTACCCAGACCTCCGATCGGAACTCCTCTATTGTCTCTCCATTCCAAATCTTTCACAAAACTCTTTTTTTTCCATTGGTCCCTCTTTTCCGCTTATAAAAACAAAAGTTTTGATTTTAGAGAAAAAATGTAAAAAGATAGTATGTGGAACACGACTGGTGCTACCCAGAACTCCGATCCGAACTTTAGAAAGTGGTGGATGCTACATGAGCGTATGAAATGTTCCTATTAAAAATAGGAATAACTTTGTTATTTCGCGGGAACTATCGTTGAAATATATCAGGAACTCTAGAACTCTTTCAAATACGTCGAAATTTCTCATCAGAACTCTTTTCTGTGAAAAAAGCGGCGCCGCGTGAAGTTAGCACCCACAATTTTGTTTTTCGGTTATTTTCTACAATCAACCAGAACTATTGAAATTTTTTGTCAGGAACTCCAGAACTCTATCATATCTACCCAGAACTCCGATAAGTGTAGAGGGTGACCTATTTTCAATGTCATTTGAATTTTGTGTTTTTTCAAAAAGCACAAAGCATTCATGTTTTGAATATATATATATATATATATATATATATCTCTTCATTTAGTTGAAAAACTAATTCATTCACAATAGTAAATACATTCACATATAAATAAACTTAGATTAACATGAAAAAATACAATCAGTCTGAATAAAAAATACATACGTGTAAATAAAAACTACTAAAAAAATAATAATTATATACTAATTTTTCATTAAATAATCCTTCAATCGTCTTTTGAATGTATTTATCGAACCACTCTCTTTAATTTCTAGTGGGAGGTCATTAAAACAATCTACTCCTTTATAAAATAAGGAATTATGTGTACTATTTTTTTTATATTTTTCAACTTTTATATTGTTTCTGTTTCTTGTATTATACTCATGTATTTCAGCCACATATGATAATTTATTCTGTAGATATACAGGTGAATATGCAATTTTGATTTTAAAAATGAAAATAAGTGTTTGATACTCGAAGAGTTTTCTCACTGGTAGCCATTGTAGGGTTTCAGAAGATAAAGAGTGTGTTCAATTAAAAAAAAAAATCATTTTGGGCTATATCTGAATAATGACCTCATTTCAAAAATTCGCCTATGATTTCACTTAAGAAAATGGTTGAAACAAAAGCTGAGATACAGGGGGGTCCCAAAATGCAATATTTTCAATTTTGCAATGTATCTCCAAAACAAAGCGGGCTATGAAAATTTTGTTCCTGGTATTGTGAGTTTCTCAAAAAAATAGCCAAAGTTTCCAAGAACCTCAAATTTCTATCTTTAAAAATAAGTGAGACATCCAGCAAGAACCAAAAATGTTGAGATAACACTCAACAAATTGAACAGAGGATGATATACACTGTGTGCAAGATAAGGATATTTATTATTGGGATCTATTATTGGGCGTTTTTATTTCTTCTGACGTTATTTAAAGAGATATAGAAAAACAAAAGATGTTTCATTCATTTCCACTTTTTGATTTTCCTTATGACGTTAACCATTATCAACTTTACCCAGGGGCGGATTAAATGTCGACAGCGCCCTAGGCAAGCATCTCATCGGCGCTCCTCTGGTGGTCATAAGATATTATAAATCATAACTACTAATATACGTGTTCAGGGTGAAGAAAGTAAGAGGGGTAGTTATTGTGAATATCAGGAATTTCACGGGCCGCACCAACGTTTCCCGTTCCTCCAACGCACATTTTCGACGACGACGCGCCCTTTTGTAATCTCGCGCCTCTAGGCACGTGCCTAGTTTGCCTTATGGATAATACAGCACTGACTTTACCTCATGATAGATTGTAGATTATAGATTGTAGATGGGTCGTATAGGCTGGGAGACCTCTCGATCACTGCGACCTAGAAGATCTATTGTGATAACCCCTATCTAGTTTTGGTCCTCTAACCCTAGACTTCTGATGAAGCCTGAGATTTTCCTGACGGTTGAATTTTCCACTTCAGCAGGGGTGAGATAGACCTGTTCTAGGTGGTTCAGCCTTTGGCGGACTAATACTTCACATGAGCAAAGTATGTGTTCCGCGGTTTCGGTCGCATTGTTACAAAAGCGGCAAGTGTCAGTCTCCGCCAGGCCCATCTTTTTGAGGTGGTACCTCAGAGGGCCGTGTCCCGTGAGAAAGCCTGTGATAAGCTTTAGCTCTGGTTTGCTGAGGCTGAGTAGGTCTTTGGCTCGGTTCTGCGAATGGTTGATGAACCTTTTTGCTTGTGGTTGACCTGGAGTTACTCTCCAGTAGGAGGACTTTCCAATTTCTTCCCATTTCCTGAGTTCTCCCTTTAGGTGATATTTGCTTATCCCACAAAAAGGCTCAGGACCAAAAAGTGCAGATGCTGCACCTTTTTTTTGGAAGGCGATCAGCTGCCTCATTTCCTTTGATTCCTTCATGCCCTGGAACCCACATAAGTGTGACTTTGTTGTCCTTTCCCATTTGCATGAGTGTTTCAAAGCAGTCCCATGTAATCTTTGATGAGAAAACGAATGATTTTAGGGCTTTTAGTGCGGCTTGGCTGTCTGAGCAGATATATATGTTGGCACCCCTCAGACCTTTGCTCAGGCACCTTCACCTTTGGGCGCAAAGGTTGATGGCATGTATTTCAGCTTGGAAGATAGTGGGGGAGTGACCTAAGGCTTCAAATAGCCTACATCCGGGTCCATATACACCCGCGCCTACCCCTTCTTCCATTTTGGAACCATCGGTGTACCAAACAAGGGACCCTCTGTCCAGCTGAGGCTCAGCGGAACCGTACCTAGGGATGCTTTTTATAACCACTTCAAAGCTATGATCGAAACTGAGCCTGGCTGGCATTATGTCCGATGGTTTGGTTGCAGATTCCATTTGTACTTCTTGTAGAATGACCATGTGACCATCAGTGACATCACCTGGTCTGGCCAATTCAGTGGAGTTCAGTCTGTATGCACTGAGAGCTGCAGTCCATGATAGATTGATAAAAAATCCAAATCTTGGACACATGTGTATATCAGAGTAACATTCAAAAGTTATTAAACAAATAACATCTTTTGTCATATTGTGTTATCCAGATTGTTTCTGAAAACCTCAAGATGGAGAATATCTCTAAATCCGCAAGACTTCAGACTGAGGTGAGTGTGGCTAGACCTGTTTTATACACCATCGCCTGTCGACTCCTAAAAGATATTGTATTAATCTACAGGACACTATACAGGTTGTCCGTTTTTCGAACTCTACCATGGGGATCTCAGTTTATATATTATATTATACAAGATACGAGGACGTTCTTGATGCCAAAGTTACAAAACAACTTTGTTTTTTCTTATGGGCGCAATATTGGATTTTTTGCATTTTTGAAAAGTCTTTTTTTTATAACAATGATGTATCACACGATATGATCTTAATATGATAGAATCTTTCCTGTTGATCAAAATTGGGAAAAACCATTTCTGCGAAGAGTGCTTTGGAAAGAACGGCAACAGTTTTGTTCAAGCAGAATTTCGACATTTTATTTGAATTTGGATCTGAAACTTTCACATTTTCGTCAAGCTCATCTACTTAAAAACTATGGTTTTGAATTATGAACGACGTAATGAGCTAGCAGTTTATTCTCCGCAAAACAAAACAAAATAAAGTTATAAAAGATGCTCGAATACCCCACCTTCCACTTCTAAACACGATTCTACGCGTTTCCTCAGATTCAGAATTGCTCGCGAGATGTCCCGTCTTCTTATCTCAGTCCTGAAAGTGGTGATTATGATTCTTCATCGATCGGTACAGTTTTGAAAATCAAATCTTGCATAGTTCCCAATAAATAATGATCCAGCGGAGAGAGATCAGGTGACCGCGCAGGCCAACGTATGTCTCCATTGTTGGAAATTACCGTGTCAGGGAACATATCTGACAGACACTCGGCAACCCTTCTTGCGTTATGTGGATAAGCTCAATAATTCAACAGTTCTGCGAAATTCAGTTTGTTAAACAAAACTGTTGGCGTTTCTTCCAAAGCACTCTTGGCAAAAGTGGTTTTTCCCAATTTTGATTAACAGGAAAGATTCGATCAGAAAAAAAAGACTTTTCAAAAATGCAAAAATCCAATATGGCGCCCATAAGAAAAAATAAAGTTGAGTGTTGTAACTTTGGCTTCAAGAACGTCATGGAGAATACGATGACAGATTCAGATTCCTTGTGAAAAAGTGCCTCAAGAATGTCCTAGTCAGAAACGTGAAAGTTTTTTTGTTTTCGTTTGAAAAAATAAAAACGAAAATTACGAATTTTCTTGCAGATAAATGTTCAGAATGAATATGCGCAACTTTCCCCTAATTTAACCGACCTGGTATCTATTATAATAACTGAGATCCACATGGTGAAGCACGAAAAACGGGCACCCTGTATAAATTAAAATCAGAGTATAAAAAAAAACGGTAAGTAAATCTACAAAACGTATCATTGATATTTTGCAGTTGTTGGTGGTGGGATGAAATTTTCTGGTATAGTGACGTGGCTCCAAAACAGGATATCACTCCAGATTCCCTACTTGTACAGAGCCGAACAACTCGACATCGTCATCAATCCCAGAGATATGGACTCGGCTATGGTAGCGTGGAAAGGAGCCTGCATTCTGTCCTGCCTGGAATCTGCACATGAACTGTGGATCCAGGCTGGTGAATGGGAGAAATATGGCGTGAGAATTTTGAGAGAACGAGCCCCGTTTACATGGTGAATGAAGAAATTTCACTGTAGCCAAATGGATAACTCTCTGTGTAACAATATACCAGTACCATCTATAGAGGACATTTTTCCAAGCCGAGCTGTATTGGTCCAAGATATGCTTCAGCATTGATGGAAATAAGCAAGCTAGACAAGAATTGTCTTCTGATTGATTCATTTACCATGCTAACTATAACCATGTTTTCGCCATTTTCTTCACAATAATTTTATATTTTATTGTTGACAATAGTGAAAAATTAAACAGGAATAAGTTTCAACTTTATTATATCAGTATACAGAGGGTGGTCCGTTTTTTAATACGGTAAATTTAACAGAGTAAAGTACTCGTTGAAATAATGAAAAAACTTCCTATAAACATATAGTTTTAAACGCTTCGTTTTTGAGATATTGGGTGTCAAAAATACGCTTCTGGATATATTTTTTTAATCAAAAGTTAGAAACGGTAGATAAATTAACGAAATTTTTCACAGATACCAAACTTTTTGAGCTTTATTAGATTAAATAAAAATTATGCATAAAAACTATTCAGTGGCGGCTGAATCTGGGGTGGCGAAGGTAATAATTACACAAATTTTTCGGGTAATTATTTTTCATTTATTCCTTAACTTTCAATTAAAAAAGCTCGCTAGTAAGATTTTATAAAAATTTTTATTTAAATAATACTAAACTTGATATCACTTAAAGAAGTAGGCTATGCTCAGTTGCTCACTGTTCACTGTATGTATGTGCTGTCACTCTGAAAGTTATGTCAAAGAAATAACAAACTGGAGTTATTCCGTGTTTATATCAAAAAGTGTAATAATTTTATACCAATTTTGCCTATGGGATTTAGTAGTATATTCATTTCGTTTACGGATTTTGTAATGGAAACGCAGAGGCAGCAGTTCAGGAATACAGAAATCGCTTCCCTAGGAGAAGGGTACCTAATACAGAGTCTTAATCAATACTCACTCACGTTTCCGTCAGTTTGGGTTACGTGGCAATAATGAACAATACCGAAATAATGGCCCACTGAGAAGAAATGATAACAATCACATTCTTAAATTTTTTGATGTTGAAAATTTTTTTGTTCTAGAAAAGCAGCTCAACAGTTGCAGTTAATTTATAAACTAATATCATGTCATGCTTTAAGTAATTTTGGTTCTCTTTTTTCGTTTAATACTATAGTTATCAGTTTATACTATTGCACGCATAAATAAAAGTGATAGTTCCGACTTTTTTTTCAGGTTTCAAAATCGAAAATTTTACGAACACTACATTATTTAGATCACAGGAAGCCTTTTCATTTGATGCCGGTACAACATTTACATCCTGAAGATCCCGAGAAGAGAGTGTCTTCCGGAATTTATCTTAAGTAAAGTTGACAACAATAACGACTTTTTACATAAAGTCTTATGGACTTGGAACACCCTATATATCGAAAACTAAGCGTTTGAAAGTATATGTTCATAGGAAGTTTATTTATTATTTCAACGAGTACTATACGCTGTTAAATTTTCCGTATTAAAAAACGGACCACCCTGTATGTGAATGAAATAATATCAATGAAATATTCAATGCCCCGTATATGGGGATTATTTGAGTTTTGTCATAAGTTGTCAATAAATATTTTTTGGTAACACGTCAACTTTTGATTTGGAACCGAAAGGTTTAAAAAATACTGTTAGATTCCATCTAGAGGTGTCATCATTTGGAATTTAACAACTGGTCCTTCGAGCCGGACTTTACCAAACGACGGAAGCAGGAATCATTGGAAACTTGCAAGGATTTCAAAAGTATTTCCAGGTCGTGATGGTCATATTCGATCAGTTGAGCTTTCCACATCTTCTGGAACTCTTGTTCGTCCAGTAAACGGATTATTACGCCTGGAGGTTGGAGAGTGTGAATGAAATAATATCAATGAAATATTCAATGCCCCGTATATGGGGATTATTTGAGTTTTGTCATAAGTTGTCAATAAATATTTTTTGGTAACACGTCAACTTTTGATTTGGAACCGAAAGGTTTAAAAAATACTGTTAGATTCCATCTAGAGGTGTCATCATTTGGAATCTAACAACTGGTCCTTTGAGAAGAGAGCAGAAATGGAGCGCGGTATTCGAAAAAGTGACCGAGTGAACCGTGGAATACCACCAAAGAGATATGGAGAAAGCAGTCTAGATGGTCATCAACAGCGACGAACAGGAATAAAGGCGATGACTACTGGACGAAATTCGAACGAGGATTCCTCCAGAGAAACGATAAAAGAGATACAGAATTCTGAAAAACTATTCGAAACCAGGAATGAAAGTTCCTCAAAACGTCAGAGTCATGTATCAGCATCTCACAAAAGCAGATCTTCGAGAAAATATGAAGATTTAGAAGCAAGAGAAAGAGAACTCAAAGAACAATTGATTGATTTGCAAATAAAAAAGCTCAGTATAGAAAAAGAATCTCTGAGACAATCAGTCAAAAACAAAAGTATCAACTCAGAGAAGTCGAGCTATTTTAGTGGAGAATATAGTATGGATAAACACTCTTTCATAAGAAATTGGGTGTCCAATGTTGAAGAAAACAGGGAGTCTTATGAAATTCAGGAAAAACCAGAATATAAAAATGAAGATTTCAATGAAAAAGAAGACGGAAATGAAAATGGACATAAGAAAAGAATGTCGTCCTTGGAATCTATCAAAGAAGCAGAAAGTGCCGAGAAAGAAAATGTTACTCTTGTTGATTGCATGAAACAATTGAATTCAAATTTAGCAAAGTTGGCGAATCGACAGTCAGGTAACCAACTTCAAAGTTTCAATGGTGATGTTAATGAATTTCCGTTCTGGTTGGAAGAATTTCGCCGTACTACGGCTGAAAAGAGACTATCAAATTCAGAAAATATGAGTCGCCTTCAATATTGTCTCAAAGGACGAGCACGAGATATTGTGAGAGATCTTTTTTGCAGTCCTGAAAACGTCGACTCTATAATTGATACATTAACTTGGAATTTCGGTAGAAGTGATTGGATCATCATCAATCAAATTGAAAAATCCAGACGTTGTGCCAATCCTCGGGAGGATTCGTTAGATACATTCTTACAGTTCTCCATAACTGTTTCCAATATGGTAATTTCCATGGTAAATACTGGAAATAGTAAATATCTGGAGAATCCTGAATTACTCATGAAACTTGAAGAAAAATTACCGAGGAATTCAAGAAGAGCATGGGCCCTGCGAAAAATGGACTCAGAGTTATCAAAATATGGAGTAAACCTGAAACACTTCTCAGATTGGCTGAAGTCGGAAGTAAATCTGTTAATGTCTGTATCCACTTCATCCCAAATACAATCATACCAGAGTAAACAAATTTCTGGAAGGACTGAAAGAGTTATGAATATAGTTTATAAAAAGTCAGAAGTATGTATCTTATGCAATTTAGAAGAACATAAACTATTCAACTGTAAAATGTTCCTTGAGAAGTCGGTCAGCGAAAGAGTAAAATATGTTCAAGAGAAAAATCTTTGCTTCAAATGTTTAAATCCTGGTCACATCGTGAAGAAATGTTTTTCTAAAACGTTTTGTAACATTGACAAATGCAGAAGGAAACATAATCGTCTTTTACACGAGAAACGAGAACTTACAGAAAGAAACTCTGTAGATGACAATAATTTGGAGGAGCTAGCAAATGAAAAAGAAAATTCTGAATTCGTTGGTCACGTGGGCGATAGATCATCAGCTATCCTGAAAATCATTAAGGTGAAAATATTCGCAGATACAGAGTCTTTTGAAACCTATGCTTTATTGGACGAGGGGTCTACAGTCACTTTGATTGATGGAGATGTGGCAAGAAAACTGAAGTTGCAGGGTCCAGTTGTTCCTGTCTGTTTACAATGGACTAATCAAATTTCCCACAACGATGAGAATTCGATGATGGTCAATTTCGAGATTTCTGGGCATGAAGAAAAAACCAAGTATAAAATAAATAGAGCGAGAGTAATCAAAAATTTATCATTACCTAAACAAAACATTGACTCTGACCACCTATGTGATAGATATCAATACTTAGATAGAAATATTTTGAAATCAGTAGAGCATGTTGTGCCAAAAATTCTAATTGGTCAGGACAATGTGCATGTCATGACTACACGAGAAATAATTCATCCTCAATATGACCAACCTGCTTTCAGCAAAACAAATCTAGGATGGGTCGTCCATGGCCCTTATATCGCTAGTGAAATTAGACTGAATGTTAATCTGTGCCATCATGATGAGGATTATCTTACAAAAATGATCGAGGATAATTTTAGAATCGAAAATACGGACCCTCTTAACAGCCCTATGATGTCCAGAGAAGACAAAAAAGCCGTTCACATTTTCGAGAAAACTATTCACAGAGTTGGGAAAACTGGTGAGAGATTCGAGATAGGATTGCCATGGAAAGAAGAAGATGTTATTTTGCCAGAAAGTAGATCATGTGCCTTCAAGAGATTAATGTGTATGGAGAAGAAAATGGACCAGGATGCAAGGTTTGCAGAACAATATTGTGAGAAAATTCAGGAATATGTAGATAAGGGATTTGCTAGGAAGTTATCCGTCAAAGAGATACAAGAAGATAATGGAAAAATTTGGTATCTTCCTCATTTTGGGGTAAGGAATATGAACAAACCTGGGAAACTTCGCTTTGTATTCGATGCTGCCGCGAAAAGCCATGGTATGAGTCTAAACGACTATTTACTCAAAGGTCCTGACTTTTATCCATCCCTGTTGGCTATACTCTTGAGATTCAGAGAAAAGAAATACGCATTCTGTGGTGATATCAAAGAGATGTTTCACCAGGTTGTTATCCGAAAAGAAGATAGGAGTTGCCAAAGGTTTTTATTTCGAGGAATGGAGAGAGTTCAAGATCCCGAAGTGTACCAGATGGAAGTAAGGATTTTTGGAGCGGTATGTTCGCCCTCTATAGCACAATTCGTCAAAAACCACAATGCCAATCAGTTCAAAGAAGAATTTCCGCACATAATGGACATCATGTTGAAACAGCACTGGGTCGACGATTATTTGGACTGCAGAGATACCATACCAGAAGCAGTAAAAACAATCGAAGATGTAATCGAAGTTCATAAAAGAGGTGGTTTTCAAATGGTCAATTGGTTGTCTAACTCAGCCGAAATTTTAAAAATGATTCCATCTAACTATTTGGCCAAAACCTGCATCTTAAATTTTGACTCAAATAATCATGAACGAGTACTTGGACTGGTTTGGAATACTGAAAAAGACATACTGATATTCGAAAATACCTTCAAGAAAATCCCAGAAGAATTGTTACATGCTAAAAGGGTGCCTACCAAGCGAGAAATTTTGAAGTTGGTGATGACAATTTTTGATCCAATCGGATTTTTGTCTCCCTTAGTACTGAAGGGTAGACTTATCTTTCAAGAATGCTGGTCAAAAAAGATGGAATGGGATGAAAAAATACCGGAGGATCTCTTTATCAAATGGCAGCAGTGGTGCGATTCACTTAAGATTTTGAATAACTTGATGATTAATCGACAATATTTCCATAATTGTCCAGAAGAAGTGCAATTACATATTTTTTGTGATGCTAGCAACAAAGCGTTTTCTGCAATTGCCTACTTCAGAGCTGAGAAAGATGACCAGATAGAAATTGCAATGATTTCTTCAAAATGTAAGCTGGGACCCTTGAGTAAAATAACTTCGATACCCAGAATGGAGTTGAATGGAGCTGTAATAGCAGCAAGATTAGGATATCAAATTGAGAAAGAAACGACTTATAAAATAATCAAGAAGGTGCATTGGTCAGATTCTGAAATTGTTTTGAAATGGATCAGATCAGAATCTACCAGACTGAAAACCTATGAAGCACATAGAATCGAAGAAATCACACAATTGACTGATGTTTCTGACTGGCGGTGGGTACCATCCAAAATGAACCCAGCCGATTTAGCCACTAAAGAAGGGACTGAACTAAATTTCTCTCCAGAGTCAGTATGGTTTCAAGGACCATCCTACTTGAAAAATTCTGAATCAGAATGGCCTAAGGAGTCGAGCATATCAAATTTGAATGATCAAGAATTTGTATGCATAATAATGGAGAAGACGTTTTCATTGCCTAACATAGATCGATTCTCCAAATGGATTCGGCTAATAAGAACAACAGCATGGATGTTACGATTTATAGAAAATGTCAGAGCCAAGGACAAACACAAAACTGCTTTGAGGCCAGAAGAAATAGCAAGTGCTGAAGTATTATGGTGGAAGAAAGTTCAGAATACACATTTTAGTATGGAAATAGATTTTTTACAGAAAGGAGAATCACTAAGCAAGAGTTCCAAATTATTTGAATTGTCACCCTTCATAGATCACGATGGAGTTTTGAGAATGGACAGTAGAATAAGATACGCAGATGTTGCATTCGATACGAAATTTCCAATTATTCTACCTTCATCTCGAAATGAAAAATGGGTACAGTTATTGATCATCTATTATCACGAACTAGTAAATCACGTTGGACATGAAACTGTAATCAATAACTTGAGACAAAGATTTTGGATAATCAAAATGAGACAGAGTGTGAAAATGAGTATCCGAAAATGTCAATTCTGTAAAGTGAAGAAGGCAAGACCTTTACAACCAGAGATGTCACCTCTACCAGAATTCCGGGTGAAGCCATTCACAAGGCCATTTAGCTACACTGGTCTCGATTATTTTGGGCCAATTCTGGTGAAGGTTAAAAGGAGTCAAGAAAAGCGATATGGGGTGCTATTCACTTGCATGAACACACGTGCTGTCCACATCGAAATTGCAAAAACGTTGTCAACAGATTCCGCTATCATGGCCCTGCAGAGGTTCATCAGTAGAAGAGGCTACCCGATTGAGATTCATTCGGACAATGGGACAAATTTTGTCGGGGCCGAAAATGAGCTGAGGAAGAGTTTAGGAGAATTGGATCAAGATCAAATAATAACTCGATTATCGAAGTTCAGAATAAAATGGAGTTTCAATTGTCCAGCAGCTCCCTTCATGGGAGGGGTATGGGAAAGGCTGGTACAATCAATAAAAAAGGTACTTTACATTATTCTGAAAGAACAAGTGCCTTCAGAAGAATTGTTGAACACTTTGTTATTGGAGGCCGAGAGAACAGTAAATTCGCGTCCAATCAGTTATGTATCCTGCAATAAAGGCGACACAGACGCGTTAACACCTATGCATTTCCTGATAGGTACTGCTAACTCCGAAAATGTTCCGGGAGTATTCGAGGCAGGGGACATCTACGGGAGAAAGCAATGGCGTATATCGCAATATATGGCTGATCAGTTCTGGCACAGGTGGATAAAGGAATATCTACCAAAGTTGCATAAAAGGAGTAAATGGTTCAAGAAGACCGAAGACATCAAGATTGGTGAAGTTATAGCTTTACCAAACGACGGAAGCAGGAATCATTGGAAACTTGCAAGGATTTCAAAAGTATTTCCAGGTCGTGATGGTCATATTCGATCAGTTGAGCTTTCCACATCTTCTGGAACTCTTGTTCGTCCAGTAAACGGATTATTACGCCTGGAGGTTGGAGAGTGTGAATGAAATAATATCAATGAAATATTCAATGCCCCGTATATGGGGATTATTTGAGTTTTGTCATAAGTTGTCAATAAATATTTTTTGGTAACACGTCAACTTTTGATTTGGAACCGAAAGGTTTAAAAAATACTGTTAGATTCCATCTAGAGGTGTCATCATTTGGAATTTAACACTGTATATGATGGAAAAACATTAATTAAGTAAACTTCTTATCTTTGGTCCACATCTTGTGTTTTCTACAAATCCTCCTGCTTGCTCTGATGTTCACAACTTGCTGACATTCGACCAGGTGAGTTATTATCTGAGATTCTCCTCCATAAAATTTGCTCATTGATGGAATTCGGGGAGTTTCTGCCACTTCCTGCGCATTGAGTCTGAGAGTGGTGCCCTTTCAGACCAGCTTCACCGAGATTTTTGGGTTGCTGTGATATGCATGACCACTGACATAACTACTACACAGATTAACAAACCTTGGACCATCGGTACGAGAATCTGGTCCACCAAATATATGTTTCGACAAGCTGCCTTTGATATAACTATAAGATCAGTTTATTGAATCGCTGCATATCTCTTTGTATTCGCTTTTTGCTTCAACTCGTTAACACGCGAGGGAAGTAAATCTGGAATAACGGTAGCAAAAAATTCGTTGTGCGGAGGATTTGATTCAGCTTGAAGTGGTGGCAGAGGTTAAATAGGGATTTGGGATCTAGCATTCAGTTGGTATCGGATGACATAGTTCTTATCTCGTTGTCATAACGCGAAATTTAGCGCAAATTACCGCACCGGAAAGTGCAATTTTTTAATCTTTTTGCTGAGGATAGTGATTGGCACAGGTTCTGTTAGATAAAATAATAGTTATCTGTTTAACTAGGCAGCAAAGCCGGCTTTTGGACCATTAGGCCGAGTTAGGTTAGATTGTTTGTAAAAAGATACAGCCACATGGCACGCACTTCGACCGAAATAAAAAACCTTACCATAGCGAAACTCATCCAATTGTCATGATTGTCAGAATACCCGTTTTTTATAATAATTATGTATATCCTAAAAAATAAGAAAAAGTGCAAATAATCCTAACTTGGGACAACTGTTTCAATCATTTGTTTTTCATGAAATAATCAAAATATTTCATATTTTTCATAATGAGCGGTCCCATGTTAATCAGACTCATAAAAAAGGATGAACAGCAGAATAAATGATTGTCCCATGTTGGGAACTATCAGCCCAACTTGAGACAACAAGGTTCATATTTTTTCTCGTATTTTTTTGTGTTTACGATTTTTTTTTCAAAAGTTGTTGAATATACAGGGTGAAACTGAAAGTGAGGTTTATTTTCAAACAGAGGATTTATATCTCATCAAAATGAGTTGTTTGGCGAAAAATATTTAAGATAACGGAGGTACAGGGTTTCAAAGGTTTAAAGAATACTCTATGAAACATTTTGTTAACATTTTCTCAAAAAACGCAAAAAAGCCGATATTAGTCCAGCATTAGATACCCTATACAGTTATATATACAGGGTGTCCCTAGACCAGTGGGACAGTTGAATATCTCCTGAACCAATAGGAATTTTCAAAATATTATGATTTCACATCATATCGAATTATGAGTGCTAACTTCAGGAATGACTATATTTTATACGAGGGGCGCAAGAAAGGCTCACAAAATCGAACATCGATTTTTTCAAATGGAACACCCTGTATTTCATTGCATTTTCATATTCTCCTTGATGAGCTGAATTCAACGACCTAGCACACTTGGGGTCTAGCGGAAATGATTTCCGAGATATAGGGTGTTGAAAATCGAGATTTTTCATTTTTGGTGAATTTTTTGTGTCAAAACTATTCATTATTGGTCAAAACGGATTACATGTCCAGATCTTTACTTTTGATTTACTATTTACTGGTATTTAATTGAAACAAATACAGGGTGGTGTAGAATCGTCAGTTTCAGTCAGAATTCTACACCACCCTGTATTTGTTTCAATTAAATACTAGTAAATAGTAAATCAAAAGTTATAAGATCTGGACATGTAATCCGTTTTGACTAATAATGAATAGTTTTGACACAAAAAATTCCCAGAAATGAAAAATCTCGATTTTCCACACTCTATATCTCGGAAATCATTCCCGCTAGACCCCAAGTGTGCTAGGTCGTTGAACTCAGCTCATCAAGGAGAATATGAAAATGCAATGAAATACAGGGTGTTCCATTTGAAAAAATTGATGTTCGATTTTGTGAGCCTTTCTTGCGCCCCTCGTATAAAATATAGTCATTCCTGAAGTTAGCACTCATAATGCGATATGATGTGGAATCATAATATTATGAAAATTCCTATTGGTTCAGGAGATATTCAACTGTCCCACTGGTCTAGGGACACCCGTATAGTTATTTCACCAGAAAAATTAATCAAAAACCTCTTATTTATACATTTCCAACCTATTGATTTTCGTTTCAAAGTGAACTGTTATCTTACATTTTTTACATAAACAATTTTTGGCAAACAACTTATTTTGGTGAGATATATATCCTGTTAAATAAAAAAAAACTCACTTTCAGATTCACCCTGTATATAACCTATATGGAACCTCTCAAATCTGTTTTAATAATATTTATATTGAACATGAAAATTGTCCCAAGTATGGTCGATTGACTGTAGTAGTCTCCTCTCTGTTACGGTTTAGGGAGCGTGGGTTCGAACCCCACACCTGACACCATGTTACGGTTCAGGTTAGGTATGTTTTTAGTAAACAATGGTGTGTAGTTTATTGTGGCGGGCGAGACTGCCGGCACGTGCAAAAAAAAACGCCTCGGCTACGGAATCGAATTGAGGGAGCGGTCATCATATGTCTCTCTCCCGCGATGAACCCCGGGGAGAGTCCGAGTGTGGTCCGAGTCATTCCGATCCGATTATTTTTGTAAAAGAAAACGAATCCAACGAAATACCGATACGTGCATACGGTAAAAGTAAATTGTTGCATAAACTAAACACTCCGATCGGATAGGAAGGCCCTTCGTTCTATCCAAGATCTTTACTCTACATCCAGTTCCGGAATGTCATTCGTGGTCAATTAACTGAATAGCAAAAAATATGAAGGGTATCTCCCATGCAGTAGGGTCCCTTGATGGAAATTGACGGGCCACGATCAGCAAAACGCGGTGAGGGGAAGTGGTGTCATGGGAATTGGGAATAAATATTCTACAACTGTCTTCAAGTATGGGTGCGTTTTTCATTCCAACATTTTATCATGCGCATGAATCGAAGAAACCATCAAACTGTTGCGAAATTCCGCTGGAATGTTGATGGACATCCATCAAACTGTTGTAATAAAATGCGCACTTTTAAATCGCATTTCCAGAATCCAGCAGTTTGGAGGAGATTGACATTACAGTTGACACATTTAAGTGTTGTTTTTTGTTTTGATTTGATAGAAAACAATTAATATTGAGGATTTTTTAGATTCTTGAGAGATTTTAGAAGAAAGAGTCAGTGTTAATCAATAAAGTCGAATTAGCCTTTTCTGATTCTCAAGATACATGATGACTGACACACAACAAAATCCGTGTTTCCATCAATGTGTTGTATAAACCATTGTTCAATCCTTCCAGCATGAATTCCAACAGAACAATTGGTGACGTCACGACAAAAAACCGCATCTATCAGTGCGCACTTTCTTCGATGGAATGAAAAACACGCCCTATATTACATTCCAATGATCCTAACATTAACAAAAAGTTTTTAATGCTATTACGTCATGAATTACTACTTCCCCTCACCGCGTTTTCTGATCGTGGCTTTCCCTACGAATACATCATCAATTCTACAAACCTTGGGAGACTCAGATTTTCTTGAATTACTGAAATCATTCTGATTGGTCTGAAATATTTCTATCGGTTTATGATCGGGTTGATTTTAAACGAATCCAACGAATCCCTTATACGTGCATACGGTAAAAGTGAATCTTGGCAGATGCACTTCGGGAACTCTCGGAGTCGACCGTCATCGTGAATGCACGTCATTGTCATTATGTCATTTACCGACATACGTCAAACTCAAAATTCCATCGAATCAAAATCCGTGTCAGAATCGTAATCGTCACTCGTCAGTCGTCAGTCTCACTCTCGCACTCGTTGGCCACTGACCAGTTAATTGTATGGGTTGATGTTGTTTTAACTTCTGTGTTTGGGTTTGGTTTTGGCTTACCTACCTACCTGTTTGTGCAATTGCAATGTTTATTATCATTCAGTGTTTGATTAGGCGGTAGCAAGTTTGATTACTTAAATACAGTGATTTCACACAGAGTGGATGTGTTTTACAGTAATATTACAGACTACCTGAACAAAACAATTAGACGCGGGATTCAGTGACAACAAATTACAGGTGAGCTTATAAATGTGCCGTTTTTTGGGCGTGTACAATTAACATGTTGGTATCATCATCCTAAAATATTTTAGTAGGTATAAACATTTAAAATTCCTATATCGCAATTATTCTCACTACCTGTCTCATGATTTTAAAGTGAAATGTTTATACCTATATTGTTTATATGATAGGTAGGAAACCACAAGGGGCGTTCACTGGCATGTTTCTGTGATGATTGTTCATGACTCACAAGGCTAATTATTGGTCTTATTGCTTTGACAATTCAACTATTGCTATTCTCGAGTTCCCTATAGGTAGGAACTAGGCACATATCCGATCAAACTTCTGAGAAATAGTACAAAATTCCCTCGAAAATAGGTACCCTATAAGTATTCTGGTCTAGAGGTCTAGCAACTAAATACCTAGGTAGGACCTGTCCTATTATTGTTAGGTTAGTGACTAGTTTGAAATCATTAGTTTACCATTCAATATTCCAAGATTGGCATATTCATATTAACACCTCAAAACAGCATTTTTAGTTATTTACATGACAAGTGGGATATAGACATTATTAATACTAGAGTCCCTGTATATACCTTAGACAAGAGTCCGGACCCAGCTATATTTCTGTCCTTTTCTGTTTTCAAAAAATGCATTGATGATTGAATAAAGGAATAAGACATATATATCCAACTCTGTCTTTTCAATGATTGTCAGAAACAATTTTGAGGGTTAGATTATTTGTCAAACCAGTCATAGCCGTAGGTCGAAGTGAGAAATAGGGCTATTTTAACTAGAGATCCTAAATGTACTTGACACTGCTGATTTTGACGTTTTTTGTAATTTACAAAAAACGTAATTTTAACTAGAATAACTTAGATTTTCAAATAATGAACAACAGGGTGTTCAAATTTCGAATCCATAATTCCTGAGATGGCTATTGAAAATTTTCCTTATCAGATATTTCTTCACTTCATTAGATATAAGGAAGATAATTTAAATGTTCTACATGTTATCACATATAGCCAAGAAAATATAGTTGTTTTCTGTTGATATATAAAAAATAGAAGATATATAATTGTTTCAATATAATTTTCTCCGATTCTCTCAATAATAACACTCAGCAGAAATAAAAGTGACAAAATCAAAACAACAATATATGTAAATACCTATGTGCCTTATAAACATTGATTTTTATATTTATCTAACATTAGGGATAATGATATGTCAAAGATCCAATTTATAAACTATTATATTATGTATACACCTAATAACTATACTTACCTATATTAAACTCGTGGTACATATACTGGTACATATACTATATAGTAGATATAATGGAAATCATAATTGTAAGATTCTTAAGATCAGTATCTAGGTACGTATACCATTTAGGATTCCTCCGATGGTGACAAGGTTCCTATACGTACAGGAGTATTCATAACAATTAGTGTATTTCATTGTATTTTATTGTATTGTATATTTTACCCTATCATTATGGCTGCCGAACCAATTTCTCATTGAAAAATTATCTGATGGCCATCGGCCGGGTTCAAATAACCGGCAGCATATACAGCAGTGCCCGTCTAAAGTTCGTTCCCCCCTTACTAATTTTTGAACCACCTGGTATATCGCAACGAAATTTGAAGGGCTTCATTGGGACATAAAAACCTACTAATTTGAAATCCATCAGCTTGAAAGAATCTATCAAAATGGGCCTAAAATTAATCTTTTTTGTACTGTTTTTACAAGTAAATTTGAATATTTACCTCACATATTGCGGATTTCTTGAAATTAATTATCCATTCTGGACGTTTCATTGCATTCTTCCATGACATTATCTTCAAAGGATCATTCGGAAAATTGATTATTGAATAACTTGAATCCCTTTTCTAATGAATTATCGCAATAATGTACGCAGCAGGACATTGAAATAATTTGAAATGGTAAATTTCCTGTCACTGTCACTTTGAAAAAAGTTATTATTTTCTGTGACACAAATAATGAAATACTTATATCGATTTTTTGGTAAATAAACGAAGGGAAGTTCTCGGAGAAGTAATGGCTAATAAGATTATGAAATATATCCGATACCTCAGAAAGGTCACCTCACAAGACACATTTTATGTGCTGCATTTTCAGTTTTACACTGTAGGTTTAGTTGGGATTGAACTTATAAGATTCCTTCGACCACAAATATCCGTCTTTTGTAGATGGCTTCGTCATCGCTTTTCAAATTTCATTGGTTTCATTTCGTGTAAGATAATCTCGAAGTTAATACATATAACATGAGGTCTGAGGATCACATGAAAAACCACTGATAAGTTTCAGAAATAATCTATAATGATGCAGAGCTGGGACACAATGTATTAGTGATTTTGTAACATGCCTGAATGAATGAGAACTGATTACAGCATACAGCAATTAAAAAAAATGTATAGTTAGTTATTTCATTTTCGAACTAGATTGAGAAGCTAGTTAGTAGGCGGTTACTTCATTGTGACCTCCATTAAGCTAGCAGAACCACTTTGAATTTTTCAATTTTATTTTCGGACATAATTTTAGGCTAATTTAAGGCTAATTTCTCGGCTAATTTATTACCCTATTGGCGAATTTATTGCTCTTCGATTTATGTAAAAAAACGTGGATTCTGCTAGCTTCACGTTCAGCTAGCAGAACCACTTCATGAATAAAAGTTCAAACACAAAACTGATTATGCCATAATTTAAGGCTAATTTTAGGCTCCGATCCTAGCCTATTGCCGATTTTTTCGCACGTTGTTTCTTTAAAAAAATCATGGGTTTTGCTAGCTTAACCGTTAAGCTAGCAGAACCAAATCTTGAATAGAAGGAATATAAGAATATTGAGTACACCATAATTCAAGGCTAATTTTAGGCTCTTCATTGAACCTATTATCGATTATTTTGAAAATAATTTTCTGCAAAAAAACTTATTCAGCCATAATTTGAGGCTAATTTAAGGCTCTCATCCTAGCCTATTGTCGATATTTTGCACATTGTTTTTTTAAAAAATCATGGGTTTTGCTAGCTTAACCGTTAAGCTAGCAGAACCAAATCTCAAATAGAAGGAATATAAGAATATTGGGTACACCTTAATTTAAGGCTAATTTTAGGCTCTTCATCGAACCATATCGAACCTATCATCGATTTTTTTGTTAATAATTTTCTGCAAAAAATTTCCCAAATCCAACATGAACATGACAAATATTTTCTGAATATTTCCGAATCGCCATGCGTGATGAAGTATTTCTGCATCTTACATATTATGCATCACATTGCATAATAAATCGTAGTGGCTATGGAAAAAATGCAAATGCAAACGGGAAGTAGGTTTTCATCATCGTCTTCCTACTTTACCCGCATCTATAAAATTGTTTAGTGAAAAGAAAGTAGTTATTTTTTTATGATGATATAATCTCGGATATATGATTCCAGATATTAGGTATGCAAGATATTATGCTAATGTTGAAAATATTCGTAGACTTTCCTTCTATTTGAGATTTGGTTCTGCTAGCTTAACGGTTAAGCTAGCAAAACCCATGATTTTTTTAAAAAAACAGTGTGCGAAAAAATTGGCAATAGACTAGGATTAGAGCCTTAAATTAGCCTGAAATTATGGCATAAATAATTGAGTTTGTGATTGAAGTTTTTTTGGTGTGCTATTGGTTTGTCATGTCCATGTTGGATTTGGGAAATTTTTTGCAGAAAATGATTTTCAAAAAAAACGATGATCGGTTCGATGAAGAGCCTAAAATTAGCCTCGAACTATGGTGTGATCAATATTCTTATATTCCTTTTATCTGAGATTTGGTTCTGCTAGCTTAACGGTTAAGCTAGCAAAACCCATGATTTTTTTAAAAAAACAATGTGCAAAAAAATTGGCAGTATGCTAGGATTAGAGCCTTAAATTAGCCTCAAATTATTGCTTAATTAGTTTCGTGATTGAATTTTTTTTTGGTTTGCTATTGGTTTGTCATGTTCATGTTGGATTTGGGAATTTTTTTGCAGAAAATGAATAACAAAAAAATCGACAATAGGTTCGATGAAGAGCCTAAAATTAGCCTCAAACTATGGTGTGATCAATATTCTTATATTCCTTTTATTTGAGATATGGTTCTGCTAGCTTAACGGTTAAGCTAGCAAAACCCATGATTTTTTTTTAAAAACTGTGTGCGAAAAAATTGGCAATAGACTAGGGTTAGAGCCTTATATTGGCCTGAAATTATGGCATAATTAGGTTTGTGATTAAATTTTTTTTTGGTTTGCTATTGGTTTGTCATGTTCATGTTGGATTTGGGAAATTTTTTGCAGAAAATGAATAACAACAAAATCGACTATAGGTTCAATGAAGAGCCTAAAATTAGCCTTAAATTATGGTGTACTCAACATTCTTATATTCCTTCTATTTGAGATTTGCTTCTGCTAGCTTAACGGTTAAGCTAGCAAAACCCATGATATTTTTGAAAAAAACAATGTGCGAAAAAATTGGCAATGGGTTAGGATTAGAGACTAAAATTAGCCTTAAATTATGGCATAATTAGTTTTGTGATTGAACTTTTATTTACGAAGTGGTTCTGCTAGCTTAACGTTAAGCTAGCAGAACCCACGTTTTTTTACATAAATCGAAGAGCAATAAATTCGGCAATAGGGTGATAAATTAGCCTAAAATTATGGCCCAAGAAAAAATTGAAAAATTCAAAGTGGTTCTGCTAGCTTAATGGAGGTTTCATTGTGCCATGGATTGGAACGTCTCCTAATATAACTTACAAGGGAAAAATGTATTAGATTTTAGCTCCCGACGCGTAGCACAAAAAAAACGGGAGCTAAACTCTCATATTTTTCTCGTGTATAATACACTATTTTTTTCTGTGACAGGAAAAAGGGCGAATCAATATTGAGATGTTATTGGCTTATATTTCGGAACTATAGATAGCACAACAAAGCCCATCAACAGTGTATATACCGGGTGTCATCGAATCTATTAGACAAGTCATAGTTTCTAGACCATCAGGTGTATCAAAATGAGATATGGTATAGGTAAATGGTATGTGAAGACTTGAGGAGGAGAGTTTTCATATATTTTTGACTTTCCGGTTATTTCTGGTTTCACCGGAAATGGCTCCGCTTCTGAATTTTTAAAGGGAACACCCTGTATATTGTAACATTTTTGGATTTCTGAGACAATTCTAGATCAGAATGTGACATTTTCGAAAGTTTTTATGCCTACTAAATTTTTTCGGAGTCACTTTTGAAATTACATCTAGGTGGCCATGATCGGAAGTAATCTAAGGACCTCAGGTGATATCAGAAAATTACAATCGCGAAGTTTTAGTGACAAGTATCCGAAAAAAGAATATTTTGACGAATCTAACGATACTAATTTATTTGCGATTGGATTAAAAATAAGAACATAAATTAAATATTACTGACGAAAATACTTCATAATAATTTATTTACTTTTGTCAAGTGTGCCATTTACTTTTGTAAGCACTTCCCGAAAAAAGGATATTTTGACGAATCTAACTATACTAATTTATTTGCTCTTGAAGCTTATGTCACTGTCATAACCAAAGTGAGTTTTGTTCTCCCAAGAAGACTTGAACGAAATAACTGCAAAATATTATGCGTCATGCACGTACGTTACGCCGGCACGACCACTTCAACAAAATCAAAAAAAAATTATACCAGAATTTAGTGCTTTTTAGTTGCTAATTTGTTCCACTTTACAAAAATTTGTTGCTTATGCAGATATAGCCAAAATTAAGTCCATGCCAGCTTCACGAGAAGTTGGCACGGCAACTTTTTCATTTCAACTCCGAATTGGGAAACAAGTATACCAAATTGTAGTGCTAATTTGTTGCTAATTTGTTCCCCCATTCGAATTTCCTCATTTATCTCCATTAAAGAAAAAAATGATTCCTTGCCAGCTTCATGAGAAGTTGGCACGGCAACTTTTACATTTTAACACGGATTTGGGAAACAAATATACCAAATTGTAGTGCTAATTTGTTGCTTATTTGTTCCCACTTTCAAATTTTTGTTACTTTCTTTTTCGGAAATGATCATTATAGAAGATGTCATGCTAGACTAATTTTTCGAAAAATCCGTTAAATTGCATAAAAAACGCAAAAACGATCATGCCAGAATTTGTTGCTTCCTTGTTGTTAATTTGTTCCCTTTTTAGAATTTTTGTTGCTCTTTTTTTTTGGAAACTATGGTGATAGAAGATGCCAAGCTAGACTAATTTTTCGAAAACTCCGTTAAATGACATAAAAACGCAAAAACGATTATGCCAGAATTTGTTGCTTCCTTGTTGTTAATTTGTTCCCTTTTCAGAATTTTTGTTGCTCTTTATTTTTTTTTGTGGAAACTGTGGTGATAGAAGATGCCATGCTAGACTAATTTTTCGAAAACTCCGTTAATTGACATAAAAACGCAAAAACGATTATGCCAGAATTTTTTGCTTTCTTGTTGTTAATTTGTTCCTCTTTTGAAATTTTTGTTACTTTTTTTTTCGGAAATGATCATTATAGAAGATGTCATGCTAGACTAATTTTTCGAAAACTCCGTTAAATGACATAAAAACGCAAAACCGATCATGCCAGAATTTGTTGCTTCCTTGTTGTTAATTTGTTCCCTTTTTAGAATTTTTGTTGCTCTTTATTTTTTTTGGAAACTATGGTGATAGAAGATGCCATGCTAGACTAATTTTTCGAAAACTCCGTTAATTGACATAAAAACGCAAAAACGATTATGCTAGAATTTGTTGCTTCCTTGTTGTTAATTTGTTCCCTTTTCAGAATTTTTGTTGCTCTTTATTTTTTTTGTGGAAACTATGGTGATAGAAGATGCCATGCTAGACTGATTTTTCGAAAACTCCGTTAATTGACATAAAAACGCAAAAACGATTATGCCAGAATTTGTTGCTTTCTTGTTGTTAATTTGTTCCTCTTTCAAATTTTTTTTTACTTTTTTTTCAGAAATGATCATTATAGAAGATGTCATGCTAGACTAATCTTTCGAAAACTCCGTTAAATGACATAAAAATGCAAAACCGATCATGCCAGAATTTGTTGCTTCCTTGTTGTTAATTTGTTCCCTTTTTAGAATTTTTGTTGCTATTTAGTCATTTTTTTTTGGAAATTATGGTGATAGAAGATGCCATGCTAGACTAATCTTTCGAAAACTCCGTTAAATGACATAAAAACGCAAAACCGATCATGCCAGAATTTGTTGCTTCCTTGTTGTTAATTTGTTCATTTTTTAAAATTTTTGTTGCTTTAAATTTTTTTTAAACTATGGTGATAGAATATGCCATGCTAGACTAATTTTTCGAAAACTCCGTTAATTGACATAAAAACGCAAAAACGATTATGCCAGAATTTGTTGCTTTCTTGTTGTTGATTTGTTCCTCTTTTGAAATTTTTGTTACTTTTTTTTTCGGAAATGATCACTATAGAAGATGTTGCTTTCTTGTTGTTAATTTGTTCCTCTTCTACAATTTTTGTTGCTTTTAATTTTTTTTTGGAAACTACTGTGATAGAAGATGCCATGCTAGACTAATTTTTCGAAAACTCCGTTAAATGACATTAAAACACAAAAACGATTATGCCAGAATTTGTTGCTTTCTTGTTGTTAATTTGTTCCTCTTTTACAATTCTTGTAACTTTTTTTTTTCGGAAATGATCATTATTATAGAAGATGTCATGCTAGACTAATTTTTCGAGAAATCCGTTAAATTACATAAAAAACGCAAAAACGATCATGCCAGAATTTGTTGCTTCCTTGTTGTTGATTTGTTCCCTTTTTAGAATTTTTGTTGCTCTTTTTTTTTTGGAAACTATGGTGATAGAAGATGCCAAGCTAGACTAATTTTTCGAAAACTCCGTTAAATGACATAAAAACGCAAAAACGATTATGCCAGAATTTGTTGCTTCCTTGTTGTTAATTTGTTCCCTTTTCAAAATTTTTGTTGCTCTTCATTTTTTTTTTTGGAAACTATGGTGATAGAAGATGCCATGCCAATTTTTCGAAAACTCCGTTAATTGACATAAAAACGCGAAAACGATTATGCCAGAATTTGTTGCTTCCTTGTTGTTGATTTGTTCCCTTTTCAGAAGTTTTGTTGCCCTTTATTTTTTTTTGTGGAAACTATGGTGATAGAAGATGCCATGCTAGACTAATTTTTCGAAAACTCCGTTAATTGACATAAAAACGCAAAAAACGATTATGCCAGAATTTGTTGCTTCCTTGTTGTTAATTTGTTCCCTTTTCAAAATTTTTGTTGCTCTTCATTTTTTTTTTTTTTGGAAACCATGGTGATAGAAGATGCCATGCTAATTTTTCGAAAACTCCGTTAATTGACATAAAAGCGCAAAAACGATTATGCCAGAATTTGTTGCTTTCTTGTTGTTAATTTGTTCCCTTTTCAGAATTTTTGTTGCTCTTTATTTTTTTTGTGGAAACTATGGTGATAGAAGATGCCATGCTAGACTAATTTTCCGAAAACTCCGTTAAATGACATAAAAACGCAAAAACGATAATGCCAGGATTTGTTGCTTTCTTGTTGTTAATTTGTTCCTCTTTTACAATTTTTGTTACTTTTTTTTTCGGAAATGATCATTATAATATTAATATATATTGAAGGGAACAAATTAACAACAAGGAAGCAACAAATTCTGGCATAATCGTTTTTGCGTTTTTATGTCAATTAACGGAGTTTTCGAAAAATTAGTCTAGCATGGCATCTTCTATCACCATAGTTTCCAAAAAAAATAAAGAGCAACAAAAATTCGAAAAAGGGAACAAATTAACAACAAGGAAGCAACAAATTCTGGCATGATCGGTTTTGCATTTTTATGTCATTTAACGGAGTTTTCGAAAAATTAGTCTAGCATGACATCTTCTATAATGATCATTTCCGAAAAAAAAAAGTAACAAAAATTTTAAAAGAGGAACAAATTAACAACAAGAAAGCAACAAATTCTGGCATAATCGTTTTTGCGTTTTTATGTCAATTAACGGAGTTTTCGAAAAATCAGTCTAGCATGGCATCTTATATCACCATAGTTTCCAAAAAAAAAAAAAAAAAATAAAGAGCAACAAAAATTCTGAAAAGGGAACAAATTAACAACAAGGAAGCAACAAATTCTGGCATAATCGTTTTTGCGTTTTTATGTCATTTAACGGAGTTTTCGAAAAATTAGTCTAGCATGGCATCTTCTATCACCATAGTTTCCACAAAAAAAATAAAGAGCAACAAAACTTCTGAAAAGGGAACAAATTAACAACAAGGAAGCAACAAATTCTGGCATAATCGTTTTTGCGTTTTTATGTCAATTAACGGAGTTTTCGAAAAATCAGCATGGCATCTTCTATCACCATAGTTTCCAAAAAAAAAATAAAGAGCAAAAAAAATTTTGAAAAGGGAACAAATTAACAACAAGGAAGCAACAAATTCTGGCATAATCGTTTTTGCGTTTTTATGTCAATTAACGGAGTTTTCGAAAAATTAGTCTAGCATGGCATCTTCTATCACCATAGTTTCCACAAAAAAAAATAAAGAGCAACAAAACTTCTGAAAAGGGAACAAATTAACAACAAGGAAGCAACAAATTCTGGCATAATCGTTTTTGCGTTTTTATGTCAATTAACGGAGTTTTCGAAAAATTAGCATGGCATCTTCTATCACCATAGTTTCCAAAAAAAAAAATAAAGAGCAACAAAAATTCTGAAAAGGGAACAAATTAACAACAAGGAAGCAACAAATTCTGGCATAATCGTTTTTGCGTTTTTATGTCAATTAACGGAGTTTTCGAAAAATTAGCATGGCATCTTCTATCACCATAGTTTCCAAAAAAAAAATAAAGAGCAACAAAACTTCTGAAAAGGGAACAAATTAACAACAAGGAAGCAACAAATTCTGGCATAATCGTTTTTGCGTTTTTATGTCAATTAACGGAGTTTTCGAAAAATTAGTCTAGCATGGCATCTTCTATCACCATAATTTCCAAAAAAAAATGACTAAATAGCAACAAAAATTCTAAAAAGGGAACAAATTAACAACAAGGAAGCAACAAATTCTGGCATGATCGGTTTTGCATTTTTATGTCATTTAACGGAGTTTTCGAAAAATTAGTCTAGCATGACATCTTCTATAATGATCATTTCCGAAAAAAAAAAGTAACAAAAATTTTAAAAGAGGAACAAATTAACAACAAGAAAGCAACAAATTCTGGCATAATCGTTTTTGCGTTTTTATGTCAATTAACGGAGTTTTCGAAAAATTAGCATGGCATCTTCTATCACCATAGTTTCCAAAAAAAAAATAAAGAGCAACAAAACTTCTGAAAAGGGAACAAATTAACAACAAGAAAGCAACAAATTCTGGCATAATCGTTTTTGCGTTTTTATGTCAATTAACGGAGTTTTCGAAAAATCAGTCTAGCATGGCATCTTCTATCACCATAGTTTCCAAAAAAAAAATAAAGAGCAACAAAAATTCTGAAAAGGGAACAAATTAACAACAAGGAAGCAACAAATTCTGGCATAATCGTTTTTGCGTTTTTATGTCAATTAACGGAGTTTTCGAAAAATTAGTCTAGCATGGCATCTTCTATCACCATAGTTTCCAAAAAAAAAATAAAGAGCAACAAAAATTCTGAAAAGGGAACAAATTAACAACAAGGAAGCAACAAATTCTAGCATAATCGTTTTTGCGTTTTTATGTCAATTAACGGAGTTTTCGAAAAATTAGTCTAGCATGGCATCTTCTATCACCATAGTTTCCAAAAAAAATAAAGAGCAAAAAAATTCGAAAAAGGGAACAAATTAACAACAAGGAAGCAACAAATTCTGGCATGATCGGTTTTGCGTTTTTATGTCATTTAACGGAGTTTTCGAAAAATTAGTCTAGCATGACATCTTCTATAATGATCATTTCCGAAAAAAAAAGTAACAAAAATTTCAAAAGAGGAACAAATTAACAACAAGAAAGCAATAAATTCTGGCATAATCGTTTTTGCGTTTTTATGTCAATTAACGGAGTTTTCGAAAAATTAGTCTAGCATGGCATCTTCTATCACCATAGTTTCCACAAAAAAAAAATAAAGAGCAACAAAACTTCTGAAAAGGGAACAAATTAACAACAAGGAAGCAACAAATTCTGGCATAATCGTTTTTGCGTTTTTATGTCAATTAACGGAGTTTTCGAAAAATTAGCATGGCATCTTCTATCACCATAGTTTCCAAAAAAAAAATAAAGAGCAACAAAACTTCTGAAAAGGGAACAAATTAACAACAAGGAAGCAACAAATTCTGGCATAATCGTTTTTGCGTTTTTATGTCAATTAACGGAGTTTTCGAAAAATTAGTCTAGCATGGCATCTTCTATCACCATAATTTCCAAAAAAAAATGACTAAATAGCAACAAAAATTCTAAAAAGGGAACAAATTAACAACAAGGAAGCAACAAATTCTGGCATGATCGGTTTTGCATTTTTATGTCATTTAACGGAGTTTTCGAAAAATTAGTCTAGCATGACATCTTCTATAATGATCATTTCCGAAAAAAAAAAGTAACAAAAATTTTAAAAGAGGAACAAATTAACAACAAGAAAGCAACAAATTCTGGCATAATCGTTTTTGCGTTTTTATGTCAATTAACGGAGTTTTCGAAAAATTAGCATGGCATCTTCTATCACCATAGTTTCCAAAAAAAAAATAAAGAGCAACAAAACTTCTGAAAAGGGAACAAATTAACAACAAGAAAGCAACAAATTCTGGCATAATCGTTTTTGCGTTTTTATGTCAATTAACGGAGTTTTCGAAAAATCAGTCTAGCATGGCATCTTCTATCACCATAGTTTCCAAAAAAAAAATAAAGAGCAACAAAAATTCTGAAAAGGGAACAAATTAACAACAAGGAAGCAACAAATTCTAGCATAATCGTTTTTGCGTTTTTATGTCAATTAACGGAGTTTTCGAAAAATTAGTCTAGCATGGCATCTTCTATCACCATAGTTTCCAAAAAAAATAAAAAGCAACAAAAATTCGAAAAAGGGAACAAATTAACAACAAGGAAGCAACAAATTCTGGCATGATCGGTTTTGCGTTTTTATGTCATTTAACGGAGTTTTCGAAAAATTAGTCTAGCATGACATCTTCTATAATGATCATTTCCGAAAAAAAAAGTAACAAAAATTTCAAAAGAGGAACAAATTAACAACAAGAAAGCAATAAATTCTGGCATAATCGTTTTTGCGTTTTTATGTCAATTAACGGAGTTTTCGAAAAATTAGTCTAGCATGGCATCTTCTATCACCATAGTTTCCACAAAAAAAAATAAAGAGCAACAAAACTTCTGAAAAGGGAACAAATTAACAACAAGGAAGCAACAAATTCTGGCATAATCGTTTTTGCGTTTTTATGTCAATTAACGGAGTTTTCGAAAAATTAGCATGGCATCTTCTATCACCATAGTTTCCAAAAAAAAAATAAAGAGCAACAAAACTTCTGAAAAGGGAACAAATTAACAACAAGAAAGCAACAAATTCTGGCATAATCGTTTTTGCGTTTTTATGTCAATTAACGGAGTTTTCGAAAAATCAGTCTAGCATGGCATCTTCTATCACCATAGTTTCCAAAAAAAAAATAAAGAGCAACAAAAATTTTGAAAAGGGAACAAATTAACAACAAGGAAGCAACAAATTCTGGCATAATCGTTTTTGCGTTTTTATGTCAATTAACGGAGTTTTCGAAAAATTAGTCTAGCATGGCATCTTCTATCACCATAGTTTCCACAAAAAAAAATAAAGAGCAACAAAACTTCTGAAAAGGGAACAAATTAACAACAAGGAAGCAACAAATTCTGGCATAATCGTTTTTGCGTTTTTATGTCAATTAACGGAGTTTTCGAAAAATTAGCATGGCATCTTCTATCACCATAGTTTCCAAAAAAAAATAAAGAGCAACAAAACTTCTGAAAAGGGAACAAATTAACAACAAGAAAGCAACAAATTCTGGCATAATCGTTTTTGCGTTTTTATGTCAATTAACGGAGTTTTCGAAAAATCAGTATAGCATGGCATCTTCTATCACCATAGTTTCCAAAAAAAAAATAAAGAGCAACAAAAATTTTGAAAAGGGAACAAATTAACAACAAGGAAGCAACAAATTCTGGCATAATCGTTTTTGCGTTTTTATGTCAATTAACGGAGTTTTCGAAAAATTAGTCTAGCATGGCATCTTCTATCACCATAGTTTCCACAAAAAAAAATAAAGAGCAACAAAACTTCTGAAAAGGGAACAAATTAACAACAAGGAAGCAACAAATTCTGGCATAATCGTTTTTGCGTTTTTATGTCAATTAACGGAGTTTTCGAAAAATTAGCATGGCATCTTCTATCACCATAGTTTCCAAAAAAAAATAAAGAGCAACAAAACTTCTGAAAAGGGAACAAATTAACAACAAGAAAGCAACAAATTCTGGCATAATCGTTTTTGCGTTTTTATGTCAATTAACGGAGTTTTCGAAAAATCAGTCTAGCATGGCATCTTCTATCACCATAGTTTCCACAAAAAAAAATAAAGAGCAACAAAACTTCTGAAAAGGGAACAAATTAACAACAAGGAAGCAACAAATTCTGGCATAATCGTTTTTGCGTTTTTATGTCAATTAACGGAGTTTTCGAAAAATTAGCATGGCATCTTCTATCACCATAGTTTCCAAAAAAAAAATAAAGAGCAACAAAACTTCTGAAAAGGGAACAAATTAACAACAAGGAAGCAACAAATTCTGGCATAATCGTTTTTTGCGTTTTTATGTCAATTAACGGAGTTTTCGAAAAATCAGTCTAGCATGGCATCTTCTATCACCATAGTTTCCAAAAAAAAAATAAAGAGCAACAAAAATTTTGAAAAGGGAACAAATTAACAACAAGGAAGCAACAAATTCTGGCATAATCGTTTTTGCGTTTTTATGTCAATTAACGGAGTTTTCGAAAAATTAGTCTAGCATGGCATCTTCTATCACCACAGTTTCCACAAAAAAAAATAAAGAGCAACAAAAATTCTGAAAAGGGAACAAATTAACAACAAGGAAGCAACAAATTCTGGCATAATCGTTTTTGCGTTTTTATGTCATTTAACGGAGTTTTCGAAAAATTAGTCTAGCTTGGCATCTTCTATCACCATAGTTTCCAAAAAAAAAAGAGCAACAAAAATTCTAAAAAGGGAACAAATCAACAACAAGGAAGCAACAAATTCTGGCATGATCGTTTTTGCGTTTTTTATGTAATTTAACGGATTTTTCGAAAAATTAGTCTAGCATGACATCTTCTATAATAATGATCATTTCCGAAAAAAAAAGTAACAAAAATTTGAAAGTGGGAACAAATTAGCAACAAATTAGCACCACAATTTGGTATATTTGTTTCCCAAATCCGTGTTAAAATGTAAAAGTTGCCGTGCCATCTTCTCATGAAGCTGGCAAGGAATCATTTTTTTCTTTAATGGAGATAAATGCGGAAATTCGAATGGGGGAACAAATTAGCAACAAATTAGCACTACAATTTGGTATACTTGTTTCCCAATTCGGAGTTGAAATGAAAAAGTTGCCGTGCCAACTTCTCGTGAAGCTGGCATCGACTCAATTTTGGCTATATCTGCATTAGCAACAAATTTTTGTAAAGTGGAACAAATTAGCAACTAAAAAGCACTAAATTCTGGTATAAATTTTTTTTGATTTTGTTGAAGTGGTCGTGCCGGCGTAACGTACGTGCATCATGCCTATCCTCGGCACACTTGACAAAATTGAATAAATGATTATGAAGTATATTCGTCAGTAATATTTAATTCATGTTCTTATTTGTAATCCAATCGCAAATAAATTAGTATCGTTAGATTCGTCAAAATATCCTTTTTTCGGAAAGTGCTTGTCAAAAAATTGTCGCCATTTGAAAAATAGTAGTTAGACACGAAAATGTAATTTTGCCAACTTGTCTTAAATTCATATATATCATACTTGTCACTAAAACTTCGCGATTGTAATTTTCTGATATCACCTGAGGTCCTTAGATTAGTTTACTTCCGATCATGACCACGTAGACGTAATTTCAAAAGTGACTCCAAAAAAATTGAGTAGGCATAAAAACTTTCGAAAATGTCACATTCTGATCTAGAATTGTTTCAGAAATTCAAAAATGTTACAATATACAGGGTGTTCCATTTAAAAATTTAGAACCGGAGCCATTTCCGGTGGAACTAGAAGTTGTCGGAAAGTGAAAAATATGTGAAAACTCTCCTCTTCACATACCATTTACCAATACCAAATCTCATTTCGATACACCTAATGGTCTAGAAGTTATGACTTGTCTAATAGATTCGTTGACACCCGGTATATACAGTGTGTCCACCTTAAGGACTTACCACCCCTGTAAAATTGTTATTATCTGACCGATTTCAAGAAACTTTTTTTTGTTGGATAGGTATTTGAAATGTCCATCCAACAAGAGAGTGATTTTACTCATGAACTGTAATCGTGGCCAACTGCGACCAACTTTATTGACTCATATTTGAGAAAGTACTATTAGGGATTTTTTTTCACAAAAAACAATGATGGATTCTGAATCACGATCACTTGAAAAACACTTTTACTGATTTTTATCATCATAAAACACAGGGTGTCCGAAAAAACGAATTATGTTTTTTTTCAATAGGTGATCAGAAAATGTAGTATTGTGGTATTTTTGAGAAGAATTGATGACACATTATTATTGAGGATCACTTTGAACATATCTGTACCGATTTTCATCATTCAAAAATACGATGTGCACGAGAAAACAATTAAAAAGAAAAAGTAGGCAATATTTTTTCATCAGCTCAAAAAAAATATTAATTTGATTTTTCGAACACCCTGTGTGTAATGATGATGAGAATCGGTACAGGTATGTTCCAAGTGATCCTGATTCATCTTTTCATTTTGAGTGAAGAATTATCAGGATGAAAAATATTGCTTACCTATCCTTTTTAATTTTTTTCTCAGACACATTGTATATTCACAAGACGAAAATTGGTACAGGTATATTTGAAATAATCCTCAATGATAATTTGTGATTATTTCTTTCTAGAAAAACCACAGAACTACATTTGCTGATCACCTATTTGAAGAAAATGATGATTCGTTTTTTCGGACACCCTGTGTTTTATGATGATGAAAATCGGTACAGGTATATCTCAAGTGGTACTGATTCAGAATCCATCATCAAGTTTCGTGGAAAAAAATCCCTAATAGTACTTTCTGGAATATGGGTCATTGAAATTTGACGCAGTTGGCCACGATTACAGTCCAAGAATTAGATCACTCTCTCGTTGGATGGGCATTTCAAATACCTATCCAACAAAAAAATGTTTTTTGAAATCGGTCTGATAATAACGATTTTACAGGGGTGGTAAGTCCTTAAGGTGGACACACTGTATATGTGATATATATCCGGGAAAAATGTACTCACTTTATTCCCGTGGGAAAAAAGTAATTAATGAAAAGTGACATTACCTGTCAACAGAGATGAAATTTCAAACTTTTTTCCCGTCACAGAAAAAATACCTTCAACTGAAATAGCAATTCATTATCGCTTTCCTACTTGATACCTTCGAACAACGGCAATTTATATCTGACCTGAGCACCAGAACATAAACAGAGACTGAGATACTCTAACGTTTTCATAACATTTCGAGATCATTCGGCATTTTTCTTTCATCTTTCATGTAAACCATAGATCTAAATACACACCGTATACATACCTGGGCGATGCGATGGGAAATGCGAATACAGTAATCGTTCTGCAGGAACCTTGAGAAAATCGTGCAAAAAGTTGACTTCCATTCAACTTTTATTTCTTTGATTTTACATGAAATTTCATTATCTTGGAATATTTAATGAGTTTTTAACAGTTTTCATTCGATATTAAAATACTTTGTATTCACGAAAACCGTTATGGAAAGTCTATGTGGGCCAACTTCGTATTTCACTTCTCAGTGACATTTGACGGCGAGTTTGACAATTTGCGAGAATGATATTTTCCATTTTTTGTGTTGAGGTTAGAACGGGAGCAGATTCGTTCCCGAAACGTCCAAAGATTAGTGAAAAATCTGATATTTTTTTCTTCTTCTAACATTTTTCAAAATAAAGTGTCAATGACAATCGAATTAATTTTCCTTTTAGGGCCCTGATAAGAAATTTTTTAAACGCACTGACATTTTGGGGCATATCTGATTTTTTCTCACTACATGTGTATTGAAGTACATATTTTTGTTTTATTAAAACAAGGAGGGAAATTCCAAAAAAATCTGGCATAATGATTAATCTCGTGATTAATATTCGGAGTAATAGAAATTTGGAAATTGTTATACTGAAGGAAATTTGTCGGAAATTTGGTAATTATTGTCATTTATCCCTCTTATAGGTATGTTTATGGGACCCTGTGGGAAACAAAACAAATTTTTCCAGAGTACCTATTCGTAAGACCGAAATACTTATGGTTCAGACAAACACGGTTTATTTTCGTCGATTTTCGAGTTCTGAGAATGAGGTAGTGGGTATAGTCTGGAGTCTGGAATTTGACAGGCACAATTAACGAGACAATTTATATGTCGGGATATTCCTCCCAAAATCGATCTCGTTTTATTACAGGGCGATCCATTCTATGATTGATCTGATATGCAATTAAAAAACACGAAAATATTAACGAGTGAAACTTGTTATGTATACACTCGAGTATACCTTATACAGGGTGTTTCCAAAAAACCTGACCTCCCTGCTAGGATAGGTAGAACATTCTATTCTATTTTATTCTCGTACGAAAAAGGTTTTGAATTTTATAACCTGATTGTATGTAATACCACCCTGGTGGTACCTAGGGTCCCTTGTGGTACCTACCTATACCTAGAGTTCCTAAATGTTCTTGACACTGCTGTTTTGACGTTTTTTGTATATTAGAGTACGGACACTAGACAAGCAGTGACAATCAAACATAACCACAAACGATTTTGAAGCAAATCATATGTTTTGCGAGACAAGGACAAGAATATGATCTAAAGAATTCTTGGTTGAACAGGGATGTGAAATCAGTTTGAGTCAGTCAATTCAGGAAGTTTCTGCTATTTCATCGTCAGATTATCTCCATGGTGGCTATTGTGATCTCTGATCCACCATTCCATCACAAGCAATAACCAGAGTCTAAATTTTCGATACTCGCTCAGTTTATAAATTGTGGGTTCGGCTCTTTCAATACGATCCTATTCTTCAACCAAGAAATTTAAATACCTCGCAAATTTTGTGGCCTGAACCTATATTCCATGCCGGCTGCATCATATTCTGTTTCCATTTTTGTAGAATTACGTTATCCGATGGAAATTCGAATAGAATGAATTGATTTCCCGTGTTCTCACAGTTGGAAACTGCACAAACTTGCATCTTTCTCCTAATTATCTCAATTTGTCAATCCTTTGAAATTTATGTCATGTACGTCCGTGTACTGTCAGTTCCCGCTTTTTCCATCAATTTATTTGTGGTTATGTCTGATTGTCAGTGCTTGTCATAGTGTCCGTACAAAAAACGTCAAAATCAGCAGTGTCAAGTACATTTAGGAACTCTACCTATACCTAGACGTCAATTTCCATCAAGGGACCCTACCTATACCTAAATAATGTGATTCTGAGTAAAATCGATATTGCTGGAGTTCATTCACGTGCCCATGAAAGACAGCCGGTATATAGGTTGAGTTTACAAAGGTTCACGTAACACATGCCCTGTCGATTGGGTAAACAATGTCATTCATCTTGATCTGTTTATCTAACGAGACAGTTTGCCGAAATCTACGCCGACTTTTCTTTTCTGGTAGTTTAGTAGAAAGACATACGGGGTAGAGAACTCGGTAGAGAATGGACTGATAATGAATTATTGGTATTCAATTACTCCACTGTGTCGTTAGGAACCTGAATTTATTTTTCTCATGCTTTTTTATCTGAATGATGAGTCTATGCGTTGTTCGAAATTGTTGAATTTCAGAGCTCATTTCAAACTAACCATCATGGCCGCCATTTACCGATACGTCGAATAAATGGTGACGTCAGTTTTCATGCTGTTTCGTTATTGGTCAGATAATCTTCCATTTCCACTCATGAAGCAAGGTTGTCAAGTCACCAATTATAATCAAGTTATCAAAAAGATGTCAGAGTTCTGTCGTTGAATAAAACATAATAGGAGAAAGTCATGATGGAAACTGGTTGGAAATCTAAATTTCATGTTCTGATATCATTTATCAATTTATATTTATATCCCTAAAATGATACCCATTATATCTCCACATCATTTTGAAAGTAATCACTATTCCTTGCCTAGCAGAAACGCTCACTCCTTGGATCTTTTGCCAAATATGGAGGCAACAGAGTTGCTACATTCTAGTGTATTTTTGAAAAAAGGTTCAGTATCCATCAGAAGAAAAACAAATTTTCAGGAATAACAACACAAGTTATTTTGAATTATTTTTGTATTGCGGGAAATTGAGATGTCACTTTTGGATGCGCCTCGGGATGCGCACTCCTTATTCCATTTATGATCATTTATCAGCACTTCTCAAGTTGGAAGTTGGTCATCTTCTTGAATCTTAAATGATAAATCATAAGTCTTAAATGGTTTTATAACATAACCAATGATGTTTCCATGTTCCATCTATCATAAGCGATAAGCTTCAAATGTTAGGTTATGAATCTTAAGTCTTAAAGTTTTTTTATAAAGTGGCCCTTACTGGCAGTAAATTTCTAGCCGTTTGAAAATTACCGTGGCATTATTGACGATTTTAGCACCTCAAAATCGACCGAAAAATTCTTAAAAAATATGAAATTGAAAGGTTTTTTTCCACGTTGGATTGCCGGTAGGTGGGATCACACCTTGAAAGGTAAGGTCAAATAAGGTCAAATAAAATTAAAAACCCTAATCGGCCGAGGAAATCTCTCGAGAAAACAAATACTGCAAATACTCAACTATTTTCAGAGTCCTGTTCAGTGTGTCGTGGCATATTCTTTTGGCGAAATACATTTTCTAATCTACGAGAAGAGGGGGGGGGGGGGTAAAGGCACGGCCAATCCTTGCTTTGCAGTGATGATACCTATGTTATTGAGCGTTTCCTAATAATCCTAATACTGTGAATGATAATATTATAAAAATATAAAAATGGTGTATTCGCACGAAGAATATCTTCTATTTTTTTTATTTACCACACCAGTAGCTCAATTTCAATTCACCCTCGAATTCACCCTAGCAAGAGAAAATGGGCGTACCTTCTACGTACAGAGTGTTTTGGCGATATTGTCGTTAATACAATCGAATCAATTACTCCTTATGGCCGTAAATATAAATCACTTATTTCCGGTTTCAATGTTTCACCGGTTAACCGGCCATGGGGTGATTGTGGTGTTTGTAGACCGTGAGAGAAATTATTGTCTCGATAGTGCATTGTTGATACGCTCGATTTGCTCTCAATTCAAGTCTTGATTGTGATTCTGAAAAGAAGAAAGAAGCACGCTGTAGTTAGTTCTAGTAGGTACCCGTTGAGTGAGTCTGAGTACCCATCAACATGAATGATGAAATGAAGGGTTGTTGATGATTGCACTAACGTGTCTTGGTCGTGTCAACATTCCTCTTTGATCGTAGAGTACCATGAAGAAAGCCTTTAGAATCATAATCAGACGAAGATATCTTTCACCTGATTAATGTTTCGAGTTGCCCAACGAAAAGCCTCGTTCTTGTATGAGTCGATGCAAACCCGTTTTTGAATACTGTTCCCATATATAATAATGATAATAATAATAATAGCGCAGGGCGCCCGAGACAATTATGCACCTGCTGTCTTCTTGCACGGTGTATGCAGTCTCGGCCTATATCCATAGACACAATGCGGCATTGCGAGTGCTCTACTACTATTTGAGGCACTCGTACGGAATAGACGAGAACCCAGTGCTGCCCTATGCTCCGGGGGATATTGAGTCCGTTGTGGAGAATGAGAGGTGCCGAATTTATTGGAACTTCTCATTCCCCACCCTCAGGCAAATTCAAGCTAACAAGCCTGATGTAGTCCTCCTCGACCATCAAACCAAAGCGATGTTCGTGATCGAGTTTTCGGCGCCAGCAGAACCGAACATCGTTTGGAAGGAGGAGGAAAAACGGACTAAATATCGAGATCTTGTCTTCGAACTCCGCCGGCTCTATCCAGACCATTCTGTGGAATTGGTCATCCTGATTATCGGCTCCCTAGGAGGCACACGACACACGCTGCTCTCGGAGATCCAGAAAATCCCAGCGTGCCGTGATAAGGCACACATCCTGGCTGGTGGAATGCAGAAGGCCGTCATACTGGGATCATTGCGTCTACTCAGGGCACACGGTACTTGGTCCCAGTGATTACTCACCTCACAGGCTGTGAGGAGTAATCACTGGATTTTATCCAGCACAACTCTGCGTGACGTCGGAGGCCGCAGGGTCGTGACTGGAATTATATGAACTAAAATAATAATAATAATAATAATAATAATAATAATAATAATAATAATAATAATAATAATAATAATAATAATAATAATAATAATAATAATAATAATAATAATGATAATAATAATAATAATAATACTCTGGTTCCCATAAACAGAGGACAGGGCCCCCACAACCGACCCCAGCCGGATAGGGGTCAAAGGCAAGGTGGTGGGGCCCAACAGGACGGACAGCCTGATAACGACCGCGACGAAAATGGACGCCTTGAGTGGACAGATGATCTCAGGGACGACCTTCTGCAGTGCTTCGAGAGCAGCGATCCAGGGCGTAGGGGATACATGAGGCGGATGCATGCTCTGTGGATTGAGCAACACCCAGAGCATGGAGCACTCACCGCTCAAAATCTGCGGGATTATGTATCTCACCTACGCGCTAGACACTACGTGAGAGTCCCTTTTCGGCAGGAAGATGGTGTGGAGGAACAACACGCTCCACCCATTCTGCCTCACAACGGGAGAGGGGACCGTGTGCTTCCTGAGGTGAGCGAAATCAGGAACCGCAGGAGCCTACTCAACATTAAGGCCCTGCGGCCCCAAGACCTTGCAAGGATGGATGAATCACTTCGAGGAACACTTCCGGAAGGGGCTGACATCTGGCACATCAACTGTGCCGTGTATGACGTCGTTCGGTCCTCTCTACCGGAGAGACCCATACAAACGGTCTCTCCGACGGAGAGGGCCGATCGGCGTGTACAGAAGATGGAAGCCAAGATCCAGTCGGCGAGACAACACACTTCCCGTATCCAGTGTGTGATGGATTATGTGAGGGCCAACAGGCCATTCACGTCGAAGGTGCGACGGATGGCCAATACATTGCGTCGCACCCATCACACACTAAATGAGGCAGTGCTATCCACCATCAAACAGCACTGCCTCGAAAGGATACGGATGTTAGTGGCTGCAAAACAGTCACTAAAGAGGCGAGCGAGAGGGCTGGCGGAAAATAAACAATTCCGCGAAAAGCCCTCTCGCTTATTTCAACCGCCTCCAAGTGTGGTTGACAATCCGCCGACTGCTGATCAGGTGGAAACCTTTTGGAAGGGTATTTATGAGGTGAGACATCCATTCAACAGAGATACTCCAGCCCTGGCGCAGTTCGGTATCTTCTGCGAAAGATATCGAGAGCCTGAGCCCGAATTACTGCGCCAACCGATAACCACTGAGGAGGTTCGAGAAGCCCTCAAAGGCTCCAAGAACTTTGCTGCTCCTGGTCCCGACGGGATCAATAACTTTTGGTGGAAAAAGTTACCCTCCACCCACCACCATTTAGCCAGTATATTTAATAGCTGGCTAAATGGGGAGCAGCAAATCCCTGAGTGGTTTATCGAGGGGCGAACCGTGCTTCTCCCTAAGACGGGAGATTTGTCCAATCCAAAGAATTACAGACCAATTACCTGTCTGAATGCATGTTACAAGTTGTTCACGCGCATCTTGTACATGCGAGTACTCCTAGTAGTTGACCCGGTTTACCAACGGATTTTTGAGCAGCGTGGGTCAAAGAGAGGTGTCGCTGGCTGCAAGGAGAACCTGTTGATAGATAGATCTATCACACAGGACTCCGTGCAGTACAAGCGGAATCTTTCTGTGGCCTGGATCGATTACCGAAAGGCATTTGACACAACGTCACATGAGTTACTCGTGTACTTGCTCAAGTGTCTCTCGGTACCCGATTCTATAGTGAGATGCATAGAACAACTGATGCTGGTCTGGAAGACCCGCTTTACTATAACATCAGGTAATGCGAGAGTTCAGACAGAGCCAGTCATCATAAGGAGAGGAGTATTTCAAGGGGACTCCCTTAGCCCACTCCTATTCTGCATCTCACTTCTGCCACTATCCGTTGAGCTCCGCAAAACCAGAGGATACAACTGCGGCCCACCCAGTTACCGGAGGCATAAAGTCACTCACTTATTCTATGTGGATGACCTCAAACTTTATGCCTCTGGTGAGAGGGATATGGACCAATCCCTCAGGGTGGTACAGGAGTACACGCAGGCAATTGGAATGGAATTCGGAATGGACAAATGTGCACTGGTTCATCTCAAGAGAGGACGATGCGAGAACTACGACAAGGACGCGCAGCTCGTGGACGGAAGCATCCTACACCACCTGGATGCCGGAGAGACGTACACCTACCTGGGTGTAGAGGAAACTCACATCCAGGAGGCACAACGGGTAAAAGACGCTCTCCGCAGCAAGTATCGGCAGCGGCTCCGACAGATCTGGTCGTCAGAACTGTCGGGGAAGAACAAAGTCGCTGCGACTAACATGCTTGCTGTTCCGATCCTACTTTACTCATTTGGAGTGATAAAGTGGACTCAAGTCGAGCTGCGACAACTTGACGTAAGTACTCGCAAGATGATGCATCTCCATAGGAGTCTGCATCCAAATTCGTCCGTTCCACGGTTATACATACCTAGAGACCAGGGTGGCCGTGGACTCTTGAGCTTGGAGTATCTCCATAACAGAATGGTTCTGGATGGCGCCTGCAAAGTCATCAGGAGTTCGGACCCCCTCCTGCAAATGGTTAAAACCCATGAAGAGGCAGGAGTAGGAGCTTTTCTTTTCAGGGCAGCACGTCGAGCAGCCGATGAATTGTCTCTGATTTTCGACTCCGAGCGCGAGGCTCAGGACTCAGTTACTGAGCTAGAACCCGCTCGGAGGAAAGCCCGCATCAAAGCTGCAGAAGTGAAAAAGCTTCTGCAGCTTCACATGGATAAGCCCATGCATTCGGTCTACTTCAAGACCATTGAAGACCGGGGCTTATCCAAAGAACTGACTTTCGCTTTTCTTAAGTCAGGCGGGCTCAAATCGGAAACAGAGGGGTTCATCATGGCATGCCAGGATGGGGTTTTCAACACTCTCGTCTACCGTAGCCGTGTCATGGGTATGGAGGTCCCTGACACAAATTGCACGGCCTGCCGCAGGGCGCCCGAGACAATTATGCACCTGCTGTCTTCTTGCACGGTGTATGCAGTCTCGGCCTATATCCATAGACACAATGCGGCATTGCGAGTGCTCTATTATCACTTGAGGCACTCGTACGGAATAGACGAGACCCCAGTGCTGCCCTATGCTCCGGGGGATATTGAGTCCGTTGTGGAGAATGAGAGGTGCCGAATCTATTGGAACTTTTCATTCCCCACCCTCAGGCAGATACAAGCTAATAAGCCTGATGTAGTCCTCCTCGACCATCAAACCAAAGCGACGTTCGTGATCGAGTTTTCGGCGCCAGCCGAACCGAACATCGTTTTGAAGGAGGAGGAAAAACGGACTAAATATCGAGATCTTCTCTTCGAACTCCGCCGGCTCTATCCAGACCATTCTGTGGAATTGGTCATCCTGATAATCGGCTCCCTAGGAGGCACACGACACACGCTGCTCTCGGAGATCCAGAAAATCCCAGCGTGCCGTGATAAGGCACACATCCTGGCTGGTGGAATGCAGAAGGCCGTCATACTGGGATCATTGCGTCTACTCAGGGCACACGGTACTTGGTCCCAGTGATTACTCACCTCACAGGCTGTGAGGAGTAGTCACTGGATTTTATCCAGCACGAATCTGCGTGACGTCGGAGGCCGCAGGGTCGTGACTGGAATCATATAAACTCAATAATAATAATAATAATAATAATAATAATAATAATAATAATAATAATAATAATAATAATAATAATAATAATAATAATAATGTATTTATTGGACAAGAAGATTTGCAACATAGTAAACAGAACAGGTACTCCCCCAAGGGGGAGCCCTGCTCTACCTGCTCATAAGACGTTCAGTACCAAAAAATAAGCTGAAGCTCTTAGATACGAGGCATTCGCCTCACACACTATTTTTTGACATCGAAACTATTCGTATAAGAACTGTATTTTCAAACCAAAATCCTGTTTTTTGCGACCGTATATATACGAGGTGTTTTCGAAATAAGTACATATACAGTCTGTCCAAGATAAGGTTGAACAGCATGGGAATCTCGGAAACGGTAATACTGAAGATGAATACCAGGGGGATAGAAGAAGTAGAAAGATGTTAGATGAAAAAAGGATTTTAAAAGTTAATAAACATAGGGATTGTTATTATGCCGATTTCCAGAAACCTTGTTTTTTGACTCTAAGTAAGGGAAAAACAGGGGATTCGATGAAAAGGGTTGATACTACAATTGATGCGGTTGAAATTAGTTCTTGGACTCTAAGTAAGGGAAGAACTTCTTCAGCTGTCAACTGTGGTAAAGATGAATCAGTTGTACCAGTGGGTGGAAATGTAATTTCAGATTTAAAAGGAAATATAGTTGAAAATAGGGACTCAATAATAGAAAGAAATAAGAGTGATTATGGTAGTGGTCAAAATAGTCACGGAAATGATATATTGAAGCGAAAAGAGAATTCGATACAGGGTGATATCAATGAGGATAATGTAATAAAGGAAGTTATAGAAAAAAATGATCGCGAAAACGAAATAGAGATATATCGAGCAGAATGTGTTGATAAGAAGAAAAAATTTGAGGATTTTATAGAAAACAAAAGTGAGCAAATAGCGTTTGATAACATGTTGAAGGCGGACGGAAAGAGTAATCTGAGTAGTTATAATAAACAAATAAATAGTGGCGATAAGTTGGAGTCGGTGAAAAATGCACGTAAGCAGAATGGTGAGAATCAAGTCACATTTTCGATTCCACGGAGCGAAAACGCTGATGAAGATAATGAGTACTCAAAAGTGATCGGAAAAATGAGTCATAATGAACCCGATTGTCCCAAGAAAATAAGTCTACATGTTTGTATTTTAAATGATATGGAAATACCCGAGAAATGCGAAATGGATATTGAGGTTGTTTATTTAAACAAAAATCATTTCGAAGCTGAAGAATTGATTTTTGTTGAACCAGTAGAAATAAATGTACCAGGAGTGTACGTAGCAGCTATGGTAACAAAAATAGAAAATAATAGTGCGCATTATAAATATGAACAATTATTCGGTGAAATTGAAGAAAAATACTCTAGTAGGACATTATGAAAATTATACAGGGGGAAGTCAAAAAGTAGTGGGTAAAGAGGTTCAAGTGAATGTAATAACGCATGAAGACTATGACTGGATTAGTAAGGAATTTGATTTTTCTCATTTGAATGAACGAAATCAACAATTAATTTATGAATTTCTCAGCAGGTATAGGCGTTTATTTAGTGATAATGAAAATTTTCTATCATGTACCCATAAGGTTCAGCACAAAATTGTTACGGATAATGTGAATCCATTCGCGAAACGACCTTACAGGGTTCCATTCCATCAGCGGCAAATATTACAACAGGAAATAGATAGGTTATTGAAGTTAGGGGTAATAAGACCATCTCAAAGTCCTTGGAGTGCACCGGTGGTGCTAGTTACAAAAAAATTGGAAGATGGATCCACAAAAATCAGAATGTGCATTGATTATAGGGATTTAAATGCAATTACTAAACGAGACTATTATCCATTACCAAATATAAATGAAATTCATACACTTTTCGGCCACTCAAATTTATTTAGTACTATAGATGTTAAGAATGCGTATCATCAAATACCGTTGGCACCGGAAGCAATAGAACTATCAGCTTTTAGTACACCAGATGGCCATTGGGAGTATCTCCGAACTCCTTTCGGCATGATAAACTCTCCCGTAACTTTCCAAAGATTTATGAATTTCACTTTGTCTGGACTGACTAATGATACGTGTTTAGTTTATCTGGACGATATTATTGTTTTCAATTCCCAGGGAATTGAAGATCATATTGTTAGACTTGCGAAAGTATTTGACAGATTGGTAGAAGCAAACGTAACCCTGACACCGAGCAAATGTAATTTTCTATTGAAAGAAGTCAAATATCTGGGGCACATTGTTACGGAGGAAGGAATTAAACCAGATCCAGAAAAACTCGAATGCATTAAATCATATCCCATTCCTAAAACTGTTAAACAAATTCGTGCATTTCTAGGTTTAGCAGGTTGGTATAGGAAATATATCAAAAATTTCTCGGAAATAGCTTTACCGTTAACGGAATTAACTAAAAAAGAAGTAGATTTTAGAAAGAGTTATACAACAAATAATCGAAAAAATAATGATTTTTAATATTTTTTCATCATTTTGACGGGGGGCCAATGAAATCCGAATCAGGAAATATATTCTCTATCTCCTCCTTGACCGATTTGAGCCAGGAAACTTTGTGCACACGATAGCCTTTCTGAGTTATACAACAAATAATCGAAAAAATAATGATTTTTAATATTTTTCCATCATTTCGACGGGGGGCCAATGAGTTTCGAATCGAGAAATATATTCTTCATCCCCTCTCCGACCGATTTGAGGAAAACATTTTTGTGCACACGATAGCCTTTCTGAGTTATACAACAAATAATCGAAAAAATAATTATTTTTAATATTTTTCCATCATTTTGACGGGGGGCCAATGAGTTTCGAATCAAGAAATATATTCTCCATCTCCTGTTTGACCGATTTGAGCAATAAAACTTTGTGCACACGATAGCCTTTCTGAGTTATACAACAAATAATCGAAAAAATAATGATTTTTGATATTTTTTCATCATTTTGACGGGGGCCAATGAAATTAGAATCAGGAAATATATTCCCTATCTCCTCCTTGACCGATTTGAGCAAGAAAACTTTGTGCACACGATAGCCTTTCTGAGTTATACAACAAATAATCGAAAAAATAATGATTTTTAATATTTTTCCATCATTTCGACGGGGGGCCAATGAGTTTCGAATCGAGAAATATATTCTCTATCTCCTCCTTGACCGATTTGAGCAAGAAAACTTTGTGCACACGATAGCCTTTCTGAGTAATACAAAAAATAATCGAAAAAATAATGATTTTTAATATTTTTTCATCATTTTGACGGGGGGCCAATGAAATCCGAATCGAGAAATATATTCTCTATCTCCTCCTTGACCGATTTCAGCAAGAAAACTTTGTGCACACGATAACCTTTCTGAGTTATACAACGAATAATCGAAAAAATAATGATTTTTAATATTTTTTCATCATTTTGACGGGGGGGCAATGAAATCCGAATCAGGAAATATATTCTCTATCTCCTCCTTGACCGATTTGAGCAAGAAAACTTTGTGCACACGATAGCCTTTCTGAGTTATACAACAAATAATCGAAAAAATAATGATTTTTAATATTTTTCCATCATTTCGACGGGGGGCCAATGAGTTTCGAATCAAGAAATATATTCTTCATCCCGTCTTCGACCGATTTGAGGAAACAATTTTTGTGCACACGATAGCCTTTCTGAGTTATACAACAAATAATCGGAAAAAATAACGATTTTTAATATTTTTTCATCATTTTGACGGGGGGCCAATGAGTTTCGAATCAAGAAATATATTCTCTATCCCCTTCTTGACCGATTTGAGAAAGAAAACTTCGTGCACACGATAGCCTTTCTGAGTTATACAACAAATAATCGAAAAAATTATTATTTTTAATATTTTTTCATCATTTTGACGGGGGGCCAATGAGTTTCGAATCAAGAAATATAATCTCTATTCCATCCTTGATCGATTCGAGAAAGAAAACTTTGTGCACACGATAGTCATTCTGAGTTATACAACGAATAATCGAAAAAATAATGATTTTTAATATTTTTTCATCATTTTGACGGGGGGCCAATGAGTTTCGAATCAGGAAATATAGTTCCCATCCTTTCCCTTACCAATTTGAGAAGGAAAACTCCGTGCACACTATAGAGCCTTTCTGAGTTATACAACAAATATTCGCAAAAATAATGATTTTTAATATTTTCTTATCATAATGAGTTCAGAGTCAGGCAGTATATCTCATTTTTTATATCCGATCGATATGTATTTCAATTCGATATAATATGGTTAAAAATATTACAAGAGTTCTCGTGTATACGATCGTATTGGATTAAAATGGCTGCTATCATTCCTTCGTGCATCTTCTTTCTTTGGGCGCACGGTACATAATCGAGCATCTCTGGCGAAGTGGCTGCCTACTGCGGCTGCTGTTTTCACACAAATTACGCGAGTATACGTCGAGCTTTATCAGGGTTTGAAATAATTGCACTTATTTCAACCCATAACATTATTCCAGATTTTTCGACTTTTTCTCCTCGTAATTCTGTAAAATGAAAATATTAGTATCATTTCAATAAACATGTAGTGAGGACGAACCAGATGGTTTGCCCAGAAATGTCACTGCGTTAAAAAAATGTTTCTGTCAGAGAGGCTTGAAGCAAAAATTCATTCGTTTGTCAGTGACACTCAATTTTCTATATTGGAAAAAAGTTTGGAGGAGAGAAATATAGGTATTTCTAGCTATATTTATGAATATGCTCACTAGAAGGCACTTGAAGGTACTTTCTCACATTCTATGATTTGTTTTTCATCTTCCGGTTTCCCTGGAAATTATATCAACTTTCGATTTTCAAATGGAACACCCTGTATGTCACACTCATTAATCACATAAAAACTTCGCAAGCGAATATCTTCGTAAAGATTCTTGTAAACCCTTATTCAGGATATTGGAAATATTAACACTTCCTACACTGTATGTGTATTATTGATTGGTTGAAATACATAACCTTGTTCACTGCTTGCTATAGCGGCACAAAGATTTACATAGCTATTCCACCAGAAATAACTCCCAGTTCATCAGTATTAGATTTCGTCTTGAAATCTCATCAAAAAACTCAATCAACCTGAATTTATATAATAAATTGCCAAAATCATTCTAAAAGATCAGCTCCTATAAATTAAAATCAGCTATCAAACAGCTTCTACTGAAACACAGTTTCTACTCGGTAGATGAATTTCTGTCCAGTGATCTAACAGAATATTATATTATTTAAACACCATGATATTTATGGAAATACACCCATCTTACCTACTACTTACAACATATTATTTTGAATCATAAATTGTTGTGTAACTATGTTTACTTGTTACTTTTATTTGTTATGTGCACATATTTTTTATTTTTAATAATTATTATAACATGATATTTAGGTATATCTACGGACATGTTCCGAACTATTTGACCTGTGTAATGGAAGAAATTTTCAAAGACACCAACAAATTCTATTCTATTCTAACCGTTTGAAATTACCCAATCAAACCCGGTATCGTTGAATTCGTTATATTAATCCCTAACCGATTATGGAATAAAATACAGTGTTTTCCCTTTGAAAATCGAAAGTTGATGTCATTTCCAGGAAAACTGGAAGATGAAAAAAGAAATGAGAGAGAAAGTGCCCTGTAGTGAGCGTAGTCGATTTTTCAAATTTCAGAAATATACCTAGAAAAACAAAGGAGAAAAGGGGGGTATACCATGAGTATGTGTCGGTATATAGAAAAAATATCAAATGATAGCTTTGGACGTTTCAGGAACGAATCTGCTCCCGTTTTCAACATAAAAATGGATAATATTTTTGTTGCAAATTTGTCGGGCATTAGTTTTGACACTTCTGAATGAATTCATCATTTATTCTGTCAACTTGGGATGGTTTTCTAGAACTTATCGTAGAATTAAGTAGTTATAGTGTCTATGTATACATCAGGACAAGGGGTTCGGCTTTTTTACTTCCAATAAATAGTCAACAATTATATAACTGGTGTCCTCAGATGTGTCCTATAAATAGGACGCTGGGCGCTAATGGGTTGAACATGTCAACACGATTTCAACAACATCTTGTTTATTATACCCGCCAATTGAAATGAATCATGATTGCCACTCATTGAAACCTCTTCAAACAATATCTTTCTGAACATGAAATTGATTTCCACCAATTCTCCGCCCTGGCGCGTAATCCTTGATTTAGCAGCTGAAACGCCTCCCTCGCAATACTCTCCCTCCTACATAAATCTTGGTTCGTTAATCCCCCGAAAATCCACTGAAGGCTGCCTAAGAGGGTGCCGTATTCAAATCTCCCTCATGTCTCTTAACATTTCCATTCTTGCTTATTCATTCCTCTCGATAGTTGCGACGCGGAAATAGCACACCTTTCAAAAGAATTGTCATCTCTGGCTAATTTTAGATTGTGCCAAGACGAGCGGTAATCTCTTTGTGAAAGTAAGCCAAATTGTTTTGACAGGCCGATGTAGGAAGTCGTTCGAAATTTTCTCGAATTTCATATCGTCTGTCCGCACTTTGTGCTTATTTTGTGTACTAACGAAAACTTGAAGCATGTTGTTGTAATACTAGGTTTCAAAAATATGTATTTCCCCACATTATTAGGCTTGAATATATTGTTTTGTTATCTCTTCAATCAATCCAAAAAAGATATGAATAGTTTCATTTATTTGAAACAATTATTCCCAATTGTTTCCAACTAGATGGTTACTATTTTTGTAAGTATAAGCATTACAGCCAATATAAATCTTTCAAGTTCTTGTTAACTTTTGGAGGTTGCAGGTATGCGGAGAAAATAGTAGATGCATTTGCGAGGCGAAGCCGAGCGAAAGCAAAATTTGTGAGTCAAACAAGGTCACTTTTGATCTGAATGAAACATGCTATTTTTCCTGCAACCGAAAGATTTAATTAAAACAAATATGTGAAGTAACCACCAATGTGACTTACTTAACAGATTAATATAATACCTTTATCATAATAATATAGGTGAGTAGATAGAAGCAAGACCTCAGAATACTTTACATTAGAATATTAGTTGACAATGACTTGACTTTGTTACAATTTGTGATGACATGTATCATCAGATACTACAGACACGAATTCAATACTATACCCGAAACGTGGATACCGTGCCATATGTATGCAATGGAACAAATTATCCGTGTGGTGAGAATATTTTACCTGCATTAACAGATCAGGTTTATTCAATTTTAAAGGATGTTCGAATTTTAGTTTCAATATAAATACAACCACAGAGTAACCCATTTGTGTATTCTATTGAATCGATCAATTCATTTGGACCAGGTGTCAGCACTAATAGCAAATACCGCGCCAGTGGCAGGTATAGGGAAAAGAAGTGGAAAATGTTAGGTTAGTGAGCATATCAACAATGATAATAGCGATTAGTTTTTCCTCTTCATATTCCACTGTGATTGGCTCGGTAATCGAATGAAGGTAAAAAATATCGTTGTGTGAGACAAAAAAGTATTGCTGGCCGTGATTATTCAAAAACAAGTTCTCCAATTTATCAGATCCCGAGAATGAATGATATAAATATCAAGCAAGTATGTGAATCTTGAAGGCTTTCTTGATAAAAATCCTCCCAAATTTCAAGCAAATCGAATGAAGGTTTTTCTTTGGAAATCAATGAAGCAGATTTTTTTTGAAAAATTGAATATTCAAACTAGGGATATTACGAACCTTTGAAAAAGAGCCTATAAGAACTTTTTTTAAGTTTCTTGCAAGGAATCTTTATATAGTGTTCATGCACTATTGAACTCCCTGTGTAATGCAAAGTTAAGTTGACTCGTTCAAGATGTTTCAATTGCATATAACTTCCTGATTTTATTTCGAGTGTAATCCACTAGAAAAATCCAATTGTAAAATATAAAAGAGTTCCACATTGAACCATTTTAGGCTAATGAAAATGCAGTGCGTCGTTTCATGTATCTAACGGTTTTCTATCAACTATTATTATCCCCTACAAACAATAAACATGTACAAGAAGCATTCTAGATTTTTCTCGTCAGTTAATGAAAGCAATACAGAAATAGATCAAAAACATATGAATGGTTTATTGAACCTCACTGTGTATAAACTAACAGTGGGATAGTGAAATGTGTCACATATAAAAAACAGCGCAATTTTGTGTTATAGCCGTAGAAAAACAAACTTTGTTTGTTTGCCACCATATACATTACAACTCATGTTTCGAAATATATAATTTTGGAATTCCTCAATCACAAATTTCAATCAGAACCGATCAGAACAGTATACATTGTTTCTGGATATTATTATAAAGATGAAACAAAGATACCTCTCTCAGTAGGGCGAAAAGTTTGAGATGAACATTTTCAGTATTGGAATGAGGGAGCATATTGAGTGGTCACCTAGGTCACTTGATATGAATCCACTAGATTACTTTCTAGGGGGGTCATCTGAAATCTAATATTATTTGATCAAAACTGATAATACAATGAGATCATTTCCTACTCAAACAAAGAGACTCTCAGTGAGGACGGGCGAACATAAGTACAATAAAAGAAAAGACAAATAGACAAATCAAAATTAGCTGAACATATTCTTACTGAAAATTGACAACATATATTATGGCGGAGTGAAATGGCATCAATCGAAGATAAGGTGAAAACTATGAGGACAAAATCAAATATTCTGCTTATATTCTTAGATGCTTAAAAAACACCATGTATCTCACAGATTTTTCTGACAATTTTTGTTACTGAGAAGTGTCAAAACACAAAAACAAAGATAATTTTTCTGCGGCTATAACACAAAATTGCTCTTGTTTTACTGTGTTCGATACATCAATGAGGTACTTTGTATGTCATCAATTTTATTTTTCTACAAGCGTGCGTGATTCACCCTATACCCGCACGCAATTTAGTTTGGGAAGTGTCATTTTCCCGCAACAGTACGGGAAAATTTTCCCACACTAGTGCGGGAAAGATATGATATGATCGCTAGTAATATAAGTGGTTGGTGATGGAATATGAAAGTTTAAGATTGTTTGTTGCAGTATTAAGTATGTGTGTTCAGAATCATCCATCAAACTGCACTATTTATTGTAAAAATTAAGAAATATTGAGAAATAATAATGGATTATTATAAAAATCCCCCTATAGATTTGGATTGATCTGACGGGAAACGTCAATTTGTCATGCCAATCAAACCTCAAATAAGTTTGAAATTGTCGAAGTGACAGACACAGCGTTACTGTCATTTTCGATTCAGTGGAAATTCCACAATGTGACCAAAAACTTCTAGCTATAGGGATTTGATACAGATGCGTTAATATCACCAAGGAAGTCTTAAGAAAGGTATGAGAAGCTATACACGCGTTTAATTGAATGGTGCAACAATAAAGAAATGAAAAAACCGAATGAAGAATAGGTATTTTTGGCTCATTCCATAGAAGTGTCTGGAACCTAGAGACTAAACTCCTAATGGGCCTGCTGGCTTCCGCAATGAACCAACATAATGCGTCAAACTGTAAGTTCACAATAGCTATTACTAATAATTAATAGATAGAGAATATAATATATCTCTTGTTAGTTGTTCCTATTTGCTTGAATAATTAATTGAACGATTCAATCAATTTCCTACGCTTGTAGAAAAAATATTGTTCCTAACTCATGCGGAAAGTGTCTTTCCCGCACTCGACTGCTTGCCCGAACTCCGCTTCGCGTCGTTCGTGTCAACGGCAGTCGCGTGCGGGAAAGAATAACTTTCCGCACTTGTTAGGAAAATTACTATTCCGTATCTGATATCACAATGACTCCATTGTGTTATTATTTCAAAAAAATCTCATCGCTCAGGGAATGTCAAATTGCAAGCAATGACAGCTCTGTCAAATAGATGAGCATTATTTGACAGGAAATCAGATGGCTACAAGCCGAAGAAATCGAAAATGCCGCTGTTATCTGTTACAGCCGTAGAAAAATTATAGTGTATAACTTGCACGGAATGCTAATTTCCTACTCGTAGAAAATCACTATCATTTCGTGCTCGTTAAACAATATTTTCCATTTTTATGTTGAGGATGGAGCAGATTTTACTTTTCCGCACGATTTTTCCTGTTTTGCACGATTATATCGGGGTCAATTTTCCACTGTTCGGTTTCCAAGTTTCGTTTTTTTTTTTTTTTTTTTTTTTTTTTTTTTTTTTTTTTTTTTAATCGCTTGGAGCGCACGAGAGGGAATCCCTATAATGTTCAATGAACATCGTGCGTTCCTAGGGAGGATAGGGATATGAGGTAGGTATTGGAATTTTTTTTGAACTTCTGGAGATTATATGTTGTTGGGAATACTTCCTCAGGCAATGAATTCCAGAGCCCAGCCGTTCTATGGATGAAGGAGTTTTGATAAAGTGCTGTTCGGCATCTTTCGAGGTTGACAACGAAGGGATGTGCTGACTGGGCTTGTCTAGTTCGTCTGACTGGTATTGCTAGTGAAGGGATGATAGCAGAGATTTCCGAAGAACATTTCCCGTGGAAGTATCGATAGAAAAGTGAAAGGTCGCCGACCTTTCTACGGTGTTCCAATGGTGTCAAAGAGCGAGTGAGTGTGGCGTCACCCACCAGGCGGATGGCTCTTCTCTGGATGGAATCTAAGAGCATCAGCGTATGTTTCGGTGCTGAACCCCATATGTGGGAACAGTATTCTAGAACAGGCCGTATCTGTGCTTTGTAGATCATGAGGAGCTGTTGAGGTGTAAAGTAGCATTTCGCACGAAACAAGAATCCGAGTTTTTGTGAAGCAGCTTTTGCGATGGATCTGACATGATTATCCCATGAAAGAGTGTTGCTGATGGAAATACCGAGCATAGATATGGTGGGCTTGGTGGGGATGGTGGTGCTAGACATTACAATGTCGGGCATACTGAGTTCCGCCTTTCTAGAGAAAATACAGGCTTGAGTTTTGGTGGCGTTGAATTCAACTAGGTTGTTGGTTCCCCAGGCTGTGATTTCAGCAAGGTCTTCATTGACAGCATTGACCTGCCTGCGCCGTGTGTTCTTAGTTTCCTGGGAAGAAATAGGAATTCTGGAAGAGAACGCTGTATGGAGGGTACTATCATCTGCAAAGCTGTGGATGGGGCAAGTTGTTACTCCCAACAGATCATTTATATGAAGAAGGAATAATGTTGGTGCCAAAATTGATCCTTGTGGAACGCCGGAATTGATGCCAATTGTATCAGACGATACACCGTCCACCACCACATGAAGCGATCTGCCTGAAAGAAAACTCGATAAGAGATGGCATAGCTGAGGTGGTAAGCCGTATGATGGTAGTTTGTGGAGGAGTCCTTCGTGCCAAACACGGTCAAATGCTTTCGATATGTCCAAAGCGACAGCTAGAGATTCCCCGTGTTTTTCTAATGAAGCTTGCCATAAATGGGTGACGTAGGCAAGTAGATCTCCAGTAGATCTTCGGTGGCGAAAGCCGTATTGTCTATCATTGATGATTCCCGAGCTCTCTAGATATTTGATGAGCTCTATGTTGATGGCATTCTCCATAACTTTGGAGATTACTGATAACAGGGCAATGGGCCTGTAGTTGGGCAGGTTCTTGTTCCCTTTTTTGGGGATTGGTTGGACTCTAGCTGTCTTCCAGCATGATGGAAAAATACCCGACCTGTACGAGACCGTTAGCCTTATTCGTTTTGAGACCAAGCAAAATTCATCTGATAGTGCGTTGACGGAAGACGATTTCGGGCATTCGACTCTCAACGGGTGGAATGTCTGGCGGCACTTTTCCTTGGGAATCCAAAGTAGAGTTTGCTGCGAAAATCTCTGCAAAAATATTTGCTTTCTCCTGCGATGTTGTTGCTAATGTGCCGTCGGATTTGGACAGTGGTGGAAATGAACTATTAGTGAAATTTCTTCCGACCGCTTTAGCAAGGGACCAAAACGAACGGGAGCCATTGGGACAATCTATGAGTTTCGATCTTATCTTGGCATTGTATGTTTCTTTTGAAGCATCTATTGTTTGGCTGCAGTTATTCCTGGCATCAACGTATTCTGCTCTAGTCGCGAGGGTTTTTGCGCCAGCGATGGTAGGCTGTTTGTTTCAAGGCAACAGTTCTAGAACAGTTTTTGTTGAACCAGGGTTTCGATGGTGATGATCTTTTTGAAGAATGGGGTATGTATGTGTCCATTCCGAGCATGATGATCTCGGATATTTCCGCAGCACACTGTGAAGGGTCCTCAGAGTCAAAGCATACTCTATACTTGGTTACAAAATTCGCTAAATAGGTTGCAAATGAAGAAATTACTTCTTCTTGTATTATGTGGAATTGATTTTTTTAATATCTTTCATTATTTCAGCCTCGCAAATATTCTCAAATCTCCACATACTCACTGAAATATCGTTTGCTGTTTGAAAAACTGCAAGAATAAACTACCCATCTGAAAGGGTGGATCGAAATAATTCTACTGGTGGTATCTATAAATCTATATAAGATATTCAAATATTTAATTTGATGGAAAAATGCGAACCAGAAATGCTCGGTCAGCAAGGAATTTTAAAAACTGCAAGAATAAACTACCCCTCTGAAAGGGTGGATCGAAATAATTCTACTGGTGGCATCTATACATCTATATGAGATATTCAAATATATAAGAACCAGAAATGCTAGGATTTTTGAAAAACTGCAAGAATAAACTACCCCTAAAGGGGTGGATTGAAATAATTCTACTGGTGGTATCTATACATCTATATGAGATATTCAAATATGTAATTTAATGAATAGATACGTACCAGAAATGCTCGGTCAGCAAGGAATTTTGAAAAACTGCAAGAATAAACTACCCCTCTGAAAGGGTGGATCGAAATACTTTCACTGGTGGCATCTATATATTCATATAAGATATTCAAATATGCAATTTGAAGGAAAAATTCGAATCAGAAATGCTCGGTCAGCAATAAGGATTTTCGAAAAACAACTAGAATAAACTACCCCTCTGAAGGGGTGGATCAAATATGCAATTTGAAGAGAAAATTCGAATCAGAATTGCTCGACAAAAACACTCGTAGGAAAAACTTTGTCTAACTCCCGCGGAAAAACTTTCCGCACTTGTTAGGTAAATAACTATTTTCTACTGCTGTAACACAAAATTGCTCTCAGTTTGTATGTCATCAATTTTATTTCCGTATCTGATATGACAATGACTCCATTGTGTTTTTATTTGAAAAAAAAACTCATCGCCCATGGAATGTCAAAGGACCCCGCACTTTTTCTATATAAAAATGGCGTTCCGTCGAATTTCCCCAATTTTTGGTAAATGATAGTACTCGACATACTGATTGAATATGCCAAGTCCCAACTCAATCCTATGACTAGTTTACGAGATACAGGGTGTTGAAGTTGAAGAATACCTAATTTTTCTCGGCCTATATCTCTAAGATAGGACAAATGAATTCCAATTTTTCGGGAGCACGTAATAGTTATGCCCTTAGGCGCAAGAACTATATAGGTATTCGACCAAAACTGATTTTTATTACAGGGTGATTCTCATTTCAAATAATGTGTTTTTTTGAATATCTGAATATCAATGCTACAAATTGATAACAATTACAAAATGAGATTTATAGCCAAGTATGCTCTTCTTACATCAATTGAATTCGTAAAATATAATAATTATACATGGTGTTTCATTAATGCTGTTGATTGCATAATTGGTCTATCCTAAAGTTCATTGGGCCACCTCGTATTATCGGGTTGATTCCAGACATTCAAAATATTTTTGAAGGATGTATCCCAATGAGTTCCATGATATACAGAGTGATTCATCGATTGAAAAAATTGACAACCACGAAAAAATATTCAAAAACCACTATTTTTTTCATCACCCTCTAATTCGAAATTATTACCGTCGATGTAAGATTTTTTTCCACCAATATACTCAGTATGGATATTTCAATCAAATTGGGAATTTTCAGACCCATGCTATGACTAGTTTTTTTTATACATCGAATAATGTGAAAATAATTATGGAAAAGTAATTACATAATAACACGAAAAATTGCTCCGAATCGCAAAACTAGTAGTCACTAGTCAACTATGTCAAAAAATGTGATTTGTTCGTAAACAAAATCTAGTGGTCTTATTATAGGTCCGCTAGCAAAACATCTCGAAAATGTTTTTCAGAAAACATCAAACAAATCACAATATGCCCCCGAAAAAATCTCATCAACGACACAACTCATCAACGATCCCACTCATATAAACGTGCTAAAACTCATGAGCGTTCCAAGTCGACAGCGGTTTTTCCCAACTCAATCCTATGACTATACTTTTCGAAAAAAATATGAAACTAAACTTCCGCAAACGCCTAGTGAGAGGTGCGCGTTAATATATTTTGCAACTCTCCTTTATCCAACCAACTTCCAATCTTTTGATCATACTGTATATTGTTAGAATCGAAGTTAGTATATGCACATCGGAAAGACACTAAAGTTGGAGTTTTGGTTATGTAGATATTCGTTACCGGGTTCAGTATAGACTTGAAAGAAAAATGGAATACAGGAACATCAGTAGGTACCGAGGAATCATCATTTATCCAACACATCAAAAATATAGTAAAATAATAATGAAACAATCTCGAAGCCTCTTTCTTCCACTCAATATCAATTCAGAATTGCAATCATAGATTTTGAAAAAATACATGAACCAACTCGTTTTCCAACAACATCTATTTGTTGGAAGAAATAGTGGCATTAGGTAATGTATATCGTAAGATATACATACCGTAATAGATCGATAGACATCCTCAAATAACTATAAAATTATATTTTAGGGTAAGTTCTAGTCCCAATTCAAGTTGACAACTGATATTTTCGGAATCGGCGGGGTCGAATTAGTCTAGAAACTTGGGTTGTCACGAATTAATAAGTATGTTTTACTTCGTAGAAGTCGAATTTGGATTATCGCAACCAGATAGAATATTTTTCAGTAGGCTTAGAAAACAAAATCATGATATCAATAAATGTGTCTGTCATCCAGCAACTTTCGGGTTGTCAGTATCTTAAAATATCATATCAGCGTAAATCTTTATTCTGAGTGTTTTTTAAGTCGTTTTCAGTAATTGTTTAGTGAATTTAGTGCGCATTATGGCATTTGCAAATAGGGTAAGATGTTATGTATGCGAAGGGAATTTCATTCCTAGACTCACAATTCGTATAAATCGTGAAGATAATGTTGATTTTCTGCAAATTGCAACATTTAGAAGACAAGCTGCTGGAAATCCTCCAATTGACATTTTTGATGATACCAGAGTTTGTTTCAATTGTCATAACAGTGTAATAATTGATATCAATGAGATGGAAAATAACCCAAACTGTCTTCGCCTAAATGTATTGAGTCCAGTAATGATCCGTGCCTGCATAATCTGTAATGCTCGTCAACATGTTCAGAGAATAACTCTTGCATGTAGGGTGAACATTTTTGTTGTAACGAATATTTATGTTCCGGACTTTCTGAGAATTTGTGGTCATCATCTTGACCCTCATGGATTTCTCTTGAATAATTTGCATGGAGGTTTGAATTTTATCAACAAACCCTATTTGATATCAAATATGCTTCAATTTCTACAGTGTATGAGAACAGTTGCCAATGAAAATAGACGTATTAGAAACTGGGATGATATTGATAGTTTTACAGAAGAAGAGTTCAAAGCTCTGACGTCGATTTCAAAAGAAGATTTTCAAGAACTTTATGGATTTTGTGATACAATCGAGCAAGGGGGAAATAGAAGGCATATCAAAAAGAAACATTTACTGACATTTCTAATCAAAATGAAACATGGAGTTTCAGATGAGTTTTTGAAAATCTTGTTTCATTTTTCTTCAAGACAAACAACTAGCTTGATAATATCGAATGTGAGGATATCTCTAATGCAAAGATTTGTAACTAATAATATTGGTTTCGACTCTATTACAAGAGACGATTATATTAATAGACACGTGTCTGTATACACCAATCAGCTATACAACCCTTCTCCTAATATCCCAAAAGCAATTGTGTATATAGACTGTACATATAACAAAATAGAAAAAAGTAATTTCCGGATATTGAGACAATCCTACTGCTTCCATAAAAATGAGCACCTGGTTAAGCCTGAAATTATGGTCGCTCCTGATGGCTACATCTTGGCAATTAATGGTCCATACTTTTCTGATGCTAGAAATAATGATGCCACCATTCTGCAGCATGAGCTACAGAATGATATAAATAGAATGAGGACATGGTTTCAAGAAGGCGATGTAGTGATAGTCGATAGGGGTTATAGGGACTCTATTGGTCTTTTACAGGATCTTGGTCTCCATTACCATATGCCACCATTTCTACCACCAAACCAAAGACAACTCACAACAATCGAAACTAATAGGGCACGCTTAATTACTAGCACCAGATGGATTGTAGAGGCTAGAAATGGGCATTTCAAATCGATTTTCAAATTTTTCCGAGGAGCGATATCAATAACACATGTTGCAAAATTACGCGAATTCTATTTGATTGCTGGCGCCCTAATAAACAAATACCATCCTCCAATAAGGATGCCGGGCACATTGGAATTAGCTACACAAATGTTGCATGATATCGAAGAAGTTAACATTGTTCAGGCCCGAGTTGAGGCTGAAAACCTCCGTACAAGAAATGGTCGATGGTTTCGTTTGAACCATAGACATGTACCGACGTTTCCTCGACTTGACTAAGAATATTTGAAAACACTCACAGGGTCATATCACATTCACTTAGCTGCCTCCTACATACAAGACACGATACAAAGAGATGGAGGGGAACAAAATACACTCGATATTGACGAACTCATTGAGGAACCCAATTTTTTAAGATTTCGAGTATTTTCTCGGTTCAGAAATGCCACTAAACATATGCTGTGGTTAGTATTCAGAGAAATCGATGATAATAATTTACAAGATCCGCCCATTTTAGGGTACTACTGTACTTGTAGGTCCGGTGCTAGAACATTAGGGACGTGTGCACACGTAGCCAGTGTGGTATGGTTCCTTGGATACGCAAGAAACCAAGGAAATATTACCTTTCCATCTGATCGCCTTTTGAATTGTATCGACGATGCTGCAAATCGATTGAATCCTGAAAATATGAACATCGGTCCGGAACTGATTTGAATCTGGCGATTAGTTGATTTCTGTGTTCCTTGTGAAACATAATTATAGTAGTAGTAGTAGTATATGTCCTTCGTTGGTAGGTATGTACATACCAACCAACCATCGATCCCTAATGAGGTCCTTTAGCCCATAGTGTTCTGAACATGTATCTATATTGTATGTAGGCACGCAACAGTGAATCGTGCAGGACTATCCCCAGCCGATGCTCCGAAACTTCACAATATCTGATTCGTATATTGATATTCGAAAAATTCCTTGCGCTGTCTGGGAATCGAACCCACGACCCCGCAGTCCTGACTCGGGTGCTCGTCCACTGCGCCAATCCTGCCTACACACAATCATATTATAGGTATTGGAACTTTCACTTTCTAACGTGGACTAGGCCTACAGGGGATACCACAATAAAAAAAACGCGCCTGGAACTCTACCTCTCAGGTGGTGGGGAAACGAGTTGGTTTGTCTATTTTTTCAAAATCTGTGATTGAAATTCTTAATTGACATTTTTCTTTCAGGCCTATACTGAACCCGGTAACGAATATCTACATAACCAAAACTCCAACTTTAGTGTCTTTGCGATGTGCATATACTAACTTCGATTCTAACAATATACAGTATGGTCAAAAGATTGGAAGTTGGTTGGATATAGGAGAGTTGCAAAATATATTAACGCGCACCTCTTACTAGGCGTTTGCGGAAGTTTAGTTTCATACTTTTTTCGAAAAGTAGTCATAGGATTGAGTTGGGAAAAACCGCTGTCGACTTCGAACGCTCATGAGTTTAAGCACGTTTATGAGTGGGATCGTTGATGAGTTGAAAGTTGATGAAAGGGGTGCGTAGAATAGTTGTGTCGTTGATGAGATTTTTTCGGGGGCATATTGTGATTTGTTTGATGTTTTCTGAAAAACATTTTCGAGATGTTTTGCTAGCGGACCTATAATAAGACCACTAGATTTTGTTTACGAACAAATCATATTTTTTGACATAGTTGACTAGTGACTACTAGTTTTGCGATTCGGAGCAATTTTTCGTGTTATTATGTAATTACTTTTCCATAATTATTTTCACATTATTCGATGTATAAAAAAAACTAGTCATAGCATGGGTCTGAAAATTCCCAATTTGATTGAAATATCCATACTGAGTATATTGGTGGAAAAAAATCTTACATCGACGGTAATAATTTCGAATTAGAGGGTGATGAAAAAAATAGTGGTTTTTGAATATTTTTTCGTGGTTGTCAATTTTTTCAATCGATGAATCACTCTGTATATCATGGAACTCATTGGGATACATCCTTCAAAAATATTTTGAATGTCTGGAATCAACCCGATAATACGAGGTGGCCCAATGAACTTTAGGATAGACCAATTATGCAATCAACAGCATTAATGAAACACCATGTATAATTATTATATTTTACGAATTCAATTGATGTAAGAAGAGCATACTTGGCTATAAATCTCATTTTGTAATTGTTATCAATTTGTAGCATTGATATTCAGATATTCAAAAAAACACATTATTTGAAATGAGAATCACCCTGTAATAAAAATCAGTTTTGGTCGAATACCTATATAGTTCTTGCGCCTAAGGGCATAACTATTACGTGCTCCCGAAAAATTGAAATTCATTTGTCCTATCTTAGAGATATAGGCCGAGAAAAATTAGGTATTCTTCAACTTCAACACCCTGTATCTCGTAAACTAGTCATAGGATTGAGTTGGGACTTGGCATATTCAATCAGTATGTCGAGTACTATCATTTACCAAAAATTGGGGAAATTCGACGGAACGCCATTTTTATATAGAAAAAGTGCGGGGTCCTTTCAAGCTCTGTCTAATAGATGAGCATTACTTGACAGGAAATCAGATGGCTACAAGACGACGAAATCAAAAATGCCGCTGGTTATCTGTGCCGTAAAAAAATTATAGTGTATAACTCGCACGGAATGCTAAATTCCCATTCGAATGATCTTCATTCTCGTGGAAATTACTATCGGAGCACGGAATGCTCGTTAAACAATATACTATTTTCTACTAGCGTGCAGAAAAGTCCGCACAGAATATTCGAGCCGAGCTGGATGGTTTAAAACTAGAGCAATGCAATGCAAGTTTCGCACACAAAGCGGGGTTGAAGATAGGAATTGGGACCTCCTGTTGTAGGGGGTGAATAATCTACGGCCGATGTACAGCTGTACTTGGTACAGCCTGTTTTGTTGATGCCCTCTCTGCGTGTGTCCTATTTCATTATTGAACTACAATGAAGGGCCTTGCTTACAAATTTTTAATGGAACGGCTACTCGATTTGCGTTCATTCGGAGAAGTGGAAGAAGTAAATCCGAGAACAAATCTGATTTTCGCTAGTGTATAAGGGGAGGGTGGTGTACTGGTGTATTTGATTTGGCAGGGGTGCGCTTCCTTGATAACTCTGCAAAGCCGAGAAATATGTCACTCAACGCATCAACAGGACGACTCAATATACTCTTAGAGGTTCATGTCAAAATCTGTTGTTTGCTATTACTGTTATTTGGAGGTTAGTAATGTTATTAAACGCAATACCCATTACAATTTTCTTCAGTAAACATCACAATGAAGCCAATAACTATTCAGAAAGCGATTGTCAAAGATACAGTGACCAGCAGATTTTTGTATATGTAGGAAATAGTAATTTACGTAACAAGTCCCGGAAAATACTATTTTTATGGACGAGTAGAAAAAATTTTAGGCCGAGCCGTAGGCGAGTCCTGGAAGTCCAAAAAACTGTTTTTGGGAGTGTTGCGTACACAATTTTTTCGGCAATCATGCAGACTAACAAATCAATGAGACACATTTCGATATTATATTTCTTTGAAGAATACAATTTCTTCTTTATTAATTCTCATTTTTATCAAATACTGAAATTTTAACAGAATATACCTATAACTACTAATTGTTACATTGGAAATTTCGTATGAACATTTTCAAACTCACTATTACGAAAGCGTAGAACGGACATGGGATTTTTTTTTCTTAATTTCGAGTTATAACTCGAAATTAGTACTAATTTCTTGTTACAACTCGAAATTAGCTTAATTTCGAATTATAACTCGAAATTAGTGCTGATTTCGTGTTACAACTCGAAATTAGCTTGATTTCGAGTTATAACTCGAAATTTGTGCTAATTTCGTGTTAAAACTCGAAATTAAGCTTTCCTTGAGTTGTAACACGAAATAAGGGCTTCTGTTCAATAAACTCTTCAATCCGAGCTATGTCATAGTTATTTCTTCTTCTGTACAAATTCATCATCCTCAATTTTCGTCTGAGATAACGATCACTAATAAAAATATATCATGATTCAAGGCTGAACAGAAAACAATTTCTATTTGTTGTAGCTCCAATGAGAAATAAAATGAAATCATTTCTTCCATTGTTTACTACACTTTAGGTACTATACCGAGATTTATACGACTACTTCTTGTGAAAATCTGACTCATTGAGAGCTTGGTTTCGTACTACAACTCAAGAAAAGCTTAATTTCAGTTGTAACACGAAATTAGTACTAATTTCGACTTATAACTCGAAATTAAGCTAATTTCGAGTTGTAACTCGAAATTAAGAAAAAAAATATCTCGTGTCCGTTCTACGCTTTCGTATACACTATCCCAGCTGCTTTCGATAGTTTATTGCGATAATTGCTACCAAACTTTCAAAAATCAAAATGTCAACTAATTTCATGTCAAATAGCTGTCAGTCGGTATTTCAATGCTATGGTATTTATCATCCGCATTTTTTATCAAAACCATATACCAAGATTTTCATAGATACAATGACAACAAGAATGCGATACTTCCCGGACGAGGCCCGAAAAATGCTACTTTCCCAAAAAAAAAGCGTCCGGATGGACCAGCGATTCTAAATTTGATATTCTCGCCGTTGCCAAATGTACAAATTCTGTACAATTCTGAGATACACGAACAGTACGTTTATTTGCTAATATTGACCGTCAATTTTGACAAATTAGGAATAACCTGTTTATTGCAACCGTTCATATTAACATAAAGGTGAAATGAAATGGCCACTTGGCATTTCTTAAAGTCTTTGCTGTTTTTGTACTGGTACACATGGGGTATTGACACGGTTGTTGAAGATATCTTCATGGTCCCACACGCGCGCACCACTGTATATTATAGTTGATTCCTTGTAGGTTAACAGCTCGGACACACGGTATACAAATTTACCTGAGTTGTTGAACTTTGTAGGCGAGCTCTCTATTCCATTGTATTGAAGTTCTTGAAAAATGAATACCTTACGTCGTGTATTATATCAGCTGCGCTGCAAGATCATTTTTGGATAGGTATACATCATCATTATATTTTATAGTATACCTACTCAAAATAGGATTTCATACTGTAAATAAACCTAAGATCATAAGCATCAGCAATAAACAGGTTGGTTGAGATTTAACATTGAATATTTTGACGTTTTAATTCACTCGCTTATTAAAACAAAGTTTTGAAAAAACGTCTATTGAAAGGAAGCTGCAAATCTAAAGAAATTCAGTATACCTTAATACCCAACTTGAGAAGGGCTATTTTTTGAAACATTTGATTATGTGACATACCTACCCATGGCCACGGTCTTCGTTTGCTTTGTTTAGAAGAATTCAAACCAGCTATCTAGCAAAATTGAATTGTTAATGAGGGCTAACATTTTGTATTGTCCACCAGATCGCGCCTCTGCTGCTACAATTTCCCTGGACTCATTTCACAGTTCATAGCCGTCCATGATGGCGATCTTGACTTATTCCTAACGTTAATATGACAAGAATTGATGTTGATGCAGCACTTGCAGTAGGGGTGCGTTTTCTCATAAAGTTAGATTAGAGGGAATAAACGAGATTCGGTATGGGAGTGAGAATGAATTTTGGATTCCTCAGTGGCGTACGAGGGATCACTATGGAATATGGATCATCCCCTAGAAACCATAACAACTATAAAATAAAATTACTGATGGGACGTTCATTTGCAACAAACAACTCGTCGCATATATAGCATCTTATAGTTATTATAGTTCAGCTGAATTGTCAGAGATCCAAAATAACATCATATAGTTTATCCATGACGGAATGAGATAGCGAGAATCGAGATGTGACAAAAACAGGTTGGAACGGTTTTGTATTTTTGTATGATTTTCGTTCTGTCAGTCAAACATTTCAAATGTTCAAATATTCAATGTTAAATATCAACCACTCTGTATATTGCTGTTCAAATGAATAACTTGAGTTTTATCCAGTTAGTGGTGAGTTTCAAGATTAATTCAGAAATCTCTCAAATATATATGATCTTAGGTTTATTGATAGTATGAAATCCTATTTGGAGTAGGTATACTATACAATATAATGATGATGAATACCTATCCAAAAATCTTCTTGCAGCGCAGCTGATATAATACACGTCGTAAGGTAGGTATTCTTTTTTCAAAAACTTCAATACAATGGAATAGAGAGCTCGCCTACAAAGTTCAACAACTCAGGTTAATTTGTATACACACCAGTGGCGGCTCCTCAGAGGAGGCAACGGAGGCTGAGCCTCCTCAGAGATTTTCCTTAACTAATATTATCTATACTTTCTCATTAAAAGGACACCAAAATACATGGATTTTGATTTTATTTCCTGTTTTTAGTTAAATATTTTTGAATTGGCAACAGTGCTTGCCCACGCATCACACGTTGAAGTCTGCAAATCACGCGTAAAATATTCAACTTGGCAACATCTATAGGAGGCTAGACTCCTTCACAAAGCGAAACCTACGCGCGCAATGCAAATGCCCGAATACGCCCGAATAGCACGTGTTTGTCGTGTCGCTTCGCGAATTGCGGACAAACGCGAGTGCATTGTTTATGTTTATGTTAGGTTAATGGTTAGGGGCTCTATAAATTTCTCAAAAATGAGTGTTTTAAACGATTGCGATTTAGTGGAATATTTTATGGTGAACCCATGCAGTGCTTTGTCTTATGAAGATAAATTGTTTGTGAAAAACAAACGTCCGACACCGGAATTAAAAAATCTGATTGCAACAGGAAACAAACAAAATCGTTCGTTCAATTCTGATAATTATAAAAAATATATCTGGTTGACGGGATCTGAGGTAAGGAATAAGCTATTTTGTTGGTACTGCGTATTATTTTCAACCGATAAGTCATCATGTTGGGGGCGATTAGGAATTATGATGATTTGAAAAATTTGCCTCGCGGATTGGATAGACACTGCAAATCACAGGAACAGATCTCTTCAAGCATTAAGTTCAGGTTAACTGGTAAACAGAATGTCATTAAAGCTATTGATTTGGGTGAGTAGAGAGTTGTTTTTCACAATAAATCTCATATCATTCAGCCTCCTGTCATGAAAGTCACAAGCCGCCACTGATACACACATGGGCTGAAGGACCTCTCGTAAGGTAAATCGCCAGTTCGTATATACCATACCAACGAAGTACATATACCAGACATATACTATGTATCTAATGATTTTTTTCAGGAAATATTATACACACAAAACTCGTTCTACGCCACTGTTTATCCCACAGCTGATCACCCTCGCACGCGCTATAAAATGGGGTGTTTCTGAAACCATGAAACGGAAGCTGTCTGCTTCAGCTTGTTATAATGTACCTACCGCCCTTTTAGCCTACCATAAAGTCTGTATATATTTTTTTTCCTCCTGGAATCTGGAATTTAACGCCCGTTTTAGGGGAACGTGTCAGTGAAGAATGTCCCATGGCGTTAAATAAATACCACGTGATCCACGTGCGATTTGTTTATCGTGGATGGCGGTGTAAGGTGATATTCTTGCGCTGGTGCATCGTTTGTTTGTGATTACATAGGTGATTGGAAGTGACGGGGCTGAACTGTTTTTCTAATTCGATTCGAAAAGGGCAAACCTGGTAAACTCGTCTGGTTACCTATTCCGATTGGGGGTGTTCAGTGTTCTGTAACTTTCATTTGGAACTAGTAAAGTAGGAAAAGTTAGTTCTTGTCTAGCGATTGGAATTTTTGTGGTATTAGTTCCGGGATAGGTATACCGTTCAGGACAATAATAATTACAGCATCTTTGCTATTTATTTTTATTATGCGCGTCTGGTATCTAAAGATATTATGAAGTGAAGTCACAGATCAATAAAAGGTTTGTTAATCTGTGGTGAAGTTTTTACCATAGAAATATTCAAACTTGCATCCATCCTTCAATATGGGTAAGTTATTTCTGATTCAGCTTCGAGTTAAGGAAATTACTCTAAATATATGCATGTTGGATATTCTTAGATGATAAGAGAGTGTACCGGTACCGGTGTATATTTTTTCACAACTTTGAGACAGAGATCTATGAGACAAACATATAATGCAAGAAACAAAACTGAAAATAAAATGGTTATATCAGACCGCTCATTCCTATTCCTATTCCACTTTTTTTTCTCAAAATTGTGAGATCACTCTGATAATAACGATTATGATGACGGCCGGTGGCACACCTTCATCAAACACCCTGATTAACACTTGATTTACCTTTGCTTTCAGTATCAGTAGATTCTGACGTAAAACCAAATTATCCTCTGGTACATACCAAATACACTTTGAAAACTGCATTCAGTGCAATTATCAATCACTATGACAGCACGATCGACTTTGACAACTTCAATTTATTTTCCGCCGAATCTCCCTCGGTCATTGATGAATGCCTCATAGGTTTATGACAAATTTCTCAAGCTCGTTGCTTGGTATCAGCCCTCAGTCTTTGGCTTCGCGCTGTTACCAAGGAACGAGCTTTCGATTGTCATTAAATTATCTCGTCTATTATCAATGTCCTAGGGATATTACTACTGATAATTGAAATAAAAAACTGCATTTAGGGACCTACCTTCGAAGGGTTGTAGCGCCCTTCGAAAGCATTTTCTGACAGATGTTGATATGAACTTTTTTATTATTTTTATCTGCAGAAAAACTTCCAGGAGTATACGAATGTTATTCTGGAACACCCTGTATAGGTAATCATTTGTACTCCATGACTGTGAGAAAAATCAAGGGAACATTCATATTTAATAATTCATTTTCATTGCCAGAAATACATCCATGGTTGTCCATGGGCTGTGACAAACAGCTGCTTGAACTCCTAAAGCAAAGCAATAATGCAGTAATAACTAAACAATTTGTCTATAAATACATTCACCGGCAAAAAAACCGACCACCCTGAAATGTTTTATAAGGCTAGGTTCCATGTGAGTGGGGCGAATACCAAGGCTAGGTTCCATGTGAGTGGGGCGAATACCACCCCTCCAGTGCGACCCCCGATGGTTCCATGGTTGATTGAGGTGAGCTTTGTCTAAAATCGATAGGTTCTGAATTGGAAAAGCCAAATATGTCTAAGCTAGAGCATGAACATAGTATGTGTTCAGCTGTTTCATCTTCCACACAGCACAACCGACAGTCCGTTTGTTAGTTCAGACCCATCCTTCCTAGGTGGTGTCTTAGACGATGGTGTTCCGTAAGCAGTCCTGTCAGAATTCGCAGGTTACCCCTGCTCCATTCTCGTATGGGTTGATCCTGGTAATTCAAACCAGTGCGTGAGTCTTTTCCCCCTGCCCAGTCCGAGTTGTTTTGTCCGTACTTGCGGAGACACCAAAGTATGGTTCTGGTCCTATGAACACAGATTCGGTTACATGTTTGGAATGGTTCCCTACATGTTGGCAACTCAAACACACGTGAAAAAATCTCCTCCGCCTGAAAGATTGTAGCATACTTACCGAGATTGACAGAGATTTCCGTCTTCGGTTTTTCAATTCAATTGCGAAGACCTCCGCCTGAAAGATTGTAGCATACCTACCGAGATTGACTGAGATTTCCATCTTCTGTTTTCTGCTGAACACACCGGGTCCAACTCCAAGCGGTGTTTTCGAACCATCTGTGTACATTACGTGTTCGGTCTCTGGGAATTGGATTGATTCTCTCACTCACTCGTCTCTTTTCAGGAAGAGTACTTTGAAAGACTTTTTTACGTGTGTCTGAGTGGCCAACATGTCGGCAACGATTCACGAGAGTTTGGTGGTGGTCTAATTTGGTTTTCCAATGATAGGAATCTATAGGAAACCATCCTGGCTTCCCTCTCCAGGATATATTTTATAAAGTTCCCCTAAACATTTTGTCTGTTACTGTTATTGTTATTGTAGAATTAAATTTGTTCCTGTTATAATTTGTGTATCATCAACAAGTTGCTCAAGCCAAAAACATACGCCAAACGGCGTTGTCGGTTCGTTTGGAATCCGTGCACGGAGGGACGAACCGAAAGAGTCTTTTTGGAGTGGGGCAGTAAATGAATTTAGCCTACTCATTCTTACATTTTCCAATTTTCGTTTTGGACACAAAATGAATAATTCGGAAGACGACGCGGATGTCTTGTGTTGTCTTTTCTCATCAGTAGGAAATTTCGAAATTCCGAGTTTGAACTGCGAATAATGATAGGATACAAGTTCCATTTTCTATGAGCTACTATAGTCGGAAATTCAGAGTATGCAGTTGAAAATCCTGGGTTGCAAAGAGTATTTCATTTCCAGATTAAAAACCTGTAACTGAATATTAATTTTTCGTAATGAAATTTGATATTTCCAACTCAAAACTCGGAATTGAAAAGTTGAAAATTATTAGTTTGAAGCAGGAAATCCCTAGTTTGAAGTCCGAGAAAACAAATATTTACCATGAAACATCCTTTTGTGAAACTTTCCCTAACTCGATTTGCCGACTCACCTAGGATTGGGGAAGAGGTTGGTAAACCTCCCCCATGGGCCCGTCCCTGCGTGCACGTGGCGGCCATTCCTTGCTAGAGGCTCTCCAACTGACTTAGATAAACCAGAGGATAAACTATGCCCTCGACTATACCCGACTATGATACTATCTAATTAAAATAACGAATTTTATGGGTGCCGGTGAGTTAATCAATGCTCGTATGAATGATGAATTATGTGACAGCAAGTTGACAAAAACAATGGGTACCTACTAATTATTTTCACCATCTTTACCTATTTTTTGCAAGGTTATTATCAAACTATTCGAGTAGGGACACACACATAATTTACTTTTCAATTTTTAACACTCCTATCCTAACTTCTATCTCTGAAAATCGCCTTCCTCTCTATTTTCGCTCTAGATTCACTCAAAATTATCAACTCGATGGACACAAGTAGAGGGCTTTAGCCATTTCCAAATCTCCCCCCAAGGCCAGAGGAGTGTGACCTTGGGGGGAGTGACCTTGGGGGGAGTTACCTTGGGGGGTGGCCTTGGAGGAGTGACATTCGGAGCGACCTTGGGAGTGACCTTGGGAGTGACCTTGGGAGTGACCTTGGGAGGGATACGGAGGTTTCATCTCGGACAATTGTCGTGGTGACCTTGGGGGGAGTAATTTTCGTGCGCATTTGTACCTCTTCTCAAGGATGTTTGGTGGTGTAGTGGGGTATTCCATGTCCGAGTTTCTATAAATACAGAATCCCCATCTTCAAGTGCATAGTTATTCCGAAAATACTGCTGGCTGAACAATCTTGTCAGATCAGTGGAAGTGCGATAAAGTGTGATATCAGATTTACGTAAGTTCAATTATTCATATATTTTTTATTCCTTCTTTCACTCGACAAGTAAAAATAGAAATGGCTCCTCCTAAAATTGATCTAGTCGCAATCAATAGTCGAATTAATGAGGAAAATGAAATTATTAAACAAATTCTAATATCGTCGCTACCACTGAATAAGAGTTTTATAATCAGGAAAATATCGTTATGTGGGACTCGATTCGGTAGAAGTGGCACCGTTATATTGTACGATGAAGAAACTGAGGTGAGCTTAAAATGTTGGTTACCAAAAAGAGTTGTAGATCTTTTGAAAGAAAGCGATGTTGATGAGATCAATTTTTCTAACGGCGTTTATACTTTAACGTACTTGGGTCAGAGTGAACCTTCATTTGCAGGTGCAAAGACGCGGGCTCTCATCAAGTTTGATGTCAAGGGGGGTGTAATTGACAAATAGTTTCATATTTCCTCAATTAGTTTTTCGATATAGTGTAGTGAAAAAGGTTTAAAAATTATATAATAATTCTTACATTAACATCATCACTTTATCGCTAATCATCATTGATTTCGATACTTTTTTTGGTGAGTGTTATATTGGCTACATACATTGGAATCAAGCATTACATTTTTTCCACCGTGATCCATTACCTGAATGTTTTGTTTATTTACAGAATTGATCACTCTTGTGCAGCACACGTTCCCGAAATGTGTATGAATTATTCTAGTCAGTTTTGGCCTACGGCGGAAGATATCAGATCAGCTGTGAGGAGGTTGAAATGTCGATTCATGGATTTGGAGCGTGATACACTACATGCAGGGAATTATGATATGAGTGTATGCTTCGATCAAGTACAAGTTCAGCGCCTCCTCAAACAAGCTGAAAAATATAAAATTGGATTTCTACTATGTGCCCGCTATGAATACAGCAACATTACTTTGGAGCAATTCCTTGAAGCAATGGTTGAAGAAGACTTGGAACAATTTCTTTATGAAATCTTCGATTTGCTACCAAACAGCCTGATTCGGAAATACCACTTGGGGGTGATTCCAGACACTGAAGATGAAGGAGGACAAAGGGGGTGAATTGGGCATCTATATAGCATTTTCGCGTAATGTGTAATGCCGATAATATTTTGATGTAAAAATAAAACAATAGTTTTTAGTACATTTGTATTTTATTGATTACAATGAATAACAATATCGAGTAGATTGAGTAATGATAAATTTCATGAAGAGAGATCTAATAACTAATGTGATGACGGTGGCGGTGTCAGTGAGGAGTGGATCCGCATCTATCGTATTCAAGGAGCACCCATCTGTATGGAACCATCTAATGCGCTATATGTCAGATATGCGTCATGAAGAATAAGTGCGTAAATAGTTCAATCAAATGGTGCACAGAAACAGCTTGAAGTGGAAAGTTCTGGTGTAATTAATTTCAGTGGTTTATAGTATGCTCTTTGATGTGCTCAACACGAATCTTGAGTTGTCCACCAGAAATTCCATCGGCAATTATCAGAAAATACCAAAAGAGCACACAAAATTATGGTTTTTAATGGTTTTCAGCTTTCAACTCGCAAAGGAAGCCGTTCACACAAAATATTTACGAGTAGTAAAATCAAGAGGCGAAAATCATCTACAATTCATGTCTCATGATACTTTTTGGTATGTCATTTGGTTTCCATGCAAAAGAGTGTTGAAATTTTAGTGGAATCAGTGATTTTTGGAAAAAAAATAAAAAATTCAATTAATCCATAGTTTTTATTCCGAATAGATAATCATATCACTGTCAAATGAATTTCTTCTTCTAGACACAGACTCCGTGGCTCCTCCAGGGCAGCTCTCAAGTTCTTCTACGCCTGTCACAAATAATAATTGACTTAATTCAATAATTTTAACAATATATCAATTAGATATAAAAGCAATACCTATTGAGGATTTCTTCGACATTTTTATACGAACTCGACTTATTTATCGTTATTGATTATTGGTCGATAACACAAATGAATTGTGAGAGGAAAAATGAAGGTGCGAAAGATTTATTCATGTAGTTACCTTCCAGAGGATCAGAAAACTCTGAATCATCCTCTGCTTCTTCTTCAATGGCTGGCCATGTTATTGCAGCTATTTTCACAATTTTTGTGACCCACAGTTGGTCTGACAGGTTTTCATGCACTTGTAGGATATTAGATTCAAAACTGCTTCTGGTGCTAGTGATAATAAAATACGAAAAAGCACAAAAAATCATGTTTCAAATGGTTTCAGCTTCCAACTCGCAAAGGAACTGGTGCATTCCCAATGGAATTCAAAATAAGTAATGAAACCATTCCGAATAATCCTACGACTATTTTTCAAAGAATCACAATTACTAAACAATCTGACGAATAACTCGAAGAAGTTCTCAAAATATGAACTGTGCCCGAATCCATTGCCTCTTTTTGATGACTATGGAATGAGAAAAGGAACCAAGTCTGCCTTGTACAAAGCATTTACACCAACTGAACAGACAAATTTCCGAGGGTGTGTGTACGTCTTAGATGGAGGATATTTGCTCCACGAGGTGGTGTGGACCAGGGGTCAATGATGTTCATCAATTTGTGGAAGTTATGTTGCATTCGTTGAGTCCAAGTACAAAGACAGTGCTGCAGTCGTATTCGATGGTTACCTTCAAGATGGTACTGAACATGCTGAGCGAACAAGAAGATCACGCAAACAGATATCAGTTGATATCATGTTTGACGAAACAATGATCGCGACAGTGCCACAAGAAAAAATTCCTTGGTAATACGAAGAACAAAATCCGTCTTATTTCAATATTGAAGAACAAATTTTCGGCAGCCTGGATTCACACAAATTAGGCACAAAAGGACGCAAATTCACTTATTGTCACCACAGCAATGGATCTCTCACCACAGCATAATTCTGTAGTTATTGTGGGTGAAAATGTAGAATTGTTGGTGATCATGATTGGTCGTTGTCTGGGTGTTCATTCGAATGTATACTTTTTAAAGCCAAGTAGAGGAGCAGTTTCGGAACTCATATTTTCAACTGACTGTGCACCAGAGCATGCCTATAAGTGCAAAATACAGTTCTCATATGCCATGGGAGGATGGACACAACCTCGGCCTCGTTCAAAGTTGAAAAAATTCAATTTCCTCCAACCATCGAAAAATCCTGCTTCAATCGTAATTGTTCAAAGTTTCAAAGATCCTACGGCGAATGCTGATACTGTTATCAATGCTGGCATCACCTTTTTTACTGCAGTGTATGAAATTAACGAGAAGGAAGATATGTCCATGAACAAATTGGGGTATAAATGCTATACCTTAGGTCTGCAAATAGAACAACAGCCCATTTGGCATCCTTACCCTATACCACCGAACATAAACGTCTCTGTTTATGTTCGGTGCCATATACGGAAGCTGCAGCATAACAGAGTATAATTTCGAGTGCAACAGTGGCTCGGAAACCACAAAAGATCCCGAGCAATGAGGTTGGAAAAAACCAAGCCAGTACCAACGCTACAGTCACCAGCTAATCTGAATCTAATATCCTAGAAGTGCATGAAAACCTGTCAGACCAACTGTGGGTCCCAAAAATTGTGAAAATAGCTGCAATAACATGGCCAGCCATTGAAGAAGAAGCAGAGGATGATTCGGAGTTGTCTGATCCTCTGGAAGCTAACTACATGAATAATTCTTTCGGCTTTCGCACCTTTATTTTTCCTCTCACAATTCATTTGTGTTTTCGATCAATAATCAATAACGATAAATAAGTCGAGTACGTATGAAAATGTCGAAGAAATCCTCAATAGGTATTGCTTTTATATCTAATTGATATATTGTTGAAATTATTGAATTAAGTCGATGATTATTTGTAACAGGCGTAGAAGAACTTGAAAGCTGCCCTGGAGAAGCCACGGAGTCTGTGTCTAGGAGGAGAATTTCATTCAGTGATATGTTTATCTATTTGAAATAAAAACTATGAATTAGTTGAATTTTTTATTTTTTTCCAGAAATCACTGATTCCACTAAAACTTCAACACTCTTTTGCATGGAAACCAGATGACATACCAAAAAGTATTATGAGACATGAATTGTAGATAATTTTTTGCTCTTGATTTTACTACTCGTTGATTTTTTATGTGAACGGCTTCCTTTGCGAGTTGAAAGCTGAGAACCATTTAAAAACATAATTTTGTGTGCTCTTTTGGTATTTTCTGATATTTGCCGATGAAAGTTTTGGTGGACAACTTTAGATTCGTGTTTAGCACACCAAGAAATAAAGAATAAGCCAATGAAAACAATTACACCAGAACTTTCCACCCTGAAATACCGTTTGATTAGACTAAAACCTTTGTGTTTGGTGGAAACTTCGTTTCGCGGGTTTCAAACTCCAATTTGATGTCGACAGTAGAAGTTTTCATCGCATCGGGTTGGTGGTAGCAGTCGATGATGAATAACGGATTTTTTCGGAACTCCTCAATACTCATCATTGGTTCACCCATATCTTTGCCATAGTAACTACGTTGGAAATTTTCGTATGCATAGTAAGCCACAGCATCTAACTTTCTGTCAAAATCCAAATTCCAGCGCTCATATGGGTAAACTTCTGAATTCAAGTAAAGGCGAATATTATTCACTCCTGCGTGAATGAATTTCGTAGCGTCCTTGGATCTATCATCTGTATTATCGGAGCTTTGAAAACCGATAATGATGTATCTCGGGCGCTCGAGGCTACTAGTTGTTTTGATAGCCCAAATATCTGAAGCTGTTTCACGAATGGCCGGTAACTCATACAAATCCCACATCCTGTATGCTAACTTGATTTTTGCTGTAGAACTTTTATTCAATCGATTCAACAACTTCAATTTCTGCCTATCGGACGGCATCACATGCCTTATCTTCCATTCGATTTTGTTGATCGTCACATTCGCATCAACTTCCCCCATATAGGAGTTTTTGAATGAGCGTGCTATGATGAGTATAAGCTCCTGCTTTATATTCAGAATTCCTTTATTATAGTCCTCTGCAAACCCCATTAAAAATTTAAGCGGTAGTTTTCCGCTGAATGTATGACTGGGTGAATCTAGAATCACCTGTTTATTTTCATCGAGACCCCATCCAACCGTGTCTAAAAATTTGGTGCTTGTCTCACCATAAGATATCATACTTTTCATTGTAGTGGTAATGCCCGGTTTTCGAATCAAACACACCTGTTCGCCACCCATTTCATAACGGATTTCATCGAACAGAAATGCGAGCGCATTATTGGACAGATGGCAGGTTTTTGCTAAATCGTTCGGGATGAATTTTCCCTCGATATAAATGTAGCTTTCAGCAATATCCAGTATCAAATCTTGAAAATTGACAGCAATCCTAATTTCATCGGAATTCTTGAATGATGGAGAACCATATGGTTTGTATGTATGCTCATGTAGGCTAATTAGTGAATGATCAAAAATTGGTTCATCAAACACTTCCAATTGTAAACTAGTAGAACTTGTGGCAACCATCGTTCACTTATTTCTGATCCTTCGTCGTTTTACTCTCAACCCAATAGACTTCAGAAAATTTAGGTCGCTCGCAGAAAGCTTATGATGTCTTCCTCGACCGGTGATTTGCCCTTGACTGAATCCTTTCCCACGTTTACACTTCTTCTTATTGGTAATGTGCAGAATAGTGGGGTGAGTAGCGAGCGATACACGTTTTGATTGGTTTCCAAAGCAGAAGCCCATCTTCCAAATCGACGTAGAAAATTTAATTTAGCTGTTTCAATTCCAACTTCACTATAATCTTCTCTCCTCGGAAGTCGACTAAATGATCGTTATCATCCAAAATTCTCAGTGTGATGTTGTCGATAGACTGACGCCCTGTCGGACTGATTGGTAGATATATTATATTTTTCGGCTCCTTTGAAAGTTTGTATCCTGGCTCCACGTCGACGTCGAACTCGTAAAGCGTGTGAACCTCCTCACCATTGAGGTATGCTCCAGTGGTGATATTACAATCAACCCGTATCAATCGTACCTTTATGATGTTCACAGGTAAAGTGGATTCATGCAAAATATTGGGCCGGTAAAATCCCGATTTAAAACCCAACACTTTGGCTATAGAAGTAGCAATATCTAGACTTATCAAGAATTCGGACTTGAGTTCACATTTGAGCGTATTATTGTTGGCACGAAGAGAGAACACATCATCAATATTTCGCCCATTTAGCGGAACCCCTCTTTCTATAGCCTTTTGTATTGCTCTATTGATTTCTTCTATTTCATAGGCGCCTGGTGGTATTTCAACAAGAAAGCTTTCCCCTTCATACCAAACAACTAATTTGTTATTTGTCTCATCTATATTGAGTATAGAGTTGTATGAATAGAACCCGTGTAACCCCAAACCGTAAGTATTCCTCACATCGAGCTCAATTGGTGGAAAAAAGTCTGCACTCAGGATACTACGATCTCCAGAAATGGTAAATGTTTGCGACATAACTTCTCATGAATGGAGAAAACAAACAAAACAGCGAAAACCAAAAACAAACGTCAATATATACAGTAGCAGCGTTAAGAGCATCAACCTTATTGCTGCCTGCAACAATGAAGAATGCCCGGGTTTTCGGTAGGCGAAGAATTAATATCAAATTTATTATTAGTTGCCACATTTACATCTTTCACTTGACAAAAACAACATAATATTTTTCTTGGCGCTGGTCCATCATTCACATCGATGTTGGCATGTTGGCCACCCTCCTCCTGCTCTCCACCATAATGTTCTTCACAAAATCGGTATTTGGCTATATCCGGATCGTTTTGTAATTGTTCCGGTAACTTATCCCACACTATAGCTATCTCATGTGATGCCAACCCGATGAGTACTTCTTTCGGCATATCAGCCAACTGTTTCTCACTCATTTCCAGTAAGGAGCGTAATCTTGAAAAAGCCAATAATGCATGTCCCATCCGCTTGATACTCTGCCTATCCATGTTTTGCAACTTTTATTTCACTGATGCCACTGTTAGCTGAGAGAAATTTCAAGCACAGGTGACCACACCAGACTGTGTTGAAATCCTGCTGGCGCTCATAGTTATACTTGATTTTGATGGCTTTAACCGACTTCGATCCTTTCCTTAAATATTCTAACAACTCCTCAGGAGGCGGCAAATCCCCATAGCTATCGTAATATTCAACTATCCCATTTCTCTTCTTATATGCAACCCAATGTGTACCATCACCGCGAATACTATCGAGATTCAGTATTGCTGATTCTATGCGATGTGGGCCAGAGTTGGGTAGATTATCTCTCATGAAAATACCTCGAAAGTGCGGCACCGCCATTTTATCTATATAATGCAATAGATCAATGTCTGTAAGAGCTCTCCGAGGTAACTTGGCTAGTTTTTTGAATGCTGGGGCTTGAGATAAATACCCATCCCTTTCCGATATGGTTTCAAATAGACTCCTCTGCCGACTTTTCCGAGAGCGATCGCCTCCATATGCTTATTGTGACGGTTTGCCTCAGCCAGCTGCTCCTTACTCTCTTTAGCTGAATGAATAGCTCGAGCTATACCGGCACTACCCGCAGCCAGACTCCCCAATGCTGATAAACCGGCAAAAATGGGTATGAGCGGAAGAATTCCGCCAACTTTTGGGATAGGTATGATTCGGGGTGTTTTGATATTTTTTTTCCCGCCAGCCATCTTTACAAATTTTCGAGCAGCGTCGATCGCCATTAGTGATGTTTTAGTCAAGTTTTTGGTGAGTTTTCTCTTATTCCCCATTTGACGTAGTGCTCGGCGAACTTTTTGAACTACACCCGATCCGAAAGCAATTTTTCTACACTTTTTCTTCCCTTTATTCTTCCTCTTCCTTCTCGATACTCGTCGGTTCTTCACTCCATTATTACACCCCATACCAAAGCGCCTCTTTCCCTTCATTATATTGGTAACTAACCAGGATGCACTCTTCTCTCCTAGATTAGCGTCTTTTGATTTTACTCTCTCCCACGCGGCTTCCTCTAATTTTTTATCTGCTGAATGCCTAGCAGATAAATCGGTTGTATTCTTAAGATACGCAATATCGTGTTCCTTGCAGGCTCTATCCAATTGATTTATTCCAGGATCACCGCGAGCTAACCTTTTTTGTAACTTCGTTCCAGGTCCACAATATTGATAACCACCAGGAATATGCAATTCAAACGGTAATTTATTGATCAGTGTGTTAACAATGCCTCTACCCCTTTTCTTTCCTTTCTTCGTTTTCGATGTGCTACGTTTCACTTTCATAATATAAATGAGCTTCACAACGCTAGCGCTTCTTTATATATCTTTCAACCACCGCACAATGCGGATTGTTCAGCAAAAGGAAACGTTCAGTGTAGCCAATTTTGATGAAAAAATAGGGTTAGGTATTGATACCAATCGTCGACATGGAGCCCTTTTCCCAAATACTATTCGCGGTCTGATAATTGGCCCATCGAATTGCGGGAAAACCAATGTTATGATTTCACTTCTGACCAATGAAAATGGTTTACGTTTTGCCAATATTTATATCTATTCGAAATCACTATACCAACCAAAGTATGAGTACTTGCGAAAAGTGATGGAACCGATTAAAGGATTAGGATTTTACACGTATAATAATAATGTGGACATAGTTGAACCGGCAGATGCGAAACCTGACAGCATTTTCATATTCGATGATGTTATATGTGAAAAACAGGATGTTATCAGATCTTATTTCTCAATGGGGCGTCACAAAAATGTGGATTGTTTCTTCCTGGCACAGAGTTATTCCAAAGTTGGGAAGCAATTATTGCGTGACAATTCGAACTTCATAGTGATGTTCAAACAAGATGACATGAATTTACATCATATTTTTTCCGATCACGTATCGCCAGATGTGACTTTCAAACAATTCCAAGATATGTGCGCGCAGAGTTGGACGGATAGATACGGGTTTCTCGTTATCGATAAGGACAGTGAAATACATGAGGGGCGTTATAGGAAAGGATTCGATAGCTTTATATATCTCTAGTATGTTGGTGCAGCATGATTCATTCAATCTTCAGATACCACAATGGCCGCATCTAGTGAACAGAAAAGCACGATGACTTCTGAGATAAATCTCAAACAGCAACTTGTTGAAGCGACTGCTGCAGTGAGAAAAAAGTTCAAGAGTCTCAAGAACGAACGTATTGATAACCAAACGGCATTGGAGAGAGTGTATGAACCATTGACGAAGCCATTGAATGCTATTTCAGCAGCCGCAGCGAGAAATCAATCTCAAATCACTACTACCACATCCACAACAGGGAAAAACAAGAAACCTTCAACATCAATAATAGCACATCCTACATATCATTCCACACCGGTATCAGAAAATGGGGGAATCGGCACCACTACTACTACCACCAAGATTCCTAGAAAACTCATGACGCGGGAGAGTTTCAGTGGAAATGATTCTTTGACATCGCATAGCCAGCCCAAATTTATAACGGGACTGGAAACACCGCCATCATCATCTTCTTCTCATATTTCCAAGAGTGATGCTGCTACAGCAGTAGACGAAACAATCACAAGCGAGCTACAGGTGCAATTGAAAAAACATATAGATAATTTGGTATCCCATGATCCTAATTATGACACCACATATGGTGTTTATATTGATGAACAAACGGGAAAATTGAAGATGGGCAACATGGACATTCATTTTCCTGCAGGTCAAATTGAATTATGGCGCGGAAATAAGCGAACCAAGGTTTTTCCGGCCACCATTGAGCTATATAAGTTGATTTTTATGAAACATGTGCCAAGATCCATTAACGATCAAGATAAACGTTTATACGCAGCCCTATTGGAGAATACAAGGGCACCATATAGGAACTATGATATTAGGGAAGGGTTAAATGATAGCACACAATCCAAGAAGAAATATCAGCAGGTGATCAAACCACTGATAGGCACACCATATAAAATGAGGAATCAACAATTGCACCATGGTGAAAAAGGAGGAGGAAGTATATTGCAACCAACATTACCCTCTGATAAACTCGCAGGCAAACAGCGAAAAGAGTATGTTTATTGGAATGATATCAAAGAATTGGTGGACCGCCTGCGATTATTGTGGAGTTCTAAAATGGCTGGTCACACCGGTCACGATAATGAGATAATATCGATAATAGAAGAATTGCGTGAAGAAGGTATCGTGTATTAATTGGCGAGTGATTAACCTACATCCCACTTAATTCTGAATGTGCCTATATATAATAACGATACAATACTTGGCCCCTTATTAGTGCATAAAAGGAACTTGGAGCGATCACACCAATTCAGAAAATTCGAGCAGTGGAAAAATAAATATCGCCATGGAGATCAGCGCTACCAAAAGACTAATTGTCGATGAATTACATAAACCCGCAAGGCGAAACTTCAGAAGAAGGAGAACAGTTATAAAAGGATTCGCAGACTTGTGGCAAATAGATTTGGCTGAGATGCAAAATTTTTCGAAAGAAAATGGCGGTTATCGATATATTTTATTCACCATCGACTGCTACTCGAAATATATTTGGACAGAACCGATTAAAAATAAAACAGGTCCAGAAGTTACGAAAGCAATGGAAAAAGTATTGTCGGAAGCCAAATACGTACCTAAAAATATACAAAGCGATCTTGGAAAAGAATTCTATAATTCACACTTTGCCAATTTGATGTCAAAATATAAAATAAATCACTATTCAACATATAGTACAATGAAGGCTGCAATCGTCGAGCGAGTTATTAGAACTTTGAAGAATTGGATATACAAAGAATTTTCTGCAAGAGGTGAATACAAGTGGCGCGATATATTAAGACGCTTAACTAACGCATATAATAACAGAGTACATAGAACCATCGGTATGAAGCCATCTGAAGTTACACCTTCCACCATGCTTCGAGCTTACAGTCACCCAAAAATAGCGCCGAAGGCAAAATATCGAGTAGGCGATATTGTACGCATAAGCAAGTATAAGGGCGTGTTTGAGAAAGGCTATACAGCCAATTTTTCCACAGAACTCTTCAGAATATTTAAAGTAAATATTACTGATCCTAGAACTTACAGACTTGAAGATATGGAGGGCGCTCCTATCCGGGGGTGCTTTTATGAATTGGAATTGATGAAAACCAATAATCCTGACACATACTTGGTAGAGAAAGTCTTGAAAAAAAAGAAGAAGGGTAGCAAACTATATGTCAAATGGCTTGGGTTTCCTGAAAAACATAACTCCTGGATCGAAGAATCGGCTATTATTTGAAACATTAACATTTCATAGTGAAATATGTACAAAACTAATAAAGGCATTGAATATAATTTTTTTTATTGCATTCTCCTAATCTTATCCATCCCCAAACCCAATATACAGGGTGGCATTGAAATAAGTTCAAAAATATTTTAAACACTGAGAAAGCTCGGTGTGTACTATCAAATGGCGCTAATAGAATAAATTTAGTGATCAAAATAAGATTCGAAGTTTTACATTTCTTTTTCCACTCGAAGTTCTACACTGTAGCAAATCTGACGCCACCTCTGTTCAAATTCCCATGCAGTACGCACAATCACGCGGAGTTCAATCATTTAAATTGTTTTATAGTGGCGTACTTGATTTTTCTCATATCTTGTTCAATTTTTGGGAATGAAATTTCTTGTTAATTAGGGGAATTAGAAAAATCTGATATCATGGAAATATTCCTTAGACTGTATTATATATGTGCTGAATATGTGCTGAAAAAAACGCCCTGTATACGATAAAATATAAAAAAAACAAAATGATCATTTAAAAAAATAGTCCTTTATTATTCATATAATATAATGTGTATAATAGCTACATGTACTACTACGCTTCTTCGTCTGAACTGTCTACTTCCTCTCCATAAAAGCTGTTGAGTGGTGGTAGCTGCAAATTCTGCCTATACACTCTTTCTTCGTAGCCCAGGCAAAAACAAACGCGGAAATGGTGGTCTTCATTTGGGTATAAATACCCAACAGCTTCACAGAAGTATGATGCCGAATGAGAACATCCTGCACAAATTCCATGCCAACAATCATTCCTGAAGCTATCGCAGACAAGACATCTCCTCAAACGCAGTCGATTCACCGTCGAAACACAGGCTCGGCACACATCTCTACAAATACCCATGTTGGTATTCCGCAGACGTTTCGAGCATTCTCGACATTTCGGCCCTCTTCCTGAATCCGGATGCGCCAATCGGGGAGCTTCTGGAGATCTCTGGCGGTTTCGTGCCAGACATTGCTGACATACTCCATTACATGGATTTATGCGGTTGGCAGGATATCCCACGTCACAGTTGTGGCAAATCACGTAACCTCCAACAATAGATGGGCGAACAGCTACAATTGGCTTGGAGTCCCACGATTTTGGATACGTCATTGGTGTAATAAGTGTTGAAATTGTTCTTCGTGATCGCTCTAATGTACTTATAGTGAAACGTCGAGGAAAACTGTGAAGATTTACACATCCTTTCCTCTTTTCAATACCCTCCTGACCCCCACTCGTCGCTCTTTTTTTTTTGGAGAAAGTTACATCTAGGTGGGAGTTTTCTTGTTCGGTATTGGTCAATGTGTGATGCCCCACCCTCGAAATTCTGAATAAGAAGAGCAATCGTCCTCTTTAAACTTCAGTTGAAAATCACTATACATATAAGAAACATCACATATAGATATATACCTTCTATTGAAATGGCTGCAAGATTTGATACCGAGATGTCAAAAATCGCCGACAGGTTACGCAGACTTGCTATAATTGATGTCAATAACAGGCAAAGAAATGATGTAAGTACCTATCCCTTCTAGAATTCACTATGCTGTAAAATCAGTAAGACCACGTATTTAACTGTATATATGATTTTCTCTATAAAGAAATAATCATGAATTCTTTCAATATTCCAGGAAATAGAAGAGTCAGACGAGGGGTTTGGGGGAGAAGAAGACATCGACCGTCGTATGAGCTTTAGAAGCAAGCCTTTTGATGTAAGGCAAATGGGCGATCTTGATGGAAACGATAATTTCTGTAGTACCGTATCAATGGTAACTTTAGATACACTACAGGGCCCTAAGAACGTTTGCCATGATTGTTTCGCGCTGTATAGAAACCGCGTTGATAGAGGTGAATATCAGATGACGTCAGTACATCAGACGACAACTTGGTGGGAGATTCAGCGAATGTTCTGCGAGACTTGCCACCATAAACTCCACCAAATTCATCCTCTGGAAATGTGCGTCGCGTGCAATAGCACCAAAAAATATAATTAGAATTTAAAATTAGTTTTTTTGTTAATAATATTATTTTCAACATTTTTCCAACTTTTTTATAATTAAATTCATAAACCCATTAAGTTATACACCTTAGAATAGTACAAAAATATAATTAGGATTAAAATTAGTTTCTTTTTTTGTTATCAATATTATTTTCCACATTTTCCAACTTATTTATAATTAAATTCATAAGCCCATTGAGTTATATTCCTTAGAATAGTACAAAAAATATAATTAGGATTGAAATTAGTTTTTTTTTATTACTAATATTATTTTCTACATTTTTCAACTCATTCATAATCAAATTCATAAACCCATTAAGTTATATACCTTAGAATAGTAATATATATATATATATATATATATAAAATTGATTGTACATATATTGTGAGATACCTACAATAGTTCAATAAATTCATGAAACTAATTACTTCTTATTATTATCCTCAGTAGTAAGTAGTACCTGTACTTCGTTGGTATGTATGTACATATCAAAAGGCCTTCGGCCTTACGAGAGCTCCTTCGATTTATGCAACCCAAAATACAATCCGTTATCGGTATGTTAACTATGGAATAGAATATATTTATTTACATTTTTTTGGTAGGTTTTTCGATATTTTGAGTGCTGTAGAACTGGTCAGGGAAAAATGTAATGTCGTTCTGAGGATTTCTGTGTGAAATGAAGAATAAAAAAATTAAAAAAAGATCAACAAACATGAGGGATTTGATCTCTCACGCCCGATCCGCTGGCTAGATCTGGTCCAAAATTTAACCCTGAAATCCGACGGCTCGCCCGATTCCATTTTTCAAAAAAAATCCCGGTACCGCTGAAGTTGAAAAAATTTGCAAAAAAAAACAAAATCGCCAAATTTTTCTGGACTGAAAAAATTTCGGAAACGACACCGTTCCAACCTATCACCTTAGTGTGTTTCCGAAGTGGTCCCCTAACGCACTTGGAATAGCAACCGCTCAACCAACTGAGGTAGGAAACCACATTTATAAATTCGAGAAAACTTTTAGCGTTGTTACAAATCGCATAGGAATATCTAGCTACCTGTGATATATAGTGCGTTGGCAGTCACGTACCTTCCCGGGCGGTGTGCTTGCCTTAGGTTTAATACAGGACAATTAGGGCCGGTTTATTTGAAGGATTACCTACACCTTGTAGGCGAGCATTAGTTGTGTTAATTAGGGTTACGTTTTTAGATTATTAATGCATTATAATATGCCGTTCGTTCAATGTGTGTTTATCTTGAATATATTTGGACGGTCGCTATTATTTTTATTAGGTGATTAAATTTACACTACCATTCATTTCCTATAGGTAACTAGATGAATCTGAGAATCGTTTATTCGTTATACTTCGCGATGTTCTTCTGGTAATTTTAAATGAAGGTTCCAACTATCGCGGGAATTTTCATGTTTTGTGATCTATGCATTATTGTACATTTGACAGTAGGTACAATTTTAAATATTTGATGCATATTATAATATTCGGTTTCCCGAAAATTAACTTTTTTTTATGCTTCGAGCAATTAATCAATTGTTGCGAATGATTACATGGCCGAATAATTATTTTTGGATGGAATTTCAGTACAGTCAGACGGTTTTTCTATTTTCCTTAAAATAGTTCCTATATACTCCCAATTACTAATACAGTGAATTAGATATAATGTGGCATAGGCAGATTGTTTTATTTGAATGAATAATGTTTTGTGATCTATGAGTTATTGTACAGTAGGGTCATTTTTTAGATGCACGATTATTGAATATTTGATGTAAGTATATAATATTTGGTTTTCCGATAATTAGAATTGATTTTTCAAACTTGGTGCGATTAATCAATTGTTGCGAATGACTACTTGGCCGAATCTTTATATTTGGAAGGAATTTCAGTACAGGGTGTTCCTCTTGCACAGGGCGCTTCTTTAGGTCAGACGGTTTTTCTATTTTCCTTAAAATAGTACCTATATCGGAACATTCAATTACTAATACAGTGAATTAGATATAATGTGGCATAGGCAGATTGTTTTATTTTTCGAATAGTAAACCTACATATTTGAATGAATAATGTTTTACGATCTATGAATTATTGTACAGTAGGTACATTTTTTTAGATACATAATTATCGAGTATTTGATGAGTGTATAATATTTGGTTTTCCGTTGATTAGAATCGATTTGACTCTAACCGCTGCTAGTACACTTATTATCAAATAGAAAATAATTATTCAATTTGTGGTTTGTGTGGTCTGACTACTTTAATCAATACTTTGTCAAATTAATCAACTAAAGCTTATTCAAATCATTTATTTAAATAGAGAGAAATTACAAAAAAACCATCAATGTCTCATTTTCTTCGCCAAGTTCCTCGGCTTGGTCCTCAGAGCCTCTGTAGAATATGGTGGATATCTAGTTCTTCTCTTCTTCTTGGACCATTTGCTCGTGTCGGCATTCGAAATATCCCATACGACGGTTTCTTGATCCCATATTTCAGAACTCTCACGCCGTTCTTCATCTGCCTCTACTTGGATCTCACCATTTATTTGGCGCCTCTGAGCAATGGCGTCCATTACCATCTCGATTGTTACATTTCGCCCATCCATGTTCATTTCAATCAGCTGGTGAACGATTCAGTTAACTTCTTTTGAAAATGGTGCATGTATTTATAGTCAACTAGTTCCTCCCTCCCTAGAGCTTGGAAAACACTCCCCCCCCCCCCCTCTAAAGAGCTGCATCTACTTTTGTTGCAACTAGATAGTTTTGAAATTGCCTCAGACTGTCGACAGCAAGTTTTTCAATCTTCTTAGAAATCACATCCAATCGTTCATTCAATAGTCCCAATACCACACAATCTCTATCGCTAGATGGCAGCCCAATATTTGTTAAACGCTTCTCCTGCATGTCATAATCTCCATTGTCGTCAAGTTTGAAACCGATACCTGGCCGCCCTTGAAGCGAACTCATTGATTTGCTTCTCTTACGTCCAAACTTATCAATAGTTTCATAAGACATCTTCTTCATGCGGTAGCTTAATATGGACTGACTAGATCAGAGATGACTATGGGGTAATAAGCCATCTGGGTATACGCCATTATACACTACCACTTATATCAGATAAACTTTTCACATAGATATTTTTTGGGTTCGATATATTCAATTAAATAAAACGAAAGATATTCTTTAACAATACCTCTATTTATTGAGAAAAAAAAAAATACTATAAACTAAATATTATATATATAAAATTAAACTAAAATTGTATATAATTCCTCAGAGCTTCGTCCAAAAGTTCCTCGTCGTCCGTATCCATCTCCATATCTTCTCGGATATGTGCATCAAAGATGTGGGGCCTCCGATCTCTTGGAGGCGGTTCGACGTCGCTCTCTTCTTCTTCTTCAGAGCCACTGGCTTCTGAACTCTCGACGCTGCTGCCCTCCTCCTCCTCCCCCTCACTATCGGCGATAACGATAGTGGCCGCCGTTGTAGAATCACAGGGCCCAGGTGACTCCGCCCTTCCTCGGACACCTCGCACCTCTACATCTATAGAGCTGTCCGATCCCCCATCTATCGACTCAAGGTGCCTCACAGGCCTCATTGAAGGCCTAGTTCGCCCACAGTCTGTGGTGGTCGTATCTGCTTCCATTACAATTACCAAATCCATTTGTAAGTTTTGGAATAGACTGACAACTCTAGAGGAGTTCTGCTGTTTTATACAATATATGGTGGAGGAGGGGTTGTACATAATGGGGAGGGGTGCACATAGTGGGGTTAGTGGGAGGGGGTATGAGTATAGTGGGGGTAGTGGAGTGAAAGATAGTTGAGGTGAGAGTAGTGGGGTAAAAAAAGAAAAATTCCAATTCATATACATATTGTATTACAAAGGAATATTCAATACATGTAACATGTAATGGTGAATACATTTTCAATGAAGCGATCATCTTATAATACAACTATACATAATTTATACATTTTGAATACACATATTTACAATGGACCTATACTAAGTTCGCCCCAAGTACTCTGCATTCGCCCGATTATAATGCTCGAGGCGAGTCTTCTCTGTTTCGCAGTCCTGACGAAATTTTTCCTCAGCTGCTAACTGCAGATCCATTTCAGCCAGGCGTGAAAGCAACTCATCTCTTTCCGAAGAAATGGACTGACTTTTTGTTTCACTTCCTGCGATCAGTGAATCCACGTTCGCATACCACTTCCTCAGTGCTTCATCATATTTCCTTATCAGCTCAAATGGAGCTTCTGGAGGCGGCGGGATACGATCGTGAACGGGAGCATTATATTCGGTACCGCCACCAACAACAACACAACCGTCGGTCGGCTGTTGCTCTTGTGGAGGTGGCGCATCCACATCAATCGCTGCAACACTTTCTCGTTGAGCAGTTGGTGGGTGCACCACATCTACACGAATCACATTCACCGTTCTTGTAGGTTGTGGGTGCTGCTGATTCTTGTGGCATTTATACCACTTCGACACCTTACCACCCTGGTAGGGATTTGCTTTGCCCTTATCATCAAGAAACTTATGAAGGATAGATGAAGGTCCAGCTTCCCCCTTATTCTTCATAGAAGTTTCTCGATAATTAGTATGCCTTGATTTGGCCGATGACATTGATGGCAGCAATGATGATGATTTTTTTCTCAAAAAAAGTTTCTTACCCTTTCTAGAGGGCATAAAGTCCTCATCACCATCGCCGCTTTCACTACCATCTTGAAATACTGGCGTGGGGCTAGCCGGCGTTAGCTTTGCCTGCGGTGAAGACGCCAATTTGAGCCCTTTAGTAGGTCTTCTACTTGCACTGCCGCTGGCGCCGCTAACGCTGGCTGGCGAGTTGGCAAACTGTTGTGGTGGTGATGGCAGTGACGAAGCACCAATTTCTGGCGCACAGAGTACTCGAGGCGTGAAGTCATTCGCCCATGCTTCCTCTCCATTCAAGAACTCGCCGATCTCCCTACTGAGCCACCTTCTTTGCGAGTCGGTCTGCAATTCTGGGTCCATAGGTAGATCACTTATGGACATGTCTGAAACAAGGCATTAGGGAAATATCGAAAAAGTTACAGCATGGGTGATATGAAAACTCACCTAAGTCAGGAGAACTCCCCACACCTGGACCCTCCTCTTCGATGAAGGCCGCGTCCAAATTCACTGGAGTAGACATATCTGAAACAATATATCAGCATTGTAGAGGAAGTGAAACGAAAAATATGGATGGTATCAAAACCAATGATGATATAATATATTAGTACTTACTCGTAAGTTGTTGTTTTGGGGCGGCAACGGGCTGGCTCAAACAAAATGCGGTGGTATATGATTGGACAAGTTGGTATTCTGGTTGTAGGCAATATCTGCTAACAGAATGAAGAGTGACTGTAAGCACTTCTGGTTTTATCTACTAACCTCCCACCGCATTTTCCCTCTCTCTACTCCCACCACCACCGCTGTGACCTTACATGCTAACTTGCGAACACTATTTTCATCTTGTGGGTATTGCCACCCCAAGGGCGATTTCATTCCAAGGACATTTATACCACGTATCATGAAGGTCATTATCTGAGGTGCGAAGGAAACAAAATTCAATTGAATAAAGATTTATTCACACACACACGCGGTATAGAATAGCAGTATACAAGAATATACATTTCAATAAATATGTACATGTACAATGGATATAATACATTTGTAAGCGCAAAATATCAATGGATATAATACAAGAAGGAAATTAATCTAGAAACATTCATTTTTACAATTAATTCAGAGTTGGGTATAGAATTCACTATTAAGTTTGGGATTGTTCCATCAACATTTTTATGAGGTAATCCAGGTTACCATCATCGGAATTATCTTTATGGCCTGATGCTTCCATAGAACCAACCGCCTGTTGGAACCAAAGCAAATTACGTTCGGGGCTCGTTTGATAAAATTCGATGTCATTGTGCCCCCAAGGTAATGTTTTAGCCGTATTAGGTATGATAAATCGCTTGTCGTCATGATATGAAAGGGCGACTTTGTTCCTCATTTCAGTATAGATATCATGTCGCTCGCTGCGGAAACTACACATTTTTCTGAATATCAAACCACCCTTTTCAACAATTTTCTTATAATCGTCTAAAGTTAATTGATTTTTAACGACTGCTCTAGACACACCCTTTGCTTTCTTCAATTCGCTGCTCAAAGATTGAACATAGTATGCTTTGGCACCGGTTCCATAGAAACTTACAATAGGGTCATTCGGGAATTCATCCTTCATATTTCCTACTACGGATTTTGTGATTGGGATATTAAATTTATTATCTGCAGGATAATTAGATGTGTCGAAATAGCTTATATTTTCCTTCATGAAATTGTAGAAGTTTTCTGTTTCTATCTTCAATATCAATGAATCTGTGTCCGTGTACAGTAACTGTGATTTCTCGACATAATTTTTCTTAATACATTCATATAAAAAATTATATATAACAACTTTCGACACATCTAATATACTGAAACCTAAATAAAGCGGTTTATCGTAATGTACCCTCACTCTACCCATATGGATAGCGACAAAATTTTCGTGGAATACCTTACAGGTTTTGAAATTTGGGAGTGCTATCAACACATTGGCACCCTTTTTCGATTTTATACTCTCCCAATGGGTAACAAGTTTGATATCACTCCTTTTATCTACATTTTCCATCGTTTTACCATAAACTGAGTTCACCATATTCTTGTATAAACACTTGTCGGCTTTGTTTTTACTTTTGTTACGCATCTCTGTATTGAGGTCAACGTATTTTTTCAACCATGGTGATTGAAGAAACTTCAAGGCCCTATGGATTTTAACCAATACCAAACCATTTTCAATAGCCTGTTTCAGATTTCTATAATGAACGATATATTTAATTTTGTTGAAAAGATTAGGAATCAGTTTTTTCAGCTTAGAAGTCGAACCAGGAGGGACAATGGATTCCACGAGGAAAGGGAGATCTGAGTGGACATCATGTAATTCTTGGGGGTAGTACACATCCACTTCGAGTACATACCCACATGGGCTATCATCTGCAACACTCATAATATCTAATTCACTAATTTCCTGATAAGTTAACCACTTGAAATCGGAAGTGGGTAGCGGTTGTGACATACTATGCCCATATAAGTTAGTCGCATCTAAATACATTATGAATGATGAAGGCTCGCTTGGATTGAAATTTGGAAGGAACTGATTGTTTGCTACATGGCTCCTCAAGCTACATTGGCTTATCCCCCCTCTTATGCCTTTTTTGAAGAAATTTATCATGTCAATGTCGGTCAACAACTCCAATTCGATTTTCGTATACCTCAACATAGCATCCCACGATAAACCGGGTGCTGTATAATATTGGCACGGATCTAACTTATACGTTTTCAAACAAACCTCCCGAAAGTTCTCGAACACATCGCATAATAAAAGAACATCCGATTTCAAATAAGCGTCTGAATAATCCCCTAGCGTTTTACATTCGAATAATTTCCACACGTGCTCAGCTCTTCGATAATCCTCATCTGAAATGTGCCTATTAGATAAATTATCGTAAAAATCATTTTTAGTCGGTAAATTTTGATTGTCGAGTTTATCTATGGAGGTTACGAAGCTATATGGGAAAACACCTTTCTGTGTCATATATTCGAATTTTTCGCGATCTGGAAAATATCTAGCCGTTTCGACAAACTGATCTGTATTCAAATTCCCGGCTAATGATTGAAGAGGTTGTGCGAGAAATTTGTAACTATCTAAGAATCGGAGTTTCAGAAAGATATTATGATTTTGACCATTTTTCCCCAAATATTCACCAACTAAAATGTGCTTAGTAAATGAAATATATTTTTCCTTAGTTTGTGCGACACAATCGACTTTCTCTTCGCGATCAAATAATTGCTTTATGAATAGATGGCTATCATAGCCGCTCATATTGTGAAAGAAAATTGGTATGAAATTCGGGATTTTGTAATTCAAATTGCATGCTGAATGTGCTGCCCCAAATCTTTTTTTACCCGTCAAATGACAGTGATCTCTCACTTTTACATCACCTAACCGGAATGGTTTTTCGCAAATGCCACACTCGGTAGCATTAGCAAAATCGGCTTCTTCTACTTTCGTTAATTTTCTCATTGGAACTACGTTCTTCAGATATAAGTCATATATTTTTTTCGAATCATTTACTATACTAGATACAAATTTCTTCGCCGCATCTTTTCCGCGGAATGTAACAAATTTCGTGATGGAATTGTCGTAGGAGCATTTGATGAGGTATGCGAATGAGTATGGTTCATGCACAAATGTTCTATTAGTATAGGATTTCTTCGGGTCCGGCTCACTAGTGTGTATCGGCTTCAAAACTGATTCGAAATCCGCATATATAACAAAAGGTACCATCATTTGTTTCTCAAAATTCTCAAATTTCAAAATATTTTCAGGTACTGAATTTCCAAATTTATCTACTTTGACTGCTGTAGTTGGTGTTGTCGTAAATGTGTGATTACAGTCGCTCAATTGATGGCGTAATAGCTTAGCCTCATCCGAAAAATGTATCAAACACCCATCGCAGAAAAATTTCTTATGCCCGTTCGAGGACATTTGGGCGGACACCAATCTAGATAAATGTTTTATCCAACAATAGTGGCTCTCACCCGAATCATTCGTTATAAGGAGCAAGTTCACATGTTTACTCATTCTTTTCTTCGAATAATAGAGTGGGCCGACAACGTGGTATTTAACTTGTTGATTTTCTATTACGCTTTCTAACCCATAAACGTTGATGGAGCAATCATTGAGTATTTCAAATTTTGGAATTTTACTTACTTTCATAGGAAACTCTATACCACTCAGATTCAAAACTGTAGAGAAGTGTGGGTATGAAGATATCTCACAAAGTTTGGCCCTTGCTGGATATAGGGCGGACGTCACGGCCCAAGCAAAACAGCATTCATCCTGATTCACCACATTCACTACCGCCCTCTTATTGTCTATGAAACTAGGTAGTTTGATGTAGGAACACCCACGCAGCGGACTGTATTTATTGATGTTTATTTCGAGAAATAGTATTTTCTCTAGAGCCCAACCTGTAACAATGGAAAAGTGATTGTTTTATTTATTCAAAGAATTGAGTTATATAGATGTGATAATGCAGATATTCAAATCATTCTCAACTCACCGGAATCGCGTTCCTCAAATTCAGTTGTTTGGTTCACGATGATGTCTTTGAATGTATCGATGATGGCATCCAAATCAAGGGATGAATCTACGATGTGATTCGGTGTCGCAAAGGATTTGATGTCGTGAAGATCCTGAGATTGTAGAATATATCTACCGAATACTTCCATATTAACCTTGATGGTGTGGTGAATCGACAGCATATTCCCCAATAGGGATGATAAAGTCACCTTATTTTCGGTAAAGAACGTGTTATAATCCAAGACATCCGTTCTACATTCCAATCTATAACTGATAATGCGACACTTGAATGCGTTTTCGATAACATATACACCATCTCTATAATTAACGCAAGCGTTCGAACGATGTTCCAAAGTCCTTTTGTGGGCAGCCATTTTATCGATTGGAACGGTTTTATTGCAAACGGTACACGCTTGCATGTTGCCAGACGTTGATGCTTGATGAATAGTATCACCCAACCGCGGCCTCTTCGACATTGGTGGATCGAGATTTCCCACACACGACTTTTTTTGGTGGCGGCGTAAATTGTCACTGCGAGTGAAAGATTGGCCACAAACGCAGGTCAACATGTTTATCACTCGCGAAAAGAAACGATAGAGTTGAACGATCGACGATGTCAGGAAGACTACAGTCTGGGCATGCAGAAATCGGATTTATAGAAGAGGGGAGTCGTGGCGTAGCCTCACCCCACTACACCATCAAACAGCCTTGGGAAGAAGAACACATGCGCACGAGAGTGGATACACTCAACCCAAGGCCACCACGACAATTGTCCGAGATGAAACCTCCGTATCCCTCCCAAGGTCACTCCCAAGGTCACTCCCAAGGTCACTCCCAAGGTCACTCCCAAGGTCACTCCCAAGGTCGCTCCGAATGTCACTCCTCCAAGGCCACCCCCCAAGGTAACTCCCCCCAAGGTCACTCCCCCCAAGGTCACACTCCTCTGGCCTTGGGGGGAGATTTGGAAATGGCTAAAGCCCTCTACTGACACAAACTCAAAGGATGTTCTCTTCATAATATACTGATGTCCATGCAACTGAATATTATTATCGAGATTATTATGTTAATTGAGACTCTGATATTTTTCACATTATAGTAACCTTGTTGAGCCAGTATTTGCCAAATATTATACTCAATATGATTATTATTCCAAGAAAATCAATTCCATGAAATGTATTATTTTTTGTTTTTATGATTTTTATTTTTCTATTAAGATAATAATTTAATATTGAGAGAAACACCTGATTCAGTTTGTTATTGTTTTTGACAAGAGTGATCAATATGAATGTTTTTGCGGTGATTCAGTTTCTGTATCTGTTAACCAACTTCATGGAAATTGATTCCCATACGTTTATACCGTATCTTGGTTTAGCTGTCTAACGACTGTTTCCGACTGAAATACTCTTGGCCAATGTGATATAAACTTGGCAAAGTCAGTTTGGCCATACTTCATTCATTCCGTGGCTCTTTGAGTACAGTCAGATGCAATGAGCATGTCGCAGATGGGAGGTGATAGCACCTATAGTCACTTCTGCAATAAGAGCGCTAACACCATCCGACCGCGACATTTTCTTTGCATCTGACTGTACGTCAAAATACGATAACTGAATAAGGATTGATTTGTTTCACTAATTTGTTCCCGTTTTGGTGAATGATACGATTGTTATGACTAATCATTGATGCCTTCGTAACAGTTTATTATTCCTATACATTACTACAACCTCACTACAACCAGTAAATAGTCGGAAATCATACGCCACTGTTGTGCCAGGTCAGGTCAGGACGTGCGCGTGATATTTGTTGTTATGACTTCACTTTCCATAATAATTATCGATCAAACAGCGACAGATTGTGGTTGTGCAGCTAAGTTTGCAATCAGTTCATTTTCTTTTGAAACGATTTTATGGTCTGTCGATTTTTCTGTTTCGTTCCAAGGCACATCGAACAAATTGTTCAATTTGCATGCAGTTCGGATTCTGGAGCATTGTTTTGTTCTAGTCGCTCGAAATGTGATGAAGATTAGTGGCTCGATTGAAGATTGAAGATAATTACATGTTCAATGATGTTAACTGCCCGACTGCCCCGGTTGTCAAGGGATAATTAATAAGTTCCTTATTTAGTTCTTGTGGTTAACTGGTTATGGTCGCGTCATTTGAGATTGATTCTTCCTCAGAAAATTGAGCACGATGAGTGATTAGGCTCGTGATTAAGTAGGTACTAAACCAGAAATAAGTTAGGACCTACCCACCAAGAAACTGAATATTTGAGGACAACTTATTATTTTAAATTAGGGATCGACCGATATAGAAATTTTAGCCGATACCGATAATCGGCCGATACCGATATATCGGTCTATCGGCCGTCAACAAGTTTTCTCTGAAGCTGTTAATATTTATAATGCAAAACGTAGCTGGCTAACTCCTGATAGGGCAGAAAGCTTATTGTTTTTGCATCACAACCTACCAAAACTAAATTACCTATCAGTATTAATCAGTTATTTTTGTATTTTAGTAAGGTGAAATAATTTTACCTTACAGTTGCAATCCGCATAGGGTTTCATTTTATTAATTTTTAATTACTAGTCAAAGAATTTAGTTGATTTTACATTACATACTTTTCATTGGTAATAAATATATATTTTTGATAGAAGTGTATTTTTTTCATTTATTTTTCAAATTGATTTTTTTTCACAATAAAAAAATATATCGGTCTATCGGTTTTTGATATCAGCCGATACGATAATCGGCCAATGAGGCCGATATCACCGATAGGCCGATATAAATATCGGTATCGGTCGATCCCTATTTTAAATCAGAATTATGATATGTCACACGTTCTTTGGTAGAATCATAGATTGTATGTCGATTATTTCTAGTGTTGGAAATATGTGGAAATATTGGAAATAGTTATTATAATGGGAGCGGTGTCCGAGTTTGTGATTCTCGGTTGTAATCCTCGCAGCACCTCGATGCCCTAGAAGTGGTTCCGATTCCACTAAAAGCTGTATGTCCCGCTCTTTCTAACCTATAAGTTTCGACTTCTTAGAAGTTGGTTCCCAACTTCGAAGAAGCGATCGAGGTAGCGATATACTCACAAAACTATAATATAAAACACAACAATTAGAATTAAAGGATCACTTTTATATATTATAGAAGGTGAAATATTTTCTTGAAAATGATACATCTGATCGATTCAAAACAAGAGCACCTTTTTTTCTGTAAAGAGGCGAGGATTTTCATAATCAGAGATTAAATTTCTGTATTATACACCCCTGAACGAAATTTTGTAATGGATTTATTCTCATTATATAAGACATGTAAAGTTTGGTACAGGGTGATTCACCATAAATGTCCCCCCCTCTAGCTCACTTATTTTTGAACCGATTTAAAAATTTGAAAGATTATTTAAAATGATTTTTCAGAATTCTTTTTCCCGTTGCATCAGAAAATACAGGGTGCTCGGAACAAATGATCTACAGAGTACTACTTCATTTTTTCAAATGGAACACCCTGTATTTCATTGTATTTTTAGATTCTTGCTGAAGAGCTGATTTCATCAATCTATCACACTTGGGGTCTTGCGGCAATGATTACAGAGATATAGGGTGTTCAAAATCGAGATTTTTCTAGTTTAGGATTTTTTTGTCTCGAAACTATTCATTATTGGTCGAAACGGCTCCTATGTTTCCATCTTAACTTTTGATTTACTGTCTACTGACATTTGATTGGAACATTTACAGGGTGGTTCAAGATTCAGAATTTTGATACCCCGTAATAGTTCCAATTATTAAATGTCAGAAGATAGTAAATCAAAAGTTAAGATATGGACATGAAAGCAGTTTTGACCGATGATGAATAGTTTCGTCTCAAAAATATCCTAAAGTTGAAAAATCTCGATTTTGAACACCCTATATCTCTGTAATCATTCCCGCTAGACCCCAAGTGTGATACATTGATTGAATCAGCTCTTCAACAAGAATCTAAAAATACGATGAAAAATAGGGTGTTCCATATAAAAAAATCAAATAGTACCCTGTAGATCGTTTGTTCCGAGCACCCTGTATTATTCAAGATGATATTTCAAATTTAGAAATCGGTTTAAAAATAACTGAACTAGAGGGGGGGGACATTTATGGTGAATCACCCTGTACTTGTACCGAATTGCATCATTTTATCCGAGATTTTATCATATAGCGTTTCGGAAATGGTCGTAGAAGCCACTGGTGAAGTTTGGCAAGCTAATTTCGGGATACAATAATGTGTTACCCAGTATTTCCAATATTTCCGAGACACGCTCGGAAATTTCCAATATTTCCATATTTCCATAACACTAGTTATTTCACTCTTTTATTCTCACTTAAAAATATATTATTCAAGTTTATATTTGTTACAACATCAATGAATAAGTGATGTGTGTATGCATTAGTGATTTGTATTCGGGTACATTTATCAACTGACACCCTATATGAGGTATTGGTATTCAAATTTTATATAGGGATATTACAGCTATGCTTGAAACGAATAGGCTACCCACTTTTTCGGAAAAAAGTCTAATACTCAGTCGTTTTTGTAATTTTGACCCTTTCAACAAACAAGAGTACGCCTTGAAAATCTGAATATTTCAGATTTGTTCACATTTTCGAAGAGAGCTCGTTTTGTATTATTATTATACAATTGTAACTAAAAGTCAGTCAACAGATTCCAAATTAGGAGGGTGTTGCCAGTTGAAATCGCGCGCACTGTATACTAGTAATGCCACAAATCCTGTGGGATGTTCGACATAATGACATCCGGATTTCTGGATTTCTTTAAATCGATTCACCTCAACTCCTAGAATACAATAATAAATACTATGAGCAATTGCAGTGTTGATAAAACACGTCGTATAAATGGTGTTTCAGTGATTATTTTGAATTTGGAGTGAATAAATCCACCAGTTCAGCTACTCACAGTAAACATAGTGATGTGGGATGCGAACCATATGGTTAGTTGTCGAGTTCTAGTGAATAATCCAACTTTTTTTTAATCAAATAAATGAATGAGTCGGATGAATGTGAACATGCTGCACTGCCTGTGTCACATTCATGTAATACTATTTATTTCCGGATGCGATAAGATGCATACAATGAACCCCTTTGTTTTACTTGATGATAATTATGCACTATTTTTAGTGCACATTTTAATAATTTGGACACCATTTTTCGCACTGTTTGCCTGGTTGGCTAAATTTACTGTTTATTCATAATTTAACCGATAAAAAGAATTGGTCCAGCAAGAACAGATATTATAAGCAAATACAGAAACTTCCTGGTTGTTGACGGCACCTTCCAGATTGCTAAGGAAATTAGGATAGGTATGCATCATTTCAAGTCCGTGTCCAGGATTTTTTTTGGCAGGGGTCCGAGAAAAAAAACTTCTAATACAATTTTTTTTGTCGAACTAAAGGGAAGATGTCGGATTTAGGCACTTGTCGTCCACCTTATTGCGGGTGAAAGAACTACAAAAAGGTCACTGGCGTACTTTCTTCTATCAATATTATTGGCTGTAGTGTGCTCTGAGACGCAAATGATTTCAATCTAGTTAGGGCTAAATTAGCGCCTTATACAAGCGTCTAGCTAGAAAAATATCTCTTCTGCCTAAAAAAGGAAAGTATTTAACCTAACTTGTCCTACTGGTACTGGTGGGGGACGTTTGCACGTCAGCAACTAGTCCCTAATGGGATCTTTTTGCAAGCCCCAAGGTGTTTTCAATGACTGATGTGGTTCGCTTAAGAGAGCTGGCTAACATCCTTTTCAGGCACCGCCCATCAGCTCTCTTCCAGAGTTTTTCGGCTGTGTTTTGTTGGCTAGTAATGTACTCACTACCATATGCTGCAGTGGCAGGCCTGCTAGCTATTCTCGTTAACCCCCGTTAGAGACCGAGGTCCACTAAGCAGCTGGCCCGCTCTCACGCTCAGCTTGTTGTCTTCCACATCCACCTACATACACATCATCATCATCTCTTTCTGCGTGTTATGTGTAGGCTTTGTTACTAATTCCATGCGCCACTTTAGGAGCAGCACTGTTAATTAGAACGCAACAGCGAATCGTGCAGGACTATCCCCAGCCGATGCTCCGAAACTTTACAATATTCAATTCGTAAATAATTTTGGGTGAAAAAAATTAAAAAAAAATTGACGCCTCGCAGGGATTGAACCTCAGTCACCACCGTGGAAGTCAGATACACAAACCACTAAGCTATCGATTGTTCGTAGTTGCTCAATATAAAGAAGTAAGGAATATCATGTGCTGTGGGTGACGTCACTTGACCTCGATGTTTGAAGATTCACCGGTCTAGCTAGACGCTTGGTACTCAGGTACTTCAAATAACTACTTTTATAAATACATACCGTATTTTTCTTACGCCCTCTATCTCAGAAACGAATCAACTCTGGACATATGTACAAAGTAGCTCTTATAATTGTGAATACTTTTCAAATAAAAAACGATGAATGAATATACCGGAGAGTTCCTTGTCCTCACGCTCCCCTTTTTGCTACCCACTTGCAGTATTACTTATTTGTCATTTCTCAACATTAGTGTTTGCAAACCTCTGTGCAAATTGTATTCTCATCAGAACCTCTATTTTATGAATACCGGGTATAGCAATTATAGCGTGTTTTTTGTATGAAATTTGAAATATATTATAAGGACAGGACAAAATTTTTACAGTCGAACATTGTTGCATAGGAGTACCGTTCTGGAGGAAAAAAGTTATGTTTTCATATAATTCATATTAGTGAAAATGTTTTGAAAAATTATGAAAAGGTTAAATGGGGACCGCAATTATTGCGGAACCCCTATGTTAGGGAACTTTAAATAACATGGTAATAAGTATTCAGAGAAAATCGACATATATTATAAGATTCTTAATGGAGGCATCGTAGATAGACACAATTTCAACACTCACATTTTTTTTTCATTTGAATTGACTCGGCCGTTACTTGATGGAAATCCATGGCAAATGTAAAAACTTCACAAACGATAAGATTTCCACAACATTTTGTGAAAATCTTATCGTTTGTGAAGTTTTTACACTCACATTTTTATTCACTCAGGACGGCTTGTACAAAGATGACCGTTTATAAAAATACAACATCGACAAGGGATTCGTTCTGATGCTACGATGCTAATGACTAAACCTGCTTCAATCTTCGATCACACCAGTGACGGCTCGTCAGGGACGGCAGGGTCGGCCGGGCCGTACCAAATAATTTGGGGAAAATTACTGAACTGTTTGATGAATAAAATTATTTTCCGAAACTGTTTTCATAATTCATCGCTCATTATCCTACTGTTATGCCACTATTATTTGAATTTCATTCATGGAACCTTTGAGTATGCCATCCGCATATACACCGAAAATCACGAACTAATTCAGGACCTACGACATCTGGTAATCCCATCGTCAAAACGCCGCTTTCAGTCGAAACGCTCGCGTAGCTCATTACACTGATGCAGACGGCCGGCCGATCGGTGATTTCATGTCTCGACGCATCGCCACAGGCATCGCCTACAGATTCCCCGCTTCAAGTTTGAATTTTCGCTTATACGCGTCATACCTTGGGTGCGGCCAAGCTCTGCTGGCCGTCCAACGTATCGATCGTACTTATCAGTATCAGTTGTTTGCAGTGCGCTCGTTGTGCACCGTATCGAACCATTCCGACCTAATTTTTAATATAAGGATTGGCATGATTGACATTCTATTTTCATTTTACATTGTAGGTATTTATAATTTTAATTCCTATACTTATTTGTAAGTTGATGTTGGAATTTGAAATGTACAAACTGAAAAGAAAAATAATTTCCATGTTTTTGTTTACGCTTGCAGTAGTTGCAGTAAAAATGACTGGTGATTTTTGAATTTGCAATTTTTCAGTAATTCATAATTCAACATATCCATCTAATATTGGTATCAGAATTTTCCTTCAGTGCTTCTGAGCGTCAATAAGTTATAATTCAATTTGAATATTGCTGTAATGTAACCTACTGTGCCTCTGCCTATGTAGGTAATATGGCAAGAAAAATGTCAGCAGTCCAAGAGCTGTGTAGGTATTGAAACATCGTAAAAAAGCTCTGGTGACGAAAATGTAATAAATGTATAACTTCCAGAATATCATTTATTTTCAAAGACGCATGTAGCGGTAAACTACCTAAATAATATTTATGCATCCATCGCATCGCGGGAAACATTATACCTACGGCTGCACCCTGCACGCGGGCTCGGCCAGCCGACTACGAAGGAGTGGGGTCAGTGGGGTGGCTTGTTACAGGAACGGCGTAGACCGATTAGTCATTGTTGTGCTTCTCGCGTTAGGTGAGTGGTTGTCGGTTATGTTGATTTTTTTGAGTTTACATTAAGTTTTCAACAGATAATAAATATTTTTTGTTCACGAGTTATTTTATTTTTATTTTCTTTCATTTTATTTTTTCGACTTTCTTGTTATTATTTTTTCATATCAACTAACCCTTATCCACCTCCTTTTTCTTTCCCCATTTTCCCTGGCGAGAATGCTCTAACCTCGTGGTTCTTGCTGGACAATTTAATTTTTTGGTTATGTGTACAGGGTGATTCACCATAAATGTCCCCCCCTCTAGCTCAATTATTTTTAAACCGATTTCAAAATTTGAAATATCATCTTGAATGATTTTTGATTGAGTTTTTTTCCGCTACATCAGAAAATACAGGGTGCTCAGAACAAACGATCTACAGGGTACCATTTGATTTTTTTATATGGAACACCCTATTTTCAATTGTATTTTTAGATTCTCCCTGAAAAGCTGATTTGCTCAATGTATCACACTTGGGGTCTATCGGGAATGATTACATGATATGATAGGGTGTTCAAAATCGAGATTTTTCAACTTTAGGATTTTTTTGAGACGAAACTATTCATCATCGGTCAAAACGGCTTTCATGTCCATATCTCAACTTTTGATTTACTATCTACTGACATTTAATAATTGGAACAGATACAGGGTGATCAGAATTCTGAATCTTGAACCACCCTGTAAATGTTCCAATCAAATCTCAATAGACAGTTAATCAAAAATTAAGATGGAAACATAGGAGCCGTTTCGACCAATAATGAATAGTTTCGAGACAAAAAAATCCTAAACTTGAAAAATCTCGATTTTGAACACCCTATATCTCTGTTATCATTCCCGCTAGACCCCAAGTGTGATGCATTGATGAAATCAGCTCTTCAGGAAGAATCTAAAAATACAATGAAATACAGGGTGTTCGATTTGGAAAAATCGAGTAGTACCCTGTAGATCATTTGTTCCGTGCACCCTGTATTTCCTGATGCAACGGGAAAAAAAAATTTTGAGAAATCATTTTAGATCATCCTTCAAATTTTTAAATCGGGTCAAAAATAAGTGAGCTAGAGGGAGAAAGGACAATTATGGTGAATCACCCTGTACATGCTCATTTGCCATCGAACTTCACTCAAGCCGCTGACCCACTTACGTTCGCATTCTAGAGCAATATCTATACCCTGGCCGACCCAGGTTCTGACGGCACGAGCCGTCACTGGATCACACGATGATTACGAATACCGATGAGTCGTCGAGGCCGCTTGTGTTACGGCATTTCTTAGGCGTTCTTCTCAATTACGGGGTGATTTGAACATCGTCCCTAACAATATATATTTGTATATAAACATTATTCGACGTGATTTATTCATCCTCTTCTTCTTTGATTCCAGACCACCCCCTTGGAATGAAGATCGACCAAAAACTATGGCCCGCCCTCTTCCTGGTCACCTGCTGCTGCGTCACCGCTCAAGACGTAAACCTGCCCCAGTACACGCCCAGCACCCCGCCCAACCCCTACAACAGCTACCCCTCGAGCACGAATAACGTCTACGGCGACCCGAACCCCTACACCCCGGAGCCCCCGAACCCCTACGACCCCTACGGCACGGTGGACCCTGCCCGGCAGAACCCGAACCCTATCCCCAACGTGGACGACATCTATGGCAGGTGAGAGTTACTTTAGTTGTGTGCAAAATAATTTATTTCATAAATGAATACCCGAATTGGTCTCCACAACTTTTCTTAGAATGATCAAAGATCAATCGTAACGGAACATGTTTCGGGCTTATCATCAACATCCCATCATCAACAATTTTTCCTCCTTTGGCAGTCCCCGCGAGATTAACCGTTACCACCGATACAACAAGGCCTGCATGCTCCGTGGGTGACGTCACTTAGTCAGGCCTAACCAGCGGCTCGAAACGACAAGCGCTTATAGCGCTATAAGGCGACCGCGTATTTCGATTTTAGTTTTAGATCATCATTGAGCCGATTTTGCTGTTTTTTGAAAGGCTTCCGGTTAAAAAAGGATGCCAGTCGTCAACTGAGCCCTTCTTCGCACCCCATTCGATTTTATTATGGAAAAACGAAGTTTTAAAGCAAAAACCAGGATAAAACACAAATATCCACATACAGCAACCCATTCGAATTAAATATATTGGCAAAAATTGTGGTGAAGATAAACTTCACACCTACTTATAGAGGGCCCGCAGAACATAAACTTATCGTGAGATTGATCGAAAGAAAATTGTGGAAAATGTATTTTATTTTGATTGACATGCCGTTTGTTACAAATATCTAGATTTATCTTGGAGGATTCCTATTACCTGAAAAAATAACCAGTGAGTGTTTTCAATTTTCTGTTGTTGGATTTTTCACCCAAGTGGATCGTTACACTTGAAACCGTAATTTTTAAGGGTAAAACTGCATTTATCATGCGAAGGTTTTTTTTTTGAAATTTTTTTTCGGTACTCACGTATTTTAGTCTGATAAACCGAATTTTATAATGAAAACAAACCACTATTTATTGAGATATTTCAAGAAAAAGTTAGGAATTTCGCCTTCTTTCTCCCCTTGTGTTGGGTGCATTTTAAGCTACTTGCTCTTATATTGTCATTGGACACTTCATATACTCATAATGTACTTCGATGGCACATTTTTATATAGAAAATTCAATAGGAAATATGATTTTCATGGCGAGTTTTTCATATTTAGTGAACAAGCATTCCAGATGACGACCATTCAATCAATAGTCATTCAAAATACGAGATGTCAAATGTCAATAGATTGCTTTCGAATGACATTACACACGCCATTATTTTGAATGATATTCTTCCTTCTTTTCACTAAATATGGATTAATCTCAAGAAAATCATATTTATAGTTGAATTATATATAAATTGTCCAATATGATGAAAAAAGAAGGGAAATTTGTTCTAAATGCCATCCAGAAGACAGGTGAAAGAGAAGGTGAAATTTGGAACTTTTCAGTCAAATATCTTCATGATAAATATCATGATAAATGCAGTTTTACCTTTTTTGAGTAGACTGTTTGTAGTTCATGTTAATATGATAGTTGCAATTTGATCATTGGAATGAATTCTGCATTCATTGCCACGAGGCAAATGACCGTTTTCAGAAAGAAATTCGAGAATGAGAATTAAAAATGCCCGTTTATTATGAACATTCAAGAAAATTTCCTCGAATTCAGAGATGATTTTGTTGACTATAATATACGAATACAAAACTAACTGCACAATCAAAGCTTTTCTATTTTTCCTCTACTTATACTTTTTATGAGAGAGTAATTGTCTTCTATTATTAATTCATCATTATAAATTAAGCTCTGTTTACTACTGAACTTAGATACTTAGATGGAGTAAAATCCTCGCGGTGAATTGTATATACTTACCCACATTTTCGATAGCTCCTCGTCCAACGGGAAACTAAAAGCATGAACTTTTGAACCACCCACATAATTCCCCCGACAAAAGGGAACACAACACTTGAAAGGCATTGTTATTTCGCCGATCACAACACAAAATATTTCACAGTAATTTTTCCGCCAATTATTTTGATGAATAAACAACAAAAGAATTCGGGATCGTTACAAAAACATACGTGAATCACCGATGAATTAACACGAACTGACGCGTTAGTCGACAAGCGATAAAATAAAACACTGGCCTCACTTGGCGACGTCACGAGCTGTTTACGTCAGAGTCTGCTGGCCTTGTTGTATCGGTGGTAACGAATTAACCCGTCGAGTTGAGGCTTCGCACCCCTTCGTGGTCACTTTGGAGACCTGCAGAACACCTCTTTCCAAAGACTCGTTCATCCAACGAACAGCAAGGCTCTGGAACACATTGCCAAGGGAGGTGTTCCCCGAGGTATATAACCTCCAAGAATTTAAGAAAAACACCAATTCCTATCTCATTCGTGGGAACCAGAACATAAAAAAACTAATTCCTACTTACTTCAAAATATCAATAATTTTTCTATTTGTTTCCTGTCTTCCAGATACGCACTGATAATAATGTACAGTGGAAAGTGTACTGCTATGAAAATAACATTGTTTTGCACCAATTACAATATTTTGATTTTCTTCTACGGCAGGAACGATCCGTACGGCCAGAGGGACCCCTTCTCGGACAGGGATAGGAGTAGGGGGGAGTACGATCCCTACGTCAATCAGTACGGCGGCGGCGGTAGGGGGCAGAGTCCTTCTTGGAGGAACGATCTTTTCGGTGGCGGAAGGTCGCAGGGAGATACACATAGTACTTTGATAAAAGAAGCGTGAGTATATACAAGAGATTATCAATCAGACAAATGGGCCTGTTTTAGTGAAAAAAATTCAATTCATTATTTCTAAGTACTAACCCTAACTAGTTCACTGTCGCAAACCGTTTTTTCCACATTTTTTAAATAATTATTGAAACTCATGATATTTCATATCATCCGAAAAAATTCGACATACGTATCTATTCTCTATTTCTGTAAGAATATTTCTGATTGTCATTTCAATCAAAATATGAAAAATGCTCGCCTCCTCAGAAGGTGATTGCCCTAGAATCTAGTGATTTTTTTGGACGGAATACTTACCGCAGATAACAGAAAACACAACACACAACTGAAACATCAGATAATAAGAGGATTATCTTTGAATATTCGAGCAAGGATTTGGAGATGAAGGTGACAGAGGATACTGACGCCAGAAAGTTAGGTGGACAAATGATTGACAATGTAGTTCGTCTGCTTCTCCTCTTCTTGTATTTCTGGGAACTTAGGCATTACGTTGTTGCCAGGGTCACAAAATATTTAGGGTTTTAATAAAATCTCGATCATTATAAGGAATACTAGGATAACTGAAGCAACTTGCAAGTATATAAGAAGTATTCAATAAGTGATTATTAGGGACCAGGTCAAACTATTGTCTTCTGTGAATGTGATTACTGTTGCCATTGGTCATATTGAATCTCTAAAGGTGCAAATCTGCGAAAGCGAAAGCAAGAATTCATATTCGGTTCATGATGTCATCAAAGCTAGTGTTTTTCGAAGGTGCCGAATTTCTTTCTAGAAAAAAATATATTTGCGATGATTTTAAATAACGAATGATTGCATTAAATACTATTTATACACGGAATGATCAATATGGAATGGCGGTATGTGACGTAAATTCTACTAGTGTGTACAACCCCATTGGAGATCCTTACTGTATTTGACACTTCTGTTAACTGCCATGTGTATCTTTGAATATACACAGTGGCTTGGTCCAGGTCGCCACGTGTATATTTCAGTATGCATATTTCATATGCCATCATCAATATATCTCGCCGCGTGTATGCTAGATTGACACGTTTTATGTGTATTTCTTATGGGAATATGGTTCAGCGTGGTGTGGGGCAATCACCGACATACACTACAATCTAGACCGCTAATTCCATAAGAAAGAAGGTAAGCCACTTACGATATAGAACTGGTGGAAATGAATCATGCGCATTTACGACCTGTCATGTATCCTAATCACTCTTGCCCTTTACACCAAGAAACATGACTCGCTCTCATGAACGGCAGTGTGGGGGTTCCTGCGCTTTGAGAAAAAATGTTTTCAGGCGATCAATTTACCCGAGGTTTACGGTTTTTTTTCGCTTGGAGCGCACGAAAGGGAATCCCTATAATGTTCAAAGAACATCGTGCGTTTCTAGGGAGGATAGGGACAGGAGGTATAGATACTGGTAATGTAGTGTTTTTTGGGTTATTTATTAATTCAAGCATGCCATCACATTGTGCTGTTGTACATACCATGCACAAAAAATGCAGCGAGAGACGAAGGAATACGATTTTTCAGGTATATTGTGATCTAAAAGTACTGTAGTCACTCACCTGTTTCAACAGTTATCGGCACATAGTTTTCATTCAAATTTTTTGTAATTTCTCTTTAGAATTCCCTCTGCCACTTCTGCAATTGAAGCTGATGAAGGTCTGTTCGTTTGTGTTGCTAAACTTGCTAAAGTTGATTTTGTTCCCATAGTTGTCTCTGTTCGAGAAAGTCATAATAAAATCAAGTTTAGCAGGTAGAACAAACACAAACGAACAGGCTTAGAGTGAAAATGTCTACAAATCACACCGAATCCAAGCTTCTTGCCTTCTATTTGAAACTTCTCAAGTGTTTCTATTAGGTCCTATTGCAGAAGGAATTCTAAAGATAAATGGCGAAATTTCAGAATGAAAAGTAGGTAAGTGACAACAGTACTTTTAGATCACAATTTCCTTACCTGAAAAATAATATTCCTTTGTCTCTCGTTGCATTTTATGTGCATTGTACAACAGCACAATGTGGTGGCATACTTTGATGAATGAATAGCCCAAGAAACAGAATAATTGTGACAAACTATTTCAAACATTTGTAAACAAACAAAAAAAGTGAGGTTGTTTTACTTGACCTCCATGGTCGGTAATCTGTCGAATGTGCGTGGCATCAATGCCATGCAAGTTTGTGCTGTTTCTAATTTGTAAAAATACTGGAGATCGATTTACTTTATTCAAATTTCCATCAAATATGAAAAGAAAACGTGAAGCGGCCGTGATGGAATATAGGTTCAGCCAACAAAATTTCATCGCATTTTTATTAGGTGCACTTCAGACCGGAAGATTTAATAATAAACAACAGAATTGTATTGAGAGAAAAAGCCAAACTTTCAATTCATTCATAACTGGATGAAATCGCGAAGAATCAATCGATTCAGAATTAAAATGGAACGGGAAACTTGACGTAAATGAAATTAATTTCAAACAAATAATAATAATTGAAAACGACATGATGATCAAAAATTCAGACCAGAAAATACCAAAAATTCAAGGTTTACCAGCAAAACAGAGGGAACAATTCAGTAAATGAATAGAATAAAAAATTATAGGGTTGGGAAATGAATTCAAACAAAAAGATTATCCAAATTAGAGTTAGCAAAATTCACAACCAGTACCTAAGACTTTTTTCAGATTTTGAACAAAATCAACATATATCTTCAGAAAAATGCAAGAAAACTGAATATGATCCAGGTAATTTTGATTAAAATTCACAGATTTGATAAACAACATTATGACAAATCTTTGTATTTTAAATTTAGTCTCGTTTCGTTTTTTAATCAGTGGAAAATGTCTGATTCAAGTTCAGATTTCCCAAGTGATATGGAAGAAGTAACACAAAATGCAATATTCTCTTCGCCCATCCATATGATTATTTCGTAACTGGTGTTGAAATGAACAACTGGTTACGAAAAGTAAGACGTTTCAACACTCCAGTTAGTTTTGAAAAGTGTCAAAATTGGAATACAACTTGCTTTTCTACATATTCTATCAATTCTCACATAAGAACAAGAATTTTAACCACATAACTTTTCAGGACTTACTTTATTGTGGCTTCCAAAATGGTTAGACCCGCTCAGTTATACAGAGTGTCGGCAACGGTACTGAAAGAGAAGCAACCTATAACTGTTAGAGCATCTATCCAAAGAAATGGAGTAGAGATATCATCAGATCATAAGGAAGTGAAAGAGGGAATACCAGAAACCTTACTGATGTGGGTAAGGATTCTATAGCACAATTTGTAAATGTAGTCATGTTTGTCAATTTTTTTTTGTTGAAAAAATAACGTTGTTTTTTTTTTTCGAGATTCCAAATACTAGTGCTTATGGAGAATACAAACTGAGGGTGGAAGGTTTATATGATGACGTTTTGGGAGGTGCTCAATTTATAAATGAGACAACATTGACGTTTTCTCAAAGATCCATGACTATTTTCATACAGCTAGATAAACCAGTCTATATGCAAGGAGAAAGTGGTAAGAATATGCATATTGACCAACATTGACTGATCAGATATTTTCGTCCTTTGGTATTGACATGAAAGATGGTATGATATAATTTGAAGTATTATCCATTATTATATTCATCATGATTATACAGGGTGAGTCATGACTAACCAGCCATAGCCTAATGGCAGATAGAGGAAGTCAAGGTGGGTTGATATAATTTATGTGAAAAAATATATTTTGTCTATTCCTAGCAGAAACACAGGGCATTATTTGAATTCTGGGCGAGACTTTGATGGAAGATATTTCAGGAACGTCTCGATGTTTTCGCCTGAAATTTACCAGCAATTCACCTCTACTGACACACCACACGATGGCCTACTATGGAAGAAAAATTCCAGAGCCGAACTTGGAAAACTCATTTTCTTTTTAAATGTCAAAATTTCCACTTACCGAAACGTATTTTTCGAAAACTTTCATCAGAAACAGAAAGAGCTTTTCAATTTGTACGGTACACTTGGACCGGATTTGTGAAAAAATATCAAACAAAGTTCAGGTGAATATTTCTTCGATTTCGTCCGGGCCATTACTCTATACATTCTACCGAGCATTCTACTTGAAGTATTCAAATTATTTTTTTGCATATTGATATAGCAGCAGATTTGAGAAAAGGTATTACTAAAAAAAATCAGGACCGGACTTGGTTTTCGAAAAAGATTTGTCTGTATCCTAATAATTTTCAACGAAGATTCTCAAGATGCCCTCCAATGTTGCTGCATATCTTCGGAAGATCTCTTTTGATTTTTCGAATAATTTGCCTATTATCCTGATCATATCTGAATCTTAAACAATCCACTTCCTCAGTTCCTCTCAGGTGTAGACTTCAGTCTGATAGACCAATCGTTTCATATGTCTCCTTAGGATGATAGTTTAATACTGTGAGATTATGGGACCCAGGGGCCCAAGAATGAGGGCCGCCACGACCTATCCAGCGATTAGAGAATTGTTTTTCTAGGTATTTTCTCACTTGTATTGAGTAATTTGTAAACATCCATCACAGCTGTAACGTGAAAATTTACCTTTTTCCTCTAATTTTCAGTTCCTAGGTAAAGTTCATTGTGTATCAGGTTTTTGATGATAGATTTCGGTGTTAACAACTAGAGAGACACTCACACTGTATATAATGTTTTTATTCATGTATAAAAGTACATGGCACTTAAGTATCTACAATATTATTCCTCCAATGGTCCAGAGTGTGAAGTGGTCCTTCACCTGAAAATATCAAAACACTTTAGTATAGAATATTGATGAAGTTGTAGAATACTCACCAGAAATAAGTTGCTTGATTTTTCATCAGTATAGTAGGCTTAGGTTGGAGAGATGTCCTGGTGTTGACACTTCGTGGTTTCACCTGAAAATAAATAAGTAGTTAGTGAATGTAAAATAGTTTCAGATGGTAGATTATTTAGGTTTGAAGAATACCCTAACAATTGGCTGGAAATTTCGCTACGTACCTTGAATTATTATGGTCTGAGATGAGTTTTGAGATTATTGATTTCATATTGTTAATCAATAACAACGATTTGTTGATATTATGTAAGTGTATTTTTGGCATTGACGTCTCAAAACAGTGACAGTGCTGTCATGTCATGTCACTCACCGTCATACGAGTAATACCTGGACAGTATCATTAAAAGTATGCTGGCTGCGAAATCAGCGGTGTAGGTGGTTCCATTGGTTCGGGCGGAGTAGGATGACGTTGGATCTTCGATCGGAATATGTTTCTAGGTGTTCCGTGGTCATATGTTTGTTGTTTTATGGATTTTCGTGCCTCGAAGTAGACAGGATAGTCTTGTAAGTGTGTAAGTAGCTATGCCTGTGGAACTGACCAACCCCGGCTGAGGATGCACATCACGTGATCAACGTTTCCTGCTGTCTTCAAAATTCAAGTTGCGCAGGAAATTTCAAAGTTTTTTCTGGGTAGAATTTCTAGATGTAAGATTCTAGAAGGCGCAGGAATTGCCCCTTCCTAGATTGGTGGCGTCGTTTCATCATTTCCTTCGGCCCCATCCTGGTATCATTCAAGATGCAGACCGATCACTATTTGGTAGTCTTTTCGTGTAGTGAGGCCTTTCCTGATCTCAGGGGTAAGTTTCAAACCTAATAGGGATAAAACCCTACTTCATAGTTTTATTCTGGTGGCTATAAATATTGGTGTATTGCCGCAGATTTGTGGGCCTCGACGGATACCCCGTCGGCTACTTTGGGCAACACCTCGTGGAGTCCATTTTCGGATACGTCGTTTGATTCGACGCCGGCTAGTCCGATTGAGACTTTTGCTGTTGGGACCTGGGATTTCGACCTCGTCGTCTGGCTGCTGCTGCCTGACTTTCTGTCTGTCTGGACCTGCGAGCCTTCAAGGACATCTCCCGAGACATCTCCTGAGGAGTCCCGAATTCATCCTGGCTGCATGGCCCAGTCACCTGCTCCTGGCCTACATCAGCAGTCCTCTCTGCAGTCATCTATGCAGTCCTCGCTGCAGCACCAGGTGCATCATCAAGGTCTGCTAGTGGCAGAATTTCTTCCACGTGGCTGAGGTGCCACTTCCTGCTGTCTGTTCCTGCCCTGGCTCTGAGGACATGGTATTTTTGGGCATGGTTTGAGTAAGAGCTACAATTGAAGATTTCTTTCCTGTTTTTTTATGAAGTTACCATTTATCAGCACCAGATGTGTCACATAATTTTTACCAATTTTCTTACCAATTTCTGACCATATTTTCTTACCAGTTTACATTTACTAGTTCATGAAATTTACCATGCATATGATTACACGAAATGTTCGCCCCAATATAGATCTATAAAAGGGAATTCACATAAAATTCATATATAGGTAATTGTGAATCTGATTTTGAATATTTTTTTTTATTACTATTGGAAATACTGAGTGTCATTAATTCTCCATGTAAATGTTAACCTGGGTTTTACAAAATATCTCATTAAACCACCATTGAGTTCACACAGTGTTTGAATTATTTTCTCTTTCAGGAAAGTAGTTGAATTTAATATCAAATATCTTTTCTTGGTTTTTTATTCTGATACAAACTAAGTGGCGCCCCTCTGGTACCTCAACAAAGTCCGAATCTATGATCATCGCTCGCCAGACGAAAAGCTGCCTGTGCCTTGCTAATCTAACTTTTTGACATTCATATTTTTTGTACCAGCTAAGAAAAATTGTCTAAAGTAGGTTACACAGCCTTCTCTTGTTTTCTGAATATTGAAAACACAAAACTCACAATTTAATTCACTGATTGAGAGAGTTCACATGCAATGAGATGATATTCAATATTAGTAATATTACCTCAAAATATTCTCTATGTAGTATGAGTTGGCACGTTATATCTGATTCGGAAAAAATATAAGTAATAATTTTTCCAACTCTTATAATACACCAATGAATGATGTGACTACAATAGCCAGTACGAAATCATGGAATCGTTAATCAGTATTTTGTTTGATATTTCTTCACCAATCCAGCCGCAGTGTGCCGTACAAATTAAAAAGCTAAACTTGTAGGGTTCCTGATTTTTCTGATACTGATGAGTTTTCAAAAATTCGATTGAGAAAGTCGAAATTTTGACATTCAAAAAGAAAATGAGTTCTCCAAGTTCGGCTCTGGAAATTTTCTTCCATAGTAGGCCATCGTGTGGTGTGTCAGTAGAGGTAAATTGCTGGTAAATTTCAGGCGAAAACATCGAGACGTTCCTGAAATATCTTCCATCAAAGTCTCGCACCGAATTCAAATAATGTCCTGTATTTCTGTTAGGAATAGGCAAAATTTATTTTTTCACATATACCGGGTGTCCCATTTTAATCTCTATTTGGAAATTTCTCGAAATGTGTGCATCTGACAAAAAAAATTGCCGAATAAAAGTTGTATGGTTTGGAGGGGGACGTCTGGTTATAAAACAAGTTTCACCCCCTGACCCCCAGGGGAGTGGGAAATGGGGGTAACATTGAAATCTTTAATGGAAACCCCTATTTTTTATTGCTGATTCTGGAAGAGCATTAAAAACTATGAAGCTTTTATTCAGGAACTTCTTTTTTATTTTCACAAGATGGCGCTGCGATCTTGAAAAACAATATTTTACTATTTAGTTTGTAGTTGGCCACCCAGATCACCCGACTTGACTTCCCCAGACTTCATTCTGTGGGGTTACATCAAAAACATTGTGTTTCGCGAACCCCCAACCACACGCGAGAATATGAAAGATAACGCCTGCTAAGTTGGAAGCGACAATGCGGAATTTTGAAAAGCGAGTGAACTTGTGTATTCAAGAAAATGGAGGTCATTTCGAACACTTGATAAAGTAGTCAATCTCACTTAAAACCAGCTTTAGTCTGACCGAAATGATACCTTAAACATGCTTATTTTTCTCTTTTCTATGTAGAGGTGTCAAGGTAAGTAAGTTCGTTTAGTGTTAATTTGTCGTGTGAATATCGCCCCAATGGCGTTTGTCTGGGAAAATATCACACCCTACACTCTTCCTCGTCTTCAGGGGGTTGAAATGTGTAAAAAGTGATCGCAGCGCCATCTTGTGAAAATAAAAAAGAAGTTCTCGAATAAAAGCTTCATAGTTTTTAATGCTCTTCCAGAATCTGCAATAAAAAATAGGGGTTTCCATTAAAGATTTCAATGTTACCTCCATTTCTCACTCCCCTGGGGGTCAGGGAGTGAAACTTGTTTTATAACCAGACGTCCCCCTCCAAACCATACAACTTTTATTCGTAAATTTTTTTTGTCAGATGCATACATTTCGAGAAATTTACAAATAAAGATTAAAATGGGACACCCGGTATATTAACTCACCTTGACTTCCTCTATCTGCCATTAGGCTACGGCTGGCTAATCATGACTCACCCTGTATAGTAAGGTACTTTATTTTCTAATACATCGATATTATTCATTGTTTTTCAACTCAACTGTGCGTAATGGGTTTATTGAAGTATAGCTCGGAAGTAACTTGATATTCATATGAATTTCTTATTACATATCAATTTCTGATATTCGATATTTGCATTCTATCTGGTATAATATTGAACTTTGAGATGTCAAGTGAGGTATAATATTGGAATTACTAAAAACAGCTATGGGAGTTATATAGTCAATGGATGAGATTTGTTTACTAAGCAAATTTATGACAAGATATCCTTGAAAAATATGGAATAAGATGAAGTTATGATGTTGCTTTCATTTATTGTATTTTTTGTCTATGAAATATATCAAAGTAAAAATTACTCTTAAATTTTTCACACTGTCACATTTTTCAACTTTGCTATATTATTTCCACAAGTCAAAAAATTTTAAACATCTATTCAATGATCATCATCAGTTGTACAAGAAAAGCTGAAAAACTTACCTGAATTAATCTTCTGATGAGGGAAAAAGTATAACAAGAAATATCATGAATTTTATTCAACAACTTGCTGCCGATTGATTAATCAGTAGTTTCTTCATATTCTTTACATTTGATTTTCAGTTCGTTTTCGTACAATTCCAATCAACACTGAACTGAAAGCTTTCAATGATGCTGTCGACGTATTCATGTTAGACCCTAACGGACACATTATGAAGAGGTGGCTCTCCAGACAGTCGAATTTAGGTACCGTCAGCTTGGACTATCAACTTTCCGACCAGCCCATTTTTGGCGAGTGGAAAATAAGAGTTATTGCACAAGGGCAAGTGGAAGAATCCACTTTCTTGGTCGAAGAATATTATCAAACCAGATTTGAGGTAAGGAACCATCTAATCATCAATTGGTGACCTGCTCGCTTACGTCTCACATATATGGCAGCAATCTATTGAAAAATATGGCGAAACCTTACCTGTGGCACTTGATATCTCCAAGGCATTCGATCGAGTCTGGCACCACGGACTCCTCGCCAAGCTTCCATCTTATGGCTTGCCTCCCCTGCTATGTTCTCTGCTAGCTAGTTTTCTCTCAAGCAGGTCTCTCCATGTAGTTGTCGGCGGAGTTCCATCTGACTCTCTTATCATAAATGCTGGTGTTCCGCAAGGATCAATTCTAGCACCAACACTATTTCTACTCCATATCAACGATTTGTTGGGAGCAACTTCATGTCCAGTACACAGCTTCGCGGATGATACTACCCTCCAGACTGCCTTCTCTTCCAGGGCTCCAATACTAGCCAGGCAAATCAGAAACGAACGAGGGAGAAATGTTGACAATATAAATATGGACTCCACAACAATTCTCGAATGGGGATCCAATAACTTGGTAAATTTCAATGCATACAAAACACAAGCATGCCTTTTCTCTAGAAAAGCCGATCTCACTGTGCCCAACATAAGCTTGTCAGGAGTAACCATACCTTTGAAGACATCCATTTCGATGCTTGGTATTACTATCAGCAATATTCTGCCCAAAAAAGGGCAATTCGTCAAGTGCATCCCAAAAACTTGTTTTTTTTTTGGGCCAGGAGCTTTTTCACTTCCAGTCAGCTGCTTATGATCTATAAGGCACAGATCCGACCTGTCCTGGAATACTGTTCCCATATTTGAAGTGCAGCACCCAAACATACCTGAAACTGTTGGATTCTGTCCAAAAAAGAGCAATTCGTCTCGTGGGTGATGCCTCGCTCACAAACTCACTCACTTCTCTGGAACACCGTAGAAAAGTTGGCGATCTGGCTTTATTTTATAGATATTTTCATGGACCATGCTCTTCTGAAATATCAGCAATTGTTCCTCCCTTGACAGTCCCCGCGAGATCAAGCCGTCGAGTTGAGGCTTCTCACCCCTTCGTGGTCACTTTGGAGACCTGCAAAACATCTCTTTCCAAAGACTCGTTCAGCCAACAAACAGCGAGGCTCTGGAACACATTGCCAAGGGAGGTGTTTCCCGAGGCATATAACCTCCAGAAATTTAAGAAGATGACCAATTTCTACCTTATTTCCCTTGGTTCTCACGATGTTCGCTGAACATTACAGGATATCCCTTTTTGTGGGAACCAGAACAACAAAAAATTTAAATAATAGTGAACTCTCCTATCAAGTGCAGAAATCTAGGAATTTCCCGACTCAAGCTTCCATATTATTTTCAAAACTTTTAATATAACGATTCTTTGATGAAAGAAATATGTTTTTAAGGTTTTGTTGATCAATAATATTTTGTTTCAGGTCAACGTTACAATGCCTGCCTTTTTCTTGAATACAGAACCATACCTTTACGGTATTATAATGGCAAATTATACCAGTGGTGCTCCTGTCCGGGGTAATTTAACCCTGAAGGCTACCGTTCGACCAATCAGACCAATTGATACCTACTTCAGAAAAAACAGGCCCAGACCAAACGACCGAAATGCCTACTACGATAATTTGAACAACCAGAATGACAGGCCTTATGATAGCAATGCTCCCTATGAATCAAACACCTTCGACAATCCCAACTTAGACAACCGAAACTATGATCCGAATAGACCATTATTCGGAGATAGGGAAGGGTCTTACAATAGACCTGTTCTGGAGAAATACTTCCATTTTGATGAGAAATTACCGTTTTGGATGCCGACGCCCACTAACTACTATGATCCGATTCCACACATGAAGTTTGTGAGTATGGATCTTTTTTATTTATTTGCGTAAACATATACTGAGTGGGCCTTTGAAAACCAAACAGAGGCTCTGTAGGTCGCGAATACCGGATTATGAAAAAAATCTGAAACACGTCAACTACATTTTCGGGGGGGGGGGGAATTCGTTCTAAAATATTTTCAGCCCTGCGGCGTTGCCGCTTCTAACGAAAAGAAGCAACAACTTTGTTATTTCAAATGGAACACCTTGTATTTTATTGCATTTTTAGATTCTCCCCGAAGAGCTGATTTCATCAATGCATCACACTTGGGGTCTAGCTGTAATGGTTTCAGGGATATAAAGTGTTCAAAATCGAGATTTTTCAACTTGAGCATTTTTTTTGTGTCAAAACTATTCATTATTGGTCAAAACGGCCTGCATGTCCCTATCTCAACTTGTGATTTACTATCTACTGACATTTATTTGAAACAAATACAGGGTGGTTCAAGATTCAGTATTCTGATCACCCTGTTTCTGTTTCAATTAAATGTCAGTAGATAGTAAATCACAAGTTGAGATAGGGACATGAAGGCCGTTTTGACCAATAATGAATAGTTTTGACACAAAAAAATGCTCAAGTTGAAAAATCTCGATTTTGAACACTTTATATCCCTGAAACCTTCACAGCTAGACCCCAAGTGTGATGCATTGATGAAATCAGCTCTTCGGGGAGCATCAAAAAATGCAAAAAAATACAAAGTGTTCCATTTGAAATAACAAAGTTGTTGCTATTTTTCGTTAGAAGCGGCAACGCCGCAGAGCTGAAAATAATTTAGAACGATGTCCCCCTCGAAAATGTAGTTGACGTGTTTCAAATTTTTTTCATAATCCGGTTTTGGCGACCTACAGAGCCTCTGTTTCGTTTTCAAAGGCCCACTCTGTATATTATGAATGATGGTACATTATTCATCAGTTTTTTCTTTCTGAATTTCCGAATGAAGTTATTGATACTTTATGAATAATTTGAGAATGGGCGAGTGGACTGTTAATGAATTGTTTGCATTCAATTATTCCACTGTGTCATTAGGAACCCAAATCAATTTTTGTAATACTTCTCACGCTTTTTTTATGTTAATAATGAGTCTATGGATTGTTCGTTTTCAAACGAACCTTCATGGCCGCCATCTGGCGATACGTCGAATAAATGGTGACGTCAGTTTTCATGCTGTTTCGTTATTGGTCAGACAATCTTTCATTTCCACTCATGGAGCAAGATTGTCAAGTCACCAATTATAATCAAGTTATCAATAAGATGTTCAAGTCCTGTCGTTGAATAAAACATAATAGGAGGAACCCATGATGTTTTAGTTCATTCTTGACTTTTTCAAGCACCCAGCATGTCCAAATATTTCTTATTCTCCAGTACAAAATATCAGGTGAATAATGCAGACTTGGCAACATTGTACTGAAAGCTGAGAACTGACAAGACCACGCCCACAAGTCGTGCGTGGTTATCACGTTCACCCATTCAAGTGTCCTCTAGTGCGAATTAATATAATTATTATTTACACACATTTATTATAAGCAATAAGCGACTAATAATAAGGGAACTCGGAACATTTGGAGACAATTGAATAGTAGAGTATTGCCGATACTCAATTGAGAATTTATGAATTATCGAATTACTAATATTTCTGAAGTTCCCAATCGTATTTCAACACATGGCAACTGTGCTATGGTCTGCCCCTACTTTCGAAATCGTGGCGTCAGTTTATACTGGCGGTAAATTTTAGCACCTAAAAATCGACAAAAAAATTCTTAAAAATATTAAATTGAAAGGTATCCGAGAGAAGATTCTATTTAGGAAATAAAAAAATTAGTCCACTCGCCTATTAATAATATAACGCTTGGTATTTTGTGACATAATTCACATCCACATTCCGGTACTATATCATATAAAAATTGATCTTGAAAATTACATGCATGAAACCATATCCAATAGCTACTAGGAATAATTGACAATAATCTGGAATGACATCTTGAATGAAGAAATGTGCCTTGCTCCAAAATTGAATTTATAAACATTCATTGATTTGAAATTACTTTCCATGTGTTGCTTCACTTATATAATGGAATTTCAGGATGGAATGGAGGAAAGTGAACACATATTTCACTTTTTTTTTCTCAAGAATATTTGCTCTTAGTCTTAGTCCATCCTCACAGTGAAGTTGTGAAAATCATAAAATTTAAGCGATAATGTTAGTCATCATAAGACTTTGAAGATGAACTGAAACGATATTTTATAAATAATAATGCAAAACAATTGTACTGTATTGTCATAGACCTCAAAAGAATTTTCATACCATTCGAATGTTTTTTTTGTTGCAAATTATGAGCCATTTCGCTATTAAAAATTGCCTGATTCGACGGTATGATGTTGATTAGTTAGTTGTTAATATTGATACATAGGAGTGAGTCATAATGTTTGTCGGTTACTCGACCGAAAAGATACATAATATCGCCAACCTCGCCAAAATGTCCGTTAAACTCGGCCAATACGTCACGAATGGACTAGTGGACTGGTACTGAATAATTGGCATTCAATTACTCCACTGTGGCGATACGGACCTGAATTGATTTTTTCAGCACTTCCTACGCGTTTTTTTTTGACTGTGTTGTTTGAAATTGTTGAATTTCAAACTTCATTTCATATGTGCTGTAACTCATAAAGCAAGGTTGTCAGATCAACAATTATAATCAAGTTATTAAAAAGTTGTTGGAGCCCTATTGTTGAATAAAACTACATCCAAATAAAATCTTTCATTTGACCTAATAGGAGGAAGCCATGATATTGTAGTTATTAATTTGTGACTTTTTAGAGCAATCAGCTTGTCAAAATATGTATTATACTCCATAACAAAACATTGGCTATAGAGACTTGGCAATGCTGTGCCTCTAGTGTGAATTAATATAATTATTAATAACACAAATTCATCATAAGCAATAAGACACAACTGTTACGAAATTATACAGGGTGTTTGGTAGCTGGGTGCAAACCTTGAAGGGGGTGATACACTAGTTCATGTAGAACATATTCATACAAACATTTTTATTTTCTAGCGCGTATTTGATTTTTAAGGGAACTTTTGCGATTTTTAGTACAAATACCCAACATTTATCAATTAAATGCTAATAACTTCTAATCTTATCAGAAATGTCCGGTTTTCTTCATTTATTTTAGTAGTCTTATGTGTCCCAAATCGTACTAAAGTAGTCTGAAGCACCATTGTGTCCAAAAAAGTTATGTACAGAGCATTTAAACTTTACAAAAAAAGAAAGAAAATGAAAATTCTGACCTTTGATGCCAATTAAAAAAATAAATAAAATACATACAGGTGTTCAGACACTTTTAAAAAAATGCGTAGTTATTGCTCTTTCGTTTGAGGTATCATTCATCTAGCTAAATCCTGAACTTTTTAAATTATGGTACCTGAACCAGTTAAAGGTCGTAAATATAGATTTTTTTGGAATTGAAGAAAAAAATGTTTTGTACTGTAAAAATTTATTGTTGGTGTTCAAAATGTCCTCCACCATTGCGTATACACTTTCTACAACGATTTCGTACTTCAGTTGTGGTTACTTTCATTTGCATTTCCTGTTTCATAATTTCAATTCTTCTTTCAATTTTGGGTTTTTGTACTAAAAATCGTAAAAGTTCCCTTAAAAATCAAAAACGCGCTAGAAAATGAAAATGTTTGTATGAATATGTTCTACATGGGCTAGTGTATCACCCCCTTCAAGGTTTGCACCCAGCTACCAAACACCCTGTATAATGATGAGTAAAGTGTATGAGTCGTCATGGGATGAAGAATGTATGATTCAGTTAGATGTTTAGTCAGTCGGGAGTATGAATTGTAGTGGAGTATCGAGCAGTCGTTGTATGAGAGTGCTTGTGAGAAAGTAATAAATTGTTGAATTACCCACGTTGGTGTTTCAATCTCCGATAGAAGTTAACACAACATATAAGAGGGACAATTTTGAGACAATGGATGCTTTATAGCTAATTAATGATATTGCTAATACATACACAATTGAGAATTTATGAATTATGAAATAATGTTTCTGAAGTTTCCATTTGTATTTCAATTTATGGCATCTGTGCTATTAGACCGGCAGGTAGTGATAGATCCGAGGACGTGATTTCATCCAGTATGCCTTTTGGAGGGAATCATTATGTATATATTTTGATGTTAAAAAATTATACATGAAAGTATGCTCCTGCGTAGTAGTATATATTATCTACAGTTTCAACCAAATATGGCAATGATACTTCAATTAGTACTAGGAACAAATAATTTTAAAATTATCAAGTAAAACACCCTGTGACTCAGACAGCAGACACATTTTGTCTAGGTGATTTGGGTTGATTCTTGATATTTTGAGCTCAGAATGAAACATCCTGTAACATATTATGCCTCAGCTGATGAGTAAGGACAGTCAATTTCTCGTTAAGTTAACGGAGAGCTGTATGCAACCGGCCCCAAAAATGAGAAAGTATCAGTTCACTAACCCATTCAATTATTAAGTGGAATAAAACAGGTAAATCTAATAAAAAAATATATTAGAAATAATTCTTTTTTTTTAGTTTGAAGGTGTTTACCACTTCAGATATCCTCTACAAGAACTTTTAAATTATGTTCCCACCCTAGATGGCATGGAAGTCGTTGTAACCGCCACAGTCGGTGATCGATTTTTAGACGAAGTTATCGAGGGCTACTCCACAGCGAGAATTTTCAATTCTAGCATCAACCTGAAATTCCTGGGGGATTCTCCTCAAGTATTCAAACCTGGCATGCCAGTAACCACATACGTAAGTAACATATGAATAATATTACAATAATCATTATTATTCCCAAGAAACATAAATGTTTATAACAGGGAAATGTACATATTTAGATGATTATTTTAAATCATATAGATTCTGAAATGCCAAAATTCAATCCAAATGCCATAATATATACCACATGTATTTTTATCCTTAATTGACGGAATCTCCATTATTTTCATTTCATCAAATTATAATGATTTTTGAAGTTGACAATGCATAGCCACGGCATTTGAATTGAATTATAAAAAAAAGTAATCCCTTCAAAAACGCTTGACAGATTGAAACTTTATTTTGAATCAAGTGTCATGAAAATGTCGTTTTTACTGATACTGATGAGAAAATATCGAAAAAAGCTTGAATTCATTAATCATTACAACCTAAAACCAACAGAAATATATGAATATATTTTGATCTCCCTCCATACTTTCTGTGTTCCACATTTTACTGGTTCTTTGGGTATTTGACCATTGAAGCAAAAGTGACACTGATAGGAAAATTATCCAACTGGTAAAGCCAGAAGTGAGCAGTGAATTGCAACTAATATCTTATGATTTCAGAAATGTAAATATTTCAAATGGATCAAAGTATAATGGGCTTATATCACAAAAAAAAATTATTTCATAATTCGATAGAACTCACCAAAACTAGCTCACCACCGCAAACCGTTTCTTGCTGTGAGCTCCCTACGTTTTATAAAAAATTATTGAAATCCCCGATTTTTCGGACCTCTGAAAACGAGGCGATGATGTGACGTCAAAACCCTAATACTGAAACAAGACTATTCCAGACAGAGATGAATGATACATGATTTCTGTCAGAGTGAATTAGCGCGAGATCACAGTTGAAAGAATTAATATATCAGTTGCCTTAGTCTCCGTCGGGCGTTTGGTATTTTCTTTCAACTATGGCGAGATGAGGTTTCATAAGAGGGTCCGTTTTTAGAAGGTACTATTATTTATGTCCAAAAATAAAACATTCCAGTTATTTTTTCTATCGAATTATGTCGTCAATCATTATTTATGTATAAAAGGATCATTATAAACATGGTTTGAGTTAAAAGTTCTACTGAGGTGTACACGCCCATTGGCCACCCGATTTCATCTTTGTGAAATATCATAGATCACTCAATTTTTAGTGAATTTTGGTCATTCATTTGGATGTTTTGTGTACAGTCTAAAAGTTCTAGAGGTCCATTCATAATTTTATTGTAGCTGATAGCCTCCTACCATGATGGATCTCCCTTGAAACCCGAAGTTCTTTATAACAGCGTTGTCGAAGTCACTACCTCGGTCACTTCGCAAGGAGGTGGCAACAGAGAAATTTTTTTACGGGAGTTGTACCAAATGGAAAACAACGATGGTGTTTGGGAGTACAAGATTGATTTGAAACGAGATTTGAATGTGACTGGTGCCAGGGCTTATGAAGAACTGAGTCAAATAAGTGAGTAGATCGTTTCTACTTTGAATTTATATAAACTGTTGAATTTTGCATAAAAAGTAAAGTACTATGCCTCAGTATACCCTGCTTCAATGTTCAAGCAAACTTTCACATAAAATACAATTATTTTGTAGGATCAAATGAATTCTGCGCATAAATGATTACCCGTCACGAAATTCAAATACAAATTGAAGCATGATTTGTTGAAATCTTGATTCATAGATCATTTCAATTTTGTGGTTTATATTATATTGTGTAACAGGAAGTTTATAAATATTCCACATTTCTTTTTTGTATTAGGTGAAGCTTACGTTACTTAACGTCAGATTAGGTTAAGTTAGTAATTTCAATATCTGAAAAATATACTAGGGAAAATTCAAAACTGCCTGCCATCACTATAATTCTAGAGGTCAAGATAATTTTGTTGTGAATTAAGCAAAGAAAACACGGGCGCAGCGTTCAGAATTCTATATAGGTGAAGTGGAATATAATAAACCAGTATTCCACTGAATATATGCAAGAATCATGTCAAAATATCTCATCAGAAGTGAACATATGGATGCAATGTAATATAATATTTTGTAGTCTGTGAAGAATAATAATTATTATTATAGTATTGTAGAAATGTATCATCAATATTATTATTATTTTCATTGTTTAAATATCATTACTATTATTATTTTGTTGTACGATTAATATAAACGAGGTGATGGAATGTTCAACTGATTAATAAGTTATACAATGCAATACGGTGATTCATTTTGGAGTCACGCATTCCTGGACGGGATGATAAAAGTCAGTATTCACTGTGCAGGGTAACGAGTCGGTCGAAGTGAATAAATTGTTAAAGCCCTAAGTGTTTGATTCGTTAAAAAGACATATTATTATAACAAGTCACATATTATATATTATTATGTGTTTATATGGCTAAAATAAATTACTACTAATTTCAAAATCGGTTAAATGTAAAAATAGTATTGGCTAAATTTAGCTTACATAAAGACGAGATTTATTATTACTATTATTAATATCAATATGGTGCCTATAAAAAAATATTCTGAAGAAATCAGTGAAATCTGTATTGAGGACCTAATGGGAATGGTATATCAGCGATTATTGAATAGTATGTTGTATTGATTGACTGATATTTGAATTAAATATTTAATATAATATTACCTATTGATTTCATTTATGCAAGTCAAAACAAACAGCAATTCGCTTTTTCAGTTTTAATAGTGATTAATTATACAAGGGAAAAAAGTAGTAGATTTTAGCTCCAGGTTGTGTTGTCTCCCGACGCGTAGCGAAGGGAGACAAAAAACCGTGAGCTAAAATCTAATATTTTCCCGTGTATATTACACTATTTTTTTCTGTGACAGAAGAAAGGACGAATCAATATTGAGAAAATATTACATTATTTTGAAATTGAAAATTATCCACGTGCGTTGTAGGAATCTTTATCATTCTTTTGAAGCAATCAAATATCTGATGTCACTTCTGTCAGTCTTATTCTGTGATTTGATTTCAAAAAATTGCGAATTTAGTGGTTGTTTAGTAATATACGTAACCGTGAACTGTGAAGTCGAATGGAAGATAAAAAGACTTGCAGTTCTTTCTCGGAGACGGTATTAATGACTCATATTTCGGAACTATAGCACAACAAAAGCCATCAACAGTGTATATATATGTGATATGTACGCGGGAAAAAAGTACTCACTTTTTTCCCACGGGGAAAAAGTAATTTATGAAAAGTGACATTTTATACCTGCCAACAGAGATGAAGTGCCAAACTTTTTTCCCGTCACAGAAATAAATTATTATTCTTGGAATTATTCATTTTGGTTGATAGATATTGGTAACTCGTTTCATGAATGCCAAAGAACCTTCAATTTGATCAATACTCTGTCTTTTGTGTCTAAATTTTGAATGAAACAACCTTTCAGAGAGGATAGATGATGTCAATTTAGTAGCAAAACTGTATTATTAACATTGAAAATTGATTTCTGAGGTTCAAAACATGATGAAAATTGATTATTATTATAGTAATGAAAATTGAATTCTCAGGTTGAAACCTTGATGAGTGTAATATCAACTTTCGATTTCAGGTTCTCTGAAAATACAAGCCACTTTGATAGATAGATATACTAGACAACAGCTAGCAAATACAGATCTTCTGATGTTGGGTCACTACAGTGTTAACGATCAGCATATAAAAGTGATCACTAGTACTATTACACCAAAGGTAATCAATTCTGCTATGATGTTTGGATTATCATTTTCAACTTATTACCTCTCATTTTATATATTCTTTGAGGTCTAACTCTGTTGCCTTATTAAATAATTGATAAATAGGATGGAATAACTATCCAAATCATTGTATCAGGCTGAATATTTTCTGATTTTCTGAACTAATGTCTCAATAATACCTAATAATACAGTAGAATCCAGTGACAATTGTGATTTTCTGCAATGTCTAAAAAACATGCTTTGTGTACTAAGTCTGTTTTGAATACCATGATACTGTTACTTTGATTACAGAAAAATTTTAATACAGACAATTTCACTTGAAACAGATGCGATTACTACAAACTGCAATTTCATTTTGACGTTTGAAGAAAAGTTTATGATGTTAATAAATATAATATATGCAGAAGAAAATATAGTAAATATGTTCTTATGTTCTTTATCTTCTCAACACAGAGTTGTCGCATTCTGACTTTGTTAGGTTATGGAATCCAGATTCAATAAGTTACCTGTTTTGTGTGCTCATTTGAAGAAGTTTTATTTAACATTTAAACAAGTTGCTTTCATACCTAACAATGGCTTGATGTGTACTTTGAGCCTTTAGCAACCTAGTTAGTGTTAAAAAAGGAATATTATGGACATAATTTCATAGGTTCATGTTTTAGAAATCCAGGAAACGTAATGAGTTTCTTAAGTATATTCAAAACCTTTGTCCTGAAATATTTGTTACATCTTGATTCTAGACATGAAAAGTTTGCCATATTGGTATGACAATAAGCCTTACCTACTTATATCATTTTCACAGTAACATGTCTGTAGTGTCACCACCTCTCCCTCAAATCCTTCATATGAATACGGTATTCAGAACAGACTTTTCCCTACAGTAAGTGCAGTTTTTGACAGAGAGAAGTTATGTTATGTTGGATTTGATATATTTTACGATAACTATCCCATTTCAGTTATTTGTCCATCTAGTATCAATAATATTTTCATTTCCCGTTGTTCTCCTATTTATGCTTACAGAAGAAAGCATATTTTAAAAACTATTCAACTCTACAATCATTATAGATCCTGATGAATATGAAATTTTAAAAATGAATTTAGTAGCATTAGGCTGCAAACCGTTTGACTTGTTAACGTTTTGGAGCATTCTGCATTTCAATTGTAGGTTGGAGAATACATGATATTCCACATCAGAAGCAACTACTTCATCGAAAAGTACAATTACCTCATAATTTCCAAAGGAATCGTATTGTTGACGGGCGATCAAGATATGGGTGATTACGTCAGCACAATGGCCATTGCTTTGAGCGCTGAAATGGCCCCTGTGGCCACCATCGTGGTTTGGCATGTCGGAAGATATGGAGATCTACAAGTTGATAGCTTGACGTTCCCTGTGAATGGAATAAGTCGCAATAAGGTGAGCTACTGTTTTCATAAATGAAAAACTAGTTTCAAAATTATTCCAACAGTCTTTTGTTTTCTAGAACCCTCAATTAACCATGTGAAAGGGCATTAGAATTTGTTTTATATAATATTTTTTCCAATTACTACTGATTCTCTTCGAATTGTAGTTCCACATGAACTTGATTCCAAGATAACTCCCATGGTTGTTTCCAAAGCATAATTGTTGATCTTGAAAATGAGAAAATGAGCTGAAGTGAGTTGGTATTCACAAAAAATCTAAAAATACCTGGTGACACAGACTCGTGGCTTATCCCCCTTTCCTCCTTTGTTGTTCTAGCTAAATTTCTGAAATTTGGAACATCGAAAGTGCCCACTAGAGGGCACTTTCTCACATTTTGAGAATTTTTTTCTTTTGGTTTCCTCGAGAAGACATCCAACATTCAAAACTGACCCACTCGCATGGTTGCGGAATTTTAACCTAACCATTTCATAAAAAAAAAGTTCATTAATATTATACATATAATATGCTGACATGTACCTATCTGTTATTTTTAAAATAAACAGCTGATTTCCTTTTGTCTCTCGGCACCATCTAGTATTCATTCATCTGGTATTCACACAGGCAGATTTTTGTCAAGAATTAATTGTGGTTGTTGCATCAATTTCCAAGTGAAAACAATCTCTTAGTTTTTTGTTGATCATCTTTGGTCATCCTGTATATTGGTTAAGTACCAATAATCTGTTCCTCAAGTTCTCATGTCGTTTATGACTGGATGGTTAATTTATAGAGATTGAAAATCATTGGCATTTGATTTGCTCTTTGAAATTGTGATTCACGTCAAAACGTGATGTTTTCCATGTTTATTTGAGAAACTCTGAATTCTTTCGAAACCACTTTCAAACAATATTCACATCACTTCATGAATACTATTTCAATTGCAGCATGTTTTATGATTACAACACATACTGGAAAACATATACCCACTAAATTTGTAGGACTATTCGGCCATTTCATTATAACAATATTTGAAGAGATGTATACAAAAAATCTCGTTTTTTCGACATATTATCCTTTCTATAAAAAACTGACTGTTAGACAATTCGACACTCCACCAGATCGTCATGTTTTCTGAAGACTAGTGTACTGCCCAGCTATATATGGATGGTGTAGGCGTTCTTATTACAGTGGTGATTTAGAAAGCTGACACCGTCCAGGTGCGACATCGAGACTTTTTACAGAGGAAAAACTTGTGCGTATCGTGAACGAAACCTACTCACGAAAATTCAGCCTGTTATCAATCACTGAAAAAAACAGGCATCTTGGCCTAGATGGATTCATATTTTGACATCTTGAAATCTGATGAAAATTTTAGTGATTTCTAAAATTGATTATTGTTTTGCAGTTCAAAGTGTTCATCAACAACAAAAAAGCACGCACAGGCCATAAAGTCGAGGTCGCCATCTACGGAGAACCGGGCTCCTATGTGGGCCTCTCCGGAATAGATAGGGCTTTCTACACGATGCAAGCCGGCAACGAATTGACCTACTCCAAAGTGATCTCGAAAATGTCTACCTTCGATGAACAGACGAACGGCACCCTTCAACACGACTGGTTCTCGCACGAGGGCAACCCCGATGAATTGGTTTACTTCCCTTCGAACACTTACGGTAATAATATTATTAGTTTTTAATGATATCTTACATTCGAGCGAATAATGAACCACCTTCACAAAGCCTATAATACCCTCAGAATTGAATAGAAAAGAATAGATTTATTCGATCACTTTACAAATTTTGAGATGTTTGTGACAAGTCATGATGTAGGCACGATGTAGGTAAAACTTTGGAAGAGAAATATGTAGAATCAGCAGTAATACGAACTGCTGATGATCTCTCCGGTGGAAAAAAATTTCAACCTCCTATGTTGGAGCAGCCAGAAGATTTACTCTCCTCCTCTGAAGGCGAAGACATGTGGCTTAAGTTCAACGATGAAAACATCAGGCCCATCTCCACAAAGGAGTTCGTTGATGATGTGAGCTTCAAGCCAAACTCCTCGTCGACGCCCTATCTTTTGTTCTACGCCATATTATAATAAATTGATAATACGTCGAAAAAAAAACAATATTTTACAGATTAAAAATGTCAAGGACAAAGATTTGTTACAGTTTAAAAACAAATTTTCAAAAACTTTACTTCTATTCGCGATAGAAAATAACACGTCGCCCCACCTGACGGCAGCAACTTGGACACTTCTGAGCGGTTTGTTTCGATGATATGACCAATGAAAACAAACAAAAAACAAATGTGAAGCAATGAAAACAAAGTGAACATGACGCTTTGACAGCTTTCGAGAACTCCGATAGGTGGCGTACGCTTATTTTCTATGGCGAATAATATAACACACAAAGAGAAGTATTTATATAGACAGTATACTACAGTACAATACAAAATGTTGTCACCCTAGCACTTCACTGGCATATATACAGGGTGTCCGGAGATAAAACCGACAAAATTCATAGGGTCATAGGGACTGTCAATATGATTGCAAAATGCCATATACAAATGTCCAAAACCGCTTCGTTACTGACATACAGAGTGATTCATGGATTTTGACATAAAATTCTATCCGCCATATTGAATACAGGGATTACCCGATTGGGTTCAAATTTGGTACATGAATTGAACTCAAAAGCTTCAACAAGTAGCCCTCTGCACAAAACCAATAACAGGAAAGGAATATTATTTTTTTCCTATGTTGAGTTATTGTGAGAATAACTCACCCTGTATAATAATTATCAAAAATCTGAGGTTAGTTACTCTTGTGACCTAAAAAAAAAAATGAAGAATACATTTGTATCAGGGCCGGAATGACTTCTTTTCATGTTCTTGTAAGTACAAGGTGTCCCCAAAAGACCTGGACAGAATTCTAGCACATATTCCTGAGGTCTAAATAAGCCGATTTGTAGCCTTACCTGAGTCCTGAATCGCTCCATTTCTGAGATACAGGCTGGTAAATTTAAAAAAATTATCGAATTTTCTCGAAAAGTGACTTTGTTTGACTCGGAAATTTTGCTTTCGCTCGGCTTTGCTAGACGCTCTGCCTCGCAAATGCAAAATTCGCTTGTCAAACTAAGTGTCACACTTGATGGTAATAAAACAATCTACTATTTCATTGTAGTGAAAATTTCTAGGAAAGGCTTTGATTTTTCAATTTAATTTATGTAGGTATTGACGCTAACCGGACATTCGAATATGCCGGTTTGGTGGTGTTCAGCGACTTTGTTTTGCCCAGGAAGCCTCTTCGCTGTAATGCCAGTCAAGGTTATGGGGAGTGTTTGAACGGGCAATGCTACTTGATGAGGAAACGTTGTGATTATTACAGGGACTGTGAAGATGGAACGGATGAAGCTGGGTGTAAGTAATATATCGAATTATGATAGGAATATTGTTTGTTTAAAATTTTTCTGGATCCTACCAGAATGCCTCCATATTCCATACTATGCAAAGTCCAATTATATCATACAATATTAAAACTACAGCCTGGTTCCTAATTAATTAGATGTTCATTGAGAACAAAAAGACACATCAATCTGAAATTTCAGCTGAACCGGAAGTGACATCAACTTCTTTTTTAATTGAAACACCCTATATATTATTGCATTTTTATATTCTCCCTGAAGAGCTGATTTCATCAATGTATTACACTTGGGGGTCTAGCGGGAATGATTATAGAGGTAAAGGGTGTTCAATAGCTTACAGAAATATACCTTGCCCAAAGAAGTTAAAAAAAAAAGTGAAAGATATACTTTTACAGAGGGCTTACTATAACCTGCAGGAGTATTACAATGACATACTCTAGTTTCTATTGTAATTTCCATTTCTATAATTGTGTTATATTTTAATATATTTTAATCTGTTATGATTTTTAACAATGTGATATCGTGCGAAAAATGTGATTCTGATTCTAATTGTATTATCTATATGAGATAGTTGCAAGTTGACAACTCTCCAAAATTTCATTTTGGTGATATATATATTGTTTCCTTTTAACATGTCTCTTATTTTAATTGTATTCGTTTGCATCTGTTATGTTCTATATTATATAATTTACTGAAACATGCTTTGTCAATAAGATTGAAATCTTCGACAATAAAGTATATTTTTGATTGATTGATTGATTGAAAATCAAGGTTTTTCAACTTTAGGACTTTTGTGTCGAAACTATTGATAATTGGTCAAAACAGTCAAAACGGCTTACATGTCCCTATCTCAACTATTGTATTTCCATCTACTGACATTTAATTGGGACAAATACAGGGTGGTCTGAGATGGGTTAACTCCCGGCGCTTTCATTTTCGACCGACATTTTCATTAAATTTGGCATTCAATTTGAACTCCTTTATCTTGGAAATGGATGGGGAAAGCAGTACGCTTTCTTTCCATACCAAATACATGATTCAAATTACATTTTCAAGTCAGTTTTAATTGAATGAGTTGATATTGTCGGTAATACTAATATTCCCTTCAGTATATTTCATTCACTAATCAATTCCATCAAAACTGCCTTGTACGAACGTATAATGTATTGCTTCATCTTCTAACAAGGATGACTAACTAAGCAATAACGGAAAATAAAAATGCATGATCTTTTGTTTTTGTTTTCACAAAGATTAAATAAAGAAAAAAGGAAACATTCAGGTAATGAAAAGAAAATATAAAAATAAGAATTCATAGATGAATAAAACAACATATCTATGGAACTGAAACAAACTCAAACAGCAAAATTCATTCATGTTGCCTCTACACCTATTTGATTATTGCATATTTATACATGCTATCAATTATCTTCGCCTTCGCCTTAGCCAGTTATTATAGTAAAAACAACAGTGAGAAACAACCGCCATATGCCTTGTGTTATTTTTAGGTTATTTTTTAAATCGGTAAATTTGAAATTTCTCGAAAGCGTCCAAAGCTACTTTGGCACCAAAGCGACTTGGATACTTTCCGGCCGTTTATCGGTTTGAGCGGATATCTCATTACACATCGCTAAGTATACATATGTTATGCAAGACCTCACGTCTCAGATGCGCGTTCTAGTCCGTGTTAGTATTTTATGGATATTCTATGAAACACCAGTTTAAGTGGATTTTGTCGCTCAATTACAATTGTCTGTCCAAATCCAGGTTTATTATCTACAGCTATTCTAAGTAATGAAATACTATGTGGCCCAGCCTCTGATGGAATGTTCACACTGGGTATCTTAGAGAATATGGAGCCAAATTCGAAGTATACTCTGAATTCATATTTATTATCAGGATTCGATCGAATAATACAAGAATTAAATGTGTTTATGTGATTATCTTTCCACTAAGAAAACTTCAACCCTAACGACATGTCATATTAGGAAGGTATACTGTTGTTCCAATATCAATTGATCAAAACAAATGTCAATGCTTCCCTTTGGTTTTTAACGCTTTCTTTTTAGTTAATAGGGATATACTTTCACATGAGAACTCTCCGTCATTTTGATTCTTTATTCTCATTGCTAAACTGTTCCGACAATTCAATATCTTGAACCTCGTCACCTTTGTTAGGTATGCAACTAGACATACATAAAAGATGTCATGCGCAGTGTGCGATGGACGGGGATGGTGCTTTTGTTATTTGTTATGTTGTTAGGTTGTTAGGGTGTGGCGGAGGCCGCTGAAATGGATTTTTGAGTAATAAAGCTAATGTTAATAATTAATAGTTTTATTAACAGATCACTAAAATAAATAACAATTGTTCATAAGTAGAACAACATAATAAATTACATGGCGCAGTCGGTGAAAGAATCTGATTGAGAAGAAAGAAATTGGAGGTGAAAAACCATGTGCCCCAAACTTTTCTAAGTACGTAATTAGAAATATAAAATAAGGTAAGTAAGGAAAATAAGCTAAATACCATGGGTGACAGCAGAGGAATAAGTCCAATGCGAATGCAAGGCAATGTAGCAGAGAATTGGCTGTTTTGGCGACGCAGATTTGAGAATTATCTCAAAGCCTCAGAGGTAACAAGAAAGTCCGAGGAGGTACAGTGTGCCCAGCTGTTGCACTATCTAGGCAAAGAAGGTTTCAAGATATACAGTACCTTTACATTTCCAGAAGAGGAAAAAGATAAATTACAACCCTTGTTGAATAAATTTGAGGCTCATTTTAAGCCCAAAGTGAATCTTTCATACGAGAGATACATCTTTTTCACTCGCAGGCAGCAGTTAGGACAGACCCTTGAGCAATTTATTACTTCTCTGAAGGAGCAAGCACAAAAATGTAAGTTTGATAACCTGGAGGATGGGTTGATCAAGTGCATGATCATCTGTGGTGTGAGGAGCAACGAGCTGAGAGAAAAACTTCTTCAAGATGATACCCTGACACTTGAAAAAGTGATAGAGTCGTGCTACACATGCCAAAAATTTGCTAAATCACAAACACCAGAACCACTAATATGTCATAACATACCATTATTGCCATGGAATAAAGTAGGGTGTGACCTGTTTGAACTGTATGGTGAAAAATATCTAATATTAATTGATTACTACTCCAAGTACATAGAGATTGAAAAAATAACTGGTGACACATACAGTGCAACCATAGTTCAAATCATGAAGTCGATGTTTGCTAGACATGGTATCCCTAGAGTTGTTATTTCAGATGGTGGACCTCAGTTTACGTCAGAAGTATTCAAAACATTTAGTAAAGAGTGGGAATTTTCACATATTATTAGTTCTCCCACCTATGCCAAATCAAATGGCATGGCTGAGAGAAATGTCCAAACAGCAAAAAACATGTTCAAAAAAGTTCTAGAAGAACACAAAGACATATACTTAGCTTTACTTTATTATAGAAATATGTCGGTTGTGGAAAACCTATCCCCAGCTAATTTGTTGATGTCAAGGAATTTAAGAACAACTATTCCTGTAACTGAGCAAACCTTGAAACCTTTTGTAGTAGATAACCAAATGTATTCTAAGTTTTTGGAAAAAACTCATCAGGCACAGTATAAAAGTTACAATAAACCAGGCGTAAAAGAATTGCCAGAGATTTTACCTGATAGTAAAGTGGTCATACAGTTAAAGCCAAAAGGCATTTGGTTGCCAGGAAGAGTTCTTGAAAAGCTTAGAGATAGGTCATATAGAGTTAAAACTGATAATGGGCCTGTGTACATTAGAAATAGGATTTATATAAAAACTGTTCCTCCAGATAGCAATATAGATAAAAAGGTAGAAGATAGGAATAATGCTTTGAAATCTTTTTATGAGAAAAAGGAAAAAGGAGTAGGTAAAAAGTGTTATTTAGAGTTGAGTGATAGCGAAAGTGACCAAGGCAACAACTTAGATAATTCTGTGGAAATAGACATAAGTGACAGTGAGATTAGAGAGACAGAGTCTGAATCTGAAAGAGAAACACACAGTACAGATAGGGAGGAGGAACAGTATGAAAACCCAATTGTTACTAGTAAGGGTAGATTAGTAAAGGCTCCGTCCAGGTTAAACTTATGATTTCGGTTTCGGATATTCGTAGGTTTTAAGAATGTGTTGAATTTATAATGTAATAATAAAAAAGAAAAAAAAGGAGATGTTAGGTATGCAACTAGACATACATAAAAGATGTCATGCGCAGTGTGCGATGGACGGGGATGGTGCTTTTGTTATTTGTTATGTTGTTAGGTTGTTAGGGTGTGGCGGAGGCCGCTGAAATGGATTTTTGAGTAATAAAGCTAATGTTAATAATTAATAGTTTTATTAACAGATCACTAAAATAAATAACAATTGTTCATAAGTAGAACAACATAATAAATTACAACCTTGTTCCCTTTTCAGGTAAATATCATAATGCTACAGAACTTCAGCTGTTCAGGAAATACAGATTCAACAGAATACAACGGCAGTACGAGAATGTTTGGTTATGGAAGGATGTCAATATTGGCCCTCACGGCAGATACATTTTCAATGTTCCCGTACCAGCGAGACCGGTACACTGGATGATATCTGCATTTTCGATGAGCCCGTCTCTCGGTTTCGGAATGATCAGTAAAGCCATCGAGGTGAGATATATTCTTAATTTGCATAAGCCACATTTTTTTCCCAAGAATCAAGCATTATTGGCCTCAAATGAAGACTGTGTATTCCTTGTATGTTTATTCCACATAACACTTCAATATTAAAACAGATACCGATGAAGATGTCCAAGTGTTAAGTTTAGATTTTCAAAAACATGCAAACATCAGTGCAAAGCACTGTTGGATAAGTTCAGATCAACTAAACTCATCAATATTATATCTATTCAATGTTTCTCTGTCTATATTTCGATACATACTAAGGCGTTTTCGAAAACTTGATCGGATCCCTAACCTGAACGTTCGGTTACCTAAACCGAGTCACCTACCTCTGTTCGGAAACTTGAGTGTTGCTAACTCGATCACTGACTCGGGTTGATTTTTCGTGACCCTACTCAAAAGCAGGGTCACGAGAGTCGCAAAGGACACCGCATGCGCATTACCAATTTATACGAAATTTATGTCAATCGAAAAAAAGGGCATCGCGGTTAGTACTTGGATGGTTGACCATTCGAGGAAATGCCGTGTAAGCCCGCACATCTATAGCGAAATAGCATATCATAGCTTCAGGTAGCATATCGAGAGCACAAGATATTGTACGGATGGGGCGTTAAGCCGGCGGTCCCAAGGCCATGGATGTTGACTCGGGTTGGAACACCAGAGGATTCGGCAAAATTTCCGGTTGTGGGTAGTGTGCTCACCGGCGTCGGTGATAAGCCTCAGTAGCAGAAAAAGGCCGACGTTAAAGAAACTCCTCAGTTTAATGTCCAAACTAAAGCAATTTCCAATTTTTGGGGCGGCAAACTATGACGTACATTCTGAATCTAGTCTGAATTCAGCTGATGATGACCAATTTAGCTAGCGAATAGCTAACGAATGAAAAAAGTTGAAGAAGACGACAACTTAGCGTCATTGTTGATGTTTATATCATGAAAAATAGCGATGCTCACCTAACTAACATAACAACTATAAACTCTATAGACATTGGCTAACACATAACTGGCGATCAAAAATCGACACAAGTAAAACTGGTAAACAAAAACATACATAACCACTGCAATCTGCAACTTTCCTAGAAACTGACATGTTATGATTCTCGTCTTGTAATCTAACGAAAGTGAAAAATTATAGACATTGCAAAATATCATAATGAATCTTTATTAGCAATCAACTTCATCCAGCAAATAAGAGATTTATGAAAATTTTTCTCAAGTGAAATTTGATTTTACAAAAAATATTAAAAATACGTATGTATTATAATTTCACAAACTTCACAGTTGTATGAAAATTACTAATAAAACTTATTTATTGATTGAATTACTTCAGTAATCATTTTTGCCCAATAAATAATTCATTTGACACCTTCGTATCTTCCAATTGGATTCATTGATAAAAGTGGTGGCGCTAGTGTGGTTTGAAGTTTTCTCAGTCATCTGTCATTTTCATGACAATATAAGTCCTTTCTTTCGTACACTTCCTGTAATCCATAATGTATTTGAGTATCCTTTGCAGAAGTGCATTTCACACCAGTGTAGTTTATCTCCACCTGGTTTAAGGTAGTTTTGAATTGCACTCAAATTCAAGAACAGATGATGACTCAAAATATCACAATTTCAGATTCAAATTGCACATTCCCTTTTTTCTTGAAAATTCGTTGCTGTAGCTGATGCAGCTGATGAATAGTTTAGTGCATTTTACACGACACTAAGGAGGCAAAAGAACCTTACAAGAACACATAATAATCAGAAAGTGAGGTTAGAACGTACCTTTTATGCCGTGCGCTTATAACAGATGTTCTCGAAGGGTGCGAGACACATTAAGTAGTATTTTTAATAATGTGCATATACATTTTTTTCGTGGACCTCGAACACTTTGGCAGTGTAGTAGTTGCTCAACTCTTTTTCGAAAACATCAATGAATTTCAAATTGTTGAACAAACAAAGATTGCCAGTTGACATAACCTCCAACCTAACCAGTGCTTGAATTGTCCCGCCTGTACCTCACCCTAAAATTGAGGCTGATGAGACTGAACTTTTATTTTTTCCAGTACCTCGGGGTGCTTCCTTTCTTCATAAACGTGGAAATGCCCAACGTATGCATGCAAGGAGAACAAGTGGGTATACGAGTGTCGGTCTTCAACTACATGACCGATGATATGGAAGCTACGGTGATTCTCAATGGATCACCGGATTACAAATTCGTGCATGTCGAAGAGAATGGTATTGTTAGAGCCTACAACCCGCGGACGTCGTTTGGAGAACATCAATTTTTCATATTCATTAAGGTAAGTACTTGAGCTATTAGATGGCTCTGAAGGCTAGATCGTTCTTCTGCTCCCTCAGAGCTTCTATTTGTATGTTTATTCCAATGTATATTTTGTAAACGTTTTTGAATAAACTTATATTATTAGTATTATTATTAACTGACAATCGATTCACGAAATTTTCCTAGATTCTCTCAGTCTTGAGGTTCCAGGTTTATCAAGGTAAGACATTTTCTTCAACGAATTGCAATGTATTGACCGGTGTCGGACTGCATCTAGAAGAATTTATACTGTTATGAAGCTAGTAATTATTAGCACGAGAGCATCAATTATAATCGGAACGAATATTTTGAAAATTTTTCCGAGTCCAAGACCAGGGAGAATTATCTTAATATTCGTGTTCGAGAAATTTCCTGTTTTTAATTGGAGCTAGAGTTGTATTCCGTAAGAAAATACTAGTATAAGATTACACATTTTTTACGATTACTGGCAACATTGTAATGAAATTACGTATGAATATGTTGGAATCTGACACATCCGATTGATTTGTTTTTATATCTGATTCTCATAGAAAGCGCTAGTTAGTTATATTTTCTAATCAGAATTTTATGTGAACTTGAACGTCATTTAATTTCACACCAAAAAGGTACTCTTGGTAAAACTCGTTACTGTGTACCGGTTTCTGAATATTTTTATATGAAGTTGCCTGAAGTAATAACTGATGACGGTATAAAGTAAGTTTTATAACATAAAAATTGTATTACCGATTTATTGAAAACCAAAAATATTTCAAAGATAATGTTATTGGTTAAACAGAGATTCATAAGAATAAAATCAAAATTATTTGACTAAAAACATGGACCACAAAGTTTGGTCAAATTCAGGTTAAGATTTGCGATAGTCACTTCAATGACCCTAACAGCTGATCCTCAACCGTTAAGATGAATGATGCATTCTTATGAAAAAAGGATAACATTGTGTAGTCGTGAAAGCGGAGGACATTCTGAATACTTGCTCTAACTGATAGCATATTTTTAGTCAAAGTTGATTGTCAAATCTTATTGAACAATCCACCAAAATGACAAAAACAGTAAGAATTTGTCTTGTACAAATATCGCCCAATATTTTGGAACCCTAAAATCAGCAATATTATCATCATTTTACTCTAGATAGGCATTAGGCATTGTGTTTGAAGAAAGTCGTATATATTTTATAGTTGTATCTTCCACTCATTTTGACGTATTCAGACAAATGATATGTTTTTTTCATTCTAGTCCCAAGATGCAGCTGTGGTTTATATACCTATCGTCCCAACCAGACTTGGGGATATCGAAGTTAGTATTCATGCTTCGACACTCATAGGAACAGACCAGATTACAAGAAAATTACATGTTGAAGTAAGTTACTGTCTGTCATTTTCAATATATAATGTTTCAAGCTAGTTCTAGAGATAGAAAATTTGTGAAATTAAGGAAATGTGCTGGCGTTTTCGAATGTTGAACTGTCAATAGGACGAAATTCTAATCCTTCATCGGTGCTTAATATTTTTAATATGTTATGAAAACTAGAACCTATTAAATTCAGTTGTCTAGTTTCATAACTATGTACATAGACTCCATCCAAAGCTAAGTTTGATATTTTCAATATATTCCTTGCAAAATGAATGAAACAATATATTTTGAGTTTATAAAATTAAAACAAACTTATAAGATTTGTAGATCTAAATTTATCGTTGGTTGTAGAAAATGTAGATCAAAAATGCAGTGGAGAATTTTATTTTGTAATTTCATTAGTGGTTTCAGACGTGAAGTATCAGTACTTCACCAAATATAAATTAAATACTTGAATATATGATACAGAAATGAATATACTTCGAATATTTTACATGGACGATATTTCGGATTCTGAGCAAAATGCCAATGATTGAATTAAATGATCTATATGTTATTTCCACAATAATTTATCATCAATATATAGACCTGGAGACATAGCATTCAATCTTACAAAATGTCTTTGAAATATACTTGAAATGTTTTTCAATCACTTTTGATATAATGTTCCATATCATTTAAATCTCTGGATTTATAGATCAGAACTGATTCATTTGGTGCACTGAATGTAATAGTCACAAGTGAACCACAAGTATCATTTACTTCAACATCCTGTCACATTATGTTTTCTGTTTGTTGAATAATGAGTTGACCAATCATGAATCATATCTCTTATTTCTATTGAATATAAATCATCGAGTAGATTGTTAATGATTGACAGTTCCAAATGCTTTCGAATAGATCCAAGGGAAAGAAGCCACACTAAATCGAACAAATGATATTTTCTAGAAACTTCCGCTTGATTCTCTAGAAGATACAAGACACTATTTCAAATCGGAATTATCAATTTTTTAGTCGGATGGTTTGCCGCAACACAGGCATCAGTCGATGCTCCTCGATTTGAGTAACAGGGCATATGCCTTCCAATACATGCACGTCAATGTCACTGAAGTTCCCATCATTCCGTACGAATACGACCGTTACTACGTGTATGGGTCTAACAAAGCGAGAATCTCCATTGTGGGTGACGTCGTCGGCGCTGTTTTCCCCACTATGCCGGTCAATGCCACATCACTGTTACAACTTCCTATGGTAAGTGATTTTGACTAAAAATGTACCACTTTGTAGGTATAAAAATTGTATTTGATGCAACATCCTTTATTTAATATTATCCCAAACACTTTCTTTCAATAACAAAACAAACTTTATTGAAACCCCAGCTCTTATTGACCGAATCTACCGATATGCGCCAATAGTTTCTCATTACCAAGTCATTTGAGGAATATACAGGAAGCAACTAGATTCAAAATTAACTTAAAAAAATATCTGCTTCAGAGACTTTGATAATTCCATTTCTTATTTGAATACCTACTTATAAAAGACTAGGTTGATATTGCATGATTATTTGCATTTTTTTTTTAACTTGTTATATCTTATTATAATTTCATAATTGTATGTATAACATTATGTATATTGTTTATGTATCCCTATTATAAACAACTATGTTTCTTGGGGTAATAAAGACAATCAATATCCAAAGCTAAAATGCACCATTTGATGAGGTCCTCCAAATAATTCTATGGGTTGCGTGCAAGAACTGTCAGATGACCGACGCTGGAAGCAAAACATTGAAACACAACGTCACTTTTCTTATTTGTTTACAAGTGATCGAAATAGTTTTCCACAATTATTTTGGCATATGAATCGTATTTTTCCGCTATTCATCAATTCGCTCATGCCATCACATTGTGCTGTTGTAAAATGCACAAAAACTGATGAAGGAATCCGGATGGTACATTATGATTTAAAAGTAAGTACGACCTACTATAGTCACTCACATATTGGGCTCCGTGGCCGAGTTTGTCTATGCGCTGAAATTCGCTAGATAGCCGTTCACGATGCAGAGGTACTGTCGGTTCGAATCCGGCTGTCGGCTGAGCATTTTTCTTTAAAATGTGTGATTCATGGTTGTAATCCTGGCAGCACCTCGATGCCCTAGAAGTGGTTCGGATTCCACTATAAGCTGTAGGTCCCGCTCTTCCTAACCCCGCACAAGTTTCGACTTCTGGGGAGTTGGTTCCCAACTTTGAAGTAGCGATATACAAATTTTACAAAATTTTTACATATAGTTTTCATTTTTGAAATTTGGTTATTTCTCTGATTTCTCATCGGAATTCCTTCTGCAATAAGAGCTAATAGAAATATACCTGAAATTTCTAGAATACCTAATGCAAGAAGATTGGATTCATGCAATCAATCGGGTGGACTGGTCTGACATGCTGAAGATCGTGTGTGTTGTAGACATTTTCAATCTATTAGCAGTAGTAGCTTGTATTGCAGAAGTGGCAGAAGGCAGAAGGAATTTTAATAAGGAATGACAACATATCATAATGATAACTATGTGAGATTACTATTTACCTGAAAAATCATTTTCCCTAGTCTCTTGCTGCATTTTTTGTGCATTGTACAACAGCACAATGCGAAGGCATGCTTGAATTAATGAATAACGCAAGAAACACGATTCGTATGCCAAAATATTGTGAAAAACTATTTCAATCCTTTGATTCCTCTGTAACCAAATAAAAAAGTGAGGTTGTGTTTCAATAATTCACAGAAGAATGAGGTTGTGTTTCAATATTTTGCCTCCAGGGTCGGTCATCGTGCACGCGACCTATAATGTTGTTGTCATTCATGTATTTCATCATATCTCCACTTATATTTTTGAAATTAAAAGATTTTCTGAATCCAAAGAAAGCAAAATAGATTTTTTCAGTTAATCCTATTTTATTGAAAAAGGAATATTCTCAGATATATTTATGAATACAAAAAAATGTATGTATAAAGATATACATTGAGAATTCGCATTCTCCATGTGATGAAAATATTAATTCTTTCTCGGTTTATTCAACAGAAAACAACTACTTTCCTGGCTATATGCCACCATGAACATTGAATTATATCTATTGAACACACGATATGGATTTGAAAACAGAATCTTCTGAAGTAGAGAATTTGCATTCTCCTTCATATAATATCATTCTGAATATTCAACAGAAAACAACTACTTTCCTGGCTATTTGCCACGTCGAACATTGAATTATATCTGTTGAATATCCAAAAAGAGAGCATGAAAAATCAAAATCCTGTGTAATTGAGAATTGACATTATCTCTCAAATCGAATAGAATAATATGATGTATTATGATATAAAAATATAACTTACCAATATGTTCAACATTGAAATGAGAATTGAAATGTATAGGAGAAGTATACTTGTATGAACTCTGATCTTGATGAGCTTGGAACTTCAAAAAAAGAAATTCGTATCAGTGATATGGGAATTATATCTCTCACAAACAGGATATATGACTTCACTCCAATAAAAGTCATTTCGGATATCAAATCCTCATCAGTAACCTGAAGTCCAATTATTCTTTCAGCCATTCTTCATGATATACACAATTTTCATCTCCCTATAATATAACTAAAACTAAACGAACTGACATCTGAGAATTATAATTTGTTGACATAACCACTGTCATCTGTGCATTTGTTTTTGGATGTATGATAAATTTATATTCATCATACAGGACGTGGAAAGAAATTCTGAATTGAGAAAACCTAATCACGAATCTGTATGATGAATCATCAATTTATCATACATCCAAAAAAAAAATGTTAACGGGAGCATTTCTTTGTGAATTTATTTTGAGAAATCTAAAAGGAATAAAAAAAAATTCAAAAATTCTCTATGCATTTTCTCATCGTGTAGATCGTCATAGTATTTTTACTAGAAATGAGTGTTCTTGCCTATTAAAATGAGAGGGTTTAGCTTGAATTTGTCATTCATTGGTTTTATTGTGTTTTAGGATTCAGGAGAGCAAAATATATTTTCATTCGCTGTGAACATGTACACCCTCTTGTACATGAGGTACACTCAAATGAAGAACAGAACTATTCAGCGAGACGCTTTCTATCATCTGAACATTGGTTATCAGAGGCAGTTGTCGTTCATGCAACCTGATGGATCTTTTAGTACTTTCCGAAGTGATTGGTAAGATATCTATCATCTGTACTGTACTCTCAGATATCACCCTGTATATTTCGAAACTCATTATTCGAATAAGAGAAAATCAACCTATCCGATCATTTCTCAGAAATATCTATAAATAATCAATATTTGCTTTGTGATTACCAAACTACATAATATCCGGAGTGTTTCACAGTGAATAGAAGATTAGACGTATCTCGTAAACCGTTAAAAGCTCTGCGGTTGGAAGTATCATTTTGAAATTCCGGTAGCGTGAGTAAATTTGTTATACTTTATTTAACATTTTCAAAAATGCATTCTTCCTCTAACGGCTCCCCAGATACATCTAATGTTGCATCCATCGTGAATCATCTGGTATCAGTTCTGTGATTCACATTATCAGTTGTTTGTTTTCATTTTGACTACTCCACGAGAATCCTTGATGTAACGGACCCACTGTATACAAACCCTATGTGTGATATACAGGGTGGCCCTTTGAAAACGAAATGCATTGATGAAATCAGCTCTTCGGGGAGAATCTAAAAATGCAATGAAATACAAGGTGTTCCATTTGAAATAACAAAGTGATTCTTTTCGTTAGAAGCGGCAACGCCGCTGGGCTGAAGATATTTTAGAACGATGTCCCCCTTGAAAATGTAGTTGACGTTGCGGCGAAACTCTCTTAATCTCAGGGGTAGTTTATATGGGTCTACACTGTATATGTGGTTTCTGGGTAAGAAAAACTCGCTAAGTCGGACAGACCACGTTTTAATTCCACTTCCACCCAATCGTAGCATGCGTCTAAAAACTGACAGAAAACCAAATACAACATTTTTTTCCACGACATGATCCGAATACAATTGACAAATAAGTAGCAAAGATAATCGAGCCCAGTAAACTATAAGCAATTTATTTTAATGATGTAACTCACCTGACAGATCAGGCACACTATTGCTGAAATAATTATATTTCAGGACATATGAGAACACAAAGATTCTGTGCAGTCAATGGAAAACACTTCCGAAATTGGGGAAAACTTTTTGGTTGACGATATCAGCTTGGATATATTTTACGTACTGAACACTCCCAAGAGCCACAACGTTCGAAATTTTCACTTTATTATAAAAACGGGAGCTCGCTTCTTTCGGTATTCGACAAAAACTAGAAACAACTAATTAATTTTGGGAAATGACTGGAATATAGCAATCTCGTATTGGTTTCGCTACAACGTGTTTCAGAGTTTTTCATAATCCGGTTTTGTCGACCTAAAAAAACTCCGTTTCGTTTTCAAGTATATGTTCATAACAGGGAACAGTAAAAAATAAACCATAATGTATTACATTACATTTAAAATGTAGTTGGTATAGGTATAATTATTATTCTAGTAATTCTCTGAGTGAGCTGATCCTTGTTTTAGTGAATGAATGATTGAAATAATTGATATGTTTTATGATCTCTATATGGATGACATGACATTCATTATATGACCTTCGATCCGAGAAATTACAAAACCATTTCGATGTCAGACACCATACATCCTCATGACGAAGTAACACTCCATTATTTCACTAGTAACACAGAGAAAATCATGTTTCATCTACGGAAGACTACGCTATTCTCCATTCCATCATTCAGTATTTCTTGTATCACTTTGAATAGACTACATTCAACGTTGATTCTTCAAAAAAGAATTCCAACTTCCAATTTCATTCAATCAGTCGTTGAAAAAATGCATCATTTTGAATGAATTTACATAACAGGATCATCAAAGCTCTGAATTTGGAGGATACAAGTGAAAAAAAAAATAAAAAAAAATTATCTGTTCAAACGGTAAGGTGGATACCACGATGCAATTTCACACCCAATCAATTATCACCCTGTAGCAATGTTATCTGGAATTACAGAAGTTTTATATTGCCACCACAAACTGTCAAGAGGTTAGGCTAATCATCGGTGAAAACCGATTAATTCAAATATCATTCAAAATTGTTTATCCTAATGATAGTTTGACTGATAGATTATTTGATTATAGGAACCAATCAGCTTCGTCAGTTTGGCTTACAGCTTACTGTGCAAGAGTATTCCAGGAAGCCAGTTTCTACGAATGGGAAAATTACATCTACATCGATCCTGTAGTTATCGCGAAGTCCGTCGAATGGATTCTGAAACATCAAGGTCCCGAAGGGGCCTTCTGGGAGGAATCGTGGCTACCCGACAGAAAATACAATTCGACTCTCAACATCGAAAATGATCCCATCAGGCACAGGAACATTACTTTGACTGCTCATGTCCTTATCACATTGGATTCTGTCAAAGACTTGACGAGTAAGTAGAAATATTTGCAACTAGTTTCCATTGTTTCCATTTGAGAATTGTACTTCCTACATTCAGGAAATGGCCCTCATTATTATTGATATATTCACGAGGTAATGGATTCAAAAACTCAAATCACTGGTGCTGGAGAAGATTGTTTATATTCATAACATTTTAATAGAAAAAAAAAATTGAAAACAATCGGGGTGGAATGGGCATGATCAACAAACTATAAATTCATTTTGAGAGATGTTATTTGATCACTGGTATGGCGTCAAATTGCAAAAAATGACTATATTATGGAAGCATAAAGTAGGGTTAGATGACAAGATAATGTTCGTTGGAGTTTCCTTCCGAATGCAGTGAAACATTTGTTTTACAAGTGTTAAAATTGTCATCAGGAGATAGATGAAGCTTTAATAGTACAAGCATTAAGTACACATTTTTATTGCATTGGTACTTCTAATCAACTTTACTGATGTTGTATTCATAAATAAATATCTAGGCAGGTTGAGAGTTGGTTGTGAGTGTATTTTCACCTCCATTCAAACAAAAAATTTCCAGAAGGTAGTTTTTTCTTTGCATTCCCATTAATTTAGTTACTCATGAAGAATTTTTCTAAGAAGAAATTAATTATGTTCGGATTTTTTCATGGACTGAACAACCCGCCCTAAGCACCTCAATTGTAACCATTTGCAATAATGAAATAATAAACAATGAACATTCATCTGTCGTAGGGTCCATTGATGGAAATTGACGTTAAAGTCATCTTTACAGATCATAGCTGCATTCTTTTTTAATGATCTAGAGAATTTGGTTTTGTCCACTGGCATCCCTGACATTGCTGTCATGTCACATCCATGGGCGCTACAGAAAATCATTCAAAATTCTAATAATAGGTATGTACAGGATATTAAATTGTTGAAGAAGATCATATGGCGATCGAGTTTTGTAATTATGATCCGATTTTATCAAAATTTGTATTTAGGGGTTTTCGGGGTAGGAGATAATGATTGTTTCGTCAAAATTCGAGAATTCAATGAATTATTCGAAGATGACTTTTTATTTAAGGGAGACGGAAAAATCATAAGTATATTCTTTTCTTTATTTTCCTGCACTTTTCACGTATTACTTTTTATCAGCCTACTTTTCGTCCCAGACGAAGTTTTATACATAGTGTAAATTAAAGTAAGATATGGTGTGCGCATTCGGCCATTATTACATATTCCATAAATTTCAGAAAAATTACTCGACCGACCTACTATGATTTCTCTACCTCACAACGAGCGAGACGTTGATTCAACATTTTCCCGCTAGATAGTGATGCTGCTATTGCTGCTGTGACGAGTGAAAATAAAATGGCAAATGCCATTTTAGGTACGCGGAACATATGTAACAGTGGCATTTAACAATTCTGGATTCGGAAAATCTGCGATAATCTCAAAACTGACAGAAGTCATAATTGTGCAATGTCGCCATCTATTAGAAGATCAACGGAACCATTGCTCTCGCTGCACTCGAGAGGTCGAGTAAAATTTCTGAAACAAAAGCGCATCAGTAATTACACCATAACTTACTTCCATCATTGTTACTCCATAAATTCTTCTCCGAATTGGATTTCCGAAAATATATCCAGCACACATGACATGAGTACAGTAATTCAGATAACCCCATATCGAGGTTTCCACCATTTCTCAATCATAAAGCTCAGCTCATAGATTAACTTCTGTTCAGCTTGAAATCAGAATGCATTTAGTCAATTCAGTCAACCGCTGGTCTACAGTCTGGGAACAATCTCTCTTGGTGGGATATATTGAGCTTTCAGTACAATTTATATGTTCCCTACTACAAGATTATGCTGAAGTAGTGAACTCTGAAACTAGAGGATTGTTCATCTATATCTTGGTATAGTTGAATCAGGAATTCCATATGAAAATCACGTATGATACGCCAGTGACCTCAATATAACCTAAAAAACAACGAATGTCAAAAATCTAGTGTTTATCCCCAGAATTGAATAATGATGGAGCTATATAACTGTTTCACAAACGCGTCAGAGTGAGAGGAGACGAGGATCTGTCCGTACCCTGTTAAGATGACTTTAACGTCAATTTCCATCAAGGGACCCTAATCTGTCGGATGTCAATATACCAGAGCACATGCGCATTGAGGCGGGAGGCCCTTGAAACTGCGCTATTTCATCTCTCCAATTTTGTACGCATTTTCTATCTCACTTGTGAGGTTCTGTGCTTCAAATAAAATATATATGACAATGATTCCGCAGAGTTATCCCCACCATTCGCGATTGCATTCGTTTATTCGTGTTTGGCGTTTAGGACCGTTAGCTTGTACTTTCAAATAATTTATAAATGAATCGCGGTGTCTGTGTAATGTTATCAAGTCTGAGACATGTGCTTCAGGTGGTCTCAGTTCGAAAGTGGCGATCGCCTCGAAGCTCGTCATCCAGTGGCTCGAGCGCAACATGGAGTTGCTCAAGGAGAAGGGCAGCTCCTTCGATGTGGCCATCGTCGCGTACGCCTTGATGAAGGCGAAGGCGCCCAACGCGGAGACGGCCTTCATCGAGCTGTCGAACAAGAATTTAATATTTAATCGTCTGTCACATTATTTATGCAACTCAATCTAACAATTCAATTTGGGAAGAGGATCACTGATTCTGTCCAGTTTTCTTTGAACTAATGATCCCTAGCGATTGGATGGGCCATTTTAGTCGCTGTTTGGAGAGAACTTTACGTCTCTTCACACAAACTAGTCCAAATTCAGCTTCACTTGCATCAGGAACTCAATATAAATAAAATATATCTGAAGAATATCAATTCTCTCTATCCTCTCCATTCGCGATTCTATTCATTTATTCGTGTATGGTGCTTCGGATTGTTAGTTCATACAGTGCCGGATTTCTACCCACTTACGACGGGGGATAACTATTACGATACCGTCGCTAAATAAAAAATAAATGAAAAATTTCAATTGTCAGATTCAAAATTCAGATTATCCGTTCACCAAATGTATAAAAATATATAGACGGTTCTGTCAGTTTTAATTCTGTCTCATTTGAACTGAGAAAAAAAAATAGTATTTTTGTGCATTTCTTGACAACTTGATCCAACTTCTCTTGTTTAATCATCTTCTGCCGTTTCCAGAATGCACCACCTTCTTTTTTCAAATTCAAGTTTCAATATTTACCATTACCAACTACAACCTGTTGAATATTGAACTCTGGTTTTCTTATTTATTATTGAGTAGGACGAATCACCATATTACCCCTCCGCTGACGCTTTATTAGTGAATGTTATGTATCCCAACCTAGACCATTTGATGCGATGCCGACTGCCAGCGGTCGCTAATTTCGCGTTTGCTTCAAAAGGCGACGAGTTAAGAGGCGGCATATAAAAAGCAAGCAGCAATATAATATACTAGTCGCCTCGTCGGCGACGAGTATATTGCTGCTTAATTTTTCTCTTTTTCTCTTAAAATTAATTTATGATTGCGCTGTCTGTCTATTGTTATCAAGCCTGATATCTCGGCTTCAGGTGGTCTCAGTTCGAAAGTGGCGATCGCCTCGAAGCGTGCCATCCAGTGGCTCGAGCGCAACATGGAGCTGCTCAAGGAGAAGGGCAGCCCCTTCGAGGTGGCTATCGTCGCGTACGCCCTGATGAAGGCGAAGGCGCCCAACGCGGAGGCGGCCTTCATCGAGCTGTCGAAAAGGTCGCGCATGGAGGGCGGGCTGATGTACTGGGGCAGGGACGCCATACCGCAGCCGCCCTACAAGATCGAGAACCAGAAGCCGTTCCTGCTGCCGCGGCTGCCTTACGAGTACGACTCGGAGAATATCGAGGCGACGGCATACGCGCTGTTGGTTTACGTCGAGCGGCAGGAAATCTTCGTCGACAATATTGTTAGGTGAGTGGCTTTTATCAGGGATTGATTTTCTTTTCTTTTCGTTTATAATTTTCATCACAAAGGACCGTAACCCTCCAAAGCTTCATGTGAATTGGTATTGTCTTTTGGATACCGCCATTATTATACAATTATTTTATCCTGGCCGATAAAAAATGAAAAATTCAAATTACAGTGTATAGTACTGAAGATGACCTCACTTGGACTATATGTTTATGTATCTCTATTATAAACAAATATGTTTCTTGGGGTAATAAAGAACAACAACAACAATATTTAGTGAATCTATTATGCGGCGAAACTCTTTTAAATCTCAGGGTTTTTGGGTTAGGGTTCACACTGTATATATTTGCGGCCAAAGAAACAAGCCGAGTCAGACAAACCAGTTTCATTTTTTCCAAACTTGTTAGGTATCTGCAAACTGACAGATAAAACTTTAAATTTTGCTGCGTGACTGATTTACAATTAAATGAAAAAAAAAATAGGTACTTAGCAGAGTCCACTACTTAATTTTTATAAAGATGTTATTAGCATCAACTCACCTGACAGATCAGGCACACTGCTACTCAAATAAACGTATCTCAGCGCAGTTGGAAACCACAACAGTCTATTCAATATCAGACACTTCGCTGGGTATAAAAGGAATTAATAATCGTAAGTGACACTCTCTGATACACAATGAATCGAGATTCACTAGGATAACGAAGAACGACAATTTCGTGAAAAAAGTGAACAGACTTTTTCGACGCTCTAAATAAAAACTGGCGTAGGTACCACACGGCACATAGTAATCCGAAATATTTAGCTCCAGTGCAGTACTCGTGGGGTGGTGATAAGCCAAATCCAGAAATGAAAAGGATGAAATTGGAAGGTTGTATGCTACTCTATATCAGTTTTGCTACAATTGTTGAAACATATTGCATTATTCGAAATATTACATAATCTCTTGGAGATATACATATATGAAGATTTGTTGAAATTAAGAATCTACTTATGAATTTGCATCCAAGATGGTATGTTTTCCAGATGGTTCAGATGGTACTGAATTGGACATTTTTACGAATCTGTAATTCAATGTCAATATTCACACGGGTAGATAGTTTAGATACTAGTGAATACTCTTTATTAACGTCAATTAGTTCTCGGCTTATCACAGTGCCGTACAGTAGACTAATGGTGGAGGTGACCTATCTCTTTGTGTTTGTATACCTCCTGCAACCCTCCCTCTGGTATCCCGTACAATATCTGTAGAGGCTAGTCTGAACTTTCCCATTGAAATGTAGGTGCTATCAGTGACCGATTTGGTAATTTTCCTGTTTATTGTAGTCGGGGTCCGGAAGCAAAACTGTATGACACATGTATCCGAAGTTTTACCGTACTCGGAATGTTCAAGTATCGTCTAAATATATGTACTCAAATGTATGTGTCAATAGTAAAACCATAAGAGCTTTTTTATTGAATAAATTTCTCTTTCTAACTAAAACATTTGCCAATCAGTAACTATATGTGAGAAATTGAAATGAAATATTTGCTCAACCTACGGACTCGCAATTTTGTCTAATGTTAGTTTTTCGAGTGAAATTACTGATGGAAAATGTTTGAGTTAGTAAGGAAATGTATCCAATTAAAAAAGTTCAAGTGTTTTTTTTGGCTAGATAAATCAATGTTTATTTATATACATAAACAACAATAATAATTTCCTTCATTGATGATTTCGTGTTTCCTGTAGTATACTGAATAGATTTTTTTTTTCTATTGATTGTGGTTTCTTCAGACGAAATTTTACCAAATCTTACGAATTTTCGTGTGACAAATACCCAACAATCATACAGAAATTGTGACGGTCGCATACTAGATGAAGTATGGTTTTGAGGAACAGGTAGTTTTACAGCTACAAAATGACTCACGTCATCGTCAAATGGCGTTTTCTGTGGAGGAGTTCATTTATCTCAGTAAAAATAGTATTTGAGAATAATGGAATAATACCCATCCGGTGCCGTCTGAACGAGTACTATACAATCTATTTATAAAAAAATAGTCCACTTGCCTACTGAATACAGTGGAGTCACTGGATGGTATTACTTAGATAAGAGTTCGGACACAGAAATGACAACTGTTAGTGTTTTTGAATGTTTAGATTCATTAAGTTACACACCTTGCATTGTGACAACTGCATCATAGTCGTTCCGCGCTTTTTCATTCAAAATTGTTTGAATTTGACAATAAATTTTATGAACGTCAGAATTGTAATGAATATCGGGAATTCTGAAAGGTGTGGCGATATCATTTTGTCAATTTTCCAAAGGAAATAATAATATCAACCATTCCCTTATGAAACGACCTGGATGGAAAATTAATTTGAAGACAAGTAAAATTTGTGAGGTAAGTACATACATTTGAATTCACTTCTTATAATAGCAGATTGAAATTGAACTATATTTCAGGCCCATTTTCAAACACAAGATTAATAAGTTTGTGGGAATCTGCTGTTTCATTGATTTACAAAACACACTATTGAAAAAATTTCAATATTATCATCACACGAAATGCAAAACAAAATTATCATTGATTGCAAAACTACATAATGAAATTGAAAATTTGAGAAAGAAACAGAGGAGATCAAGTAAATTGCAACGTGATATAATATCATCGAAAGGCGTTTTGAATACCGACCAAATTCAAAATTTATCTATGAAAAGTTAATGCAGCAAAAGGTGTAAAATCAACACAATCTTCATGTTTTAAACTTCAACAATCGGGTAGAGTTTTACATATAATAAGGAACTAGCTATAAGAAGAGTTCCTAAATGTACTTGACACTGCTGTTTTGACGTTTTTTTGTATATTAGAATACGGACACTATACAAGCAGTGACAATCAAACATAACCACTAACGATTTTGAAGCAAATCATATGTTTTGCCAGACAAGGACAAGAATATGTTTTCAGCCTAGATAAAGGATCCTCGCATCTTCCTTCCTCCACAAGTCCTGGGAGGAGTACATCCATATATCTTTCTCTGTCTTTGATTTTCGTATGAGAGTGCATAGCGTCTCCTCGAGTGGGTAAAAGGGTACGATGAATTGATTTGAAAATATTTCATTTCGAAATATCGAATGATAAGGCTGAAGGACCTCAATGGAGGTCGATATCAAGTTGGTATGTACATATATACCAACGAAATACATATACTATTCCTATGAAATAAGTCTCTTATATGTAGGTATATATATATACGTTCAGTTGAATATTTTTTATCACAAAAGTTCAGAATGGGGTGAAAACTGATAAATTTCAACCAATGAAACATACTTTTATATTGTATGGAACAATTTCACTTGTACAGGAGTGGTAGGTAATAAGTAATTATTAATAAATGAACAGATGATATGGAAACAATAACAGCTGATTTAAGAGCAAACACTACCTTGATAAAACGGGAATCGGTTTTATGCGTTCAGTTTTTTTTTTTCAAAAAGAAAATTCTTAGAGCAACTGATGCATTTCATTTTTCGAAATTCCGGAACTTCCTTGGTTTTTTATTGTGATAATTTTCAAAAAAAAAAAATTGATGAATGAAAAAAATAATGAAGATCCGGAACTTTGATGAGGCCTCTGAATCCATCAAAACAAACATTTTCCACAAAAAAGCTATAGTTTTCACGAAAAACCGATTCTACGATCATGACATTTGTATCTGATTGGCGCTGCCACCTATGTCGTTTTATAACTCTCGAACGAACCTCGACCCAATTGGCAACGTTGGAAAAGCTTCCTACCTAGGGCGAAATGAATATTGTTAATAATCGACAAGATTAGGTGTTGCTGTCTTTTTCTGGTAACCAATTTTGGTAATCCGTCCGGACCGTCGCATTTAGTAGATTAGGTTGTATGCAATAGTTTTCATAGGCGTACCTGAAAACAATAATTATTCATTGGAAATCCTAATCCCTCAATGGGTAGGGTAGGTAAATAAAGTATTGGGTGCTTGCTCCTTGCTCATTCGTGTTTTAACAGTGAATCAATTGAGAATTGTGGAAAGAAAAATGGGTCGAAGAAGTGAAAGAGAAAGAACTACCAGAAAAGAGAAATGAAATCGAACACATGCAGCATTAATACAATAAAGGGATTATTATATTCTAAATTCAAAGGCAGCAAAGCGACCGAATATGGAAAATTGAACGAACCTTTTGCCATCGAAGATTTCGAAGTCAAAAACAATATTAAAGTTAGGAAAAGTGGATTTTTCATTGATAAAAAATATTTTTTGGGTGCCAGTTCTGATGGGTTGGTGGATGAAAATGCCATTGTGGAGATAAAGTGTCCCTTCAACATCAAGGACATATGCCCAGAAGAGGGAATTAGGATGAAAAAGATCAAATTCGGCAAACTCGAAAACAACACCTTAGTACTGAATAGAAAACATAATTACTATTTTCAAGTCCAAGGGCCATTAGCAATAACGCAAAAGGGAAAAATGTTTCTTCATTATATGGAGTCCAAAAGGTTGCCTTGTAGAAGAGGTAACTATTGATCATATATCCTCCGTCATACATTTTAGATCATCAATATATTTTTTTAGAGAGATTATAACTTCTGGGAAAATGAAATGGTTCCCTAATTGAAAATATTTTATTTCAATTGCCTCTTGCCAGAGCTTGGTAGATCCGAGAGTACCGAGAGGCTTGGAAATCAGAGAATGTTCTAGGAAGCACTTGAGGACCATGCAAAATTATGAAATATAATAAGAAAAATCGTTTTGTAATGGCCACGAGAACCTGGCTGTTCCTGAAATTTTTATCTCGAACGGCATTAAAATTACAGGGGTTGCCCGCGGTTCTTGTAACCACCCGGTAGAAAGAGTAATACCTAATGAAATTCATCTGGCTACTAGCTGTGAAGTCCGTTTTTTTTTTTTAATTATCAAAGCTTCGTTTTATACCCACTTATTGAACATTTACTAGTGAATTTTCAGATTATCTACTTTCTAGTGATACTTCAAGGCGAAGTGAGTTTTTTCCGTGAATTCCCCAATTAATTTTTTTGCTAAGTAATTCAGTAAAACATCTCGACTGTCTACTTCGTGTGTTCAGTAATTAGGTATAGCACATCAGCACTGAAGAAGGCAACCGAAACAATATTTTGTGTAAGCTCCTAACGACGCCACTGCTCCCATCTCAGCTACGCTTCCACTGACGCTACTAGAAAGAAAAGCTAAAATGGAAATAATGAATAATACCTATCTTGCGGACAGAGGCTGCGTTGCCAATTGTTTACGAGTCCCCCACCTGTACAACCGCTCTTGATAGATATATGTCTACAAACTCGAGCTGCGCGGGGCAATGAAGAAATTCGACTGTTTGTGATGACGCGGTAGTGTTTGCTAAGTTAGGATAAAAAATAAAGGTTCTCCAAGACATACGAAAGTAGGTATAAATGGACTTCAGCGCTCGACTCACTATAGATCGCCGTTCACATTGCTAAAGGGTCACATTGGTTTGAACCCGGTCCTCGAAAGATCATTTTCAATACCTAAAATATTTCGCCTAACATAAATGGTGGACTCGTTAAGCGTTCGTGTTTATAAATTGGGGGTTCGGCTCTTTCTCTCAATACGATCCTATTCTTCAACATCAAATCTTCCGTTCTGAAGAGTACCTGATAAAAATACGCTGTAAAATGTTCTATATCCTACCAAGAAATTTGAATACCTCGCAAATTTTCTGGCCTGAACCTTTATTCCGTGCCGGCCGCATCATATTCTGTTTCCATTATTGTAGAATTACGTTATCCGATAGAGATTCGAATAGAATGAATTGATTTTTCGTGTTCTCACAGTTGGAAACTGCAGAGACTTGCGTATTTCTCCTAATTCTCTCAATTTGTCAAACCTTTGAAATTTATGTCATGTACGTCCCTGTACTGTCAGTACCTGCTCTTTTCATCAATTTATTTGTGGTTATGTCTGATTGTCAGTGCTTGTCATAGTGTGTCCGTACTCTGATATACAAAAAACGTCAAAACAACAGTGTCAAGTACATTTAGAAACTCTAACTAATACCATCCAGTGACTCTAGAATACAGTAGCGAAAGAGTTGAACGGTAACACAACTTTCCCTTTAGATGGCTGAACACCCAGCGCCTGACCGACGGCGGTTGGGCGTCCACCTCGGACACAGCCCAAGCCACAAAGGCGCTCATCGAGTACACGTCGGCGCAGCGCATCCGCGACATCTCCAGCCTGTCGGTGACGATCGAGGCGACATCGCTGCCCGGCCGGCCGCAGGTGCTCTACGTCAACGACCAGAATCGCGCCAGGTTGCAGTACGTCGACATACCGGACGCGTGGGGCACGGTCAAGGTATGATACAAATATACAAATACAAATATATTTATTAGTACTTGCAACAGTAGACACACAACAGATTTTTTCTTAATGTTCTGGTTCCCACGAAAAGGGAAATCTTGTAATGTTCAGAGAACATCGTGAGAAGGGAAATGATGTAGAAATTGGTGTTCTTGCAGAAAACCAAGTTTTTGGGATGCACTTTGAGCAATTGATCTCACGTTATTTTCCCTTAGAAAGGTTATTGCTGATAGCATAGATTAAACAAACAATAGATAGACAATCCCTGTACAAATTGGTAACGCTCATAAATTGTACGCCAAATTCACATTAGTATTATCGTCAAATGTCAGATGGCGCTCTATCTCTTTTATCGATCGACTCGTAGTAAAATTGTGAAAGAATAATAGTATTTGGGCGTCGCATCAAGATAAGGATCATGATTTATGGCTCACAACATGAAAGGGTCTTAACAGGTAGGAAAATAACTTGTATACTCATTCCTTAAACCACAGATTCTTAAACTGTGGATGAGGTAGATATGGTTCCTTCGATGGTTATTTTTATTCACGCGCGTGTATAGGCATGCACCTGAACAAACTTAAATCTCAGGAAGTCTTCATTGTTTTTTTTACGGGGTAGGTCAAGATGAATTGAAACTTGATTTTGAAACGTATACTTTAAACATAGATTAAAAATAAATTGAAATATCTAAATAGCTGGAACTTATCGAATATACAGAGTGAGTAAAATTGTAGATCGAACATTTTTAAAATTTCAAAATATCGAGAATCTGAATAACATAATTATGGTTTGTCAATGGGTTATTCTATGATATAGGGTGGGTCAATATGCGTACGCCTTTTTGATCGCTTGAGTTCGTTGACGGCAGGTATCTTATTCAAAAACATTGATACCTACAATGATTGATATAATCTGTAATTTCAAATCATGACATAAATATACAGGGTGAGTTGAAGAGATTCCGATGAACTCAAGAGATAACTAAATCTACACCGAGATCTACACCTTCTCAAATCTTCAGAATCGACAGAATCTGATCAACTCATCAGTCGCCATTAGGATATTCCATAATATATACAGGGGGCTATAATAAGTACGTTCTCTTCGTATTGCCTGAGTTCTAGTTCTATAATAGCATTATGATAGCTATAAATCACATTTAATATCGTTATGAAACCAAATCAAATAATCTCTGACTGGAAATCATTATCGAATATACAGGATATTAATTTTGAGAATTCCAAGAGTTACAGCCGGAATCTACACTTTTTCAAATATCTAAAATCTGAGCAACTCTCTTCGATTCCGATAATTTCAAGATATTACAATACACCTAAGTCTATACCTTTCCATATCTACAGAATCGAGAAAATCTGGGAGCTACATATATACAGAGTGTTCCAGGTTGAACGTCATTAAATTTTATAAGCAATAAAACAATGGAAAAAAGTTGACTCATGGAAAAACTTTGGTTAAAAATGCTTCCCATCAAAGATACAGGGTGTCAAATTTGTGGGCAGAAATTAGATTTCTCATCATTACTTCCAAACCACTCGACCGATTTTGATCAAATTTCGCACAGATACTAATGTATTTCATCTCTGAGTAATGATTGAGGTTATTCGAGGAAATTCTTCAGTGGCGTAGATAATGGGGGTCGACATATCCTTCTCCCTCACCTAATCTTCGGTTTCACTAAATATTTTACAAAAAGATTACATTTTTGGATTTCTTGTTCAATTTAGAGAATAAAAATACCTTTGCAAATGTTTGATTTATGGCTTCGTTTTCAAGATACTTATTCGAATTTAGAGGGTTGCATCAAAAAGGCTAAAATTTTCGAGGTTTTGTACAGGCTGTACTAGTATGGTTTTCAATAATGTTAATGAAGTAGGCACACATTACACTGTTGATTTTGATGATTCCAAACTTAACGCGGCCGCCGAGAACTCAATCGAGGTGTCTAAACTCTGAAACCCTGTATCTCTGTTAGGAAGCATTTTCAACCAAAGTTTTATCATGAAAGTCTACTTCTTTCCCGTTTTTCTGTCGCCTATCAAATTTAATGACGTTTAACCTGGACCACCCTGTATATATATACGTCCACCTCGATTGCTTGAGTTCGGGTTCTATATAATAGCATACAATAGCTATAAATAACATTTGATATCGTTATGAAACTTTATCAAATAATCTATAACTGAAAACTATTATCGAATATACAGGGCGAGTCAAGTGGGATATTGAATTTAGAGAATTCCAACAGTGACAGCCAGCCAGAATCTACACTTTTTAAATCTCTAAAATTTGAGCAATTCAGTCATCAATAGGTTTTTCCATTTTTCTATTATACAGGGTGGATCAATAGTACGTCAATTATCGATCTAAAAAAAAAGTAAATTCGGACTCTTCGTGGTCAGTTCAGAATATTTCAAGAGTGGGCCAGTAAAATAGAATTGTAACATTGAAATAACTTGAGGGACGAAAAAATACACAAGTGATGAATATTTCAACCCAACATATTCATAGATATTATTTAAATACCATCATGATTTTTGATTACTCCTTTCTACGAAAAGAGAGATCGTGGTTGGGAAGCAATTTACTTTCCATTAAAAAGGTATTAAATTTTGTATTTAATTTGATGAAATGAAAATCAAAAGAAAATTTGAATATTCAAAGTTATTGGACACAATTGAAGGATTCGAAGACCTAGGAATAATAGGTGGTAGATCTAAGACGACGGGGACACAAGTGATGGTACTTTTGGCCAGAGGACTATATTCCAAGTGGAAGATTCCATTAGGATATTTTGTCTGTGGTAGTGCTATGAAACATACCATCCTGAAAGAAGTGATCATCAAAGCCATTCAACAGGTGACAAATACTGGCCTTATTGTCAAGGCAGTAGTGTGTGACCAGGGAACAAACAACCAGGCAGCAATGAGGAATTTACATGTCTCCATTGAAAAACCATATTTTGAAATCGAAGGCCGAAGAATATATTGTATTTTTGATCCGCTCCATTTGTTCAAGAACTTTAGAAATAATTTATTGCACCATGACTTTATCTGGATGAATAGGAGAGTATCGTTTGATGATGTGAGGAAGACATATAATATTGACACATGTAGTACAACAGGAAGGACTTTACTCAAGATCACTCCTGCCCACATGAATCCATCAGCATTCGAAAAAATGAATTGTCGGTTGGCACTCCAAATTTTCAGCAATTCTATTGCCGCAGCTATTAGAACTTGTCATGAAACCAAACAATTAGAAAGTGATACTGCTCTTGCTACAGCAGATTTCTTCCAGATGATGAATAATTTGTTCGATTGTTTGAACAGTAAGCAGTTGTATTCCAAGAATCCATATAGTTGCGCAATGTCCGATGAACGCCCTATATATAGTCGAAAATACGATCATTTCTGCAAGAGATACATTGATAGAAATTAAGAAGGTTACTACAACTGGATATTCTAGACCTGACTGTCTTGATGGAATATTGATCACTTTGTCTTCAATATTGGGAATTTATAATGAAAAAAAAAGAATTAGGATTCACTTATTTATTAACAACAGATTAAATCAAGATGTTATTGAAAATACTTTTTCAAGTGTAAGGCAAAGAGGCGGATTCAATCCAAACCCAACGGTTAGAACTTTCAGGTGTACCTTTCGTATCATGGCAAAAATGAACTCAATGAAGTCATCAGATTTAAGTAATTGTGAAGAAGATGATGATATTAATTTGATGACAGTTCCATCTACTAGTCATGTGAATGAAAATGTCGAGGAAAATCTTGACAATCCTCCTACAGAGAATTTACTCGAAAATCAAGTGATTCCATCATCCTCGTCTTCTTCAAATGAGGAAAATAAACTCGAAAATAAATATTCACCTGTAACCCTGGAAGATTGTTCGAATGCTTATTTTGCAGGATATACTTGGCAAAAAATGTATCGATAAATTCAAATGTAATCCTTGTGCAAATGATTTGATAGTTAACGATTTCCACAATATAATGAATGACGAAAAACAATTATTGATAATCAATAAAGATTATAGTAAGAACATACAACATCTAAAATACCCCACTGACGAATTCAAGACTATGGTTGATGTAGTTTCAACTTCTTTTTCAAAAACCTTCCTCAAGAAACCATATATAAATAGAACAAAACTATTCATCAAGAATAAAATTTTCAGAAAGCTGTCGAAAAAGTGTCCCATCTTTCATAACGAAGTTGAATGCAGAGAACATATGGAATTCATAGTTGATCAGTTAACGTTATGTAAACTTCATAAAGAGTGTAAAAATGAATCCTAGCTAGATCGATTTATCGCCCTCGAAACCCTCTGTATACGGAATTTCATGAAAATCGTTGGAGTCGTAAATGGTTTGGCGTGCTATGATCTTGTTACACCCGGTATATACATTTTCCGAAAATGAATCCTAGCTAGATCGATTTATCGCCCTCGAAACCCCATGTATACGAAATTCATAAAAATTTCATGAAAATTGTTGGAACGGTTTCCGAGATTCACATTATACAAGTATTGCTCGTTTAAAGATATAATATTTTAATCATAGGTTTCCTGCCCTTATGTGTGTGCCGCTACTGCCGCTCGTGTGCAATTTTCGTGTGTCGATGCAGCACGCCCCTGTCTACCATTCATCAATGGAGTTGAAAATGTTTTCATTGGCTATCCTAATTCATTCATGTTCACTAGCTGTCTCCTAATGGTTATAGGAAACTGTGATTTTTCCTCAAAGACGCGTAGTGTGTCTACTAATATGTAGATGGCGACAAATTCGCACGTGCAGAAATCGGCCCATATACATTGCCTATCTATTGTTTGTTTAATCTATGCTGATAGTAATACCAAGCATTGAAATGGATGTCTCCAAATATATTCTTCCTGACAAGCGTATGTTGGGCACAGTGAGATCGGTTATTCCAGAGAAAAGGCATGCTTGTGTTTTGTTTGCATTGAAATCTACCAAGTTATTGGTTATTGGTTATTCGAGAATAATTATTGCCATAATTATGTTGTCAACATTTCTCCCTCGTTCGTTTCTGATTTGTACTGATATATATAATAGATAGCAGTGCGATCGGTCTGTAGTTGCTAGGTAGGGTCTTTTTGCCTTTTTTAGGAACTGGTTGTACTCTTGCAATTTTCCAGTTGGATGGGAATATCCCCAATTTGTAAGAGTAGTTGAACAACTTGCAGAGAACAGGTGTTAGTTCGGGAGCACATTTCTTGAGAACAATCGGTGGGATTCCGTCGAAGGCACAAGCTTTGTTGGTGTTGAGACCCAATAAAATCTTCCTTATAGTACGTTGGCGAAAGGTGATGTCGGGCATATGACTGTCAATTGGCGTTATGTTTGGAGGTTGTTTTCCCGATGAATCCAGACTGGAATTTCCAGCAAATAAATGCGCAAAAATGTTGGCTTTCTCCTGGGCAGTTGTGGCTAGTGTTCCATCTTCCTTGGTTAGAGGAGGAAACGAACCGGAAGTGAAGTTTCTTCCTACAACTTTGGTGAAGGACCAAAATGAACGGGATCCGTTAAGACATTCAACAAGTTTTGATCTTGTTTTGGCATTATGATACTTGCATGTAGTTACTCTCCTTTCATTTGTGTTAGGGGGTCACTTTCCTTCCTTTAATAAGTGGATGGCAGAACACTTGAAATGGTTTTGCTGTATAATAGATCTTTGATGGATCCACTCCCTTTCTTTCTGTTCACAACACATATTCCAAGTCTTCATTCCTGAAATTTCATTAATTTTTTACTTGTGTGATAGATCGAAAGTGCACCTTCCTACCTGTCCCCATAAAATGTGTTTACAAAACCATGATATGCCTGCTTCACAGGAACATTAACATTTCCTCTCAAGTTTCCGAACAGACCTAGGTGACTCGATTTAGGTAACCGAACGTTCAGTCTACGGGTCCGATCCAAGGATATTCAACTCTATAAGGTTGCCTCATATTTTTTCATCATTTTCCTTTGGAATTATTCGAATCCCATGTGGAGGCTGCCCAAGAGCAGATGATTGTAAACACAGGCCTTTCATAACATTTGTTTGTTCTATATCCACTCTTGACTCAACACATAATATATTATAATGTGACCAGCTTTGACAATACACCATATTATTATACAGCCTCTCACCCTCTTTCAAAGGTATCTTCAGTCTTCATGTCACCACGTTTTCAACTAAAGTCAAAAATTCGCGAATCTTTCGAATTCAAATTCAATTTTTTTTGTCAAACCATTTGACAGTGACACAAACCGAAATCACAATCACTCGGCGAAGAAACAGTTACGTCAGAGATCGTTCCTCCCTCCGCGAACCCCCTCAATCTAATGCTATACTATGAGGCAACCTTATACCAGCTAATAGCCCTTGGGTCCAATCAACCCGAGTAAGTTTGGGCCTTATAACTGTTGAAGATCCACATCTTCTGACAATGAAGCATAATTTCGATTTGATTCGCAGGTACAGGGCAAGGGCACCGGCTACGCCATCCTGCAGATGTCCGTGCAGTACAACGTCGACGTGGAGCGCTTCCAGACGCAGCCGCCCGTGCCGGCGTTCGATTTGTGGACGAAGCAATACTTCTACGGCCGGAATCAGTCTCACATCACTTACGTGACGTGTCAAAGGTGAGGAGATCTGCACAAATTTGACATTTGTAGCTGTGAAGCTGAAAAATCATGACCTGTGTCCGCTCTTTATCGGCCACCAAAATATAATATCGACATATTTTTGAAATTTATAGACGAAGAACTACAGAATTGTTCCGAAAACAACTTCAATTGGATATTATTTGGTGACTTCAATATCAGTGATCAGTATGCTCTCGAATGAGTGACGTTCTGTTATTCACCGGTGGCTCCATCAATCCACCAACTGCGTTCATATGGTGGATTCCAGTTTGACGTAACCACGCGTTCATTTATTACTGTTGTGTCAACCAAAATTGCAAACCATTCCACCAATGTACAGAGATGGTGGGCGAATTTTGGTGGATTTCGAAATGACAGCGACAGCATAACCTCAAAAAAAAATTGGCATCACTTCCATCAATGATGGAAATGTGGTGTAAGAAAGAACATGCCTATTATAGCAATGAATCAAATTTGATGAGGGACATTGATTCTTCAAACAGCTTCCAGCTGCATAACCCAACATATCCAACAAGAGAAGTAAATTTTTCCAGATCACTCTTGGATCATGTAGCCTCTAATTTCAATCTAACAAATAAAATTCTCCTGTCTCTGTCACTGTTTGTGAACAAAAAAAATATTTTCTAGAAACTATGTTTATGGCAAAACAACTTTGCCGAGTCAGCTAGTATAAATAACGGAATTTCACTAATAAACAGTGCGGTAAGTGATCATGAATGTATCATGTCAGAAGTTGAATCCGATCATTTACACATGAAAATGTTACCACCAGGAGAAATATAATAAAATTCGACATTGAGCAAGTAAAGCAGGAATTGGAAGAACTGAGTGTTACAATCGATGATATTATAGAACCTGAAAACCTACACAATGAAATCACCAGTGTATTCCAGAACTCTTCCACATACACAGTGACAACCAAAGACTGTAACAAACCATGTTATAATAATGAACTTCTATCCTTGATTAATCTGAGAGACAATTTTTTTTATCTGAAGAAAAAGTCTCCAAATAAAGCTCATTGAACTCGACGGTTATTATAGTCGACTTAAGAGACCTAACCATTTTGTCACGTCTGTATATTTGATGAATTTATTGTTGAAAATGATAGTATTATTCGAAATATTAACTAATCTCTTGGAGATATACATATATAAAGATTTGTTATAATTCAGAGTCAACTTATGAATCTGCATCCAAGATGACATGTTTTCCAAATCACTTTTAATATTCCGTTCGATATCATTCAATTCTTTCAATATATAAATCAATGTTGTATCATCCACAAATAATTTTGGCTTTCCTTTCGATTTCAGAGTCGATATTGAATTAATAGAAATTAAAAATAAAATTGGTCCCAGAACTGATCCTTGCGGTACTCCACATGTGATATTCTCTAGTGAGCCACAAGTATCATTCACTGCAAGATACAGGTTTCTATTCGTCGAATAATGTATGAACCAATCATGAATTCTTCCTCTGATACCGATTGAATATAATTTATTAAGTAAAGTGGTATGATCTACAGTGTCAAATTTTTGTTTCATTAGGTGGACTCATTTGAATGAGTCAGAACGATCTGGCTTAGCGGTTCTTGATGTTACCATACCTACAGGCTACATAATACAACAACAAGATCTAGATGCTTATATTTTGACAAGGAGGGTGCGAAATTTACAGAGGGCAAAGTTCTTGGAAAGAAAAGTTATCTTCTACTTTGATTATGTAAGTATTACAACATTTTCTCATATAATAGGCGACCATACTGGTATTGAATTTTGTATGTTGAAGAATTACACTAATGTTGTCACAGACTTCGAACATTTTTTTATCCTACTCAATTGTGTTGTTTGATCAATTTTAATGTCAGTTTCTGAATGTTCCTTTCATTAAATATAGAAACTATGGCAATGTTTATTGCATCTCGTCAGAATGAGATTCTATAGAGTACAGGATCAAAGCTGTGCAGTTTTTCAATCTGGAAACATAAGAGAATGCATCATTAGTGATGTGAAATCACCTGTAATTTAAAAAGCGGTAATATAACTAGTAAACCTAATAGTTATGATAGTTATAAACAGGAAGAATGTTTACAAAATATCAGTTGCGAAGTAGAGCTGGGCAAATAAATGAGAATATAGAACGAAAAACGAACAATACTCCCAATGTTACCGATCTTGCGGTAATATCACGTAATATTACCAAAATTGCCGGTAACATTACCTCGGTAATATTGCCCTTTACATCACTATACATTATTCGCTATTTTATGCTCTAATTTCTATTGGCAGTGTGTTCTTGTCTAGTTCAAACGGCGGGTAAAAATCTTCAAAGGATGCATGAACATATTATCCATTGATACAGGGTGGTGTTCAAAAATCAATTATGTAACTAAATTAAAAATAAAGAATGTATTGAAAACTGTTGTGACCAGAAGTATTCTCATTTGAGGAAATCGATTGAGATTTTTTTTCACTTAGTATCGTTTATGCTTGGATCGCTGAAAGTTATATTTATTTCAGCTGGATATGGAACCAACTTGTATCAATTTCACTGTGGAGCGATGGTATCCTGTGGCCAATATGTCGAGATACCTTCCTATAAGAGTATATGATTACTATGCACCAGGTAAGTTTCATATAACAAAACACACAAAACGGGAATTAACATGATGATATTTCCTCAGAACGATTCAACGAAACAATATTTGATGCCTTATCATCGTATGTCCTGGACATTTGTCAAGTGTGCGGTAGCAGTCAATGTCCATATTGTTTCATATACAACGCAGCAGCAGCCGTTTCTATTCCAGTATATATCGTGTTGTTGACGAGTGTTATGCTGATATTTAGACACTTACAATTCCAAGAGGTCATATTGTGAGTTGAGAAAGAACTGAAAGTTGAACATTGTTGAGTATTGATAATATAACTTACGCAGGCGAGAATGAATTTGTATTGGAATTTTCATTGAATTGTGGCCTTGTTGATCAACGGCAAATTTAATAATAGTGCAAAGGTAATGTTCTGATATTCATCGACTGTCTGAATTAATTGTCTATTTCTTCTGAAAGTTGAACAAACGTATTTCACGTTCATTTATTTTTACACCTTGGGAAAATAATATTAATACTTAGGGCTACAAAGGAGAATAGCGGGCGGTGAATCAATTTCACTGTTTTTCCAGTAATTTCTTGTAGACTACCTACCATTCGATCTTTCCTCGCCAGTGGCATACATATTTGGCCAAATGAAATCAAAATCATGAATAAACTCCAAATTGACAGTAAATAAATGTCTAAAACGGTCGAGCATAAAATGTTGTATGTATTTCTGGCCTAACTTGATTTTATGGACCTAGGCGTAGTAATAGCCTTTGTTTGGGCTCTTCATTACACGCTGCGGTCCATAAAAGCCTACTTTACGCCCATAATACATCAATAACTATTATGTATGACCTGGTTTCAAGGAAGAACTTTATGGTGAAAACGTGATACAGTTCTGGCGTTAAAGTAGGTGAACAGGTCTCGAACCGTCAAAGTAATTTCACAGTTTTTTCAGTAGTTTCTGGTGATCTTTTGACGTTTCTTCGCCAATTCCTTGTACAATCACGTAACTAGCGTCAATGTAGCTCCGCCGCTAATGAATTTTGTATTTGTATTGAAAACAGAGTGAGAAGTTGTAATTTGAAAGTATTGTCGGATGAATCAATAACATTATAGATTGTTTACCATTGTGAAAACTCTTGAGTACAAATGAAAAAGTTGAGTGTTTTCCCGAAAATTTCAATGCAAATTCAAATCGGGAATGACCAAATTTTGCCAATTGCTTGTTCTTTATTCTTGGTGCGTTTCTACTTAAGTTTGTGTTCATGGAATTTAGGAAGGGCTCTCTAAAGTGATTTATCGTTTATAAATTTGAATATGGGCCTATTAGAGAAGCTAAATTAAGTTATGTAACTTTTTTTTAAATTTATTTTCAATTGGCAACTATGTTTTTTCAGAACTGAAAAACAATTGAGTGGAACTGACTTGTAGGATTCATTTATTGTCTGCTAAAGAGAAATAACGGTGAATTCCCTGAAATTGCTACTGGCTGGCATATCTAGTATAAAGTACCTATACCTATGAGAAATTTGTGGTCACTATTTGTACCAGGTGTCCCAGTATACCTATTTTGAAAGAATATCCCCATTTAAGATGAAAATTTTAAATCATTTGAGCAAAATAAAAATCGATGCCACTATCAATTTAACCGGGAGTGACTAGTTGGTAAATTTTGTACTCAAAATTAACTTTCCAACAAAAACACTTTATAATTTTCCATATCATTTGAAATATTTAGGAAAGTTGAAGAAAGTGACTTCTTATTTTCATTTTGCTCCAATACAATGACTGTTCCTTGTCTCCACATACGGGGTGGACACATTTTTAATGGGATTGTATTGGTAACTTCCAATATTCAATATCTATCTATATGAAATTTTTAAACATTACTGAATTGTACTTATACCCAATGATTGAATGAAAATCAATACATTTTTATTTATAAATTACTTCTATCTCGAATTAATCAATTGATTTGATAACCATAATTTTTATTTTATATACCTTACAACAAGTTATACTTCCTAAGGTTTTCTTTGCTAGTCAATTCCAGTATGTATACTTTTATTTTATGTCAACATTTTGAATAAACTTCATTATTATACTAGTTAGAAGTTCGGTTAAATGAAGAAAAAGTTGCGTATCAGAAATCATCATCTATCCCTGCAAACGAATCGGGAATATCGGGCCGGTTCTTGTGATTTAGGAAAAAACAGTATTAGATCATTTCAATTTTACTCCATTAATTTCCAGAACTACTGGCCCTAATATTTTCAGTTACATTTCCCACTATATGATGCTTCTTGATTTTCTCCATTTGACCGACCTTTCTAATTAAACTACTTACCAGATGAAGTGGGACAGCCAAAAAATTTACTAATTTTGATAAGCTATTTATTATTTATTGAAAATGTTACTTCCAGTCAGAATCAAGTTCTGGTATAAGGAAGTATAGTTAACAATAATACCTAAAACTATACAATTATAATAAACTGATGAATAATAAAATATTTGAAAACATTAATTATTAAATTTTGACAAATCATTTCATATTGGTGAGCAAAAATCAATTTGAATATTAATCAAAAGTTGAAAAAAAAAAAGTCATCTATTTCGTTCAGAAATAATAAATTTTTTAAGATGGTATTTGAATTTTATTGTATTTCTGCAATTTTTTATATTATCTGGTAATTTGTTATATTCCAAGAGAGCAGCGTGGGTGAATCTTTTTTGGCCTATAGAAGTATTAGCGATATCAAGATGTTGTCTAGTTTGATAATTATGAATTTCATTGTTTCGTGTTAAAATAAAATTAGATTTCAATCTTTTATTTATGATATTGTATGTAATTTTCAGTCTTTCGATTTTGAACATTTCTTCTAATGAGAATGATTCAGTTATTTTATATAATTGATTTGTTGGTGTATCATATGGTAAACGATACAGTACTTTCAATGTCTTTTTATATAATGCAGATATTTTATTAAAATTGTTTTTTGAACAGTATCCCCAAATATTTATCAAATAGTTAATACGACTGAGTATATGAGAATATAGAATTATATTTGCAACTTTTTTATTCAGCTTGGGACATCTTCTCAGGGCTCCAATAATAGGAGATATTTTTTTCTTCAAAACATTTATATGTTTGTCCCACTTCAATTTATCATCAAACCAAATCCCAAGATACTTTTTCTCATTAGTTCGTTTCAAAGATTCATTTTTAATTCTGAGATTTAAATTTATATTTTGTTTATTTTTTTGTTGAAGAATCATATATTCAGTTTTATTAGTATTTATTGATAAGAGGTTTAAATGCAGCTATAACTCGAACATTTCTTGGCCGATGTTGGAATTTCAACCGAAGGTAGAAAGCGTCATCTTTGGGCTATAAGTCATTGGCGTCGGGTTTTTATTTTTGCGATTCGTTCTCTTTGTACAGAGTGTAAATTAAGAGCCGGAAAAATTTCAAATTTTTGACCAATAATTTGGGAAATGTGAGGGACCCTGGATTTTTTTTCAGATGTTGGGTGAATGGTTGGTCCAATACCTCGAGACATCTTTGGAATTTTTTTGATGAATTGCGAATTGTTGCAGTTTAGATGTTGGCTGTTATTGTTTAAGTAAAAGAGACCACATTTTGAAATAAAAACGGAATTTCATAAAATGGCGATTTTTCCATAGCAACGCATTTTATCAAAAAAATTTCAAAGACGTCTCGAGGAATCGGACCAACCGTTCACCTAACATCTAAAAAAGAATTCTAGGGTCCCTCACATTTTCCAAATTATTGGTCAAATATTTGAAATTTTTCCGGCTCTCAATTCACACTGTACAAAGAGAACGAATCGCAAAAAGAAAAACCCGACGCCAATGACGCATAGCCCAAGGATGACGCTTTCTACCTTTGGTTAGAAATCCAACATCGGCCAAGTAATGTTCGAGTTATAGCTTATCAAAATTAATCAATTTTTAGGCTGTTCTACTTCATCTGGTGAGTAGTTTATAATGGTTTGGAAGTTACCAATACAATTCCATAAAAGTGGCAACCCTGTATATCCAAGGTAGGTGTGCTGGAATACCTGGTTATGAGTATATCCTGCCAACCAGTTTCTTCTTGTTTAGCTGACAATGGCATTGATATTTAGTTATTACTGAAGATCTGATTTTATTGATCTGTCTTATACTTTTATATGTATATTTTTAGTTTTATAGTGGAAATTTCAGAGTTGCAGCATATCAAATACTCACAAATTTGAAAATGTATAAAGAGTACCTACGGTAAATATACTGTAATATTTTGAGCATTATGCTGCTCACTTAGTCTCAATAAAAACCGTCCAATTGCACTAACCTAGTTGGTGTATTAGATTTAGTAGGTAAAGTAATATATTGAAATATTTCCAACTAATTTGATGATCTAGCCGAACTCAACTTGATTTTTCAATATCTTTTCTATTTCTGTATATTATGATTTTTTTCCAGAATCTTGTATTTAGACATAAGTAGATAACAGGTTGAACAAAGTACATGTTTATAATAAATAGAATACATCATCTGCTTATGATTGGAGAATTTTAACTCTGTGGATTAATCAAAACATTATTTTCATCTGAAATGAAAGAGTCTCATTCCAATCAAAAGCAATTGAAACCATTTCAAAGTCAAAGATCAATTATATCTGTGGATATAGTCTTAGCTGTACATACTCAAGTTGTTTTTACATAGTGTGTAATATTAAGTTCTATTACATATTGATTCAAAAAATATTTGTATACATGTTGACATTTTGAATAAAATTTTCTTTTGATAGGTTCATATCTTTTTTTGAAACAGGGTTAGTATAACTGTAATATCTGAAGTCCAAGTAATTATAAAATGCAGATAAAAATTGTTGTTCTAATTGTATAAGTACGAAAGCGTAGAAGGGTCATCAAAAATAAAAGAATAAAAGGAATTATTGCAACTTGTAACGTGCAGCAATTCAATTACTGCAACTTACAACTCGCAATAATTCAAAATACTGCAACATACAACTTGCAGTAATTGAATTACTGCAACTTACAACTTGCAGTAATTTGAATCACTGCAACATATAACTAGCAGTAATTCGAAATAATGCAACATACAAGCAGTAATTCAAAATCACTGCAACTTACAACTTGCAGTAACTAAAGCACAAAACAGGCTGAGAAGAAGATTAACTGAGGTTAACTCATAGATCAACTACTCTGTTCTTAAATACCAGCTAGATTCCATTATTAACACCATATAGAAGTTTTACCATCAAAAGCTTGGATTGCATCCACCTTGTTTTGATATTTTTATACCTTTACAGGGGCAATTACATAGGTACCTAATAGAATGGATCAGGATGAGTTGGTTCAATTTTATGGCGTCGTTTTGCATTGAAGCATGTCTCGTCTCAGAGGCAGAGTCTGTGCGTGAAACGCACGGCTACTTCTCTTCGACTTCTGTCACCTTATTTTCTGTTCTGTGTTGACCTGCCAAAAATTTCATTGACCAAAACCCGACAAGGCTTTCCAAGGCCAAGTGCTAATACTGGTTAGGAGAGGGTTTGAATTACTGGGAGTTGTAAGTTGCAGTGATTCGAATTGCTGCTAGTTGTATGTTGCATTATTTCGAATTACTGCTAGTTATAAGGTGCAGTGATTCAAATTACTGCAAGTTGCAGTATTTCGAATTACTGCAAGTTGTAAGGTGCAGTGATTCAAATTACTGCAAGTTGCATGTTGCAGTATTTCGAATTACTGCAAGTTGTAAGATGCAGTGATTCAAATTACTGCAAGTTGCATGTTGCAGTATTTCGAATTACTGCAAGTTGTAAGGTGCAGTGATTCAAATTACTGCAAGTTGCATGTTGCAGTATTTCGAATTACTGCAAGTTGTAAGTTGCAGTAATTCAATTACTGCAAGTTGTATGGTCCAGTATTTTGAATTATTGCAAGTTGTAAGTTGCAGTAATTGAATTACTGCACGTTACAATTTGCAATAATTAGATTTTTTTAATTTTCGATGACCCTTCTACTCTTTCCTATACAGGGTGGGCCACAGTAACGCCTCGGTCTCTAGAAGGCTAACCACTCATCTTCTTGGAATTCTTCCTCTCTAGGAAGTTGCATGTCAACATAGGCTACCATTTGAAATTATTTCAAAACATACAGGATGTCCCCAAAAACCGCAAAATACTAATGGTGAACTTTTTTCAATCGAACATCCTATATATTATTTCATTTTGAGATTCTCCCTGGTGAGCTGATTTCAACAATCCATCATACTTGGGGTCTAGCAGTTATAATTACTGAGATATAGGGTGTGAGAAATCGAGATTTTCTAAGTTCAAGAATTTTTTGTGTCTAAACCATTCATAATTGGTTAAAACGGCTCACATGTCCCTATGATAGATAGATAGATAGATAGATAGATAGGGACATGTAAGCCGTTTTGACCAATTATGAATAGTTTCGACACAAAAAATTCTTGAACTTGGAAAATCTCGATTTTTCACACCCTATATTTCAGTAATTATAACTGCTAGACCTCAAGTATGATGGGTCGTTGAAATCAGCTCATCAGGGAGAATCTCAAAATGAAATAATATATAGTGTGTTCGATAGAAAAAAGTTTAACTTCAGTGTTTTATGGTTTTTGGGGACACCCTGTATGTTTCGAAATAATTTTAAATGGTAGCCTATGTTGACATGCAACTTCCTAGAGAGGAAGAATTCCAAGAAGATAGGTGGTTAGCAATGGAATGTTTTCCTTTTTTTTGGTAGTATTATAACATAACCTTCAATTGAAGAATATTGTTTTTTTTAGCAAAATGGGTGAGTTTTCCTGACAGAATAATGGGCCATCCTGTAGAAAAATTCATCAAATTCTGTACACAAAAATCAGAATATGAATAGAGTAACTTGGTATACTTATTGGATAAATAACAGTTTTAATGAAAAACAATAACTTGTACTAATATTTACTCCAATTACTACTTATTTCCAAGTGTAAATACATTCAAGTATATTTATTTTTCTTGTTCATCATCATCTTCTATGATGAAATCTTGATCAGGAATCACACCAAACTCAAACCTACTGATATCATCCAGTCCGGAGGCACTTAGTTCTTCTTTGATATATTCCAAATCAGGATTGTAATTCTTTTCTTTTGCTCTCCTTTTCAATAACTGAAAGAAAATACACACATGATATAATTATTTTGCCACCCTACAAAATACTCATACTCAACTTGGCGCTGTAGTAGGAACTCCCTAAAAGCTTCTGACCTTTGTGACCTGTTATTACTTAGTGATACTGGATCATTGTTAATAGGCTGGTTCAATTTGAATTTTGCCCAACTTTCATTTTCCAATTTTTCAATATCATCATTATTACCAAATCTGTGAGAAGCTTCTGATTTTTTCATGCCTTTTTTGATCTGTTGAAGATAAAATATATTGAGTTACCTTACATATCATAATGATATGATGATCTCTGAAATAATGATTGGTATTTATGTGTTGAGAAACATAGGAATATTCATGGAATATTCCATGAATATACACCACAGAATATTCAGTTGAGAATATTTCATGAATATACCACACAGAATATTCAGTCGAGAATATTTCATGAATATACCCCACAGAACATTCAGTTAGGAATATTCCATGAATATACAACAGAGAATATTCAGTTGGGAATATTCCTGGAAAATTCATACCTGAATATTCCCTGAACATATCATACTATTCACTTTGGAATATTCCTTTTAGATGTTCCAGAGGCATGTATATATTCTAGGAATAATCAATGAATATTCCGAATATACTCCTTTTTAGCATATTTAGAGAATATTCTAGGAATATCCAGTGCTGTCTGGGTAAATATACCCATAGCATACTGAACTATGCCCAGTGAAGGTGACACTTTTTGTGACCTGTTTGTAAATTTGACCATTGTGGATTCAAATGAAAACCTACTAGTAGGTGACCTAGTGCAAGGAGGTATAATATGACAATTACAAATGAAAATAATATTTGTTTCTTATATACATCTATATACATACAGAGTGAGCAGATATCAAAATATTCTACTAAATGGATTAATTGCAACTTGAAGACCAATATATGAATCCATAAATTGACCAGAAAAAATGAATAATAGATCAGTTTCTCAGAAGGAAATAAGCAAAACTACAATTACATACCCTATCCATGATGGCTGCATGATCTAATCCTAAAGTATCTTGTGGCATGGGAGGTATAGATGATTCATTATTATCATCATCATATTGATGAGCATCCAATTTACCAATTTTGTCCTATAATTACTTCTGGAAATGAAATAATTACAACATTTCAAAACTGTAGTCACTCACCCTCAAATCCTGTTCTAATGATAGAAAGAATTCTGTCTCAACCTGGAATTTTGTTGATGGGTCTACAGGCACATAATCTTCACCAAAATCAGCAACAGCAAGCCTCCTGTCAATATCTCTCATATGAGCATATTGCTTATCTATAAATTATGTCATAGTTGAGACAATTCAACTTTGTATTATCTACTACCTTTGACAAATGATATAATTGGAACATTTCCCATAACTCTTAACTGTGACAATTCATGTCTTAGAACACCTGCATTCTGCTTCAGGATAAGATCGATTTTGTCATCATTAGCTGTTCTAGATGTCCAATATACATTCAATATTTTGAAATCAGGTGCAATTTTAACCTGTGTGAAATTAAATAATCATGACCATGTACTGATGAACCATAATTACTTATTTGATCTATTTACTCTGTTAATTTCTATTCCATGCCCTAACACCTCAGAAGCAAACTCTCCTGTAGCCATTTGGTCTGAAATATGTTTCATGAATAGTTTATTTAGAACACTGGTTCGCCTAGAGTTAGGAGGTTTCTTTTGCATTGAACCATTGGTAAAACCATCAGGAGATACCATAGCCTGATCATTATAATGGAATTTCCTGTAAATACATCACTTGAAACACAGCATGATTTTGATGGAAAATGTATCATACTTTTTTTTATTAGTTCCCAGGATTTTCCGCATTGCATTTCCAACTTGACGGGAACTATTCTCAATACAAGTAGTATGGAAACAGGACCGCGATAAATAGATTCTTAGGAAAGTTAGCGACATTTTCATTTTTGAAAACTAACTTACTTTTTTAGGTTAATGTTGAAACTTTCTTCTGAATTCTTCTTTTTCTTCTTCTGATGGCTCAGGTTTGGGCTCAGGTTCCCATCAAGTTACACGATCAACTCAGGATGATAGACCCAAGATCCTATAATGGCTATAGTCGAAGTTGGTCTTCTCGTTCTTTTGCGTCACTTGTTTTCATTTCATCCGTTATGTTTTTGGAAGGTTTTTGGTTATGTTTTTTTTAGGAGATTGAAGGCGCCAACTTGTATTTCTCTTGTATGAACGAGCTGCAGAGTGCAATTTCTTGAATAGTTGTCTCTGCTGTTGAACTTGATCATTGGTTGAAGAACATCTCTGAAAAATGGTGAAGAAATTCATATATCAATTATTTTGGATGCAGTTATGACGTTTCTCATTTTTATAATTTGTATCCATTTCATTATTTTCAGTCCACTAGGAAAAGAAAACCCTTTACACAGATTGCTTCTGAGGATGAAAGCAATACTGTAGCACGAAAAAAGTCTAGAAGACCTGAGGATACTGCCAATAATAATTCTAGTGATTGTCATGTAAGTATTCATGTATATTTTGCAGCATTAATTCTGGAGATTGCTATTCCACTGAATGTACAAGCAATGCTTTTTTCTTCAATTACTTGAGAGTCTGCAAATCTGCCAATATTTGCATTATCTCTCCTACTACTAGATAACCCATCCACCATAGTCAACATTACCACAGCTCCTTCTATTGAGGAAGATCTTGCTTGTTTCATTACCAGTTCACTCTCTTGCACAGATATGGCCTGACAGTCCTTACACAAGCAATGAATTTAATGTTTCTACCAACTTAACATTTGACCAGATAGCTTTATTGGGAACTAAGGTTCCTTCGAAAATCATAATTAAGGTGCCCAGGGTTGGTTGCATGATTCTCTTTGTTAACTCAACAAAGAATCAACTGTTTGTAACTCTTCAATCACCTATATGGCATGCTTTGTCAACTGAAATATTAAATCTAAAACAAATAGTACCATCAAAATGCTTCTAAAGCAACAAAACAAATAGAAGGAGTGCTGCCTGCAGATTTTAATCCAAGTTTTAACCATCATCTGATAAGGAAATGATATATGTCACAAAGGAATGTAAAAACATTGTAGTTCATCTAACTGCATTGGTGCCAATCACTATTGAGTTTTCAGCAAATAACTTTTGATGAGATGAGAATTCAATTTCAATTGGGTTGTAATAAGAAAGGGGGTACAGGGGCTCCAATTTGAAATCAGAAAAATAGTGCTTTGAAATTTGAAAATTTTGCACACCCTGTGATGATTCCTGTTAATCACAGGGTGATTAAGTGATCCTTTTAGGCCTTATTTGATATGTATCTCTCATGTATTGACCAGGCAGTCTCTTTTTTGTTAATAATCTTTTTGACCAGTGGTGGAAAATTGAGTTATTTTGTTATATTTTTTTGAATGTGAATATCTCTGAACCGATTCCAATTAAATTCTAGGAATATGTAGGTAACCACTGGAAGCACTCAAATGTGCAACAAAATATATGGCATGTCATTTAAAAAAATATATCATTATGATGTCACACTTTTTTGGGACACCCTGTATATCGAAATTATTTTCCTGGTATACGCCCTATGAGACAATAATTGTAGTTTGCATAATATCAAAATCCTGACTCAACTGATAACTGAGCCATAGAAGACCGGTGGTGAGATGCAGGACCCTGTATATTAGGATTAGAAACAAACCTAAACTTCTTTGAACAAACAAATCATGAATAAAACCGTTATAAATGTCTACTTATGATACCTATTACCTACAAATTATTATTCTTGGGGAGGAAGGTAATTACCTCCATTACCCCTCCATATCGCCGCCCTCGCCTGAAGGTCACGTCATAAGTCATGATATAAGGCAGGTCTATATTTTATTCATATTCCTTCATCTTAACCACTAAATGTATTTTTTCTGTGACGGGAAAAAAGTTGGCATTTCATCTCTGTTGGCAGGTTATAAAATGTCACTTTTCATAAATTACTTTAAAGTGAGTACTTCTATCCCGGATATATATCTCATATACAGTGTGACCCATTTAAGATGGAAGCACCCTTATAAAACTTACATTTTTCAACCGATTGGAATGATTTTTTTTTTGTTAGGTAGATATTCAAAAAGTCTATTAGGACACCAAATATCATGAATAAATCTCCATTTCCAGGGCCAACTACTGATTTTTCAAGGTCAAAAATCTAAAAAAATTACTAGCGATTTTTTTAGAAAAAATCTGACTACACCACTGGATTTGTGATATTTTCAAATGGGTAACATGTAAATTACGTTGGAATGCGTCAATCAATAAAAAAGTTATAAAGGAATGAAATTTGAAAAATATGCCGTTTAATCAACCCATCAATTTTTATTACTGAACAGATTTCGATGAAACTGTGATCAGTAATATTTCAAGACATCCTGAATCCAGTGGAGTATACAGAATTTTCATAAAATTCCTGAACATGAATTGGTGGGTTGATTAAACGGCATATTTTTCAAATTTCATTCCTTTATAACTTTTTTATTGATTGACGCATTTCAACGTAATTTACATGTTACCCATTTGAAAATGTCACAAATCCAGTGGTGTAGTCAGATTTTTTCTAAAAAAATCGCTAGTAATTTTTTTAGATTTTTGACCTTGAAAAATCAGATTAGTTGGCCCTGGAAATGGAGATTTATTCATGATATTTGGTGTCCTAATAGACTTTTTGAATATCTACCTAACAAAAAAAAAATCATTCCAATCGGTTGAAAAATGTAAGTTTTATAAGGGTGCTTCCATCTTAAATGGGTCACACTGTATATACACTGTTGATGGCTTTTGTTGTGCTATAGTTCCCAAAAATGAGTCAATATATTACATATATTACATATTATTATATAACTGAACAACCACTAAATTCGCGATTATTTGAAATCGAATCACAGAATAAGACTGTCAGAAGTGACATCAGATATTTGATTACTTCAAAAGAATGATGAAGATGCCTACAACGCAGGTGTCCCTGCTGTTGAAAATTTAAAATTTCACGTCGATAATTTTCAGATTTCAAAATGATGTAGTATCTTCTCAATATTGATTCGTACTTTCTTCTCGAGGTTGTGTTTCTCTCCCGAAACATTTCTCCCATTTGATTTTTTTGAAAAAAACTAAAAAATTTGCTAACATTTCAGTTAACGCCATCTAGCGGCGACAGCAAAAGTCAAAAATTCAAAACCAAATAATCGTTTTGTAGGGCAAATTATGCTTTTTTATATTACCCTTTGCTAAAATCTGTCGAAATAAACGGGAGAAATCTTGGTTTGTTTGAAAAAACAATTGAACTTCCCCCACCGCTTCATTTTGATAGCTAGAACAAAACGTTTGAAACAAAAAATGTAGGGAAATGGTCAGTAAATATGAAAATGATATCATCGACATACTTTCATGAGACAAAATTCTATAAAAATCCCATTTTTCTACTTATTGTTGGTCGTTACGCCCTCTACCGGACGTTTGATAAACTCTAAAATAATTTCCAGCAATTTCTCTTGGCGACTTTTATCATGATTTTTTTTTCTCAAATCTATGCGACCAATATCTTATGAGATATGGCCGCTCGCTACCCTTAACTGATCACCCTGTATATTGTCCAGTAAACGTGACAGCACAGGATCGTGGGCGTTGTCTTGTCAGTTCTCAGCGTTTAGCACATCATTGTCATATCTCTAGCCAAGTCAACATTTACATGATGTTTTGTTATGGAGTATAAGAAATATTTCAACAGGGTGCTTGCTTGAAACAGTCACAAATTGATAACTATAATACCATGGCTTCATCCTGTTAGATCAAATGAAATATTTAATTTGGATATCGTTTTATTCAACGACAGGGCTGTAACAACTTTTTAATAACATTGATCAGCTGGACAGCTCAGGAATCACAACTGATCGATAATATGGCGTTATGTTAACCATATGGAAACTTTATTAGTAAAATATAGGGAGTTTCTAGCTGTGCTGTGGCGTTAGATATATCGAGAGAATTCGACTGTGTTTGGCACCGAGGACTCAGACAGGTCGCTCCATGTGTTGGTGACGGAGTCTGCCATCAATTCCGGCATCCCACAAGGGTCCATTTTGGTACCAACATTGTTACTACTCCATATCAATGATCTGTTGAGAGTAACTACCAGTACTCTCCATACTGTGTTCTTTCCCGAAATTCCAAATTCAGTTGATGCTGTCAATGAAGATTTCGCTAAAATTATAGCCTGGGGACCCAACCACAGAACTTCCAACGTCATCCAAACTCAAGCCTCCATTTTCTCTAAAAAAACCGAACTCAGTATGTCTGATATTACAATGTCTGGTAGCTCCATTCCCATCAACTCCGCCATATATTCCATGCTTTTATTTCCATCAGTAATACTCTTCATGGAAAAATCATGCCAGATCCATTGCAAAAGCTGCTTCTGAAAAACTCAGATTTTTATTGCCAAATGAAGTATTCCAAAGAACTTATAACCTGTGAAAATTCAAATGCCTACCTTCTCTCCCTATCCCTCCTAGGTACACAGGATGTTCCTCGAATATAATTGGAATATCCTTTCGTGTCCTCCAAAAGATGAAAGAAAAAGCTTCTTTTTTGTGTACCGATTGATCCTCATTGATGAAGCCTCACTTATTTACTTATTTATTTTGTTCTTTCATTATTTATGAAGACACCTTGTATGCAATTACTTACAGAGACGTGCTGGAACAATAAATTTCATGGTTTTGAAAAACTTCATGTGCCACTCATTGCTTGAAGTAAATTTCACCAATAACATTAGCATTATCATTGGCAAGAATGGCAGTGGAAAGAGTGCCATTTTGACTGCATTAATTGTTGGACTTGGAGGAAAAGCCTCGCTAACTAACAGAGGAAGTAGCGTGAAAGGTAAAAAATTATGTTATGTTAGTATGGTCAGTAATACAAGCGAGATGAACAAATCTAAGTTGAATCTGTATTAGGAAATGCTAAATTGAACTTACGCAGACCATGTGATTACCTTGGAAAGAGTGGTTGACGAGTATGTGCAATATTTATATCATACTGAGCCGGCCTTGAATAATTTGAAACATACTATATATCTATTAAAACAGCAAAACACTAGCAAAAAGACACATCCTGCAGAATACATCTAACACAAACATTGTAAAAATGGCTGACGGACGATTGATATTCGATAATAAGATTACAGCAAAGTGGGCTCTGATGAAATTTACTAGTATAGACATACGTTCTAACAAGACTCCAAAACAGAGATGAAAGAAATGCAGTGATGACTTTGATAGATACTGCGCAGGTGCCGCAACCAATTTTGCTCTCTTGTTGGTCGTAAAAGTTCTTCGCGCAACCTCATATATTAATTGTCCTTCCATTTCCATCTTAGTCAAACTCGTCAACAAAATGTTCACAACTGGAATCTTCCCTAATGTTTTGAAAATTGGTAAAATCACTCCTATTTTTAAGGCAGGATCAAAAAATAAAGTAGAAAACTATCGTCCCATAACTGTAGTATGTGCATTGTCGAAACTCTTAGAAATTATCATCAAAAAAAGGGTCAATTGTTTTCTTACTAAATATGTTGAGCTAGACAGATTCCAGTATGGCTTCCAAAAGCAATCAAACACACAGAGCGACACAATGGACTTTTTGAACCACTTTATAACCAATCTAGATAACAAAAAATATGTCATAACGATTTTTGTCGACTTACAAAAGGCATTTGATGTAGTTGACCACGAAATGTTAATAAATAAGGTCAACTTACTGGGAATAAGAGGTAAATGTGCAGATCTTCTAGAAACATATTTACGAGACCGAAAACAGTATGTGTCACTAGATAAAGTCAACAGTGCACTAAAAAATTTTACCTGTGGAGTCCCACAAGGGTCAGTCTTAGGGCCTATGTTGTATTCCTTACATACACTAAACCTTAAAAAAGCCAAATTGAAAGCTCGCTACTATATACAGGGTGGCCCATCGAAAACGTACCGCAAGGTATTACAGGCTGGGAAACAACTTTTCGATAAAATCCAAAAATACGTCAAGTTTGTTTGCGAGGGGGACACAATTTGACGTGATAAGCATAGTAAAATCTTCAACCCCCTAAGTAGGGTGGTCACCCCAAGATTTTTTTCAAATGGGAAGGGGGGTTAAGCGATACCTCTTTAGAAGGGGCTTGTCATTCCCTATACAGTGCTGCTTAGATTTTTCAAATCGATCTACTCTTTCAGAAAATATGGAGCGTTGAAACTCCAACCATCATGTGGGACGAAAAATACAAAAATCGGTTCAAATGTACTTCACAACTCATTTATTAGTCAAGTATGAGTTATTTTCAAACCGTTGTCGTACATTCTGGAGCATTTGGGGTGTCACTTCGCGACATACGTTAATGATTCTTTGTCGTTACTGTTCTAATGTGTCTGGTGGTGTTTTGTAAATAAGGCTTCTGATGTATCCCCACAAAAAAAAATCTAAAGGACTTAAGTCGGGTGACCGAGGTGGCCATTCTATTGGGCCCCGTCGTCCTATCCATCGTCCTGGAAATGTGTCATGTAAATAATTGCGCACATTTTGGGAATAATAAAGAGGAGCTCCGTCTTGTTGAAAAATCAGTTCCTGTTCATTGTATGCGGGATCGTTCTCAATGATATTTGTTAGAGCTAGGTTGATGGCATTTTGTAGTAAATCCAAGTACATATCGCCTGTTGAATTTCCAGGAAGGAAAAAAGGTCCTACAATAGAATTTCCGAAAATACCAGCCCACATATTTAACTTCTGGGGGTGTTGCGTGTGTGTCTCGTGGAGAATCCTTGGATTGGTGTCAGCCCAGTATCTGCAATTGTGGCGATTCACTAAACCATTGAGGAAGAAGGAACACTCGTCCGAAAAACACACATTGAATAGAAAATTACCATTGTGTAACGCTCGCTCACTCATAATTTCGCAAAATTGCAAGCGTCGATCAAGGTCATCTTCATTCAGTTCGTGCACTAAGCGAATTTTGTAAGGATAGAATTTGTATTTTTTTAATACCCGTTGGACACTGGTACGAGACACCCCCGTGGCAATGGCCAATTGTCTTGTACTTAGCGTACTATCAACTGCAACTTGCCCCAATACTGCTATCTCCGTTGGTTCATTTAGTACTGGATTTTCAAGCTCTCATTTTTTGTTATGAACTGAACCTGTTTCGCGAAATTTTTTCACCAATTCGCGAACAATTTTTTCAGAGGCATGTTTGTCAGGATGCCGTTGGTTAAACAACTCCGCGACCCGATTTCCACATTCATCGTTTTTGAAAAAAAGCTCAATGATTTCCACTCTGTGTGCAATTGAATAGACCATAATAATAAATTTTAAAGTCAACAATTCTTGAACACTTCAACCACGACAGGTATCTAGCAACTACTTGACCTAAGTCAAACGTGAAGAAATGGATTCTATTCATTTTTTACTCTCTAAAATGAGCCTAAACAAATCTGTGCATCGGCAAAAACAGCGAATTCATTTGAAAGAACTTATTGCAATAAAGTACAATTAAACCGATTTTTGTATTTTTCGTCCCACATGATGGTTGGAGTTTCAACGCTCCATATTTTCTGAAAGAGTAGATCGATTTGAAAAATCTAAGCAGCACTGTATAGGAAATGACAAGCCCCTTCTAAAGAGGTATCGCTTGACCCCCCTTCCCATTTGAAAAAAATCTTGGGGTGACCACCCTACTTAGGGGGTTGAAGATTTTACTATGCTTATCACGTCAAAATGTGTCCCCCTGACAAACAAACTTGACCTGTTTTCGGAATTTATCGAAACGTCATTTCCCAGCCTGTAATGCCTTGCGGTACGTTTTCGATGGGCCACCCTGTATTTGCAGACGACACTGTTCTTGTCTATGAAGGAAATAACCTAACTGAATTGGAACAGTTGGTGAATAATGATTTAAAACTGTATGCCGAGTGGCTTCTAAGTAATAAACTTAAAATAAATATGAATAAAACTATTTTTATGTTGTTCAAAAACAAAAATATGGAAACCCGTGATTTGTCAATAAAAATTGGTTCCCAAGAAATCAATATAGTCGAATACACCAAATATCTAGGACTGGTTATAGATAATAAGCTGAACTGGCAGGAACACTCAAATCATATTTCAAAAAAGGTAGTCCCTATGATTGGTGCTTTGTATAGATGTGGTAGCTATCTGAATACTCAAAATAGGCTTATGATTTACAATGCATACTTTCTGTCAGTCTTTCGCTATCTCATAACAACCTGGGGTATATGTCGACCAACACAATTTAAGAAAATACAGACTCTTCAAAATAAGGTAGTGAAATTTTTATTTGGATATAGCTACAGAACACATACAGAGAAAATATATAAAGAAACAGGAATAATGCCCTTGGAACAAATATTACAAATAGAACAATGCAAATACACTTACAAAATACAAAAAAATCAACAAAAATGTAATACTAAATTCAACTTAGTTAACGAAACTCACACATATGAGACTAGAAATCAAAATAATTTTTATCTATCAAATGTAAGAACAAACTTGGCACTAAATAATCCTATATACAAATGTCTAGAAACTTTCAACTCTTTGCCAAATCCTGTGAAAAATATAGATAGTTATTCTTCATTTAAAATAAACTTGATTCAGCACATAGATCAACAAACTACTGTACTATGATATACTTAAGATTGTAATTGTTGTTGTTTGTGTATAAATATATTAGTGTATACTAATGTATATTATGGTAACTACAGAAATTGTTATTGAATCATATGTCAATTATAATGTTCCGTCACCAGCATGTTGCTGATGAGGAACAAAATGCTAGATGTATTTATTGATATGTATGCTAAAATGGTTAAAAAAAAAAAAAAAATTGTTGATTATGAGAAACTATGAACTGATCTTGTGAACCAGTTATTTACAATGGCCTTTCCAGTCATTTCTTGAAAAAAATTATCTGAAAATATATGGCTCTGGAATTCCTTGAAATATATTTTTGATTTTTCTCCATCAATTCATCGTGTAAAAAATTATTGATAACGTCAAAATGAACGAACGAATTCAAACGATCAGACATGGCTGTGAAACCTGTGACGTCAGTGCGCGAGCAATTGCACAATGGACTTGACAATGTTGCCAATTTGGACAGAAATCTATGATTAGTCGGATATTCATTTCTATTATATCATATTAATACAGTTGCTCTTAGATATCTCAACTGATGAATACTTACCGAAAATTCGTGGTAATGAAAAATTGTATTGCATAATTAGTTAGATGGTCGATTTCTGTTGGTGCATAATTCAACATGTAAGTGAAATTCCATTTTGTATTGAATTACAGGGCAGATATTCATGTCATTCAGTTTCAAATCCCTGCCTGTGAATACTTTCCTGTTTAGGTACTCACCTATTATGTAACTACCTATACCTATCCACCAAAGGAAAAGAAACAAATTCGGAATAAATCAATACTGAATTGCTCACATGGTTCTATTTCTTTTTAATTTGTCGAAATTTCAACATTAGAACTAAAACGAATCTAAAATAAAAAGCGTCTTACTGTTAGATGCCTGCATCACATTTCATCCTAGCTAATCTTGAAACTAATGGAATACTTCGGAGTTCAAAGTAAATTGAATAAGATCAGCAGTGAACTACCAATCAACTAATCACCTACTACATAGTAATTTCGAATCATGGCATTCCTGACACCATCTTGCACATAGGATCAATATAAGGATTTTATAGAGACCTGGCAACAGCGCTTTCCAGCGGTCCCAACTTCAACCAATCAGATTGCAAGGAGACACTGACATCACAATTCAGTAGCGTTTGAATTCATAGATATTGAAATTGCATTTGCAATATCAAATAATTCATTTGTTGTTCGGTATTTTCGAAAAACATGTGGTAGGGATAACGTTTTTGGCTTCTCTTCATAATAGCGAAAAAGGGTCACATTTTTCGATACTGGAAAGGCCAATTGCCTTTTTTTGTTAGTTGTGCGAATAAACAGGGTGTACGGCAAACCATGGATTATACTCTAGCTGGTGATGAACAAGTTCATAACCTATCAAAAAACCAGAACTTGACCTTAGTAAACACCTCACGGTTTTCGAGATATTGGAACTTTTCATGTTTCATGCTGATGAGGAGCGTTTCTTGTTAATTATTATTTTCCATAAAAAATACTGAATAGTAGTTGTAACAATCGCAGGAGGCAGATCTTCGATAGCAGTCATTTACAGACTACATAAAACATTTTGTACAAAGGTCCATAGGAAATGAAAATACCTATTTGTTCTTTTTTTTCGCAAAAACCTTCAAGTTCTGGTTTTCTGATAGGTTATGAACATGTTTATTACCAGTTAATAGAATATGATCCATGGTTTATCGGACATATAACTATTTCTTACATGATGCTTGATGTATTGACATGTGAGTTATAGGATTTTAGAAAATCATGTAGTTTCAGGTCACAAATGTTTGTTTGTAACGAAATGGGTTCCTCAACTACCTCATAACGCGTTAAAATGCTACAAAGTCATCAGACATAGTATCGATTCGACAATTCGACTATATCATCACTCACAGCAGCATTATTTTCGTAAATATGTTATTACAATCATGCATTTATTGACAACAACAATCTGACAGTTATGCTTACATAGACATTTAAAATTGGATCACGCTGTATCAAAAGCTCAGCCACCTTCGGTGAATCCGGATTCATTGAAAACAAAAAACAGAATTTCAAATAACATACATTGATAAGCAAATTGTTCACTAAACATATACCTAGATCATTTGAGAAATGAATTTAATACAATCATAGGCATCTTATTCGAAATCAGATGGATTGTTTCTATAAGATAGGTACTTGAAATGACTCTGTAACAAAACGGCGCCAGACAAAACAGCGTGCGGCAAAACAGCGCTCTACAAAATAGCGCGCGACAATACAGTATGTCATTATTTTATGCCCTATTTATTCGAATTCACAATATTTAATTTCTGTTTGGGGAAGGAAAAGTATACATATTTCACACCACAAACCACTGATGGAATCATAAGACAAAGCAATTAATTGAATTGTTAATGTAAATTTTCTAGAACCAACAATGAATTTATAAGAACCTGGAAATTTTCTAAATTTGATTTCGTTGTATGTATATGTATGGCAAAATATGTTGTTTTCATTATTCTGCCAGGACGATATTGAAAATATCAAACTTAGCTTTTAATTAAGTCTATACAGTCCATAGTTATGAGACTTGAAAATTGAATTACTAGATAGCATACACATTCAAGTCCTTAAACCTAAATCATAAATAGTATATTACACACCGAGGTGGGAAGTGATTCATTCCTGTCGTGAGATTAGTTAGCTATAATCTCGAGACAGGAATGAAACTCCCTACCGAGGTTTGTATACTATTTTATTTACAACCATCATATTTCGATCAAAATTAATAAATTTATGTTTCGTTCTGAACATACCTGAATTATTATGGTTGTAATTGAAATATATTATTGACATGTACTCACACAAATCCTTCAAGGATTTATCATGCACTGTTTTTGTCCAGCATAATATCTTTGATTTCAGTTATGTTTCTTATGGTTTATGTTGTTAAGTAGGAGGATATTTCAGAACTTTAACAAATATATTTATATTCATATCTTATTTTCTCATACGAGGTGACTTGTGGAGAAAAAACTCATTTTTCCATCATCTTGTGAACCATATGGTGTTGAATTTTGGGAAAATACTTATCAGAAATTATTGTTTCAAGGCATTGTATTAGGAAATTATAATAATGGTTGATTCATATCTTATAATGTATTGTACCCCATATCAGATTTGAACTAGTATCTTAACAAATATGCCAAATTGTTAGTTTCTAGAAAAACTTACTGATGTTGATATTATATAATGTAATTTAATGTTAAATGTTAATAAATGTTATATATAAATAAACTCTACATAATTTAAAGTAAACAAAAGTATTGGTAAACGATCTATTTTTCATGATGGAATAATTTTATTCATATTCATGATGCAAGATGATTTAAAATTATTATTAAACAAATTCAACAAAACCAGAAGATCTAATGTCACATTCGTTTCAATCGTTTCATTATCGACTTTATTAGATTTCTTGATTTCATATCGTTTATTAGGTTTTGTTAAGGCTGGTAGACAGTCTGCAAGCATCGAGATTGAGTTATGCAATGAGGGTCCGATGGCGTATAGACCTAGTGTGTATGGCAAAAAAATTCATGTTATACGTAATCTGACTGCTAGTGGAGGAGGATCCTACAGGGTTCGTTCTGAGAATGGAGAAGTGATATCCACACAAGCAAAGGAAGTTCAAAATATTGCAGCCAGCTTGAATATACAAGTCGACAATCCAATCTGCATTTTGAATCAGGATACATCTAGAAACTTTTTGAGCAGTAATGATCCAAAAAACAAATTCACATTGTTCATGAGAGCTACAAGGCTAGAGACACTTGAATCAGAGTATAAGAAAGTCCAGGGAAATAAGAGAGACTCTGTTAGAATTATGGAAGAAAAAGAAGAAGTAAGTGTTTGAAATCGGAAATATTTTCATTTCTATGAACACTATTTGATCTCATTATTTGAGTGTTGATGATTTTTTCGTCATCCCATAACGTTATTCTGATTTAACGGTATTCAGATGGCAATTGAAAAGTTAATGTTAACAGCCTACGTCCGTTAAGATTTGTTAACGACCGGCGGCCGTTAACTGTTCCATATAACAATACGATGTTGGGATTTTTCTGTAGAATTAACTGGTACTGTTGTGTGCATAACAAGTCGTACATCAGTTATGGGCTATTGTGAGGCTTGTCAATTTTGATTGATACTCTTATCGAATTTGACAGGGAGTGTCAAGATTCAAACTATTTCTGTCAGTAACGCTTAGTACACGTACACATGTGTACTACTTTTTAACCCTCCAGTAGTGACATGGTTTTACGAAACAGGAGCGGTGATGTCGGTCTGAAAGACATTCAATATTCTTTTGTGATAAAAAATATATGAAATCAAAATAGTGTCAGTTGATATGATTCTGATCAAAGGAAACATCATTGAGAATTACATCATATTATTGACAAAATTCAATTCAAGATCCTCTTCATCGGTCACACATGTTTTCTTCTAATATGGATGATTTCTGTTAGAAATAATATTTTATTTTTATAAGAATATATATTTTTGATTTAACACGCTCCGTTTCACATAAAATGCATTAAAAGACGAAATAATAATATAGCAGATTTGTTACTTCACAGGTGACAACGGTCTAACAGTCCGAAAACAATAACTACTAACGCTAGCGCTATGGGGTTCACAGTGCGTGAAGACCCAAAAAAGGTTAAGCTAGAGGGAAGCAGTAAAGGGGGAACCGCGCGACAGCGCCAAAATTCAAAAAAATAGTTTCTGGTCGGTCTGAGAGACCGCAGGTCACCACTGCAGGGCCAATGAAATCTGTTTTACACCATACAAACCTTGAACGACTTGTCTATGCATACAACTGTACATGAGTGGCTTGTTCTTTCCTCGGAATCAAAACGTAATCTCGGGATTACGAAAAGTTACGAACGACACACGGCCGATACGCTAATAACGGATTCGGTTGTTATCAACCTCATACGTTATTTGCTACATATCGGCATAACGTTAATAAATATATCAGTTATTTTACGTAAAAAAGCTACTCTGTTAGCAAAACATGATTTGAAAAAAGTTAATTCCTAATATCTAAACGTCATGGTCCAAAATATAGGTCAATTTCAAAATATAATTACTCTTGGATCACATAACTAATTGCTATTCGGTTTTTCCCGTTAGCTAACTCAATCTTTTAGTTACTCATCAGATCAATATAATACTACAAACATTCCAGATGAAAGATCTACAGGATGATAATTGAAGTAGTGTAAAATTGCAGCGGAAGCGTTACGTTCCCGTTCGAGGAAATATTTGTTATATACATAATAATGTTTCTCTGGAAACAATCTCGAAATTTTTTCAATCATACCCTTTATAGGGGTATACGAAATAGCCACAATGCTCAAAATGGAATAAAATGTTGAATAGATACAAAAAGCTAGTGCTTTTTGACTGACTTTGAGCTTTTTGTATTTATTCAGACCCTTTATGTCGGAGATATCTTTCTTCAAAATTGAATAAATAAAACGAATAATTGAATTACATTCAAAAATTCATATTGTGTGGATAGTTCTGGATAATGTGAGTGTGTCCTGATACGAATACTCAAAGTGGAGTACATACAGGTTGATATAAAAATTATTGTGAGATTCGATGAAGAAAAACATATCTCTCTTCAGTGAAACATGGTTTTCTAATTCCATAAAGGAAATTATGGAGTTTTATACCATAAACATGTAGTCTCGAAATAGTTTTTCGAATCTGAATCCGCATTATGGAGATATGATTTTTCATGCACAATGATGTATTTTGGTGAATTTTTGAAAAATGGGAAAGTTTAAGTCAGCAAATTCGCCTCAAAAATTGAAGATTTGAACAATTTCAAAACCATTTCAAGACCAGACAACAAACTTCATGTTTATGGTATAAAACTCAATAATTTCATCTATGGAATTGAGAAAACCATGTGTCATTTGAAGATAGATATGTTTTTCTCCTTCGACTCTCACAATAATTTTTAAATCATCATTATCCAGAACTATCCACATAATGTAAATTTTACAAAAAACATTACAAACATTCAATGATGTTCAATTATTCAATGATACAATGCATCATTTTGAAGAAAAATATATATCTTCCACATAAAGGGTCTAATTGAAAAAAATTCGAAATTGTTTCGAGAGAAGACATCAAGCTTCATGATTATGGTCGAAAAAGAAAATATAAAAATGTTTGTTCAAACGGGAACGTAACTACACCCCTGCTATTTCACACTACTTCAATTACCATATTGTAGATCGCTCACCTGTAATGTTTGTAGTCCCATATTGCTCTGACGAGTAACTGAATAGAAATTAGTCATGAGGAATAATTCGATTTTGAAATCGGCGTATATTTTAGATTAGATTAGATTTTGAATGGGGCCTTCGGGCTGTCTGCCTCCACACCTTTTCAGATCTATTGTATCTGCCCTCAAAATTGATTAGAGTTCTTCGGCTAGCCCCGCCTTCTCTATGAGACCCGATAGGCTAGCTTTCAGATCCCCTGTGTATCTTTGGGCTTCTGGTTTTTCCTCACCCAGCGTGAGGAACCTTACTCTTGACAAGCCCTCACAGTGGCAAAGTATGTGTACTGCTGTTTCCTCCTCTTCCTGAGAAAACCTGCACAGCAGTTCTTCAGTCAGACCTATCGTACTCATGTGTTTGTTGAGCCTACAATGCCCTGTGAGTCTTGAAGTCCCACTAGTATTCTAGTTGAACTTCGTTTCTGGCTCAGTAGATATTCTGTGAATGTAGGCGATGGTTTTTTTAATAAACTCTTTTGCCTGTCTCATTCCTGGTGAGTTGAACCACCATTCTTGAGATTCATGTGTATCCATGATTTGATACTAGTTTTTTTGTATTGCTTTCGCAATACCACAGAAGGGTTCTGGGCCATTCAGAGCTTTGTTTGCTCCTGCTCGGGCAAGTGAGTCTGCCTCTTCATTGCCCTCGTACCCTGTATGTGCTGGTACCCATGCTAGAGTCAGTCTGTTCTGACTGCCCTCTTCATTTAGGGTTTTCTATGCAGTCCCACACCAGTTTCGAGTTAACTTGCATAGAGTTGACTGCTTTGATTGCCGCCTGGCTATCTGAATAGATTGCAATATTTTGCCTTTAAACTCTTGCCTTATCAATTCTTTCACGCAATGATGTATTGCAATAATTTCTACCTGAAACACCGTCGCGTATTTACCTAAGCTCAGTGAGATTCTTGTCTTTGGCTTGGCCCCTCAGTTTTGGAGCCGTCCGTATAGACAGCAATGTCTGCATTGATAGGAGGTCCTTCCTTCCATGCCTCTCTGTCCGTTATTTTGGACCACGGCGTTTATTTTGTTGATCTGTTTATATTCCAACCTATTTTCAGAACTTTAGAAAGCTACAGGATGAAATCAAACGCCTGAAAAAGAAAATCGAAAACCACAAATCAATTATTTCTTTGAAAGATAGGAAAGGTTTATTGCAAAGAGAGCTAATTTGGGCGAAAGTAAGAGATGTGGAAGAAGAATTGGAGCAAGAAAAACTTGGTGTGGAAACAATTGAGAAAAAATTGAATGATGTCAAAGCAAATTCAGATAAACGTAATGATAGAGTAAATAAACTCAAGGAAAACATAAGGTGAATGTATTGATATCAACTCTCATACTTGTACTAACTATGTTTATATCAATTAGAACTTTGGAACATCAGATATTAGAAGTGAAAGAACAAATTGAAGTGCAGAAACGACCTCAGCTAGATTTGAAGACCCAAATGGAGGAGCTTTCTCAGAAATTGGGTATGAAGAAGCGTGAAAAACAGCAAATTCAGACGTCAATACAATCGAAAAATTCTGATATTCAGTCAATTCAACAAGATATCTCTTCTGCAAATGACAAGTAGGTATACTTTTTATAATTAATATGAATTGAAGAATGATATTTTCTGAATTGTTTTTTTTAGTATGTCAAAAGTTGAACAACAAAAAATTGAGAGGATAAAAAACTTGGCTGCTCTGCAGGATAAACTCAAAGGAATGGATGACCATTTAGAAACTTCTAAGAATGACTTGTTTCAAATCAAAAGTGATCTGTCGAGAAGGGAATGTGAAGAACAAAATCTACATGCTGAAATCACTATGATAGATAGTAAAATTGGTACAAAATTTATATTCTTGATTGACAAATTCACCTAGATTATAATCTGCTTGTTAGCATAATATATAGCATTGGGAAAAGTAATCAATCATTGATTTTAACTCATGACTAATTGCCTTCCTCAGGTTTCATGTGAATGCAAAACAATATGTAATTGGGAAAAATATGACCATTTAAAAACTAAATGATTGTATAGATGAACTTGTGACTGATGTCATATTTGTTTCAGCTAATGAGAGAAATAACCTAAATGCCATTCAGGCAGAATCAGGAAATAACCTTCTTCTGTATGGACGTGATGTACCCAAAATCAAACAAATGATTGCTCAGTACAAAAATAGATTTCAACAAGAACCCAGAGGCCCTCTAGGTAGGTGTTTATTGGCAAAGTATCGCAACTATATAGACATTTTTCAGGAGCCTACATCAAATTGAAAGATAAACAATGGGCAGTGGCGGTTGAAGGTTTTATTGGTCCCGCTACCTTATGCGCCTTCGCAGTCGATAACAACCAAGATAATAAATTATTGAGGGAAATATTCACCAAAGTACTTGGTAAACAGAGACAACCGCAAGTCATCACTTCGAAATTTATTTTCAAGGTAGTGTGTTTTTCATATTGGTAGCACCCATTTGTAACATTTCAAGTAGTTCGTCTACTTTTCAATTTTTCTGAAGAACAGATTTTCTAAATGGCTCATTTCACAGTGGAATGATGAATCTCCTGAAGTCTTCCATACTCAAAGTGGAGTGGGGCGATTAAGGAAAGGAAACCTGGAATAGTTTCCTCAAATGTATTGTTTAATGTGCAGTCAATCATGCTTCAACTATGAAACATGTTTCAAGTATCCAAATGGCCATCATCAATCAAAATACAGTCAATATCTATGAACTGAAATAGTATATTGTTTAACGAGCATGGAATGATTGTAATTTCCTACGAGAATGAAGTTTGCAGCATGAGCGAATGCTGCAATCATTCGAGTAGGAAATTAGCATTCCCTGCAAGTCATACACTATAATTTTTCTGCGGCTTTAATAGATAACAGCAGCATTTTCGATTTTTTCGTCTTGTAGCCATCTGATTTCCTGTCAAGTAATGCTCATCTATTAGACAGAGCTGTCATTGCTTGAAATTTGACATTCCATGAGCGATGAGATTTTCTTGAAGTAATAACAAAATGGAGTCATTGTGATATCAGATACGGAAATAAAATTGATGACATACAAAGTACCTTATTGACGTATCGATCACAGTAAAACAAGAGCAATTTCGTGTTATAGCTGTAGAAAAACGTATTTTTTTCATCTCAGTTGTTCAAAAAATACTTGACAGGAAGGACTTTGCCAAACTTGACAGATTATACGGCAAAATACAGTAAAAAATATATATCTTCAATATAACGTAACCTTATTTGAAAAAAAACTCACTACGCCACTGTTTTTTCTATTCCTATGAGTTATATTATATCCGAGATACAGGGGAGGTTCCCAAAATGCAATGTTTTCAATTCCGCCCTGTATCTCAAAAACGAAGTGAGTTTCACAAAAAAATAGCCAATGTACGCGAAAACCGCAATTCAGGCCTCTCCCATTCTTTTTTTTTAACAATTTGACTAATTTGAAGTGAATTTTATTCTTGTTACTGAAAATAATTTAGTCAATCGAGATATTATGTTAGATGAATCGTGACATTTTCGGTACGATCATTTTAGCCCTTGGAATAAAAACTGTCCGAGAATAAATGAAAATAATATGTTATGTACAATTAAAAAAAAAAAGGAGAACCTGGTGGCTCACTTGAAATCACTGAGGCGTTTCTAATTGATCCAAGCTTTCTGTTTCTGAAGAAGAAATATCCTTCATACGTTCTATTTTTCCGATTGAAAGTTGATTTTTATTTGTCTATCATAGAAACATGATGTGACACGTAATATGGTGTACGAACCAAATGGATGTGTGAGCCTTTATAACGCACTAGAAGTTTCCGATCCCGTTGTTTCGAACTGCATTGTCGACAGCTGTAGTCCAGAAAATATTCTTCTGATACCTGATGATCGCACGGCTCAGGAGTTGCTCTCAGATAGACAACGTGTACCCAGAAATTGTCACCAAGGTGTTACAGCCAAAGGTGACAAGTACTATCCCGATCCAAGTTATAGGACTTATGCTTCCAATTACCATAGAGCAAAGTTTCTGCAAGTGGACACTAAAGAATATATAGTGTGAGTGTTACATCACTACATTTACTTGTTCTGATGTACAAGTATATTATTTTTGTTATCCTAAATACATTCTCTCAATCATTTTTCAGTCAATTACAACAGATGTTGCAAGACTTACAGAACCAAAAACAGACGGTGAAAACTCAGCTGGATGAATTTACCAGGGATATGAGAAAACAAGTGAACTCAAAGAATCAGTTGGAAGAGAAAGTCAGGAAAGTTAATATGGCTCGTGCTCAAATAAGAAGACAGTTAGAAGAGTTGAATTCAAGTGCTGAACCTGAAGTTCAAAATATTCAGTTTTTGGTAAGTAAATGTCAACATTTAGAAGTATTTTGATCAGTTCATCACAGGAACAAGAATTACAAGAAATAAAAAAATCCCTGAATGAAAAAACTGCTGCTTTGGAAGGGCTGAATGAACAAATAAGAGAAATACGCAGTGCCATGGCAGAAAAAGAGCAAAATTTGACTCAGTTGAAGGGTTCTACAAAAGGACTAGAAGAAAGACTTCAATCACTTAAGGTTATCCACATTTCAAATGTTTAAATTTTTTCCTCTGATTTCATTGTATTTTCTTAACAGGATGAAGTTCGAGAGACACAAACTAAACAGAAAGAAATATCGACAAGTGGTGAATTCGACCAAAGACGTATCAGAGATTATGAAACAAAGCTACTTGATGCTCGGTCCCAAATGGTATTGAAACAAAATACTGTCAAAAATTGTACCACGGAAGCAAGTTCAGTCGGAGAACGTCTATCAGATTTGAGGTTAGTGCAGATAAATGGTCAAGTAGTTTCTCATATTAGTTTCTCATAGTAGATGCACATATTGAAAACCATTTTTGATATTCTTTTCGTCTTCACTGACATTAAATAGGTAAATGGAGCTTTTATTACCTCTGAAATGGTTGGAATGTATGTTTTTAAATGTGATTTTCGCTAGAACGGTACAAGATATCGATTAAAATAATGTATACTATATTTTTAGATAAAAGATGAAGAAATCAAACGGTACAAGCAAAATGTGAAATTTATCACCCGTGAAAAAATACGTCCCATTTTGTATAAAACATATTCACTGAAAAGCCGTTTACGGGTTTACGTATGGAACGGAGCATTTGTTTGAGTTCATTCATTTACCTGCCCGAATATCATTGATACCATGGCCACCGTTTGCAAGTTATAAATTTAATCAACTTTTTCAATTCTAACTCAAGGTAAATAACTCCCTAACGAAGCGTGATAGACATTTTTTTCTATGAAGTACTTACATTATTTTGGCTCACTGTAAGCCCAATCATTTATGACATGACCTTTCCGGACACCCTGTATGTGAAAAAATAAATTACCTAAATTGCACTATTATTATCATCCCCTCACAGTCTTCACACTACAATTTGTACCAGTCATTTAAAAAAAATCTATATAGAACTTTTTATCCATCAAAACATAAAAGTGTGCCGTCTCATCTCACCTCTATACCCCGCGCAATCTTAAACCTTTTCACGCTGTAACTCTGTGTTCCACTAATGGCCCACAACGATTGTAATGCAAATTTTGCTGTTCCAACCATATTCGTTGAGGTCGTTGATAAAGTCGCGAGAAGGCTATGACGACCGAAATCAAAGTTGGGCCTGCATGGTTGTCCAGGTCTATTGAGTGTGAAGACTCACAATGGAACGGAGTCTTGGTCGATTATTATTGATCTTGAATGATCCATACAAGCATGGCGTTAACATTGCGCAAAAGACAGAAATGAGAAGAGTGTAATCATTCGTAACACAAAATAATCATTTTGTGGAACGGTTCAGTAGTAGTAGTAGTAGTATTGTGGGGTGGCAAATGCCAGGAAAGTAGGCCCTCTTGAGCATTTTTTGTCAACCCCTGCTCTCCACGTCCTTCTCGTAGTTTCCTTTTTGAACCTCCCTGATCTTCTAATGAAGACCAGGATGTTCGTCCACTCTAATTCTATCAAATTTTCTTGTTGTAGTTCATCCATCCATTCACAAGTTGGTCTATCTACTACATCTATGAACGATAGGTATCTGCACAACTTATTGTGTCCTGTCAGTACGCCTATGAGAAGGCGCAGTATTTGGCGGTCCCTGCCAAGCAACCACGCCGTCTTCGACTTGCTTGCACCTACCACCAGTTTTTTTCATTCACTGCGGCCGCCCATATGTCTCCGATGTTCTCCTAGTGCTTTGTCCGCCCATTTTTCAAAAGCGGACGGAGCTTGGCTTCTTGCAATGCCCAGTACATGTTGGTCTTCTACTTCGTTCCCGGTCGCCTCCCTGTGACCCATTCTAAATAGTTCGACTTCCTTCAGTTCAGTTAGTTTCTCAAGAACATCACCGCATTCCTGCACGAATATTGAGCTTGATTTGGTCTTCTGCCCTGGTCCCTCTTTCACCTCCTGTATCTCTGCTACGGCCAGAATGGCAAATACTTCAACTTGAAAAACTGTAGTTTATTTTCCTTAGACAGAGCTCTCTCTTATACCTCTTCGTTCTAGGAAGATTCTTGACTATCAATTGTACCTGATCCGTCTGTGTAACATGCTTGACTCCCTAGGCGAAATTCCACTATCTTCTCTTCCTATAGTTGCCTGTTTGGGAGTTCCAGTCTGTTCTCTTCCCATTGCTCCCTGCTTGGAATAGTAAGCGTGAATCTTCTAATCCATCTCAGCCTATTTTGAGTGTTCTTCAGATTGAGGGTAGGAATCTCCTGCTCCACCAATTTTGCGATTTTCGTGTGATCTAAAGTTCCGCATCCTCGGATAGGCCGCCATTGCTTTTCTCTCGAATCAGATTGGAAGCGGCGGCTGCCCCAGCAGTACCTCGAGCGCTGCAGTCGGCGTCATCCTCATTGCTTCTGTAATCGCCAGGCAGGCCATCCATCCACCACAATGCTGATCCGTACTGAATCTTTGGTTTTACAACGGCTGTGTATAGCTGCGCATAATCTCTGGGTTAGTATCCCAGGTTTTTCTAACAACCCTCCTTACTTACCACAGGACTACTACTGGTTTTTGCACCATCCTATCTACGTGCGATCTCCATGAAAGTCTTGGGTCCAAAACGACACCCAGGTATTTGATCAGTTGGACTAACTCCAACTCTTGGCACAACATGGTAGATGGTTTGAACCTGTCGTTTTTCCCTCGGTGTTAATTGGAACGCACCCATACTATAATAACCCTGGATGGTGCAAAGTGTTTTACTTTTCATTACAGGAGAGTACCTGTCATTACACAAGAGATAAATGAAATTAAACACAGAATCACCAAAATAGAAACTGACACGGAAAATTTCGAAGAAGTGAAGGACCGATATAACGAGCTGTCTGAAAAATTCTTGAAGTCTGCTGATATCATGAAGAACTTACAAACTGACGTGAATGAGTTAACCATCGCATTGGAGAAACGAAATAGACATTACAAACTTACTGAAAGTTACTTTATAACATACATGAAGTATTCCTTCAAGAAAATATTAGAGTATCGACAGTTTAAGGTGCGTAATATTAATCTCTCTCTCTATCTCTTTCAGCCATTCTTTGCTATAAACATTACATTGCATCTCATATAAATATTAATAACATTTACAATGAAATAACATGAATAATCAGACAGATTCATATCTGGTATGAGATTATTCATGCGTTACTCAATTAAAAGCTAGTGAATGAGAAATCATTCACTCAGGTTTGATTTTCTCTTTGCAAAAGCATATGTTCCATTGGGTGATATTTGTAAAACTTTTTATATCATCAGGTAATTTTTGAATTTTGAGATAGCTCCGTGAGTAAACTTTCTTTGACCAAGTGTAGAGTTAGCAGCATCAAGATGAAACAAGTCATATTGTCTAGTATGATGTTCATGAATTTGAGAATTTCTTACCAATATGAAGTTAGATTTGAGGTGTTTTTAATATCAAAAGAAATTTTGAGACTATTTATCAGATAGTGCTCTTCCAAAGAAAATGTATTTGTTTATTCATAAAGTTGATGTTCTTTCGATGCTTTTCTATATAGTACAGATATTTTGTTAAAATTATTCTTGGAACATGAACCCCAAATATTTATGAGATAGTTCATTTTACTAAGAATGTGAGAGTATAGAACTTTATTTCCTATATTTGGGATAAGTTTTGGACATCTTCTTAGGGCACCAACTATTGGAGCATGCCAATATGTTTGTTTCATGTTAACTTTTCATCAATCTAAATACCAAGATATTTAGTATAGGCAGTTTGTTTCAATCTTTCATTTTTCATTTTTATATTCAAATCAATATTTTGTTAATTTCTTTGATGGAAAATTATGTTTTGGGTCTTATTAGAATTAAGGGGAAGATATCTTGTCCTTCAAATCTCTATTTTCTTTCAAGAAATTAAAAAATTTTATTGACTTTTTATATATCTGACAGGGAACTATAGATATTAATATGAACGAGAAGAAATTGGAGCTGGTAGTGATACCTCAGCATGGTTCACAAGGTCTAACTACTACATCAAACCTTTCTGGAGGAGAGAGGTCATTCTCTACAGTTGCCTTTTTATATGCTCTGTGGCAGTGCATGGAATTTCCTTTTTACTTTCTCGATGAATTCGACGTTTATATGGTAAGCTTATGTTTGAAAAATATAAGTATTCATTTCTGTGAAATCTTCGGATTCCTAGTTCCTGTAAATAGAAATATTAGTATTATTTCAATATATTCACAGTAAGAAAAAAATCTGATAATTCGCATCAAATGTGACATCGTTCAAAGAGACAATGTGTTGATAATGATTTTCCATTTTTTCTTGAAAAAGGAATCAGATTTGTTCCTGAAAAGTCCAAAGCTGAGTGAATCTTCAATATTTTTCAATATACCTGTTTCTCTTCAAACATTCAAATATTATTCCTATTGAAGCACAGCTCAGTTTTGTGAAATACACGCATTTGAAAAAAATCAATCAAATACACCAAGATAATGTAGTTTTTCATTCTCAACCATGAGTGACGTAAAATAGGAACTGACAGTTTTCCGACTGCAAAAGAAGAAACCAATCAGAACGATCAAATATGCATTGTTGATTGGATAGTAGCGACCATCAGTTAATAATATTTTGCAATTATTAGATTTGACGTAGATACTCATCCATCATAATTTATAAGTTGCTTGTCAATCATTTTGGAAATGTTTCTCAATACGTTTTTGATGGCATCAACATCTCAGATTAGATGTAGTAATTTTGCAATATAAGATCTCATTTTAAAAGACTTATTTGTGAACTCTCAAAGTTGCTTCAATATTTGAATACTACAGATACAGTTCGTATTCAACTCTCGCATAATCGGGTCGATTCTGTTCAGATCTTGTTATAACATTGCTAAGACAACAATATTGTTTTGATCATGAAGTATAACAATATTGCTATGCAATTCTGTATTATGTTTGGACAGTAACTGCAAGATTTCCACAAACTTCTCAAACACACGACATGTTTCGCTAACACAGTAGCTTCGTCAGGTGATATACTAGTACGATGATCGTACCAGTATATTGTCACCTTCGTTTCCGAAATATAGGGTGTCCAAGTTTGGAAAAATATGAGCTTTTTATTACCATCTTGAAAATGTTCAATGCTTATTTACACAGTTTTCAGACATTTACTGGACCAATTAGAGTTAATTCAGAATTTCCAGGGGCATACCCATCGAGTAAGTCGGTTGTTCCTGAATTTTCAAATAAACCCACTAATCATATAGCAGTTTTGTCTCTTGCTATTTTCTCGTATCTTGCTCCGTTTTCGAAAAAAAACGTACAATAGCATTCCTCTGAACTCCATAGGGGAAAATGAGTATGCTTCGATATTATCCATTATTGTTTATGAAAAGAAAGGAGCATAAAATTCTATACCCTCTCTAAAATGTATACGATCTTAAAATTTTGTGATTCTTGAAAGAATAAAACTCAGTTTTTTGAACTTGGACGCAAACGAGGCATTTTCGGACCCATGTTCATATGAACTTTTTTTCATATTTTGTAGAGAGGAATCTCCCATATGCTTTTGTCACCACAACTCTGAAACACCCTGTATACCATGGCCGAGAAACTTTTTAGTGACCTCGAGATTATCCTTCTCTCGAAACTAAAACGGCATTTCCAAGCATTGGTATACAATTAAATATTGTTGTTTGTTATTCAATAATCCATTCACTATAAAACCAATACATCATGTGAGTTATTTCAAGATATGGACAATGTTTTTTTTTTAAAGGACAAGCTAAATCGTACTAAAGTTATTGATATACTTCTGCATCACGCGAAGTCTAGACCACAGCTACAGTTCGTGTTCCTGACACCTCAGGATGTTTCTTTCATCAATAAAGACGTTGCACTTCTTAGGTTCGTTATTTATTCAATTGAGAATTGATTTACTTTATGCTCCATTTTTTTCTTCTTGATTTTAGGTTGGAAGATCCAGAAAGATTTAATGTTTAAGATGTGATTAATCTCTAGGCTGTGAAGTTCCATAAAATAACTATTTTCCTGTTTTATTTTTTTACAATTAATGTAGGGTCAGTTCAAATTTTCAGTAGTATGCTTGGTCGAGTGTACTAGTTTATTTCAAGTAGGTATTTGGCGAATTGTTTATACTGATATATCTGACCAATAGGTATTTTCATTTAGATGACTAATGACAATCGTTATTCACATCTGCGAACCAAGCACAATGGCGGTGAACGGTACTTTTGACCATAAATAGAACATTGACAACAATTTTCACTAAACATTTTCAAAAGAAATGAACGAAGTCTTGTGGCATTGAGTTTGATGGTTATTTACATTTTTATGTAACAACAAAATGGACCAATATCAGGTTGTGGTCAAAACTAGACTTCATTTTTGCAATATCCAATCAGAATTCGGTCATAAAACCTAGCGCATGCGCTTCAAAATATCATCTAGGTGAAACGGCCTATTTACAAATTTCTGTTTGTTCATTGCTTCAAATATTCTCATGTGTATAATGATCATTTATTCTGCATATATTTTATTACCAGCAGTAGATTTAAGTCGTTTTTTGAACACTGGGAAGTGTTCCATTGTTTGTCAAAAGAAGAAGGTTCATTGGAAATTTCAATGAGGGCTAATATTATTTATTGTCCACCAAACCGCGCCACCGAAACATGAGGTTAGGGTTGGTAGAATTGAAACATAAATATACTTCTCATTTTCGTGTCTATTTTTCCTTTTGCTATGATATCTTTTTCTCCGACTATGTAAGAATTGGTCGTAAACGTCCACATAATGATGGAAGTAAGATATGGTGTAATTACTGATGCGCTTTTGTTTCAGAAATTTATGACATCTGTCAGTCTTGAAATTGTCGCAGATTTTATTTCCACTCGTCATCGCCATCTAGCGGGAAAATGTAGAATCAACGTCTCGCTCGTTGTGACGTAGAGAAATCATAGTTGGCGTTCGAGTGATTTTTCTGAATTTTCAATACGTAATAATGGCCGAATACGAGCACCATACCTTACTCCATCATTGTCCACATTGAGAATGAAAAAACAAAAGACGGCAAACGTCTTTTGATAAATTGAGGTTTTCTATTTGTTCAAATATTCTACATAATTTTTTTAGTATATTTAGGGCTATCCGGCAAAATCTTGAGAATTTTGACTTTGACATTGACCTCATGTTTTAGTAGCGCCAACTGATTAGAGTGAAAATGTTAGCCTTCATTCAATTCAATATTTTTATTACCTCTCAAATAAGTAGGGTGATGCAACAAATATACTGTTTTTTTAGTTCCAATAATTATTGTTTAATCACAAATTCACATCACTTGTAAAAAATCAAGAAAATAGTATTTGTATTTATTTTGATTATTTCATCAGTAACAGGATATTCCCACATACATATATTTGGTATATTGGTACATACTAATAAGAAATGAAAATACAAATTAGATATACAATTCTGATGACTGGGGAAAAAGATAAACAATACGACACTTCTGTGTCTTCTCTTGTCTATTTCTCCGAATTCAGCAAAAAATTTGAAAATTCCCATTCTAATAATGTAAAGTTCTTTAAATATTTAGATCTGTATTTCGTTACCATTTAATTATAATGCCTGCTGAATGAAACGCTTTATGATCACTAGTTTGTGATGCTTGTAAATATTGTGTACAAATAGTAGGCAGTATTTTTACAAAGAGATAGTCTTTATGTACAAATACTTTTGAATATTTTCCAAGGTTAGGGTATTGTTTCCAATTGTTTCATATAACTTGAAAACATTTGACTATTCACTTCACCATACTGTTGTTATTTATGGTAAAAATTGTATTCTGATCTCTCAAATTATATTCATCACAGTCAATCAATAATGGAATATTTATGGGTATATTTTTGCTCTGTAGCGAAATATTATTACTCATCTTGGTTTGGACATAAATTCTTGCAATTTTTTTACCATGAGGAAGTGTATATTGTTTGAGTTGTGTAATTCGTTTTGCATTTATGTTTTTGAATACTTTGAAGTAACATTGTCTTGTTTTTCGGAATTGCTTTATGTATGGAATATATGGTATACGGTATTAATAGAACCCTTGTAGAACCTATAGACTGTAAACATGGGTGTCTATGAACACACAGAATACAAAAAAGTACTGTGACTTTCGAATTATTCGCATTTATAACTGTCTTCGAAAATTTGGCATCTAGATGTTATTGTCATTCCTACGAATTCATAAATTTGGTCAACTATATTGCATAAAATGTGATTTACCAAAACGATTTACTGTATTCGCGGACGTCATGGCGATACCATTCCACAGTCGACGGGTTATCTACTATTTACGGTATACCCTGTATAAAATAAGGATGTTACCAATTTCATATACATCTTTTGTCTGAGATATAAGGTATCAAAATTAGTACTTTTACATGATTTATGAGTTCACATTTTTGCTGGTCAACTCAATTTTGTAAAGTAAAACCTGCTCAGTTATACATATATTTTGTTATTTAATAAAATTTCTGTTAAAAATATCAAATAAATTCTATGATATTTCCAATAATACATCTGCATAAAACCTCGGGCACTTTTGATTTTATTTCTGAAGTTGTATCCTCTGAATCGTACAAAAAATATGAAGGATGCTTGAAATTTCTTCAAAAATATGACCTTATATGTTGGGTATATACAGGGTGATCTACGGTGGATGGCCTATTAGAAGTATCTGGAGAACAAAAAGACAGAACATTCTCTATCCGTCTAAAATATTTTTATCGATACAGTGTTGCCACTTCTACCAGAAACATCTAGCAACTTTTTTATTTCAAATGGAACACCCTGTATTTCATTGCATTTTTAGATTCTTCCTGAAGTGCTGAATTTATCACACTTGGGGTCTAGCAGGAATGAATACAGAGATATAGAGTGTTCAAAATCGAGATTTTTCAATTCTTGGATTTGTTTGTGTCGAAACTATTCATTATCAATCAAAACGGCTTACATGTCCCTATCTTAACTTCTAATTCACTATATACTGGAATTTAATTGGAAAAAATACAGGGTGCTTCAAGATTCAGAATTCTGATCACCCGCCTGTAGCGGTTCCAATTGAATGTCAGTAGATCGAGAGTTAAGATAGGGACATGTGAGCCGTTTTGATCGATAATGAATAGTTTCGACAAAAAAAAAATCCTAAAATTGAAAAATCTCGACTTTGAACACCCTATATCTCTGTAATCATTCCTGCTAGACCCCAAATGTGATGCAGTGATGAAATCAGTTCTTCAAGAAGAATCTATAAATGCAATAAAATACAGGGTGATCAATTTAAAATAACGAAGTTGCTAGTTGTCTCTGAAAGAAGTGGCAACACTGTATCGATGAGAATATTCTAGACGGATAGAGAATGTTCAATTACCAGAGCATCCCAATTTTCAGGATGTTCTGTCTTCTCGTTTTCCAGATCCTTCTAATAGACCATCCACCCCGTGGATCACCCTGTATACATGATATACACAAGTGCACAAAAAACAGCCAGTGCATGTTTTAACATCTGAATAATTCGAGATCGGATTTTGAAAATTGGTGGGTAGCAAGTATACCAAATTGTTCATTAATTAACAAAACAAATTATTTTTTATCGCTTCCGGTTTCACCGGAAACCACCCCAACTTTTGATTTTTGAACGGGACACCCTCTGTATTTTATTCCATAATCGCTTAGATATTATCATAACGAATTCAACGATACCGGGTATGATAGTTGGGTTACGAATACTTAGATTTTCGCGTTCTAAGTCTCCATTTGCTCAATGAGTGTGACAGAGAAAGTCACACCCATTGAGCATATGAAAATTTTGAACCCAAATATCTTCATGATCATTCAAAATAACTCTATCAAACCCGGTATCGTTGAATTTGTCACAATGATCCCCAACCGACTATGGAATAAAATACAGGGTGTCCCATTTAAAAATCAAAAGTTTTGCTCGTTTCCGGTGAAACCGGAAGTAATTGAACAAAAATCGGTTTTTCAATTGATGAGCAGTTTGGTATACTTGTTACATGCTTGTTACCCACCAGTTTTGGAAATTCGATCGCGAATGATTCAGAAGATACAGCACTGACCGTTTTTTGTGCACTTCCCTGTATATACAGTATATCTTGGCACGTTTGGCTAGTGAGTATTATCATTGTGATTTCCACCTACAAAATGTTTTTTTCACCATATTTACGTTTCCCTACGAACTCTCATCCAACCCTGGGTCATTGAAAAAATCAATGTCATTCTTATTGGAATATGTGTCACCCTGTACATGTTTGTAGTCCAGAGAATACGCCTTCAAAATATAACTTTCGGAGGTAAACTTGGCATTTGCAATACCAGGATTATTGAATTTATATGATCATTTTGTAGATATGTGTTTTTTATTCCAAATGGATTATGTAAAACATGTAATATTTCATCAGTAAAGATGTTATACATGCTGTGAAATAAGATGTTGATAATTTGCTGATTTGGTAACATTGTACCCTGTCGCACAGATTATTATTGAGGTACCTGCCTGATAGGCTATTAAAAGTTTCTATCAGTTCCATCAACTTTTATTTCAATGCTTTGAACCTCTTATGATGAGAATATTGAGGTAGTTAGTGTTTGAATGGTAGGTAACCTTTAACATCTGTTTCAAAAAGAGTGAGTGTTGTAGGTGAAGGGCCGTGTAATTCATCCATGGGATCCATTTGTTTATAAATTGACGAACATTGATGAAATAATGTGAAAACAAATTCCCCCAGAAATGGATACAAACATGGCTTCAACATAAGAAAAATAGAAAAGGTATATGTGTGGGTGTATAGTTGTGATTGTGTATCTATACTTTTATTATAGAGCGAAGATTTGTTTGTTTGTATTGAATAGGCTCCAATAATTTCGTTATTGGACCAATTTGAACAATTCTTCTTCCTACAACTGTCTGAAAAACTTCACTTTTTTATATATTTTGTGTGCCTAAAGTGTACAATTTTTCAATATCAGAATACTGTTTCTGTTTTGTGCTTGAGTGGACTGTATTTATTTTTCAAATGTATTTTTAATTTCCTTCTCGTAAAAAAGTACCTATATAAATAACTAATCGAAGACATCACCCCGCATTGTTCTGTAGCTGAGATATTCGACTGACTCATGTACTGACACATGGTACTTGTTATTGTGTAACGATCAACGAACGTGAAGCATCGAATATAGGCAGTTGTTAGCGAGTCGTAAACGAAGACACTGTACTAACTATTGTTATATTTTTGGTATTAATACACTACTTAAATCTATACTGTTTTGTTGTGTGCTATAATAGTGCAGCGGTGGGATAATACCACTAAATCCGGAGAGATATTTAAATAGACATTGTTCACGTAGTGAATCTAGTGCTGCGAGTTGAAAATGAGAAAACGTCGGCGTCATTCTGAAACTGAACAGTTCAAGTAGTGATTCGGATAGTGATTGTGCCGGTCGATTTAGAAGAAGATCGAAAGTCACAAAGAAAGACGCGGCAAAACGTCTGAGCTGATTGCATTCCTGAGTTTTCACCTAGTGATCCGAATGTTAATAATTGTCAAAAGTGGCTAGACAAAATCGACCAGTTAGCTCAAATAAATCATTGGGACGAAACAACGAAAATCTACCATATGCAGTCAAGGTTAACTGGTTTGGCTAAAGCGTGGTACAATAGTCTGGATAATTACAAGCACTCATGGAATGATTGGAAGAACACGATGCTGCAAGCATTTCCAGATCACCAAGACTTTCCATCAGCTCTCAAACAGGTTATAGGAAGACACAAAATGCCTAACGAATCTTGGACCGAATGTTTGACAAAATACAGCTACTTCGTCAATGTGAGATATCTGGTAGGAATTCAGTTTCCAAGATTATAGACGGTAACCAGGAGCCATCTATACAGTCTGGTGCCAAGGCAGGTCGATATGGAAAGCCTGAAGATTTGTATCGAGATAACTTATCGACCTTGAGCGTTTCTTTAGAACGTGCAAGGCCAGAACAACTGAAGAGACCTGATAAAACCAATGAACAGTTATCACAAACCAGATTTGAGACAGAAACTGAAACGTGGGAAATGCTGCAACTGTAATCAATTCGGACATCTACATGGAAACTGTCCAAGGCCAAGAACAGAGTGTACACCTGGAAAACATACCCTACGCTGATTAATGGATAGCCTTGATTGTACCTGATGATATTCAGACTATGGCTGTACTGATCGGGCAAACATTCTTGAACAACGCGGGTGCTATTATGGTAGTACAAGATGGTGACACGAGATGTTATTTAAATCCGATATGGCACATCTTCCACAAGTTGACAGTCTACCACCCAGAAAAATTGAATTTGTTTTGAAGAATGTTGCACAAATACTTCCAAATCACGTTGTGCATACATGGTTAGGTTAAAAGTGAGTGGTTTTATTCAGCCCTCCACTGCGACCCGTAAGGGTCTATTAATTGTGGCTCACACTAATTCATTCTTCACCAAGTAGATCCAGCTTCTTAATGAAGCCGATTAGTTTAATACAACCAGAACAGGCAGGCACAGAGTACATGCTCTACTGTTTCATCATCTTCAAGGGAGAGATATGGCAAGTCGGTTCATCCGACTTGACATGTGATAATTCAGACGACAGTGGCCTGTAAGAAGGCCTGTTTGAGAGCGTAGGTCATCCCTGCTGTATTCTAACATTCTTCGAGGAATGTAGATATGCCTTGGAATGAGCCAATCCTGGTAGATTCTGCCAGAAATCTGAAACTTTTTGCAGTCCAGGTGTTCAGTATAATATGTTTGGCAAAACTTGGTGCGATGCTGAATAATGGCAGGTTCTGGTCCAATGAATAAACTACTTGCGGCACCATCCCTTGCAAGGAACTGCCGTTTCGTTAACTTTCCTTACTGGGTGGCCAGGAATCCAGACTAGAAACAATATTGAGTCTTCCAATCGCGGAGTCTTCGAGCAATCGAGCTTCATTATTCATGATATGACATGGCTTAATGTTACATATGCCTGTCATTTAGCAAATAGTGCCAATATCTCCAAAACTATACATAGGTATCTCATTTATGTCATATTGTGATATCCTGGTCATTCATGAGCTGGATCATCAGCCTTCCAAAAGATGACGTGGAGTTTTGGGACACCCTGTATATTATTGTAACATAAAATTCGTTCATATGGTATGAATTGATTATAAAGTTTTATTAAATGATGTTTTTCCTCATATCTGTGCTAGCTCTAGCTAATTTGACATTTTTTGTAACCCATACTCAGGAAACATATTCTGTCTCCTATCTGGTGATATAAATTGGGGTTTTCTTAATTTGTAGCTCAAAAGTAAATAGGCATCAACATTAAGTACACAGTATATTTTTCTGCTATTATTATTTACAATAAACGAATTCAAGATATTAGGCATTCTGGGAATACTTCATAGTTTACCCTGTAAAACTTAGGAGTGTAAATAAACGTATCTAAAAAAAGAATATACAGTAAAATGGAATGAACATCTATATGCAACACCATGTATAACAACTAATATCTAGTTTTAATTTCCTTTAAGGAAAATACTGAAGATCTTAAATGCGATAATTCTTGTGCATTTTTGGTTCAATATCATAAACCAAGTTGAGAATTTCTTGAATAACCTGAAAAAAACATTGTTTGTTAAGTAACATAAAGGCTACTTTGAAAGGCATGAGTTATAAAATGAAAATTAAAACACCAGATTTCTATGGTTCATGGTATTTGTTTAGAAATATCTGAGGAGAAAACATCTGCTTGATATACAGGGTGTTTCTAAATGTCATGTAAATTCTAAAAAAATGTGAAATTAAAAGGTATTTGAGTGATGATTCTATTTGAGAAATAAAAAAAATTATCCACTGGCCTATTGATGAAAATGAATGAATGAATTAATACATATACACAGCATTCAATTTAAATATTTCAAGTACTATTGCTGCACTACCACAAATTAGGAACAAAATCATTATGAAATTGAATTGTTCGTGGCTTCTCAAAACAACACTTACTGGTGCTTTCTGGCTCAAAACAGCCTTATTCATTTCCTCAATTCTTTGTTTAGTATCAACTTCGATTTTAGCAGCAACATCTTCTCTGGAACCCATGTGTTTGGCTTCAAATTCACGGAACTGACGTTCACGTTCCTTGCGGTACTTCTCGATTTCATCTTGGGCTTCTTCTTTGGCCTGCTTCAGCCTCCTTGCTTTGCCTTTAAAATAGGAACAGAAAAAAACCGGGTCAAGTACAAATAATGGAATGAAATTAAACAAGTTCTTACAGTATGTATACTTCAGATTACACAATGATCTTTACTGGTGAAACTGTTAGGGACAATTCTCAAGTTTTTACTTGCTTGAGCCTTTTCAAAGAAAACCAGTTCCGTGAGATTTGCAAATGTACAGACTATTATAGACCATTTCTATTACAAATGTCTAGAAATATCCTCACAAGTGTCAAATCATCAAAAAGCATTGACTAAACATGAAAAAAAAAAGTCACAAGAGCCTCAGGCATGTGTGATAATTTTTTAAAGTATTTTCAAGCTTGCGTGGATCTTTCATGATGTTTTTGTGATTTTTGCGACAGAAAAGTAGAGGGGTGGTCTACCGACGCTCTTTCCTACTAATTGAGCCTTAATTATATCAAAGGAAAACATTTCCATGTGAGTTGCCAATGTATAGATTAAGAGTGCCTCAAATATATCATTACAGCCCCTTTAAAGAGCGTGGGCACGCTTGTCACCGCTGACATTTCTGAAATGTCATCATTCTCAGATTCGAAACGTCAGTTCTGAAATATGTCTAGTTTGGTAATGAGTTGCAGTTGAAGAATTATGGTAACTAGGGATGCACCGGATCGGGTACTTTGCCGATCCGGCAGGAACCGGAATTCCGGCCTCTGGCCGTACGGGATCGCCGGAACTCCGGCCTGATCGAGACCCAAATTTGTAACGTATGTGTATGCCTATTTTTATATGTAAAACATTGAAAATATTAAGGCTGATTTATTTTTACTATTTTTAAACTAGCTTCAGTGTGCAGAGTATTAGATTTACCTAGATAGGAATCACTGTTTATTTATTATTTATTTTTAAAACAATTCTCCTCATTCAATTGGAGGATAGCAGCAACCTCCCAATAATAAAAAAATTAAAAAGAAGTCGGGGAACCCAGCAACAAGTGTCTATTCTGTCTGTCTGAAAATGCAAAAAAGCTCTTATTGATTCACCATAATCTTGATAAAATAAATTATGAATACTAAGTTACAAGTTTCTCACTCTAATTTGTTATGTAAATTGTATACTTATCTTATAGGACTTATCCATGACAGGGAATTTGGCTGGTATTCTTGCTGTTAGGAATTTGGCTGCTAATAATGTGTTCAGTTACTATTCATGTTTTCTAATTTTTGGAAAGAAAATATATTTTGTTCGAAAAACAATTTTTTGTGATGAATTAACTACATAACAATAGGTAAGTAGGCACCAACTAAAAAAACATTAAAATAATTTTCTTAATTTTTGCATCTATTTGAGTTTGAATTATATTGAAAATTTAAAACCAAATGAGCTTTATGTGCCTTTCGTGTTACACCACTGTTGGGGTTTCATATAAGAATATGTAGGCACTCCTTCAATGAAGGGGTACATGACATTCCATCTATCTAAATCATGTCTCATGTTACTTGTTCAGCTGTTCAACAACATGATAAGCGTGTCCACACTCTCAAGTATAGACTGCCCCTAACCCTCTACTTTTTTATCACAAACTTCTCAAAGATCCAGGCACGCGTCAAATCAAAACGAAAAACGTTGAAAAACGTCACAAGAGCGTATTCCTGTTGTGAAGTTTTTTCACGCATGCGTGGATTTTTTTTAACATTTCCGATAAAAAAGTAGAAGCGTGGGGGTGGTCTACTGGGTGACACAAACTCATGGTATACCCCACTTATCTCCTTTGTTTTTCTAGCTATATTTTCACACATTTAAGGATTTTTTTCATCCGGTTTCCCTGGAAATTACATCAAGTTTCGATTTTCAAATAGAACACCCTGTATTCCCATAATGGGTTAGGGTTTCTATAAAGAATTCAAGGATACTGGGTTTGATTGGTTTATTTCAAATGGTTACCAAGATATTTGCATTCAAAGTTTCCATATGATCAATGAGTGTGACAGAAAAAGCACTTTTAATATTCCTGGTAGTCAAGGTCATCATCTGATGTTGTGATGTCATGAAAACTATGCCTTCCTCTGCCAATGAATTGTCATTTCTATCAACCTTTTTGCCTGAAATGTGAGAAAGTGTCCCCTAGTGAGCATAATGGGATGTTCCAAATTTCAGAAATATTGCTAGAAAAACAAATGAGAAAGGAGGGATACCATGAGTCTGTGTCACCCAGTATACTGACACTATTCCTGCATTCCTATCCTACTAATTGGATTTTCCTTTTGCAGAAGGTGTAGGAGGATGAGGATACACATTTCCTCATAACACCATTTCCAACTATTTCATATTTGCCATCAATTCATATTATAAAAAGGAGTATAACATCAAATCTAGTTTGGTTAAGGGATGCAGATTTAGAGGCTAATTTTGAGCTTAATTTGGTTAACCTTTCTTGAACTTCCAGTTGTTTTAGATGTACTCAAACTCAAGTGATACCAAATTTAATAATGCTGAGATTAATGCAGGGATTGTGATCACAAGTCTTGAGGAAACATAGATAATTAGACCCAAGACCATTTGCTCTTCAGAGGCCAAAAAAAATTCTATGCAATAATAACATGCATAGGATTTGTGTAGTGTTTTTGGAAAACCTGTGGCATCTTGAAACAGGGAATATCTTCTCAATAATATAAAAGTGGAAAATGATGGAAAGATTAGCAGCTAATTTGTCTTTTGTCCTTTGAAATTAAATATCTTACATTATTTTTGCTTGTAAAGATCTCGTGAAAATGTTTTATTGCCTCGTGACTTTTGTTAACACCCTTTATTATGGAGGTCGATATCTAATTCATGAAAAAATCAATCTTACGTTTTCTGGCTTCTGAAACCTTCTCAGCAGCGCGTTTCTCAGCAGCTAGAAGTTGCTGAATCCCGTGAGTTTGACTAGCCATTCTATATTTATTTCAGTGAATATTCACTATAGGAAAATCTGTACAACTGTACAACCAACCACACAAACGACTAAAAAAAATTCAGATACTGAAGTTCGACGACTCTACGACGAGAAATCCACAAAAATCATATGACTCGATCTCGAGATTCGAAGTGTTCGATGTCACATTTTTGACGTCACTACCAATGTTGCCATTGTTGGCACTTCAACGCAGGAAGCAAGTATTCGTTTCGCCTAGATATCCGTATCCGCAGTAGTCAAGGTCTTTAGACGACGTCGCGATGATATTAAAAACTTGAAGACTACGGGAAAACTGGGGAAAATCATTGAATTATTGAGTTCATTGGGGAAAACATGTCTCAAATCTATGTCAACGGAAATTAGGATGTTTTCCCGTAGTCATCGCTACCTCATCTTATGACCTTGACTACCGCGAATAGTCGATTCGTATAGGCTAGAATGCCTCGAATATCTCACATTTTGCCCTTCCAATGACGGCTAAATGGACTGTCTGACGAGTACTATACAGGGTGTCCCTAAGAGGTGCGGAAAAAAAGCTACCACAAGTTCCTGAGGCGTAAATATGACGATCTAACTCAACTTACCTCAGTCCAAAAGTGGATGATTTCAGAGATACAGAGTGTCAAAAGATCAATTTGATTTTCATTTTTTATAAATATTTTCCTTATTAATTGGTGTATTGTCACAATATTCGGCTTGGGGGGGTTTTGCTGGTTGAGAAATTAGAATTTGCTATCATTTTTATTGTAAAGTTAAGAGGGCGCCACCTGCGGAACCTTGCATACATTTAAAACGAAATAACTTTCTTGAGTCACCCCATATCTAATTTTTAGATAAAAATTCGGATTGTCCTACGTCTTTTACATAAAAAATGTATACGTGGTAAAAGTTGATTTGAGCAGCTGTTTTTGAGATAACTGGATTTTAAAAATTCACTTCGTAAATGGCCAGGTCTAAATTATTGTAATAATAAAATTGAACACATTTGAAGCGTAGGCGGTAAATTAAAATAACGTCACTAAAAAAAGAAGTAGGTACATAAATGTGTTGGTAATTTTATTCTCTAGTACAAATAGTCATTAGGAATAGGAATAGGAGATTTATCAACAACATAAGTTTAATTTCATTTAATTAAAAAAAAAAATGATTTCAACAAATGCTCAAAATGACCTCCATTTTCGTGTGTACAAAGATTAATACGTTTTAAAAAGTTAAATTGAACACTTTGGAGCATTCCGTCATCATTTCTTAAATCGTCAATTTCAGTTTGAATACGTCTCCTTAAATCATCTTCTGTATTAACTGGCTAAAATACACAAGGATTTTCAAAGCTCCTTATAAAAAATAATCCATCGATGTCAAATCAGGGGACCGAGCTGGCCAATTTGCAGGTGCGTCATTGCCTCTACCTATCCATCTATTTGAATACTGTGCATTCAAATAATTACGTACGTTAATTGCAAAATGCGGAGGAGCACCGTCATGCATAAATCGCATTACCCTGCGAAGTTCCAAGGGTAGGGTACTGGTACTGGTACTGGTACTGGTGGGGGACGTTTCCACGTCAGCAACTAGTCCCCAATGGGACCTTTTTGCAAACCCCAAGTGTTTTCAATGAATGATGTTGTTCGCTCAAGAGAGCTGGCTAACATCCTTTTCAGGCACCGCCCATCAGCTCTCTTTCCAGAGTTTTTCAGCTGTGTTTTGTAGGCTAGTAATGTACTCACTACCATATGCGCAGTGGCAGGCCTGCTAACTATCATCGTTAACCCCCGAGACCGAGGTCTACTTAAGCAGCTGGCCCGCTCTTACGCTCAGCTGGTAGTTTTTTTCCACACCCACCTACATACACCGTCCTACTTCTTCTCTGATGCTCACAACCACATCATCATATCTTTCTGCGTGTTCTGTGTAGGCTTTGTTACTATCTCCATGCGCCACTTTAGGAGCAGCACTGTTAATTGGAACGCAACAGCGAATCGTGCAGGACTATCCCCAGCCGATGCTCCGAAACTTTACAATATATAATTCGTGAATAAAATATTGAAAAAAGTTCCTTGCCTGTGCTGGAAATCGAACCCACGACCTTGCGGTCGTGAGACGGACGCTCTTCCACTGCGCCAATCCCGGCTTTCCAAGGGTAGGGAATCTAATAGGTTTGGTAATTCGTTTCGCAGATGTTCCAAATAATTTTCGCCATCTAGTCAGGGTGGTAGAATGACAGGATCAAGTATGAAAGTGCCTATGATTCCTGCCCACACATTGACCTTGAACTCATGCTGATAATGGGTTACTTTAGTCGCATGGGGATTTTTTTCAGCATAGACATGTTCATTGTGCAAATTAGTAATGCCACTCCGCGTGAAACAGGCTTTATCTGTGAATAAAATTCTTCGTGTAAAGTTCCTATCTTGATTTCTGTGTTCTTGGATGAACCCGCAGAAAGCTAGGCGTGCTTCAAAATCATGGGGCAAAAGATCTTGTACCTGTTGAACATGAAATGGGTGCAGTAGTTGTTCTCTGGTCGTCCTATTTACAGTATTTTTACATACCCCTAGCTCTAAGACCAATCGTCTGCTGCTGAGTTTAGGATTTTCTTCAATCCTATTCAAAATTTCTTCCTCAACCTCTGGAGTTCTTGCCGTACGTGCACGGCCACAGGCGCAAACCTACCCGTTTCACGAAGACGTCTTCCAACTGCCGCGAAGGTTGTATGGTTTGGTAAGCGACGATTAGGAAATCTTTCACTGTATACTCTGCAAGATTCTAAACTATTTCCCTGGCAATATCCAAAAACCAATAACATATCGGTCATTTCTTCGTTGGTATACATTGCGGCCATGACAAAAAGAACTATATTATTTATTTTGTTTGACAATTGTCTTATTGACTTGTTTTTTTGATTCGATTTGACCCAAGTCAGTTTTTAGTGAAGTTATTTTAATTCACCGCCTGCGCTCAATTTTATTATTACAATAATTTAGACCTGTCCATTTACGAAGTGGATTTTTAAAATCCACATATCTCAAAAACAGCTGCTCAAATCAACTCTTACCACGTATACATTTTTTATGTAAAAGACGTTGGACAATCCGAATTTCCATTTAAAAATTGAATATGGGGAGGCTCAGAAAAGTTATATCGTTTTAAATGTGTGCAAGGTTCCGCAGGTGGCGCCCTCTTGATTTTACAATCAAAATAATAGCAAATTCTAATTTCTCAACCAGCAAAACCCCCCCAAGCCAAATATTGTGACAATACACCAATTAATAAGGAAAATATTCATAAAAAATGGAAATCAAATTGAACTTTCGACACTCTGTATCTCTGAAATCATCCACTTTTGGACTGAGGTAAGTTGAGTTATATCGTCATATTTACGCCTCAGGAACTTTTGGAAGCTTTTTTTCCGCACCTTTCAGGGACACCCTGTATAACTATAACCCGTCAGACAGTCCATTTAGCCGTCATTGGCCCTTCAAAGAGTGTGGACACGTTTGTCACCACCGACATTTCCGAACGTCAGTTCTGAAAATTGAATAGGCTTCCTCGCGAAAATGAACGATGGTTAACATTTATTTGAGTTGCCAAAGTCGCCACTGATTCCACCACACGTTTGGCGTACCTGCCTTCGAATTTACCGCCATAATATATAAGCCAAAATTGTTCTGATTGATTGTTGACGGAAGTTTGGGCAAAACGAACTCGTTCACTTAAGGCAGTGATTTGTTGGATTGTTTTGTTCTTGGTCTCTTCTTCCTGTTTTCTTGTTTATCATGATTCCTGTCACAACCATGTCACAACTCACAATCACAAATCTTTGTTTTTAATGTGCTCAAAATAGTCAAAATTGTAAAAACATAAATTTATACCAAAAATAATGATGTGATGTGTTCTGATTATTAATATTAAACATACAAATTTTATGAAAGAAGAATGTATTTTCCAATTGGTTGGCCAAAAGTTATTAAAATTCCAGAATTGGGTCAATCCACAATCAAATACATTACTTGTAATAGAGATAGGATACTATTTGCAATTTTAGCTGACGATACATTAGCGATATGGTTCTGCAAGGTAAGAGCCATTTCCAGAATTCTTGTTGCTACTGATTTTTTTATGTTTCAGCCTTGCCTTCCTATTGTTTTTCATCGTCGCTCAACAAATTCTGTAGAAAAATTTGGTGCCAATGTAACTGCAGAATGGAAACCAGACTCAAGTATGATTGTTATTGCAGTGAGTTGTCAGAAATGTTTAGTTAAACACTTTGGTTTCACTAAATAGTCCCGTTTTTCAGACTTCAGAGGGACATTTGCTATTTTACAAAGTGGGAGTCCCAGCTGACAATAAGGGGCTATATATTCAAACTGACCCACCTCATGCTAACTTGAGAAGAGGCAGTGCTGATTTATTCATCAAAGAAACAATTCCTCCATTATCATTAACTTTGGTAAGTTTGAAAATATCTTGGCAACATATTATGTGAAAACAGAATACAATAATTTTTAGAGTGATGAGATAATGGTATGGGATGGTACAATAACAGGAATGGTATGTGTAACAATGATGGAAATAATGGTTTCAACTACAAATGGGCATGTACTCAGATACCGCTGGGATGGTAGTCAAAATAGAGACTATACCCTTGACCTCAGGAGGATTCCTTTCTGTATCAATCAACAAGTGTCAAAAGCAGTTCCTATAGTTGAAGAAAATACTTATATCACAGAAATAGAGTATTCACCTTTAGCTGGAGGATTCTCTATAGTCTTGAATGATGGTAGGGCAGCTTTTCTGACTGCTTCTTCTCTCAAATTTGATCCTAATCAAGTGCAAGGCATTTGGGCACAAGGTATTGAAGATGCCACTTCTACAACCATCAACCACAAGTATAGATTGATAACTTTTGGTCGTTCAAACTCAGAATGCATAGTTTACTATGTAGATGAAAGCACTGGTGGCTTGGAAATTTCTCACAATTGTGTTCTCAGCAGCAAAGACTATCCAGGGTATCCTGGAGCTGTGGGCAAGGTCTTATGGACTCCTGATGGTTGTGCCTTAGTGGCTTCATGGTCTAAAGGGGGTATAGCAATGTGGTCAACCTTTGGAGCATTACTCATGTGTTCCCTGGGCTGGGACTATGGTTTGAATGTGGATATACATAAATTCAATCCACTACAAGTCACATGTATGGAGTTTTCAACTGAAGGATATCAGTTGTGGATGGTGAAGAGGAATATTGAAAATAAATTGAATAGTAGTAATACAGAGATTGATGTTAATAGCAATGTGGATGGCAAAACTAGTGTGGTGCAGTTGGAATTTGCCAGAAGTGCTTTAACAATAAACCCATCCATGGTATGTACAATATGTTTTGCATGATAGAAAAAGATCAGGGTTTAGATGTTCATTGGTTCCAATGACATTTTATAATCAAAACACATATAATGATAATTATTATGAACTTCTGTATATATGTGAGTATATCTACATGGCAGCTATCAGATTTGCAAAAGCCTAAAAAATCTGTGATGGATATGTGACTTAGTATAACTTGTAATATTTTTATTTTGGGACACTTTATAAACTGCCAGAATGACAAAAAAAAATTCAATTTGCTTTGAGATTAAGTGAAGACTGTTTATTCAAACATATCCAAGACTCCACAATAATATTTTCAGAAGTTTCATTCAGGATATTTTCCATTGCTTACCTGTGAGAGTATGGATCTTAGCAGTATTTCTGAGAGTAGTTTTGCTTCAATGAACATCCTGTAAGTAAATCAGAAAGTCTGGAACATGACTGGGTCCCAATATATTTCATGTTACAGGCATCAATTTATTTCATAATCATTCATGTAGTTGAGAAATCATCAAGATTGAACTTCTTGATATTAAACATATCAAAAGTGTCATCAACATGTCTCAACAAAACTTTTGGGAACCAGTAGATACTGTTTGTTAATCAGTAGGCTTCTTATTAACACAATTTAATACAACCTAGACATGAAAAAGTTGACAATAAATGGTAATACATTATTGTTAGTCAAAGCAGTGCCTTCATGTAGTTGAAAAAAGGTTCACTTGATAAACATTTTGGCTAATACAAAGTTTAGTCAATATAGCAATTTCAACAATATTAATTTTTTCAATATCATTTCTTGCCAATATTTCCAGTATGTCATTGTTTGTATGATTGGAACATTAGGAAACACTAATGTTATGTCAAGACAAATGAAACATTTTTTTCACCATTTCACCTTACTTAACTCCGATGTGTTTGATATAATCAATGAATTCCATAGCTTTCTTAACTGAGAAAATTCTTGCCCAAATCACAGGGGATTTAAATGATATTTCTAAATTGAAAAGGCTGGACATTTCATTGTTGAAAATACCATTCATAGTCTTCTGGGTAACCCCAAAAATAATAATGATACTCAGATATTCATTAAATGAATTGTAATACATTGGGCAAACACTTCAAATCATTGGCACAAGATTTGAAGAACATATTTCTTCTTCACATGTACTTCACATGTAATTGGTTTGGTGAATCAAGTATATTTTGAGACTAGTTGCCCTATCACTCCAGATGATTTGAGTATACTTGGACAACAAAGAGGAACAGGAAATCGTACATTATATTACATGAATCAAAATCAATCTCCCTAAATCGAAATAATGTGGAATGATTAGGATAATTCCAATTTATACAATCACTCACATTGGTGATTTCTGGAGAATATCTTGAAAGATACTATAGAGTCAGCTGCAGTATGTTGTCAAGATCCCCAAAATAGGAACTGAAGTGACCCCTTTGATTCCTATAGTGTGCCACTTGATTGAAAGCCTCCAATTAGGATAGTGGAAGTTCATTGATATGATAATAACTATATGATATTCTCGAGATTTTGCCGATGATTTGATGAGGTAATTTTTCACCCAATTGATCCTGAATTGATTCCCAAAATATATCATTATAGAAGTTATAACTCAAGAATTCCAGAATACAGAGATTTATGACTTCGGATCTGCCATATCTTCTATGTAATTTGGTTTTTATCAATTTTACTCGATTTTATGGTGTTCAATAAAACTATTAGGTATATTCTATTATATCCAGTAGTAATACTATAAGTACTTATACATCATTAACTTGTTGCATAATCCGAAAAAGTGTTCTTCTTAACAGTTACTATCCGACCGCGAAGCGGTAGTATTATTCTATTAAAGTGACACGATTTGTAATTGTGTAGGAAGTTTAAGATGTATAACCTAATAAAATAATTCTAAATTTCTGATTGGTGGTACTACTCTATGTATATACACGTATATTCCAAATTATAAGGCATCTTAGCTCAATTGAACGTTCTGATTGGTTTGAAGAACATAATCTGTAATATCTATTATGTTGACAACTTTTGTAAATTTCCATATTAAATTTCAGTATTTGTTTCAGTATGATAATGTTACAATAATAGTTAATAGTTACATTTCTCTCGATTTTTGGGATTCTCTCTCGTCTGTATAAATAAACATATTAGTATAATTTCAATCTGTAATAAGGAGAAATAAACTGATTTGCCCCAAAATGATACTGCAGTTAAAATTTCACTTTTAGGAACCTCCATACTCTCGATAGTCATTGATGTTTGAAAAATGTTTGAAGATGAAGAATATGGGGGAAGAATCTGCTCTATTGAAATAAATACTAATTATTTTCATTTCATGGAGACGAGGAGCGAAAATCTCAAAAATCTAGAAAAAAATAATATTTCACTTCCTCGATTTACCTGCGAATAGTGATTGATCGATAATTAAATATTTTAATAAGTTCAATTATACAGTATGATGCAAATGTATGGAATAAATTCATTATTTCAGAAATGGGCGACATTTGAAGAAATTCCAAAAACACGTGAGTTTTAATTTTTGAAACCTCATCTCATGACATTCATATGAGAGATGTTACGTCACCGGTGTTGGAGTAATGACGTAATAGACGGTTTTTTTAAATACAAACAGGGGTCATGTGACACCTCGTTTGAAAGGTCTACTGATCGTCTATCCAATAGTCAAAATTTTGCAGAAGAAGATTGAAATTAAAATGGATTATCATTTGGTTAACTGAATCTTGCAGAGATCTTCTACTGAGAATTGAACATCAAAGGGTCGTCTAGTTGAAAAAATACATCGATAAAAAAGTTCTGAACTCTACTTTTTGGATTTTTTTCGGAAGTCGTCTTGTTTTGGAATGAATTTATTCCATACATTTGCATCATACTGTATATCAATTTATTGATAGATTTGTGCACATACATACATTCATACATATTCTATCTGTCTATGGTATTTACAGACATTGAAACAACCAAATGTGTTATAGTTCGATCTTTATAAGTGAAAAGCGGCAAATAATTGAAATATTTCACTGTACACTGTATTATTTTTATTGTGCCAATATCTCTTCACTTTGAAGTATTCACTCTGTAAGTATACTAATATTGGCACATTTTCAATGTGTATTCTAGAGTCACCAAAGTCATTTATACCTCCAAGGCGAGGACAAACTGTACGTAAACTCAGCCGACACCCTCATTCGGGCCTTTTCGGAAAGATCGAAAAAAGACGAACTCTTCGGCGACAATCCTTCATCCCTAACGACACCCCTAGCAGAGGGCCGACAGTGGCTAGTCATCCCTGTGCCCTCCGTTTATTCCTCCACTAACTGGCCGATAAGATACTCAGCTATAGATTCGGATGGCCTGAATATTGCAGTAGCAGGCAGAACAGGTAGGTTTTCAACTTAACCTCAATCTTAAGGGCTTACCATCCATGTACAATCTCAACTTTTTGATGCATCCATTGTCGTTCTTAATGGAAACCTAGTAGGCGAAATAATATTGTCTGTTCAGTAATTCAAAATATGTCTGCCCGTCAGTGACGCTAGTTTACTGACATATTGTCACAACAAAAGAGTTATGTTCCTATTGTCACAATAAAAGGGTTGTTTCCACCCATATCCATTTATATCGATTTATAAGGGGTATGCTTGGCTTAATATTTTGCGAGAGGTAATATTCAAATAGGCACTAATAGTTTATTAACTGGGTACCTGAACTGTACGAGACTACATTCAAACATAACAATATGTATAATAGCATGAAACATTATGGGTGAAGTGATGACAAATATGAATAATCAACAATGAATATAAAGACCTAATAACAACTTACATTATAACGACCATTACGACGAGCTCTTGTCAAGTCAAGAGTAGCTCCAGACCAGACTAACTTCGGAACCCTCACATCCAATATTTATATACAACATTTTATTGGATATGCACGTTTCTCATGAGTGTTCCTTGGTCAGTTTTTATAATTCAATGTCAACGGATGATTTGATTTACTTTATGTTTATAAAACCCTCATGGTTCGAAATAACTGATATACCGTATGTTCTACTCGTGACAATATTATGTCAATAACTCACCAGTTTCTGTTGAATATTCGTAAGTCACCTACCCGGTGATTGAATACACCCATGGCACTTGACCCAACTCGTTACCACCGATAAAACAAGGCCTGCATGCTCCGTGGGTGACGTCACTTAGTCAGGCCTAACCAGCGGCTCGAAACGACAAGCGCTTATAGCGCTATAAGGCGACCGCGTATTTCGATTTTAGTTTTAGATCATTATTGATTCATCCGATTCATACAATTGTCGAATAGATATGTGATATTGTCCACCTGAAAGTTGACGATATTTCCCGAACCTATGTTCCAAATCAACTGTTTGAAATTTTCCTAGTAAAAGATTATTCATCTTGAGTTCGTTAAAACAATATTGTATAACTTCTATCATTCCATATATAGTGTGAATCAAAGCAGTATGTGTTTGGTGTGTTAGTTTATTAGTAGAATTTGCAGATTTCCAAGTTTCTAACCAATCTATCATTTTATGCAAGAAAATGAATTTTTCATCGGAACAAAAATTTATAGCTGTGATAGGTTCTTGAAACACTTTATTCAAACGTTTGCCCTTGAGGGGTGTTTTGACATTCACTATTTTCCATCACTTGAGTATCAGGTTGATAAATCCAGCAGTGCCTTCAGAGTTTTCAATGTTTGATCCAAATTTTAAAAGAGCCTGTGCTATGAAATCATTGAAAATTTCGAGAGCCAAAGCGACGTTTTGTCTTTCCATATTCGATGGAAATAGCGCCTTCGGGTTCAAGGACTATCCAAATTTTAATAATTTATCATTTATCGTAATTCGTGAAGGGTTTCTAAACTATGAAAAGAAGCAACTCTTTCAACCCCTGTTTCAAAATCGGGATAATTCAATTTCTGATCTGGTTTTGAATTGAGCCAATTATTCTTTATGCATTTCAACAAATGTACAGAATCAAAAAGATAAAAAAGAGGACGTGATGTATCTGCGGGATGAGGATAAACAATACTGAGTTTTGGTTCTCCTGCAAAATTACTCATAGCTTTACTGTTGACAGCATTATTGTCACTGATAATACAGAATATTCTGTAACCAATTTCCTCTAATCTATTTATGACTCTTTATTAAAGAAAAAATCATGAGGTGATCTATTTTTGATGTTGGACTTATATGAACAACTTCTTTCACATTTGACATAACGCTTGCTATCATGAAGACAAATGCGGAATTTGCTAAACATGAATTATTAAATGCCGTTCCTACAATATTGCCTGCCTTGTAATCTAAATATGGCTTTATATGAACTTCATCCATCATTAAAATGACATATTTTTCACGCTCACCTAATAACTTAAATACATTTTCTGCATGAGATAACGACATTTGTCTTTCTTCGAATGTAGGATCTGTTAACAACGAACTACATATCGATTTGACTGTACCTGAATGAGGTAATATGAGTACTCTAAAATGTCCTTGTCCAACGGGAAACTAAAAGCATGAACTTTTGGACCACCCACATAATTCCCCCGACAAAAGGGAACACAACACTTGTAAGGCTTGTTATTTCGCCTATCACAACACGAAATATTTCACAAAACAGTAATTTCTCCGCCAATTATTTTGATGAATAAACAACAAGAGAATTCGAGCACACATGGAGCACACGCGATTTACCTACGCCACCGTTCTTAAACAAAAACAAACTGACGATCGATCGACGCGAATGCCTTGGAAGATGGCCTGAGTATGCGATGTCACGAGCTGTTTACGTCAGAGTCTGCTGGCCTTGTTTTATCGGTGGTAACGCCCAACTTCACCCTGCTCGGATGATAGTTGGACTATTTGTTTTCTCTTTTTGAGGTATGATTTGAACCAGTTGTAGGAGTTACCGCGTATACCGTATTTATATAGCTTATCCAGTAAAATGTTATGATCCATACTGTCAAATACCGTGGAGAGATCTACGAAAATACCACAAGAGAAGTCTCCATCGTCCAAGGCTTGCAGAACTTCAAAGCTGAAGACAAATAAGGCAGTCCCAACTGATTTATTTTTGAGATATCCATGCTGGTTTTCTCCAAATAACTGAAACTTCAAAAAAAATTTCTAATCTTGCAATCAAAATTTCAAGGATTTTTGCAAAACGTTCATAAGCCGATCGGTCTACAATCGAAAATCGTAAATCTCGGTCAAATTGATCTCCTGGAAACACTTCTGCGCAATGCGCAGAAACTAAATTGTTCTAAATTTTTTCTATCCGTCATTCGGTTGCCCCCTTACGAGCAACCCTCAGAAGTCTTCGAGAGTCTTGTGCGAGCAAGGAATGACGGGGGCCTTACCTTTTAACGTGTGATCCCAAACACTTTCTTGGGCCATCAGAAAAATTTCTGCAGTCGATGGGAATCGAACCCACGACCGGCAAGCGAATGCGGATTAGAATATTGACACTCTGTCCGCACTGCTACCTGGCCCCCCAAAACTGTCTTTACTCTTCGAATGCATCACCCTAGACTGCCTCGAACATATCAATTAACACCCTTTAAAGTGTGGACACGCTTGTCACCACTGACATTTCCGAATTGTCTTCATTCTCAGATTTGAAACGTCAGATCTGAAAATTGAATAGGCGTTCCCGCGAAAATGTTGTCGAATATATTATTTTGTTCGGGAACAAATTGCAGAAATTCTAAGAATGTTGGTTGTTAACATTTTTTGCAGTTGCCCAAAGACGACACGACATTTCAAGTGTTCGTTGAAGCTTCAAATTCCAATATTCATTTCATGGAAATACATTCATTGACATAGTAATGTTTCAAATAAAAATATGTCTATACTCCTTCAATGAAGAAAAGTGACATTCCATCTCTTATAAAACATATCTATGTCTCATGTTTTTTGTTCAGCCGTTTAACAATATGTGTCCACACTCTTTAAAGAGCGTAAAATGAGATGTTCGAGGCACTCCATCACCCATATTGAAGATGTCGAATGAAAAAGTCAATAGTTTATGAGTTATTCGTGAAAAAACAGAGAAAATATTATATTTTCAAAGATGGCGGAAAGTCCCGACATTTTTCATTGTCTTGTCAAAAAAGACCCCAATTTATTATTTCATTATATTATTCAAGGTCTAGCCCACTACTCCATGCAGTCACGAAGATGGAAGCTATTCGGGAATGAAACTCAGGAGAAAGACTTTATCGTGGCTGGGGGTTTGCTTTGGTGGAGGGATTACGTCATCATGGGTTGTTACAGTATCCTGGATAACGGAGAGGAGCTGAGGTTCTATCCACGCGATTCGAAGTTGGACAATAAGTTTGCGAAAATTGTACGAGTCGGTGCACCGATTTTGTTGATGAATATTCTACGGGACCAGCTGATTACGTTCGGATCTGATGCTCAGGTCAGCATTTGGCATATGCAACAGAACGACACAGGTAAGATTTTTGGAACAAGTACAATAAGGAATTCGATCAGTTGCAGTAGATAGATAGATACTTTTATAAATCTCTTTTGATTATTTACATAACATGAGGCAGGTCATTATAGTTCTGAGTAATATAGGTAATAGAAATTATATTATAATATTAAGTATGAGACGACCTTTCTTTGAACTCTGTATTCGCGTTCGTCAAGGTCATTAGATGACGTTGCGATGACATTAAAAACTACGCGAAAACGTGTCTAACTCTCAATGTATACCAGGAGTTAGGATCTTTTCCCGTAGTTTTAAATGTCATCGCAACATCATCTGACCTTGGCGATCCCGAATAGCGTCAGATTCAATAAAAAATGATCATAGAAGATGAATATTTCTTGAACCTGGGCACATATCAAAATGTATGCAAATCTATCATTATCTAAAGACCACACATTGTTCTGGATCATATTGAATTAAATGATTCATTTCTGAATAATTTACTGCTGAGTATTGCTATTGGTAAGTGCTATTGGTAAGTGTGGATAATACAGATGCATTGTGACCTGATTAGATCTATTGTGCCCCATCTTCTTCTGTTATCTCAAGGTTTTCTTATTTATACCAGCCCCTCAAGCTTCGATTGTTTTAGGAATCTGAGGATTTTGGAGGGATCTGTTTGTGGCATTTCTTCCACGGTCAGCTGGTATACTTCCCCGCAGAATCTGCAGGTGCTGTCCTCCTTTAATCCAAGCTTCCTTAGGTGTTTTTTGAGTCCACAATGCCCCGTTAGAAATCCCGTTATTGCTTTGAGACTAATTTTGTTGGGATTGATCAGTGTCTTCTATCTTGCTCGGTTGAAATTGTCGAGGAGATCTTTGGCCTGGCGCAGTCCTGGAAGTCTTTGCCAGTGTGTTACTCTCATTACTTCTTCAGTTTTATTAAGGTCTTCTTGATAATAAGAATTTCCAAGGCCGCAGAATAGTTCTGGTCCAATCTGTGGCGTTGATGCTTCTTTTCATGCCAGGATGTCTGCTTATTCATTTCCGTCCACTCCGATGTGCCCCGGCACCGATTACCTTATTGTTTCTGCCTAGTTTGTTGAGTTTTTCTAGGCATTCCCAAACCATCTTTGAGTTGATGTTAAAGGAGCTCAACGCTTTGATGGCTGCTTGGCTGTCGGTTGACCTGAATGCACCTTTCTATGGTGTGAATTTCCGCTTGAAAAACGCTGGGAAACTGGTAATTTTACTCCTTGCAAGGAATGCAGAAATCAACTGAGAAAATACTCTTTCAAGTCTAATCATCGATTGAATAAAAAATCCAAAGATTGAATTGACAACACTCACTGGTTGAGTTTTCAAGCCATAGAGATAATTTTCCTTTTATTTTCGTTTTTTGAGATGAATATGTATGAGTAATTATAATAAACGACATACCTACAAACTCAATATTTCAACTCGTCTCAACTACTGCAGCAAATAGGTATACTTTTCTAGATTTTTCGTGTGACATGTACCTCTGATTGCATTTAATTACTACAAACTTCGCCAATATATTTGATTTGAATGCGTTGTTGTAGGAAGGAATTTGTATGTTATCTTGTATGTCTTTATTTATCACCATAAGGCGCTAGATCGTCTGGAGTCGTTGTTAGGCCTACTCATGGTGACGTACTCGGTGACGTCACGTCGGTGGTTCAATCCCTGTCATAAAATAACCATTATTAGGAAATTTATGGTGGAACAAATAATCCATGAAACACGGTTCAGAAGACTGTATTGGCTTCGCTCACTTTTGGAGTACATCATGTTGAAAACTTGTCTATACGCCTGAAAATCACAAGCCAAATTTTAGGACTATACACTACAGAGGATAGCTCAGTTCCATTTAAACGTGCTTTGGCAACTTGAGCAGAGAGCGGAGAGAGGCTGTGACGTCACCACCGGTGCTGAATCGTTTGTTTGCGTTCATTTGGCTTCATGATCGTGTGTGTTTTGAAGAGTTTACTGACTTCGTTAAATAATGTGTGTATTTTAAAGTAATTTTAGACTAGTTTAATTGCACGCGTTGGTACAATTTGTTGGTCTTTTTTTGAACCTTCGATGATATATTGGTCTCGATGAGGATTTTTCTACGAGATGAGTAGATCAATTTTAATGTATGTAGTTCAGACTGTGGTTTGGGCATCATTTCGGTTAACTGGGCAATCCTCAGTTCTTATGAATCCTTTAACCATTTCATCTGCCATGTGCACTAAATCTTTATCCTCCGGTTTTGATCTGAAAGCTCGGATTGCATGTTCTACCGTTTTTGGCAACTTTGGGTGCAATGCTAGAATTATGTAATTTCTAGACATTTCACGAGAATGCAATGAAATAATCTCTTTGTACAATTGCCATGGCTTCTTGTCACCAAGTTCGCTTTCAGCAAAAAGTATCATTAATTTGTCATCGTTGGAAATACGATACAAGTTGATGCACTGCTTTTTCATTATGTCATAGGCATTTACGTCATTTTTTAGTTTGAAAATATTAGCGTCCTTTACAAGCGGTTAATCTCAACTTGATAAAATGTTCAAATGTAATTATATCTCAAGTAATCTTATTGATAGTGAATATTGTTTCAACTTTATTAAATGATAAAATTAATCTAGAAGTAAACTTGACATTCATACTATATCACATAACCTCACTTGGACGTTACAAAACGTATAGATATATTACAATACTTCAGAGTTACCTTATTAATGTACATACACACAATTCCGCAGAGTTATCCCCGCCACTCCCGATTTCATTCGTTTACCCGTGTTTGGCGTTTAGGATTGTTGTTGTACAGTTTTCAATGATTAATGAATGAATCGCGGTGTCTATCCATTGTTGTTGAGTCTGAGAGCCAAACCGTCCCTCTTTTCAGTCGGCGACGTCACCATAACCAAAATCCAAGCTGTCGATGTGTCCGCCCTGGCCGCCCACCCGGCGTGCATCACCTCGGTGACCCTCACCTCGCTGCGCACGGCGGGCGGCAGGGGGCGACCGCCCGCCGCCGAGAGCATGGTGCTAAACGTGGGCGGGCGGTTGGTGTTGGTGGAAAGAGAGGCGCGCGGCGGGGAGAAGCACGCCTGCTTGATGCCGACGGTGTTGGCCGAGTGCGTGGAGAATGTCTGGGTGCCGGGGCAGAGGCGAGCGGATAAGGTATGTGGTGGAGAAGGGGGGGATTGTTAGTTAGAGGTGTATGTCTTCGTCTCCTGTTCTTCGGTTCTTGTCTTCGTTGTTCCAACTAAAGTAATGGTTTTTTATGGTTGTCACACAACCTATCATAGATAGATATTCTTCATGTGTTCTTCGAACAATTCCAAAAATAGGCGTAGAACTTGTCAAGACATAGTATGTACCGGATGTACCACTAAGAAAGGACGCCGGCTGTATCTCGGAAGATGATATTAACAAAAAGCTGCCAAAAATCACTGATTCCACTAAAACTTCAACGCTCTTTTGCATGGACACCAAATGGTATACCAAAAAGTATCATGAGACATAAATTGTAGATAATTTTTCTTTCTTGATTTTACTACTGGTTCATTTTTTGTGTGAACGGCTTCCTAGGCGAGTTGAAAGCTGAAAACCATTAAAAAACATAATTTTTCGTGCTTTTTTGGTATTTTCTGATATTTTCCGATGAAAATTTTGGTGGACAACTTTAGATTTAGAACTATCATACTTTGTTTGTCTTCTGTGATTATTTTTGTATCTTGTATTTCAAAATACACATTTTTATTATAATTTTGTCCTGATGATCGCTTATGGAGTACATTTTATTCAAGATTCTATATTGCATTATGATATTCAACTTTGTCTGTGAAAAAATCATTACCAGAGCAGCACAAAAAGTTGAATTTCGGGCAAAATAAATTTTATTTCATTTTTCCTAGCAGAGCGCTTTTCCCTAACAGTCATCATCAGTGCGTACTCGTCAGGTTGACAAGAAAATCATGAATAAAAATCTTTGGTCCAGTTTAGTAGTATTAGCATAATGGCTAATCACAGTACAAAGAGATTGGATAATATGCAGATTAAATTTTACATTTTCTCAAACAGCCATTATGGCTGCGGCAAACTGTCGTGATCAATACACTGTTATTATTATTAATGAGTATAATATTGTTCGTAGGCCCATTTGACTGAAGCCTTGTGGCTATTTTGTGGAGCTCATGGTATGAGGGTCTGGTTACCTCTGTATCCTAGAGATGGTGATAAAACACATACTTTCATGTCAAAAAGGATTATGTTACCATTCCATTTAAAAATTTACCCGCTCGGTAAGTCATCATTTTGAGGCATAGTTCAATACTTTTCTCAAAATACAATTATCGAAATAATGTTATGTCCTCGAGTATTTACACTAACAAGATGATTCTCCTTGTAAAATGTTGAAGCCAAATTGGGCCTTAGTTTTTGGTTGGTTCGTAGGCGGCGCTATGGAAACCCAGCAAAATATGATCGATTTGTCTATGTTCTCGGAATCTGCTGGAGTCCATCTATCTGCAAGTTGCTGAACCATCTAGGAATATCCATCTTTCTGAAACAAGAACATCACTAACTTTTATATTCTGAAGGCTTTCAAATGAAAATATTTAAATCCGGCGCTGATGCAACATTCCTTCTTGCATAAAATCATCTAAAAATAAACTTCTGCATTACCGATCTCTAAAGTTCCTAAATGTACTTGACACTGCTGTTTTGACGTTTTTTGTATAGACAAGCAGTGACAAACATAACCACAAACGATTTTGAAGCAAATCATATGTTTTGCCAGACAAGGACAAGAATATGTTTTTCGGTTTGATAAAGGATCCTCGCATTTTCCTCCCTCCACAAGTCCTGGGAAGAGTACATCCATATATCTTTATCTGTCTTTGATTTTTGTATGAGAGTGCATAGCGTCTCCTCGAGTGGGTAAAAGGGTACGATAAATTGATGATGATGATTGATAAGGCTGAAGGACCTCAATATGGAGGTCGATATCTACTTGGTGTGTACATATTATATACCAACGAAATACATATACTATTCCTATGAAATAAGTCCCTTATATGTAGGTATATATATACGTTCAGTTGAATATTTTTTCATCTCAACAGTTCAAAATGGGATAAAAACTGATGAATTTCAACCAATGAAACATACTTTTATTTCGTATGGAACAATTTCACTTGTACAAGAGTGGTAGGTAATAACTAATTAATAAATGAACAAATGATATGGCAACAATAACAGCTGATTTCAGTTAGGATAAATAATATAGGTTCTCCAAGACATACGGAAGTAGGTATAAATTGACTTCAGCGCTCGACCCGCTATAGATCACCGTTCACATTGCTAAAGGGGATTGTTGGTTTGAACCCGGCCATAGGAAGATCATTTTCAATACCTAACATAAATGGTGCACTCTATAAGCGTTCTTGTTCTGTGCTCTGATAATATCTTGCCCGTATCTTGGTACCCAAGAAGTGGTTCAAAATCCACTAGGAGCTATATAGTCAGTCGTCTAGCACTTCTCAACGCATGAACATGCACATTCAAACTTGGGATTTCAACTTTGAAGAAGCGATACACGAACAATACATTCAACTCTTTGATATAGATACATCAATATCTGGTACATCAGAGTTCCACCAAGTGACTATATGTTTACACAATTATTATAAGAGTTCATATACGAAGATGATCTAAAGAATTCTTGGTTGAACAGGTATGTGAAATCTGTTTGAGTCAGTTAATTCAGGAAATTGCTGCTGTTCCATCATCAGATGATCGACCATGATCTCCATGGTGTGATGTCTGCTCCATCATTCCGGATATGTTACCGATGCTTTCAGGAGCGGTACCAAAAATTTCGACAGTGGTTATCTACTGGTGACTACGGATGTGGTTAATTTACCGAACTCACCAGAGAAAATCCACGGTCGATCAGGTGACAGTAAATCTACCGCTTTTTCATCAACCGAGTTCCGTAAATAACCTTCATTTCAGGAACCAACCAAACATTTTATATTTACGGAACGGAAAACTACCAACCGAAATAACCAAGTTGATTTACGGAACATACCCTCCATCACAAGCAATAACCAGAGTCTAAATTGGAATAAGGTTCTTTTCGATACTCGCTCAGTTTTCAAATTGTGGGTTCGGCACTTTCTCTCAATACGATCCTATTGTTCAACATAAAATCTTCCGTTTTGAAGTGTAGGTGGCCTGAACCTATATTCCATGCCGGCCGCATCATATTCTGTTTCCATTTTTGTAGAATTACGTTATCCGATGGAAATTCGAATATTGTGAATTTCCCGTGTTCTCACAGTTGGAAACTGCACAACCTTACTCCTAATTCTCTCGATTTGTCAAACCTTTGAAATTCATGTCATGTACGTCCGTGTACTGCCAGTTCCCGCTTTTTCCATTAATTTATTTGTGGTTATGTCTGACTGTCAGTGCTTGTCATAGTGTCCGTACTCTAATATACAAAAAACGTCAAAACCGCAGTGTCAAGTACATTTAGGAACTCTACCGATCTCTACCCTTCGCTATTCATCAAAAAGTAGTTCACCTTTTCGCTCATAGATACTGCCCCGTAATGAACAAAATGTCTGATTGCATTGCTCTCATAAGGATGGTTCATCTTGTGAGTGTAAATTATCAAGGGTACTATTGGGAACTAGTACCGAAATTACTTTTTTTTTTCAGCAATACTCTTCGAGGATGCAATAATATTAGGAGCTGAAAATGATACTGTCCTATACACTTCAGATTCTACCTCTCCATTTTCTTTACCTTTAAGCGTGCTCCAACGAACGGTAAAAATATATTCAATCACTTTTCCATTTTTCCTCTATTGACAAAAAATGTTCCACAGAGTCAGGTTTACCTGCATCAAATATTGAGGCAGCTGATTAGGAGAAATTTAGGATACCATGCCTGGGAAATAGCAAGAAGCTGTATGAGCCTGCCATATTTTCCGCATTCCTTGGAATTACTCTTACATGAGGTGAGAAATTATAATTATTCTGGTTTCATCTTATATATCTTGCATGAGAAAGTCTTAATTTTCAAATTCAAATTCAAAATTACTTTATTGTCTCAAGAATGGTAGTTCTTATTGACAAAGTGTTAGGGTGAAAAACAACAAACATATCATTTGAACATTCAGGCCACATAGGGAAGACTACGCGATATACAGGGTGATTCAAAAGTAAGCGGCATCCTTTCAGAGGCGTATTCCTTGCATGAAAATAAGGCAAAAAGTTCCTATTGATAAGGATCCGAAAATGCTTCCTAAGGGAGCTACGGCCCTTTGAATAGGACACCTCAAAGACGGTTTTTTCTCTATAACTTTAAAATCCTTCACAACAAATTTTTAAAAATTGGTGTACGGCATAAACATTCGATGGTAAATAGGACTCCGTATTCGAAATAATTTCCAAACGAAATCACAGTAACCTGAATATCCGGAGAAGAAGGGATATTTTTACACTTACCCTCTCCCGCATGTGACGCCCCTGAATGAAATTCTGAAATTTCGAATACGGAGTCCTATTTACCATCGAATGTTTATGCCGTACACCAATTTTTAAAAATTTGTTGTGAAGGATTTTAAAGTTATAGAGAAAAAACCGTCTTTGAGGTGTCCTATTCAAAGGGCCGTAGCTCCCTTAGGAAGCATTTTCGGATCCTTATCAATAGGAACTTTTTGCCTTATTTTCAAGCAAGGAATACGCCTCTGAAAGGATGCCGCTTACTTTTGAATCACCCTGTATACATAAATACACATGAAATTCATCACATACATTTGTAGTGCAGACCACTACACGTCAATTTTACAAGGTCAGACGGCAATAAAATCTAAAAACATAAGTACATGATATATCTTAAAACCTTATAAAATCAAGACAGACAATAATCTAAAAACCTACGATATTTAAAAAACATACAATATGCATTCATATATATAAATGTATAAAAGAACAATACAAAAGTATGGTAAAATGAGAAAAGGCAAGTTAACAATACGATTAAGTAGAATGACATAAAATGGAATCTAAAATTTTTCCAAATAGAATTCGTCCAGTGAATAGAATGCTTTGTCTAGCAAAAAAATTCTCGAAGAAACTTTGAACTTTCTTTTATCCGTGATCCTTTTCATTTCATTAGGTAAGTGATTGAACATTTTCTTGCCATTATATACAGGGTGTTTCATGAGGAGACTCACATAGCCAAATGGTAAATAGGGGAAATCAAGACGAGTTGATGTATATATATGAAAACATTTTTTGACCCTCCATAATGAAGATACAGGGTATTATGTGAAATTGCTATATAACTTTGATCGTCGATAGTACAGAAATGATTCGTCGTAATCTACTGAAATTTGGCAGTGACGTATCACTACTGAAACTATTCAAGAAGACATATTATGAAAAAAAATATCCAGGTCCGGACTTGGGAAAATTTTATGTTTTATTGTTACATCAAAATAGTTCACTTTGTGGCCACTTTTCTCGACAAATTCCATCAGATTCAGAAAGATCAGACAAAATTCTATGAGAACTGCTCTCCAATTTACACGGCACACTTTGACCGGTTCAACAAAAAAATATGGAACAAAAACGTTCGAATGAATTTTCAATTTCGACCTGGCTGATAACTCTCAACTTTTAACTGGATTCGTGTGAATTGATTTTTCATACATTTTTATTGTATAAAAATTGACAGAAGAGATTAGTACTGATTCTTTAATGATTTGACATGTTAGTTTTTGACCGAACTTCTAGATAGATATGATTACTCGTGACTCTATTTCATAAATTTATCATAAAGTGGGCCCTGTTTTTATTTTATGTTACATGACGTTTGTTGATAGGTAAACACTGGTAATCGAAATATTCTTACACTCTAGGTGCCACTTATCATATTCCAAATGCTGAACAAGACGAAAATGTTTAATACCATAGAATGTTCCCAGACCCAAGAATACGTTGCAGTGAAACCTTCACGATGATGAACATTAGGAATTTTGAATGAATAGCAAATGCATATCCTTATATCACTTGCAGAAGTGTATCAATAACAAAAAATGGAGATAAGTTTATGCGTGATGGCATAACTAATTTGATGAATCATCATAATATGGGCACATGAATCCTCATGTTGTAATTTCATCAGTTGGTACCTACCTAGTACTAGCCTAGTACCTACCTATCAGGTCGGATTATCAACAAACGTCACGTCTCGTCACACAAATGAAAAACCGGGCCTACTCGATATCTCACTTCAAGCGACACCCATAAAACAAAGTCAGGAATAATAATATCTATCTGGAATTCCGATAAAAAAATATCGTGTTTTTCTTCTCGTCTATTCTTCTGTCAATCACTATTCAACAAAAATTCAGGAAAAATCAATTCACATGATACCAGTTGAAAGTTGACAGTTATCAGCCAGGTCGAAATTTAAAATTCATTCGAACGATTTTGTTCTATATTATTTTATTGAACCGGACAAAGTGTGCCGTGTGAATTGAAGAGCAGTTCTCATAGAATTTTGTCTGATCTTTCTGAATCTGATGGAATTTGTCGAGAAAAGTGGCCACAAAGTGAACTTTTTTGATATAACGATAAAACATAAAATTTTCCCAAGTCCAGACCTGGATATTTTTTTTCATAATATGTCATCTTGAAAAGTTTCAGTAGTGATACGTCGCTGCCAAATTTCAGTAGATTACGACGAATCATTTCTGTACTATCGACGATCAAAGTTATATAGCAATTTCACATAATACCCTGTATCTTCGTTATGGAGGGTCAAAAAATGTTTTCATATATATACATCAACTCGTCTTGATTTCCCCTATCAACCATTCGGCTATGTGAGTCTGCTCATGAAACACCCTGTATAATGGAATTTTTTATTTGTGCAGACCTAGGGAGTGGTAAAGTTAAATCAGAAGCTAGTCTAGTGCACCTGACCTTAATGCTAGCTACTGTCTTGCACATATTTCATTTCATGAGCATCATCTTTGATAATGAATTTCTATTTTTAGAAAATTTACAGAATGGCAAAACCAGAAATGGAAAAGTATTTATTCATATCAATGCAAATGTATTTATTCATATCAATGCATACTTGAGAAGTGACGTTTGATTGAATATACCTCCTTCCCATATTAAATTACAGTTAATGAGTTAGTACATGGGATCCGGTATAAACTCAATGCATTATAGATCAATAATTAAGTTACTATACAATATTGTTCTATTATGTTTCAGTTACAATAATAGTTTGAATAATCACCAAATTTGAAAATTGATCATTCAATATAGTTTATTTCTATGTATCATTTACATTAGCTGTCGTAAAAGGATGAACTGAATATTCTCACACATTTCCCTATAAAATAAACAGAATGACTATTTTTGGCTATTATTTACGCCATGGTATTCTTTAATAGAGTTGAAAGATGTATTATACTGGGTCCTGGCAATTTCAAAGAAACAGTAATTGGTATTTCTTGTATGATAAGAGAGAGAAAGATGATTAAGGTAGAAAAAATTTGCGTTATTTATATTGATTTGATTTATTTTTTCAGTTGATATTTGAACGAAATGATTGGCATTTCGAATGAATAGGTAACCGGCTAAGACGGCAAAGTTAGGATTGTTGAAAATATTCAACTTCTGTTATCCTAATTGGTGTCATATTGTTTTTTTCGCTACTGAATTGAACCACGAGTTTTTTCCTAGATATGTTGAAGCCATCAATAACTGTACCCAAACAATAGATGCATCAAAATAAGCCAACAATGATGAAATAAGAATGATAATTTCTGGGAAAATTATGTCGCGAAGGTTGCTTCACAAAAACTTGGCTTTTTATTCACAGGCGAGCCATTCACTTGGTTGGTGATGCCGCATTCCTTGACATCAGTGGAATACCGTTGGGAAGTCGGCGACCTTTCACTTTCCTATAGCTACTTTCACGGCTACAGTATGTATAATATTTCTTTGTACGTGCGTCACAACGTCAAGAAATGGATCAAATCAATTGAAGGTCAGATGTTTTAGTGCAGTAGGGGTGTGATTTAGGAATGGAGTTGAAATACAAGTATTCCAGTACAGCTGCCTTTGCAATAGCAGACTCGAATGCCTCCCGACATACAAACACCTCCGTATGCAATCTTTTGAACCTTTGCGTTCGAGAATGATGTCGTGACTTATGTCAATAAACGTCATCATAGAAATTGCTGCTCTATATTCTACTCTGAAAGAGGATAGCAAGTTGTGCGTAGGTCTTCGCTAATTCAATTCACACGCAAAGAAATATTATACAAACTATATAATGCGTAAAGCTTTGGAATTCTTTGTCAAAGGAAGTATTCCTTAGAGCTTATAACCCCCACGAGTTTAAAAGAAATCCAAAATCTACCTTCTCTAAATTTTTTGTTAGGTTAGTCACTATTGCTTAACATTTTTCGTCTCGGTCAATAACCTGTTCAGGCAAAATTCCAATCTTCACCTAACATATCCTAACCTGTTTATGCAAAATTTCAATGACTTCCAAATATCAACGGAGAAATTGAATGAAAACAAAATTGATGATTTTCAGTATTTGCAATTGCAATTTTTCCACTTTGCAAAATGGCATATTGGAGAGGTCTAAAATACGCAATACGCAACTTCATCTAATTTGATCATTCTTATCTCTCTTACCGTCTAAGAAATAGCAAGACTGGCCCTATGAAATCATCGGCACCATGTATTGTTTTCAAAGGTCTTGGAAGAAGAGGCAACCAGTAAGGAACCCATTCCAGATGCCCAGTTGCCGAGCGTCATAGAGTTTATTATGGAATTCCCGGTATATTTACAGACGGTAGTGCAGTGTGCGAGAAAAACCGAAATAGCTCTGTGGCCCTATTTGTTTTCCGCTGCCGGAAAACCAAAAGATCTCTTTCAGGAGTGTTTGGCCAAAGGGCAGTTGGATACTGCAGCTTCATACTTGATCATTTTACAAGTAGGTGTATCAATACATGTATAGTGTATAGCTCAAACATACAGTTCACTACTAAAGTCCTTGAAAAATCTCTGAACTACTATCTGAAAGCGCATTTCATTATCCATACTTTTATGCATGCACATCTCATCTGATATTGTTTATTGGAAAAAAAATCCTTATTATATCAACATGTGTTGATGATTCTATTTTGTTTTTTAGAATTTAGAAACCTCTTCTGTAAGTAGACAGTATGCAACACTGCTTTTGAATACTGCATTGGATAGATCAAAATGGGAGTTGGCAAAAGAACTTGTACGGTTTCTCCGAGCCATAGGTAAGCATTAATAAATATAAATTGAGGAATTGTCACTGTGTTATGAAATGATCAGTTTTTAGATATATCATTTGAAGATTATGGTTCCACTATCGTTAAAAATAAGTTTAACCTTATTTCGTAAGATCGTTGACGTATTATTATTCCTGCTCATCAACACAGATGAAAATTACGATAACAAATAATATAAAATATATTAATGATTGGTAGAATGTATGTCTACATTTTTATCAAACTAAAGAGTTTCTCATCAATGTCGGGTAGATTTCAAAATTGAATTAAGCAAGTTGTGAGTGAAATATCAACGAATTGTTTGTTTCATTCAAAAAGCATATTGATGCCATCATTAATCTAATAATATCTACGAATCTATATCTACAAATCAAAATTCACACACCGCTTTGTCCCCCGATCCTGATCTATTACCGAAAAGGGACAACATGGTGCAGTGGAAGGATATAAATATCATATGATATTTATTTAACCAACTAGCAATCGAGATATTTCATTCACTTGATTGAGAAAATTCCATAAGATAATTCAGAATTTCACCTTCAATCACCAAATTAGACAACATAAATCATTTCACCATGATGTTGCTAACGGTATAAGAGGATAAGAAATATTCACCCAACCTACTCTATTTGAATAAAATGAATCATCTGATAATCAAAAAAAGATTGCCGAAATATATTCAAATATAAACTCAAAAAACTGTTCATTTCTGAACAAAATTAATGAAACTTTGGCACGATAATCACTATATTTTTTAACACTGATTGGCCCGATTTTCTGAGGGTTATGAATAAGGATAGAGGGACCAATTCCGTTCAGATTATGATTAGCATGTTAAATTGACCAGAACAGACATTGATTGCGCAACAGTTAGTGTTTTTCATGTTCAGGTGAACTAGAAGTAGTTTATTCAACAAAATCATGATATACTTATTGATAATTTGAGGCTCGGATTGAATTCTCCTTCATTTAGTAAAAGAAAGAAATTTGCATTTTAATTAAAAAAAATGGTTATGGGTACTTGGAGTTTCCAATAAGTTCTGTATAAAAGTTCTCAGATCACTGTCAAGTGTCAGTAAACTCCGAATACGTCTAATGTGCAGTGTAGACGGAACAGCCTATAAAAACAGCATTTTAGAATAGGATATTTAGTTTGCGAGAAGCACGTGTCGGGTCGATTGTTGGTGTACCCATTTAAAATAATAAGACATGTTGTTGCAGTCGTTCTGAGCTATGCGCGTATCTACAGTACATATTTTTTTGTTATTTTTTTAATTTTTTTATGCTTACTTATACCTACTTCTTTATACTTACACCTTTCTTCATTCTCAGTAACTTCTGTATTATTTATTGTTGTTTTGCGTATTAAAAATTGTAAACCCAATCGGTCCAGCCGTTTAGAAGTTACGTGAAAAAGATGAGTACGGAAGGATAATTCTTACTAGAGTCACTGGATGGTATTAGTTAAATAAGAGTTCGGACACAGAAATGACAACTGTTAGTGTTTTTGAATGTTTAGATTTATTAAGTTACATATCTTGCATTGTGACAACAGCATCATAGTCGTTCCGCGCTTTTTCATTCAAAATTGTTTTAATTTGACAATACATTGTATGAACGTCAGAATTGAAATATAATTTCATAAACTATCGAGAATAAAAAAGCATAAATGAAATTGTCCTGCTGTGTAATGGATTGGCGGAATTCTGAAGGGAATGGCGATTCCATTTCTTTAATTTTCCAAAGGAAATATCAATAATTCCCTTGATAGAAGGAATGTATGAGACGGCCTGGATGGAAAATTAATTTGAGGACAAGGAAAATTTGTAAAGTAATTACACACATTAAAATTCAGTTCTTATGATAGCAGACTGGAATGAAATTATATTTTAGGCCATTTTCGAACAGAAGATTTATAAGATCCATTGTTTTATTGAATTACAAAACAGAATATTGAAAAAAAATCCAATATTATCATCACACGAAATGCAAAACCAAATTATCATAGAGGAAGAGGAATTGATTGCAAAACTACTTAATGAAATTGAAAATTTGAGAACAAAACTGAGGAAATCAAGTAAATTGCAACGTGATATAATATCATTGAATGGCATTTTCAATACCGACCAAATTCAACATTTATCAGTAAAAACTGAATGCAGCAAAAGGTGGAAAATCAAAACAATCTTCATGTTTCAAACTTTATCACTAGGGTACAGTATTACATACAATAAGGAACTAGCTATAAGTCCATATGTGTCTATTTTGTCATATCAAAATGTTACATGAGTTCTTCTCATTTTTGTTGCTATTGTTCTGCGAAAAGTGTATCGTTATATAAATTAAAGTAGGTGTTTGTACTCATTTCTAATTTCCTTCTACAACAATGATTGATTTGAAAGAAAATCTCACCACTAAAAGCGTATCTGACAATCAGGCGCTACTAGGGAAATTGAAAACAAAAAGAGCAGAATATATTTCTTATTCTTTTATTCACTCAAACCATTGAAATATACAAAATAGCAAAAGAGAGAAGTTCAGCTGTGTCCGAACTCTTATATAACTAATACCATCCAGTGACTCTAATTCTCACTACCCATTGTCCTATTACCCGTTTCCCCTTAGGAATGAAGCATATTTCCGGGGTAAATAGTAGCCTATGTTCATCAGGGATAATGTCGGTTTCTAGTACTAGAAAAATTGTTCAAATCGGTCCACCAGTTTCGGAGCCTATTCAATACAAACAAACACACTGACAAACAAACAAATATTTTCTCTATATAATATTGACATAGATGAATATTCTGATTGTATCGTTGCAAGACCCGAACGACGCCGACTACGAATCGCCGCGCACCTCCTTCATCCTGCCGCCCAAGCTGGGCGGGTCGCAGCCCACGCCGCCCGTCACTCCCAACGCCGACGACCTGTCGCTCATCCTGGGCAACGTGCAGGGGCCGCGGGCGCGCAGCTACAGCACGACGGTGTCGCCCAAGCTGGTCGAGCGGCAGAACAGCGGACTGGGCAACATCGGCACGGTGGTCGAGTCGCCGGTGCCCGATCGGAAGCGTTCCGTGCCGAGTTCGGTGGGGAATGGTAGGAGCGATAGTAGGTTAGTTCGGTGGGAATGGAATTGGGGCTTTTGTTCGGAGAACTCACAGACCTAGAAAGCCAATATCGTTTTTTTTATTATTTAGAAAACAAGGTTATCCAACAGAGGAACTATATAAATAGTCCTTCCAATGACAGGATAACACAGTGATACAAAATTATTGTCTTCACATGGGTTGCACCTACATACTATCATTTAAAAACTAAGTACCTACCTATTCCATAACTTTCATTCAAAAATAACATTCTGAAGAAAAGAACAGTAACGTCGGTATATACAATATCAACATATATGAAATATACATAGGTATAGTATTTTGACACACACTGGAAAATTACAATTTCGATACGACTTAAGTATCATAAATGAATGAATATCAGCACTATTTCTATATTTTTTTATTCAAGGAATACTATAAAAATTTAACAAGAATTCTCTCAGTTGTTTCTTGAATCTTTTGATATCAAGGTGAAATATATCAATATTAGAGTGGCAAATTGTAATGTACGAGTTCATACATCTTATTAGAGGTGAATTACTATAATAATTAGTTGAGAACGAAGGTGGGTAGAAAGTGAGTCTATTCCTAATCATTCTAGGATTACAATTCAAGCTCAGGAATCCAGTGCATGCTGTTGAATCAATATGATTGTTGAAGATCTTGTAAATGAATAATATGTCAACGAAGTCTCTTCTGATGAAAAGATTCTTTATTCTATAGAAACGCAAGTTGCTCTCATAGCTCATATAGTGTCGGAAGCGGAAGAATCTATAGTTCAAATTGTTGACCAATTTTTTTTGAACATGTTCAATTTGATTAACATATTTGTCATACACGGGATTCCAAATGGTAGAGCAGTATTCAAGGATAGGCTTGACTAATGATTTATATAAAGTGGTAACTGATGAATAATTTTGAAATTCTTTAGTATTTCTCAGAATAGATCCCAGAGTGCGGAGTGCTTTTTCAACAACAGCTCCAATATGTGATTCAAAAGTTAATTTTTTATCTAGTATCACTCCTAGATCTCGAACTTCTTCAGTTGTTGATATTATCTGATTATTGATAAATAGGTTTTCAGTGATAGGGTCTTGAGATCTAGAGAATAGAACATTATAACATTTGCTCGCATTGATAAATAATCTATTTGTATTGCAGAAGATTTGCAGTCTTTCAAGATCTTCCTGGATACCCACGTAATCTGATCTCTGTTCAATTTTACTATAAATTTTCAAGTCGTCGGCGTATATAGCAAAATTTGAGAAATGAAAGCATTGTTCAACATCACTAACAAATATACTAAATAGAATGGGACCCAAGTGTGAGCCCTGCGGAACCCCGGACGTGATTCGGCATTTGGTAGATTTCACATTATTCAGTGCTACGTACTGATATCTGTCAGTGATATACGATTCTAGAAGTTTCAACAGATTGCTGTGTACTCCGAAATTAGAAAGCTTTACCATAAGGGTAGGGTGATGCACCTTATCAAAGGCCTTTGAGAAATCGGTGTACACCGCACAAGTTGAAACTCCCTGTTCCATGTTATCGAAGATTTCTTGTACAAATGGTACCAAATTGGTCACGACTCCTCTGTTTTTAAAGAATCGATGCTGATTAATTGTGTGAATTTGTTGATATAAAAAATAATTGTTTTGTAATAATGGATTCAAATACCTTACCGAATATATTTAATAAAGAAATTGGTCTGTAGTTACATGCATCTGTCCGATTTCCTGATTTGAATACTGGTATGACTTGTGCGATTTTCCATTTTGACGGAAATTTTCCGGAAACCAAGGATTTATTGAATAATACGTACAAAGGATGCGTTAAGCTTGACCTACATGATTTTATAAATAACGGTGGTATACTGTCTGGTCCGGGACCTTTTTTTTCATCAAGTTCAATGAGAGCATCGTGAATATCTTTTTCTGAGATATATGTAATATTGATACTGTTGTCCGATGGTTTATTCGGAATAAGGCATGGGGTTTGGTTACTTTCAAAAACACTGCCAAAATAATCCGAGAACATGTCACATATAGACTCTGTTTCAGTGTATGATTCACCATTAAAATTCATTTGAGCCGGAATGGAATGATTATTTTTCTTATTGGAGATATACGACCAAAAAAAAAATTTGATAATTTATCCTCTGTTTTTCTTATGTAGTTTTTATTATCATTTTCAATATTCTTTTTCACTTCTCTTCGTAAAAAAGAAAAGCGGGAGTAATCAGCCTGATTTTTGAATTTTTTCCATTTCCGATGATATTTAATTTTTTCTTTTGTTAATTTGATTGTTTCTTTGGAAAACCATGGTGGATGACTGCTGTAGTTTACGAGCTTCTTTGGAACAAAGTCATTCACAGCCTTGTTTATTATTTCATAGAAGTTTTCTACACATACATCAATGTCTTCTAAGTCAAATATTCCTTCCCATTGAACAGAATTTAGATAATCGTTGATAAAATTGTAATTTGCCTGTTTGAACATGAGTTTGGTATGTGATTTTTTCGGCAATTGTTTTTGAGGTGGTAAACTAAGAGATAATTTGCGTATAGCCATAGCACCAAGGAGAGGTAATATTTCCGCATGGCTCGCTGCTCGCGAGAAGCGTTGCAGCGCGGGACTATAGGTGACTGAATTTAAGATCGCAGCACGAAAATGGCCGGTTGTGTGTGCCCTCCAAGAAACCATGTAAAAATCACGTGTTTTATCAAAACTTCAATATGCTCAAATTCACTAACGAAATGCAAAACAAAATATTGAATAGACGGAACTAACTCGGCTCTGCCTTAATTCTACGTCAAACAAAATGACAGTGATACATTCTTACACATTTGCCAGATGAACTTGTAGGACATTAGAGCTTCATAATGATTCACGGATCTCTTGTTAGCCATTCAATTAATATCAGTGAGTCTATGAATTTTTTTCTTGAAAAATTCCTATATGGTTTTAGTAAAGATGTTAATCAACAGTTGCAAAAAGTTCAATGAGAAATATGAACTACATCCTAATGCATAAATATGAGATTTGCCTGTAAAAATGTATAACTGACAATGTTGCCGACAATATGCGCATGTTCACCACTGCCTTAAGCTCACTAGTGGAATTGGTTCATAGCGGTTCCTCAGACTTGCATTAGCCTTCAAGGACTTTGAGTTCTGTGGTTCGGAGTCGTACTGGACAGGCATATGTATTTTTTCGTTAACACCGATTACATACTTATTGGCAGAGGCCGATGCAGCAATCAGGAGCTGGTATCAGCTGTTGTCGAGGAACTCCTCGCTTACTATGAACAACAAGCTCCTGATTTATAAACAAATAATACGATCTACCCTAACATACGCCTGACCGGTGTTCTGTATCATTTCGCCTACTCATGTGGGTAGGTTACAAATACTACAGAATAAGGTACTCCGTATAATTACCAACGGTAATAGGTACTGTCGAGTGGGGGACATGCACGCTTAGTGCCATGATCTGCCCCAAGGTCTAGTTAACGCTATGAGGTATCCTCATATTTTTTCTTGCCTGACGTCACTGTATCTCCTCTCGTCTTTTGTCGAGCGGCGAAATGCAGTGGCAATGTTCCAGGTTAGGATGACATTCTTCACTTGAATCAATGAATTGAGCCTCCATTACAATCAGTTATTACTTAGAGGTGAGTTATTATAGTTGGCACTCGATATAGGTAGATACCTAACTACATCGCTACCTTAACTTTTGTGTTTTGAATCAACAACTTCACAAAAAATAATGCCAAATAAAACAGAATATGACGCATAAATAAGTAACTGAAATATTGATATAGAGGTATTGGGGAACAATACTTCTCTCCCGTCTATAAATTTTAAAAGATTCTGAAGGCGCTTCAAAATTGTAATAACCTAATATATTGAATGAAATGAAAAAATGGATTAGGCATTTTAAACTTCTGAAAAAATTACCTATCTCTCAAATTATACAGGGTGAGTCTTGTACTCATAAAAATGTTGATGAACCCATATTTTCTTATACGATTCTCATTTGTTTTCATTCTGAATTTGAATAGATGTGTGACACTTTATAAGACTTTAAACGTATAAACTAGAAAATAAACGCGTCAAACACACTGACACTAACACTAATACATGTCAAAACAACAAAACGGACCAAACAATCGAGTTTGTACGATGAAAGTCTTATAAAACAAATGAGAATCGTATAAGAACACATGGGTTTTTTGATATTATTTTTACGTGTACAATAAACACCTGGAATTTGGTGCCCGACCCACCCTGAATAGGTAAAATTGTTGAAGGATATCTGGGCGGTACTCACCTCATTGTATTATCCTACGAATAACTGAGTATGATCGATGAGATTAATCATCAAAAGGGTCATTTGCATTCCAAAAAAAATCACCTAGTGAATAAGTTTGTGAAATTTAGTCAATTACCATTTTCTCAACGAATCAACATCACGATCAAAATATAATAAAACAAAACTAACTGGAAATGTAACATTTCAATTATCAAGTTCAAATTTTTTTCATTATAAGCACACTTCAAAAATCATTGTGAATTTTTTTGGACATCAAAATAAAAAATGACACTTCCCGAAAACGGTCCGTTTTACGGCATTCTAACAAAAATACCTTTTTCATGTGATGGTGTTCGAAGAATCATTTTCTGGTAGTAGAAATGAGAAAAATATAGTAAAAGATTCTAAAAGGAGGCATCGTAGATAGACACAATTTCAACACTCAATCACATTTTTATTCACTCGGGACGGCTTGTACAGAGATGACCGTTTATAAAAATACAACATCGACAAGTGATTCGTTCTGATAATACGATGGTAATCGACTGAACCTCCTTCAGTCTTTTATCACACGATGATTACGAATACCGATGAGTCGTCGAGGCCGCTTGTGATAAGGCTTTCCTTAGGCGTTCAGTTACGAGTTTCTCACCTCACTGGATTTTGAATTATGTTTTCCATTTGAGGAAACGATTTGTAAGATCGATTCACCCGTAGGTACCAACTTTCGTGATTCTAGGATCAATGACAACAAAGATCATTAGCATTTGAGGCCGATCGGAAGCATTTTCGGACACATGTTGATAGGCATATACAGTCTGTCCAAGATAAGGTTGAACAGCATGGGGATCTCGAAAACGGTAGGAGATACGAAGTCGGTTAAATGGGGAAAAAGTTGCGCATTCGGAGGCTCATATCAAGAGCCTTCGCAAATTTTTACAATTATTTTTAGGTTTTAAGTTATATCGAGAAAAGTGAATTTTTGGAATATCTATTTAATTTTTTTTCTCCGTTATCATTAGAGATACAGAAAAACTGAAAATACTTTGTCATTGCAACTTTTGATGACGTTCAACGTGGTTATATATTTTTTTATGCGACGTTTCGTATCCGTAGAACCATCATCAACTTTTGTTTTTTAAATAAGGTCCTGATAATTTTTTCACAGATTCTGAAAGGTGTTCTTATTCTGAATTCAACCATGTATTATACAAGGTGATTCGAATGTGTTTAGACCTATTTCTATTCATCATCAATGTTTTTTCGAACTTCCAAAGGAAAAGTGCCATCAGTTCCATTTATTTCTGATCATTTAGTGTCAAACATTGATGGATTAGTTATTCAATACTGAAAAGTGAATACAAAATATTTCACTACATCATTCAATGCAGCGCTTAAAATTGTTGATGAATTCTTACACGAATTACTTTAACAACTTAACTTTGACAATACTTCATAAGAAATGTTCAAAATGATAACCATCATTTTCTGAACAAACACATCCTCTTCTCACAGTTGCTTCTAAGACAATACTAAGCATTTCTGGGGTTATTCTATTGAATGTTTCGATGTTACTGTCCCTCAGTTCTTCTTCATCAAAAAGCTATTTGCGTGTACAAAGTTTTTGATAAATCCCCTAAAAAAAATCCAGTTGTGTCAAATCAGGTGACCGCTCCGGCCAAGGGACTGCAGAATGAGTACCAATCCATTTTCTGGATAAAAACGCACGAACTTCTCTGGAATTATGTACCGGAGCGCCATCTTGTTGAAACCAACAGTTCTGAACTTCCGCAATCGGTAAATCATCCAGAGCTTCCTCAAGATGATTTTCAAGCAAATTTCTATAACGTTAGGAAGTCTCTGTTTCATAGTGAATGAAAGGACCAATAATTCGTGTACCAAATATTGCAACCCACATATTAAACGGTGTTCGTGTCTCGCTGTAATGCATAAATGTTCATTTTCTCGTGAACAATGTGTATTTTTTCTATCGAAGATACCATGATTAGTGACCATTTTTTTCATCAGTCCAGATGATTGTTCGCGGCAAATTTGCAAAATTTTGACATTTCCTGGTATACCACTCACAGAATGTCCTGCGCATCGCCTGGTTTTAGCGCTTGACATATTTTGAATTTGTATGGATGGAATTTTTGTTTCCGCAAAATGAAATAGGTTGTTGATTGAAACCAGTTGATGAGGTATTAGTGTGTGGACTGATTTTCCTTCAAAATAAGTGGAACTGATGGCACTTTTCCTTTGGAATTTCGAAAAAACATTGATGATGGTTAAAAATAGGTCGAAACACACATAAACCACGTTGTATAATATATGGTTGAGTTCAGAATAAAAAAAACTTTAAGAATCTGTGGAAAAATTATCAGGACCGTATTAAAAAAACAAAAGTTGATGATGGTTCTACGAATACGAACCGTCGCATAAAAAAATTCGTATCACCACGTTAAACGTCATCAAAAGTTGCTATGAAAAAGTATCTTCAGTTTTTCTGTATCCCAAATAATAACGGAGAAAAAAAATGCAATAGATATTCCAAAAATTCAATTTTCTCGATATAACTAAAAAACTAAGAATATTTTTAAAAATTTTCGAAGGCTCTTGATATGAGCCTCCGAATGCGCAACTTTTTCCCCATTTAACCGACTTCGTATCTCCTACCGTTTTCGAGATCCCCATGCTGTTCAACCTTATCTTGGACAGACTGTATTTTGTCTCTTGTATGAAAGAATGAAAAAAAAAATACAAAAAAACTTGTTCCTTGAAATTAAATGAAATATGTAATTCGATTATATTGATTGATTTGTATTTGTATTCAACAATCCTTACAACAAGTTACACTTCATAAGGTTTTTCTTCAGTTTATTCAATACACTTTATATTTATAACTCTTATTATGGAAAATGTTATTCGAATAATCTCATTTATTATTATCATTATTAACTGCGGAGTTACCTCCCGGAATATATGAACGGTATTCTGTAGTTGTGGTGTTGGTAGACCAAGTTTAATAGGTACGAATTAACTAAAATAACTTCTGAAAATAACACTCAAACCGTTCTTTATTAAATTTAGTATGCATATTGACCTTCTAATGGCACAACTTTCCCACTATGAATAGCCGATGTCAGAGAAACTACGATTTACTTTGTTTTAACAATAAGAAATTATTATTTGAGTCTCATTTTCCCTACATTAGTAGTAGTAATATTCAATTTGGCATCATCGAATACATAAAACATTTCTGATTATTTTCAGAGCACCTTCCAACAGTACTTCAGAAGAGTTTTTCATAGACGTGATATTACAGAAACACGCTCGCAGACTGTTGTCCGCTCGACGTTTGACTGATCTCGGTTATTTTGCAGCTCATTTAGATATCCACCTAGTGTCATGGTTGGCCAAGGAGAGGAACAGGGCCGCCAAGATAGACGATTACGTGAAAGCATTGAAACAAATCCATGAGGATTTCAACTGGCCTTATCCGACGCCAACCATGTCGGTTTCCAGAAAAAGTGTGTCTTGTAAGTTCATATATTAGTTATTCAACCAACTACACCATTTTCAATTGTAATTCAGAAAGTGTAACTTGTGATTCAGATTAGTAAAATGTGAGTCAGAAAGTGTAATTTGTAATTCAGAATAATTAATTGTAGTTCAGAAAGCGTGAACTGTAATTCAGATTAGTCAATTGTAATTCATAAAGCATAATTTGTAATTCAGAAAGCATCACTTGTAATTCATAAATACTATGGACTTGAATAAGGGTAGGGACAAACCTCAGCAAAGGAAGTCTCAAAGCAATAACGGGATTTCTAACGGGGCATTGCAGACTCAAAGAACACCTAAGGAAGCTAGGCTTACAGGAGGACGGCACCTGCAGATTCTGTGAGGAAGAACCAGAAACACCCCATCACATACTGATGGAGTGTGACGCTGTACATCACAAAAGATTGGACATACTGGGAACACACCAGCTGACTGTGGAAGAAATACCACGCTGGACCCCCTCAAAATCCTCAAATTCCTGAAGGAATTGAATCTCGAGGGGCTGCTATAAACAAGAAATCCTTCATATAGCAGAAGCAGATGGGGCAATAGATCTAATTAGGTCGCAGCGCATCTGTCACCATCCAACCGACCAGTACCAATACCAAGGGTAGGGAATAAAAATCAACGAATGGTTCATTGTGTGGTGAACATCAATATTTTATATTTATCGACCAACGGGCATATATTATCTTGAAATGCCAGAGCTGCTGCATGGTGAATGATGGTGTGTTGTGCAGCCCTAGCACAATCACCTCCAACAGTTGTATCTTTGGCCTGGTCAATATTCTGTTCTACATAGATAAACAAGTCGTTGTTCTCCAACACCCGGACCTCAAGGAGAATGGATGCATACGGGTTGTTCCTAGTTACTCAATCATAAGTGAGACTTTCTGAATTACAAGTTATGCTTTCTGAATTACAATTGACGGTTTCTAAATTACATTTCACTATTCTGAATTACAAGTAACACTTTGTGAATTACATTTCACTAATCTGAATTACATATAACGCTTTCTGAATTACAATAAACTAATCTGAATTTCGAGTTATACTTTCTGAATTACAATTGCTTATTCTGAAGTACAACTTATACTTTCTGAATTACATCTTATATTTTTCTGAATTACAATTGAAAAAAGGTCTAGTGTGTAGCAAAACCATATTTCCTGTCCATCATGGAATATTACCTAATTTGTATACGACCTAAATGTATGTTCGGATATCTGTGTTCGTCCTACCACTTTTCGTTTACCCTCGTATTTTGGAGTCCCCGCGTTTAGGAGTTTTTATATACACGGTGTTTTTGTTGTAGAAGCGGTAAACGCCAGCATGCCCAAGGTTGTTGTTTATTTCTAGCATCTGGTGAACTTTGTACCTATTGGCTTTATGAAAATCATGTGGGAGGAATTTCGCCTGGTGGTATACCATACAGCGTACAAATTAATAACTACGGGTTACCTATCCCACATTGCCCATGTGGGATAGACTATATAGGTATCTCGTGCACCTCGTCTATATCGCAATAGTGTGGCAAAAAGTAGTTTTCAAGTTCTCGAAGTTTGGGAACGCAGAAATGATTCGCTGTCAGTCAACCTTCATCATTGTGTGGTCCATTAATATTTATTTCGGATTCATAGTGAGTGCTTTTGGTCAGAAAGTGCAAATACCAGGTTTCCTGATATTTGATCATTGTACCTGTATTTAATATAAATGAGTCTTGTGATTTTTGTACAGCCTTACTAACTAGTATAATGATTTGCCATATGATTTCGGCAAGTGCGTAGTCCTAACATAAATATTCATTATAGCTTCCAGATAAATCTTCACCGATCAACCCTGTATATTTCGTCATCGCATCGGACATCCGTAATAAAATACTCCTGAACCGGAACTCCGTAGTGAAAAGGTTTTCTATATGCACCCCCCATGTTAATTTCTGATCTATAGTCAGGCCTAGATACTTGATCTGACTCACTTGCTCTATGGAGTTGTGATTAACTTCCATTAAGGGGCCGTGTTCATAGGAAATGTTTTTTTTGTTGAAAAACCATTAAGACCGTTTTACTGTTGTTGATTACTAAGCCATTATTTTCACACCATCTGGTGAATTCTTCTGCAGCCAAGTTTGCTGATTTTATAGAGAGCCTAAAAGAAAAATTCACTAGCTTGTCAGTGACAATTTGTGTTGAAAAAAGTTTGGAGAAGAGAAATAAAGGTATAAAGAAAAAATATCAAATTTTCACTTATCTTTGAACGTTTCGGGGTCGAATCTGCTCCCGTTTTCAATATAAAAAATGGTTATTTTAATAGCAATGTCGTATCTGTCTTGAAACTTTTCAGTTCTCAGTGACAATTGTGAATTTTTCTTTTAGGCTCTCTGATAGGAAAATTCTTTAAACGCAGTGACATTTTGGGGCAAATCATTTGATTTGTCCTTACTACTCGTATATTGAAATAATATTCATATTTTCATTTTATAGAAACGAGGAGAGAAAATCCCAAAAAATTTGGAATAATGAATCTCGAGAACGCCTTGTTGAAATTAAAAAAACTTTGCACTGGTAATGATAGAATTGAACTACACTCAATGAATTCAGGTTACTGAGAAACATTGTCAGTCGTAAATTGATTATCAGTTTCTATTATAGTACTTTTTCAATCTATTTTGGCTTATGGCATAATAAGCTATTCAAAAATATACCTTGAAAATCACCTTCAAAAACCTTTTGATTATTCTTCCAAAATCCTCTTTGTACATTATAACATTATAAGTATCTAAGAATCTAAATGCAATGATGTATAACACGACCTTTATTACCTATTCAAATTATTGAGAGGGGTTGCTTTGGAGAGTCGAAGGTTGAGGTATGGATTATTTATTTTGCGTCAAAAGGTGCCCCCCTCCAAATAAAAATCGACGTGTTTTTTTGTAAAATCACTTTTCTCAGAGATATACAGAGAAGTGCACAATAAACAGTCAGTGCTGTAACTTCTGAATCATTTGAGATTGGATTTTGAAAATTGGTGGGTAGCTATTATACCAAATTGCTCATTAATTGACAAACCAATTTTTGTTCTATGACTTCCGATTTCACAGGAAACAACCCTTACTATTGATTTTAAAATAGGACACCCTGTATTTGATTCCATAATCGGTTAGCAATTATCATAACGAATTCAACGATACCGGATTTGAGTCATTTCAAACGATTATGAAGATATTCGAGTTGTAAGTTCCCATAAGCTCAATGGGTGTGTTATACACACAGTATATAACATAAGCGGACGGCGGTTGGTGATTACGAGTATGATGAATCACGGAATGCAGAACGGTTGAAGATAGGAGATTAGTAATGAGTCAGTATATTACAGTCAGCCAAGTGAGAAGGTTGTAAGGTGTTGGGGTCATTAAAGGTGGTGTTGTATTGTTTGTGTGTGCCTCATTACTCGCCCCTTACAGGTGTGACTTCAAAACATAGAAACTTCTTTGTCTGTCCCACTCATTGAGCAAATAGAAACTTAGAACGAGAATATCTTCGTAGTCGTTAGAATTAACCCGGTATCGTTGAATTCGTCATAATAATCTCTAACCGAGTATAGAATAAAATACAGGGTGTCCCATTGAAAAATCAAAAGTTAGGGTCGTTTCTGGTGAGACCGGAAGTGATCGAAGAAAAGTTGACTTGTCAATTAATGAGCAATTTGGTATACTTACTACCCACCAATTTTCGAAATCCGATCTAGAATGATTCAGAAGATACAGCACTGGCCGTTTTTTGTGCACTTCTCTGTATCTAGGGTGGATAGTCTTCAATTGACCACCCTGTTATAGTCAAGCAAAACAGAAAAATACTACGATTTCTCTATGTTTCATATCCAGCGTTGCAATCGCCTCTGGAGAGCCCCACCATCCAGCTCGAAGAGCAGCTGAGGGCGCTGAAAATGGACGCGTTCGACTTCCGGACGGCGTCGAGCCGCGTGGGCGACAGCGGCTACATGTCCTTCCAGGGGCTGCCGCGCGTCGGGCAGGCGACGCCGCCCCACACCTCGGAGGCGGCTCGAACCGAGACGGTGGAGATGTACGACGACAAGTCGCCTGACAGGTGAGGGAGTGTACAGGGTCATTCCGTATACAGGGGTCGGCATAAGTCAGGCAACCAATTTGCATCAGGCAATAATTTACATTAAGATAAATAAATGCAGCGTCAAAATATATTTATTAAAAAAAATACAAAAGGTTTTCGAAAAAGGGTTACTGTAAGTGTTGAAATTGATGCCCATCCTGATCGATGCATTTACGGCAACGTTCCTCAACGGAGAGGCAGGTCCGGCGAAGCATTTGAAGCTATCTGCGAAGAGTTTCAAATTCTTCTTCAATTGCAGTTCGGAGGTCGGGAAGGGTGCGTGGTCTTGTTGCGAAAACGTGGTCCTTGAGAAGGCCCCACAGAAAAAAAATCACAGGATGTTAGGTCACATGATCGTGCGGGCCACTCAATGAATCCTCGTCTGCCTATCCATTCTCCAAAATAAACATTAAGGTACTCCCGCACACATAACGCGTAGTGCGGCGGAGCTCCATCCTGCATGAAATGACGGATGTTCGCCAGTGTTGGATCGTTGTCCATTTGTCCACGTAAATCTTCGAGCATTTCCAGATAACTTTGTCCCGTCACGTGACCCTCAAAAAAGTACGGACCCACGAGACCTCCAGCATGGATACCTGCCCACACACACACCCCAGGCAGGTTTAATTCTTTTTCCATGAAGACGTGAGGATTCTGGTCGTTCCAGTACACGCAGTTATGCCTATTGACCGTACCGTTCAGCTTGAAAGTTGCTTCATCCGACCATAAAATGGAATGCTGGAACCGCCTATCATCCTGACTGCATCCGAGGTACCACTCGCAAAATTCCAATCTGCGATCGAAATCTTCTTCGTGAAGTGCGTGGACGAGACGCGGACGGTAAACTCTTTAGTGCATGCGTTTCAGCATTCGTCGTAAAGAACGATCGGATAGTTCTCCCGATAGCCGCACTGCAGATTGGTTCGGCTACTCAACTAACGCTAGCGCGACTGTTCCCATATTTTCTTTAGTTGTTACAGATACCGGTCGTCCAGAACGCGGGGCGTCGACAACAGAACAAGAATTTCTGGTACGTCTTCCACACTGTTGTACGATTTGGTAGCGGCGAGTTCGAAAATTGTTGTTGAAATTCGGTAAACATATTGTCGTAATCCGCGCAGATACAAGGTAACAAAAAAAAATTCTATTCGACGAGCACACAGACACAACTATCTGACGCACGAACATGCTCAGGGTCGATCTTTTTCGACAGCGTTGCCAGACTTATGAGCGTTGCCGGACATATGTCGAAATTTCGAGAGAGTTGCCTGACTTATACCGATCCCTGTATTTAAACAGCTTCTACAGGGTTCATTATTGGAGATAGAGAAAAACTTTGAATGCAAAAGTTGTAGGGTTTGTTCTGAAACTCCAGAAAATTATTGTTGTTGTTGTTGTTCTTTATTACCCCAAGAAACATATTTGTTTATAATAGGGATACATAAACATATGATATATATATATATATATATATATATATATATAAGTAGAAGGGTAGTCGTTGCTGACTAGTTAGGTATCGACTAGTAAATAGTGAGGTTTTGCAGCAAGTAAAAGAGAACTCTTTGAAGATTATCCAAGCTTTCGGAATTTAATTGATTCCATCATCAGGGCATACTACAATAATTATTGTCAGTGATAATATAAAAGTCAAAATTAAATTGTACTTACATCTACGTGAGGATGATTACTATGATGTTAACAATAATTTTCAAAAATGAATTGTGATACATCATCCAGGAACGAAGTTGTTTGTAAAGTTGTAAAACAATTAACAATTAAAATAAAACAGTAGTAAAGTTACAATCACACATGTTAAAAACTTGAACTTGAACTTGAACTTGAGCTAGCTAGTCATGGACACCATGTGGCCGGATATGAAAAAATTAATGAATGAATGACAATCGAAATTAGGTTAGAATGTTGACAGTATTGACAAGACAAGTACTATCAGTAGTACCAACTATTGTACCAACCGTAAAAATTGTGGCAATTTTGAAAATGATGAAATGGAAGTTATAATTCAGAATTATCAATGGAGTTAACCCTGAAGGGGTTGATGTCTAATGTCAATAAATAGGCATAAATTTCACTTAGATAGTTGATGTCTGTTTTTTTATTCATATTGTTGGCCTCTTGATAGATGCAAGCCATTTCTAAAAAGGACCTTTTGGTCAAATTGTTCTCGGAAGCTAAGATTTTAACATTGTCATAATCCATATGATGGTCAAATTGGTTAACATGATCTGCTAGAGCACATCTTTCTGGGTGTAATCTACTATCACTTTTGTGTGAGGTAATTCTTGCCTTAAGGGCTCTTGATGTCTGACCAACATACGTTTTATCACAATTTTTGCACGGAATACTATATACCACATTCATTCGAGATGTCAATGGAATTTTATCTTTTACTTTTGTGTATATGGACCTAATAGTGAGAACTGTTTTATTAGCTATTTTGATGTTGGGTATATTAACAAAAATTCTAGCCAGTTTGGGTGTGATATCCTTTATGTAAGGCAATGATGTGTATAAAATTTGTTGTGGGGGAGTAACAGGCAATTGGATGTCAGTGGGAGTATGTTGAATTACAGGGGTGTCAGCTTCCAGTGTGGCAGAGTTATTGAATAATATGTTTTTTATTAAGCTCGGAGGGTATGAATTATCTATGAATAGTTGTAAGAGAATATTGAGGTTTTTATTGTGAAACGAGGTGTCTGAGATTTTTAATACTCTATTTTTCATCTGTTTGATCAAGTTCACTTTCATTGACTTTTTGTGGTAGGATAGATAATTTATATATCTCCCTGAGTTGCATGGTTTCCTGTACCAATCAATCAAGATACTGTTGTCTGCAGTTCTAATGAACCTTGTGTCCGTACCCTTTCTAGACACAAGGTTCATTAGAACTGCAGACAACAGTATCTTGATTGATTGGTACAGGAAACCATGCAACTCAGGGAGATATATAAATTATCTATCCTACCACAAAAAGTCAATGAAAGTGAACTTGATCAAACAGATGAAAAATAGAGTATTAAAAATCTCAGACACCTCGTTTCACAATAAAAACCTCAATATTCTCTTACAACTATTCATAGATAATTCATACCCTCCGAGCTTAATAAAAAACATATTATTCAATAACTCTGCCACACTGGAAGCTGACACCCCTGTAATTCAACATACTCCCACTGACATCCAATTGCCTGTTACTCCCCCACAACAAATTTTATACACATCATTGCCTTACATAAAGGATATCACACCCAAACTGGCTAGAATTTTTGTTAATATACCCAACATCAAAATAGCTAATAAAACAGTTCTCACTATTAGGTCCATATACACAAAAGTAAAAGATAAAATTCCATTGACATCTCGAATGAATGTGGTATATAGTATTCCGTGCAAAAATTGTGATAAAACGTATGTTGGTCAGACATCAAGAGCCCTTAAGGCAAGAATTACCTCACACAAAAGTGATAGTAGATTACACCCAGAAAGATGTGCTCTAGCAGATCATGTTAACCAATTTGACCATCATATGGATTATGACAATGTTAAAATCTTAGCTTCCGAGAACAATTTGACCAAAAGGTCCTTTTTAGAAATGGCTTGCATCTATCAAGAGGCCAACAATATGAATAAAAAAACAGACATCAACTATCTAAGTGAAATTTATGCCTATTTATTGACATTAGACATCAACCCCTTCAGGGTTAACTCCATTGATAATTCTGAATTATAACTTCCATTTCATCATTTTCAAAATTGCCACAATTTTTACGGTTGGTACAATAGTTGGTACTACTGATAGTACTTGTCTTGTCAATACTGTCAACATTCTAACCTAATTTCGATTGTCATTCATTCATTAATTTTTTCATATCCGGCCACATGGTGTCCATGACTAGCTAGCTCAAGTTCAAGTTCAAGTTCAAGTTTTTAACATGTGTGATTGTAACTTTACTACTGTTTTATTTTAATTGTTAATTGTTTTACAACTTTACAAACAACTTCGTTCCTGGATGATGTATCACAATTCATTTTTGAAAATTATTGTTAACATCATAGTAATCATCCTCACGTAGATGTAAGTACAATTTAATTTTGACTTTTATATTATCACTGACAATAATTATTGTAGTATGCCCTGATGATGGAATCAATTAAATTCCGAAAGCTTGGATAATCTTCAAAGAGTTCTCTTTTACTTGCTGCAAAACCTCACTATTTACTAGTCGATATATATATATATATAGGTACTAATATAACTTTGTGACTTCCATTGCATTGAACAGGCGGACCGACCTCCACTGTTTCTGATCCTATATATGAAAACATATTTGTATATTTATCAATAGGGGAATATATATTACCAAGTTTTCTAGAGAGGGGTAAGCATTTCCTTTTTTTTATTTATTCATATATATCGTACGAAGTGACTTCCAATTCATATATTCAAATTAATCATAGCTAGGCCGTTATAGACTCCGACCTCTAAGCCAGATATTCGGTGGTCACATCGATGATTCAAAGGAATATAATAGTGTGAATTATCAAGACAATTATTGTGTTGATGAACTTTCTGAGAACTCCGCAAATGTATTTATTTCTAGTTCAGTACTTCATTAAGTTCGAATACCGAATAAATCAGAACTCATGAATAATATGTTTATTTCTGAATAAGTACAAACATTACAAAGAATTCATTTATGACTTCGCATCAAATGCTGTAACATTGATTTCACAACTGTAGGATCTCTAGAAATTCCATTATCTGATCTCGATGAATGATCCGAATTTACTTTTGAGTAAACTAATTTCCTTCGCAGTTCATCCTGAAATGCAACAAGATGATTTCGATAAATTATTCAGAAATTATTGATGTATTTTCTGAATCTTGAAAGAATCAGCATACTGAATGAAGGATAATATACAGAAGGAGACAGAATCATTTGCTGGTCTATGGGTTGTTTCACTTTTGATCTGCCAATCTTCAAGAGGTCCGCAATCGCTTCGTTTTCCTTCTACAGGGTGTTGATATTAAAAAAATTTATCTTTTTTTCATTATTCGAAATTTATTTGGAATTTTCTCTCCTCGTTTCTATAAAATGAAAATATGAATATTATTTCAATATACGTGTAGTAAGGACAAATCAGATGATTAGCCCCAAATTGTCATTGCGTTTGAAGAATTTTCCTATCAGAGAGCCTAAAAGGAAAATTCACTAGCTTGTCAGTGACAATTTGTATAAAAAAAAGGTTGGAGAAGAGAAATAAAATTTTCGTGTGACAATTGGTGACGTTGGCAATCAAATGAGTTAAAGGATGTCTTCATAAATTAATCTTGAATTCACCATTTTCATGTTCAGATTTCAGTAGTGAATACCATGTTCTGTCTATATCAACTAAACAAGAAGCAATGCTATTGCCTTCGTTCAGAAGAATGCAAGCAGATTCCTTGATTCTTCTCTTCTGGTTGTTATCTTCTTTTCCAATGATTTCAATATTATTCCACTCTGCCATATATTGTCCATCTTAATATACTCTGCCATATATTGTCCATCTTAATAATATTGAAATCATTGGAAAAAAAGATAACAACCAGAAGAGAAAAATCAAGGAATCTGCTTGCACTCTTCTGAACGAAGGCAATAGCATTGCTTCTTGTTCAGTTGATATAGACAGAACATGGTATTTACTACTGAAATCTGAACATGAAAATGGTTAATTCAAGATTGAATAATGAAAAGATCCTGTAACTCATTTCATTGCCAACGTCACCAATTGTCACTGAGAACTGAGAAGTTTCAAGGCAGATACGATATTGCTATTAAAATGACCATTTATTATGATGAAAACGGAAGCAGATTTGGTCCCGAAACGTCCAAAGATAAGTGAAAATTCGATATTCCTTCTATTAAACTCTATTTCTCTTCTCCAAACTTTTCTCAATACGAATTGTCCCCTATTATTATTATTACTATTTCAAACAATCATTCAAGGAAAAATCGATATTTTTTCATGAAAATTATTGAAATTGACCGAAATTACCGAGGATGAATTTCTTGCTAAATATCTAGTCCGATATATCACTTGGAAATGAAAAGTTCTATAAGATGAACCGAAAATGGGGGAGGATTTCATTGTCTAGGAGAGTTTTTGCTTCCATATATTCGACAACTTTTGGATTGTTGTTAAATGTTAGATAACCCAGATATCTGCTGGCCTAAAGGCTCTGGGACACCCGCTATACCTGCCTAATATATCATCGTTATTTTCAGTAATGATAATTCGGGAATGAAGAGTACCGTCCGATTATCCGGATTAGATGACATTAGTTGTGCCAGTTCGGTATGGGGGGACGAAAGGGATGTTAGTGTTAGTACCGAAAATTGGGAAATTCCGTCCACGCAAATATTGGAGCAGCTGTCGAATAGCGACAGCAAGGGGTCTCACAGATCTGAGGTACAACTAAGGTGAGTGTGGTTTTCGATTGACTTGTGGTGAGTTAAATTTTCAGAGGTATAACCATATTCATCATTGGACTAGTTCAGTACAAGTACAATTTTGATTCCACTATTCATTCATAATAGTATATTACACACCGAGGTGGGAAGAGATTCATTCCTATCGTGAGATTAGTTAGTTAACCGAGACGCAAAGCGTCGAGGTTAGCTATAATTTCGAGACAGGAATGAAACTTCCTACCGAGGTTTGGATACTATTTTATTTACAACCATCATATTTCGATCAAAATTAATGAATCTATGTTTCGTTCTGAACATACCTGAATTATTACATGAGTGAGGGCGGGAAGTAGTGAAGGGCGGGAAGTGAGGGCGGGAAGTAGAGGTGTGTCATGTGACACTTCCCAACCTTCAATGATGTTAGTAATGACAACATTACATATATGGTTGTAAATAAACGTATTTTTTAATGTTTCAAAATGCCTCAAGAAGAAATGAATAATAAATCCAGTCAGTATGCCTTTGTTATTCGAACATGAATGAAGGAGTTGATATAAGTACGGCCTTTTACATTTTCTTCATTGCAGAATTGGGAGAATGTCATTGACAATGTAACTATCATGATCCGTTTTAGTTTCTTTAATTACAAATAGGGAAAAATGCCTTTGAACCTTATGACATTTATTACATTCTAATCTATATCTTATTATGAGTGAAAGGAATAGAATTTCGAATTTTACTTCCATAATTTTACCAAAGAATTTACTTGGTAATAATAATCCTAATTCTCGACTAATTCATAAACTTTTTCCTTTGAATTTAAAAAAAAATACATCTCCCATCAATCAAATACCGTTTTTCTGCAACCGACTCAAAATTTGTCAATTTTAATTCCAAAATTAGCTCTTGAAATAGACGTTTTTATTACTGACACAATAGTCATTTATGTATCAACGGCGTAAGTAGGCTTTTATGGACCACAACGTGTAAGTAGGCTATTGATATGCCTAGTTCCATCAAATCAAGTTATGCCCGAAATACATACAACATTTTATGCACGACCGGTTTGGACATTTATTTAACGTCAATATGGAATTTCGCGAAGATACATCGAATGGTAGTCTACTAGAAATTACTGTAAAAACAGTGAAATTACTTTACCGACCACTGGAAAACTTTACCGCCCGCTGTACTCCTTTATCGCCCTAGTGCGTTGAGTGGTTCTCTACGCCCACAAATTCAGGCGATAAAATGCTACTTCAAGGCTGGTCGTGCATAAAAATATTCATCTATGTTGCTAGGAAACACTTTTAGTTCCTTGGAGCTAAAGTTGAACTTCAACGCCTAGGAACCAAAAAGGATGTTTTCTCTGTTGACATGAAGAATGTCAACACAAATTGTAAGAGAGTGAAGTAGTCTGAGGTCTTGTTTCTATCTACTTAGTCATATTATTATAATAATCTGTCAATTGAGTCAACTTGGGTGAAAACTTCACTTTTTTTTCAGTTAAGTATCAATTTACTGATGGTAATCAATGTTAATTGATATTGCAAAAGGCATTGATATTTGCAGTGCTTCTGACCTCGATGGAAGCAAACGTTTGGGTTCGGCTGTTTACCTCTAATCAATGATACACAAACATTGCAGTTAAACTTTGAAATTTAATATCTCCCCAAATACTTTCGTAGTTCGTATTGATACTTTGATTTCGTTTCGTCTTATATCTTCTACTTCCCAGTTTTCACACCACATGTTTTCAGTATTTTGTCACTCGTGGAATTGTTTGCTTCGTCAACTCATCTCTTGAATCCACGACAGAAAATGTGATTATATGATTTCTTGACGTAGCTACTCGTGAACTGTGATGAATATCTGATATTTTGGTTTCAAATCATAAAGTTGCCCAAATCTCTCCTACAGCCTAAATATACTATAACCATTGATTGGCAAGGAAGCGGCTTCAGCTCGATCGAGGCAGAGATATCAAGGGCTTGATTGTCAGGGACGGATTCAGTCGATACCCAGTCTTAGTAATAAGGGAAAGGTTACAAACAGTGCTAATCGTAAGGATAGATTTTTCAACTATACCCATGATTCAAACTTACACCAAACACCAATTACTTGAGGTTTTGAATGTCAAAGAGTTCAAGAAAGTATATATTATGTTATACATGAAATTGCCAAACAAAATTATCATACAGTTTTCAGATTGCCCACATATTTTTGTATTTCTAATCCTATAGAATCAATTTGGAGACAACTGAAGAAAATGATCCGTAGAAAAAATATATTCCGAAATTTCGACCCTAAAGTTATATCTTGAATAACCACATGGAAAATGTCAGTCCTGCCAATCGGCATGAAAAAGTTGATAAAGTTTGGAAATTCGAACAATATCAGACATAGAAATCTGGGTGCTACCCATCTGAACGGTAGGAATCGATGTATTATTGATTTGGCAGATGATAGTGAGGAGGGCTCTAATTTTAGTGATGAAGAAGATGAAGTGTACTAATGAATATTTTTTATTTCGAATCAAATTTGTACGGGTTTAAATTGGCAGCGTAATTTATGAGATTTTCCTCCTAAATTCCACAATGTAACGGTCTTCCGGAAAATAGATCACAAATATTTGGCAACCCTCAATCCTATTTTAAGAACGAGATTTTGGATTGTTTCTATTTGACTTCATAAATCACTCAGTAGCTTACAAGTAGGCAAGAAAACCATCCATACACCTATATGGATAATAGAATTCAGGTTACTGATATCATTATTTTCTGTTGTTTCTGAGTAAACTAATTCAGTCCGGATCTGGCTCCAAACAATTGCGGTTGAGTGCGGATGACTTCGGAATGTCGGCAAAAAATATCAAAAGGATTGCGTCTCCTTTTTTATGTTTCATATAAGTATTTGTTCTACTATACAAGTACAATTTTTATTTCACTTTTCATTCATAAACTTATTTTTTAATGTTTCAAAATGTCTCAAGAGAAAATGAATAATAAATCAAGTCAGTATGCCTTTATAATTCGAACATGAATGAAGGAGTTGATAAAGGTACCGCCTGTTGAATTTTTTTTTCATTGCAGAATTGGGAGAATATCACTGACAATGAAACTATCTTGATTCGTTCTAGTTTCTTTAATTACAAATAATTATTCAGAAAACTATTTGATTTGGCATTACTCTCCAATTAGGAAATTTATTATGGGACAGACTTTTTTTAATAGGGACTAGATAACAGTCTACAAATCCTTATTCATTACAAACAACGTTTTCATTACTTCTGTATCCTAATTTAATATCGTCAATTTGAATTGAAGATCAACAATATATCGAGTATCATAAGGCGTTTTCGGAAACTTACTCTGGGTTGATAACTCGATCCAGATAGGTCACGTGACAAAAAACTCGGATCATCTACTTGTGTTCAACGTTTACGAACGTGTCAGGTTAGAAACACTGAATATTATATTTTTCCTGTGGTTTCATGAATTTGCCAGACAAAAATGGTCACATTATACTAATTCATAATTATTTGATCTGATTACAAATATTTATATTTACCTGTGGGTTGGTGTAATTATCTCATTATGTGTTGTTGCACATAACCACAAACTTCACCCCTACCCAAATTCTCTTCTCAATGAATTACTTTAGTCAAATTATGAAGATTGAAAAGAACATGCATATCACCGGTCGTGATTTTTCCCAACATGTAAATTATTTTATCATTATTGTTATCGTCGAATGTAAACTCCCGCGTTTTTTGATTGACTTGAATTCCGTGATGCGCATGCGTTGTCCTTTGCAACTCTGGCGACCCTGATTTTGAGTAGGGTCACGAAAAATCAACCCGAGTCAGTGATCGAGTTAGCATCATTCAAGTTTCCGAACAGAGGTAGGTAACTCGGTTTGGGTAACCAAACGTTCAGGTTAGGGATCCGAACAACCCGAGTAAGTTTCCGAAAACGCCTATAGGTATTTCTTTTTGTGCGCTCCATGACTAAAAAAAGGTCGACAATATGATATTTATTCTCAATGAATTCTAGTTACTGTAGTTACCACATTTTTGAGGGTGTGGCATTTCATATTGTGAGTGGCTCTAAGATGTCAAATGTAAATAAAATTGGTGTCAATTTTGAAATCATTTCATTCCTTAGATCAAAAGCTACTGGATTGTTGATAATTGATTCTGGTAGCCAAACCAACTTCCTTATATTTGAAATGCTTCAATGATAATCTGAGATACACAGATCACTAATAATATATCTATTCTCGATTCATTTTACTTTATTAAATCAAATAAAATGATGTGAAACTAGAATTTGTTTTCAACTATTCATTGTTAGATAAAAAATCTTTTGATGTGTTTTTTCGTTCAACTTCATTATGATAGACATGATGTTTTTTGAAAATAGGTACCTATTACAATTGTTCATGGAAGCAACTTGCCTAGAATGGTCGTTACTGATTTCTGTGTTATTACGAGATGCGATGGCTGTCGTAAGGACAGTAAATGCTGCCAAATCTCACGATCAGTCAATCGAGGCTGTTTCAAGGCTTCGCCAAGGCCTGCTTATTTTAACTTACTGGACGAATACTGAGTGGTAAGTAGTTCAATTACTGATCTATGAACATCATTACGTTGAACATATCATATCAAGAATCTTTGTATCCTATAGCTTCATTGAATTGGGCGATAATAATGTTTTCGTCCTAATTTTTATTATATTTCTACTGTTTTGTAAATTCTTCAGATAATTTTTTTTCTTGAGAACCACAAGAAATTTTTCATATAGTAGGAATATGACAGAAAATACATAAATCATAATGACTCATCAATAAATGAATGAATTATGACAGTTTCAAAATAGACACTTGATAAAAAAAAAGAATCATGAGAAAGCATACCGAATTATTCAAATTATCAATCATATTGTTTCAATAGTTTTCTGAATTGGTATGATTTGAAATAAGTCTTGCTCCAGATATTTTTCAATCCTTGGGTTATGAATTGTATGAAATTATGTCATTTATGACACATTTATCGTTTGATTTGTATGTCCCTGATGATTTGATTGTCAATAATTATCTTATTTCATGAGTATGGATTGATTGACTTCATTAGAATTCATAATTCAAGTTAACACCCTGTATGTTGAAAACGAAGCATTTCTGGACCTATTATTATATGAACTTTTCATTTTAAAATGACCCAAATAATCACTCCTTGAAGTTTGGCCACATACTTAAATATCATCCTGTATATAAGTATATACAGTTAGGTATAACTGTGACCCACTTACCTGATGATTAGGACATATTCAAAAGATTGCGAAATACAAACCTATTCGTCACCCATTAACCCATAATGTAACCTTGCCTGTTTTAAGCCTCTTTACTTTGAAGAACCATCACGCACGAGCACTTCATGTACTTCAGTGATATTTGATTTTCCATTTTTTATCTTTAAACATTTCAAGAAAACCAGTAGCAACTAAATTATCATCCACAAGCACCTCATGTGCTTAGGTGATTTTTCAAATGTTTATTGAAATTAAAGTTTTATACTTTTCATGTTATGTAATTGTATGCATAATTTTACTCTGTTTTCACATTCGCAATTTTGTCAAATGTTTATACTTTTCATGTGATTTTTTTTATGTCAACAAAAAACAGTATTATTTACCTGTCACTTCTGTAACATCAGGAAATTTGAATATTGTGCCAAATTAGAATTCTTGTTTCACCTAGCCTAGGATACAAAAACTTCATGTTGGCAATACAGAACCAGATTTCCGTCCTAACAAAAATTCTGGAAACGAAAATCCAACACCAGCAAATCATAGAATACCAGCAAGCCGTGTCCGCCAACTTGAACAGGGTGACCACCCCAAAACCGACGAGATCTCGGAAGTCTAGCTCGAATCATGACGCCGGCAGCAATCAGGGTACGTCGAGTGACAAGATGGTGGCCAGCATAGCTAGCAGTCATTCCAATGAAAGGCTAAACGAGGCTAATTCAGGTAGTATCATAGAGAACAATGAAAAAGACATCACGGAGAATCACGTTATACCTGAAAGTACAGGTTGTATAGTTTCTTAATTGTTCGGTGGAAAAACTCTTGAATTTATTTATATTGTACAATATGCGGTAATGCAATGGTGTCAATTGTACAAGAAAACGATGTGTGTCTAACGTAATAACTATTCGAAACTGATAATAAAACTAGTTGCTATTGATAGTTACGAAGCATTCACATTACAATATGCAGTATTCAATCATTAGAATGAAATTGTGTGAAAATGCGAAAACTATGTGATATTTTGAATGAACATAAAATTCGTCCAACCCTTAACTCTGACATGCAACTTTTTATTCTTCATATTTTTGACACTATTGGTTGAATTCTATTGAAACCTTGTGACTCTTATGAACATTGAAGTATGAAATACCTACAGGCTCAAAATGCAAAACTATAATCAAAAACCAATGACTTGGTGGACGAAATAATTCTGGTAAAAACAATTCAAACCCAAAATGAATTGCCATCAAACATATGCAATAAACCCCACACCACTGATTTTGAGATTTTTGTTATATGTATGTATGTACAGGGTGATTCAAATTTCCATCTCTTGGCATATAACAGGAAAGAACAACTGCAAATGCGAATGTAAGTCTGGCAGAAGGGATTTGAATAGTAAGGTATGATTGAGTGGATTTATGCACACCGCTTTCTTACTAATCTGTTGCTTTCATTAACTGCCATTAAGTTCATTTTTATTTAAGGACTATGATACCTTCATGCACCACCTTCTTTTAATTTTAAACTATTCTTCTTGATCAAAACATAGTCCTCAGCGTACTCAGCCCTATGAAAATATTTTTGTTATAACATTCAGTGATCACATAATTGCAATAAGAATAATTCATTCATATTGGTTTCAAAGTCTAATTTGAACATACGACTAGAATGGGCGTGTACACCTTAGTAGAACTATTAACTCAAACCATGTTTATAATGATCCTTTTATACATAAATAATGATTGACGACATAATTCGATCGAAAAATTAACTGGAATGTTTTATTTTTGGACATAAATAATAGCACCTTCTGAAAACGGACCCTCTTATGACGTAGAAACCTTATCTCGCCATAGTTGAAGCTGACACTTATCACTGTTGCCATATCATCCAAACAAAATATCCGAGAGATCTAAATCGATATTGAAATATCTTTTGATATCCACTACCACTACTGCAGAAAAATATATTCAAGTTGTCGATTGTAGGTTGAATCATTGGAATATAAACAATCTCTAGACAACGAACTGTCTCAATCTCAAAACCATTTGCACCATTACAATTTCACAATAATAATAATAATAATAATAATAATAATAATAATAATAATAAGGTTTATTTGGATAAAGTTCAACAATATAACATCTTATATACTATGAATGCAAATAAACAGAGGGACAAACCGCAAAGCCACTGGCTGTCCGCGGTGTGAGTGATTTAAAAAGTACCTACTAAATTCCTAATAATTGAGTATAACAATACTATAGATTATCAATATGATTTTGCGACTAAGACTAAATGAATAACAATAAAAATAAGTGATAAAATACACCAAGAAGTTATTGGGAAATATTTGATGATGAATTGATCGAGAATGCGGTGAAAGCTATCAAATGAAATTTTATTTAATTCGGAGGGGCTGTATTATTTATAATGTGGTGAATTCTACGTCTTTCTACGGAATGCAAGAATTTTTTCACATTATATCTGAAAATATGGCGAGGAATTATATTTCTAATGGTTTGGGGTAAAAAATTGTAGATTCTGGAGGCCAGAAACATATGACTTCTTTGTCCAACAGTTTTGGTGCTGGTGGCAGTTGGTAAGTTTTCATTTATTTTATTTCGAGTTTCGTATGAATGTGTATAGGAACCAAATTTTTGCTTATTTTGATGACAGTATGTAGCTAATTTACAGAAATACATCTGGCGAGTGTCAAATATTCCAGTTTCTTTATACAACTGGTCACTGGAAAATCTCCTATTTTTATTGTGCATTATTTTGAGAAAGAGCTTCTGCAAGATGTTCAATTTCTCCAAATAGCAATTGGCCACTCCCCCCCACCCTAGTATTCCATAATTCAATCTTGATTCTATTAGTGCATAATAAATCATTTTCAGTTGGGGTAATTCCATGAGTTGGGAGAGGAGTTTGAATTTATGTAACAAAGTCCGGAGAGTTTTAATTATTTGAGTGATATGGAGATCCCATCTCATGTGGCAATCAATGGTTACTCCTAAGTATTTGACTCTATCCCTCTTCTTCATGGTGATAGTCTTATTTTCATTGATGATATCAAGAGAGGTGTAATCTGGTAGATTATTAGTGTAGCTGGATATTGGAAGAAACATGGTCTTCTTGAAATTGATTGTTAATAATTTATGGTTGAACCAATTAATTATGTTTTGAAGATCTAATTCTACTTTATGTTTCAATTCAACCCAGGATTCTGCAGTGTAGAAAATTGATGTATCATCGGCGAAACTAAATATGGTTCCGGTGGTTTTTATGGAGAGAAGGTTATTGATATAAATTAAGAAAAGGATGGGGCCCAGGACTGTACCTTGTGGAACTCCACATCTAATTGTTCTTTCATTACTTTTTTGTTGACCAATTTTAACGATTTGCTTGCGATTTTCGAGATAGCTTTCAAAGAGCTTTAGAATGTTACCTCTACAACCCATATTGTGCAGGGCCTCCGACAACTGTTTATGGTCCACAGTATCGAAGGCCTTCGCAAGATCCAGGAATACGCATAAAGATGGTTTGTTCTTGTCTATTGCTCCGTACATTTTAGATGTTAGGCCTAATATTGCATCTTCAGTAGACTTATTTTTCTGAAAGCCGAACTGGTATTCAGAAAGAAATTCATATTTCTGCATAAATGCTTCTATTCTGACTTTCAACACTTTTTCGAATATTTTTGTGAAATTACTTATCAAAGATATGGGTCGATAGTTAGAGGTCACTTGTTTATCTCCAGCTTTGTGAATTGGCTGAATTACCGCAACCTTATATTCTGGGGGACAAAGACCCTTTTCCAGTATTCTGTTGATGATATATGATAAGGGAGATGCTATCTCATTGGCAATACACTTTACTGTTTCTGCAGTTATTCCGTCAATTCCTGGAGCTTTATTGTCTTTCAAGGTATTAATAAAATCAATTATTTCTCTTCCATTTGTGGGGCGAAGAAATAAAGAGTTCAGGATCCTCCTTGCCGCTGGGGGTCTTGTAGAAGGCTTGGTAATCTTTTCAGCTAATTCAGGGCCAACATTAGTAAAATAATCTGCAAATATTTCTGCGGTTTCGAAATCACTCTTTGCTAAAACTTGATTATTGTTAAATACAAAATCTGTGGTAGTTGATTTATTTTTTGTTCCCGTTATATTATTTATTACCCGCCACATGTTTTTCGAATTATTTTTGTTTTTTTCTATTTCAGCCTTGTAGTAGTTTTGCTTGGATGTTTTCATCAAGTCATTTAGTTTATTTCTATACTTTATGAACAATAATCCAATATATTTCATAAACGCAGCAACATTGCTTCGTTGACCCGTTTTACATGGAGCTGCAAAAAGTTAATATAGGTTAGAATTGATCTTCTTCTTGTTCTTATTATCTTTGTCCCAAAAATCAACTTGCCAATTCACCAATCTCGGTGCTTTGTCAGAAATCATGTATCATTAATCTCTGTCTGGAATAGTCTTGTTTCAGTATTAGGGTTTTGACGTCACATCATCGCCTCGTTTTCAGAGGTCCGAAAAATCGGGGATTTCAATAATTTCTTATAAAACGTAGGGAGCTCACAGCAAGAAACGGTTTCTGACAACATCGTGCCTGCGCAAGTCACAGTTTTATTTGTATTTGTCGTTAAGAGTTAAAAGTTGGTAATCTCTTAGCAAATAGTTAATGAAAGATTAAATTCAGTTTAGGTGCATAAATGAATGAACTGGAATATCAAGTTTCAACTTTTTAGTGAAATCCTTAATGATTGTGAAATTACAGATTAATGAAAAAGCGGTGTGCATAAATCCGCATTGAATTCGTGTTGATTATAACAAAGGTGGCTATGTCTTTATGAATCAATAGTTGATAAAAAAAACGTGAGCTGAAATCTAATCTTTTTTCCGGGTATGATACACTATTTTCTTCCGTGACAGAAAAAAAGGACGAATCAATATTGAGATATTACAATATATTAAAATCAGAAAATTATCGACGTGTAGTTTGAAGATTTTGACTGGAATTACGCCTTCGTTGCAGGCATATTTATAATTCTTTTGAAGTAATCAACTATCTGTCAGACTAATCCTGAGATTTGATAGAACATTTTGAAGAATGTTCAAATATGAAAAATCCTAACACACAGGTATTCAAATCCCTGTTGGCAAATTTGCTTTTCCAGTTTTCTTTTTCTTGTTATTAGCCAAGTTTAAATCACCCTATACATATAATATTCTACTGAATTAATTTGAACCAAATGACAAACACGTCTGACATACTTGGTTTATACAGGATGTTGCTGAATTCTATTGATGACGCTTTACATGTGATAGCCCTAGTGATTTGATGACTATAATAAGTAGAGGCATAAGGTCTTCTTGAGTGGTGAGTTGATTAGGTTCAGAGTTTCCATTCTGTAGCTGAACAGAAATGGTTATTTCATAGAGGGTTAAGGTGAAACGACCATCTCGAAGTTTTGAAATTTCTTGTTGATCACATCACATAAGCGCAACTGGTATAGCTAATACAGGATTATTATAGACATGTTCGTTTACCTATCGAACAATATTTAGTATAATTCTAAAATATATTTGAATAGTTATCTATCTATCTAGAATCAATTGGAATTGAATTGATGAAAATATGTTCAATGGAATTATTCGATTCACCGAAAAACAATCATATCCGTAATGCAGAAAGGCACTTCTAACACACATATCCCCTATAATATTTGGTCGAATAATAGTATATTATGTAACAAGTGTTTCAAACGCCCTTTTAGTAACGAGTATTTTAAGTACGAGCGGAGCAGAGCGGAGCGAGTGCTTAATAAACGAGTGTCTAGAAGAGTTTATAAACCCGTTACATACTATGCTTTTTCTACGAACTCCGAAAATTACATTAACCTATACCTGCTATTCCTGCTAAACTACAAAATAATTCGAAAGGAATGGGAATTGAGAACATAATACATGCAACTGCATGCAACCAGCGAGACACGTATAAGTGATATTGGTTGTAGATGTTTGCAGTCCATTGCTTAGTAACGTTTATTCTCATGCTTAGCGCTGAATAAATAAATTGTTCTCAAAGATGGATGCCTCATTTTTACACTTCTTGGAGATATGCAAGTACCAGAACATTCTCTCAGATTTCACTAGAGTCCCTGTATGTATAATTCCCTGTATATATTTAACAGTTTTGTTGTAATAAGAGTACGGACACTATGACAAGCAGTGACGGAAGGCATAACCCCAAATTCTCAAAATGACTTTTGAACAAAGACATAGAATATATGCTTTTCCATGCACTTCGGATCTTCTATCCTCTACTGCCGCGGTGAAGGGTACATCCATATATCTTTCTCTGTCTTTATTTTCATAAAGAAGTGGCGTCTCATCTCACTGGCGAAAAGGGGTCATAGTTTGTAAATCAATTTGTTGAAAGTATTCCTCGATATACTTAACAAAGGGTATTTATGTACTTCAATTTATTTGATTTTAGGATGCACTAGTTTTTCAATAGATAGAGTCAGGATTTAGTAGCCAGTTCTGATGGGCATCAGAATGTAAATGAATGGGAAGAAACATTCAACCAATTAACAAACTTATATTTGTTCTCATAACATACTAAGACACTTCATAGGGCATGAACGATCAGAAAATTCGACAAATACAGAGTCGCTCGTTGCCATTTTTCCACACAGCAAAAGATTACAAGTAAATAAAGACAACAATCTCTTTCACATGTAGGAAGATTTTGGATTTTTATTTTTAGATAATGAAAAAATTCATTCAATATACCAGACTCGAAATTAATATTTGAAATTTTCCTATTTAAAGTTCATAGGGATGGTAATTGATATTGAAATTTGAGTAATGTTTCATAACCGCATGATCCACACATGAATTTTATGACTAAAGCTTTTTCGACACTCTCTGCATTCCATCTATTACCATTATATTTAGAATTATGAGAAATATGTTGCTCATAAATAGCAACTTTACTTAGAATACCTTTTAATTTGTAATCGATTTCATTGATTCGCGTTTTAAAATACTGGAATTGACTATAATTTTGGTTGAAATATATTCATGTCATTTCAAATTTTTTAGGGTTATGCCTTCTGTCACTGCTTGTCATAGTGTCCGTACTCTTATTACAGCGAAAGTGTCAAATACATACAGGGACTCTAGCTTAACCCTGCCATATTGAAGACGAACCTTTGGCACGAGAATCACACTAGTCTACATTCCAAATAAGAAGACAGTAGGTGGCGCTGCCGAACTGAGTATATGGCGCCTAATTCAAAATAATAGCCATTCTAATGTATTCAGTGTAACATATAAGAAATATGACAATGGTAGAGTGGACTGATAATGAATTATTGGCACCCAATTACTCCACTGTATTAATTTTTGCAACACTTCTTTTTTTATGTAAATAATAAATGCGTTGTTCAAAATTGTTGAATTTCAGAGCTCATTTCAAACGTAACGTCATGGCCGCTATTTGGCAATACATAGAATAAATGGTGACGTCAGTTTTCATGCTGTTTCGTTATTGGTCTGATAATCTTCCATTTCTATTCATGAAGCAAGGTTGTCAAGTCACCAATTATAATCAAGTTTTGAAAAGGAACATTCTCAGATATATTTATGAACACAAAAAATGGATATATATATATTTAAAGAAATACATTGAGAATTCGCATTCTCCATGTGATGAAAATATTAATTCTTTCTCGGTTTATTCAACAGAAAACAACTACTTTCCTGGCTATATGCCACGACGAATATTGAATTACTTCTATTGAACACACATGATAAGAATTTGAAAACAAAATCCTCTGAAGTCGAGAATTTGCATTCTCCTTCATATAAAGATATGCATATGTCAAGTTATCAAAAAGATGTAAGAGTCATGTCGTTGAATAAAACATAATGGAAGGAACTCATGACATTATAGTTCATTCTTGACATTTTCGAGCAACCAACATGTCCAAATATTTCTTATTCCTCATAACGAAATATCATGTGGATGTTGGAGACTTGGCAACATTGTGCTGAATGCTCAGAAGACCCCGCATACAGGTCGTGCGAGGGGTTGTCACGTTCAACGATTCAGATGTCCTCTAGTATGAATTGATATAATTAATACTTACACATATTTATTATAAGCAATGAGTCACAAATCATAAGGGAACATTTTGAGACAATTGAATATTCATTGCTAATTAGGAATATTACCAATACTCAATTGAGAATTTATGAATTATTGAATAACTCATATTTCTGAAGTTCCCAATTGTATTTCAACACATGACAACTATGCTATGGTCTGCTCCTACTTAAGAAATCGTGGCGCCAGGTTTTACTGGCGGTAAATTTCTAGCCGTTTGAAAATTACCGTTGCATTATTGATGATTTTAGCACCTAAAAATCGACCGGAACATTCTTGAAAAATATGAAATTGATTCTATTAAAGAAATGAAAAAGAAATTAGTCCACTCGCGTATTGAATGAAATGTGATGATGTGATCATCTTCATATAAAGAAAACTCCAATCTTCGCGTCACGTCATACATCATAATATTAGGCAGGTGTAATATTGCCTTCAATATTAACCAATCAAAGCGAAGATCAACGCTCCCCTATGGTTTCCAATGCTGCAAAGTTGAAATGGACATACACTGTTTTGCCACTAATCAAAGAGATTTTTTAATGTATCGACACTTGTTTTCTTAACTATGTCAGCATCTTCAGAAGAAGATTAAAACTAAATATCTCATTCTAGAATGCAACCTATATACTGTGTCTGTGATGTAATAATATAACCTAGATTTCATGCAGATAGAGAGATCAAACATGCCTAAGCAAGCTTGTTGTTTATTTTAGCCCACTTGAAGGTAATACGTTATTATGTATATGGCACAAAAAGTTACCACAACCCCCTGTGACGCATCAGTGGATGAAATTACCTATGTTACAGTACTATCAGAATAGGAAATCATATATCAGAATCGATTAAGATAAATTCAGCTGTTTTGAATCAATTATTTTCACTTTTCCTACCTAATCCTTCATCAAATCAAGAGGGCTATCACCTGTTGAGTTTTGACGGTCGAAATTCGTAACACCCTGTACAAGTAAGAAATTTTGACCGATTGTTCAGGGTGTCCGTCCAAGTTTCAAATAGACGACGCAAACAATTTTCTAAAAATTTTAGAAATAACCGATAATATATTGGGTATTTATACATAGTGTTTCCGAAATTGGAGCGATGAATAAAATGAGGTGTTCCATGAGACATAATTTTTTTGTATGTTCCCACGAAAAGGGATATTCTGTAATGTTCAGAGAACATCGTGAGAACCAAGGGAAATATGATAGGAATTGGTGTTCTTCTAAAATTTCTGGAGGTTATATGCCTCTGGGAACACCTCCCTTGCCAATGTGTTACAGAGCCTCGCTGTTCGTTGGATGAACGAGTCTTTGGACACGATAAATCACAAGAGAAAATCGTTTTGAAAATTTTTCAAAAAATGTGCGTTTCCACTATTCTATATCTTTCAACTTTTATTGAACGTTTGGCAACATTGCAAATGTCATTGATACTTCCGGTGATTGGGATCTCGCCGAAATCAAACGCTTGAGTTGGGCTATTCACCTCTGATAAATGATTTGCAAAAGTTTCAGGCAAACTTTGTACCCCAATATCTTCCAAAAAATGTTTTTCTACAAGAATGTATTATTTCGTTTTGTTTTTTCATCTCTTATCTTCCATTTCATAGACCGCCCCAATTTTGGAAACACCCAGTATGGTGCATGTCTGGGTTGTAAGATCCATCAAAGTGAAATTCATATAATTTTGTGATATTTGGATGAAACACTCTGTACATTAATATTTTTTGTCGCTGATGAACCAATGATTTGTTGAATTCCTTGCCTGCCAAAACACTGAAAATGTCATTGCCTATTTTAATCAAGCTCTAAAAGAAGTACTTGATTTTTTAATCTAACTCTTATTATTGAAATTTAAGGTACCTATCTACCTAATATTTGCTAACAACTATTTTTACAAAACGCTTATCACTGATATTAAAATATTTATTAAAGTCAAAATATCGAAATATTTTTTCATACCAAACTGTCTTCTGCCATTTTTTGCAGACACCCTAAAAAATTAGTTAATTCCTTAAGCAATAAAACTAAATTATTAATATTATGTATCAAAAATGGGTGATAATTGGTTCTGAAATATGTATGTAGTGTAAAGGGTTTATATTTATTCATTAATTATTTGGTAGTCATAGAATAAAGTGTTGACCTTTTTATACTATTTGTTGAGATAATTTCGATGTAGAATATTTAACTAATTTTTACCAATACTCTTCAATTATTGTTATACATCCTAGGTATATTTATCATACTTAGATGTAATATTTAACTATTGTTTTATGTTGTATAATAAAATTTTTATAAAACAACTTCGCAATACCTCTATTACAACAGATTTGACATTGATATGTGACTTAAGATTGGTCAGTGTTTCTTTATAGATGATACAGTGTTTAAATGAATATTTCCCTCATATATCGGTAATTGCACTGCAGAGCGAAGATTGCACTGCGAAGAGATTCCGTCGCCATAACAACATATTTATAAAGCCATGTCGCTAGACGCCAGTAAACAATACTAATAAATGTCAGATGGACTTCAAAAAGTGAAAAAAATGTCGTGTTTTGGTGAGTGCTCCATACAATCTATCCAGGAAAGTATAAATGAAAGTGAACCAAAAAATACCAAATCCAACAGACAGAATTCCTTACTTCCATTACATTCGTGCATAAAAATGACCGGACAATTTTGCATTCAAGCGTGTTATCTTATACAAATTGCATTCGTTTATTTTTAGACAACACGCTTTCTTGCAAAATTATCGGTTAATTTTATGCACTTTATGCAATTATAACCGAAAATTCCCACATTTCGGGCACCTTCCTTGTCTTGGTTACCTTTCAATCTATCGGTAATATGATAACTGGTCCTTATGTAACTTGATATGAATACATACTGATTTAAATTCCATAAACTTTCATTTTCAGATGAATTAAATCAATTATTGTCTTCAAATGGGAAATCTTACAGATTTCTACATCTCGATTCAGCATTTTTCAAACGCATCGAAAATTTATAGTATGTATTTTTTTTTTTCATTTTGAATTCTCTAATTTTCGACTTTCAACACGATAACATTTTGTTCTTTAAGTCCTTCAATTATACCTTATTCCATATAGGTACTTTCGCGGAGTACGAAAATGTTATAGTTTTTTCAAATTGAACACCCTTTATTTTATTGCTTTGAAAGAGTGTTTTTTTCTGATTTCAAAAATTGAAAATCTTCATACAATCCATGAAGTAGTTCTGAGTGAATTGAAGGAATAAACTATGAAATCAATTGAAATTGTGCTCCTAAAATAATTCAACCAAATCCAAGTTTGCTGTGGTTGAGCTGACATCGCGGTATTTTCATTAAATTTCTGATTTCAGCTCAACTTTCAATCAATTTCAAGTTTTATTTTTCGATTCACCCAGAATTATTCCATGAAATGTATAAATTACATATCAATGAAATCGGAACAAAATAATGTATCCAGATATGAAATAAAATATATAGTTTTTCAAGAAATAAAACATTTCTAGAACTCTCGTTTATGGAATGAGGAAATAATGTGTGTAAAGATACAAGTGTTTTAAGAAAGTATGGATTTTTTTATTATAATTAACAAGAATTCAGAACTATTCTCCAACCTTTCGCTTCATCATGTTTTGAATTGAAGTATGATCCTTTTTCGTCCCTTCATAACACAATGGTTCGAGATTCGAGTCAATATCTTATTTTTAAGAGAAGATACAATAAGTCTTTTAAGAAAGTATGGATTTTTTAAATCTTTATCAATAATAATTTAAAAGTTATAGAGCATCCGGTGCATGCATAAGTGCTAAGAAAATGAGGTAGACATATGTGATATTAATTCTTCAAGTTGTTGATCAATAAGTTTATGTAGTAGACGGAGAACCAGAACCAAAAAGATTCTCTGAATTTACTAAGCCTAGTTTTTTCACAGTTTATTACAGTGGTTTTGTAGACAAACATACTGCGGTCAGTCAAGCGAAACTGAGAACAGGTGTCCCTGGTATACTATCGAAGTTGTCGTTCCTACCGAGATAATGCAATGAGACTTGTGACACATTGTATATTGCATATGAATGGGAGTTATGAAAGTCAGTCAGCTGACTGTGGGGACGGGAGCTGGTCAGTCAGCCCCAATGTATGCAAAATATAAATGAATTGCAATTCATTTACTACACTCCAAAATTTGTGAGGATATTTGTTGTTATATCAATCATGAAAAAAATGGTCAGTCATCGATTCTGCGGGACAACGCCCGTCAGTCAGCAAAAAAAGAAATACAAATTTCGCGCGCGCGATCGCCATTGCAGGTGGCGGCTCGCTCCTTTCCTCATGATTATTCAACGAAATCGATTGATTGTGTGTCTCACTTCTTATGGAAACACCCTACTATTTTCCGCTTATTTTGACATAAAACCATGAAAATTTCAGGAACAATACCTATCTGAAAATGAACTCACTGTACGAAAGGGGTCATCCTACGTGATATAAACTGCACTTCAGAATCGATGATTGACCATTTTTTTCATGACTGATATAACATCAAATATCCTCATAAAAATTTTGAAGTGTAGTGAATGAATTGCAATTCATTTATTTTTTGCATACATTGGAGCTGACTGACCAGCTCCCGTCCCCACATTCAGCTGACTGACTTTCATAAATTTCATTCATATGCAATATACAATGTGTATAATGATTTTCAGCCTTAGTAAATTTATTGCATTACCTCGGTAGGAACGACAACTTCGATAGTATACCAAGGACACCTGTTCTCAGTTTCGCTTGACTGACCGCAGTATGTTTGTGCACAAAACCATTGTAATAAACTGTTGGCGCTGGCTCTTCGACTATAGGTTCTGATTATTGTTTAATATGAGTATTTATGAAATTTGAAAGATGTCATACTTTCCTAAAACACTTGTATCTTCTCTTAAAAATAAGATATTGACGTGATTCAAAAACTATTGTGTTAAGAAAGGATCATACTTCAATCCGAAGCATAAGGACACCAAGTTCAACCACTCAATTTTGCCACAAGGCGTTAAGAAATAAAGGATGAAATAGTGACTTTGATTTTTCCCAAGTCATCGGCTTTTTACTTAAACTACTTAAACTGTCAATTTTTTTGGTGGCCGGTTTTTTTGCCGGTGAGTGTATTAATTATTTACAAACTTCACAGTGAGATAAGAAACATCAATATTAGCGAGATTCACGAAGTGGGCGACATCTAGGTTACATAATACGAACTTCAAACTGGGGGAAAACAAACTGTTGTCTATGGATAAAGTACATAGACTACATTGCATTCAGCTTGCTGTAGCTGTAGTCAAACTTGTCAATGACATAAAGTGTTGGCATTGTTGGTAGTGATGATGGTTGAGTTGGTAATTTTTATACATTATCACATTTTTATTAGTTTAGTGAACAGTGAACGGGTGAAGAATTGGAGATAGTTCAAATAATTCAAACTAATTATGACGAGCAAATCAATTGACATGTGAAAGAACAGCTACATGTTTACAATACCCAGATTGTCATGCTTTGCATGAACAAATACAAATCCATTGTTCTACAGGAGTTCCTCTGGACCCCAACTTCAATTTTACTTCATGTGGGGAAGATTTCATCGCCGAAGTTTGTAGACAAAGTGCAAAAATGTGCCTTTTGTTGAAGTCTTCTGCCTCACACAAAATCACATGATGAGCACGGAGAACTTCTTCTCCTTCCACTACTGGTCGGCTTTTTCCAAAATAGAGCAAAATATCTGCCAAATGAACATCTACAACAGGCATTATTAGCGTTTTCGATCGAATATTGAGAATTAATGTCAAGAAATTTAAAAACATCACTCTTATCAGTACACAGTACACAAGCTAATGGCACTAATGGGATTGAGTCAATTGAGTGAGGATTGAGTTTGTTTTCCCCCAGTTTCGACATGGCTTTGACATGGAACGATGAAAACTGAGCGCCACCTGGTAACATTGATTCCCGCGAATAGGAAACTTCCCCATTGTCGAGTGGTTCACTGAGACAGGGCTCGTAGTTTCCAAGACTCATGCATCCACACCCCCGAGATGCCCTGCATCCCTGGCCCTCTGCTCCAGCAGCCTCTCCCTGTCGTACCCGTCGATGCCCAAGCCGAGTCGTTCGATGGCCTTCTCGCCCAACCGCCCGTTCACTTCCTGGTACATCCTGGACCGCCGGCGGCCCACGTCAGGGTCGAACGACCATTCTTGGTCCTTGTGCAGGACGGGGTGGCCGGCCACGTTGAACTGGACGAGGTCGCGGATGATGCTCAGTTGCGCCAATGCGGGCGAGATCAGGGCTGCGAGCATCACGAGGATGGTTAGCTGGAATTAGAATTCCTAAATGTACGTGACACTGCTGTTTTGACGTTTTTTGTATGGGTTGCGTGCAAGAACTGTCAGATGACCGACCCTGGAGGCACAACATTGAAACACAACCTCACTTTTCTTATTTGTTTACAAGTGATTGAAATAGTTTTTCACAATTATTTTGGCATACGATTCGTATTTTTCGGCTATTCATTAATTCACTCATGCCATCACATTGTGCTGTTGTACAATGCACAAAAACTGCAGCGGAAGACGAAGGAATCCGGTTGGAACATCATGATTTAGAAGTAAGTACATACTATAGTCATTCACATATAGTTTTGATTTTTGAAATTTGGTAATTCCTCTGACTTCTCATCGGAATCCCTTCTGCAATAGGAGCTAATAGTTAATACTCGTGAGATTTCTAAAATAATGCAAGAACACATGAAAACTGCAATGGTTACTAAAACTCTGCCAAAAAGTATTGGTGGAGTCGAACTAAGAACTTTTTCAAAATGTGGACTAATTAATGGGAAAACGGTTCGAAAAGTTCTGAAATAAGCTATTATGGCTACTACGTTTCTACGATCATTCTTAGAAACTCCTGTATTTGAATATATAACGAATTCAATTATTTTATGGAATGAAGAAAAAAACTGCTCATCCCAGGCATATTGTTAAAGGGTAATCACGATCTTCATTGCCACAGCTCTTATGAAAGTACCAATAAACGCAGAAGAATTGACTTTTTCGGTGTTTTTGAAGGCGCCGATGATAGGTACACTCGTTTTCAGAGAACATGTCCCTTGATCATGCAATGAGAGCACTCATACCGTCGAACCGCGACATGTTCGCTGAAAATGGGTGAACATCCTTAGAATTCGATACAGAATTTGAAAATGAAATGAAAAATAGGTGTTTCCATTTGAGGAAATGATCTTGATAGTCGTGACTTATTTTTTGGCCACCCACTTTGTACAGGGTGCGCCTTTTGAAATGTAACCCCCCCTTAACTCTTTTGTTTTCAGAGATGTGAAAAAATGTTGAATTAAAAAGTTGTTTGAAACGATCCAAACTTTCATTTTATGAAGTTGCTACATATACAGGGTCATTCGTTTTTCCGGAAAGTACATTAACTTTGATTTTTTTCAATGGAACACCCTATATATTTTCTGACATGTCGATAGAATATACAGTGTGTGTGATTTCAACCCGCAACACTCTCCTAATTCGGAACCCGTCGACCGATTTTCAATAACAAAAATTTTATAATATAGTACCCAACGAGATCTATTCGAAAGTGTGGACAAATGGAATATTCAGATTTTCAAGGCCTCCTTTTGATTGTTGAATCTGTCAAAATTTCCGACTATTAGGCAATTTTTTGTCGAAACAGTGACTAGACTATTCGATTCAGGCATAGCTCGAATACCCCCATACGAAATTAGAACGCAAAATATCATATACTTAGGGTATTAGTTATTCGATGACAACTTTTGATATTTTTGATTTCTCGATTCGTATCGTATCAAAATCTGAGAAATTGCTGAAGTAGTCATTGAATGGAGGAACACATCGAATACTGAAATACGAAGTTTCTTCGTTGTAACTTCTACAGGAAGATCTCTCTAGGTCAACCAAAAATCAATAAAATTAAAGTTTAGGTTCACCATTTTGAAAACTCAAGTAAATCTTTTTTCACACATTTCATCGCAGTTATCACACAGTAACTTTGAAAATCGTCTCGATTGATGAGGAATTGTCGAATATAGCACAAATAGACTGACAAACACTCTCCTAAGACTACAAGGAGATTTACTGATACTCAAAGTGATCATGATAATATACCGATTTCGGCGGAATGGCAGGAAAATTTTAGACGGCAATAGAAATTGTTATGTATAGAGAATATCTCCTCAAATAAGTTACCATTATTTATATTTCCAGGAAAAAAATATATGGATAATAATGACAAATTTGTAAACTTCAATTTCATTAATTTTTTGTTGACCAAGAGAGACCTTCCTGTAGAAGTCACAATGATGATCTTAGTATCCGATGTGTTCATCTATTGAATGACTTACTTCACCGGTTATATCAACTCCTTAGATTTTGACACAGGGTGAATCAAAAAATCAAAAATATCAAAATCTGTCATCAAATAACTACCACCCAATATGATATTTTGCGTTCTAATTTCGTATGGGGGTACGAATGGTCTAGTCACTGTTTCGACAAAAAATTGCCTAATAGTTGCCTTTGAAATTTTGACACATTCAACAATCAAAAGTAGGCCTTGAAAATCTGAATATTCAGATTTGTCCACACTTTCGAATATATCTTCTTGGGTACTATATCATGGAATTTTTGTTTTTGAGAATCGGTCGACGGGTTCCAAATTAGGAGGGTGTTGCGGGTGGAAATCGCACACACTGAATATGAGTTGCATATTTGGATGAAAATTAATTGAGTTATTGATGTTTACCAAAATACCGAATCTTTCATTGAAACTGTCTATTCAAATTTTTTTGTATTGAGATTGAGCGATTTCAATTATATAATAAACAATACTATGACATTCCCATGGAGCTTGAGCAATATATAAACGTTATTTCGAAGCCCACTATATTCAACTTACATTAGATGATATGGAGTGAAGGTTCATAATGCGGTATTTTGGTGAATTTTGATCATCAATAGCTCAACTATTTTTCAACCAAATATGCAACTCATATATTTTTGAAATCAGAAAAAAAGGCTCTATCGACATGTCGTGAATTATACAGTGTGTCCATTTAGTGCGTAATTCTTCGATATCTCGAAATCCATCATCACAAGAGAAAAACTTTCGAAAACAAATTTCTTTCGTTATCAAAGGTTTCCATTTCGAAAATATTTTCAACAACACTGGGTGTTTTATAAAAGCGGGACGACTCGGAGACGAGTTTTTTTAAATAGAACACCCAGTATTTTTCATTCGAAATTTATTCCGCCAAGGTTAAGCTCTACATCGATGTGAAAAAAATTGAATTTGGTTGCGGCATTGCCAAGTTATAATTGATAAACCCATTTTTACTACTACTGAAGGGTCATGTTAAATTGGGTATGGTATATTCATTTATTGAAATTTTGAAAATATGTTTGGCATACAGTAGTAGCAAGGTCTCACGTGCACCAATCCATTAATTTTGCGAGATAATCCTCTACAGGGTGCTAAAATTTACATTCTGAATATTGTAAGATTCAGACGACGTTCATTAGAATTTTTCAAATGGAACACCCTGTATTTCCCATCACAGATTTATTTCGACATCATTCGCCTTCTCATTGCTGAAAAAAAATCTAAATCGGTTGCGGCGTTTTCAAGTTATGAGTAATTTCCATATGTTTATCACTATCTCAGGGCTACTTATAAGGCATGGTTCCTTCATTTGATTCGAATGTGGGAATATTACTTGCCACATGACATTCGGGGTTCTACATATATCATTCAGGTATTTTTGCGATATGTACATTGTCCAAATTTGAAATATTCCGTTATTTTGTTACTTATGATCTAAATAATATTTACCTATGTGAAACAAACAAACAATGGAGATTTGGATTGGGAGAATAAGGACAATTTTTTGAAATTTGAGCCACTTGTATTGTCCTTATTTCCACAATACAAATCTCCATTTAACTTGAAGGAGGTGAACATAATGATACAGATAATTCTTTACTACGCGGGTTTCGGGAGGGAAATCAACAAAATTTTAATTGAATTCAGGATATATTTGATTGTGGCGATGTTTGACAGGTCATAACAATAAGTGTGATGATTAATTCATAGTCTTAAAAAAAACTGTGGAAGTAGCATTTTGGATAAATTTGTCAAAACCCACTCTAATTTAAATTCAAACTTGGAAAGCCTGTAAATGTTCCTATTGTAAAAAAATATATGAATGATCAATGAAGAAATCTGATTATACCGTAGCAACGCAATATTTCCAAAATACGAATATATTATAATAGAACTATGACGTAAAAATTACCCCGAAATAATAGTAAACATAAGGAAATTATCCATAACTGACAACGCCGCAACCAATTTTGATTTTTTTTGCAGCGATAAAAAGGCAAAATATGTCGGAATTGATTTGTGGATAAAAATACAGGGTGTTCCATTTGAAAAATTCTACTGAATGTCATCTGAATCTTGCACAATTCTAAATGCAGAATTGAGCACCCTGTTGAAGAACATGTCGCAAAACTACTGAATTGGTATATGTGAGACCTTGCTATACTACCGTATTCCGAAAATATTTTCAAAATTTGAATAAATAAATATACCATGCCCAATGCAATAAGACTCTTCAATAGAGGTGAAAATTTATTAATCAATCATAACTTGGCAACGCCGCAACCGATTCCAATTTTTTTACAGCAATGAGAAGGTGAACCTCGGCGGAATACATTCCGAATAAAAAAAACTGGGTGTTTCATTTAAAAAAAACTCGTCTCCGAGTTGTCCCGCTTTTATGAAACACCCAGTAATGTTGAAAATATTTTTGAAACAAGCAACTTTGGTAAGTGAGAAAGTTTTTCCTTCAGAGTTTTTCTCTATAGGTCATGGCTTTCGAGATATCGAAGAATTACGCACTAAATGGACACACTGTATAGGGTGTTCAATTGAAAAAAATCGAAGTTGATGTCTTTTCTGGAGAAACCAATGATTCTGTATATGAAACAACTTCATGAAATAAAAGCTTGGGTCGTTTGACACAACTTTTTCATTCAACATTTTTTCATATCTCTGAAAACGAAAGTTAAAAGGAGGCGCACCCTGTACATGAATTTACCATCAGAAATATCGCAGAAAAAAAATCAAAATAGACGTATTTCAGTGTTTTCCATGAAACGTGAGCATAATGAATGTATGACATATATTTGGAATACTTGAAAATCACCTCCCATTGCAATTGAAAGAAATATTTCATAATATTGTACTATAGAAATATATACACGTCACGAAAATATTGTTTTATCTCTTGGAGTACGAAACGAAATTCCTATAATGTTCGTGCAACATCATGCGTACCTAGGAATATTCCAAAATTTGTAACTCAATTTTTTTGTTCACTGAAAAGTTTCTGGTTTTGGTGATTTTGAGTTTTCTCTGGAAAATTGCTATCATAATAGGTAATATTATATTGCTGGTTATGTAAAATAGATTCAAAATTCTTACCTTTTTTATATCCAGAATCATTTTTGCAGAGGAACCATCAGCTATACGATATTACTATGAAGAATTCACAATCCACTATATTGTATCGGCAGAGTATCGTTCTTGTTTAATTTGTGTAGTAGCCCTGTATTAGTGTTATAAATGCACTACTGGTATAGTCACTAATGAATATCAATTATTATGAAAGAGAAAGTATACCCGACTACTTGACCAGTGTTTCTTAAGAACCTGACATAATTAACAGCATTAGGTAATATGTAATAGCATTTATAGTCGATGATGATGGACAAAGTTCATAATCATTGAAATAAAAATCTATTAGTTGTAGGGGTATCCATTATTGACCAATCATGTTATGAATCATACTATTTTCAAATTGGCCAAGCAAGAAACGCATTTCTATTTTGAATTCTAGTAAGTATAGCTATTATTGATGTAATATATCGGAAATCTTGTGAATCAATAATTTGATAATAATAGTACCTCTGTGTAGCTACGTAGGTACCTACTTATCCTTTATTAATAAAAAGTTAATATCAAACATTCACATTATATTCGAATAATTGAGTAATGAAGTCATGATTCGTACTGCTTTTGAATTCGATCATTGTAAAATTTCATCCATGACATTGAACTTGTTCTTCTGAATACCTAATTTACAGGAAGTTACTTTCTCTTTCTTTAGATTGCCGTAAGAGTAAGAAAGTGTTGTATAAGTTTCACATTCATCGGTAGTCAGTTGGTTTGGTAATTCTCTTCGGATCGAATCGTCTTTGTTCAAAATGTTCAAGTGCTGGTTTTTGGTGAGTACAAATTGAAAAATATTAATGAAGTATAACTATCGAAATGGGAAAAACGTGTACTTATACCTTCCTATATTCATTTAGTAAGTATAACTGTCTAAAAATAGTTAGCTGTTAAAATCATAATTGAATTTTTCCCAATATTTCCAAAACTTGATACTTCTATTGATCTTGGTGAAGGTATTGATAGTCAAAAATTTAAACAAAATTATTTTGAAAATCTAAACTTACTCTTATAAGAGTTGTGACATTTCCTTTTTTAAAGATTATAATGTATTTTTCTTACCCAGAATTCAAATGTGAAACAATAAAATTAATGTGTTGTATTCCGGTCAAATTATTTCCTCTTTCAATTATTTGAATGCTGTTTTTTTAATATCAGAAATATATCCCACTTGTTTCATATAAACCATCACCAAGCCCAATATAACATATTAAATTTTTCACGAAGCTAAGTAAATATGATTTTGTTTCATAAAACCCGTGCCCAAGAGGGTTATATGAAACGCGAAAAATATAAAAAAATAACAAATAGAATGGCGTATAAAAAAACAAGAGAAATACATGTAGAATATACCTTCATATATCCTTCAAATTACCGCGAATATTTGGATGCGTTCCGATTTTTCTGAACCGGAATAATCAGTAAAATGTTAAAAACCGGCAGGTCTCTCACTGGTTAAAAAAAACAAACATAATAATGCTAAAGCCATACCTTTTGCCAGAAGGGGTTTCTCGAAATTGTTCCGTCATTTTTCAAAAGAAACACTCATTGGTTCCTATACAGAAATGAGATTTTTTTTACAAATCAGTGCAGATTTTGGTGTAACTAACCATATTTTGTCAAAATTATCCCCTTATGGCTCATACTTCTAAGACAAACCTTGAAATATTACTGATGATGATGCATAACCAATAAAAAAACGAACAAACCTTATACAGGGTGATTTAAAGAGATAATGATGACACGCATTTTTAATAATGTACCTTTTTTATTGTTCAGTTTTTTGAAAATAGTTATTTGATGAAGTTGTTTATTTTAACGAGTTCTATACTCTCAGGTTCAACTCGTCTAACTTTGACAATCGATAGCAAAAATTGAAATATTATACAAGTATTATTTTGTTTTGTCGCGGAGAAACTTATTATATTAAAGTTTGCATTTTTGGTTTTTACTTTTTATCTCAGTTTGAGCTGAATGTCTATCTTACATCAAATTATCGTTCGAATTGAATATTGAATGACTCACGGACACGAACAATTCATTTTTTTTATTGATCATTTTCTATATTCAACAATGTCCAAAGCACACCATATGATAATAATATTCAATGATACCAATCGCGTATGCTCGGCAGAAGATGTGCCTGATATGATTTTCTCAATAACTCGGGAACTGAGAAAGATATTGAAGCAACTGAAGTGCGGTGGAGTAATGATCATGATTTTCCATTAGGTTCAATCCCCTACAACGTCACAATAAGAAAATCTGATGAGTTCGATGTCAGTAAAAAAGAGTATCAACTTGGGAATCATCCTGTATATTGATTCAAATCACATCAGTCGAGAATTGTTCTCAGTCATCTTGAAGTTAAAACTTTCGAGATATCACAAATTGATCTCAGGATATGAAAAAATCGTATACTTTCACTGATATCCAATTTGGTATTGAATCAATATTTTATATTTTAGCTATTTTCAACACTGGCCATTTTCACTTTATACATTGAGGCATCCTTCCAACCAAGGGCTCCTAATTTTCAGTACTTTGAGAGGTGAGTGATCAACATCAAAATATGACCACTCCTGATGTTTTACATGGTTCTTGATGAAGTTCGAAATTGACGCATACTCTTTTTGAAACTGGAAAAACATCAAATTATTTCGAGGTAGTGTCACAACCCAAGACCTAGAACCGGCCTAAGGACAACCCTTTCATGTCTGCCTCACTACTAAATGCCTCTGACACTGAATAATTAAGTGTTTCCATAGAAGCGAGCATTTTTTGAGATATGACTTGAAATGATTTATAGTTTTTTTGAAGTTGTCAATCAATTATTCCTAAAATAGAAAAGTATTCGCATCTCGTCGTATAATAATATCAATCTAAGTACCCACGAACTGTTTACCATAACATTCAATGTTATATTGGCGCCCAACGTAGTATGGTATTTGATTGAGTAGCTATTATTCGAGAGTTCCATTCGAATAGTTTCCATTGTGAATAAAAACCAGTGGTTCGTTCTCATTGCTTTTCGCGTGCTAGTGCTTCTACGGTGTAGGACACGTTCAGACGGAAAGACTCTATTCCATTTGGTTTTGTGCAAAACTCAGGATCAGCAGCAACAATTTCGATGGTAATTTAACGAAAATATCTTTGAAAAGGAAAACTGTGAGTGAACTTTCCTCATTCAATACCACACTGTAACCGTGGATATTCCAAAGACAATTATTCATTCGCTGCGTTCGCGCGATATTGAAATAGCTGAGGAAATAACTTTACCAGATTCGAGATATTTTTCGGTACAAGAGGACAATACGAACTCTAGTTGTCAAATGACCGTTACGCTGACCAACGAACAATTCCAAGAATTGTTGAATAGACTTACTACTACTACTTAATTAATGAATGAGTTATTAGTACATATTTGGTACAGATGTTATGCTTATATTACCTATGTTTCTTTTCAATGTTTTAGGCCCAAGTACCGATACCCTTACTATGACGCAAATGGCGTGGGAAGGCTTCTCTATGGTTATGGAGACGATAAATTGTATCAATATAAAGTATTTTCACCTTTAGAAGGAATTCATTAGACTAACTTGTAGATACATTTTTTTCATATCTAAAAGTAGGTATCACTGTGTTCATATCAATTGAGTTTTTGTATTTTCAATAAAATATTATAATTTTGTTGAATTTCCATACCTTAGCAATAAGAGATAATCAAACACGCATGGGTTAGGTCGGTTAGGATTACATCGAAAGGCAGCTCACTTGATATTTAGCCGTCATTGACATCGAAAAAGCATTATTTAATGAGTATTCTAAGTCGTACGATCTAAGAGTTTATAACTATTTTCTTCACAGGTAGGTATTTGAGAAAATAGTTATTTAATATCCAAAGAGAATCTCCACGATTTTGTGCTTTCCTCATTGGATATGATCCCTGTCACTCCACTTTGAGCAACAATGGACTTCTACCCACGTTTAAATAGTTATTTGTTTCAATAGGCAGAAAAGCACAAGATTTAATGCCGCGACTGGGATTACATAGCCAAAGCGTAGCTGGGGCTAGGAAACCAGCCAAAGGCATTAAATCTGCTTTTCTGCCATGTGAAACATATAATTTTTTCTCCAAATTCGTTCCAATTTCACGTCCAAATAATCAATCATTTTTTTTTGTCAATTTTGATTACCAATTTGATTCAAATTATTACTTGGAACGTTGCATATCAACAAACTTTTTCTACCTACTGCCACTTTAACGTCATTTGGAGAAAAATATATGACCGAATATGCTATCCACTTTTTCGCGCTCTTGAAGATATGAATTGTCACAAATCTAACACAATAGAAATAGGGCAGGAAGAAAATCTTACAGTCAACTCCACAAAAACTATACTTCATTTAACATTGGGACATGTTTTGAAGCTTCAGAGCTTCATCATCAGCAAAAATTATTTGTTACAGGAAGTACTAAATAAGAAAGACAAAAAGCTACGTCAGACAAACATTTGTCTTTCTAATTGTAGTACTTCCTGTAACAAATAATGTTTGCTTATGATGAAGCTTTGAAGCTTCGAAACATGTCCCAATGTTAAATAAAGTATAGTTTTGGTGGAGTTGACTGTGAGATTTTCTTCCTGCCCTATTATCTTCACTTCAATGTCAGATGGATCGACTCAGATGGTTACAATAAAAATGTTTTTTCTGTGACGGGAAAAAAGTTTGGCATTTCATCTCTGTTGGCAGGTTATAAAATGTCACTTTTCATAAATTACTTTTTTCCCGTGGGAAAAAAGTGAGTACTTCTTTCCCGGATATATATCACATATATATGCTCTGTTAATGGCTTTTGTTGTGCTATAGTTCCGAAAAATGAGTCAATAATACCGTCTCCGAGAAAGAACTGCAAGTCCTTTTATCTTCCATTCAACTTCGCGGTTTCGTTTATTACTAAACAACTACTGAATTCGCAATTTTTTGAAATCAAATCACAGAATTGAACTGACAGATGTGACATCAGATATTTGATTACTTCAAAAGAATGATAAAGATGTCTATAAAACGCAGGTGTCCCTACTGTTAAAAACTTGAAATTTCACGTCGATAATTTTCACATTCCGAAATAATGTAATATCTCCTCAATATTGATTCGTCCTTTCTTCTGTCACAGAAAAAAATAGTGTATTATACACGGGAAAAATATTAGATTTTAGCTCACGGTTTTTTGTCTCCCTCCGCTACGCGTCGGGAGACAACACAACCTGGAGCTAAAATCTACTACTTTTTTCCCTTGTATAATAAATAACTATTTTTTCTCCGTCGTTAGTTTTTCAAAATAAAAAATCTCTTAGACTAGTACTTGACTAGCAGAATTCCTCTAAAAGCGCGCCAATTTATTGTTTGTTTTGAACATAATTATGTGGGGATTAGAATTTTGATTTTTGAATTATTGATGAATAAAGAGATATCCGTATATTAACCACAATTAGAGCATACGGAGTTGAATGTAAAATATAAATATTTTATCTGGGCAGTAACTTGGTGATGAAAATGATTTTTGTTCTGCAAAAATTTAGATTCCTGCTGATGTAGGCGATGCAGGTTCAAAAAGTTGTTACTATACCTAGTTGCTCTTTCTGAACAATGTGACAAGCAACTAGAGACAGGACGCACCAAATGTGCGTCTCGTCATTGGCCGGAATCGCTCGCAATATTTGATGCGCTCAGTCTCTAGACGCTAGAGTCAAGTTGTGAGAGGGTATGTCGATATAGAAAATATTTGTTTAAAATGCCGCTCATACTAAAATTCTTCGATACAAATTAGAATTCAGTGCCTATCAACATTTTGTCTGAAGTTTAGTGTTGAGTGCTATTTATTGACCATTCTACAACACGCGATTTTGACATGGTTTCTTGAGGGGCACACAAACTATCTGTTAGGTAACCTTTGAATGAGCATAGCCCTGGCCATCCCTGCCATGTCCACAATATAATAACAGTTTCACCAAACAAAATTATGAAATTCTTTCTGGTTCCAAGGAAAACGATCCCACTAATTCTGGTGTCATATAACAAAATACAATGTTTGTCCCTCAGCAACCTGTCAAATGACGTAATTCTTTGATGATTAATCCATGTCCACGACAGCCTGCTATTTCTATGTCATCTTGTTTTATATTTATCAAGCTACCAATAATTTGCGATAGAAAATAAGCGTACGCCATCTATCGAAGTTTTTGAAAGCTGTCAAAGCGGTCTATTTACTTTGTTTTCATTGGATCACATTCGTTTCGCATTTGGGATTATTGGTCAATCCTTCAAAACAAACCGCTCAGTAGTGTTTAAATTGTTGTCGTCAGATGGGGCGACGTGTTATTTTCTATCGCGGATGGGGAAGCGAAATACAAAATTGAAAACAGAGCCATGTCGGTATCCAGTAGCCAATCAAGAACCGAAATACCAACATGAAATCATACCGATTATATCTGCTTGCTCAAGAATAGTTGGTTTTTTGAACATTAAAGCAACTTTGGATGTTTTCTTCTTTGTAGAAAATAGACACACCCGCCTTTCTGTTTTCTCATTAGTATAGTAGTAGTATATACTCTATAATTTTATCGCAATTATTCATAATATATCGATGTTGTTCTTCAGATAGGGGCATTGATGCATTACATATACCTATATCCTCCATCCCAAATATAAAATTATAAATTATAAACTCAAATGAAAAATCTAACATCCAGGACTTCTACGCGCTAATCGAATCCTCTATTCAAAAAAATAAAAGTATTTTGCACCACGACATAATTGACATATGACAAATCATATTTGACCTTGGATGTGCCAAGATGGTTGTGTCGGGAGACGCTCGTCTTGTACGGTCTATACAGTGCTTTTCTTTAATGTCCCCGCCCATTTTATCTTTCAACGGGACAACGAAAAAAATTTAAATTTCGGATAATGAAATTGATGCATGAATACTATATTTGAAAAAAAAAATTGACAAATGAAAATATCAAGATGGCGACTGGGCGTCATCTGGGGAGAAAAAATCAAATGGAGAGGGGGGTCTTGTGACACATCCTTTTGAAGCTCCTGACGAGTACTTCCCGACTGTGAAATATAAAATCAATATCTTCATCTACTTCAAAATGGCGGAACATATCAACACACCAAAATGGATATTGTATTCTAACAAGATGGAGCACCACCACATTACTCCAAACGAGTTAAAAACATTTGGATAATAGCTATACTCGGTAGGCCAGGTAGCCGTGTGGACAGAGTGTCTATATTCTAATCCGCATTCGCTTGCCGGTCGTGGGTTCGATTTCCGTCGACTGCAGAAATTTTTCTGATGGCCCAAGAAAGTGTTTGGGAGCACACGTTTTAAAGGTAAGGCCCCCGTCATTCCTTGCTGGCACAAGACTCTCGAAGACTTCTGAGGGTTGCTCGTGAGGGGGCAACCGAATGACGGATAGAACAATTTTAGAACAACAACAACAATTCTGGATGTTGGATCGACCGTCGAGGTTCTACGGAATGGCCAGCCCGCTCGTCAGATTTGAAACTTTGAGATGTTTTTCATGGGTCAATTTGAAGTAAAATGTGTAAGAAAGTGTACCTGCTTCGATATCATATATATGACAGAGAATGATAAATATTTGTAGAAATATCGACGTGTAACTGTGTTCGAGAGAGTTCGACGTAAAATATTGGATAGACTGTTCTTATGTCAAGAAGTTCAAGACAACCATTTCTAACATCTTCTGAACTGAACTCAGATTATGAAGTAAACGTCGATGAATTCAGGCCATTATTAAATATTCCGCCATTTTGTAGTAGGTGAAGATATTCACTTCATATTCTAGGAATGTGAAGTATTTGTCAGGAGCTTCAAAAAGATGTATCACAAGACCCCCTCTCCTTTCAAATTTTTCCCTATATGGCGCTCAGTCGGTATCTTGGAATTTCCATCTGTCAATCTCACTCTAAAATATAGTATCCATGCAACAATTTCATTACCCCAAGTTTCAATTTTTTCAGTCTACTCTTTCGAGAAATGAGGGGGAGGGACTTTAAATAAAAGCACTGTATAAACCACAATAGAGAAGTTCAGTTAGCGTTGAGAAAGAAAAAAATGTTCTTGTCTTCAGTGTTCCAACGTAAAATAATGGAAATTTTATGTTGGTAACATTGGGAATAGGAAAAAAAATGGAGAAGATGATTATATTAACTTTAATATAAAAAAAGGTTAGAATGGTCTTCTGCTCCATTTCTTCTCATTTTCAGTATTGCCAACATAAAATTGTCATTATTTTATGTTGGACCACTGAAGACGAGGACAGATAGAGGATACATTTTTTTCTCTCTCAACGCTAGTTGAACTGCTCAATTCCGTATCGGCCGTTTTGAGATGATTCTGACGTCACTGATCCAGGATTTAACGTACCTATGCCTTATGCAAAATTTTCCATTCCAAGAATTTTCATTGAAATATGATAACTACAAACATAAAATATCTTTTAATGTATAAATAATTAAAAATAACATTGTAAAACAATGAAAATATTCTGACCTAGGAGCTAAAACATAATGGGTTTATTTTTGGTTTGATTTATGATATAAGCAGTAAAGCGCTTCAAAAATTTTGGATACTCTCTTTTGTACACTGCTCTCAAGACAGAAGCAGGAGCCCATCCACCAGGATTTACTGAAATATAAAAACAGAGATGTTTTACAATATAAAACAAATTACTGAATGGGAGATTTACAACGTTTCAGGCTCTGCATTTCCCATGATTTGAGTTACTGGGTGTTTTACTGACAAATTCTGACTCGAAAAGTTCCAAGATGAAAGCGAAAAACGTCGAACGATAAGAGAAATTTCAACTCTTTTCAATATGCTTCTTCAAATATTTTTCAAACAAGGTGGCACTGACTATTGATTAAATTTTTCTGTTAGGTTCCTAGTAGTGTGTTTTTCAAACACATTGCCTATGCAGAATATGCACTAAATCTGAGGTAGGTATTTTTTTTCATTAGTTAATGACTTCCACTGTGGTTGGTTTTGAACTTGATGATAATTTTAATAGAAAATGTACTCACCAACAGAACAATAGGTTATTTTACATGATACATTTTCCCTAGACAATGGTGTGCCATCTTTTGGAGGGTCCACTCTAGTCTGGCACATCAGGCAAACCTTCAGAAATATCCTAACGCATTTACCATTGTTTGCCTGAAACAAGACATATAATATTATATTTCATTTACTGACCAAAATGATGAAATAGGGCAAAAATTAGATTGATCAACAAATTTTAAAAAAAGAAAAAAAGTGAAAGACATAAATAACTCCTTATAAGCACACGGTCAATAGCTCAAAAATTGTCAGACTAAAATATTCCTTGTTTTAGTAGACTTTTATTTGAACATTGATTTCTATTTTCCCATCACAAATGGTGACCCTTTGTATCACCCTAATATTTTCAAGTAATAGTCTTCTGCTGATTTAGGTATTGGAAACGCCAGATGACTAGAACTAGATTTTTCATTTCGAAATGTACTTATAAATATAGAACATAATCAAATCTCTTTCCATCTACAAAGGTATTAAATAGCGGCGTGGATCCCAGGTTCGAGTTATAGGTCCAGGAAAATATTTGAAAACATAGATATCATTCATGAGAACTTATGAAAGTCTAAACTCATATTTCATCTCTAATAATATGTTATTCAATTATATATAATAACGATTTTTAAAGGGATTATTCCGTTTTGCTATTTATTCCTCTGTTAAAATACTGCTAATTCTTAATTACATTTCCCAAAAGTCATATGGTTGCAATACGTGGCATTGAAAAAGTTCTGGGTTTGATTTCAATACATTTTTTATTCCAAATATGCTTTCAGCGTTTTTATGGAATGAAACAATGATTTTTTTCAATTTTGATCTGCAAAAAAACACTTCACTTGTAACGTACATTAGTTTAAAACATATTATTTAAAAAATGGCCGCTGACTGAGATTGTGAAATCTCATTCCTCAAAGGTAACCTATGCCAATATCAATTTTCTACTCACAGGATAATCCGGATGTTCCGTAGAATTATTCACCACTGTCCAAATGTCTGGTCCGTCCCTGTCTTTCTCGTTGGGAAGTTTCCTGATGTGCGACCAGAACACCACGTCCCGCTGACTGGCCGGCCATATTCGTTTGTGGGTCTGCATGAACATCAGCGTGTCGTCGGATATTGTTTCCAGCACGTTCATTTGTTCCAGTGTTGCTGAATGGACAAAATGACGTTGACATATTTGTTAATTAGTTATGTTCAAATGAGAATATGCAGTACAAATGAACCTAATATGGTCTAAAAACACAGTTTTCATAATATGTTCCTTCCCAGTTGAAAATAATTCTCCCTGGATCTCAGAGAAGTTTCTCCAATCACCACAATAACTGCTTCAAATATTTGTTGATTCATTTTCAAGATTCTTAACTTCTAGTATCATAATTTTGAAATGATGTGGAGCCCCAATATATAACCTATTATGTAAATTTTCCAAGCAAGGACATGAAATTTCTCGTTTTATTTGTAAACGTCATTCTGTTGACCACCGCTACCAAAATGAAACAAATAAAACGCAACTATGTCTCAGTGAGATAACCCACTCTACTATCAAGTATAATTAACTATCAACAGGATAGTTCATATCCAATCAGAAGGGTGAACGACATGACGTCACGCCTGTCAGTGACGGTTGCTGTTTTATGAAGAACCTCAAGGATTCGTCCCTAACCTCAAATTTTGCTTTGACGAACGTTGAATGATGAGGATTTACAACATTGATAAAAAAATTATACCAAGGCATAAGGATAAGAAGTGTTTTGAAATTCGTTTCGGAAATGGCTGGAGAAAGAGAGGGAGCTCTTCATTTGATTTCTGTATGTGTATTCCTTATTCATCAGAAGGTAAATCACTGAAATACTTCCATAGGATGTGATTGTGAATACATATACGTTGATTGTGATTAAATGGTCATTATTTTTTCAGGTTGACTTGATGATTCTACAATAATAATTGTGAACCGTTTGAATATAGTTTAATCTGGAGGATTATTGAATCATTATCGGAGCTACTTTTAGAATTAAGATAGCAGTGCTGTGAAATATTGTCATATCTACCACTTCAGGAACCTAATGGTCCTGCTAGATATTCAGTCTCAAATTTTTGATTTTGGATATTTCGAATCTAGGAGTTATTTTTTACACAACTTTGTAAAATTATACCTACATTGGCCTAGAATAATGATATAATTCGACCAGATTAGATCATAAACATTTTCCCCACAATTTCAAAGTTTACTTTCTCCTGAAGGGGTCATATAATTTTGACATTTACACTAACTAGGTTGATTCATCAGAAAGTGGAAATGATGTATTAATCTTCATTCACATGTTTATTTAATATTATAGGTACTCAGAGTACATGTTGTTTTTACTGCCTGTTTTTATAATGTAAGGATAGTATGAAAAATGCACTAGGAATTTGTTAGGAATGCAGAGAATGATCAATGATAGAAAACTCCATTTCGAGGGGCTCTGAAGTGAAATGCATAAGGAACAATAAATTCTGTTCAGTGTCCTCGATGTTCAAATTACTATATGATATAGAAAACTTGTCGGATGTTAATCGATGAACTATTAGAATAACGAAATGAACATATCAATAATTTCATAGGATTATTCAGTCAGAGAATATAAGCAATAAACCTAAAATCCTTAATATCAGGAAAATGTCTGTTGTTGAAATTATTTCCTTGTATATTCTTCCACTTTTTTTTTAAATGCCAACCAACCTCTAGTATATTCGGCATTTTTTTTATTTTATTTTGAAACTGTTGTTTTTTGTAATGTATGTATCAGTTTTTCCACACATTTGAATCCATTTGCCACCATCATTATTTTGTCTTTCGGAAAGGAATGGTAAACAATGCCTTCCGTTTTTGTGCTATAATTTTTACAAGAAATCGCACAACAACGTACACCACCTCTCCCCATATTCTAAAATTCAAGAAATAATAAGGGTGAGTTGAGTATAATATGTGATGAAAACTTATACCATACAGTACTTACTTATTAGATATTTATATATCATAGATAAATCTCTTCAACAAAAATATAGATCTCTGTTGGTGAGTACATATAATATTATTCTAGCCGCCAATAGTTATTTATTATACAAGGGAAAAAAGTGGTAGATTTCAGCTCCAGTTTGTGAAGACAAAAAGCCGTGAGCTGAAATCTAATATTTTTCCCGTGTATAATACACTATTTTTTTTGTGACAGAAGAAAGGACGAATCAATATTGAGAAGATATTATATTATTTTGAAATCTGAAAATTATCGACGTGAAATTTTAAGTTTTTAACAGTAGGGACACCTACGTTGTAGGCATCTTTATCATTCTTTTGAAGTAATCAAATATCTGATGTCACTTCTGTCAGTCTAATTTTGTGATTTGATTTCAAAAAATTGCGAATTTAGTGGTTGTTTAGTAATATACGTAACCGCGAAGTCGAATGGAAGATAAAAGGACTTCTTTCTCGGAGACGGTATTATTGACTCATTTTTTGGAATTGTAGCACAACAAAAGCCATCAACAGTGTATATATAATTATGTGATATGTATCCGGGAAAAAAGTACTCACTTTTTTCCCACGGGAAAAGTTATTTATGAAAAGTGACATTTTATAACCTGCCAACAGAGATGAAATGCCAAACTTTTTTCCCGTCACAGAAAAAAAGTGTTTAACCACAAAACATGGAACACTCTATTTACGCCGTGCACCGATGAGCGTTTGTGTGGTGAACGACATGACGTCATATTTATGAACCGTATATTGACGGATAGGGTATGAACCATCCTGTTGAAAGTTAACAATCCTTGCTCTACTATAACACACAGTCAACTCACTTTCCCAGTCGTATCTGTACTGAGGGGTGAAGAAGTAGTGGCACACCTCGTGGCCAGTGATGCCCTTGACCACGTGGACGGCCTTCAGCGGGTCCACCACCATGCCGTCCAGCTCCTCCTCCCGCCTGTACATCTTCATTTCGCCATCTTCGGCGAACAGCTGCCACCCCGAGCCGCACTCGCCGATCCCCATCCTGGCCATGGCCACCTGCTGTTGCACCACTTTGTCGATCTGCAAGCATAATGGGGTTGTACACCCTAGTCGAATTTACGCCACATACCCATTTCATATTGAACATTCCGTGTATAAATAGTATTTGATGCAATCATCAGTGCCGGTTTGAGATGGTTTGCTGCCTGGTGCTATGATGTACGCGCCCCTTCAGACTCAAAACAATTCCTAATCTTTCAGGTCTTTGGATTTTTTCCCATGACACATTTTTGTGACAATAAATTCTATAGGAACGTTGGACGTTTTCTGGGATGAGATTAAAACGACAAACTCGCGTTTTGGGTGCCGCGTACCATTAGACCGGCATAATCATATAAGCAGTGTACCTATACCATATAAGTTCTATGTACACCAGTTTTATTTATAGAAGTTTGATGAACAAAATGAAAAAGATAGTTTAACAGAAAGCATGTTGTGGAATAAAATTGAAAACATAATTCTTTATTGTTCACATAATGAATAACAAGGAAAATGAATAGGTATATGTTAGAATAAAAAAGAAAAATCAAATGATAATCGGCAAAGTATGTAACTAGAAACATAGTAGTAGTAGGTGGGGAGGCTGTAGCCAAGCAAGTAGGCCCCGATGGGCCTTTTTTGCTAACCCCTGCTCTCCACATATATACGCTTCCTTCGCCTAGATTTCCTTTACGAATCTCCCTGACCTTCTGATGAAGGCCAGTATGTCCGTCCACACTGATATAATCAAGTCCTCCTGTTGGAGTTTGTCTACTCCAAAGATTTCAAATTTCAGCCTTCCGTACGTCTCGCACTCGCCGAGGAAATGGAGTGACGTTTCCTCGTCTTTCCCGCATCTGCGGCAAGTAGGGTTGTCCTTTAATTCATTATTTCAGAAATGGGCGACATTTGGAAAAATTCCAAAAACACGTGAGGTTTCATTTTTGAAGCCTCTTCTCATGATACCCATATGAGAGATGTTACGTCACCGGTGGTGGAGTAATGACGAAATGAACGATTTTTTCAAATGAAAACAGAGGTCATGTGACACCTCGTTGGAAAGGTCTACTGATCGTCTATTCAACAGTCAAGATTTTGCATAAGAAAATTGAAATTAAAATGGATTATCATTTGATTAACTGAATCTTGCAGAGGTCTGCTACTGAGAATTGAACAACGAAGGGTCGTCTATTTAAAAAATACATCAATTAATAAAGTTCTGAAGTCTATTTTTTGGATTTTTTCGGAAGTCGTCTTGTTTTGAAATGAATTTATTCCATACATTTGCATCATACTATATATATATATAAGTGATAGGTGTCTGCCTAGCCTGTTGTGTCCTGTAACTTGGAACATAAAGTAGCCTTTATGTATAATCCTCTTCACACGCTCTATACATTAGTTTCATTTAGTTGATCTTGTTTGAGTTGAGACACAATTGTCAACTCAAAAATTTCGAAAACAAATATTCATATTGGGAAAAGAAGTTATTATTATTATTCTCGTGTAGAACTTGGACTAATTCATAAAAGGAGTTTCTGCTACAGTTTGTAGGAGAGAAAACTTTTTTTTTTCTCAGATGAATAACATTCGTCAGAAACAAATTTGTCCAGATCCTCTACATACTTTTTTGTAGTTTAGTTGCCTATTTGATCAAATTTCCATCATCTGCTGAAACTATCTTGAACAGAAAGTCAAATGATTCTGAACAAGATTTGTAGGTGAAAGTCCGACGAAAACGAAAAATTTCAAATCTTTGTCCACCTTTTTTCTCACTAGTTTGAACATTTTGCCATATTTTTTCTCCTGATGGTGCTTTTCTTGGGATGATTCACTTCTTAACATAAATTTCTGTTTATGTATAGTGTAGTTATCGAATCTTTCGCGAGAAAAATCAAAATATCCAGATAATGACTGATGACAAAAGATGTCCAGTTTTATTTTCATATAGTCGCCCTGAAGATTTTGCTACCTGGTGCTATTGCACCCAAAAGACCCCTGGTAAAACAGGCACTGGCAATCATTCGTTTTTTGAAATCATCGCAAACATTTTTTTTTCATTAATTCAATTCGCCGACTTCGAAAAACGCCAGGTTCGATGACGTCATAAACCGCCTCCTCCTTGATTTCTGGAATGTTTTCGAAAAGTATTCACAGAGTTTGGATACAATATATCTGCATCTAATTATTTTCAACTCTTGGAGCGCACGGAAGGAAATTCCTATAATGTTCGAAGAACATCGTGCGTACCTTGAGAGGATAGGGAGAGGAGCTTGGTGATAATCCTACTTATTATCTAGTAGTTACTCAGAAATATAAATTATTTGAAATTAGTATACAGATGGAAAGTGTATTCATATAATTAAAAACTGAAATATTCATGATCCCTTACAAATATCTATATATTTTCGAGGTCACTGACACTCACCAACTCTGTGTCAGCAAAACATACCCAAAATTCCATGGGGGAAATGATAAAACCGTAAATTTGTCCGTATATGGATCCATAAAATCACACTATGAACATCCTTCCTCCAAAGCAGATATTTGATTTGTTTATAAGGAAGCAAAATTGCGCAAACTATAATTAACGATCTAATTATAGCTTTCAAACTGCTTCCAGTTTCCTAATGATAGTTTATCCAAAAATGTATACCATATCAGTGTAAATCAATATATATATAGCCTATAAAATATGAGACATTTATAGGTTATTCACTGGAACTGAGAGTTGAATATTAATTGCGTTTGCATAATTTTTGCAATTTGAAATCTAAACAGAAGTTTGGGATGGGTGCTCGATTGGGTGCAACATTCCAATGAAATATGAAGGCAGATAATTACTCAATAATATGAATATTTCCATTAGGAACGTTCTAATGAAATGTTATTATTATTATACTTGATAGGAATTATTCATAAACATTAACAAATTTTGGCAGTATGAACAATTGGTTATTCCCTGATATGTGAATTGATACTATCCAAAATACAGAATGGTGGTACTGATATCCACACCAAATAATAAGACGATAAAGAACTGTTGAACTTCAACCACTCAAAATAGCCCATATCATGGACAACCGCAAAACGCGCTTAGTGCCGAAAAAGTTCGAACTAGTCCGACGAGTGAAAAACGCTATCAGTGTTCACGCAGACTGAGTGAGAGGTCGGAAAGTATCCATACTGGTGGGTATCGATACTTCGATAGTAAACGCACCACAATATTGATATATCGATACTTGGCATCGATACTCCGATACTCTGCCCAGTATGGATATATCGATACTAGAAAATAAAGCATTTCATCAATCATCAATTGCCAAAAAGTCAAAAGTGTCACTGTCCAACATTCGAATGTAGCATAGGAGCAATTTTATTGCTCTGAAACTGATTATAATTCTAAAAGTCTATATATTCGCGGGAATCAATGTTACCAGGTGGCGCTCGGTTTTCATCGTTCCATGTCAAAGCCACGTCAAAACTGGGGGAAAACAAACTCAATCCTCACTCAATCCCATTGGTGTCATTAGCTTGTGTACTGTGTACTGATAAGAGTGATAAGTTTTTACATTTCTTGACATTAATTGTCAATATTCGATCGAAAACGCTAATAATGCCTGTTGTAGATGTTCTTTTGGCAGATATTTTGTTCTATCAAGATAGAAAAAGCCTACCAGTAGTGGAAGGAGAAGCAGTTTTCCGTGCTAATCATGTGATTTTGTGTGAGGCAGAAGACTTCAACAAAAGGCACATTTTCGCACTTTGTCTACAAACTTCGGCGATGAAATTTTCCCCACATGAAGTAAAATAATTGAAGTTGGGGTCCAGAGGAACTCCTGTAGAACAATGGATTTGTATTTGTTCATGCAAAGCAGAAAAATCGGGGTATTGTAAACATGTTGTAGCTGTTCTTTTATATTTCAATTGATTTGCTCGTCACAATTAGATTGAATTGTTTGAACTATTCTTCACCCGTTCACTGTTCACTAAACTAATAAAAATGTAATAATGTAAAAAAATTAACCAACTCAACCATCATCATACCAACAGTGCCAACACTTTATGTCATTGACAAGTTTGACTACAGCTACAGCAAGCTGAATGCAATGTAGTCTATGCACTTTATCCATAGACAACAGTTTGTTTTCCCCCAATTTGAAGTTCGTATTATGTAACCTAGATGTCGCCCACTTCGTGAATCTCGCGAATATATATAGATTTCCTAAACTATGAATTCTATGCATAGATCAGAACTCCAAACCGAAGGTGACATATGGCATTCGACAAATATAATGTCATCTGTCAGTATAGATATCAAATAAAAATGTATCGATACTTCGACCTCTAGACTGAATATTCTTTGCAGATTATCGCTTGTAATACAACAAGTGTATTGATGATTATCGAAACACAAATTCCTTCGATTTTGAGAAACAAATTGTGTTGCTTGGAAACCACACGAGCGCATAGCGCGAGTGTGGTTGCCTAAAAGCAACACAATTTGTTTCGAAAAAGAGAAGGAATTTTCGATAATCATCAATTACACGTACGTGTTGTATTTGTCAAGATTATTTCATGAATGAAAAATAAACCATTTTCCCTACCTATTTATTGTTAATATTTATATTGAATGTACAGTTATCGCAATTATTTATTTTGACATAGTGACATTCATCATTACTGCTACTAGATGCAACCGTCGTGGATATATCCATATTATCTTCTTTTCTGAGGTTTGATATTATATCAGCATGATGTTCTTTGCTCAGTTGTAAATATGGTTTCAATGGCATTGAACTACTGTGCCCAGTAACTTTTATTATCTGTTGTTCCCCAATTCCAGAACTTGCCAATTGACTCACAGCTGTAGATCTGTTTGAATGGTTTGATATTTTCACGTTTTTTGTATCTAAACCGATCTTTTCAGTTGACAATTTGGTCCATTTACTTATTTCATTTATACCCATTGGCATATTTTTGAACCAAGGACTTTTATGATCTTTATTCCAATTACCATTAACTGTCAAAAATAGTCGATCAGTTTTAATGTTCTCTCCCCTTTTTGACATCAATTTCTTGAATAAACGAACTGGACAATTTTCTTGATTTTCTTTATTTGACACAAGCCATTTACTTTCTGCAATATTTTTTGATCCACCTTATGCGGTTTTCGCGAATATAGGGTTATATTCCAGTCTTCCAGTTGGTGTTCCCTTGTTATTTATTTCTTCCTTGAAATAATGAATCAAACATCGGCATGCTTCACCGCCCCGCCAAGCTAATTCCACTGCTGTAATATGATACAGTTTCCTTTGTAATCCATTTGGAGTATTTTCATCCCAACTTTGGATAATTTGTGTCAATTCTTCCGATGTAAATGAAACGCATGACTTTTTTCGTTTTTCCGGAATATTTTGTAGTTGTTTTCTTTTAGTATTTTTGGCATTTCTAGCAATTTCAAATGTTATATCTTTGAATGGATCAAATTTTCGATTGTATTCATGATAGTATTTTTCTTGGAGTAATTTAGCTGTATTATTCCAAATAGTTTTCACTACCATGTCCTTATACTCACTGCCATCGGTTTTCCGCATATTAAATGCCCATTCTGTGAGAATATTGGCAAGTCTTTCATCAGATGTATTTTCGTTTAGCTGATGATTTCGCTGTTCACAAAATTCTGTGAATTGTTTCCAAACATACTTTTTGGAACGCACGGTATTTAAGTCTTTGACTTCATTTCTTATTTCTTCTACACTATATTTACAGAAACGATTTTCACTGTCCATTTTCAAGCTATACACCACACCTAGTAACGATATTTATCAACATATAAACAGTTTTGTTTTCTTTGATTCCTTCACAATAGGCCACAGCCTTCTCAATTGAGTTTCCCGCAATCGTGATCCCGCATTCACTCTTCCTCTTCACTCGCGATCGAAGGTACTAGGGATGTTATGCAACTAACAATACATTAAAGCGTTGAATGGATAAAGCAGCGTACATCATAGGGAGTGAGAAGAGAGAGATGTAGAGATGTCACGTCAGTCGTGGTTGAAAAATTATTCCTATTTTAGGTTATATCATGCGAATCATGCTCAATCAATAATTATTTGGAATTGTCTTATAATAATTGTGAGGACAATTCAAATTGTGATAGTGCCTATTGAGTTTTGAATAGAAGTGTAGTGTTTTTATTCCCTGAACACGAATATATTATGACAGCATTTATATCCTGCTGTCATGCTACAAAAACTCAAACAGTAAGTAGCCAATCAGGTGCCGAAATACAAAATCGATAACATAGTGTTTTCGATTATCAATACAGCTGTTACAACCAATCAAAAGCGTGAATTTTCAGATGAATGAAATAATCAAGTGAATAATCAATTGTATCCTTACTTCCGGCCAAAGACGATGTTGGCATGCCGGCGAAGTAGGAGGTGGTGTGACAGGCATCACCTGACCGCTCTTCAACCGTTCCCTCAATTCCTGCTCCTCCTCCATTTTGTCCAGCCCCGATTCTACGGCATCGTAGAATTCGTCGTCCGCCAGGACGCTGTGCGGTCCCTCCTGAAACAGTAAAAAATTCAATGAATTTCTGAAATGACCACTGTGGAAGTATATTTTAGGACTAGAACGAGCGTTTCTATATATACGGAAACGTAGGTCATGCATTTTCATATGTTTTATACAAACAATGAAATGTTGCCACATCTCAGTTGCCACACTCATGACTACTTTTCATTGAATTAATTTCCAAAAAGTCGAAAATATTGGTATGTGATAGATCTTTGGCTTAATTATTGTTATGAAGTGCTTTGTCGAAGACTTTTTGGTCAACATGAAAAAAAAAAGGAAGTTTCATAAGTAGGGGGCGAGTTTTGTGTGACCCCATCCTATCTTAATAATATACAGGGTAAACAGAAATAAATATATAGATATTTTAAATGAAATGCGCCGTATATTCAAATTTGACCTCCTCAATTCATCCTGATTTCAAATATATGATATAAGGAATTCGTGTCTATAGAAATAGACAAATATACAGTGCATTCCATTAAAAATATATACAGGGTGAGTCAAAAATGTGTACCGAGCTTACTGGAGGTGAAAGAACATTGAAAAATAGGCATAGTTTGTAGCATATTGTAGTATTTTTTTCCAAATGTGAACCTAGGGACACTTATGGCCATGGGTCAAGCGAACATTATTTTTTGTTATTTTCTGCTTCAGTTATATTCGACATTTGCCGAATAGGTAAGAGATAGTGAATATAAACTTAACAGAAGCTATTCAAGGAATCAAATAGGGCAAGAGCGATTGAAATATGTATCTTGAATTTCCGTCGAAAGTGAAGATGCCAACAAATTAGTTAGTTTAAATCCAAAGTTATTCATGGTTTTGTTTCTCTTTGATAAACAAAAACGTTGAGTTTCATTTAAAACTCAGGAGATTAATGAAAAAATAGCGCTCGTTGTTTAGCTTGTTCTTTTATTTTTATTTAATATTCGTGATTTGATACTGAAAGGAGGGCCACCTTATGTATTTTGCGATGGGGGTCACAAAATTTTAGTTACGCCACTTAGTGTGAAGGTCCAACATTTGAACAGTTTCTTTGACTTCTAATCACTTTTGTTGTGCTGTTTTGTGATCTGCAAAAATGAATATATTTTCATTGTTTCCTGGAGTGATTGAAGCCAAAGAGTCTCTTCTGTCCCCACCAGCTCAGCTGTTAGTCACAAGTCTCATTAAGGAAAAGGGGATGTAAAGTAGTGGTACCAAGATAGATAGGTTAATATCATGGCGGATCTCTTGAAGAGACACAGGTGTCTATTTCAGTTTACATTATCGTAGAATATAATAATATCTTATTTTTGGGTTCGTCAAATTACCAGAATGAGATTTAATAATAGTTATTCGTCAAGAAATTGAGAATTGAATGAATGATGATCTTTATTCGTATTTGCCAATTTGAATACAGGGGTAATTTTAGTTGTTTTTGAAATAATTAATGCAGGCCAAGAAGATTAATGGCTTCAGAATGGATCTTTGAGGAACCCTCAAGATATATGTATAAATTATATAGTGATAATAATAATAATAAATGATTTCTTTTTCAACATTGAGTGAATCTTATGTAGAATATTGTAATTATATGAATATACAATGAATCATTTGCATTTTTTGTTTCAAGAAACAAAAAATAATGAATAATGTTAGTTTGATATTCAAAGCAGATTATCGATTCAATTTGGAGCTATCGATACCTAGAGTCCCTGTATGTATAATTCCCTGTATATATTTGTCAGTTTTGTTGTAATTACAGCAAAAGTGTCAAATACATACAGGGACTCTATCGATACCCAAGTAATTTTTTGTTGATGAAAATGATGTCCCTACTTTAATGATTAACACTATGATCAGTCGCACTATTTACTCCATCTATTTTGTATTACAAATTATCTATGAGATACTTATTTCCAGAATCGACTTCGACAGTTTCAAATCATGATTTAACATGCAATAAAGAATTTCAGTCTATACAATAAAAGTTAATCATTATACTTGTCATGAAACACAAAACTTAATGTAGCTAAACCATGGCGATATACCGTCAAATGTAGATGACTTCGGACATTTTTACAGTTTTTTGCCATAACTTTTTCAAAATACGTTTTTTCCTCTGAAAATTTTCACAAAACGTAGTACTTGTGTTGTATCGAATTGTGATGTAGAAATTCTGTTTTTGTTTTTGAAACTATTGTAATGATATTTCCCTTGGAGGCGCTTTAGAAACATCAGCAGGAAGGCAGGAGTACAACGATCATCCTGTATCACGCATCCCAGATTGCTCTCCAATCTCTAAATGATTCCTACATACACCAACATATTTCCGAACACTCAATATATGCCGCAGTGACAAAGAACGTCACAGAAGATTCTGGAATGTTCTGGAAACAATCGATGGAACAATTAGAGAGAGAGGTTTGTTCTAAGAAGCTTCTAAAAGAAGGAGACGGAAGATCATTTCGAGAAGGTTCTCGAACTAAAGCCTGCCTGTGTTCTCATATATAAAACGGCCGAACAACTGAGTCAGTCAGTCGAGCAGCGAGTGCCAGAAAGACAGTTATATACCGCGTGATATAAATCGTTTTACATAAATAGTAGTTCTAAGTTCGTTATAAATTAGTGTTCCTATAGTTCAAATAAATCAGTTCGAAAATAAATAGTGTCGTGTTCGCTTCTGCACCCGAATAATGTAACAATTTGTGTCAGAAGAGGGATATTCCAGTGTGAAGTGAACAGACCGTTGCAATGAAGAAACTACACGAGTTGAGAGTGGTGGACTTGAAACGCGAGTTGGAGGAGAGAGATCTCGATACAACAGGGATCAAGGCTACACTTCAGCATCGTCTCATAGAGTATATGGTGAGCGTAGGTCAGGACCCAGAGACGTTCACCTTCGAGGAACCAGCTTCAGCGGAATCGATGTTGGCTGGGATCTCGGAACAGATAGCGGCTCAGCGACAGGACATAGCGGCTCAGCGACAGGACATTGCGGCTCAGATGGTGGCTCAGCAGGAGAAGATTACGGAACAGATAGCGGCTCAGCGACAGGAGATTGCGGCTCAGCGACAGGACATTGCTGATCAGATGGCAACTCAGAGAGAAGAAGTTCTGGCACAAATTACTGCTAAGCAAAATCAAATCGCATCGCAGATCTCAGCTCAACGGCAAGAGGTATTGGATCAGATATCGGCTCAACGGGAAGAGATATCAGCTCAGAAAGAGGTACTAGCTCAGTTTACTGCTCAGCAAGATCAGATCGCCTCCCAGATATCAGCCCAGCGAGAAAAGGTATTAGCTCAGATTTCTGCTCAGCAAGATCAGATAGCCTCTCAGATATCTGCCCAACGAGAAGAAGTATTGACCCAGATATCAACACATCGGGAAGAGGTGCTGACTCAGATTGCTGCTCAGCAAGAACAGATCGCGTCTCAGCAGGATGAGATTATAGCTCAGGTATCAACCCAATTCACCACCCAGATTGAAGAAATGAAGAAGGAGCTGCAGCTCGAAAGAGAAAGAATAGCTGTGCTGGAGAAGTCTGGAAATGGTCAAGGACTCATGAATGAAACCACAGTTGGGCCAGATGCAGTGACTACTACTAATCGAGTAAAACCACCAACATTCGATGGAAAAACATCGTGGCCGAACTATCTGAAGCAGTTCGAAGCAGCTTCCAAAGCCAATGGGTGGACATCCAAGGACAAGGTTGTGGCTCTGACAGTAGCTCTACGGGGTGATGCTTTGAACATCTTGCAAGCCATTCCGGAAGGTGAAGTCGATAGCTACGATCATCTCGTCAAACGTCTCGACATGCGATATGGCCATGAACATCTGCAGCAAGTGTTTCAATCACAAATGAAGAGCCGTCGACAGAGAGCCAACGAGAGTCTTCAAGAATTCGAGGTGGATGTAGCCCGATTGGTCCACTGTGCCTACCCGTCAGCCCCAGAGTCCCTTATGGAATGTCTAGCTGTTCAAACGTTCGTGGATGGATTGCGGGATATCGAAATGCAGAAAGCAGTTCGCCTGACTCGACCAAAAGACCTCACCAGTGCTCTGGCAGCTGCGCTTGAGATCGAGGCCGCAGCAGAAGCTTCCCGAGGATCAGCGAGAGTCCGAACAATGAACGACAGCGGAAACATAGCGGAAAATACCAGGCAAGATCCTAATGAAGCCTTGATAAACGCCATCAAGGGCCTCTTAAATGAGAAAAAGAGACCAGTTCAAACGACTGCAGGGAAACTGAAGCGGGCCGATCACAAGAAACCAGCTTCGACCCGTCATTCTCAAGATCCCCTTATCTTTGTGGCATCCCTACGGCGTGATAACAGCAGCGTCTACGTAGATGGACAGATCGACGGAAAGAAATGCGCATTGTTGGTGGATACTGGTGCATCGAAGACGATCCTGCGACGTGGACTTCTGCCGTCTTCCAGAAAACAACTTGTGAAATCAAGATGGCGTCTGAGAACTGCTACGGGTGAAGCTGCCACCGTTTATGGGGAAATCGATGTGGATATATCGATCGGGACCGTCAAATTTCCACATCGAGCTATCATGGCAGATATTGAAGAAGATGTTATTCTGGGAATGGACATCATGGGTGCGCAAGGAATTCAACTGGACTTTAGAAGCCGAACACTCAAGGTGTGTGCCGAAGAGATCTTTTTACATCCACGGGTGGAGGTAGCGGCAGGGGTAACGTTAGAAGAGGACGTCCTGTTACCGAAAAGGTGTGAGACCATTGTCGCAGCACGGATTGAAGGTACATTGGAGCGAGGCAGTCCCATCATCATGGAACCCTGGAACCATGACGAGGAAGTCGGACGTGGAATTTTAGTCGGCAAGGCTTTACTGTCGGCAGACGATCATGTACCTGTTCGATTTATCAACATAAATAACTACCCTGTGACGATTGGCAGAGGAACCAAGATTGGAACCTGTGTCCCGGCAGCCTCCATAATCCACCAGGTGGCAGCAACCACTGATGGGGCCGACAAGTATGAAGAACTCGTCTCTGCTGCAAGCGACTTACTCAACAACCGACAGAAGAAGAAGTTATCCGAGTTACTACAGAGGTATAGATCCATTTTTATACCTGCCAATGGAAAAACAGGTAGAACCAACATCGTCAGTCACAAAATCGATACGGGAGATACCAGACCGATCCGTCAACCAGCCCGAAGATTACCACAGGCCAAGAGAGAAATTGCAGAAAAGATCATCCAGGAAATGGAACAAGACGGGGTAATCGAGCCATCCAATAGTCCTTGGGCTTCACCAGTGGTACTAGTGAAGAAGAAAGACGGAAACACTCGTTTCTGCGTGGACTATCGCCGATTGAACAACGTGACGAAGAAGGACAGTTATCCGTTGCCTCGAATTGACGACACACTCGACACGTTGGCGGAATCGAATCTTTTCTCCACTCTGGACCTGAAAAGTGGATATTGGCAGGTGGAAATGGATCCGGCAGATAAGGAAAAGACAGCTTTCACCATCGGCACTGGATTATGGCAATTCAAGGTAATGCCTTTCGGACTCTGCAATGCTCCGGCCACCTTCGAACGAATCATGGAGAATGTGTTGAGGGGACTCTCCTGGAAGACATGCCTGGTTTATCTGGATGACATCATCGTGATCGGTAAAACTTTTGAAGAACATCTGGCTAACCTAGAGGAAGTTTTCAAAAGACTTCAGGCTGCAAACCTCACACTCAATCTGAAGAAATGCCATCTGCTGCAGAAACGGGTTAACTACTTGGGACACGTCGTAGGAAGGCAGGGTGTGGAAGTCGACCCTGAGAAGGTACGAGCAGTGAAGCAATGGCCAGTACCAAGAGATAAGCATCAACTCAGGAGCTTTCTTGGGCTCTGCACTTATTATCGACGTTACGTTCGAATGTTTTCGGATATCGCAAAGCCCCTGACTCGTCTCACCGAGGAAGCACGTCCCTTCCACTGGGATCCAGAATGCCAGGCCGCCTTTGATGCTCTGAAGGAACGCTTGACCACGACACCGATTCTTGGGTATCCACTTCCACAAGGACAATTCATTCTTGACACAGATGCCAGTAATATCGGCATTGGTGGAGTCCTTTCGCAGTATCAAGATGGGCAAGAGCGAGTCATCGGTTACTTCAGCAAGGTGCTATCGAAGGCAGAACGAAACTACTGCGTTACCAGGAGGGAACTATTAGCCATGGTAAAATCGGTGGAGCACTTCTATAAGTACCTCTATGGGCGAAAATTCCTACTCAGGACGGACCACGCTGCATTGAAGTGGCTCCTGAATTTCAAGAACCCCGAAGGCCAAGTAGCTCGTTGGATCGAGAGGCTCCAAGAATATGACTTCGAGATAGCACACCGAGTGGGGACGAGCCATAAGAATGCAGATGCATTGTCCAGAAGGCCATGTCCACCTGAGTGCCCACATTGTAGTCGTTTGGAGGATAAGGAAGCAGCCCTCTATAGAACCACCGTTGTCAATGAAGATTGGTTACCTGCAGCAGTCAAGCAAGAGCAAGAAAAGGACCCAGAACTTCGGAAGCTTCGAGAATGGAAGAAAGCGAATCGCCGTCCTTCTTGGCAAGAAGTAGCACCATCTTCACAGACTTTGAAGGCGTACTGGAGTCAGTGGGACTCCTTGGTATTAGAAGATGACCTGCTCAAGAGGAATCTCGAGAGCGATGATGGGTCGGATAATCGGATGCAGTTGGTCATTCCTAGGAGCCGAGTGTCGGAAGTACTTGGATATGTACATGATGGAACTTCAGGGGGACATCTAGGAGTGAGGAAGACACTGCAGCGGGTACGGGAGCGGTTCTACTGGGTGAACTGCAGTGACGACGTCAGGGAGTGGTGCCGTAAATGCACTGTGTGCTTTGCCAGCAATGGGCCTCATCGTAAACCAAGGGCACCCATGAGACAGTACAATGTTGGAAGTCCTTTCGAGAGGATTGCTATGGATATTGCGGGGCCGTTTCCAGTGACTGATAATGGAAATAAATACATCCTTGTCTGCATGGACTTCTTCACCAAGTGGGTGGAAGCGTATGCGATCCCTAACCAGGAAGCCGTAACTGTCGCCGATGTCCTGATGAATCAACTCATCAGTCGTTTTGGGGTGCCATTGGAACTTCACTCTGATCAGGGCCGGAACTTCGAGAGTGAAGTGTTCAAGAAGATGAGCGAGAAGTTAGGAATCAAGAAAACAAGAACAACTCCATTGCATCCACAGTCAGATGGCATGGTGGAGCGAATGAATCGAACCATAGGGAGGTATCTCTGCAAAGTCGTAGATCAACACCAACAAGACTGGGATCAACATATTCCTTTCTTCTTGATGGCCTACAGATCTGCGGTACAGGAATCTACAGGACAGACTCCGGCGAAGGTTCTATTTGGCCGAGAGATGAGGCTTCCATGTGACTTGGTCTTCGGATGTAGACCTGGTGAGGACATAGTGGGGGATTACGTCACGAATCTGATGAAAAAAATGAACGATATTCACGAATTGGTTCGTTCTAATCTGAAAATCGCCAGCGATCGCATGAAAGACCGGTACGACATCAGAGCTGGGGGTGCAGGATACGCAGAAGGAGACCTGGTGTGGTTGTACAATCCACAAAGGAAACGAGGTATTTGTCCAAAACTACAGAGATCTTGGGAAGGACCTTATACCGTCAAGAAGAAGATCAACGATGTCATATACCGCATCAATAAAGAACCCAGTGGCAAACCAAGAGTCGTTCATTTCAACAGACTAGCACCATTCGAGGGAACACAAGATCAACAAGTTCAACAAATTTGTCCGGAAGGAAAGGAGCTTACATTCGACGAATTCATTGGGACATACAGTGGTTCATCAAAGGCAAGGTTTGGCGTCACCAAGGAAGAGCACCGCGACCTTTTTGCCATTCCTGTAGAATACGCACTAGCTCACTGCGTCGCCGAGGATCTTCAGATGTCTCAAGGAATAGCGAACAAGTTCATGAGGAAGTTTGGGAAGTTAGAGGAGCTTCATCAACAAGGTCCCTCCGTCGGTCGAGCACTAGAAATAGAAGATATCAGCGCTGAAGGGAAAAGGTCTCTGTTTTATCTTATAACGAAAGGAAGATCTTCTGAGAAACCCACTTACAAGGACCTCTGGGAGACGCTAGTCGACTTGCGAAGCACCATACTCGAGAAGGACATACAGAAGATTGCTGTTCCAAAGCTGGGGTGTGGACTGGATGGCTTGAATTGGAGAATTGTAAGGAACATGCTAGAGGTTTTATTCAGATTCACCGGAGTTGAAATTCTGGTATGCTGCTGGAACTCCAAAGGAACTCCAAGAGAGAAGACAGTGCCATGCTATTTCTACCATACTGCAGGTTGTAAAAATGAAACCAGTTGTCCCTATCTTCATAACGATCAGAGTGCATTCCAGGAGGAATGCGTTTTAAGGAGGGGGCAGTGTAATGATATTTCCCTTGGAGGCGCTTTAGAAACGTCAGCAGGAAGGCAGGAGTACAACGATCATCCTGTATCACGCATCCCAGATTGCTCTCCAACCTCTCAATGATTCCTACATACACCAACATATTTCCGAACACTCAATATATGCCGCAGTGACAAAGAACGTCACAGAAGATTCTGGAATGTTCTGGAAACAATCGATGGAACAATTAGAGAGAGAGGTTTGTTCTAAGAAGCTTCAAAAAGAAGGAGACGGAAGATCATTTCGAGAAGGTTCTCGAACCAAAGCCTGCCTGTGTTCTCATATATAAAACGGCCGAACAACTGAGTCAGTCAGTCGAGCAGCGAGTGTCAGAAAGACAGTTATATACCGCGTGATATAAATCGTTTTACATAAATAGTAGTTCTAAGTTCGTTATAAATTAGTGTTTCTATAGTTCAAATAAATCAGTTCGAAAATAAATAGTGTCGTGTTCGCTTCTGCACCCGAATAACGTAACACTATTTTATTTTTTTATTTGAAGTGAGCGAAATCACCAGGCAAGGTGTGTTCGGATAAGGTTGAAAACCATGTGCAACCGACATTTCAACACTCCACTATCGACTTCGGACACAATTTTTGATTTTAAAAAAAGTTAAGAATATGAAATTCGTCATATTCTTGAAAGCACATTGTGAAGAATGAAAAAGTGATATTTGCTCCCATGAAAGGGAATTCGGACACAACATAATTGGGGAAAACGAATATTTAAATATTGTAATTCGAACATTTTATTCAACATACAAAATAAATAACACTCTGACTGAAAAAGAAATATGTAAACAATGTTGGAAATTTCTGATTAGATAATAAACATAATCTGGAACTCATTGCATAACTAACGCAAATAATAACTGCAGGTAATAAAATAACATTACTGAATTCTATAATAAAATTTAGATTCGGAAATTTATACTTCCCTCTTTTCCATTGAATTTTTTGATGAATGTCTGTCATACTAACACTTTATCGATTGTGAATGGAAAGGGAAAGCAGATCTGCTCTTTGAATTGTTTTTTTTCTCAATGAGCTCACTTGGTAGTAATGATACCTTCATTCATCAATTTATTCACATCAATTGTGGCTGCTTCTAATTTTTCATTGGTGTGGTTCCTGTAGGAACGACCACCAGCAACCGAAATTACCAGCAAAAAGGCTGTTATATTGGTTATCACCCTGTATAAAGAAAATAATATATGATATTGAATAGGGATGCACCGGAATTCCGGCGGTACCACTAAATCCGGCCGATCTGGCCGGATCGCTTCGACCTGATCGCTTTTGCGGCCGGAATTTTCGGAACTTTGTGGAAATGTTTGAGTTTTAAATTTTCAATATAATTTAAATTCAAATATGTGCAAAAATAAAGAATAGTTATTTGTTTAACTAGGCAGTCAATCTACTTTGCTGCCGAGTTGAACATTTTTTCTCCGATTGATCATATAATTTTTTCTCCGATTGTTCATAATGATATAGGAGGATATTGTATTTGCAAATTATTACAATTCTCACAATCTCTTTATTTTTCCTGTAGTGTTCAATTAAAATAAAATTTGATAGAAATCGCAGTTGTTGGAATGGTTGGTTGCTATGGAAATGTCCATAATGATTATAGTTTGACAATTCATGAAATTTTTGACAAGTTGTGCGAAAAAATATCAGTATATTTAAATTATTATATAATGGACAGTGATAGCGACCTGGAAGTATACTTACTCCTCCAGAAATAAATGGCAAAAAATATAGAGTTCAATTTGTTGCCGGAGAAGTCTCGGATGAAATATGATGGGAATTATAAACGATTTATGGATTATTAATTTTGCTGACACATATCAATCATCAAAGTAACCTCTTTGCTGCCTAGGCAGGAAAAGTAATACTTTGCTGATTGATATGTGTCAGCAAAATTAATATTTGCTGCCAATCGGAGAAAATAGTTATTTGTTTAACTAGGCAGCAAAGTAGTAGATTGACTGCCAAGGCTGAATTCAGCTGGGGCAGTCAATCTACTTTGCTGCCGAGTTGAACATATAATTTTTTCTCCGATTGTTCATAATGATATAGGAGGATATTGTATTTGCAAATTATTACAATTCCCACAATCTCTTTATTTTTCTCTCCTCTGAATCCTCTGAAATTGAGAATTGACATTATCTCTCAAATCGAATAGAATATGATGTATTATGATATAAAAATATAACTTAGTATTCATATAGTTATTTATTATACAAGGGAAAAAAGTATAATACACAATTTTTTTCTGTGACAGAAGAAAGGACGAATCAATATTGAGAAGATATTACATTATTTTGAAATCTGAAAATTATCGACGTGAAATTTCATGTTTTTAACAGTAGGCGGGACACCTGCGTTGTAGGCATCTTTATCATTCTTTTGAAGTAATTATAGTTATTTATTATACAAGGGAAAAAAGTAGTAGATTTTAGCTCCAGGTTGTGTTGTCTCCCGACGCGTAGCGGAGGGAGACAAAAAACCGTGAGCTAAAATCTAATATTTTTCCCGTGTATAATACACTATTTTTTTCTGTGACAGAAGGAAGGACGAATCAATATTGGAAAGATATTACATTATTTCGAAATCTGAAAATTATCGACGTGAAATTTCAAGTTTTCAACAGTAGGGACACCTGCGTTTTATAGACATCTTCATCATTCTTTTGAAGTAATCAAATATCTGATGTCACTTCTGTCAGTTCAATTCTGTTATTTGATTTTAAAAAATTGCGAATTCAGTAGTTGTTTAGTAATATACGAAACCGCGAAGTCGAATGGAAGATAAAAGGACTTGCAGTTCTTTCTCGGAGACGGTATTATTGACTTATTTTTCGGAACTATAGCACAACAAAAGCCATTAACAGAGTATATATATGTGATATAGGTATATCCGGGAAAGAAGTACTCACTTTTTTCCCACGGGAAAAAAGTAATTTCTGAAAAGTGACATTTTATAACCTGCCAACAGAGATGAAATGCCAAACTTTTTTCCCGTCACAGAAAAAAATATATGTTGTCACTTCTTTCAGTCTAATTCTGTGATTTGATTTCAAGAAATTGCGAATTTAGTGGTTGTTTAGTAATATACGTAACCGCGAAGTCGAATGGAATACAAAAGGACTTGCAGTTCTTTCTCGGAGACGGTATTATTGACTCATTTTTCGGAACTATAGCACAACAAGATCCATCAACAGTGTATATATGTGATATATATCCGGGAAAAAAGTAATTTATGAAAAGTGACATTTTATAACCTGCCAACAGAGAAGAAATACAAAAACTTTTTTCCCGTCACAGAAAAATAGTTATTTATTATACAAGGGAAAAAAGTAGTAGATTTTAGCTCCAGGTTGTCTCCCGACGCGTAGCGGAGGGAGACAAAAAACCGTGAGCTAAAATCTAATATTTTTCCCGTGTATAATACACTATTTTTTTCTGTGACAGAAGGAAGGACGAATCAATATTGAGAAGATATTACATTATTTCGAAATCTGAAAATTATCGACGTGAAATTTCAAGTTTTTAACAGTAGGGACACCTGCGCTTTATAGGCATCTTCATCATTCTTTTGAAGTAATCAAATATCTGATGTCACTTCTGTCACTTCAATTCTGTGATTTGATTTTAAAAAATTGCGAATTCAGTAGTTGTTTAGTGATATACGAAACCGCGAAGTCGAATGGAAGATAAAAGGACTTGCAGTTCTTTCTCGGAGACGGTATTATTGACTCATTTTTCGGAACTATAGCACAACAAAAGCCATTAGCAGAGTATATATATTATGTGATATACATCCGGGAAAAAAGTACTCACTTTTTTCCCACGGGAAAAAAGTAATTTATGAAAAGTGACATTTTATAACCTGCCAACAGAGAAGAAATGCCAAACTTTTTTCCCGTCACAGAAAAAAAATATTTTATCAAGATTATGGTGAATAAATAAGAACTTTTCGGCATTTTCAGAGTTAGCCGACACCTATCATCAACAAATATATTACCAATTTCTGAAAATAGTCGCTCTGAATAAACACTAGTTGCTGGGTTCCCGACTTCTTTTTAATTTTTTTCTTATTGGCAGGTGGCTGCTATTTCCCAATTGAATGAGTAGAATTGTTTTAATTTTGTTTATGTTGATTAAAATTAATATTTGAATAAACAATAATTTCTATCTAGGTAAAATTAATGGTAATGAACGCTCTGCATACTGTAGCTAATTTGAAAAAAAGTAAAAATAAATCAGCCTCAATATTTTCAATGCTTTACCTACGTATAAAAACAGGCATGCACATACATTTTAAATTTAGGTCCCGATCCGGCCGGAATTCCGGCGATCCGGTCCGGCCAGAGGCTGGAATTCCGGTTCCGGCATAATCGGCAAAATACCCGATCCGGCGCATCCCTATAATATTGAAGACTGAATACATGGATTTGAGCCTTACAAAATATAATTGCTAATATTCTCTTAATTTAGCTCGAAAATCACTACAGCAGATAATTTTTCATTTGTGAAAGAATGCGAAAAAACTACGTTCATTTAAATACATATATGCATACGTAAAATGGGCCAACTTACCTTTCACTCAGGATCGCCGAACCTATTCTTGAAAGAATGAACACGCAAAAGAGTTGAGTCGATAGCGATCTCCAATTCTGGATTGAAAAAGGAAAATACCGATTGTCCGAAGTCACACGTATTGTCCGAAGACACCTCATTTGACGGTATTAATTGATGGAAATCTGTTGGATTCACTGTCTGTTGTATGTATAAATGGATAAATAAGGTCATAATACAATAATGATAAGAGTTAATCATACGCACAAGATAGTCTTTCACTATAAATTTAGTTTAATGAGAAAATCAAAAGTAACAAAGGAAATATGGATGAATATTGACGATCTGAACGTTTTCAATCATAATATTATGTAGGTTCAAAATGAAAAAGAGATAAAGTGACCGGCATAAACACAAATGGAAAAATTTGCTACTGTGAACTGAAAAAAAATCGAAGTTCTAACAAAATATTCTACATCTTTGCAAACTGGCCCGAAACGATAAAGAACTAACATCATGAGTAGGAAGATAATTATTCAAATGAATGAAAAACAGTCGATTGGAATCGATAATTTCAATCGTTAATTGTATGATTCACATCAGCCCTTACATTTCTTCCATTTTTGATACAATATATTATAAAAGAAGCACTGGCGTATATAGGGTGAGGGCTCGACTTGTGGTATAAAACGAAAATCCAAATATTCATTATGAAATTTATAAACATCGTACGATGAAACTTATTAGGGGTACATTTCTAATCCTGAGTAAACCTGGATAAAATAGTTACGAAACGTAATAATCGTTAATAAATACCTCAAATATCAAATCACTTCTTACTTTCATGAATACAGGGTTAGTCATTTATATGAGAATGCTCGATTACACCTACACCGTTGACTATATCGAAATGAACAAAGGGGCCCTGTAAATATGAGGTCAAACTGCAGTTTGTGAAATTATTTTGCCCTGTACAGGGTGTACCATTTTTGCGGAAGAAATATTAATATAGTTTAGTATATTTCTACCTCGATTTCTACACATATTTTAATTTTGTTCTTTGCTAGGCATAATAAATCTGTTTGGTTTTTGCAATTCGCTTCAATCTTTCAGATGTTATTGATTGTTTTGTTTTTATGGATACAGGGTTAGTCATTTATACATATGAGAATGCTCGATTACACCTACACCGTTGACGATATCGAAATGAACAAAGCGGCACTGTAAATAGGAGGTCAAAGTGCAGTTTGTGAAATTATTTTGCTCCATACAGGCTCTACTATTTTTGCGGAACAAATATTAACATAGTTTAGTATATTTCTACCTCGATTTCTATACATATTTGAATATGTTCTTTGCTAGGTTGTATTAATCTGTTTGATTTTTACAATTCGCGCTTCAATTTTTCAATGTTGATTGTTTTCTGAAAATTAGTGCGTGACTCTGCTTATGTCTAAGTCGATGTATATGTTTACTGCTTTGAGTATTTTTTAGCGCAAAAACCGTCTACTTTCAGTGAGCCATCACCTTGCTGTGAGCTGTGCCACATTGGTTTTGGTAAATTTCGAAAGGCCATGACTTGATTTTATCGAATGGCACATGTATTTTATTATCTAGTCGTTTTTAGCGTCACTTCACATCTTTTTCATATCTTATCGTTTTTCCAAAAGTTAATGATTCAGAAAATTATTCACATACATAATAATTTCATAGATTACACTTAGTGCTATGGAAAACAATTGATTCTCACAACAAAATCAAAGTAACTACTACGGGCATCTCTTTGAAACTTTGACAAGAAATCAAGTTTAAATCTCGGTTTAAACGAATTCAATTCAAGATGGAAATTAATGACTTCTGAAGGGTTGGAGCAAATTTATGAAGCCTAAAAAAGAAGATATTGAAATATGTGTGAAAATATAAAGGGTGTCAATTAAATCACGCAAACATAGTACACCCTGTAGAGGGCAGAATAATTTTACAAACTGCATTTTGCCCTCCTGTTCGCAGTGCCGCTTTGTTCCTTTCGATATCATTAACGGTGTAGATGCAATGGACTGATAATGAATTATTGGCATTCAATGGGCTTATCACAAAAAATTTGTATTTCATAATTCTATAGAACTCACCCAAACTAGTTCACCACCGCGAACCGTTTCTTGCTGTGAGCTCCCTACGTTTTATAAAAAATTATTGAAATCCCCGATGTTTCGGACCTCTGAAAACGAGGCGATGATGTGACGTCAAAACCCTTATACTGAAACAAGACTATTCTAGACAGAGATGAATGATACATGATTTCTGACAGAGTGAATTAGCGCGAGATCACAGTTGAAAGAATTAATATATCAGTTGCCTCAGTCTCCGTCGGGCGTTTGGTATTTTCTTTTAACTATGGCGAGATGGGGTTTCTACGTCATAAGAGGGTCCGTTTTCAGAAGGTACTATTATTTATGTCCAAAAAAAAACATTCCAGTTAATTTTTCGATCGAATGATGTCGTCAATCATTATTTATGTATAAAAGGATCATTTTAAACATGGTTTGAGTTAAAAGTTCTACTAAGGTGTACACTCCCATTACGTTATGCGTTGTTCAAAATCGTTAAATTTCAGAGCTCATTTCAAACGTAATGTCATGGCCGCCCTTTGGCTATACGTCGAATAAATGGTGACGTCAGTTTTTATGCTGTTTCGTTATTAGTCAGATAATCTTCCATTTCATGAAGCAAAGTTGTCAAGTTACCAATTATAATCAAGTTATCAAAAAGATGGTTGTGTCCTGTCGTTGAATAAAACATAATCTCTCAACATCGACATCGATCTGCTATATTTTGTAAAAGTTTTATTTACAATGCAGTTAAGGCATTCAAAGCAATCTCTAATGCCATCACAAAAAACAAAAAATACTTGTTATAGATAATCAATAACATTCACTTTTCTCAGTCAGTCGTGTTCAATTCTTCAATGTATCTATGCTATTTAGTGAATCTAAGTAAGTTGTAGTTTCCGCCTTCGTTTTTGCTTCCGTTTTCGAATATAAATATACATATGCATTTGTATGAGACATGGCGGCATCGATGTATATATTATTTTACTTTTATATACTGTCTGTAGGTTAATCGAGGAGGTGGTACATTCATTTTTCACTTGGTTCTTTGGGATTTTCTCTCCTCGTTTCTATAAAATAAAAGTATTCGTATTATTTCAATATATTTGTAGAGGGACAAATCAGATGATTTGCCCCAAAATGTCACTGCGTTTAACAAATTTTTCTATCAGGGAGTCTAAAAGAAAAATCCAGTAGCTTGTCAGTTTCCATTTTTTTTTCAAAAATTTTTTCAAACAAATTGTCACTGACAAGCTACTGGATTTTTCTTTTAGACTCCCTGATAGAAAAATTTGTTAAACGCAGTGACATTTTGGGGCAAATCATCTGATTTGTCCCTCTACAAATATATTGAAATAATACGAATACTTTTATTTTATAGAAACGAGGAGAGAAAATCCCAAAGAACCAAGTGAAAAATTACTTTTATATATTATATTTCATGTAGTTATAATGGTAGGTAATGGTTATAAATATGCACCTATAGTATTTTGCAATAATATTGTTTTTTTTTGTGTTTTCTCTCATACAATGATATTTTTTTATAATAATGATAATAATAATATTTATTCTCATTTCTACATAAAGTATCTCAGATATACAATTATTGCGAATAAATATCAATACTTGATCCTAAAAGAAAGATGTTAAAGGGCATACATGATGCCATGCCCAAGTAGAAGTAAGAAGGAGAAAAAATGAAAAAATAACATAAAGAATGTACTCCTGAAAAGAATTGATGAATGAATAATTAAGATGAAGATAGATATTTTCGAGATTGATTTAGAACAATTAACATATTTCTTAAATTTCCAAATATATAATTTATGAACTATATAAATATGAGGGACTGTCTCAGATGTATCTATAATATAGTCACGGTCACAGTTCACGGTTGAAGTTGATAACCAATGTGTTATTTTTGACTTGAAAGTCTTGATTTAGATTTCTTTTTTCAAACTCATTGGTAGATGGTTATATAATTTCTGACCAATGTATTAAAAGCGTCGTTGCCCAATTGATTTTTGAGATCTAGGAAGGACAATATTAGAATTGTCTCTAAAGCGTGTTTTATTAAATTATTTTTAATTAGTTGTAATAATGAATTTTTGTAAAATAATTGTCTGATGTTCAATAGTGCTGTATTCTGAAAGAGCAAATGTGACGAAAATAGTGGGTTGAGTTTGTAGATCATCTTGATAACTTTTTTTGTGCAATTTCTAATGGTTTCATAGTGTTATTATACGCACCACCCCATCCAATTATACCATTAATCAGATGCGATCGCACTAAACTGAAATACATGGTTTTAAGATTTTTTTCATCAAGTATGTACGTCATCTGTTTAAATAAATACATCAACGATCTTATTTTCTTTGTTAGATTCTGTATTTGAATATCCCATTTCCAGTTATTATCAATCATAATTCCTAAGTATTTGATACTAGTTGCTCTCTGAATAATATACGTGTTTTTTCTGAATGGTAGGTATATATATGCAAATAAGGAGTGCTTGGTAAGGTGCTTTTATAATATGAGAAGGGTAAGTACACATACATATTGTAAGCTTAAATTCATTTGTATTCAAATTTAGAGGTTAAGTGTAAGATAAGCATTGTGTTAAACTTGGCCTCATTTGTATTTTTTTCTGTGGTACAAATAAAAGACGATTATTATTATTATTATTATCATTATTATTATAGGAAGAACTCATGACATTTTTGTTGACTTTTTCGAGCAACCAGCATGTCCAAATATTTCTTATTCTTCATAACAAAATATCATGTGAATGTTGGAGACTTGGCGACATTGGGCTGAATGCTGAGAACTGACAAGACCACGCCCACAAGTCGTGCGCGGGGTTGTCACGTTCACCGATTCAAATGTCCTCTAGTGTGAATTAATATAATTATTAATTACACAAATTTATTAGCGGCAATGAGCCACAAATCATAAGGAAACATTTTGAAACAATTTGTTCGATTTTTTTGTTTGTTCTATCCGTCATTCGGTTGCCCCCTTACGAGCAACCCTCAAAAGTCTTCGAAAGTCTTGTGCGAGCAAGGAATGACGGGGGCCTTACCTTTTAACGTGTGATCCCAAACACTTTCTTGGGCCATCAGAAAAATTTCTGCAGTCGACGGGGATCGAACCCACGACCGGCAAGCGAATGCGAATTAGAATATAGACACTCTGTCCGCACGGCTACCTGGCCACCTGAATTGAATTTTTATTGCTAATTAGGAATACCTATTACCAATACTCAATTGAGAATTTATGAATTATTGAATAACTAATATTTCTGAAGTTCCCAATCGTATTTCAACGCATGACAACTGTGCTATGGTCTGCTCGTACTTACGAAATCGTGGCGTTTTTAATGGCGGTAAATTTCTAGCAGTTTGGCGGTAAATTTCTAGCCGTGGTATTATTGATGATTTTAGCACCTTACAATCGTACGAAAAATTCTTGAAAAATATAAAATTGAAAGGTATTTGAGTGATGATTCTATTTGAGAATACAAAAAAAAATGGTTCACTCGCCTATTGTGCTTTCTCATAACTCACCCTGTTTATGCTGATTCGTCGTCTTCGAATAAAAATTTCTCAAAGCCACCTTATATTTTTTCAAATTCTTATAATTATACCTATAGATTTATTTTCGGGACATGTGATGAATAAAAAATTCGATGGTCATCTATTTACTTTGTAGATAAGTAGATATATACGCAACTGAAAGTGAGTTTTTATGATATCTTTTGTTGTCTATGATATATATTATCTACTCACTGATTTGAAATTGGGAGATTGCATCAATAGATGCAATTAATTTCATTTTTTATCTTATGTTTTTTACACATATACGGTTAAACCCTTGGCCTTACAGGGTGATGATGGATATTCATCAATATACGCGCTCTGCGATTTGATAATAAAATTCAACACGGAATACAAAACTTCTTCTTTTGATTGAATTGTTGTCTTCCAGCTATCTACTGTGATAAAATAGGGCCCCAACTTAATAATTTGAAGTCGGAAAGTTAAGACCATGCAAGATGTGTGAAGTTGTCAAGAAATTCCTGACAGTTTTTCAACAAACAATGGTAATTTTGATTAATCGACTCCTCCATCGACTCGTCAGTTGACGATGACGTGAGTCATTCTGACATCGATAAAAAAGGTGCATCTATTTTTATAGGTGTCCTGAAATTAGCCTTGAACCAGCTTGACCAGCGGCTACTACGACCAAAAATAATAAGAAAACTTTCAATGAACATGAGGTCGAGAAATAATTAAATGTACAGGGTGATCAGTTAAGAGTAGCGAGCGGCCATATCTCATAAGATATTGGTCGTATAGATTTGAGAAAACAAAATCATGATAAAAGTTGCCAAGAGAAATTGCTGGAAATTATTTTCGAGTTTGTCAAACGTCCGCTAGAGGTCGTAATAACCAACACCAAGTAGAAAAATGGGATTTTATAGAATTTTGTTCAATGAAAGTATATCGATGATATCATTTTCATATTAACTGACCAATACCCTACATTTTTTGTCTGAAACGTTTTGTTCTATCTATCAAAATAAAGCGGTGGGGAAAGTTCGATTGTTTGTTTAAACAAGATTTCTCCCTTCATTATTCCAAATTTTTTGGGATTTTCTCTCCTCGTTTCTATAAAATAAAAATATGAATATTATTTCAATATACGTGTAGTAAGGTATGATTTGCCCCAAAATGTCACTGCGTTTAAAGAATTTTCCTATCAGAGAGCCTAAAAGAATAGGAAAATTCTTTAAACGCAGTGAATAGGAAAATTCTTTAAACGCAGTGACATTTTTGGGCAAATCATCTGATTTGTCCTTACTACACGTATATTGAAATAATATTCATATTTTTGTTTTATAGAAACGAGGAGAGAAAATACCAAAAAATTTGGAATAATGAATGTACCACCTCCTCGATTAACCTACAGACAGTATTTAAGATTTCTCCCGTTTATTTCGACCAATTTTAGCAAACTTAGGCTCATATGAAAGAGCATAATTTGCCCTACAAAACGCTCATTTGGTTTTGAATTTTTGACTTTTGCTGTCGCCGCTAGATGGCGTTAACTGAAATGTTAGCAAATTTTTTAGTTTATTTAAAAAAAAATGTGATGGTATATTAATTTTTATATGCTTTAAAAGAGGATAAATTTCTCTATAATTTGATGAAAATAATTTATCATCTACCTTTTTTTGAACCGTTGATATTGACTAAAATATAATTTTATTACATTTAAAAATGGCACGCCACTGTTTTTTATCAAGATAAAAATCAGTTTTGTAATCTCTTATTAGTTACTAACAAAAAGAATCTCCTGACTTTTTTTCGTTGAACAAACGGTTTTGGATTGAAAAAATAAAATAGATTTACATGGGGCGCCCATATCTAAAATAAATTTGAACCAGTATGTAAACCTATTTTATTTTTTCAATCCAAAACTGTTTGTCTAACGAAAAAAAGTCATGAGGTTCTTTTTGTTAGCAACTAATAAGAGATTACAAAACTGATTTTCATTTTGATAAAAAACAGTGGCGTGCCATTTTTTAATGTAATAAAATTATATTTTAGTCAATATCAACGGTTCAAAAAAAGGTAGATGATAAATTATTTTCATTAAATTACAGAGAAATTCATCCTCTTTTGAAACATATAAGAATTAATATACCATTACATTTGTTTTTTTGAAATAAACTCAAGACTTTGCTAACATTTCAGTTAACGCCATCTAGCGGCGATAGCAAAAGTCAAAAATTCAAAAACAAATAAGCTTTTTGTAGGGAAATTTATGTTCTTTCATGTGAGCCTGAGTGCTAAAATCGGTTGAAATAAACGGGAGAAATCTTGGTTTGTTTAAAAAAACAATTGAACTTTCCCCACCGCTTTATTTTGATAGATAGAACAAAACGTTTCAGACAAAAAATGTAGGGAAATGGTCAGTGAATATGAAAATGATATCATCGATATACTTTCATAGAACAAAATTCTATAAAAATCCCATTTTTCTACTTGGTGTTGGTTGTTACGCCCTCTACCGTAGGTTTGACAAACTCGAAAATAATTTACAGCAATTTCTCTTGGCGACTTTTATCATGATTTTTTTTTCTCAAATCTATACGACCAATATCTTATGAAATATGGCCGCTCGCTACCCTCAACTGATCACCCTGTACAAATTACAACACATATGGGATAAGAAATATTTACAAACCTCTGTAAGAAATAAATTATTCAATAGAATAGAAACCGTTTTGAGGTTGTACCTATCCAAGCTTCTTAGGTTCTCTGGTAAAGCATTGAAAAGTGTTGTGCAGTAGAAAATAGGAGATTTTTTGAAAGTTGAAATATTATATTTAGCAACAGACATTTCATTGTATATTCAAGACATATCATCTTCAGGAGCCCCTTTTCAGGGGACCGTAGCTCCCTTAGGAGACATTTCTCGTCTCATGTCCATTGAAACTTTTTGACTATTTTTGAAAGCCGCTGGTGAAGTTTGGCTTAGCCTGCCGAGACACCCTGTATATACCTGTTCCTCAAAACCATATACCTACTTCATCTAGTATGCGCCCGTCACTTCAATTTGTCAATAAAGTTAATAATTATTGTTGTTCATTTATACATATATTGTCGTTGATTCGTCTTGCAAAAAAAAACCTCGAATTTTCAGGCAGAGCAATTTTGTCTGTCAGTTTTTCCCGTAGAATTACTGATTGGTATTTGTTTTTCGTTAGGAAGAGAAAATAAACCTATGAAGAAACCGCAATAAAAATAAGAAAACTATGCCATTGAACACTATCTGTATAGCTGAAGCACTGGATATATTTCTCAGTGTGACAGCGCAATATCGAAACTTCTATCTCTGTCACACTCATAAATAAAATACATGTTGTCCCAAGTGAAAATCAAAAGTTAAGGTCATTTCTGGTGAAACCGGAAGTGATAGGATAGTATGAAATATTGCAATTCTCGAACCCTACACCCCTGTCAAGTTGAATATCATACAGTCGTATTCAATAAAAAAGTGTACAAGTATTAAAAAGAGAGGATTTCGGGATCCCAGTTCTAGTTGTGTAAAACTGGCTCAGCCAATGCTTTGTGTTTTAGCGAACCTATGACAACTTTACTGTCAACATTTGGTGAACAATCATTCCCGATAGCCCGTTTTATGCAGAATAGGGAATGACGTTAATTTCTCTCTGTATACTTGTACGCTTTTTTTTTATGCGACTGTACCTTCGGAATTTGTCTAAAAAAATCGTTGATATGAGTGATTAGAGGTCATGTTATAAAATTTAAAAAAATAAACAATGCACCCATATTATGAAACAAATACAGTTGGAAGTATGAAGTGTAGCTACAAATTAATCCACTTTCACATGCATGAGATCCAATTTATTCCGGAAATGTAAATCATATTAATGGAATCTCGTGTAATTGAATATCATTTGATGAAATTGATGAGTCACTGAGTATTTATATCCATGCCACTCAGATTATCTCGAACATAACAACTATTGGTGGCTATATAAAACATGATGAAACGATTGAGATGAATGTTTTAGAAATCTGAGAAACTATCAAGTAGTTTTTCAAAAACGAATTGAGCCAACAAAATGCGGTTTTCGATGAATTTTCGAAAATATTTTCTGGAATGATAAGGGCCAAAATGTGATAGGTACCTATATATCTTCTCCGAAAATGTAGTTAAGCGACTTTTACGAGCATTATACAGGGCGTTTCATTAATATTGCATAAAACTTCTAGGTCTCCTTTTTTTGGTCACCATAAGAAAGGAAACGATCCATTCCTTTAAAAAATCCATTTCTTATTGATTTTCTGAAATATATGCCTGAACCGATAGTGATAAAATTTACAATGTCTGGAAATCATAATGAGGTATTTTTTGGACCTAATAAAGTTGATAAGATATGATTAGGGGCGTGCCCTCGACCAGTAGAAAATTTTTGCAATTTTTTTGATTGAAGCAACTCAATCATTTGGCTCTTTAGTTTTTTGTCTCTGGCTGACAAACAAAAACCAAACCTATGCATGAGAACCCGTTGAGAAAAACTGTAATGATCAAAATTTATTTGCCCGTTTAGCAAATCAATCATGTAACCATGGCGAAACAAGAACTAACGTACCTACCAATGTCAACATAGAAATTGATACAAAATATTTTTTTTAGGAAACTTTAGCACCCTGTATCACGGAAACGAATCGTTCGGACATATGTTTTTATATGAAATCTTCTTCTTATTTTTACCCAAAAAATACGACCTCGAAGTTTTGTGCAATATGAATAAAACCCCCTGTATAGGTATATGAATCACTACAATATTTCTATTCTATGCGAAATAATTCATTACCTAACTTTGAACTCTCGAGTTTTTGTAAAATGTTGCTTGTTTCTACGTAAGGAGTTGGCAAAATATGTATATATTCGGATTATTTCATGATACAAGAATATTTCGTCCTTCAACATTTTCTATGTCGAATAATACAACATAATTTTGAACAAAATATCAATTCAATTTATATACTCACAATCACATATTAGAATTTTTACCATATTACATTTACTTACTTTATGTATTTGATACTCGTTATCGGAACCAAATCAATCAAAACAAGTGCATATTTTATTCAAAATATTCGGTAATTTTGAGTAATCAAGAAATTTGGAAAATATGTCATACCTGGTCATACAGTCAAGGTGAAAAATATATCTCAGTATGTAAGTATACGAGTATTTTGAATATTTGATGAACCTTTTAAAAAATTCAATGGTATCAAGATACTGAAAGTATCCAGATAAATAAAACAACTATAATGATGGAGAATCGAAATAATGAATGAAATAATTGAAAAGAAATCAATATACTTATATCGAGAAAGCATGTACTTATGTACCCAAGTGATGACCAAATATGTTTAATCTCGATATTTTATCAATTCAAAAATGAATTGGGAGATACCGAAGAAGTATTCAAAATACTGGTTTGGAAGTTATGCTGCGTCTATGAGTTTTATAAATTGACATCTATAATTTTCATTAAGAGTTAATCGGTCAAATTTCTTTTTGATGGTATTCTAGAATTTATAGATGGATTCATATATCGTGAAGATCAAGAAAACATCTCAACATGATTTTGAGCGTCAGTCAAATTACATTTCATCATAATAATTGATTGTTGATTGTTAATCGCTGATTCAATTAAGTTATAAACCCAGCAGAATCATGGGTGCTTAAATTATACGATGTCAATAAATCATATTCAAAAAGAGTTTGCCCTTCAGAAATAAAAAATAGTTATATTTTTACTAGGCAGAAAAGTAGTTGTAGTCAATCTACATTTCCTGTCGTGTGAAACATAGAATTTTTTTCTCCAAATGATATAAAACCAATTTTGTGTGTAATTTTTTTATTGAAAACTCCATCATTTTGTGTTCACCCAATGTCAGTGTCAGTTTTGATTACTAATTTCATTAGAATTTCTTGGAACGTTGCATAGCAAAAAACTTTTTCTGCCTAGGAAGTAAAAGTACACCTTTTCTGCCTGTTAAGCGGCAACAAGCATACCAGATGACTGCCATTTATTCAAAAGTCAATCCAAATACGAGATGTCAAATGTCAAAACAGATTGCGTTTGAATGACATTACACACGCCATTATTTCAAATTATATTCTTCCTTCTTTTCACTAAACATGGTGAATCACAAGAAAATCATATTTCTAGTTGACTCATATAATAGAAAAAAATGTGTCGTACATTGTGATATATATAAATTGTCCAATGATGGAAAAAGAAGGGCAAATTGTTCTAAATGCGATCCAGAAGACAGGCGGAAAAGAAGGTGAAATTTGTTACTTTTAGTGAAATATCTTGATAAATAATGGTTTGTTCAAATTCGTGTTTTTCAGACAAAAATTAGTAAGTACCAAAAAAAAATTCGAAAAAAAAACCATCGCATGATAAGTGCAAAATTACCAATATCTGCTATCGATTCATTATTATTTTTCATTATAACACGTAATTTTCAATTTCGATACAGATTTTGACGAACTTTCAGCCTATTGTCTCCGCTGGAAACATAAAAAATCATTTGTCAAATACATATGTATCAGCTAGGCAGACAGACACATATATGCTGATATTTGTTTTTCAGAAAAAGGTAGATACTATATGTTCAGTGGCCACCGTTTTTTGTCGAGTTGTTTTTAGTTTATCTAGGTCATCGACAAAAATGTTCGAATTTGTTTATTTGTATACTCTCCTTTCAACAACACGAATTAGCCATACTATGCATTCATGTGATATTAATTCAGAGAATCATAAAATATCTTGCAAAAATAATTTTTCTTGGCAGAAAATAAGCAGATGTTGTTCCGAGATACCTAAATACTGAAAGCTAAACTCACAATTTTATATCTCCTGAATTTCATTTTCCTTCGAAAAATCGCAGTTCTTTCTTGCTAAAACGAATTGGCTCGTTTCACCCACACTGTAATTCCGAACGTTCCGTCAATCGTGCTAAAACCCACAACTTACTACAACTCAACTGTGACTGTGAAGTCTATGACTGCGACTAGCGAGTCTGCTTTCGTATCATTATTCAGTCAGTCTATTTGGTACGTTGTTATCAATTAGGCGATCGTCGCGCTGATTATGGTATTCTGAGGGCAGACAGCATTTTTATGTAACTATTTTTATGTTTCAAAACTGTGGCAAGGTGAAAAATTCGACGAGCGTCGATGAATTGTAATTATCATTTCTTCATTAGTGCAGCCTGCAGGTACGACACTATTGCTTCGAATTGAATAATTAGACACCAACAATGAATTATTAATAATAATCAGATATATGTACGAGAAATTGTTAGTTATAGGATGATAGTAGGTAATAATATAAATAGTTCATTATCAAATGGATCCCATAACAATTGAAATTCATTTTTCCATAATCCACGCAGCTTGCTTTGGCTTTGTAACTTGACATACTGGTATTTTGAGACATCAGGGTGTTCATTCAGGTATTTCACTCTTTTGTTTTCCACTTTGAAACCAGTTTCAGAATGTGACATGTTTTATAACATTTCCTGCAGATTTCTGGCTTGCCGGAAGTGACTCCAATTTTCTCCTATGAAATAGCACTTTGAATGGTTTTTCGGTTTTTGAATTTCACTAGAAATCCCCTTTACAATGTATACCGGGTAATATTCCAAGGTGGCTCACCCCAGTAACTGTTTTATTATTGAATATAGTTGAATTTGATTTTGAAATATTAGATCTTCAATCAATATATAAATTTAAAATATTAACATTCATTCATTGATTCAGACACAATTATAAACATTCCAATTTGAATTTTAAAATTAATGCTAATATACACATTCAACTAGACAAACAGACATGTTTTACCTCATTAAAATCGAATCTGAATTTGGGAAGAGATCTTATGCTGGGTTTATAGATTCAATTAAATTAACAATTAGGAATTAACAATTAACATATCTAATATTAATTAGGAATTGACTGTGGAATGTCTTTGGATTGAATATCAAAATGATGTTAAAAATTGATTTTGGTCCCTACAATTCATGAATCCATGAAAAATATCCCAAACTCTACTTGAACAATAAAAAATCCAATCTTCATGTGCTGTCTTCAGAATTTCATAATTCTTAGTTGTTAGGTTGAAAGTTGGCCAACTTTAAAATTCTTAATTCTTGATTTAAATGACAGATGTAAATGTATAAACCCTCATAGATGTTTCCTTGTATTCAACTTTTCAATTTCATAGTTGTTAGTTTAATTCTTAGTTTAGTTGAATCTATAAACCCAGCATTAATATTATAATGGATTATTACTTTACAATAAATTCCTAACAAGACTTAAAAAAATATCAGTACCAAAAAATTCAAGAAAGAACTTAAAAAATATTTATTCGTCTGAATTTTGTCATTTCATCCATGTAGAGATTATCTAACATATCAATTATTTTAATCATTCATTCACTCAAACAAGGATCAGCTCAAACTCTGAGAATTACTAGAATAGTAATTATACCTATACCTACTACATTTCAAATGTAATGTAATACATTTTGGTTTATATATTTTTCAATGTTTCCTGTTATAAACATATATACGTCAATTGTTTCTTGGGAATAATAAAGATGATGATGATGAATGGTGTTAAACTGGTCAAAACAAATAAGAATACTTTGTTCTAAACTTTTCAGTTCGATCTTCATCATGAGACAATTGAGAGGAGTGATCAATATAGAATTTTTTCTATCTATGTATTATTCATTATTTCACTCTTATTTATCGTATGGAATAATCTGATGGGGAAATTCTATGGATTCATTCAAAGTCTTCAAACTACAGAAATGAATTAGTAAGAGTTATCGCGAATGCCGGATATGCCGGATATACAGGATATGTCACGACGAGCTTACACTATCTCTATATCAGAAATCAGCCGGTATGAAAATGCATGTTTATATTTTAGAATACGCTCTCTTCATTTGAAATATTTTCAGCAATGCAGTGTTGCCGTTTCTATAAAAAAGTAGCAACAACTTTGTTATTTTAAATAATAATAATAATGAATGGGCTTTATTCATCGATAATTAATAATTTATAAGAGATCTACAAATTATAATGATGCTCGATGAAAAGGCGAAGTTCAGCTTGCGCTGTTTAAGAACTTAACCATGTAAGGTAATATAAACATATTAATATGAGTAAATATAATTAAATATACACATTCACATAATCAAAACGAACACAAATAGGAAGCTCACAAAAAAATGAATAAATAAAAATCAGACAAGGCGTTGTTATCATCCAATCTATCCTGCTTTGAGGTATTCTTTCAACTTTTTCTTGAAATTCAGCAATGAGTCGTTTTTTAAGTGATTAGGAAGAGAGTTAGTTATACTGCTTGATCGAGTTATACTACATGAAGCTACGTGTGAAACAAACTGATGAATGCTTTGGAATGATGAAGGTGTCACGGTTACGTGTACTCGATTTACCTTGAGATTTAAAGGTGGTATATCTCTTGTGGATATAATCTGGCGTTTTCTTTGTAACAAATTTGTGGGTATTCACGAGATGTTGCTGCCAAATTTTATCAAGTCTCAACCAACCGGATTCCTCAAATTTAGCAGATATGTGTTCGAACTTACGAATTCCGTATGAAAGACGAATACAATTATTTTGAATTTTTTGTAGACGTTTCGCGTCTATTTGTACTATAGCGGGGCCATAAATAATATCACAATATGATAGTCTTGAAAGTATCAGTGTATCACAGAGTTTCAGTTTGAGTTTTGAGGACATGATATCTCTACTCTGATATAGTTGGCGAAGAATATTGTATGAACTCTGACAGAGTGAATTAATATGTTTGTAGAATCTGAGATCAGAATCAAGCCACAAACCCAAAGTTTTACTCTCTTTGACAATAGGAATTTCAACTCGATTGAGCTTGATACGAAATGTATGTAGAATACCCTGTATATATTTTATTGCATTTTTAGATTCTTCCTGCAGGGCTGATTTCATTGATACATCACACTTGGGGTCTATCGGAAATGATTACAGAGATATAGGGTGTTCGATCGAGATTTCTCAACTTTAGGTTTGTTTGTGCCGAAACTAGTAATTATCGGCCAAAACGGTTCAAATGTCTCTATCTAAACTTTTGATTTACTATTTACTGATATTTAATCGGAACAGATACAGGGTGATCAGAATTCTGAATCTTGAACCACCCGGGTGGCATATAAGCAAAACGTACATCTATTTGGCAAAAGGCCTGTATCTACGCTTTCTGATTGGTTGATGCCAAATAACAGTACACATTGCTATACCGGCGCCAAATAGATGTACAATTTGCTGCAGATCTCGCCGCCAAATAGGCAGTACGAATTGCGTATGATACCTAAAATAGATGTACACTTTGCCATCTGCATAGGGCTCGCGCTTTTGTTTTTGGTCAATGGTCAGTCATTATTATGCAAGCAGCACGTGCATCCTATCATTTTGAGTTGAATACCTATAGTTGAGTTTGATTTCAATACCTTATTTCAATATAGAATTACCCCAATCTTTCAAATATAAAGACGAATGGAGTTACTAACAATGATAATATAACAGTTTATGGAGATTTACACAATCTAGAAGAATGTGATATGTGGATTCGGGAATTTTCTAGCTTAAATCACACGAAATGGATCGTACGTGAAAGTAAGTAATAATGTTTTATTGATTATTATGTGCTGTGCTATGCTGAAAGTGGGGTGATATTTATGATAGTTTCGATGTAACAGAGGATTTTTTTTTTGTTAGATCTCGTTAGGGGTTTGGAGGAGGTAGGGGTGGGTAGAAGCAATAGGAATTCTTCAGCGCGACCACGCGCGACTTTGTATGTATATAGATACTTCACAAGTGGAAGCTTTCGTGACTGTTTGATTGAACATTAAGTATTCATGATGGGAATATTCGTGTGAATTTAGGGGTCGAAAATTAAAGCAATTGAGAACCTTTTTTTCGATATTACGTTGCCCAATGAGATTTTTGTTCTTGGTCACGTGATGTCAGATTCAAAATTTTTAATGGGACAACCTGTATATTTTGGCCTTTTCACATTCCTCCTGATAAAACGATTTCAACAAACGATTACAATTGCAGTCTCTATTTATAACGATCAATTTGAGAACTAGGTACAGGTACGTCAATATCCTTTGTCCCAAAGTTTTTTGCTTTTTTGACTACGCTCTTCAATAAAATATGAATGATTAATATAATTCTGCATCGCTTTAATCATCACAATGAATATAGGATTGCCCACATAAACATTGACACCCTTAACCCAAATAATTTGGCAACTGCTCGTTTCAGACGTTTGTAGTAATCGCCGTGGGACAAAAGATATTGAAGTACCTGGTATAGTTCTTGAATTAATCGTTTCAGGCTACAAGTGTGATAGATTGTTGGAATTGTTTTATCGAGAGAAACATAGTAATTCCAAAATAAACAGGTTGTCCCATTAATAATTTTGAATTTGATGTCACGTGACCGAAAACGTAAAGCTCATTGGGTAATATAATATTCAACCCCAAAATTACAATCTTCTACTACTCTTGAGTTTCGAGATATTCCCTGTCTTAATTGTCGTGGAACACCCTGTACATTTATGTTTCTAGAACGCACTATCGATGTGTGAATGTGATGAGTATTTTCGAATTTGTATTATTATTATAATAATAAATTTTTGATATGCCATGCAGTTATTGCAGTTTCAATTTAATGCCATAACGTACAAGGCGCTGACGCGACACCAACAATAGGTATGTACTGTTATCGGGCATACACATGCATTTTCAATTCACGCGCAAAACGTACATGACTCTGACTCAACAATGGCATAACGTACTGTTATTCGGCATCAACCAATCAGAAAGCTTAGACACAGGCCGCATGCCAAATAGATGTACGTTGTGCTTATATGCACCCGGGTGATTTGGATGGGTAATTTCAATGGTAAATAAGTGCAGATTGTAAATATACATAAAAGGTTAACGGGAAGATATTGAACGATCTGAGTTATGTGAGAATGTATAATATTTAGCATATACAGTATTTCTATGTTTGAATAAATTATTATAATTCAGATCATTCCATATTAGCAAGGAGTCAGAATCAACAAAAATATTTTTCATTTGCAAAAGCCAATTATATTTAGGGTCCGCGTAATTTATAATACGCCTTTGCTGTTTAAAACAAAGCCTTGGGTATCGATGTTTTTCCATCGACAGTATTTTGCAAATCCAGTTCACGGATATATTAAGCACATTATAAGCAAGTTTCACCCTCCCAGTTTCTAAGCGAACAATGGCATCGGGTGTATTGGTGGAAACTAAAAGGATATTTGAACTCTTTCAAGCACTTCGAGATATCTGAGACCCCAAACTGGCACGCGGTTATACCATAACACTTAAAGTTAATGATTCGAATAATTATAACCTTGGTGGCCAGGTATCGATCTTAGCCTTAGATAAGATAGGCAAAATAGAACCAATAGCTTGTTTGCCTTTGGTGTTGGTCAAAGTGGACATTTCATGAAAGAGACCAGACGATGTCAAAGTTACTCTTAAATAATTATATTTTTCTGCAACCGACACAAAAGTCGTCTATTTTGATACCAAAATTAGCTCTTAAATTGACGTTTCTATTACTGACACAAAAATAGGTATGTTGCTAGGCAACATATTTAGTTCCTAGGAGCTAAAGTTGAATTTTAGTTCCTAAGAGCTAAAGTTGAACTTTAGCTCCTAGGAACTAAAAAGGATGTACTGGACGTCCTCAAGAATAAACAACATTGTGACGGTTAGTTATTTGGGTTGAGACGCATACCTGATTTGTTTCCGATTTCAGCAGATTTGGCATTTCATACCCATGCTGGAGATATAAATACACCTTATTATAGTTTATTATTGGAATTATAAACATCTCATTTAAATATTTTTGTTTTGATCAGGGAAGCGTTCAAGATTCAAATACTTGCTTGATGTTTGTCTTATAATGTGGCTTATATGTTTATTAGACTGAATTGAATATTATATAAAAACTATGGCTCATAAATGAAATTGAATTTTATCTCATAACATATGACAACTCATTATTATTTTATACTACTTGATATATCAACATATCTCAATACAGGGTGGTGATAACTGAAACATTTAACATTCTCCCCCCCGTATAATGATAATTATACTATTCTTCTTCATCTTGTATTTTCGTTTTGTCTGTTTGGTTTTCGGCAGTGATTAAAGGTATAATTTTTGTAACTGGTCTTTTATAAATCTGAGAATTGACCTTTACATCGACTACGCGTACCCTTCCGTCTCGTCCAGGATACGTTCTCAATATCAAACCCATCGGCCAACTATTTCGAGGAGTATTGTCATTCATCAGTATTACCACATCGTTAATAGCTAAATCTGTTGTGTTTTGATTATGCCACTTCGTTCGTTTGCAGAGTGTCGGCAAGTATTCTCTTATCCATCTTTTCCATAACATATTTGTCAATGATTGTGCAACTCTCCATTGTTTTTTTTGAGCATAAATCATCTTCAAATGTTCCTAGTAATGTAGTGTTCATACTGGATCCTATCAGGAAATGATTAGGCGTCAGTGGTTCCATATCTGTAGGGTCAATAGAGATATGGGTGAGTGGTCTGTTGTTAACTATATTCTCAGCTTCAATCAAAAGTGTCGTTAAAACTTCATCTCTTGGAGCTCTCTCTTTTAAAATTGTATAAAATGCTTTCTTGATTGAGCGTATCAATCTTTCCCAGCTTCCCCCCATGTGCGGTGAAGCTGGTGGTATGAAATGCCATGTAATATTTCTGTTTGTCAGTGAATCGTTCATCTGTTTTCTATCGAGTTCTTCTAGCGCTTTCTTCAGTTCCGTTTCAGCTCCTCTCAGATTAGTGCCATTGTCAGAATATATATGTACAGGAGTTCCTCTTCTCGCAGACATCCTCTGTATTGCCATTATGGTTGAACTGGTATTGAGTGTTTGTGCAACTTCGATATGAACGGCTCTTGTTGTTAGGCACGTAAAAATCACTCCATATCTTTTTTCCCGGTGTCTTCCCACTGTTACTTCCAATGGCCCAAAGTAATCCATGCCTGTATGTGTAAACGGCCGATAAAATGCTGCTACTCTCGCCTCAGGTAAACTCCCCATCAATGGATGTTCTGTCTTCTTGCTTCGTTTCTTCTTACAAAATATACATGCTTTCAACACTTTTTTAACGAGTGTTCGGCAATTCAAAATCCAATAATTTTGCTTAACTTCATGAAGAACATATTCCTGTCCAAGATGGCCACAAAGCTCGTGTTTTCTTCTGACCAATAGTTCACAAAACCGATGATCCGGATGTAATATCACCGGATTTTTCATATTTCCATCTACTGGTGCTGAATTTATTCTGGTTTTCATTCTTATTACTCCATTTTCGTCCATGAAAGGAGTTAGTTGGTACAGCTTACTATTCTTCTCTACATCCCCATGTCTCTTCAGCTGCTTGATATCTTCCGAAAAATGTGTTTTTTGAACTTCTTTCCACCATAAAAATTCTGCTGCATTCAAATGTTTTGGTTTCAACCCTCTTTCAATTTCTGAACCATCTGATCTATTCACCTTTCTGCATATTTCTATAAAATATAATATTTGTCCTGTAACTCTGATTAACTTTAGCCATGAAGAGAAATGTTCAATACAAGGGAGTGCTGGGTTGTTTTCATAAGGCGTCACAATAAATGTAAAATCTTTTACTTCCAAATTTCCCAAAGGTTCTTGCTCATCCTCCACAAATTTCAACCATTCTGCTTCCGAATTTTTCAAAAATGCTGGGCCTGTCAACCATCTACTTTGTCCATCAACTTTTGGATCTGCTGTCCATTTTGTAGCTTCATCAGCTACATTATTCTTCGTATCTATCCAATTCCACCAATTTGTATTCGTTAGTTCACGAATTTTCTCTACTCTGTTTGAGACATACTGTTGGAGTTTTAGGGATGTATTTTTCAACCAATGTAAAACAGTTCTAGAATCTGTCCATAAAAATATTTGAGAAAATTTCAAAGTATTATTTTCCTTTATGAATCTCAACATCTCACTTGCTAAAAGGGCTGCAAGTAATTCTAGTCGCGGAATGGAAATGTTCTTTAATGGAGCGACTCTGGCTTTAGCCATGATAAAAGCCGTTTCTACAAATTCATTATCTTGTATCCTGAAGTATGATACAGCAGAATATGCCTTATCGCTGGCATCGCAAAAAATATGAATTTGTGTTGACAAATTTTCATAAGACCTTTTCGTGAAGCATCTGTCTATCTGCAAGTTTTCAATCTGCTGAATAACTCTTTTGAACTTACTCCATTTCCTTTGAAATTGTTCTGGTAATGTCTCATCCCATTGAATTTTGAATTTCCATAATTCTTGAAGCAATATTTTTCCAAAAATGACAATATTTGCCACAAATCCAAGTGGATCAAATATAGACATTATAAACTGTAAAAGTTCTCTCTTTGTAGGTATACAATTTTGTTCGATAATTTCCTGTCTAACTTTATGAAATTTGAGTTTAAAGAAAAAGTTGTCTTCTTTTGAATTCCAGTGAAGTCCAAGTACCCGTTCGAATGCAATATCTGATTCTATATTCAAGTTTTTACTATCTTTGGAGAGTAGTTCTCTAGGAATATGGTCTAAAACTAATTGTGAGTTGCAGCTCCAATTGCAAATGGTGAAATTTCCTCTAGAATGAATGTCAATTACTTCTTGGATCTGTTTTATTGCCTTCTCTTCATTTTCACAACTATCCAGATAGTCATCCATGTAGTGATAATTTATGATAGCATCTGCCGCTTCTGGAAATTCATCCTTGAATTCTTCTGCATTCCTCATCCTAACGTACTGAGCTGAGCTTGGTGAACACACTGCTCCAAATAACATCACGGTCATCTCGTAGGTATCCGGTTTTTCTTCTGAGTGTCCTCTCCATAAAAATCTTTGTGCTGGTAAATCTTCTTGTCTAATATTTATTCTCAGAAACATTTCTTTTATATCTGCACTAAATGCAATCTTTTTTGCTCTAAATTTCCATAAAATTTTTGGTATAGAATTATATAAATCTGGTCCGGTCAATAAGTTCTCATTTAGACTAATACCACATGATTTAGCAGCGGCATCAAAAACTGTTCTTATCTTACCAGGTTTATTTGGATTAACTACCGCGAAGTGAGGTAAGTACCATATTCTACCATTGTTTTGCATAACTTCCTCTGTAGATAATTTTCTGGCGTATCCTTTTGAAATATAGTCGTTTATCTTCTCCTTGTAAGTTTCTGCGAATTCCTTGTCTTTCTTCATTCTCCTTTCTACGTATTCTAATCTTTTCAATGCATTTTCTTTACTTGGTGGTAACTTCAATGATGGATTCTTCCATAAAAGTCCTGTCTCCCATTCAGTGTCATTAATTCTTCTGGTAGATGTTTCTAGCAATTCTTCAGCATATTTATCTTCTCTTGATACTGTTTTCTTGTCCGTCAAACCAATATCTTCTATTTCAAATGACCTTTTAACTAAATTGTACAAACTGTCTTCTTGATCTTCATCAGGATTGCAAATGAAGCAGCTATAATATTTTGTATCTTCACTCTCGTTTGGATATATCTGCCCATGGATTATCCATCCCAACCAAGTCTTAGTTAGGACAGGATCATTCCATCTTTTATGGATATAACTACGAGGAATGGTCAATGGCCAATTATCTTGTCCGATTAGTAACGTAGGTGTAGCATCTGTCATTGAATTTAACGAAACATTCTTTATATAAGGCCATTTTTCAGATAATTTATCAATATTTATAGTTTGTGAAGGTAAAGAGAGATTTTCCACCGTTCTGACTTGATGCATAGTGAAATTCTTGCAACCTGGTGTAATGCCTGATATATCAACTGATACTATCTGTGATTCGTCCATGTAATTTGACATATTATTAGTCCATCGCAAATGTAATGGTTTTAATGGTCCACTTAAACCCAATTGTCTAGCAATTTCTGCATCTAAAAGTGTTACTGTCGATGCTTCATCCAACAACGCATAAATTTCTACTTGTTTTCCACCAAATCCTCTTAAAATAACTGGAATAATTCTCAACAGCACCTTTTTGTTGGTCCACTGTGTAGCATTAAAGTTTGTTTCTTGATCTTGCCTTCTTGAAGTTTGACTAGTACCTGATGAGCAGGGTTCATTATTTATAACATTTGTGACTGCATTGTCTGTTGATTTTAGTGGATCACTTGTATGTAATATGGGATGATGATATTTCTTGCAACTATTTTCACCACATTCACGTTTTTGCTTACAAAACTGTATTTGATGATTTGGTCTTAGACAGGCAAAGCAGACTTTATTTGTTTTCACCCAATTCCATCTCTCATCCAATGATATATCAGAAAAATATTTACATTTTGTTATGGAATGGCTATGCTTTTTGTTTTTGCAGTAGATGCATTCTCTCGGCATATTTTCTGCAGTTACTAAGCTTGTTTCACCTTTTCCTCTAAAATTTGCTGGCTTCTCATTATAAAATCTTGGTCTTGAGACAAAACTTGCTCCACTAGCTATTTCTTCCAGCCATGATGCAAATGTCTTCAAATCTGCACTATTGTCATGGGAATTTCTATATATACCCCATTGTAGTTTAATGTTTGAAGGTAGTTTCGTGACCAACTCATTTAGAAGTTGAGTATTCATAAGATGGCCCGTTGAATCCAAACTTTCAATTGTTGCTACCAAATTCATGATTTTATCTGTATAATCGATCAAAGACTCAAAGTTATATTCTTTTAAATAAGGCATTTGTTTTATTTTGTTTGTTATTTCTTCAATTATATGCTCGGGTCTCCCAAATCTTCGTTCCAATATTCCTAACACCTTTTCAAGTTGCTCCGGAAAATTCAACAAATATTGGACACTCTCTTTTGCTTTTCCCCTCAAAGCCTTTTGTAGACGACACATATTTTCCCGTTTTGAAAATCCACAAACTTCTGTAGTTTCTTGAAAATATGCTAGGAAAGTCGGCCATTCCATAGGATCCCCAGTAAAAGATGGTAAATCTTTGGTACCAGATGACTGTCTGAATAAGATTTTTTGAACATTCATAGAATTCGCTGATAAATCTTCTGGTTTATTCATTTTGTGTGTTTTGTTCGAATCATCTGGTATCTCATTAACCCACTTTTGAATGTTAGCTTCACTTTGAGAATGTTGAATTTCATCTACTGTTACGTCTGAGGCCAAACTTTTCCCACCTTCACTATTCATTTTCAAAAATTTCAATCGCTGTCGCATTATTTCCTCTTCTAATTGCAACTTTTTCTCAAGGAATTCTATTTCAATTTTTGCAATTTCTCTCTGACTTTTCAGACTTCGTCTTGAATTCCCATCGGAACTCTTAGTCCTACATGATCCAGCTTTCGTCAAACTTTTGGCATCTGGTTTGTCTATTGCTATTTCCTTAGTATTTGTGGCTTCTGGCATAGAAAATCCTCGAAAATCACTTACTGATGATTTTTTGGATTTATTTTCCGTCATCCTTTATAATTCTGACTGCTACTTTCAATTACTTGTCAAACGTAATCAAAATTTTCTTTTTCGGATTTTTCGTTATCTTTTCCTGGTATTTCTTCAAGGTTCCCTGGTTTCGGCACCAATGTTTGTCTTATAATGTGGCTTATATGTTTATTAGACTGAATTGAATATTATATAAAAACTATGGCTCATAAATGAAATTGTATTTTATCTCATAACATATGACAACTCATTATTATTTTATACTACAACTTGATATATCAACATATCTCAATACAGGGTGGTGATAACTGAAACATTTAACACTTGATCTGTATTTCATTAGTTATTTTCGGGATGGATAACTTGTTTTTGAATAATCACGGCAAGCAATAGTTTTTTGTCTCAGACAACGATATTGTTTAGCTTCATTTGATAATCAAGTCAAACACAGTGTAGTATGGAGAATAAATAATCAACTGAGAAAGAGTAAATATTCTCATCACATAGAGAATGCGAATTCTCAATGTATTGCTTTATATAAATATATATCCATTTTTGTATGTTCATAATTTATCTGAGAATATTCCTTTTCAACAATAAATAATCACTATTATCATTGTTGATATGCTATGCACTAACCTAACATTTTCCATACACAAATATGTCACTCTGTGGTTGTATTTATATTGAAACTACAATTCGAACATCCTAAAAAACCTAACCTGCTGTTAATGCAGGTAGAATATTCGGCTTCGCTAATCGCTCCGCCTCGCAAATGCAAAATTCGCTTGTCAAACAAAGTGTCACTTTTGATCCTAATAAAACAATCTACTATTTATTGGTTACTTCTACTACATGGCTGGCAAAGTGAAATTTGAAGTTTGGTTTTTGAAACCTCGATAATAATAAACCCTTAGACCCCCTTTCCGTGACTAAATTGTATCCGTTTTCATAGATGAACTAAGTACCTACGTATATAAGTAATCAGTTCTAAGTTGTATTAATCATTATTACTGATTTATACACCTACACACTCTAGGAGCAAACTCGAAAACGTCAATAGTTCTCGAAGATACGTAGATATCTGATCTCTCAGAATCTATAAATGATAAAAGTCAAGAGATTTTCTGATAACCACTGGTTTAGTGCTTCAAGCACATTGTTCTAGGTCAAGAATGATAGGTATCTATCAGTGGCGGCTCCTCAGAGGAGGCAACGGAGGCTGAGCCTCCTCAGAGATTCTCCTCAAACTGATATTATCTATACTTTCTTATTAAAAGGACACCAAAATGCATGGATTTTGATTTTATTTCCTGTTTTAAGGTAAATATTTTTGAATTGGCAACAGTGCTTGCTCACGCATCACAAGTTGATGTATGCAAATCACGCGTGAAATATTCAACTTGGCAACATCTATAGGAGGCTAGACTCCTTCACAATGCGCAACCCACGCGCGCAATGCAAATACCCGAATACGCCCGAATAGCACGTGTTTGTCGTGTCGCGTCGCGAATTCCGGACAATCCAGCGCGAGTGCATTGTTTATGTTTATGTTAGATTAATGGTTAGGGGCTCTATGAATTTTTGAAAAATGAGTGTTTTAAACGATTGCGATTTAGTGGAATACTTTTTGGTGAACCCATTCAGTGCTCTATCTTATGAAGATAAATTGGTTGTAAAAAATCTGATTGTAACAGGTAACAAACAAAATCGTTCGTTCAATTCTGAAAATTATAAAAAATATATCTGGTTGACGGGATCTGAGGTGAGGAATAAGCTATTTCGTTCGTACTGCGTATTATTTTCAACCGATAAGTCATCATGTTGGGGGCGATTAAAATATAATGATTTGAAAAATTTGCCTCGCGGATTGGATAGACACTGCAACTCACAGGAACACATCTCTTCAAGTATTAAGTGCAGGTTAGTAAACAGAATGTTATTAAAGCTATTGATTTGGGTGAGTCGTAGAGAGATGTTTTTCGCAATAAATCTCATATCATTCAGCCTCCTCTGTCATGAAAGTCACGAGCCGCCACTGGTATCTATCAAGTTCAAAGTTGAAACAAAGTGTCAAGTGATTCGAGAGAAACGCTCAGGTTGCTAATGCCTTCGCAAACGGATAGTGAGAAAAAGAAAGTATAGGCACCTTTTTCTGGACAGTAAAAATGACAAAACAAAATGCCACCGTAACTCTGTCTATATTCCATATACGTCAGTAAAATTGAGTGGATTTAGACGCAAACATCAACAAAAATGTGAGTTTTCTTTTCCTTCATTTCACGCAAACAACTGTCAAACATTTCGGAATATGAAAAAATGAGCAAATCTATTCTTCAGGCAACGCGCTTCGAAATATTTTTTTGAAATTTAAATTCAATGTGACAATAAATAAAAAGTTATGAATAGGGGCGCAGAGATAGTTAGTTCAGCGAATATGTTTTTGGCCGCCCTTGAACAAAATGAATCGTAACAAAAATAAAGTTATCCCTCATTTGCTGAAAATGCAAATTTTGATTGTATCCCTTTCTGAAACAACTGTTTTAATGAGATAGTTAATTGCACGAAAGTTGAAGTCCACAAAACAACTCTCTTGACAAACCACCCCTTAGCAAATGTTTTTTTTTAATCTCTCGCACCTTCCCTTTTCTTCGGAATTCCTGGAGACCTACCTTACCTGTAAGTTTTCAACAAAGCACGCGAAATTAAATTTCGCGGCCGATAAAACGTCACTTCCAAATTTGTCGTCGCTTAAATACGACAAAAACGTGTTCAAAGAAGAAATAGTACGGTCGACCACAAAATCATATTAAAACCATATACGTATTAATAAACAATACGGATCATAACGGGTGCCAGGATGAAGCCAAAAATATGAAACAAATGAATATCCATAAGGATTTGGTGGCATGATACGCATGCGCCATGCGCTATTATAGTAGTCATCAAAGACATGCGTTTCGGTGGAAAATGACGTTTACTAGCCTTTCAATCAAAGCAGTATGTGTCTGATCGTTTCAAAACTTTTCCCTATGGATAGTCATTTGTCTTCAAAAATCGGCTTCATGTTTCGCTATGGAAACAGATAGAGATTATCCGTATTGATTATTAATACGTATATGATTAAAACATGTGTGTGACTAGTTTTGGCTTAGTGGCCATAACTGTAATCTTTATTTATTAATTAATAACAAGTGGGATGGTTATCATAAGTGTCAGACATATTTGCATTTTTCTCAAGAACTGTCAAATTGTTTTGGCTCTCGATGAGTTCAAATACCTACTGCTGAGGTATTCAAGGAATACTCTATGCAGAAGTATTCAAGTACTCCGGAAATATTTGAATACTTCAGATAAGTATATTCAAATACTTCAACTTTTTCAATGAAAGATAATTTATAAATACAAAACAGCCAAGCTCTGGTACACGATCGTTACTAAATTTGGTAATCTGTGACTAAACGATGTCTTCCGAGCTTTTTACAATATTCACGTTGCGTGCTCAAAAGACACTGATTTCTTAACTTATCAAATAAAAAGCTTTTGTACTGTACTCCTATTTCACAAAAGCAAACGTCAAAGTTTCATCACAGAGCTGGTGATCTTTCGGTAGTGTCGAGTTTCTTTGTAGCTAAAAACTCGATAATCTAGTGGTCAATATAGGGTGTGTTCCATGTGCAATCACGCGATGATGGCAACGCCTAACTATTAAAAATATTTTATGATTTGTATGTTCCCCAAAGAGATGAGAACTATCTACGTGAGTGTGTCAACCGCCGTTCCTAAATAGATCAGTGGGACCTAAACGTGCTATAAACGAACCTTTAAATGACATGCGGTTTTTTTCATTCATAATTGAAATACAGGGTGTTCGAAAAGGTTATAATGCTTCAAAACATTATAACTCATTTAGTTTTAAAAGTAGAAAGCATTTTGTAATCATGAAATTGACTACAAAATGTGGAAATTTATTTGTTAAAAATCACTCTATCGAAATGCTGCCCTGCCACGTACTTCGTTTGCTCCAAACGTTCTCTGTAATACGCGGCCATATCGAAAAATTATGACATCAATTATCCTCTCTGAAGTCTCGACTTAACTGGTCATTGATTTTTTCGTGGAGGTTTCTTTAATCATCGGTGTACAGTGAAATGTTTGCAAATCTGAATGAGCAAAGTGAAATTCCACAAGAACTCTGTCCGCATGGAAGGACGGCATTAGGCATCTACGGCAGACGTCATAGCCTGCAAGGTCACTTGCTTGGAGGGTAAACAATCCAGTTTTAATGAAAGTTCCCCAAAAATTTTGAATGATGGTTTAATGGACTCAGAGAAAGAAGAACTGTCTGGATCAATTCTTTGCAGAGCTGATGTGTCGGACACTATAAGCAGAAGAATAAATCAATATGTTCAAAATACCTTATTTCAGGTAATTAATAATGATCAATATGTCAAGTGGATTGAAGCTCAGCGAGAATATTCATGATATTTTAGAAAAACCAGCTGAACTGTTTGAAAAGACCCACCCAGATTGGGTGCCTCCTATTAAAGTGGGTTATCAATCTATGCAATCAAGTTAAGAAAGCACATTTGAGAGATATGAGAGAATTGTGAAAAGAAAGCAGAAAGAAATATGTTCATCACCCCAGGTTTGTGAAACTGCTATATGTCTTCAATTGTCTGTTCGATAGTTTTCCCTGCTTAAATTATGTTCTCTTGAATTAACAATACCAAATTATTCTTATTGAATGCAGTATTCCATTTGTAGGAAGAATGTAACATATGTGACGTATTAAAAAAAATCTTTGTGCATTTCCTTATTGTGTTGTGATGAACGTGATAGTATTTTTTCTAGAAATTAGTGTTCTTGCCTATTGCTGTTGGTCTCTATCACTTGCTTACATGCGAATAACATAAACAACATCACAAGAACACCACAATTAACTTTTCCTACGAGCTTGCCGAATAGTAACTTTTCCGCACGATTTTTCGTTTCAAAAGTTGCCGAGCAACACCACGGGTCTGTCAGGACAAGAGGTATTGCTGTACGGCACACAATTGAGTGAACAGTGAAAGACAGAATTATAAGAAGATATTCAGAGCAGAGTGGTACTTAGCTAGACTATTTCACGTTCACGAAGCATACATAGTATGATATGTAACAAGTATTATAAACGTCAGTCGTTTAGTAACGAGTAGTAGAGTTTATAAACGCGTTACATACTATACTTTTTCTTAGATTATAACCTATCTGCTAACCTACAAAATAATTCGAACGGAACGGGAATTGAGAATATAATACATAATACTATGCAACTGCATGCAACCAAAGATACCCGAATATGTTATATTGGTTGTAGATGTGCGTCCAGTCCATAGGATAAATGAATTTTTATTGAAATGGCTTGTTCACTGACATTCGTGAATAAGATTTTAATGACGTAGTAGATAAGCACTCTTAGATTCGCTGATTGGTCAGATTATGTGATGAGTGAAATAGTCGATAAAATCGTGCGAGAAAGTTACTTTACCGCACTAGTACTGAAAAATTACTTTTCCTATGACCACCTATTAAAACAGCACAAAACACATTGATTTGTTATTGAGAAAGTGACTCGTTTCACTATGAAAACATATAACATGTAACATGTGTAACATGTTAGAAAGTTCGAAAGCAAAACTCACATGGGTGGAAATATTCGAAAATCGCACAGTAACAGGGTCTATAGATCATGATGTACCAATGAATGATTATTATGCTGAATCATGGTAAGTTAAGTTATGGTCAAGTTAATGGAAAGTTAGTGTCGATTTAACATGAGTTATTGTCGTTAATGTTGACGTAATGTTAAGTTGATGAAAAGTTGAAGTCAAGTTAATTTCAATTGAAAGTTGAATTAATGTCAATGTATTGGCAATTTAGTGATTAATGTGAAGTTAATGTCAATTTGATATTGAGTTGATGTTGATTTGATTTTAAGGTAATGTTAAGTTAATGTCGGTTAATGTTGAGTTAATGTTAAGTTCATATTATTAAGTTAATGTTAAGTTAACGTTAAACTAATGATGTGATTTAAATATTGAAGTAAAATTAAATAATAATGATATCACCTTCATGTGATCGAATATGAATAGAAACATGACCCCTACTCTGGTCTTATAAACACTCATAACATATAATATAAATATTTTTGGTCGTAGTAAAAATAGTGTACAAAACTCGTTGGAAAGTGCATTTCTGCGCTCGTTTCGTTTCCGCACTCGGCGCTCTGCGGCTCGTGCTAAACGTCCACTAGCGCGAAATATGTCACTTTCCACACTAGTTATGTAATATACTATTTCCGCACAATTTTTGTATTGTTGAAAATGGGGATATTTAGGAGTAACTATAAATGTTTTATGAAATTATTCTTTCTAATGTGTCATTCTATAGCATTATTATGAAATCTTGTTTATTGAAAACCTTTTCCTTTTCATGAATAGTATGGACAAAAACACTCGTAGGAATAACATTGTACCAACTCTTGCGGAAGAGTACTACTATCCGCACTTGTTAGGTAAATAACCATTTTATCCTGGCCATCTGCAGATATGACAGTCACTTTTTCCTGTGTTGGAGAAAATGTCTAAACATTAAATATATCGATTGCTATGTAATTTGGAAAAAAAGGTGTAATAACCACTAATTATTCCTACATATATTAGAAAATTGATAGTCTGTTATAGAAAAAAAATAAACAAATCATAATCATGAATGGTATACGAAAACTGTGATAAAAGGTACGTCTTAATGGTAAATTAGGGTAGGTAATTGAAGTGCTGTAAGGTTGTTTGTTTTGAACTAACAGGCGTCAGTGCTATCTAGGAATTCCGATATATCTTACATTAAATTAAAAAAACTGTCTCAAAATTAAAATTACGTATATCTGAAAGTGATGATAAGACATGGAGGAAGTAAATCATAAAAGTGATTACTAAAAATGTAACATTATCAGCGATTTAAAATTGTATACCTTGACTGCCGACCAGTCGACAGAGTATACTTTTTCTCTAGACTGATGCCGAACATTCAGCAGAATATATCTTATTCATTACTATAGCTATAAAACCAACCATTTTTTACCCCTTTTCGAGACGAAAATTGTTTTTTTTTACTACCAAGTTAGTTTTCGTCATTATATTAACCACTAGTCAATAAGAGTTTGGCATTATAATGGCCCTAGGTATGACGACTTGTCATATGCTGTGATGTTCATGGCTACTAGATTTCCATTACAATCGACAAGATGTGCTTTCATAGTGATAATAGGTTCATACTGTAGTTTCACAAAACTAAAATGATTGAAATGTATTGCTAGAGGTAAAAAAAAAAAAATTCGACAACTGCTATGAAAAGTAGCGCATTTCTCATAGCTTATTTAGTTTCAAAACCATGTATTGCCCATACTGTGAGAAATATTTTTTCTCACGGCCCTTTGCCAACACCACATACCTTTCCATAGAGAATCAACAAAAATCGACAGGAGAAGTTTTATAAATTCTTTAGGGTAGTTCTCATTAGTGCTTTTGATAGAAATCGCATTTTCCATCATATATTATTCCAACAATTCATAATAAATAATATGATGTATATACCGAGATGTGACGATATTGATAAATACACCGCCAGAGACAGAGATAATGGAAGAAGCTGCGAAATTTGGATTTGTTTCCGGAAATGTCAAGAAGAAAGTATGAATTGGCATAAACGAAGAATGTATGGAATCTAAAAAAATACAGAAATGAAATCTTTTTCGGAGTGTACTTTTTTGAAATACTTTGAGGAACTAGAAAAGGCGTTTACTCTTTGGTCACAATATACAATGTGGCATAGTGACACATTATGAAATAAATACCAATAAGTTACATTACTCGGATTCTTTGAATAAGTGCAGTTGTAGAAAAAGTATAGTGTGCAACATGTGGGGAAAAGTTGAACTTTTCCCACTTGTTGCACAATATACTATTATATACACCTTGGTAGTAGAGAATATTGTTACCACGGGATCTTATACCCCTCGGCTGAAGCCTCGGGATTTAATCTTGGTCCCTGGGTAATAATGATATTCTTTACTACCTTGGTGTATAAATAACTATTTTCATATCTCGTTTTTTTTCTAATGAGATAATAATTGTTCCTCTATTGTTGGATCACAAGATTTTTGTGATCAGATTTTTGTTCCACCAATAGATTAGTTAGTGTGTTGGGGTGAGTGTATCTCATTTTTCTCATAAAAATCGTTAGTTTCTTATGGTTTGTTGAAAATAGGTCGGCAGTCCAAACAAAAAGTATCGTCTGCCGATTGGTCAGCAGCCTATACACTTCCTAGTGATTTTCAGGAACAACAAATTACACGTTTTCCAGCCATATTGAGTTAACTTTTTCATGTTCGAAATTTTCCGAAAATTAAAATACTTGATAGTATCCACTCGGATATTTCATGGAAATCATCATCAAAACAAAAAGGTTTGAATATTTGATATTGCGTGGAAACTCTATTCTGAGAATAATACAACAAATAAGTAATACTGGCTAACAAATGAACATCATCATAGAAAACATAAAAATAATACCATATATTATCGATGATAACTAAAACGGTTAGGACATTTATAAAAAAAAAAATAGAAACTCACCTTCATATTTAGTATCTGTCCTTCCGAGTTTACTCACAATTTACAATAATTTACATGAAAAGTCATGAAAACGAAACATAACACGATAATTTGAGAGTTGTGTCACTAATAGGGATTTGTAATTCCGGTTTTATAGCACCAACAAAATATATTTTGACATACATTACATCAGATTGTTTGAATATGTCAAAATTGTGTCATTTCAAACAAACACCACAGAATTTCAAAGGCTGGTCATATACATTCCTAATAACAAAATAAATGAAAAAAAAATGGTTCGATTTTGAAAATGTTTACACATTGCTTCTGAAAATGTACAAATTGGCAAATCGGTTTTGACAAAAACCAAAAAAGTGACCATATGTCACAAAAAGTAGGTTTTTTGATGATAATGGATAAACTTTCTCGTTTTTTTCACAGTACAGAGGACTTTTGATTCGATTTTTCCCAGGACGACTATAATCAAGTTACCTTGGAACACTCGTTTATTTCTTTGTTTTTGTTTGTTATTTGGTTTTTTATCCAATATTATTTTTTTGTGTTCATGGTACCGACATTCAGTTGTAGTTCGAGGAAATCATTGTTTTCAATGAAAGAAGACAACAAATTTCAAGGAAGTCCAATGAAAAAAGAAGTAGGAGTCTGCCATACTTATCCACAAATGTGATGGTATAATTGATATGCGCAAAAGCTTACGGTGTTATTCAATCATTGGATTCGTTCATTTCATTTTTCGAAATCACATGAGAAATGACGCAGTTACAGCTTACGTCATTATATTAAAGACCGTCTGCATAAGTATAATGAAGTTTTTCGTTACTGTCAGGAAAAATACATACCTACAAATAATATGACAATGTTTGAATTAGTTAAAAACTAATTATTGGATATCGTCAATATTCAGAAATAACTAAGGGTCCCCAGAATAAGCCTAAATAATGATATTAAGAAATTTTTATTGACACTTGATATAAACGAAGCTACCGAATAATCGCCTACGTAGGCAGAAATATAAACATGAATTATTGTAGCTATTATGTCTTCACAAATAGTGACCTCCTTCTTTGACCAAGAAATTTTCAATAAGAAATTCCACCACATCAAAAATGTTCCTCAACTCATCTATTCAAGAAACTCATTTGATAAAACAAATAAAATACCCCATAGTATTGAAACCTCTTTCAGTAAAAATAATACAAAGAAAAGACATGTCCTCAAATCAACAAATCAAATTTCATGAACATATCCTAACTGAAAATGGACAACATATGGCGAAGTGGAATGATATTAAAATTTTAGGAAGAGGAGACAACCATCAAAATAGAAATGTCAGGAGAATGCAAGCACATTGCTTCCTGTTCATTTGTTATCTGATATGTAAATAGTAAATTCAAGATCAAATGAAAAACGTCCGGTAACTAACACATTTTTTCTATCAACTTCTATCACTAGAAAGTGTCAGAAATCGGAATGGAAACAGTAATTTGCAATAACATTTTCATGTCGAACAGAGCAGATTTGTTCCCAAAAAGCTACAAAGCTAGGCTGAAATCTGTCATTTATTCGATATTATATATAAAAAGATCAAGAAAAATTTGAGATATTTTAAAGCGCAAACGACATACCTAGATATTAATAGCTATACATTTTTTTAGAAAAATGGCTTTATAGGAGAAAGACAATATCCTTAACTTTTTTTCGATCATTTTATAATCCTCTTCTTGAGTGGATATTGTCAAGAAGTACAAATGCCTATGAATTAACATAACTCAAACTCTCGTTCATTACAAGATATTTTATCATAAATTGACTTTTCCAAATTAAAACATCCAGTACATTGTAGTTTCGATCAGGTCAGCGGAGTTCATAGACGTCAGTTCCTTTAAAATTTGCAAAAAAACGCTTACCGTGCGATAATACCTAGGTAAACAATATCGAAAGGTAACGGCCATTCCCTTTGCGGAGAATTGCGAACGATCGAATATATCGATTCCGAATATAAATAGTACCCGAGTCGATAAGGTATCATTCATTATCAATACAAGTCATTAGTAATTATCAATTGAAAATGTTCGCCGTCTCCCCGACTTCAATCCTGCTGGTCAACCCCATGTTGGACGTTGTAATGTAAGTACTGTTTTTCCAAGTGTTGTTTTGCGTTGTGTCATTTGGCAAGCCATTATGTTATTTTTTCTTTGCTAACCTGCCAAGTGGCAAGCAATTATCCACGATTTTTCCATTTAATCAATAAATGTCAAATTTTATATGAAAACTGTCCTTATTTGGGGATGAATGTGGTTAGGTGGTGAAATGATCAAAACCTCTCGTCAAATAGCTAAGCGAGTAGCTAAGTTACGACCTATAGGAGGGTCAACATCTGAGTTGCGACAATATTATCTAGACCAGTCCTGCCCCCTATGCAATTGTCACGCCTTTTGTATTATAAAAGGTCTTAACCAAATGCGATCAAGTAAAATTCCTATTATTATTGTTCATATGCTCACTAACCTAACATTTTCCACGTCTTTTTCCTATACCTGGCACTGGCGCGGTATTTGCTATTAGGGCTGACACCTGGTCCATACACAAATGGGTCACTATCTGTGGTTGTATTTATATTGGAACTACAATTCGAACATCCTTGAAAATTGAATAAACCTGATCTGTAAATGCAGGTATAATATTCTCACCACATGGATTATTTGTTGCATTGCATACATATGGCACGGCATCCACGTTTCGGGTATAGTTTTTATTGAATTCGTGCCTGTAGTATCTGATGACATGAATGACATGATGCATGTCAACACAAATTGTAACAAAGTGAAGTATTCTGAGGTCTTGCTTCTATATCTCGTTGCTCAGGAGTCTTCCAGAGTCTTGTGCGAGCAAGCAATGATGGGGGCCTCACCTTTTAACTTGTGATCCCAAACACCTTCTTGGGCCATCAGAAAAATTTCTGCAGTCGCTGGGAATCGAACCCACGACCGGCAAGCGAAGGGGGATTAGAATATTGACACTCTGTCCGGACGGCTACCTGGCTCCTTGATATAGGTATATTATAATAATCTGTCAAGTGAGTCACATTGGTGGTTACTTCACATATTTACTTTAGTTCATTCTTTCGGTTGCAGAAAGAATAGCATGTTTCATTCGGATCAAAAGTGACTTTGTTTGACTCGCAAATTTTGCTTTCGCTCGGCATCGCTAGACGCTTCGCTTCGCAAACAAAGTGTCACTTTTGATCCTAATAAAACAATCTACTATTAAATTCAGTAAAATTGACTCAACTCAAAATATACCATTGATTTTCAGGATAAAATTTCAACTTACCGTTATAACAATAATAATGACATAATTCGAGATAATAGAGTTTTTAGAATTCATGCATAGGGAATTTGAGATGATGTAATAGTGACACTGGCGCTATCTCGTAAAACCTGTTAGAACTACAATTGTGACACTTTAAGAGATTGAAATTCAGACAATTTTCTACGCAATGCCATAAAAATCTTGAAATCCGCGTTCTTTCAGTTGTGTCACTTTTAAAACGGGGGTGCGAAGTGTCCTTTCAGAAGGACATTAGGCATATCTGGGTTATTAAGCAAAGGAAGACGACTCACCTCAAGATCCGGCCCAGGATGCACGTTCCTGATCTTCTGTATCTGCGCGAAATACGAATGCGCCAAAGTTTCGGCCCGCTTGCGCCTGTCCGACTCCCTATCGAGGCGATTCCTCCACGACTCCTCTCTTTGGTTGACCAGCTCGGCGCAGTGCTCGAGGGTGTTTATCACGGCCGCCGTGGTCGTTTTGAAGGTGATCGCCTCGCCTTTGAAGTCGACCGCTGGCAAGTTATCTGGAAAAGAAGGGTATTGTTTGACAAGAGTTAGAGATTTCATTGTAAAATATACGCCAAACAGCACAAAAATAGAACAGTGCTGAAGCCTTTGAAAAGTTGAAAAATGAAAAAAAAAAGTAGGATGAAAACCATTGGAAAAGGAAGAGAATATAACAAAGATGAAAGGAAATAGTATATTGTGCAACAAGTGGGAAAAGTTCAACTTCTCTCACGAGTGTGAAAGTTTGTGGCACGAGCCTGAGGGGCGAGTGATGCAAACACACGAGTGAGAAATACTATACTTTACTATACTATACTTTTTCTACAACTGCACTTATTCAAAGAATCCGAGTAATGTAGCTTATTGGTTTTCATTTTATAATGTGGCACTATGCCACATTGAATATTGTGACCAAAGAGTAGACGCCTTTCCTAGTTCCTCGAAGTATTTCAAAAAAGGACAATTTCCGAAAAAGATTTTATTCCTGTATTTTTTTAGATTCCATAAATTTTTCGTTCATGCCGATTCATACTTTTTTCTTAAAATTTCCGGAAACAAATCCAACTTTCGCAGCTTCTTCCATTATCTCTGTCTCTGGCGGTGTATTTATCAAAATCGTCATATCTCGGTATATACATCATATTATTTATTATGAATTGTTGAAATAATATTTGATGGAAAATGCGATTTCTATCAGCAGCCAAGTTTTGGTCGATTTGTATTGATTCTCTATGGAAATGTATGTGATGTTGGCAAATTGCCGTGAGAAATATTTCTCACAATATGGGCAATACATGGTTTTGAAACTGAGTTAGCTATGAAAAATGCGCTACTTTTCATAGCAGTAGTAGAAAATAGTAGATTGTTTTATTAGGATCAAAAGTGACACTTTGTTTGACAAGCGAATTTTGCATTTGCGAGGCGGAGCGTTTAGCGAAGCATTGTAGTTTCAATATAAATACAACCACAGAGTGACATATTTGTGTATGGACCAGGTGCTCTAATGGCAAATACCGCGCCAGTGCCAGCTATAGGAACAAGACGTGGAAAATGTTAGGTTAGTGAGGATATCAACAATAATAATAATAGCGATTATTTATTCCTCTCCATAATACAATGTTTTTCGCTTGATAATCAAATGAAGGTAAACAATATCGTTGTTCGAGACAAAAAACTTTGCTTGCCGTGATTATTCAAAAACAAGTTATCCATCCCGAAAATAACGAATGAAATACAGATCAAGCAAGTATTTGAATCTTGAAGGCTTCCCTGATCAAAACAAAAATACTTAACTGAGATGTTTATAATTCCAATACTAAACTATAATAAGGTGTATTTATATCTCCAGCATCGGTATGAAATGCCAAATCTGCTGAAATCGGAAACAAATAACCAACCGTCACAATGTTGTTTATTCTTGATGACGTCCAGTAGATCCTTTTTAGTTCCTAGGAGCTAAAGTTCAACTTTAGCTCCTAGGAACTAAATATGTTGCCTAGCATACCCATTTTTGTGTCAGTAATAGAAACGTCAATTTAAGAGCTAATTTTGGTATCAAAATGGACGACTGTTGTGTCGGTTGCAGAAAAAATAAATTACGGGCGATCTGAGGTCGGGATCACAAGCAGTTAGATATTTCAAAAATTAATCCAACACTACGAAGATATAGACGATTTTCTCATTGAGCCACCAACATTGATAGTAGTATACAGGGTGTCCGGAAAGGTCATGTCGTAAATGATAGGCCTGATAGAGTGAGCCAAAATAATGTTAGTACTTTGAAAAAAATGTCTAGCGCACTTAGTTACGGAGTTATCGACAGGGAAGCATTTTATGTATCGAGCACCCAAGATAACCGTATTCAGAACGCCTGATCTCGGCATGTATCGAGCGCTCGGTAGTACGCTCGAACTACCATACGTTCGATTGTCCGAACTCTTTCTTGCTTTTCGCTTTCCACAAAAGAATGTTCAAGTAAGCGCTTGGCACAGCGAACTAAGTATCCGACTGCGATGCCTGAGGGCTCGGGTTATTTTTTTATTTTCTTGCCCCAAGTAATTTTTTGAAAACTATACTTTATAAAAAGAAGATTAATTTAGGCCGTGTTAGGTCAGATTTATTAGAAAAAGTTGTCTCCTTTGTTCTCTCTTACTTTACTTTTTAGGATGAAGATTCATTTAGGCCAAGTTAGGTTTGATTGTCTAGAAAAATTAGTCTCTTTTATTGTGCAGAAAGGATATTCGCATAAATCATTACTTTTGCTAATTCATAATTTTGCAGGACTACCAACTTCCTAGAAATTTCTATGAAGAGTGAAAGAGTAATTTTTCGGCAACCGTCCAAGGATTACTAAATTCCTGAGTGTAGCACTTTTCCAGCCTAGTAGGGGAAGTAGGTATTTCTTGGACTAGACCGGGAAGAATTCAGTCGTTTTAGAATATTTAATAAATAGTAGCAATCAAATAGGTACTGTTTTTTCTAAATCTTATTCATAAGTCTCATTAAACGACAGAAAATATAATTTCAAGCCATAACTTCAACAAATTTCATGGCGAACGCCCCAAACAACCAATGGTCGCCCAATACTATTTCATATTCTTGGCGTGGCTGGCGATGAAATGATTTAAACCTTCATGAATGCGTTCCCAGCCTCTAAGGGTGCTGAATGAGCTGAAAATGTTACAATGTTGCGATCTGTTTTTCTATTTTTGTAAAACTGTAATCGAATGTGAACATTGTCGTTGAAATGTCAGTTAGCGAAGTGGCTCTTTCTGGTCAATTAGCTGAGAAATACTTATATGATCTAGAACGCAATATACTTCGCCGTTCTAGAACGTAAATGTTGAAAATTTTGTCATATGTTAGGAATTTTGTGAATTCATTAATTGAATAAGACTACGCATCAGCCCACTGCGATAATGAGCGTACGTTTTCAAGGTTGTTTGATCATTTTATTACTATCTATTTATATACATTTGCTTTACGACTGGAACCATCTCCAATCGTGCCGCGCAGGAAGATTTGTGACGTACTGTGTCTAGACGCTAGTCACCCAGATCATCTTGGTTCAAACTCAAAATGTCATTCAAGGATGACATATATTCTTACTTATTCGCGGGAATCAATGTTTCCAGGTGGCGCTCGGTTTACATCGTTCCATGTCAAAGCCACGTCAAAACTGGTGTAAAACAAACTCAATCCCATAAGTGTCATTAGCTCGTGTACTGTGTACTGATAAGAGTGATAAGTTTTTAAATTTCTTGACATTATTAATTGTCAATATTCGATCGAAAACGCTAATAATGCCTGTTGTAGATGTTCTTTTGGTAGATATTCTGCTCTATTTAGACGGAAAAAGCCGACCAGTAGTGGAAGGAGAAGCAGTTCTCCGTGCTAATCATGTGATTTTGTGTGAGGCAGAAGACTTCAACAAAAGGCACATTTTTGCACTTTGTCTACAAACTTCGGCGATGAAATCTTCCCCACATGAAGTAAAATTGAAGTTGGGATCCAGAGGAACTCCTGTAGAACAATGGATTTGTATTTGCTCATGCAAAGCAGGACAATCTGGGTATTGTAAACATTTTGTAGCTGTTCTTTTATTTGTCAATTGATTTGCTGGTCATAATTAGTTTGAATTGTTTCAACTAACTCCAATTCTTCACCCGTTCACTGTTCACTAAACTAATGAAAATATATTAATGTAAAAAAATTAACCAACTCAACCATCATCACTACCAACAATGCCAACACTTTATGTCATTGACAAGTTTGACTACAGCTACAGCAAGCTGAATGCAATGTAGTCTATGCACTTTATTCATAGACAACAGTTTGTTTTCCCCCAGTTTGAAATTCATATTATGCATTATTCTTAATGCAGTTTTCTCAAGTTTACATAAACCACATGATTTTCTTTGAATTCTCCAAAGAAAATGCTAGCCTTCAGGGAAATTTGACAAAATTGTTGGACGTTAGATTTTGACATAGAACTCATGCTCCAGTAACGCCAACTGGTGATACTGAAAATGTAAGCCCTCAATGCCTTATAATGAGCTCATGAGACAGGACCTTTTTCAAAAATAAAAATCAGCCTGGGCAGCCGGAAAAAGTGTTAATTTGGTGAAGTATTGAAATAGAATACTCATCACTTCATTTTTAGGTTCCTTTGTATAACAACCAAGATAACCAACTGAATAACAAACCTGAAAAATTTTTGACCAACAAAAATGTTAGAGCATACAAGGGTATGCCCCTACCAGGAACTTCTCAAAATAATGATTTAATGAATATTCAATACCAAGCAGCTGAATCTTTCAGAATTTTACAAAAAATATTCCCAAAATCACATGGTGGAATTGTCCCACGAAATTTATGGGTGATATTATCTGCAACTACATTCAGTACCGCATACTGGATTATTTGATCCCATCCTCACTAGTATTATTTTCTCAAAAACGAAGTTTGTTGCCACAATGATCAAATCCATATGATATACAGCATGGAGCCTTTAACTACATTTAGCAAGCAATATGGAGAACATAACCCTCCAGTGGTAGCTGGAATCAACCCCAACATGTTTTATTCATATGCAACCCTATGGTTTGAGACCACTTATTGGGAAGCTGGTTGAAAGAGGAATCATATCATGATCATATTCCAGTTTGCAGTACTTTTGGGAATAGCATAAAATCAAAATTTTGACTTTCAGTGACAGTGATATAGGGTATCTCCACCAGTTTGTAACACTTCCTTTCAAACTGTGAATAGCTCTATAAAAACACAATAGCAGATAGCAGTTGTGGCAAAAAATTGTCATCAATTGTTAAACACAAATATTGATGGATAAGTTGAAAAAAAAATTAGAATTACATTCCAATTTTATGCAACCTTTAAACATATGAAGTACTGAAATTTGACTTGTATGCTGGATTCCTCTTTCCACCAGCTTTCCAATGATGGGTCAAAAGCCATTGGGTTACATTTTGAGAAATCATGTTGATGGTGGTTTCAGCTACCCAGAAGGTAGGTAAATACATTGAATCATTGCCATGACAGGAATTTTTAGAAAAAATATTCACTGCCCTGCTATTGAATTTATTACAGTTGAAGTCTCCACACTGTAGACAAAAATATAGGATAGAGCTATTTTAGGTATTTTGGTAATAACTTGGCAGTAATATTAGACAATTACTCAAAAACTGAGATTCTTATGGAAAAAAACTAAAATCACTATTATTATAGAGAATAACAAAATCCACACTTTTTATTGAATATTTTTTCATAGGTCTCACTGTAGCATTGATATTTACCAAAAACCACCTATGTGGTAGATAAAATATTATATTATTTAATACTATTTTATTAGCAAAGTAGAAATGTTTGAGATCTTATTTAAACTCCAGTAGCTCCTGAGGACTCTCCAAATGTCTAATAAGTTTAAATTTTCTAATTTCCATAGATTTTTCTTATTATCTCTATTCTTTCTTCTCACTATCTACTAACCTGAATCTGGCAACTGACTCCCAGCATTATTCTCAACACAATAATCAAAGTAGGTTTGCAAGGTATCAATCTGTCTCACTAGTATATCTTTGAATGTCTCAATCTCTGCCAGTTTTTCTTTGATATTTCTGGAAGATTTTTTAAAGCTACTACCAGAAGCTGTACTGTAACTATTAGACTGCAAACTAACAGTAGAACCATGTCTCTTCAGGCTATTTTCAGAGCCTGTTCCATAACCAGATTCTACCTGAAATAGGAGGAAATATGTTAAAATCTTCACAAATGATATAATTTCCAATAATTTTTTTTTAATTAATAAGATGTTTTGTTAACAGAGTAGCTCTTTTAAGTGAAATATCTACTCCTACAATCACATGGTGTAATTTGTGGTCCAAGAATATCTACTGGATGACATAACCTTCAATTGATAAGTGGGCATCCCTTGGATATCCAAAATATTCTGCTTGGATATCCATTGGTCATCCATTAGATGTCCATGTATTGTATGAGTTATGGATATTCACTGGTTGTTCATTGTAGTTATTTTGTTTTTAAATATTCTGTGAAAATTCTTGATTATTGAAAGTATACTAAGAAAATCCACAAAATATGTTTGTATTTTCTTGCTCATATATGCTAGGGTGATTCTCAGAATATCCTGAGTGTTTTACAAATATGCTTAGGACCTTCTGGGAATATTATGTTTGATTGATTTTTATGTTCCTAGATAATTTTCAGAACATTCAACCTCACAGTCAGCACATCTTGCATGAACATTTTGAGATTATTCAAATGTTCTATGTAAATATTCTAGGACCTTTATAGACTTGTGCTTTCTGGGCTCTTGGTATACCAATCACTTGATGAATTCTACCCCTACTAATAATAGTGATAACATGGAATGATTGTACTATGTAGAGCAACATGTGAATTGATCAAAAAATCAATCAGTAGGTATGCCAATTTTACAAAAAAAAACACACTCAGGTTTTCATCAACACCTTTCTCTGAGCCTTTCTCATTCATGGGGCTATTCTTGAATGTGTTCATATTGAAGTAGGTACCTATTGAATATAATTTGATACCATTTAAGGGTTGATCAGAATATAGATTACTCAGAATTTGATTCTATTACACCCTTTCAACAGCCTCAGTATAGTTTCTGTTGTTAGTTATTGACATACCCTATATGATTCTAAGGCCTCTACCCAGCTCTGCTTGCTTTCAATTGAATCAGCTCGAAGGTACCAAACACAATCATTTACTGAGACATCAAATCGGCATTCATCAAATTCATGAGGCTGAAACAAAAAGAATAGTAACACAAGGCCACATTTGATGAACAATTACATAAATCGTCAACGGAATCACATACTTTGATAACTGCTTTGGCCAAGGATAATGCCCCTCTGCAGCCATATCCTCGCTCCTGTTCACTTTTATAGTACGAAAGTGTACCGTTTTGCAAAACTATATACCTGTCTTGCCATCCATGGATATAATTCGTCCACTTGCTCAATATGCCAGCTAGTTCAATGTGATTTTCTAAATCAGAATCTTCGCTACTGTGTTCTTCCGCCATACCTAGTTTCTGTTTTTGATGAATAATTCTCTGTAAATTTCAAATTGGTATTGATTGTGAGAACATGGTGAGTCACAGCATGATTATCAACATTAGAGAATTAGAGTTTTATTGTTTTTATGGTGTTTCTCATACATTAACAACATAAATAAAAATACATGGAATATGCTTGTGTCTACTGTTCCGGCAGGAGTCAGACTAGTCAGAGTTATGTGTAGGAGTACGACCGTCCGTACGGCTAATAGTTAATAGTAATAGTAGTAGACATTTCTCTATGGTAGTAGCACAGCACAGAAAAAACGTGAGTTCCCAATGCAGCTTTTTTGTTTTTCGCGTCACGCGTCACGTAGTCTGATTGGTGACGGGTAAATGAGAATTATTGCTGCACTGTTCTTCATTACCTTCATTATTTTCTTCAGTTCCCAATGAAATTACCTATCATTGTCGATGTGGTTGAAGTTTGCATTGAACGATGAGGAGAATATCTGAGAATACTGAAAATTTATTTTTGACGTATCCATAGGTTGCAATCTTTCACTTTTACTTTCACCGTCAGCACGTATCCTTACTTCTCACTTTAGCTCACTGTGTACTTTGGTATCCTTCTTTTGGACACTCGATGGGTGCCGGTGCCGTCTGGGACCTTGGTTTTTGCGAGCGAATGAACATGTGCCCGAAAAGTTATCACTCGATTAAACTCAGTTGAAAAAAATGTTAGATGATGCACGAAGAGGTAAAGAGGAGGAATTCAGTTTTCACACAGCATTTTTCTTCATCAATTTGAAATTACAATATTGAATCACGTCCTTTTCCTTTTCCCAATTTACAGCTAATTTCGTTGCGCCAAGATGGTGCCAGGTGCCAGCCACGAGTTCCTGGGAATCCTGGGTCTCTGTCTCGGACCTCAGAAGCCGGCACCGACTATCGAGGCACAGCTAATGTGCTAATAAGGCGGTAAATTCGATTTGGTCAGCAAGACTACAGGATTTTTTTATCACTATCGGTCTCAATAGTAAATGCATACATCGAAGATTCCTTTCACAGTATTTTTTTTCATTCAATCACTTCAAAACAAAAAATTAGTGGTAGTAGATCTGTGGTAGTAGTATTCAGTCCCGAGACCTTTGGCCTATTAAGGTGGTAGAATGTTTGGTAGGTATATCTAATCTGGCGAAAAATATGTACAAAAAAAATTATGTTTGCAAATTTCGTTTCTTTCTGAACTCAAATGAAATGGAATGTATTGTTGGTTGCATAGTGATGTGTCACGTCTAGTCCACGTCTAACCCCTTTCGCTTCTATAAAGGCGTGCCACAAACAATTCAATTCTATATTTGACGCCCTTCACTTATTACTTTCTTGCCTTTCAGAATCAAGCTCTCACTCTCAGCCGGACATGTTCTGTAAATTACACGAATTATTTGTTGCGCTCTGTCTCTTTGCTGTCTCTAGATGGATAATGTCGTTGATTGATATATTACGCTTACGCTGGGCAGAGATCAATCAACGATAATGTTATCTTATATACCGGGTGACACAGGGTATCGGGCCATCCCTGTAACTTCTGCATTCGCGAACGGATTTTTCTGAAATTCGGTACAGTTATATGAGCAACCATTTCGGAATTGATCACTTTTCAATCTAAAATATGGCGAACTTCCGATTTTTCCGGAAATGCCAGCAACTTTGTTTTTTCAAATATAACACTCTGTATATTTTTGAATATTCTAGTTCAACTGGTCAAAGCGAGTGCAATCTTGATGTCAAATAATTTTTTCGAAAATGCATGTCGAAATTCATATATTGTTATTTTGTTTTACCTCGTGGATAAATGAGATGTGGTCAAAACTATTCACAATGAGTCCCACATACTAGAGAAACATATTTTTTTCTGAAAAATATTTATGTGTCACTTATCGATGAATCATTTCAGTCAAATCACATTTTGATAAAACATTTTTATACCTATTTCGGTGCAGTATAACAAATTGCAATAACAGTTGTATTGTAATACATGCAAAAATCAACGACTAGTTTCATGCATTTTTTGCAGTTGGAATCGGTCGTGAGCTATTTTTTGAATTTAAAATTAAATATGGTGGACGAGTTTTGTAATCCGATTTTATTCAGAATTGGTATCTGGGGGTTTTCGGAGTGGGAGAATATGATTCTTTCGCCAAAATTGGGAATTTCAATATGGCAGATCCAATATGGCGGACGAGTTTTCAAATTATTATGATCCGATTCTATTCAAAATTGGTATCTGGAGGTTTTCGGAATTAGAGATTATGATTCTTTCGACAAAATTGGGAAATTCAAGATGGCGGATCCAATATATGTTGAAAGAGCTTTTTAACGAATAGTTGTTTGAGAAATTATAATGCAACAGGCCTTTATAAATAGCCAAATCATAAAAACTTCGGAAAACTGAAGATACATGCTTTTATTATGGATAGCCAAACTGAAAAGAAGTAGGAAATGAAATTATAAAAGTGTGTTGATAAATACTCTTATACCTAAATGAAAAAATATTTTCTAGAAATTATGTTTATGGCAAAACAGCTTTTGCCAGGTCAGCTAGTAGGGAATATAAATTACATAGGTACTGAAATAATAAGTAGCACTTCTCTCTCTTTCATGATATTCAAGTTGTCCCTCATGATTTCTCTGAGATGGAATAAGTCTCTGCGCTGAGTGGGTTACCAATGCAGCTTCCACTCCCCACACCCATTCTAGTTTGAGTTCCTTCAGTTCAGCTTCCAAGAGTATCGCCTCATTCCTGCACCAAAGCTGAGCTTGGTTTGGGATGACAGATAGCCACCGCCTAACTATCCGATTAGGTGTAGATCTTCTGCTTTTGTCCCTCTTTCACCTCTTGTATCTCTGCTACGGCCATGCAAGATGTCGATTACTTCAACCTGAAGAACTGCATGTATTGTATTTTTCTAGGGGGTTGGAAAACCATATATCTTTCTTAGTAACACGCTGACTCTTTTTATCCACCTGCCAGAATATCTCAAATCTATTTCATTAATGCACCTTCAGTGTGAAATGTGCCGCGATCCTACATGGTTGAAAAACATATTCCTTCTACTTTCTAGTTCTAGAGCTTAGTTCATCACGTGATAAATTGGGATAAGGAAGGCCAGGTAGACGCGTGATAAAAGCGTCAATATTCTATTCACCTGCAAAAAACAGGACGAGGATTAGATCATCTAGTGAGTCCTCAAGGAATCAAACTGAAATTAGCCAGCATATCAGGGCGCATGCTGGCTAGCAACAACGAAGCCCCCAGGATCATTCAAGTCAACCGAATGAGACTATCTTCCAAACAGCCTCACCATTAAAAGGAAAGTGAATCGAGAGGATGTTATATGCACCATAGACACCGGTACAACAGCCTCCTTGGTACGTAGTGACATCCTTCGTCCAGAATGTGTGAAACCGACCTCTTCGAACTGGGTTATCCGCACTGTCACTGAGGAAAATGTGCCGATTCGAGGAGAAGCTGATATTACGTTGATTCTTCAAAGACTCAACATCGTCGCAGATATTGAATATGAACTCTTTCTTGGAATGGACTTGATAAGTGATTATGGGTTCTCATTTGAAAGTGAACAGGAAACGATGACCTTCGGTGGAAAAGAATTTGTTGTGACGACACCAGCATGAAAAGATCTATCAGTGAAATTGCGAGTTGTCAAGACTGTAAGAATTCCTGGATTTTCCGAGAAGATCGTCTATGCCCGTTTAGAAAAGGATCCTAGGTTCGCGTACAACCATATCAAGAATCCCAAGACAAATAAATACTTGCACGAGCCTTAGTTACAATGAATTTAGACATCCCCGTGAGAGTTGCCAACGTGTTTTCCACTGAAACAACAGTGAAATAAGATGCAGTTATTGCAACTTGTGGACCTGTGAAATGGGTGTAGCTTAGGTGATAACCAGGACACAGATTAACAAATCTGTGACCAGGACTGGAGAGGATCTTGGGAGAACATCAAGGGATTATTTTTTTTTTCAATTGCATTTCCTCGTTGGGCCCAGCACTGGATCCAACGCCCCATAAGTCCAAACTTGTGCGGGGTTAGGAAAGCATACATTTACAAACATCCATGGCCTAACTGGGATTCGAACCCATGCCTCGGTGGGAGTCCACATACGAACTCAGCGCCTTCGCGCTCTCGACCACCGGGCCGGGGAACATTCTTGGAGCACTTATCACTTATCAATGAATATGAGGCTGCTAAGGCATTCATAACTGCTGAGAGTGACATCTTCGAGTCAGCAGGTGAAGGTCGGATCAACTTGGTGAAGCATAGAATAGGCCAGTGGCTCATCTAATCAGGCAACCACCGGAAAGATTGCCATTTGCAGAGCAACAAGAGGTGGAACACCTTGTTGAGAAAATGCAGCAAGAAAGAGTGATCAGAGAATCATCAAGCCCTTAGTCTGCACTAGTTGTATTGGTTTCCAAGAATGATGGACCGTCAAGATTTTGTGTGGATTATAGGAAACTCATTGACGCCACCAAGGACAGCTACCCTTAACCCAGAATCGACGATAGCCTTACAGCATTAACGGGGTCACGATGGTTCTCAATACTAGATCTGAATAGTGGATACAGACAAGTCGGCATACATGAAGAGGACTAGGAAAATACAGCGTTCACCACTGGCAGTGGACTCTATACCACTTCACTGTAATGCCGCCCTTTGGACTATGTAATGCTTCGGCGACATTTGAAAGGCTCATGGAACTGGTACTACGTGGGCTTACTTGGAAAACTTCCCTGGTGTATCTCGACGATGTGTTAGTGATGGGAAGGAACTTCGAGGAACATCTGCGTGATCTGCGAGAAGTTTTCCAACGGTTCAGAAATGCCAACCTCAAACTGAACCTCAAAAAGTGCTCTGTTCCAGGAAGAAGTAGAGTTCTTGGGTCACGAAAAGTATCGTCAAAAGGCATTGAAACAAATGAGACAGACCAAAATACAGGCAAGCCAAGACCGAAAGATAAACATGAGATGAGGAGCGTTGGAGTTGGGCGCCAAGAAGGATTCGCCTATGCCATACAAATGAGACTTATGACAGATGATAAATGGACAGCAGGATATATGAGACAGGATCAAGAAAAGGACCTGAATATCGCAGACTATCTACATTGGAAAGAAGCAGGAAGGATATCTCAGACAAAGACTGCATTTTCTAGGCCATCTGGTCATAGTGGGATTCCATGATTATCGAGAATGGCTTGTTGAATATCCGATGGAAGATCAGAAAGTTCTCAATTAGTTGTGCCTAGGGATAGAATATATGAAGTCTGGGAAGAAATTCATGGCAGATCATCTGGTGGACATCTAGGGTTGAATAAGACTTTGGATAAAATTCGACGAAGATTTTATTGGGTCCGATGTCGAGACGACATAGAAAGCTGGTGCAGAAAATGTCCAGTGTGCGAAGCAAGTAAAGGTTCCAAGACGAGATCGAGAGGAGAGATGAAGCAATACCATGTAGGTGCCACTTTTGACCATTCCCGATGACAAATGACGACAACAAAAAATACATCCTTGTTGCCATGAGCTATTTCAGTAAATGGGTCGAAGCATATTCGATGCCAAACCAGGAAGCATCCACAGTAGCCAGGGCATTGGTAGACAACATGTTTTGAAGATTCGGAGTGCCAATGGAACTTAATTCCGATCAAGGAAGACATTTTGAGTCAAACCTGTTCAGGAAAATTTGCGACTTATGGGAATTAATAATACTAGAACCACTCCGCTTCATCAGCATGCTGAGAAGATTCAACAGGACAATAGAAGAGCATCTTTCCAGAGTAGATCTTTAGAAGGACTTGGATAGGCACTTGCTTCTATTCTTGATGACTTATAGAGCGGCTGTCCATGATTCAACGAAGCTGACTCCAGCTAGCATAGACTTTGGGAGGAGACTCCAGTTACTCTGTGACTTGGTGTTCGGGTCAACAAGTATTCAAGAGGGTGCAAGATTATGCGAGATAGCTAAAATTGTCTAGTGATGAGCTTGGTATGATCTCATGCAGACTGGCTCAGAGCTAATTCCAAGGAATTCCCAGCGGGAGACCAAGTTTGGCTGTATAATCCACGCAGGAAGAAAGGAATAATCCCTTAACTAAGAGCTTCATGGGAATGGCCATATAAAGTGGTGAAAAGAATCAATGATGTGGTCTATAGGATACAGAGTAACCCTCGGACCAAGATGAAGGTTGTCCACCTTGCGAGGCTGAAGCCCAATCATGGTGATGTAGGGACCGAGTTTGATCGGGACGATCAAATCTGAAGAGGGGGGCAGTTTTACGAGACTACGCTTTGCGGAACAGAAGTCGCGCCGCTATTGACTTTGATCGACAGAAGGGATTCGAATATTTGGCGAAAGATCTCGAAACGCTTTGAAAATACCAGAGTGCGTTGGGTCAGATATGGGTGAGTCAAACATATTGTGTACCGAGCTTCCTGGAGATGATACTGATGATAGGACATTGAAACTACTCGAAAGAGACTGAAATTGTCTAGTGATGATCTCGGTATCTCATATAGACTGGCTCAAGCAGGCTAATTCCGAGGAATACTCAGCGGGAGACCGAGTCATATACGTATTAATAAACAATATGGATCATAACGGGTGCCAGGATGAAGCAAAAAATATGAAACAAATGAATATCCATAAGGATTTGGTGGCATAATACGCATGCGCCATGCGCTATTATAGTAGTCATCAAAGACATGCGTTTCGGTGAACAATGACGTTTACTAGCCTTTCAATCAAAGCAGTATGTGTCTGATCGTTTCAAAACGTTTCCTTATGGATAGTCATTTGTCTTCAAAAATCGGCTTCATGTTTTGCTATGGAAACAGATAGAGATTATCCGTATTGATTATTAATACGTATATGGACCGAGTTTGCCTGTATAATCCACGCAGGTAGAAAGGAATATCCCCTCAACTAAGAGATTCATGGCCATATAAAGTGGTGAAAAGAATCAATGATGTGGTCTATAAAACACAGAGTAACCCTCGGACCAAGATAAAGGTTGTCCACCTTGCGGGGCTGAAGCCCACTCATGGTGATGTAGGGACCGAGTTTGATCGGGACGATCAAATCTGAAGAGGGGGGCAGTTTTACGAGACTACGCTTTGCGGAACAGATGTCGAGCCGCTATTGACTTTGATCGACAGAAGGGATTCGAATATTTGGCGAAGGATCTCGAAACGCTTGGAAAATACCAGAGAGCGTTGGGTCAGATATGGGTGAGTCAAACATATTGTGTACCGAGCTTCCTGGAGATAATAGTACATTGAAACTGCTCGAGAGAGACTGAAATTGTCTAGTGATGATCTGGGTATGATCTCATACAGACTGGCTCAGGGTTAATTCCGAGGAATACTCAGCGGGAGACCAAGTTTGGCTGTATAATCCACGCAGGAAGAAAGGAATATCCCCTCAACTAAGAGATTCATGGCCATATAAAGTGGTGAAAAGAATCAATGATGTGGTCTATAGAACACAGCGTAGCCCTCGGACCAAGATGAAGGTTGTCTACCTTGCGAGGCTGGAGCCCAATCATGGTGATGTAGGGACCGGATTTGATCGGGACGATCAAATCTGAAGAGGGGGACAGTGTTACGAGACCACGCTTTGCGGAATAGAAGTCGCGCCGCTGTTGGTGTTGATCGACAGAAGGGATTCGAATATTTGGCGAAGGATCTCGAAACGCTTGGAAAATACCTGAGTGCGTTGGGTCAGATATGGTTGAGTCATACATATTGTGTACCGAGCATCCTGGAGATGATACTGATGATAGTACATTGAAACTACTCGAAAGAGACTGAAATTGTCTAGTGATGATCTCGGTATGATCTCATATAGACTGGCTAAAGGCTAATTCCGAGGAATACTCAGCGGGAGACCAAGTTTGGCTGTATAATCCAGGCAGGAAGAAAGGAATATCCCCTCAACATCTATGCCTCAACTAAGAGATTCATGGCCAGTTCGAATATTTGGCGAAGGATCTTGAAACGCTTGGAAAATACCTGAGTGCGTTGGGTCAGATATGGGTTAGTCAAACATATTGTGTACTGAGCTTCCTGGAGATAATAGTACAATGAAAAATAAGTATAGTTTGATGAATGAACCAATGGCCCAAAATGTATATTGAGGGACATAATATCCTTCCAAAGTTCCAAAGCTGATAAAATTGAAATAATTTTCCCGTACAACTTCTAAACGGTGAAAGCGACCAGATAGAAGTTTCCTGCATAAATGTATGATGATATACCTAATACTAACATGTTTTCAATACACTTTTACATTTCTGATATTGTTATAAAAGGTGTTTTTAGAGGGTGGGTCATGAATTTTTGAAAGCAACTCTTTTCCTCGTATACGTTTCAGTGAAAAAATTAAAGCATTTGATATAGAGCAATGAGAAATACATAAAAACGGAATTCTTTTCAGAATACAAAAATTATAACCGTTTTCGAGATATTTGTGTTCTTGTAGTCACATGATATCAGCAGATTGATTCATCGGTAACAATATTTCAGGAGGCTATGATTAATTTTGTTCTTAATTTTGACGTTATGAACAATTTGAGGATTGTGCGAAGATTGCGTGAAAAAGAATGTTTTGAAAGGCTAAAAATAGAGATGGTGTCCGGCCAAGAAGCGTTCCTGATGGGATTCGAATATTTGGCGAAGGATCTCGAACCGCTTGTACCGAGCTTCCTGGAGATAATATAGTACATTGAAAAATAAGTACCTATATAGTTTGATGAATAAACCAATGGCCCAAAATGTATATTGAGGGAGATGATATCCTTCCAAACTTCCAAAGTTGATAAAATTGAAATAATTTTCCCGTATAACTTCTAACTTCTGAACGGCGAAAGCGACCATCAGATGGAAATTTCCTGCATAAATGTATGTTGATAAAATACATGTTTTTGATACACTTTTACATTTCTGATATTGTAATAAAAGGTGTTTTTAGAGGGTGGTCTATGATTTTTTTAAGACAACTCTTCTCCTCGTATTTCTACGTTTTGGTGAGAAACAGAAGCATTTTTGGATAGAGAAAAAAAAATTGTAATCACATGATATCAGCAGATTAATTCATCGGTGACAATATTTCAGGAGGCCATGATCAATTTTGTACTTAATGTTGACGTTCATGACATGAACATTGTGATTGTTAATTTCCATGTTTAGTTATTTTGCTTTGTAATATTATTACTGCGATTTTCAATTGAGATTTCGAGAAATTGCTGGTTATTCGTTATACCAAGATGTTTCCCGCTCGACGCGTTCCAAATTCTAGAATAATTTTGAGGATTGTGCAAAGATTGCGTCAAAAAGAATGTTTTATACTATATGCCATATAGTAGTTCAGAATTTTTAAGTTTCTCGAATACGTGGGGTTTAAGGACTATCACATCTAGTCCTAAATATCCATAATCCAATGGTTCGCCAGAAAAAGCTGTTAGAATGGCGAAAAATATTCTTCGCAAGGGTACTGATTTATATTCTGCACTATTGGAATATCGGAATTCACCCATAGTGTCAATTGGTCTATCTCCAAGTCAACTTCTCAATAGTCGAAGATTGAAAGATAAATTGCCAACTTGCTCTAAATTATTGAATCCAAATAAAAATGATGAGGAAAGTATTCAAAGATCCCTTTAAAAAAACCAAGATATGCAAAAATATTATTATGATAAAAAAGGTACTGCTAACTCAAAAGATCTGGAAAATGGTGAGAATATTATATATCATCAGAAAAGAAAATGAATGGTATCCAGGAAAAGTGGTAGAAAAACATGATACACCACGATCATATATTGTCAGTGATTCTTCAGGTCGAATATTACGCAGGAATAGGATAGATCTGAAACAATCAAGAATTGCGGAAGATAGTTATCGAGACGTATCTCCTATATATCAGACTCATCTTATAGAGATGTATCTCCTAGTTGCGATCCATCTCCTAGTTCAAACTTATCTCCTAATCATGCCCCTAGTATAACTTCAGAGGAAAATCCTGGCGATTCGATTATGTGCGTACCATCTGAAAGATACATTGAACAAGATGAAGAGGTTTCTTCTTCAAGGCCCAAAAGATCTGTGAACCCACCAAAATACCTTGAGAGTTATCATTTATGAGTTTTTCTTTGTTCAACAATGTTGATTACCTATTCATTGTAGTAGGTGTTTTCATCGAGTTTTTGATTGTAACTTGTTGATTGCATATCTGATCTTTTTAGTGAAGAGGTGTAAGGTTTGGAATGTTATTTAATTACGAACACTCCATATAGATTAGGATGACGGGAAATGTCACGAGATACAAAACTATTGTCATACTTGAGTTATACTGATAGAAATAAAGAATGCATGTTCAGCACCAATGGGCGTGTACACCTTCGTAGAAATTTTAACTCAAACCATGTTTATAATGATCCTTTCATACATAAATAATGATTGACGACATAATTCGATCGAAAAATTTACTGGATTGTTCAATTTTTGGACATAAATAATAGTACCATCTGAAAACGGACCCTCTCATGACGTAGAAAACTCATCTCGCCATAGTTAAAAGAAAATACCAAACGCCGGTCGGAGACTGAGGCAACTGATATATTAATTCTTTCAACTGTGATGTCGCGCTAATTCACTCTGCCAGAAATCATGCATCATTCTTCTCTGTCTGGAATAGTCCTGTTTAAGTATTAGGGTTTTGACGTCACATCATCGCCTCGTTTTCAGAGGTCCGAAAAATCGGGGATTTCAATAATTTTTTATAAAACGTAGGGAGCTCACAGCGATAAACGGTTTGCTGTGGTGAGCTAGTTTGGGTGAGCTCTATCGAATTATGGAATAAAAATTTTTTGTGATATAAGCCCATTGCTTACATTTACTACATTCTTTACACGCCCTGTGGCAAAAGTGAATGGTAATGCCCAGCACAATGGTTTTGGAATCACGTCAATATTTCCTTCTGATGAAAAGAAGATATTGACGTGAATCAAAACCAACTTTGTTGAGAAGGTATAGCACTTCAATCAAAAATATAATGAAGCTGAGATAAATCGCTCACTTTTGCTACAGGGTGTTGAGAATACAGAGTAACTTCTGTATTTCCCTCTATAATGATCAAGCCATCAGCTTTTCTTGTGAACTGAAAGTTAGGCTAACATTGAGGATATCAAATTGAGGATCTTGTCAAAATTCCATCAAAATCGGACGAGAATTACAAAAGTTACAGGGCGATCAATTTTTTCCTGGCCGTTTTTTTTGCTGCTGAGTGTCGTAGTTATGCCGGTGCATGGACTCATTCCAGTGTCGCTCATCCCTTGGCAACGGCCCTACGAGGGGTTCATTTAATGACCCCACTGCTTATTCATTCAATTTATCATTTTGCCGAGGTGATAGACTCCGAAATAGTCCGACCGCCGCTCTCAATCCAAAGGGGTCACTCGACAGAGAATCGCACTATCTTCGATTAAATGTCTGTGATGTATAGCCCGTCGGGTTAGGTAATATTGCTCATTTCTATGTGCATTTTGATGTCGATTGCCATATCATTTTCTACGAGTCGTCTCTACGACTGCAGGAATATATGAAAGGGATTAGGAAATGGGGCACTTTGAATGCGATAAAATAATAAGTGGAGTGATTTGGACTATAGCGTTATTTGTTATTCGTAGACAACACATTCCGCATTTCAAATATACAGGGTGAAGTTTCAATAATTACATTTTTTACATGTAAAAATCTGACATTTTCATAATACGGACTCCTCGCCAAGCTCCCATCTTATGGCTTGCCTCCCCAGCTACGTTGTCTGCTAGCTAGTTTTCTCTCAAACAGGTCTCTCCATCTCCATGTAGTGGTCGACGAAGTTTCATCTGACTCTCTTACCATGAATGCTGGTGTTCCGCAAGGATCAATTCTAGCACCAACATTATTTCTACTCCATATCAACGATTTGTTGGAAGCAACTTCATGTCCAGTACACAGCTTCGCGGATGATAGTACCCTCCATACCGCCTTCTCTTCCAGGGCTCTAATACCAGCAGAAACGAACGAGGGAGAAATGTTGACAACATAAATATGGACTTGGCAACAATCCAATAACTTGGTAGATTTCAATGCAAACAAAACACAAGCATGCCTTTTCTCTAGAAAAGCCGATCTCACTGTGCCAAACATAAGCTTGTCAGGAGTAACCATACCTTTGAAGATATCCATTCCGATCCTTTCTTGGGAAAATCACGTGAAATGAATTGCTAAAAGTGCATCCCAAAAACTTGGTTTTCTATGTTTCGGGCCAGGAGCTATTTCAGTTCCAGTCAGCTGCTTATGATCTATAAGGCACAGATCCGACCTATCCTGGAATACTGTTCCCATATTTGGAGTGCAGCACCCAAACATACCCTGAAACTGTTGGATTTTGTCCAAAGAGGGCAATTCGTCTCGTGGGTGATGCCTCGCTCACAAACTCACTCACTTCTCTAGAACACCGTAGAATAGTTGGCAATCTGGCTTTATTTTATAGATATTTTCATGGACGATGCTCTTCTGAAATATCAACAATTGTACCTCCCTTGGCAGTCCCCGCGAGATTAATCCGTCGAGTTGAGGCTTCGCACCCCTTCGTGGTCACTTTGGAGACCTGCAGAACATCTCTTTCCAAAGACTCGTTCATCCAACGAACAGCGAGGCTCTGGAACACATTGCCAAGAACACCAATTCCTACTTTATTTCCCTTGGTTCCCACGACATTACATTCCCTTTTCGTGGGAACCAGAACATAAAAAAATGCTCCTCTTCGATAAAACATCGTTTTACAATAAAATGTCAAAACTAATCAGGCCATATGCATCATGTGTAAGTAGCAATAATAGTAGATTATAAGCCCAGGGACTAAAGTTGTAGCACCTCCCTGTATATAATATCATTTGTTCCGTACCACGAAACGGTTTGTGAGATCAAATTTCCCTTGGGTACCAAATTTGCTGATTTTAGGATCAATGGGAACAAAGATAGTTATTGAAGGTAACAAAGATAATTATTGAATCACATACAGGGTATGACACGACGAGCTTACACTATCATTATATCGAGAATCAGTTGAGGAAAATCCATGAAAATGTGCATGCTGATATTCCAGAATACCCTCTCTTCATTTAAAATACTTTAGACAATGCAGTCTCACCGCTTTTACTAGAAAGTAGTAGCAACATTGATATTTCAAATAGAACACCCTGTATTTTATCGCATTTTTACATTATCCCTTAAGAGCTGATTTCATCGATATATCACACTATCGACAATGATGACAGAGATATAGGGTGCTCAAAATCGAGATTTTTTAACTTTAGGATTTTTTTGTGTCGAAACTATTCAATATCAGACAAAACGGCCCACATGTCCCTATCTTGACTTTTTATATACTATTTACTGATATTCAATTGGAACAGATACAGGGTGGTTCAAGATAAATAATTCTGATCACCCTGTATCTGTTCCAATTAAATATCAGTAAATAGTATATCAGAAGTTGAGATAGGGACATGTGAGCTGTTTTGGCCGATAATGAATAGTTTCGACACAAACAAATCCTCAGTTGAAAAATTCGATTTTGAACAACCTAAATCTCTGTAATCATTTCCGATAGACCCTATCAAGTGTGATGTATCGATGAAATCAGCTCTTCAGGGATAATCTTAAAATGCAATGAAATACAGGGTATTCTATTTGAAATAACAGAGTTGTTGTTACTTTCTGATAGAAGCGGCAACACTGCATTGCTAAAAATATTTCAAATGAAGAGAGCGTATTCTAATATATAAGCATGCATATTTCCATGGATTTCTCTCGACTGATTCTCGATATAGACATAGTGTAGTGTAAGCTCGTCGTGACATTTCCTGTATACCTTCAAAGGGCTATAGCGCCCTTAGGAACATTCTTTTCTCACTTTTATCTGTGGAATTACCTCTATTTCGGCAACAGTCGTCAGAATGAATCCATCAGATTCTGTTTTTAGATTCCTTGTTTTATTTTGATGTGAACACTCTATATCAACGTATGTTCTGAATTGTAAATTGTCTGAGATATCTTTCTTATTCAGGTAGAAGACCAACAATCTAACCTGACTCAGCCTAATATATAGTTGAAATAACGAAGGGAAATGTAATTTCTGCTTAAGAAACGAGACTACTTTTCCTGAACAATCTAACCTAGCTCGGTCTAAATCAACCTTCCTACATAAACTCCATTTTCATGGTCTTCAACCAATGGGGATATACAAAGTGACATTAAAAAATATATCTTAGTCCACGACTGAGACTTTTTGAGGCCCGGCACGATCTTTAATTTGGGGCCCCCTGCATCATGGCGCTCTCAAAATTTTATATATATAATTATATATTTATAATCAATAATACTTTTACAGCATTATAAATAGCTCCACAAGTGAAAAACCAGCAATGACACTATATGAGTAATTGAAATTAATTATACTAATTACAAATTATGTGTTCTGGCTTTCAATCCATTATTCATTGATTGCGTCATAAAATTCCAAAACTGACGCTGCTTTTCTTTCGATTGACAGAATACCCACACTAGCAAGTCGTTTGTCAGTCATGGTCGATCTAAGATGATTTTTGAATAGTTGAAGTTTTGAAAAACTTCTTTCGCATGATGCCACTGATGCACTATAATTATTGTAAGGAAATACTGAAGTTTCAGACGCATATTGGATAGGGATTCGGTAAAGTCCCATTTAATAATAAATTGAAACTTTTTTTTTGGCATTTCATGAAGAAGCCTCCTTCGTTGCTAGTTGCGCTTACATGTCCTCGCTAACTGTAGACTTCTTTGTATACTTCTTCCTTGTCAAAGACACCATCGACTATGTTGAGTTTTTCTATGGTCTGTTCAAGTTCATTTTCCATAGGTACACTTGTCTTCAGTGAATATGTCGTGGTTGGACGAATGGACGGTATGAGCGCTCTTAATACAGCGGTGATTAAGAGAGCTGACACCGTCCATATGCGACATGATCTCTGAAGACGACTGTACATACATACATACATGCTTTTATCAAGAATTTTGGTTCTATAAGTGCTATACATACAGTGTGACCCACTTCTAATGGAAACACCCCTGTATCTTACATAATGGTGGATAAGGATCCTGAAATTTGCTGGGGCGAGAGATATACCAAAAATGCACTATATGGAGTGGTTCCATGGCTGTTGGCAAGCAGTGTATATCACTGAAGATGACCCCACTTGGTCATAGTGTGCTTTTTGGTATATTTCTCGCTCCAGCAAATTTCAGGATTCTTACCCAATGATTACGGAAGATACAGGGTTGTTTCCATTAGAAGTGGGTCCAACTGTATAAATGGTACTTGATATGCTTTCTATAGCAGTGGAACTTGTAGCCAATTCTTGCATAAATCTATCTACGCACTCAAACATAGACCTGCGAACTTCCTCTTGCAAAGTTAGATGTAGTTCCTCCAGGTAGATTCTTTTTAACTTTTCGTCGGCCACGTCTCTCAATATCTATGCTCAAAAACTAATTTGTTGTATTTTTTTTCCATGCCAAACCGGGGCCCCTATAGGTAAGAGGCCCGGGGCGAACCGCCCCTGCCGCACCCCCCTTAGTCCGCCAGTGGAGGAAGGAGGAGACAAAGTTAGAGAGAATAGTGAGTAAGGGGTAGGACAGGAGTTGTGCGAGTGCTTGCTGAGACCGTGATTGAATTACCGCGTCAAATAAAATCAAGGGAGAATTGGATCGGTCGTAAAATGATTGTCGCCCATTACCATCACATCCAATTCGGGGATTTCCTTCCGCTAACAAGTAGGCAACTCTTGCCAATTCGTTCCGACTGGCATAAGAAAATTTGTACGAATCAACATTTTTCGACGGTTCCAGGCTATTCAGCTCATTCTGTTATTATACAGAGTGTTTCAAGGCGGATTTATGCCCGCTGCTTTTTTATTGATCTGTAGTTTCACAATCATTAACGATTTTCATCTACGAAATAGCCACAATGCTCAAAGTTGAATGAAATATTGAATAAATACAGAAAGCTCGAAGTCATTTCCACACAATGTTCATAAAATGAACAACAACGATAGATTTCGGGAGAAATTCCTGGCTAACACCACGCAGAACATTGAATTACATCCTCCCGAAATGTATGCATCGACTCGTATAAACAAATACTGATACAAGTAATTCTTTCCTGAAATCTATTGATTTCGATTCAGCCAGGCCACGCTAGACACTTACAGACCGGTTTTGTGCTCTATTACTCTCGTCAGTGCAGGGCAGTCTCCAGCCAGCAGTCCTAAGATCGCTGACTAAGCGTAGCCTAGCCAAACAAAAATCGAGTCGGCATTATATTCCCCCAGGAGCGTCTTTCATAGACAATATAAAAGCAACGCCATCTGAGTAAAGAAGAAGGAAAGAAACACTCCAAAACTGAAATTCACATACGGGAGTGGCTGGTCGCCTGACTGGCGTGATTTCAACTACGAGATAGCAACAATGCTCAAAGTGGAATGAAATGTTGAATAAATACAAAAAGCTGAAAGTCATTTTCACACAATGTTCATAAAACGAACAACACTGGTAGATTTCGGGAGAAAAACAACTACTTTCCTGGCTAATGCCACGCAGAACATATAATTCAATGTTCTGCGTAGCATTAGCCAGGAAAGTAGTTGTTTTTTTCTCGAAATCTTCCTTTGTTGTTCAATTTATGAACATTGTGTGTAAATGACTTTGAGGTTTTTGTATTTAATTAACGATTTTACTATAATGAGTTGAACCTTGGTGATTCCGTTCAATCATCTATGCACTCAAATTAATTTTTATCTTTCATTAACTATTCGGTAAAATATGACCAACTCTTATCTCTTATCGACAAAAACAAGTAAAAGTCTGACTTGCGTCACTTGCGTCACTTGCGCAGGCGCGATTCGGTCAGAAGTCAGAAGTCGGACATACAATTTATTCTTCAAATTCTTTCAAAATGTGGTTGAAAATTCACGAAATTCTAGTTGGCTGTTCGAATTAGACTTTGAGAACAATATAAAGAAATTAGTTTTATTTCAATAATGTGAGCAGTGGAGGTTAGAACACCAATATTTTAATCGGGCTAAGTACTCTGAGTACTAGGTATGTTTGGATCATGAAGAAGACTTCAAGGTTGCAAAAAGGTAGTATGCCTTTTGGACGGTATCATTATGTATATATTTTGATGTTGAAGAATGATGCATGAAAGAATCCTCTCGGCTTCTTCATGAATTTGGGCATGTTTTAGGTTTATGTGTACTTGGTCATGCGTAAACCATATGCCATTTTCTCCCGTAGCATATATGTATAGCACAAATATATGTATACTTCTTGAAGGCATCCTTTTTGAAAACGGGAAACAATGATTTAATTTTTCAATCGTCCATTACTGCTTTATAATACCTTGGCAACGGTTGCTATTAACAGACCCAAAACGCCCTAGGGCGTTATATACGGAATTATGAATCATAATGCCCGCTAATTGTTTTTTTATGTAGTTCAATAAATTATTTACTCAGAAAAGTTTTATTTTTAACCGTACATTAAAAGCGGACTAATTATTTTCTCTCAATTTCACAATTTCCAAATGTTCCTGAAAAATTAGTACCAAGTTTGAAGTTCTGTGAGTTGACCCTTTTCGGAAACGGAATAGGCTATCATTGTAGCAATTTTGTTCTCCGAGGGGATACTTTCTAGAATATACCCCTCCGCTACCGTACTATACTCTTCCATTTTCCATGTAATTTTAGTGTTTCAAAGAAAGCACGAAGCACCTCCGAACAACAAACCCCCGGAAGCACCACCTTGAAGAAGAAGCGTTGACGACGTTCGACGTAGAGAATGTCCGGTGGTTACACCGAATTAAGGTATTTCGCTATGATAGAAGAAACACTTCCGATAGTATTTTTACCTGCAGGTAAATCAATGCATATATCATTTCTGTGGGTTCAAAAAACCTATGCAATACACTTTCTAACTAAGTTCAGGTTTTCTTATTCCTGGAGCTTCTCTTATGCAAAGTAATACTTGTCCACCTTCCAACAACTTTGATTTGTTAGGAATGGTTCCTTTTGATTTAACTTTCAGAAAGGCCATCAGTTGACTGAATGCTGATATATTAATGTTTTCTTCAACAATAAATGTTGATTGCAGCTGTGAGTATTTGGTCCATAGAGTATTTGTACTATATAGATTTTCCAGACTGTAATAATGTAAAATAAATGAATAATATTATCTACTGATGTTGGCATATGGATTGGTGATGATGTTAGTATACAAATGAGTTACAGGATGGTTTCATTAATTGATTTCGAATATACCATCTTCATGTTCAGTTTTCAGTAGTGAATATCATGCTCTATCTATATCAACTGTACAGGATGCAATGCTATTGTCTACGTTCAGAAGAATGCAAGCGGATTCCTTGATTTCTCTCTTTTGGTTGTCATCTTCCTTTCCTATGATTTCAATATTATTCCACTCTGCCAAATGTTGTCAATTTCCAGTAAGAATATGTTCAGTTAGCTTTGATGTATCCTTATGTCTTTTCTTGATATTGTACATGTGTTTTTTCATCCTTACTGAGAGAGGTCTCTTCGATATTTTTGTTATATCTATATTTCTTCTCTCCATACATTTTCCAAACAAAGTTTCACTGACAAGCTATTGGATTTTTCTTTTAGGCTCCCTGATCAATTCATCTGATTTGTCCTATACTACACATATGTTGAAATAATATTCATATTTTTATTTCATAAAAACGAGGAGAGAAAATCCCGAATAATCAAGTGAAATGAACCCTTAGCAACCTCTACAAATTTTCCATAGCAACTGCATAGAAGCTCACTTGTGCTCAAATGCCGACCAGAACGCAGTAAAAACTATGAGAAGAAATACAGGGTGTTACATAATTCAATACAAATATTTCAATGACATATTCCTGGGGTCAAAATAAGACTTTTTTTTCCTATGAACATGTGTCCTAAAATCCACCCCCTCCAAGCTACAGACATCGCGTGTAATGGTAAGTTGAGGAAAGTGAATCGATTGTGACATGACGGTTATGACATACCACAATGTCAGTTTGGCATAAAAGATATTAATTAATCATTAGTTACCAGAGACAAACATAATCATAGCTCACTAAGTTTTTTTAGTATAATAATTTGAAAATACACCCTTTTCATTTACTAGCGATTTTCTCTGAAACGGTTAGCTAATTCAAGAAAATGCAAGAGACTGAAATGTATGATTTTTTAGTGGCCAATTCAACGATGATGTTTGAATTCAAATTCTTTTGGAGGAAATAGAAAATGTTTGCCATCAAATCTGTATGAAACCCTCATTCACCCCTTTCGATTCGAGTTACCTTTTTTTTTAATCAAGAAATGAATAGATCGTTTAAAAATACAAGTGCCTGTGAATTTTCAAAATATTTGATGCATGTAGCCACAATTCAAAATTTAAGATTTTTTTGCGCATCTTGCGATGTCTGTAGCTTGGAGGGGGTGGATTTTAGGACACATGTTTATAGGAAAAAAAGTCTTATTTTGACCCCAGGAATATGTCATTAAAATATTTGTATTGAATTATGTAACACCCTGTATATGAAGTGAACAACGTCGTTTAAGAATTGGTGAAAAATAAAATCTTGTATGCACCACGAGCGTAATGTTACCCTCCGAGCGTTAGGATCTAGACTTCCGGGAAGTTATAGCACTTCCCGGACGGTTGCCGAAAAATCTATATAACGCACTGGGTGCAAAAATAACTATTTTAAAATGCAATTACACCTGACCGTGATTACCTTTTGACTTTGTATTGTATTGATTTTTCAACTAAGCATATATCACTTATATTTCATTTTAAAACACATCAGGCAGCTAGAGTGAAATCGCTTCGGAACGCTCAGTTTGGAAACAACTTTAATGCATGAAGAACCCGGAAGGATTGTTTCATGTATCTTTTTTTGAATAATAAAATATCTACATAATGATAACCTCCAAAGGGCATTTTGGGTGAAATCACGTCCGAAAATGTGTCACTACCTGCCGGTCTATATCTCGCCACGGGAGATTAAAAACAGTACAGTTGGCAGCCGACCCGACATGCTTTCGACATTACCGTGATTGCTAGGGACCACAGCTAGGGACCAGTAGGGACGTTGTGCCGATGCCAGCGCCGCTGACGTCGGTATCCCACATATCTGATGCAGTCGTCGCTCAGTCAGAGACGGGACGTTTCAATTTCCCGCCCCTCGACCCTCAACCCGCTCCAAAGTCAGGGACGGGTCCAGGGGATGATTGAGGCGAAGTTATGGCAATGAACTCAATATAAACATCGGGAAGGGACCCTCTTCTTCTTCTCTTTGGGTTTATTGGATTTCTGTCTCCTTTCGGAAACAATTTTTCCAGATCAGGTAATTAACTTTTTTTTCAGGAATAAATACTTGGTTATGTAATAATTTTATCATTCGACAAGCCACATAAGACACCGATTGTCTATCACGATGGCCTAGAGCCGAGTCCTCAGTGTTCATAAGATTCGATCGTATGTACTCCTCATATCCAGCAAATCCGTTGCTGATCCGGCCTGGTTACCGGCGTAGAGATAATGGAGCACGTTTGACTTCAAGTATGGCCCCCTTATCCGATTAATCCGCCATCATCCGGCCTCTATACCGGCGTAGAGATAAAAGAGCCTGATATTTCTCACATATACACTTAAACTTCACATTAAATATTGAATTTCAATCCAGATCAGGTGATTAGAAAATTTTGGACTTGCACACACATTAACCTGACTTTTGGCCTGAAGACCCCATGTTTCTCCTACCGTGGCCAAAAGTCGAACCTCAGGGACCCTCTGTGAACGACGAGTGATTCGAAAATATTGTTCAGGCAACCCGCAGTGGTTACGGATACTTACCTCTTTCTCAGTGCCGGATTTTGGGGGGGGGGCTATGGGACTATCAGCCCCCGGCGGTGAATTTCAAGGGGCGGTAGAGAAATAGAGAAAAGAGAAAAAGCGAGCAGTAATACAGTCGTTGCCGACGAGGCGACAAATATATTATATTGCTTCTTGCCTTTTATATGCCGCCTCTTTAGTCGCCTTTTGAAGCAAACACGCAATTAGCTACCGCTGGCAGGCGGCACCTCATCGGAAGGACTTGTTTGAGATACTGTGTTTGTGAAAATCATAACATGCACTAATCTAGCGTCAGCTGTGTCTTGGACGCTACAATACGAAAGCTCAATAACAAAAAAAAAATCAGAGTTCAGTATTCAATAGGTTGTCGTTGGTATTGTTGGTAATGGTACTAATAATAAATAAATTTTGAAACTGAAATTTGAAAAAATGAGTGAAAAAGAAGGTGGTGCATTCTGGAAACGGCAGAAGATCAATAAAGAAAAGCAGTTAGACGAAGTTGTCAAGAAAAGCCCTAAAATAAATTCATTTTTTTCTAAATTCGAATGAGACAGAATCAGAACCGACAGAACCGTCTCCGGGAACTTCACGATCTCAAGACGGGGATGGTGAGTTCTATATATTTTTACATTCAATACGCGAAAAAGAAGAGTTAGAATCTCAAAAATAGATGAGCGAAATATGAACACGACTAAGCGTTGTTTCAGGGATAATCACAACAAATTCCTTATTCATTGAATATTGGCAATTACTGAGAATTTTTTTACTATCCCTGATGATTAGTTATGCCAGTGGTAAAAGGTCATTCTCAACTTTGAAAAGAGTGAAAAACTACCTTAGGAACTCCATGGTAGAGGATACATTGAATATCTCATCAATTTTAAGTATTAACAGTGACATGTTATTAAATCTGAATTTTGATGACGATGCCATTGACGACTTTGCATCGAAAAAATGAAGAAAAGTATTTTAGTATTCATCTGAAAAAAAAAAGTTGTTGTTTGTTGTTATGTTTAACGTGTGAAGTAAATATAATTTGATTCGTTGTACATTATGATCTCATGTTATTGTTATATTATGCTGTAAAAAAACAGTGAAAGGATTATTTGAATTTTGAAACTGACAATTGAAATTTAATATTTGGCGGCGGCGCGGCGGCATCGTAAAAGTTAGCCCCCGGCGTAAGGGAGTATAAATCCGGCACTGCAGTCTTTCTATCTTAAGTTGGCTAATGGGAAGCGCTCGCATCATTTGAAAAATTTGCTCGTTTTTTGGTTTTATTCAAGAGTGAACGTGATTAAATATAGATATTCATTTAGGAAAAAAGATAATGTTGCAATCAATTATCATTAAAAAATTATTATTGATTTTTTTATTGACTTAAAGAAGAAATTTCATATTTATTCTTATATAGGATTAGGAAGTCAGAAGAATACAAAATTCAAATTATATATTTTCATTCAAATGTCACAATATATTGTACAGGGTCAGCGAAGCACAATGTCTCAGCACTATCAGAAGAAAAAGAAAAACGATAGGAAAAATTTGAAAAGAGGTTCTTGAATGCATGGTATTGAGTACCTACCTAAGATCCATTTTGAGCATAATTTTCATAGGTTCCTATTTTTACATTAAAGGTCACTGCCTACAAACATATCCCTATTAGAAATAAAAAAAATTGATTCAATCGATAATCAGTGAAACTTTGAATTAGAGCTGAGACATGTGTTTCGCTCATCCTGTATACTACTTTTACAGTACTTTTACATACATAAAATTTAACAGTTCTTGAATAAAACAAGTTTTGACATTTTTTGTCGAACTGAAGCACTTTTCCCATGTAACTCGAAATTCGTCATTCTCCTATGGTGATACATCCTACACTTTGAATATTCATCAACTATTTTTCGAATAATCTGGATTTCATGGCAATCTTAGCCTAAAAATTCCTGAGTTACAGGGTGGCTAGGTTTGAATAGTTCAGCATTTTTTGGTAACAAATGCTTAGGAAATGAAAATATACTGGGTACAGCATCTGGATTCAATAACCTAGCAGTACCCGGTTTTAGATGGAGTCCAATTCTCTCTACGAACTGCCTTAATCCATAAACTTGAATTAATTAATCCATAATTCAAGAACGTCTGGTCTATTGAATGAAAAAACCGCAACAAATAATACTACTTAATATGTTTATGGAAAAGTCATGGTATAGTATTTAACTTTGACAAATAATAAAGGTATAGTTTTTGAACATATTCTGAGACTGGAAACATTGTTCCTAGCTGATGATCATTACAAGAACTATATTCTCCAAAACTCTGCACAATATTAAACGGAATGACAATTTCCTTTTGTCTTGCTCGTTCATGCATCCAAAGGCGACACAATAAATCACCATTGTTTATCAATATGAAATCACAAACATTCTCAACAATCAGTTCACACCAACAAATTCAGTCCTTTTGATAAAAAAAAACACGCCAAATGAAGAGATATTTCACATAACCAAAGACAATGAACTTATATGTCTTCACTTTCTTGCCTGTTTATATGAGAGAAAACAATCTCAAGTTCTTCAATTATTAGATAAAAGAAAACGTAAATACCAATCCAGTTTTTAGCAAAAAGAGTAGGAAAGAGAAGGTTACCGTAACACAAGCTATCTTTGTTGCAGCTGCCCCTGACACACTTTGTGCTATTCGACAGAACGGCCGTCTCCCTTCCAGGTGGTTATATTGAGTTCATTGAGTAATGGTCATTTGAGTCAGCCATGTTATTTAATTTGTTCCAGATTTCTGTGTATTTATAGTTTTTTACAAAATCGATCGCCCTGTAACTACTTTCATTCTTCTTCAATTTTGGTAAGATTTCGATCAAACCATAGATTCATGTTTCTGAATGTTAGCCTGGATTTCAGTTCCAAGCAAAGCTAATAGCTGGATCCTCATATCGGGAAAAATAAAAGTTGCTCTTTCAACTTTATATACAGAGTGACCCATTTGAAAGCGTGCCATGCACCCTCATAAATCTTGTATATATGTTGCGATTTTGACGAAATCTTTCTTTGAATGCGGAGGAAAAAAGGGGTATTTCATAATAGATCACATTCAGAGGCTGAAAAATCCAGAATCCATATTTTATAAAAAATCTGCGCACACCACTGGAGTTGACGTCTTCTGAAATAGATCTGCACGAATGAAAAAATATTCAACATTAACAATTCTATGAAATAACGGTTTATCATGCATTGATAAACTTTTCAGGTGTTACCCATGTGATAACACATGAATTCGAATTACGACTTTATTTAATGACAACATTTAATAGGCATTCTTATATAAGAGATTTCCTAAATATTCTCCAAAAATAATATTGAATTAACACACATGAATTGATTTCAGACTCTGGATATTTCAAGTTTTTCTTTAGGAGACTTAGTCTGGAAAGAATCTGTATTAATTTGCGGTCATCTGTAACTTCAGTAATTGCAAAGCCTACTTTTATGAATACTACAACAGAAAAATATTCTCAATGCATGTAAAACATCGTGTCAGTCAATTCAGTCATAGTTTAGTTAAAGTTCCATACTTTTTTATAAAACTTAGTACAGATCAGACTACGCCGATTCCAGTGGCGTACGTACGTTTTTCTAGAAACATCGCTAATATGATTTCAGGAATTTTTAGCCCCTGAATAATAATGAGTTAGTAGATTTTGGTGTTTCAAAAACTGGACGACATTTCGAATAAAATTTCGTCAGAATGAGTCTATAAATAAAAAATCTATGAGGGTGGCACGCTTTCAAATGATCTGCCTATATCTTCTTAATGCTCTGTGGGCAAAATTAAGTGTTTAAACTAACCTTCATTATGTTTTGTATTGAGGTGTGATCCCTTCAGCCCTTCTTGAAACAATGGTTTCTGATTCACGTCAATCTTCTTTTTGAGGAGAGATACGAGTGTCTTTGGGATGAACTCCAGAGGTCTATACGTCTTCATCTGGGTTTGCCAGTTGCCATAGTCCCTTCAAGAGCTACGATTCACCTTTCAAAAATAATTGAGGAATCATAATACTAAAACGAGATCGTTCAATGACTCCGAATCATTATGATTTCAGATCTGTTTGTAGACCCTCACACTGTATACACTTTTACACTGAAGTATTACACTGAGTTCGTGAAACCCAGTGCTTGAGAATTACGTGTAATCGTGCTGTTCAAAAGCATCAGTGTATTATCACAGATTAACAAACCTTTATAATCTGTGGTATCATAGTGCATCGTAAACATAGTAACAATATTTACAATGAGGATGAAAAGGAAATGAAACAAGATTTTAATGTAGAAGAATAAAATATGCAGCCTAATCGAAAGTCTGGAAGAACAAGAATGTCCTCTAAATGGCTCGAGGCTTTTTGCAGAACATCAAAGAACAGTAGAGAGGTGTGAAATATATTGCATTTGAAGATTTTCTTGAATATTCGTGAGAATGTCAGATTGACTTTCGATATTTGTAATACAGGGTGACTCAAAAGAAAAGATGGGGTTTGAAAGGCCTATAACTTTCTTTAATTCAATTTTATTGTTTTTCAGATTTGTGATTTGTGTGAAAAAGACTTGGGAAATTCAATATGGAAAATTACACGATTGAACAACGAACGAAAATTATTGAATTTTATTTTGGAAACCAACGGTCAATTATTCTGACTCAACGCGCGCCTATCGCCGTTTTTTCCATGTTAGAAATGGTCCATCAGAAGCAACGATAAATCGTCTAATTGCACGTTTTCGACAACAAGGAACTGTCTCTGACCTTCCTCGAACTGGAAGGCCGAAAACGACGTGTAGCGAAGAGAATGTTCAACGCGTGCTGGAGAGTGTGCACGAAAATCCAACAACTTCAACAAGGAGACGTTCAACGCAACTTCGGTTGTCGCGGCGATCGATTCAACGGATTTTGGCCAAATTGAAGATGTTTCCTTATAAGGTGCAGCTTGTTCAAGAGCTAAAACCCACCGATTATCAGCAGCGGCTCGATTTTGCTGTTTTTTTTTCGGCAGAAAGCGGAAGAAAATCATGATTTCGTGCACAATCTGATAATGAGTGACGAAGCTCATTTTCACCTGAATGGATTTGTCAATAAGCAAAACTGCCGAATATGGTCAACAGAAAATCCTAGGGAAATCCATCAAAGGCAATTACACCCTCAAATGTGTACAGTTTGGTGTGGAATATCATCCGAAAGGATTTATGGTTCATATTTTTTTGAAAACGAAGTGGGTGCTGCAATCACTATCAATGCTGTTCAATACCGCACCATGTTGGCTAACTTCTTGAGACCAGCTGTGGAAAACAACCCACAACTATGGTTTCAACAAGATGGAGCCACAGCCCATACAGCAAGACAAACAATGGCATTGTTACAAGAAATTTTTGGCGAACGCATCATTTCAAGAGCGAGCAATTGGCCGTCGTGTTCTCCGGATTTATCTGCTCCCGATTTCTTCCTTCAGGAATATTTGAAGGAACGTGTATACGTGAATAAACCAGAGACCATCATCCAACTGAAGAATAATATTCGAGAAGAAATTCGAGCAATAACACCTGAAATAATGCGCAAAGTAATGGAGAAAGTCTTGGAAAGAGCGCAACTTTGCGAAGCTGAAAATGGACACCACCTACGTGACGTTATTTTTCACGTTTGAATCAAACAAATTCCCCATTAATGTAGTATGTTTGAAAAAATAAACAATTAAATAGATACTAAAATAAACAAGTTATTTACTATTCAAACCCCTTCGTTTCTTTTGCGCCACCCTGTATATGTCTTTTCTCGTTGATGAAGTCATTTAAATTCAGATTACCTATGAAAAGGTCTCAACGATTGAAGTTGTTGTATGTTACAGTAGTTAAGAATTGATTCACTATATTAGTATCCAAACGATAGTGCATTATAAAATCACCGTTGTCGAATTCTTCTGATATCTGAAGATAATTTTCGACAAAAAATCTTTTTTTTTGGTCAAGGATGCACATATATGCTCGTAACCCAATATTTTTCTTCTCCTCACGACCAAATCCTCTTTCGAATCAGATTCTGGTGTCTCATCTGAATCGCAATAAAAAAGAGTATGCTCCGCGATTTTATATCTGAAATTATTCAACATTCAAAACCAAAACCACAAGATTTAACGGTTAACGAACGAAGAAATCAGTTAAATTACACTTCCACACTTTACACTCCCTCTACACTCCACTGTGCACCAAACTAAATTACACTTCCTACACACGATGTTCTTCGAACATTTCAGGGATCTTCTTTATTGCGCTCCAAACGATAAAAAAATGATATGAGGAATCGCGAGGGGAAACCATGGCTCCTATGCCCACCTTCCTGAATTCGCCCCTGCTACAGTCCTGCACCAGAAGTCCTTACAGACGGACTGGACGTTCGACCATTTTGTTTCATCACGTCTTGTTACGAAACTATACAGGATGCTGCGATCTTCATACTCTTTTCCTATCGACAAAACTAGAGAAAATGTCTGAGAGGATTGAGAGGGTCGTAAACAAACGAGAGGGGATTATTATAGTATGATGCCTGGGTTTTTACAGGGGTTTTTCCTTATTAAATCATTTATATTTTATAATTTTTCAATGTGACTAATTAAATTTTTCACCTTCATGTGAGCTATCTTATGAGAGTACTGGAAGGATTAAGGTCACCAGTACTCAACGGGGTAAAAATTCCGTTTGCCCTGGAAGCAAAATACATAGGTAGAAGTTATCTTTGACCATATGTTAACATGGAATCAATACCTACAGAAAATTGTTCAAATAAGAAGTACAGTAGCCTTCAATCTGTGCAGACGAATGTGCGAAAGGCCCATGATAGCATATGGGTCGGTATAGTTTGGTGGCCAAAGATACAACAGGCTGGAGTGATTTGAAGCTTGCCTGAGCGCCACTGATGGTGCAATGGAAACCACTCCAACAGCCTCTTTAGAGGTCCTCTTGAACTTGTCACCACTACAAATAGGAGCAACTGAGCAAAACGGTTTGATTCCATAATATATGATTTCGAATAAAAGATGAAAAACTGTTTGAATCAGATATAATCAAAACAGATTTTCATTCGGTTACAAACCGAAATGAATAACAATGTCGGAAAGGTTGGATGGTGATATTCTCCAAACTGAACAGTATTTATGCATTTATTCAACTTTTTTTGTTGGATTTATGCCAGTTTGCTCAATTAATGTGTGGATTTATAGCATTTTGCTCAAATATAATAGTTATTTATGCAACAAGTGCAAAAAGTGAATGTTTATATAATAAACAATTTTTGCACGAGTTGCATACAACATTTTTTCTACGTTCATGCAAAAAGCAAAAAATGATTTATTGAGGTGCGGCACTAGGTACAATTCTGTTAATTGTCAGAATTAATTTTTGACTGACGTTTCTATAACCACAGTTGCATTATAGAATATGTTTGTCATGATGACAGCACGTTGAAGTAGAATGACAGATGAGTGCAATAAAAACTTTATTGCACTGAGTGCAATAAAGCACTTTTTTTTCCACTAAATATAGTTCAATAAAGTTCTGTTTTTTGCATGAATGTAGAAAAAATGTATTTATCTACTCCTATTGAATTATATATCAATGATTCAACTGCTTTTGAACAATTAATAGTATCTGTAAACAAATAGCGTGAGTTATAATAACTCTCGCTACTATAACTCACTATAATACTTACATCGGGAAAGGCTCTTGGAATTATTTACGAACCGAAAATCAAGATGGCTCAGTACTTCTGTACAAGCAAGCCAGTTGGCCGAAAGGGAACAGTCCATTATTGTTATTGAGGGGAGTTATGTCAATTGAATAATTTTGACGTTTTCAAATTAAGTTGATACAATTATTGTGATTTTTTTTGCTGAAAAAGATGAATTCATCAGATAGTGAAGATGGATTATCATGTACACCTCCAAAAATAAGACAATTAGCTAATGTTACCATACAGAATCTATTGCCAGAAAAAACCCAAAACAAATGTAAAGGTGTATACAAAAATTTTCAAGATTGGTGTAGCAGTAAGAACATGAACTTAGCACTGAATATAAGGCATCGTCTCTATGGACATTCTACTCCATGCTAAGAAGCACATACTTAACCTGAATAATGGAATCAATATAGAGAATTATTCAAAATTACGGTCGTTTCTCAAACGTCAATCAGAGAAACATGTAGCTAAAAAGGCGAAAACTTTTACGTCAGAAAGACTTAATAATTTCATAAATGAAGCTCCTGATGAGAAATATCTGGCGGCAAAAGTATTATAGTGGATCTCACAATAATTCATTCATTTGTATTAAGTATATTTTAAGATTTGTCAATAAAGTTCTTTCTCTGTACTTGTAACTTAGTATTTAACGTGATAGTCGTAGATAAAGTATAGTATTCAACTTGCGGTAATGATCATAACTCACTTGATGAATTACAGCACTCGCCTACGGCTCGTGCTGCAAACTTCATCTGCGTGAGTTATGACCTACATTACCGCTCGTCAAATAATATACTATTATTCCGTTTTGCTCGATCAGTTTTTGGATTTATTGCATTCTGCTCAGTGCTCAGACAAAAAAAATTCTCAATATTTCTTCAATCAAGATGGCCATCTCTAGATGATTTACTCAATTAAACGAAAACATTTATACAGATAACTTCCTTGAGGACGAAATCATTCCCAAAAAACTTTCCTGTGGATTCATTTCAGTGACAACCAGCCGATGGATTTATGCCAGTTTGTTCAATCATTCATAGGATTTAACGCATTTTGCTCGAATCTCCATTTTCGATATGGCAAATTTAAATGGATCTGAAGCGTTTTGCTCGAAGTGAACATTATGGATTGTGTATTGACCAAAATGTATTACTTCAGTAATATTCACTTGAGAAATGTTAAAATTGGAATTAATGCATTTTGCTCATGCAGTTGCACATTCAAGGCGAAGCCAGAGCAGTCGTGAGTGGATTGTCCAGGGGGTCAAGCACCCATAAGCAGCACGCACGGTAAAGACTACAGGAAGCTATATGAAGAGTTATTGGAAAGCGACTTCATCCAGGAGCTGGTATTTTTGGGGCCAAGCCAAAGACAAGAATCTCACTGAGCTTAGGCGAATACGCGACGGTGTTTCAGGTACAAACTATTTCAATATTGCGTAAAAGAATTGATAAGGCAAAAGTTCAAACAACACAAACAGAACAAAAAATCATTTTATACAAATCCCGTCTGCATCTGATAATAGGTTGCCATCCGAAAGAAGGAAAGAACTAACTTGGTAGACAAATTCATTGGCGAAAAACATTGGTCATAGAAGACCGTGCCACTGCAGCTGATTGTTGGATCTTATTGTATGTAATCAGATTTGCGTTGTCAATTATTATTCAGCCATGTCTAATAACTTCTATCATAACAGTTCCCCGTTTTGCCATAAATTTCTCTTGACCTAATACCCCATCATCTATTTGATTGATATTCTGTTTGATTTATGCTAATACCCGGATGTGTCTTAATTATCAAAATCTGACAAAGATTGGTTACATAATGTAATATGGTTACTAGACAGGTATGTACATACCTATCAAACATGAAGTAAGTTCATTATCATTAACGATGAATATATGGAATGTGGGAGAGATTCAAATAAAATAGTTATTTTTGTATCTAGAGCGCGAAATGCTACTTTGGTGATCGAGATCTGATTTTTTTAACGAGGCACAGCCGAGTTGAAAAAATAGTCGAGATGACCAAAGTATTTCGCGCTCGAGTTGCAAACAAAATTTTTTCTACAAACGTCAAAAAATATAGTTCTAAAGTAAAAATATGCTTAACTTGATATAAAAAATAGTGTTGAACTGGCTTGAAAGGTCTCCCCCTATCCTCCCTAGGTACGCACGATGTTCCACGAACATAATAGGAATTTCCTTTCATGCGCTCCAAGAGAAAAAACAAAGTTATTGTTGAACATTCAGAAATAAATGATTTTGTAGATGTCTGTTCGATTGAGGACCATAAAGTTGAAATATAAATATCTCATTTATTTGACATAACAATGCGCGAAGTAGGTACTTCGCGCACTGTTTTACTTCGCGCATTGTTTTGTGCAAGGAATCATGGTAACGTAGGAAACTGAAAAAAAGTGTCACTTCGCAATTTGTTATCAATGCGCGAACCTTGTCATTTTTTGACGTTTGTAGAAAATAGTTATTTGTTTTACTAGACAGCATAGTAGTAAATCGACTGCCGAGCGTAGCGAGGTTATAGGAAGCCAAGGCAGTCAATCTATATTTACTCTCCAAATGTTATATAACCAATTTTATGTAATTTTTATTGAAATCTCCATCATTTTGTGTTCACCCAATGTCAGTATCAATTTTGATCACAAATTTCATTCAAATTTCTTGGAACGTTACTTAGCAACAAACTTTCTCTGCCTAGACAGATGAAGCACCTTTACAGCCTGCTTGGTGTCAGAAAAAATCCAATTTACCTGTCGCATGGATAACATATATAGTTATTGTTTCACTAGACAGCAAAAATAGTAGATTGACTGCCGCAGCTGATAGTTCAGAGCCGAGTGTAGAAAGGCTAGGAATCCAGCCACGGCATCAGTCAATATACATTTGCTGCCGTATGAAATATATAATTTGTTCTCCAAATGTTATGAAATAAATTTTGTGTAATTTTTTTTTGAAAACTCCATCATTTTGTGTTTACCCAATGAAAGTGTCAATTTTGATTACCACTTTCATTCAAATTACTTGGAACCTTGCATAAAAACAAACTTTTCCTGCCTTGGCAGAGAAAGTACACCTTTCCTGCCTGTTAAGTGTCGAAAAGCCACTTCCTATGTCGCTTGGAGAAAATAGTATATTGTGCAACAAGTGGGAAAACTGCTTTTCCCCGCATGTTGCACCCTATACTTCTTCTACAACTGATGCACTTATTCAAAGAATCCGAGTAATGTAGCTTATTGGTATTCATTTTATAATGTGGCACTATATGCCAAATTGAATATTGTGACCAAAGAGTAGACGCCTTTCCTAGTCCCTCAAAGTATTTCAAAAAAGTACACTTTCCGAAAAAGATTTTATTTAAGAATTTTTTAGATTCCATAAATTTTTCGTTAATATACCAATTCATACTTTTTTCTTGAAATTTCCGGACACAAATCCAACTTCCGCAGCTTCTTCCATTATCTCTGTCTCTGACAGTGTATTTATCAAAATCGTCACATCTCGGTATTTGATGGAAAATGCGATTTCTATCAAAAGCACTAATGAGAACTAACCTAAAGAATTTAATAAACTTCTTCTGACAGTTGTGACAACTATTCAAGCTGAACAGCAGCAAAGTTTTGGTCGATTTTTTGTTGTTTCTCCATAGAAATGTATGTGGTGTTGGCAAAGTGCCGTGAGAAAGAATATTTCTCACAGTATGAGCAATACATGGTTTCGAAACTAATTTAGCTATGAGAAATGCGCTACTTTTCATAGCAGTAGTAGAAAAAATCTCTTTCGTTATTTTTTCGTGCGAGAATTCAGTACATAACTAGATCTTTATCATTATTGAATAAAGTGTCTCAGTTCTGGTCGATTACCATAAATCTAAATATCTCGATATTTTGTTTCTTTTAATGAAATTGGTCGGTTAATGAAATGAGGTGAGAAGAAAGAGAAAAAAAAAACGAAATTAAAATAGTTATTTATTATAGGTACAAGGAAAACGAGAATGACATTTTATCTCGAAGTTGTGTTAAGCGGCGTTCACAACCAAACTTTTTACGTTTTGCTTTTTACGTTTGCTATTCTGATTGGTGAAGCAGAATCTGAAATTAAACGTGAACTAAACCTATGCAAATGTCATTCACAACAAGAAAAAATAAACGTGACTTTTTATGGCTCTGTTGCCTTGGTTTTGTTATTTGTTTTTCATCCTGAAATTAAGTAAATAATCATAACAATAATATTGAACAGATAATTAATATTCATAGAACTGGCGGTGATGGAAATTGATCCTTATTCAATACTTGAAGAGGAAAATCAATCTTCAACAAAATAATGAATTGAATAGTATACCTATCTACTATTCTGTGGATTCACGAAAAAATCATGTTCCATATTATTCGTTTATTTTCACTATTTTCACAGACGAAGGCTTCTTGCAACGCAAAAAGCTGAATATTTTCAGCTTTTTGCGTCATTTTCATTACAAATTTTGCTTCACCAATCAGAATACGAAACGTAAAAAGCAAAACGTAAAAAGTTTGGTTGTGAACGCCGCTTTAGTTGTCCCCGATGCGAAGTGGATAGGAAAGCCTAAAACCTTGTTTGTGTGAAAAACAATCACCGTCTATAAAATGTTGGACCTTTGGCGAAGTGAGCTCTCCAATTTTGAGGGGACTCAAGCCTCTGGACATTGGGACTAGGTGGATTTATGCAGCAACATTTGATAATAATCAAGTAACTTTTATCAATTAACAAGTAGCAATTGAAAGTTGAACTTGCTTTTTCCAATGAGGGTATTTATGCAGACATTTAACAATTAACAATTAACAAGTAGGTTACAAGTATATGAAGTTGGCCAACTTTTAACTTTCTTACTTTAATTGAACCAGGTTTTCTTCTAGCGATCAACTAGAACGCGAAAACAATACCAAGCAATGAAATCATTGTGAAGAAAAGTAACCAAGTCTCTTCCAGATCAGAAAAAAGTTGAAATTCGAAATTTTAGCTACTTATGTAGATTATGAACAACAAATTTGTAAGGTTATCGTTTTGATATATTGCCCAAATTTCGGGCATGTGCGCTTTCGTACTATTTATTCATTAATTGATTATTACGTTTCAATATTCAATATTTTAATAGAGATAACTATACAAGTAATACATAGATATATTTGAAAAAAACAATTGATAAATAATAAATACTGTTGAACTTGAAACACTTTAATAATTTTAATTTAATTAAACCCAATTAGTCTTTAGCGCCTCACGAGCTACTGTTCAATGCGAGAGCATCAATTTTCGGTCTCCTGATGGCCTTTGAAAATTCGTCGATTAGTTCCGGATGATCGATACTTTTCCCGAATCCATTGATTTATGTGGGTGATGGGTTCGAAAGACGAGTAGGTTTTATAATTGAAATTATTATAGATACTTTTTGGTAGGTATATATTGGAGAATATTGAAACGACGTAACGACTACATCCACACAAATTTTATTTGGGGAGGCCAAGGTCATAATTTGGGGTAGCTCAGCACCCCAAGCTGCCCCACCACTTCACCAATGCAAAATCTATTGAATCTAATAATATTAGCAAAACTCCCACAGGATTTTTTCCTTCTTGTTCACTTGTTCAGTATCCACCGAACATCTCGCAATAACGTCTGTTTCTGTCAGCTATCAAAACATTTAGGACGAGCACTCGTGTTTTGCCTGTATTGACATAGCGGGCCACCCCCCGTCAACAACGTAATAACAAAACAATGCATAGACATGGCAAACTCGATAAATTAATTCAGGCGTGAGGAATGATCGTGTCAAATCAGTCAAATTATTTCTGTTGTCTGTACCTACCGTATTCATGCAGAGTGCCATGAGGTAGAAGTGATTGTATATACAAAGCATAGGCGTATCTATAGTGCGGGACCATATTACAAAGGGGAAAGATATAAGCTAAGCAACACTATTTCCGGCGCACCCCAAAATTTTGCCTCAGTTGAAATATAAGTACCTTTTTTCTGCTTTGAACGATTTGAATTCGGATCACACTGTTCGTTTGCCCAGTCGCTACAGGGTGTTACCTGAAACTGTTGCCAAATTTCGAGAATTTCAAAAGTATTCCAAATGAAGAAAACCTTTTTTTTTCAATTTTTACAGTAGATACATGTAGATGATCTCATTATCTTGGGACAGTTCTCGAATTGTCTCCTTATCTCTTTTATTTACAGAGTTATCTCAAAAAAATACCTTCTTGGTTTTGCAGTCATAACTTTTTTCCTCGTCAACCGATTTTCGAGATCTTAGGCTCATTTGGAAGCTTAAACTTTAGATGAAGAGATATGAAGATCAGAATTGACTCAAGATGAACATTATACAGTGTGTCTCACTTCTAAGGAAGCACCCCTGTATCTTTCGTAATTGTTGAGTAAGGATTCTGAAATTTGCAAGAGCGGTAGATATACTGGAAATACACACTATGACCAAGTGGAGTCGTCTTCATTGATATACACTGCTCGCCAACAGTCATGGGACCACCCACAAAAATGATATAAGGAGGCAAGATAGGTTGAAAATCACTTCGGATTTCAAATCAAGACGTCCCTTTCGCTTCCTCCTGCAAATTTCAGAACCCTATACCTCAATAATTACGTGAGATACAGGGGTGCTTCCATAAGAAGTGGGACAAAGTTTAATTTTTCTGAACTGAAAATTTTCCAGAAATACTGTGCACAGTCAGTGAATTAGACGTCCTGGATTCGAATCCGAAGTGGTTTTCAACCTATATTGGCTTCTAATAACATTTTCCGGAAATTTGGGTGGTTCCATGGGCATTGGCGAGCAGTGTTTATCACTGGAGATGACTCCTCTTGGTCATAGTGTTTATTTTCAGTATATCTCCCGCTCTTGTAAGTTTCAGCTTCAAAATGAGATTTAAAAAACGGGTTGACATGGAAGAGAGTAATGACTGCAAAACCAGAAAGTTTTTTGAGATCACTCTGTGAATAAATTAGATAAGAAGACAATATAAAAAATGTCCCTAGGTGATGAGATCATCTTCATGCCTCTGCTGTCAAAGTTGAAAAAAAGTTTTTGTTCATTTGGGATCCTTTTGAAAATTCAGAAATTTTTAAAAATTTCAGTTGACACCCTGTAGAGATTTTATATGAAGAACCTCATGTTTTGAAGAAGTACGAGATTATAGCTGAAATACTGGGCTAGCGAACAATGTAATCTGAATTCAAATTGTTCAAAGCAGAAAAAAGTTATGCATATTTTAACAGGAACAAAAGTTTGGGGTGCGACGAAATTAGTGTTGAGTAGTTTAGATAGAAGGAACAGCGCAGTGGGTTACGAGTAATATCTCTTAACAAGAACAAAATCAGTTTGGGTTGATATTAAGACAGATATTGGTATTCGATGATGGGGACCCGAGGTACCCCAGCCGGATACACTTGTCTTGGATGGTATCCTCTACAAGTCTACACACTTTCCTATCGGCCATTCTTGGCAAATTCTTCAGATATATAATTTTGTGAAAACCTCTGCTCCGATCACTCCGATGGGACAGTTTCGTGGAAATATATTTGGGTGCAAAAATGGAGCAATTTGTGAGCATCTGCTCTTATATATGTGGCCGCGGATTCATGAACGAGGCTCCGGTAACCTAATCCAAGTTGTGGGAACCCGTCACCAGGGATAAATAGCACCGACGTTATGTTATGGTGTCCACAAAAATGTCCCATCAAAGTGAACAGAACAAAGATGTCCACAAAATGCTCCATCTGCCAAGCAGCAGCGATTTCTCCTCCCCGCGCCATGGTGAGATTGAGCTCTAGAGGATAAGGGAAACAGAAGAATTGGCCAAAAGATGCCGATAGAGAAGATTGAAAACTAAAAAGTGAAGAGGATATCATCCAAGAAAATTTGAGAATTGATGAGTATCTGGCTAGGATACCTCGGGTTTGTCAATCTCGCCATCAGGTATTCTCTGTCCGGATTCCAAACTACTGGTGATCCATGAAATGCCAATGTAGCGAACCTATATACTTCAGGGAGCTTCAGGAAGAGATTTTGGGGCAGATCATGTGATTTGTTCCTATCTGCAGGTATATTGAAGTAATATTTATATTTGTATTGCTTGAGACGAGTTAATAAAACCCCAAAATGTAGGTCGTGTTCAATACCTAAGTCTCTCTACAAGTTATTGCAATGTTACTGGAGTTTGAGGTAGGTAGAAGGATATGAATAGAAAATCTTTCCCTGAAAATGAGGTAAGTTTAATACAGAAGAAACTATTCACTGTTCACCATCAGGTGGCCAGATTGCATTTGACGTACTTGTCTATTTTCAACCGACTTCCTTGTTGGATCGTCGCTACTCCTCTCGCGCATTTCGTTTTTACTATGGTACAATAGAAATATTGCGGAAATCAGTGATTGCACATCAGCATGTGATTGCCTCATCAGGTATTCTCGGTCCAGATTCCAAACTACTGGTGATCCATGAAATGCCAATGTAGCGAACCTATTTTTCAGTGAGATCATTATGAGAGATTTTGGGGCTGATCATGTTATTTGTTTTTATCTGAGGGTATATTGAAGTAATATTTATATTTGTATTGATTGAGACGAGTAGATAAAACCGCAAAATGTAGATCGGGTCCTAATACCTGAGTCTTTTTACGAGTTATTGCAATGTTACTGAAATTTGATGTAGGTAGAAGGATATGAATAAAAATCGTTCCTTTAAAATGAGGTATAGCTTAATACAGAAGAAACTATTCACAGTTTCACGTATGGTCTCAATCTAACAATGTTACGACCATGCATGTTCCCATCAGGTGGTCTTATTGCATTTGACGTACTTGTCTATTTTCTATCGACTCTCTTGTTGGATCGTCGCTACTCCTCCCTTGTATTTTGTTTTGCACGTGTCGTATTAGTTCGTAACTCCTACCGCGGAGATTGTACCCACGAGCATTAATTTGTTGGAGTGCATGGAATGGCAATCTTGGATTATTTACAAAATTTGTATCGTACAGCTCTCATGAAAGATTATCTCATCAAGTAGATGGTTGACGATTCCGAATTCTCGAAAAATCCGGTGTTGATAATCGTGGTCTTATACTCATACCAACAAATTACAAAGTCTTCAGATCGATTTATGTTTGTTATATTTGTTGATGGGTTGAGATTTTGATCGTCTATTTTTTATAACTGTTCCTAACCAGAGATCGATAATGAGTTGTTTAACCGTATGTTTTTTTGCTGTGGGACATTGAAAATACTATATACTTACATGAAAATTTATCTTATGCGAGAAGCAGAATATCCATGACCAAGAACCAAATTGGGTCCTATACCTTCCTGTTTCTTCATATAACCTCATTTCAGATGTCAGCTATCCATTTCGATTTAATAGTTTGTTTCTACTCACATAACTAAAATGGATATGTACCACGTTATAAATGAACACGGATTGTCGATCTGTGATTTATTCAAAATATCAAACACGTTACCATGGCAACACGAATAACACGATTCCTCAAACACATTACCAATATTACCATGGCAACACAGTTCATTAAACACAGCTTCAGTAATTTGAGACATGTCTGCAGGTCTGTCAATTGTATTAACTGTCAACTGTTATTTTCAAATTTTGTATCAGAATTATTCAAACAATATTCGTTTGTATCAGAATTCTTCATTAAAAATATATGCGAAAAGTATACGAAAGTGAAATCGAAGAGAATGTTCTGGTACTTGCATATCTCCAAGAAGTGTATAAAAATGAAGTATCCATCTTTGAGAACAATCTATTTATTCTGCGCTAAGCATGACAATAAACGTGAATCAAAGCTTAGTAAGCAACTGGACACATCAACAACCAATATCACTTATTCTCAATTCCCATACCTTTCGAATTATTTTGTAGGTTAGCAGGAATAGCAGGTATATGTTAATGTAATTTTCGGAATTCGTAGAAAAAGCATAGTATGTAACGCGTAATAAAAAGGATTTGGTTGATCTAACATTCGATAGTTTCACTTTTTTTTGTGGAAGCGGAGTATTGAAATGGATCAATGTTCATCAATCTCCCTGTGAGATTTTATGGATGAAGTTAGTTGTCAATTCTGAAGTAAAATAGGATGATAAAAGGATTTGGTTGGTCCAACATTTGATAGTTTTACTATAAAATTGGAAATGTTGGATCAACCAAATCCTTGTATTATCCTATTTTACATCAGAATTGACAACTAACTTCATCCATAAAATCTCACAGGGAGATTGATGAAGATTGATCCACTACAGGCTGTTTATAACACTTGTTACATAATATACTATAATCATCCTTATGACATATTTTCTCTTGATGTTACATTCATCATCATTCATATAATATTTCCTTATTATGATTCCTTCCACTGGATCACTCATGGATAGATTTGTTTCTATACTTATCATGCATCCATAATTTTTGGTTTCTCAGTTGACATTCTACCTGGAAAGAGTTTTTCCTTTTTTTCATCATTTATTGTATTGTAATGTATATAGTGGGTAGGTATGTTGTATGCTGCTGCTGACAGTTGTGACAACTATTCAAAGCTGAACAGCATCAGCCAACTAAGTTCTGGTCGATTTTTGTTGGTTCTCCATGAAAACAAAAGTGGTGTAGGCAAAGTGCCGTGAGAGAGAAAAAATATGAGCTAAACATGGTTTTGAAACTGAGTAAGCTATGAGAAATACGCTACTTTTCATAGCAGTTGTATAAAAAAGTATATGAAACGTCACGGCCAACTCTGCAAGAACAGTGATGACGCGAAGTGGCAGAGTTTCTCGGCTTGTTGCTCTGATCCCCATGGAAGTGTCTCTGATTTGTATTCAGGGCCTGTCTCTGGCACCACTCAATAATTAACTGGGTTGCGTAGGGCGAGACGTCATGCTTGGACGGGGGCGCATTTTGCGGCATGTTCGCATTGTTAATAATCGCGAATCTGTTGAGATTCCGTAATGAATTTCAATAACAGATAACGATGTCGATGTCGAAGAAGGTCGTCATTTGAAATACGAAATATTTGGTTCAAGGGAAGTGTGCGTAACGTAAAAGTATGTCAGTCAAATAAAAAATTGAAAACGCAAAATGTTATGAGGTATATTCTCATTGTTAATCATAGCGAATCTATTGCGATCCCGTGATGAATTTCAATAACAGATAACGATGTCGATGTCAAAGAAGGTCGTCGTTTGAAATACGAAATATTTGGTTCATGGAAAGTGTGCGTAAAAGTATGTCAGTCAAATAAAAAATTGAAAAAGCAAAATGTAATGAGGTATATTCTCATTGTTAATAATCGCGAATCTGTTGAGATTCCGTAATGAATTTCAATAACAGATTAACAGATAACGATGTCGATGTCGAAGAAGGTCGTCATTTGAAATACGAAATATTTGGTTCAAGGGAAGTGTGCGTAACGTAAAAGTATGTCAGTCAAATAAAAAATTGAAAACGCAAAATGTAATGAGGTATATTCTCATTGTTAATCATAGCGAATCTATTGCGATTCCGTAATGACTTTCAATAACAGATAACGATGTCGATGTCAAAGAAGGTCGTCATTTGAAATACGAAATATTTGGTTCATGGGAAGTGTGCGTAAAGGTATGTCAGTCAAATAAAAAATTGAATACCCAAAATGTGATGCGGTATATTCGCATTGTTAATAATCGCGAATCTGTTGAGAGTCCGTAATGAATTTCAATAACAGATAACGATGTCGATGTCGAAGAAGGTCGTCATTTGAAATACGAAATATCTGTTGAGATTCCGTAATGAATTTCAATAACAGATAACGATGTCGATGTCGAAGAAGGTCGTCATGTGAAATTCGAAATATTCGGTTCATGGGAAGTGTGCGTAAAACTATGTCAGTCAAATAAAAAATTGAAAACGCAAAATGTGATGAGGTTTATTCTCATTGTTAATCATCGCGAATCTGTTGAGATTCCGTAATGAATTTCAATAACAGATAACGATGTCGATGTCGAAGAAGGTCGTCATTTGAAATACGAAATATTTGGTTCATGGGAAGTGTGCGTAAAAGTATGTCAGTCAAATAAAACATTGAAAACGCAAAATGTGATGAGGTTTATTCTCATTGTTAATCATCGTGAATCTGTTGAGATTCTGTGATGAATTTCAATAACAGATAACGATGTCGATGTCGAAGAAGGTCGTCATTTGAAATACGAAATATTTGGTTCATGGGAAGTGTGCGTAAAAGTATGTCAGTCAAATAAAACATTGAAAACGCTAAATGTGATGAGGTTTATTCTCATTGTTAATCATCGTGAATCTGTTGAGATTCTGTCATGAATTTCAATAACAGATAACGATGTCGATGTCGAAGAAGGTCGTCATTTGAAATACGAAATATTTGGTACATGGGAAGTGTGCGTGAAAGTATGTCAGTCAAATAAAACATTGAAAACGCAAAATGTGATGAGGTTTATTCTCATTGTCAATCATCCTGAATCTGTTGAGATTCCGTAATGAATTTCAATAACAGATAACGATGTCGATGTCGAAGAAGGTCGTCATTTGAAATACGAAATATTTGGTTCATGGGAAGTGTGCGTAAAAGTATGTCAGTCAAATAAAACATTGAAAACGCAAAATGTGATGAGGTTTATTCTCATTGTTAATCATCGTGACTCTGTTGAGATTCCGTAATGAATTTCAATAACAGATAACGATGTCGATGTCGAGAAAGGTCGTCATTTGAAATACGAAATATTTGGTTCATGGGAAGTGTGCGTAAAAGTATGTCAGTCAAATAAAACATTGAAAACGCAAAATGTGATAAGGTTTATTCTCATTGTTAATCATCGTGAATCTGTTGAGATTCCGTAATGAATTTAAATAACAGATAACGATGTCGATGTCGAAGAAGGTCGTCATTTGAAATACGAAATATTTGGTTCATGGGAAGTGTGCGTAAAAGTATGTCAGTCAAATAAAACATTGAAAACGCAAAATGTGATGAGGTTTATTCTCATTGTTAATCATCGTGACTCTGTTGAGATTCCGTAATGAATTTCAATAACAGATAACGATGTCGATGTCGAAGAAGGTCGTCATTTGAAATACGAAATATTTGGTTCATGGGAAGTGTGCGTAAAAGTATGTCAGTCAAATAAAAAATTGAAAACGCAAAATGTGATGATGCGGTATATATTCTCATTGTTAATCATCGCGAATCTGTTGAGATTCCGTAATGAATTTCAATAACAGATAACGATGTCGATGTCGAAGAAGGTCGTCATTTGAAATACGAAATATTTGGTTCATGGGAAGTGTGCGTAAAAGTATGTAAGTCAAATAAAAGATTGAATACCCAAAATGTGATGAGGTTTATTCTCATTGTTAATCATCGCGAATCTGTTGAGATTCCGTAATGAATTTCAATAACAGATAACGATGTCGATGTCGAGAAAGGTCGTCATTTGAAATACGAAATATTTGGTTCATGGGAAGTGTGCGTAAAAGTATGTAAGTCAAATAAAAGATTGAATACCCAAAATGTGATGAGGTTTATTCTCATTGTTAATCATCGCGAATCTGTTGAGATTCCGTAATGAATTTCAATAACAGATAACGATGTCGATGTCGAGAAAGGTCGTCATTTGAAATACGAAATATTTGGTTCATGGGAAGTGTGCGTAAAAGTATGTCAGTCAAATAAAACATTGAATACCCAAAATGTGATGAGGTTTATTCTCATTGTTAATCATCGCGAATCTGTTGAGATTCCGTAATGAATTTCAATAACAGATAACGATGTCGATGTCGAAGAAGGTCGTCATTTGAAATACGAAATATTTGGTTCATGGGAAGTGTGCGTAAAAGTATGTAAGTCAAATAAAAGATTGAATACCCAAAATGTGATGAGGTTTATTCTCATTGTTAATCATCGCGAATCTGTTGAGATTCCGTAATGAATTTCAATAACAGATAACGATGTCGATGTCGAAGAAGGTCGTCATTTGAAATACGAAATATTTGGTTCATGGGAAGTGTGCGTAAAAGTATGTCAGTCAAATAAAAAATTGAAAACGCAAAATGTGATGATGCGGTATATTCTCATTGTTAATAATCGCGAATCTGTTGAGATTCGGTAATGAATTTCAATAACAGATAACGATGTCGATGTCGAAGAAGGTCGTCATTTGAAATACGAAATATTTGGTTCATGGGAAGTGTGCGTAAAAGTATGTAAGTCAAATAAAAGATTGAATACCCAAAATGTGATGAGGTTTATTCTCATTGTTAATCATCGCGAATCTGTTGAGATTCCGTAATGAATTTCAATAACAGATAACGATGTCGATGTCGAAGAAGGTCGTCATTTGAAATACGAAATATTTGGTTCAAGGGAAGTGTGCGTAACGTAAAAGTATGTCAGTCAAATAAAAAATTGAAAACGCAAAATGTGATGATGCGGTATATTCTCATTGTTAATCATCGCGAATATGTTGAGATTCCGTAATGAATTTTAATAACAGATAACGATGTCGATGTCGAAGAAGGTCGTCATTTGAAGTACGAAATATTTGGTTCAAGGGAAGTGTGCGTAAAAGTATGTCAGTCAAATAAAAAATTGAAAACGCAAAATGTGATGATGCGGTATATTCTCATTGTTAATCATCGCGAATATGTTGAGATTCCGTAATGAATTTCAATAACAGATAACGATGTCGATGTCGAAAAAGGTCGTCATTTGAAATACGAAATATTTGGTTCATGGGAAGTGTGCGTAAAAGTATTTCAGTCAAATAAAATATTGAAAACGCAAAATGTGATGAGGTTTATTATTCTCATTGTTAATCATCGCGAATCTGTTGAGATTCCGTAATGAATTTCAATAACAGATAACGATGTCGATGTCGATGTCGAAGAAGGTCGTCATTTGAAATACGAAATATGAAATATGTGTTGAAAAGGAATATTCTCAGATATATTATAAACATGAAAAAATGGATACATTTGAATAAATACATTGAGAATTCGCATTCTCTATGTGATGAAAATTATTAATCCTTTCTCGGCATATTCAACAGAAAACAACTACTTTCCTGTTGAATATGCCGAGAAAGGATTAATAATTTTCATCACATAGAGAATGCGAATTCTCAATGTATTTATTCAAATGTATCCATTTTTTCATGTTTATAATATATCTGAGAATATTCCTTTTCAATACTTTCATACCCAATCAAGGGGTTCAAACTTGAACGATGGAAACTTGTTATTTTTATATAGACCTTCAATCGCAGATTCGTGATTGGGTTTTTCTCAATTCAGAATTTCTTTCCACGCCCTGTGTGATGTCTTGATAACAATTATTATTATTTATAATGACCCTGTATATATTGCCCCTGTGTATATATTGAAACAAAAAAGATTGTTAGTTAGTTACATAAGTGTCAGAGATAAACATGAAAGGGTTTGTCAGAGTCTTTGAATAAAAGCTGATATTTTTGAAAACGAGATTAATTGACGAAAAACACGATTTAACATTTGGTCCTTCAAGCCCGAGCTGAAACAACGATGGATGGGAAAGAAGGTGAACTGGAAGATATATCAAAAAGGAGAAATGCTGGTATGAATAGGAATTTGTCACGTGACTTTGAGTGGCCGGCTGGATTTGGTGCAAGAAATGTTTGTACCATACCAACCATGACAAACACCAGCACGACTTCAGAATCCACCAGTAGATTTGCAATACCTGAATCCCAATCAGTTCGATCAGAAAATTTGACAAATTGTGACAAGACAATTATTGAAAGAAGTTCAATGTCAACGAAATCCTCTCATCATTTCTCAAAAAAGAAGATTTCAAGTTCCATTGATTCTTCAAAGAAATCCTCAACTTCGATGGATCTTCAAAGAAAGAGACTTGCTATTCAGACTGAAAAGGAAAAGCAAGCATTGAAAGAAATGAAAGAAGATCTTGAAAAGAAGCAGAGAGAGGTTGAAAATAGGATGAAGATATTACAAATGGAGCATGACCTGAAAGAAGCCGAAATAGAAGCCGAAGAAATATCAGAATGTGATAGCCAAATATCTGGAAATGGATGTTCGCAGAATGAAAATGACCACGGAATAAAGCCTTCTGTTGCAGAATGGGTGAATCACGTAGAACCTTCTAATTATGATGGGTTTTCTGATACCAAGGGAAATTCTCGTGATGAAATCCATATGCTTTGTCAAACAATCACAAATGTTATAAAGAATGTTGCCCCTGCGAGACAAGATACACTGTTAGCTCGACATATTGTTGACAAAGACTTTCCTGTTTTCGATGGGAACCCTGAGAACTGGCCTTTGTTCTATCAGCGGTTTCGACAAACCAGTCAGATGTGCGACTATAGTTCTGATGAAATATTGGTCAAATTGCAGAAATGCTTACGAGGAGAGGCCAAATCGGCAGTTGCAGGTTTATTATTGTCTGCCAGTAATGTGAATTTGATTATGGAGACATTGCAGAGGAGATTTGGAAGACCGGAGTACGTCATCGAGGTCATGATAACCAAAATTAAAGGTATTCCACCGATCAGAGACACCAACATAGAAAAATTGATTCACTTTTCCAATGAAGTGTGTAATCTGGTTGCTACTATGAAGAGTCTGGTTTCTTTGGACTATTTGAGAAATCCACAACTTCAAAAAGACCTACTAGCTAAGTTACCTGATATGATGAAACTTAGGTGGGGTGAATTCATGATGAAGAATAAGGGAAATGTATCCTTAGAAGATTTTGCTTCATGGATAAATGATATGGCTGAGGCGGCATGTTACGTGAGCAGTCCTCAAGTACCCAGCAGTTTCCCAGAGAACAAATGCAACTCCAAGAGGTCACATTATCCGAGAAGGAATGAAACTGTCCTGAATACCAAGGAGGTTGAGAGAAAATCCACTACCGAAAGAAAATCTACTTGTTCATACTGCGAGAACCGACATATGGAAAAAGCATGTCCTCAAATGACCTCTGATGATGTTGAAACAAGATGGAAGACCATAACTGACAAGAAGTTGTGCTTTTCATGTCTTCAAAGAGGTCATCATAGGTTCAAATGCAAAAATGAAAAACAATGTGGAACTGATGGCTGTACATTTTATCATCACCCTCTATTACATAAAACTCGACATTCACAAAATCTTGTCGACGATGGTCAAGCTTGTCTCTTGCGAACAGAAAACGATGTAGTTTGTGCTGTCAAACATGAAACCAAGAAAATTCTACTCAGAATGCTTCCAGTACTAGTGCACGGACCGAACGGAGCAGTGAGGATATTAGCATTGTGCGATGAAGCCTCAACAGTCACGTTGATTGATGAAAGTATTGCGAAGAAACTTGGCTTACATGGTGAGCATGATCCACTATGTATCCAGTGGACAAATGGACAAACTGCAAGTCTGGATAAGTCGGAGAAAATAGACCTGGAGATATCTGGACTTCAGAATTCAGCAAAATTCTCAGTAAAGAATGTAAGGACTGTTGATTCTCTATATTTACCTGAACAAACCATCAACATGCAAGTTTGGGGGAAATATGCCTACCTGAGAGGACTTCCTATAGACACCATAGAAAATGAAAGACCAATGCTACTCCTTGGACAAGATAATGCTAGCCTGACGGTTCCAGGACTTCCTATAGACACCATAGAAAATGAAAGACCAATGCTACTCCTTGGACAAGATAATGCTAGCCTGACGGTTCCTAGGCAAATAAGAAACGGTCCTGAAACTTTTCCTATTGCCACGAAATGTCAGCTAGGATGGTCCCTCCATGGTCCGACTCCGAGTGAAACTGAAGACGGCAACGTTCACACTCTTCACATCTGCAATGTACAAAATCAAGAAGATGATCTCCACGAGCTGATCAAACAGTCATTCTCTACAGAGGCTTTTGGTGTATCGATTAGGCCGCTCAAACCAAGTAGGGATGACATAAGAGCCATGGAAATAATGGAATCAACCGCAAAACGAGTAGGAACTAGGTACGAAATAGGACTACTATGGAAGTTCGACGATTTCAAACTCCCTGAAAGTAAACCTACAGCACTCCAGAGATTGCGATGTGTTGAAAAAAAATTAATGAAGAATAAGAGGCTAGCTGATGAGTATTCTAAGAAAATCAATAGCTATATAGAAAAAGGATACGCCAAGAAATTAACTCCCGAAGAAGCAGGAGTCGAGTCTCCACGGACATGGTACCTACCACATTTTCCAGTCGAAAATCCCAATAAACCTGGCAAGGTGAGATTAGTCTTCGATGCCGCAGCTAAATGCAATGGAGCCAGCTTGAATGATTTTCTGCTATCAGGCCCAGATTTGTTGCAGCCACTGATATCTGTGTTGTGGAAATTTCGGCAAAGAAAATATGGCATCTGCGGAGACGTACGTGAGATGTTTCACCAGGTCCTGATTCTTAAATCTGATCGAGCAGCTCAGAGATTCTTATGGAGAGGCCTAGACTATTCTAAAATGCCCGAAACTTACGAAATGCAAGTAATGACTTTTGGGGCCACATGCTCTCCTGTCTGTGCCCAATTCATCAAAAATTTGAATGCTCGAGAAGAAGCTTCTTCTGACAAGATTTTGGAAGCTATAACACAGAAATTTTATGTTGACGATTATTTGGACTCAGTGGACACCGAGGAGGAAGCTGTATGCATGATAAAGGAGGTATACAGAGTACTTGAACTTGGAGGATTTGAAATAGTCAACTGGGTATCCAATTCAACAGCTGTGAGACGAGCACTACCTGAAACATTGTTGGAAGCCAAGATGCTTGATAATGGTAAAGGAACAGCACAACGAGTTCTCGGTATATGGTGGGACTCGAAAACTGATCACATAGTATTGAACTTCAATCAAAAGCTGACAAGTGAACAAAATGTCACAAAAAGAAAAGTCATGAGAAATGTCATGTCCATATTTGACCCTCTAGGAATGATAGCATTCTATACAGTAAGGGCGAAAATCATCATGCAAGATATATGGAGAGCAGGTATCGATTGGGACGATGAACTTCCAAGTGAACTCGAGAAAAATTGGATTTTGTGGACCAGAGACTTGGAGAGAGTAGCAAAAATGAAAATTCCACGATGCTATTCTCCTAACATCCCTCTCTCGATGAACATTGAGTTACATTTATTTGCTGACGCTAGTGAAAAAGCTTTTGCTGCAGTGGCTTACCTAAGAATAGTTACAGAAAGCCGAATTGATGTATCTTTCGTAGCAGCAAGCACCAGAGTTGCTCCTTTGAAGCCATTATCAATTCCCAGAATGGAGTTACAGGCAGCCGTTATGACTAGTAGGCTCGCTTGTAGCATACGAGAACATCTAGAGATTGATATTCAAGGTACTCACTTTTGGACTGACTCTAAATGTGTTCTGGATTGGATAAAGGCAGATGGAAGGAAATACACTCAGTTTGTGGCACACCGTATCGGGGAGATACAAGAATTAACGAATTCACGTGAATGGCGTTGGGTTCCATCACACGAAAATATTGCCGATGAAGCAACAAGATCGACTTCCAATGAACCATATGAGAGTTTATTCGACAAGTGGATTCATGGTCCGGAATTCTTGAGAAAGCCTGAAGAATATTGGCCAATTCAGAAGAACAAACACTCAGAAGTTCACGATGATGCAACTGATACGGAAATGAAAGCAGGAGCTGAACTTGTTGCTGTAGTCTCTCATAATGCATATACTTTCCTTCCTGAAATCAATAGATTTTCTAAATGGCTTCGTCTAATTAGAACAACTTCATGGGTCCTGAGATTTTGCAGAAAACTGATTGGAAAAGTAAGAAAACAGGAAATGAATTTCGAAAAATGTCTTTCTCTAAATGAAACCAACGATGCTGAACTACACTGGATAAGATATTCTCAGTGGCAAAGTTTTCATGAAGACATAATATCATTACGAAAAAATGAACCATTACAAGGAAAAAGCCGCCTGATGCGATTGAATGCTGCCCTAGATGAAAATGGACTTCTGATTCTGCAAGGAAGAACGGATTTGGCGAACTGTATGAGTGTGGGGACTAAGAAACCTTATATACTGAGCCCACGAAATGAATACACGAAACTTCTCCTCCAGCACTATCACGTGAAATTTCGACACCAGGGAGTAGAAACAATTCTCAACGAGATACGACAGAAATTTTGGGTGATTGATGGAAGAGTCGCCGTCAAGTCGACGTTCACTTGCTGCCTGAAATGTAGAAATTCGAAAGTGACCCCGACTGTACCTAGGATGGGGCAACTGCCTGCCGTACGTTTGACCCCAGATATTCGAGCGTTTGTGAACGTAGGACTGGATTATTTCGGTCCATTAAAGGTCACGGTCGGAAGACGGACAGAAAAAAGATGGGGAGTCTTATTCACATGCATGGCAGTGAGAGCAATCCACCTAGAAGTTGCTCATAATCTAACAACTGATTCTGCCATCATGGCGATAAGACGGATGATGGCGAGAAGAGGAAAACCAGCAACCATATATTGCGACAATGGTACCAACTTCAAAGGTGCTGCTGAGGAACTGAAAAGGGCCCTGTTGGAGTTGGATCGTTCCACCATAACTGATACTATGGTCTCGGAGGGTATCAACTTCAAATTTATACCAGCTGCTTCGCCACATATGGGTGGTGCTTGGGAGAGGCTCATTGGATCGGTAAAAAGAACCATCGGAGTCACCTTGTACAACCAATCTCTGAAGGATGAAACTTTGGAAACTCTATTTGCCGAAGCAGAAAATATCGTTAACTCTCGGCCTTTAACGCATGTTTCTGTAGACCCGCATGATCCAGAAGCATTAACACCAAATCATTTTTTGATTGGATTTGGAAACCAGAATGGACCACCCTGTACTTCAGAAGTAAGTAGATATTCACGCAAAGAATGGCGCAAATCTCAGATGTTAACAGATGCCTTCTGGAAGAGATGGATCCGTGAATATCTACCAAAACTGACCAAAAGAGATCCAAGTGGATCGATGACAACAAGAGTATAGAAATAGGAGACATCGTATTGATCGTAGATGAGACTGCTCCAAGAAATACCTGGAAAATCGGTAAAGTCGATAAAGTTTTTCCAGGCCCAGATGGCCGAATTCGAGTGGCAGATGTGAAAACAAGAACGTCCACGTATCGTCGTCCTGTTGCTAAACTATGTCGCCTGCTCACTGATGGTGAAGAAAACGGAGTTTCCTCACGGGGGGGAGAAATGTGATGTCTTGATAACAATTATTATTATTTATAATGACCCTGTATATATTGCCCCTGTGTATATATTGAAACAAAAAAGATTGTTAGTTAGTTACATAAGTGTCAGAGATAAACATGAAAGGGTTTGTCAGAGTCTTTGAATAAAAGCTGATATTTTTGAAAACGAGATTAATTGACGAAAAACACGATTTAACACCCTGTATGATAAATGTCAGTTTGTCATACATCTAAAACAATGAAATATGTGGTTCAGCATTACTCCAGTTTTAGGTATTATGAGATGTATGCGTAAAACTATGTCAGTCGAATAAAGAATTGAATACCACAGCAAGGGAAAAAGGGGGAATGTCACAATATAGTGGAATTTTTTTATCGCTCGGAGCGCACGAAAGGGAATCTCTATAATGTTCAAAGAACATCGTGCGTTCCTAGGGAGGATAGAGACAGGAGGTAGGTATTGGAATTTTTTTTGAACTTTTAGAGATTATATGTTGTTGGGAATACTTCCACAGGCAATGAATTCCAGAGCCTAGACGTTCTATGGATGAAGGAGTCTTGATTGACAACGAAAGGATGTGCTGACTGGGCTTGTCTAGTTCGTCTGATTGGTATTGCTAGTGAAGGGATGATAGCAGAGATTTCTGAAGAACATTTCCGTGGAAGTATCGATAGAAAAGTGATAGGTCTCCGACCTTTCTACGGTGTTCCAATGATGTCAAAGAGTGAGTGAGTGTGGCGTCACCCACCAGGCGAATGGCTCTTCTCTGGATGGAATCTAAGAGCATCAGCGTATGTTTTGGTGCTGAACCCCATATGCGGAAACAGTATTCTAGAACAGGCCGTATCTGCGCTTTGTAGATCATGAGAAGCTGTTGAGGTGTAAAGTAGCTTTTCGCACGGAACAAGAATCCGAGTTTTTGTGAAGCAGCTTTTGCGATGGATCTGACATGATTATCCCATGAAAGAGTGTTGCTGATGGAAATACCTAGCATAGATATGGTGGGGTTGGTGGGGATGATGGAGCCAGACATAACAATATCGGGCATACTGAGTTCTGCCTTTCTAGAGAAAATGCAGGCTTGAGTTTTGGTGGCGTTGAATTCAACTATGTTGTTTGTTCCCCAGGCTGTGATTTCAGCAAGATCTTCATTGACAGCATTGACCTGCCTGCGCCGTGAGTTCTTAGTTTCCTGGGAAGAAATGGGAATTCTGGAAGAGAACGCAGTATGGAGGGTACTATCATCTGCAAAGCTGTGGATGGGGCAAGTTGTTACTCCCAACAGATCATTGATATGAAGCAGGAATGATGTTGGTGCCAAAATTGATCCTTATTGTGAAACGCCGGAATTGATGCCAATGGTATCAGACGATACACCGTCCACCACCACGTGAAGCGATCTGCCTGAAAGAAAACTCGATAAGAGATGGCATAGCTGAGGTGGTAAGCCGTATGATGGTAGTTTGTGGAGGAGTCCTTCGTGCCAAACACGGTCGAATGCTCTCGATATGTCCAACGCGACAGCTAGAGATTCCCCGTGTTCTTCTATTGAAGATTGCCATAAATGGGTGACGTAGGCAAGTAGGTCTCCAGTAGATCTTCGGTGGCGAAAGCCGTATTGTCTATCATTGATGATTCCTGAGCTCTCCAGATATTTGATTAGCTCAATATTGATGGCTTTCTCCATCACTTTGGAGATTACTGATGACAGGACAATGGACCTGTAGTTGTTGGGCAGGTTCTTGTTCTCTTTTTTGGGGATTGGTTGGACTCTAGCTGTCTTCCAGCATGATGGAAAAATACCCGACCTGTACGAGATGGTAAACAACTTGCAGAGAATCGGTGTTAATTGACTTGACACCGCCATCTGATAGCCAAACCACTATAATTTTAGCAATTTTAGTATAAACAGAAGTCCACTTCAAAATGTGAAGAAAGGGGAACGTCCAAGCTTAGTGCTAGCTTGAATACAGATTCCATTGTGATTTTGACGACAAGAAGGTGTATTGTCTAGGCGTTTCGAGTACGTCTGAGTGATGGGAATAAAATAATGAGATTGCTTCATAATGATTCCTACTCATATGGCATAGAATTTATAGAAAATTATCAAATTATAGAGATGCTAGCTGTACTTCATGACAACTTACCGCTTATTAGGTAGTCAGGCTAGAATGGAGAAATGTACCAGAGCAGATAATGGCGAGTATAAACAATCCAGTTTTTTGACAATTTATTTGAACATTCCCCATTTTTTCCTTGAATTTTCGGGCTCATTTTTTGTTTTCGATGATTTTTTGATTCGAATATGATTTTTATTTCTAGTTGTTCAACTTATTTGCTCATTATACTCCATCAAATGAATCCAGGTGGTTTGATTTCAGTTTCCTTCAACTTCCAGAAAGTACGGAGGTTTTAAACTTTGAAATGCGTTTTTCTCGAAACTTACTTACTTTTTGTGACATTCCCCTTTTTCCACCTGTGGTCTTCAATTGAAAACGCTAAATGAGATGCGGTATATTCTCATTGTTAATCATCGCAAATCTGTTGAGATTTCGAACGATGTCGGATGTCGCGGTGTCGAAGAAGGTCGTCATTTGAAATACAAAATATTTCGTTCAGCATTACTTTTCCAGTTTTATCTGCATATAGGTACGTTAGGGAAGGAGTCAAATGAAAAATTGAGAAGGCCAAAATGTGATGCGGCATGGTCTCATGTTTAATAATCGAGAATCTGTTGAAATTTTGCTAGGTGTATATGAATTTCAATAACAGTAGCCAGATAACTATGTTGATGTCAAAGAAGGTCGTCATTTAAGATATGAATAATATTGTTTTTCTTTTGTGAGTAGGTACCTGTCGCATTTTCTCTCTAAATTATATATTTTCTCTCTAATTTATATATTTTCAACTAACAAAGTCTCCGATTCAGAGGATATAATTATATTGATTTTGAGCGAGTTTTGTGACTGCTGGAAAATACCCTTCTTGTCTGGTGCCTCAGACCAAATTTTCAAAAAATAAATAAACTATTCGACAGTCGATTTCCAATATTTTAATTTAGCTGGCCTATAACCATGATGTAGTTACTGTAGTATCTATATATGTTGATAAATAAAGAAGTCATTATAAAAAATGTGCATCAATGTTTGTATATATCCCCTGCTAGACGGTATATTGAATTTCGAACAATTCAAGCTAAACTAGAGTTCCGAAATGAAAGAAATACTATACGCTACCGCTACACAAACTGAACGAAAGGACTCGACATTTCCAACCGGCATCTGATAACGAAATGTTATATGTTCCAAAGGCATGTAAAAGTATTGTATTTTATCGAAAGGCACCTGTGCCAACCACTATCCTGAACAAATTGATTAAAAATGGAACTTTCCTGTGCCGTAATTTGCACTCAATTTTGCGATTTGATAACGAGATGATAGTTATGCCATCCGGTAACAATTGAATGGTAGATCTCATGAACCAACATGTGCCACCCCTTAGAGCCAAATGCATGGCACAGCGATGTTTTTGCTGCCCTTCTTCCGGACATATTCCAATATTTCTGAGAATATTTCTCCCCCGTCAAAAGATAATATCCGATGGACTAGTGTTAAACTCATGTGGTGATCGCACTACAAGTATTCCAATCCACATGTTGGGTTTCACACTGGACCATCGGATATATCTTTAGAAAGGGGTGAAATATTCTCGGAAATATTGACGCTCTGCCACTATTGCCACTAACATACATCAGTTTGAATCGCGGCACGTTTGGATATTCGCAGAGGAGACACATGTCCTCTAATGACGGAGTAGTGGTAGTAGTAGTAGTAGTAGTAGTAGTAGTAGGTGGGAGGCTGTAGCCAAGCAAGTAGGCCCCGATCCGTCCACTCTAATATCTACATATAATCAAGACCTCCTGTTGGAGTTTGTCTACTCCAAAGATTTGAAATCTCAGCCTTCCGTACGCCTCGCACTCGCCGAGGAAATGGAGTGACGTTTCCTCGTCTTCCCCGCATCTGCGGCAAGTGGGGTTGTCCTCTATTCCCATAAGTGATAGGTGTCTGCCTATAGCCTGTTGTGTCCTGTGAGTACTCCTATGAGGAGGCGGAGTACTTGGCGTGGTCTCTCCCAAGCAGCTACTCCTTCCTTGATTTGCTTGGGCCAGCCAAGAATTCCTTGGCTTGCCTGCAACCTGTGATATTTCTCCAGTATTCTCCTAGTGCCTTGTCCGCCCATTCATCGAGGGCTGACGTAATTTGGCTCCTTGCTATACCTAGTACAGGCTCCGGCCCCAGAAACGGCTCCGCGGATCCGACCCTAGCAAGTTCGTCTGCTGTTTCGTTTTCGGGCACCCCACTGTGACCCAGGACCTATACCAGTTCAACTTTCTTTGATTCTGTTAAAATCTCAAGGGCATTTCCACATTCATGTACCAATGCTGAGCTCGGTCTGGGATGACAGATATCCTTGAGTGCTGCCTGACTGTCCGAACAGATGTAGATCTTCTGCCATCACAAGACGGAAGTATGCCCGGAATAATGGCAGCAAATAAATTGCTGTGCCGGGGGTTTGGCTCAGATTGAGGAGTGCCACCGGTAGATTTGCGAGTTCTACCATTCAAATGCTATCAAATGGCAAAATTCTCATCCCGTTACCAAATCGGACATGAAAGTGCAATTTTTCAATAATTTTGCTCAGGATAGCGATTGGCACAGGTGCCGTTCGATAAAGTTCAATGTTTCTACATGCCATTGGAACACATCAGACCGATTGTGTATCTCCGTTATTTTTCAACTTTCATCACAGTTTACTCTTATGCAGGCGATTTCCGATGAGATAGTCTATTCTGATGAGTTCTACATCAGTACATCATTCTGTTGAAAGAAAAAGCCTCATAGACGTCAGAAACAACCTGTATAATTTTCCTCCTTTTCACGTGACTATTTCACTCTTGGTCTCTAGAATCAATTAGAGTTCCTAAATGTACCTATACTTGACACTGCTGTTTTACTTTTTCCGTATAAGTACATTTAGGTACTCTAGAATCAATCAGATCGGCAATTTTCACGGTTTCTTCTGTATTACCACCGAACAGAAACGCCTCTGTTTCTGTTCGGTGGTATTACAGCGATATTCTTCTGTTCACTATATTTTATTGGACTCGCTCTACCATTATAGAAGCCGAATTGACTCACACGTGACCAATCGTCCTCGTTTTCCAGGGATAAAATTTTGGACGTTTAAAACGTCAATTATGTTGGGAGCCAGAATGATGGATGCAGTGTGCGCAACTGTCGCAAGCCGCTCGTTTATTGTCTCAATCATGGAATACTCATACGAACACAACTCGTGATACTATTTTTCCTGGAAATAATCGTCGATGATAGACTCCAGCTTGCTGCTTTAATTTCGCTCATGACATCGTAAACAATGTCACTCGGCGAAATTATTAGGCAACAAGCTGTCGTAACAATCGCCGAATATTTTCGGCAAAATAGTAGGTATCACTTGTTATACGACGCTATACATAGTGGAGTATACTACGGCCGTGCCAAAAATGCTATCTCGGAAACTAAGCGAGATAGAGGTATAGTTGCTTTAGAGAAAATGATCCCCATCGAATTTTGAGCAACTTTGGTTTTTGTGTGTGGTCTGTCTGTCTGTCTGTCTGTACTCTGTGTTAATCATAAATCGATATATCTCCGGAACCCTTTGACATATCGACTTGAAATTTTGTCATCTTATTGTACTCAAAACAATATTATGTCATTAAAATATGAAGGAAATCGGAAAACTCTAAGGTGGTTTTTCCGGGTTTTTTCGATTTTTCACCGGAAGTTCCTTGTAACCACTCTACAAATCGCAAAAGTGGTCCGATCGATTTAATTTTTTGTGAAATAAACCTCTATCAGGAAGAGACGAAGCCTATTGAAATTGAGCAGGGTCGGAAAATTCCAAGTGGGTTTTTCAAGGAGATTTTCCGAAAAACACGGTTCGCTTTAAAACGACATATCTCGTGAACAAATAGACTAAATCCAAATTTGAGAAATGCACCGTATGCCTCTTTGATGACGCAACAAATTATCATTCAATCATTTTTTCGTGCATCCATCGGAAACTGGAAAAACAAATGAAAACCCAAACATCAAAATTTGAAATCCTTTTAATTCAATATATATCGAAAACAAATGGAAAAATCGAAAATTATCAGGAGTGCAATGTTATCCACTGGAACATTCCCTACAAATCATTCTCCATAATTTTTTCTGTAAACCCAATAGTAAAGGAAATAAAGTGAAAAATATGAAAAAAAAAATTTTAACGACCCATAGGGTACTATGAAGATATATTGAAAAACATAGATTATCGATAGATGAAGCTCATCTACCTCCACTAAACCATGAAATATTTTTTCATTTTGTTGATTGGAAGATGGAACAAAAGTGTTGAAAATTTTATTCTCAGATAATTCCAAATATCTCGAAAACAACTGAAAATATCTGAAAATGTTATGGAACCAAAATTATTCCTTTTGATAAAATCCACAAAAAATTCTCTTAACATTTTTTTCTGAATTTAATAGTTCGGGAGATACGATGAAAAAACTAAAAAATTTACAAGTTCCTAGATAATCACTTGCCAATAGAAAACGAAACAGAAAACGAAAGAAAGTAAATAGAAAACACTCGAGTGTTTTAATTTTTTTCCCATAAACTACTTACCTAGCTCACTCGACTGTGTGGAAAAACCAAGACAGTCGAGTGGGCTAAGTAGTGTAGTTTTTGTGGGGAAAATCTCCAGTTCTCCGAACTTTCATAGCGTCGTATACACATCCTTGGTGCCCAATGATAGTTTCAATATAAAAATATACTCATGACATGGTGCCATGGCCTCTACTTCCATCTAACGTGAGCAATGATAAAATATAATCTGCTTTTATAGCGTCGTATAAATTATCTGACCTCTAAATAAACTGATACCTTATGGAAACTACATCTATACTAATCTGATACCTTTCAAAAACTACGTACCCCACTTGTTGTATTACATATGATACCTAACACGATTTCATGTATTCTTTTTTACATCGAATGCTTACAATGGGTCTGTTTCAGTGAACAATTTTATTCTATTTTATACTAACCCAAACTACACTTCACTGTCGTAAACCGTCCTTAGCTAAATGCTTTGCGTGAGTTTTGTGGAAATTTCATCATTTGTGAATTTTTTACGGTCGAGTCAATGCAAAAATGAACTAAAATTTATTCTCCAGTGATTATTGAGATGAAAGGAATGCATCGTTTTGATCTCGCCATCACACCCGGTATACACTATATATGAGTATCGTATAACGCCTCACCAAGTGTGAATTTTGCATATTACCCAAATGTAATTACAGTTGTAAGCGATATGATCAATTACTGCAGGGGTCCTTTCTCAATATGAATCACATTAGGGCAGAGCCGGAGCCATAAAGGCATAAATGCCTAAATGGTTTCATCACATATCTCATTCACAAATTTAATTCGGCGATCATAATTGTCCATGTCCACATCCACAGTTAGATAATTTTGCCTTTGGTGTTTTCGTTTCTGTCAAACCGGCCGAACATGATGAAATTTGAGAATATAAAGAATATTATTTCATTTGTGGATATTACATCGCAGTATAATATAGCTAAATGCACATCCACTACAGACGAGGAGTATGAATATACAGGGTGTCCCATAATTACGTATGTATATAAGATATTCATATAAATAATCGCGATATTTTGATGGGTACCATTGTAAGGGTCAGATAGAGGTGCTGATCTTTATCAGGGACCTTTAGACTTTGGCGCTATTCGGACAGAGACTACTGTACTTCCGGATTTCTCGGGCGCCAGATTTTTTATAAAGGTGATTTACTTCACCTATACTCCTTTAAACTGAGATCTTCAGGAGGCCTGGGTAACAACAATGGAGACAGCTACAGGAAGTATACCTACTATTGTGAACCAGATCTGGATATGATAAGAAGCCAAGAGAATGTAGGCTTTAATTACAAACCCTGGAATTAGCCTGAAACACTGGTTACTATATTTATTCTGGATGATTACAGGAATCAAAACAAATTTTATCGAGAATAGTCTCTGGTATTTATGGGTTAGGCCTGAAAAATCAGTTTACCAGGAAAATCAGAAACACAGTTTCCAATGAATGAAACAGTATCAATTCTTATTTATTTTTCCTCTTTCTTCAATTTTCTGATTTTAAGAAACAGGAATTTTTGAGGTTAAATGTTATCTTCTCCCAGCATCGACCATTGAAAGAAGGAGAAGAATATAACCAAACTATTATATCAGGAAGTTATGAAGACATTGAATAATTCATTGGAAACGAAAAAACGTTTATTCCAAAAGAATACGAATAATACTGGAGCTTTTTGAGACATATTTATTATAATAGTCACACATTGAAGCAAGCTAACGATTAGGTACCCTCAGGGGCTCACAACTTGTGAGTACGGCAATGGTGAACCCGAGGAACCTTAGCCGGATATTCCCAAACTTCAACTTGTCTTGGGTGAAATCCTCTTCTCTCTTTCTTTCCTATTCCATTCTATCAGCCTTCCTTGGCCAACTTCTCTTTTCCTCTTCCTTTCCAAACCCAACCTCACCATTAAGTGGTGTGGGGAGGAAAGACCGCGGCCGCTCGACAGATGAAGCATTTTGGTAACATCTTTGCTATATCTCTGGGCTAGATGGGAAAATTTGTGGACATCTTTGGATAGGATGGGGCGATTTGTAGATATGTGCCTAGGTGGCCAAAGGACTGGTCAACGAGGTTCTGGCAACCTAATCCAAGCAGTGGGAACCCGTGGCGATGGCTGAATGACACCGAGGCTTGGTTCTGCTAAGCTAACGGGGCCTCTGGGAAACAGGGCCACATCTCAGAGTAAACAGCCTTAGCCCTATGCAGGGGGCACCACAGGGCTCGACCAACCTCTTCCCAGTCACTCGCAGGAGAAGGAAAACTTTTGGGCTTTTTCGGAGTGGCCCTCAATAAGAACCATGAGTTGTATATGGTGAAATTGATAACGACATACAGGGTGATTCAAGGTGGATGGCCTATACTAGAAGTATCTGGAGAATGAAAAGACATAACATTCTGAAAATTGAGATGATTTTATAATTGAATCTCTATCCGCCTAAAATATTTTCATCGATACAGTGTTGCCACTTCTATCAGAAACAACGAGCAACTTTGTTATTTCAAATAAAACACCCTGTAATTTATTGCATTCTTAGATTCTTCCTGAAGAGCTGATTTCATCAATGCATCACACTTAGAGTCTAGCAGAAATGATTTCAGAGATATAGGGTGTTCAAAATCGAGATTTTTCAATTTTTGGATTTTTTTGTGTCGAAACTATTCATTATCGATCGAAACGGCTTACATGTCCCTATCTCAACTTTTGATTCACTATCTACTGGAATTTAATTGGAAAAAATACAGGGTGCTTCGAGATTCAGAAATCTGATCACATGCACTGTATCTGTTCCAATTAAATGTCAGTAGATAATGAATCGAAAGTTAAGATAGGACACTTTCAAATGGGAGATAAGACCCATATGATGTCTACAAAGGATTTCAACCACCTCGACAAAAAAAGTTCGCGTTTTCAATGTTCAAATCATTATTATTCAGGATGTATCATTCCAATCCTGGATGGTAGCCTTGAATACATTTATTATAATTCTGATGTGGCCCCTGATGCACGAAGATTTTCAATTTTTGGCGATCCCAAGTCATACCATCTCAAATTCCAAAGAAACAATTCATGTCATGGAAAATTGGAAATACTCGGTTTAGAAAGATTTTAATTTTTGTCTCAGCTCCTTCGGAGACCTTCTATACTCGTGTTTTTATTCATGATGACAGTGTATATATATATGTAGAACATCCTGTTTCTGGGCTAGTATACTTAGTTTGAATCATTTAACAAAATGATTTATTTCTGTTTTGTATTAAAAATGGTCAATAACAGATCCATTAAACACAAACATAATATTATATTCGTGGAATGAGTTGTATATAACTGAAATTATTTCTATCGCTTATAGGTAGTTATTAAAATGGCATTTGGGTTATGTCCAGATTGTTTGTGCTAGATTAATGAAACAACGGTGACATTCATTTAATTTGTGCGCATCGCTTTTCATGGAAAATGATTACGACATAACCAATGTATTATTATAATAGGCAGAGAAAAATGCATGCAAACATTGATTCGATGAGGTTTGGAAATGATCATAATTTTTGGCCTCATCAAAATTCAATTTTTATATCTGGATGTTGAAATTTCTCGAACCATACCAAAACATAGCTAATAAATACCTATTAGAATAAGAAATGTATACAGGGTGGCTCACATTTCGTTGTCCCACTGTTGCTATCTCTGAAACGGTTAGAGATAGAAAGTTGGTTAAATAGAACAAAAGTTGCACATTTCGGAGGACGTTTGGACCATGTGAAGAAATTGAAGATATCATGAGCCGTTCCCGAGAAAATTGAGAAAAATCAGAATTGGCGATTTTCATTTTCCGGCGATAGCACACATTGTGACAGGGGTAGCTTTTTTACGTAGATATGATGAAGGAACCGATTTTCTTACAGTGAAATTTGCTCAAAAAAGTTATGAATCTTCAGCAGCGAAAAAGACGTGTAGGTGGCGCCCTACGAACAAGACCATTAATAACATCGGGTTCGAATTTGACAACTCAAAAAACCTCTCAATAACAATTTTCGTTTGAGTAAGGTGATTATTTCGAAAGTTATATGAAAAAAACGAAAAAAAGTTAAACTTCAACACCCTGTATCATGGAAACGAAGCTTTTCCAGACATTACTAATACTTATTTGGACAATTCATATTAGTATATAAGGTACTTTTGAATCACCCTGTATAGTATCTGAAGAAATTTTTATCCTTGTATCAATTTCAAGAACATAATTATAAAGGATACTTCCCGAAATTCCAGCATTCCAGCGTCCTGAGCTGCCATAATCTAGTCATAACTGTGGGAAATAATATTTCCACTGTATATTTTTTGTCATGTATATATATAGATTTGTTAAACCGCTTATACAGACCCGAATTGCTATATGCTACCGACTTTCCCAGACCAAAAAAGACGTTGTCAGACCCGGTCGAGGGTCTGACAACGTTTTTCAATGCTAAGACATTGGATAGGCCTTAAGGGGTCTCTACACAAAATTTCAGGTGGGTCTGGAAAAACGGTAAAATATGGCATTATATACGAATTTAGTTCGCACGACCAATAACCAGGGGTCGCTTTCACCGCTGCTGTATATCTTATATACTTCATGCAGACCCGCTTCATTGTACGGACGTTCTCAATCCCGGATTTTGGCAACACTGCGTGAGGAGATTGTTATGATGAATTCTGGCATTTTTCTTCGATTCATGGCTAGTGAGTTAATTCGTGGCGCTCACAGTAAAAGAAGTAGACGAAGAGGTTCTTCATAACGCGGAACAAGGCAATAAATATGGATCATAGGTGAATGGTTGTTTTGTATTGACAATGAACAGATATTGGAGCAAAATACCATATGGACTTTATATTAGGACTGTTATAATTTTCTACCTATTCACTCTTTGAACCATTCAACAAGTGAAATAATTGCATTTGTTTCTGTCGAGTGATTAAAAAAACACGTTTGATGGGCAGAATTGATGCATTCTATAACCAACCTTACAGCATCGAAAACACCGAGGAAATCACGTTGTGGCCTTTTTTTATCTCTTGGCGCGCACGAAAGGGAACCCTCATGATGTTCGAGGAACATATCGTGCGTACCTAGGAAGGATATATGCAATTGCTAATATCATGACCAGACCAGACACGAAATAACTTACCTCATGATGTCAAAATACAAACTACGGAAATATTCACCTGGGGAAATGTCTCGAGACAGACGGCGAAATAGCGCAGTGGTTGTGGCGCTCGACTAGTAATCAGAACATCGAAATGTTGCTGGGTTCGAATCCACGGCAGAGCAGAAAATTTTCATCTATAAAAATTCTATTTCTAATTTTCATATAGCCTCGGCCGGAGATGACTCCACACAATTCGCTGTTGCGTTTCAATTTACAGTGCTGCCTCTGAGGTGGCGTATGGAATTCGTAACAAAACTCACACAGAATACACATTGGCTGAAGGACCTCTCGTGAGGTCGATGGCCAGTTGGTATGTATGTACAAACATGCCAACGAAGTACATAATATTATACTACCAACGAACTAAATGTGTATATCGCTACATCGAAGTTGGAACTCCCCAGAAGTCGAAACTTGTGCGAAGTTAGGAAGAGCGGGACCTACAGCTTATAGTGGAATCCGAACCACTTCTAGGGCGCCTACATAATGATATACTACTACAACTTTCTCGAGATTTGCTTCGAAAATCATTATTATTGCACCGATTGACACGTTAAAATGTATCGCCCCCTCAATAAATCTTTCATTTCTGACAGTAGGAGAGGAATAAAAAAAACAGACGCACATGGCATTTTTCTCCCTTTTTGAAGCAGCTGACACGTTTTCACTATCATGGAAGATATACAGGGAGCATCAAAAAGTGCATGAATGTTAAATATACCACCCTATGAATTTTCTCGTCATTGGAAAAACCCCTCTAAGAGCTTTCCAATAATACCGCACTCAATATAATCATCTGCTTCATTTCTCAGTTTATAGTAATTCAAAACCAACATAGCTTGGTCGATTTCTGAACGATTTTCAGAAAAAAAAACGTCATGACAATAATGGCAATTCTATATTCGGTATATTGCTACCTATGACAATCAAATATCATTGGCAGTGATCACTGAATATCAATAAGTATTGTAATCATTGACGAGGCCTATACTTCGCAAATTATTCAAAATCGATCAAACTTTGTTAGTGTTTCAAGGCCATAGTTTGAGAAATACAGAAGATGAATATATTGGGTGCAGTATTTTAGGAGAGCTCTTTTATAGACCTTTGCAATGGCGAGGAAATATATGGGGTGCTCTATTTAAAATTTACACACTATTTGCTGCTCCCTGTATATTTCTTCAGATGTTGAATATGTTTGTGTTGATTCGAGAAGAAAAATAAATCTCCTGTCCATCTTTTTATTAACAAAAATAAAATAGTTATAGGCGGTCGTTCCATGGAGATTCCAAATATTGAATAATATATAGGGTGTTCCATTTGAACTCAAACGTATATTCAATCCAATAACTCGTTTCAGAAGATTCCTCGGAAATGACTAGTTTGACTGAAGATTGAATATGGCGGACTTGTTTTGTGATTGTGATCCGATTTCATTCAAAATTGATATCTGAGGGTTATCGTGACCCGAGATTATAATCATAGTATCAAAATTGAGAAATTAAGGATGACGGATCCAATATGGCAAACTAGTTTTGTAATTATGCTGATCCGATTCTATTCAACATTAGTATCTGGGAGTTTTCGTGGTCTGAGATTATGATTACTTCATCAAAATTGGGAAATTCAAGATGGCGAATCCAATATGACGAATAAGCTTCGAAATCATGATCTGATTCTATTGAAAATTGGTATCTACAGATTTTAGCGGTCGGAGATCATGAATTTTTAGGTAGAATCAGGAAATTCAAGATCGCAGATCTAATATGGCGAACGAGGTGCGTAAATTATGATCAGATTCTATTCAAAATTGGTATTTTTGGGAGTTTTCGTGGTCGAAGATTATGATTCTTTCGTCAAAATTAAAGAATTCAAGATGGCGTATCCAATATATGGCAGACAAGTTTGGACATTATGATCCGATTATGTTCAAATTTGGTATCTGGGGGTTAACAGTGTCAGAGATTATGATTCTTTCGTCAAATTCCGGAAATTCAAGATGACGGATCGAATAAAATGACGGACGAGTTTATGAATCATAATCCGGTTTTGTTAAAAATTGGTATCAAGGGATTTGCGGGATCGAAAATTTTGATTTTTTCGTCAAAATTGGAAAATTCAAGACGGCATATCCAATATGGTGGACAAGGATTGAAATTATGATTCGATTTTATTCAAAATTGGAATCTGGAGGTTAACGGGGTCGGATATTTATGATTCTTACGTAGTGATTCACACGAGACCAACGAGACGAGACTTTCATAGTCTCGTCTCGTCTTGCCGATGAAATATGAATTCTTGTCTCGAGTCTCGTCTCGCAGCCCCCAGTCTCTTCTTGTCTCGCATCTCGTACGAGAGTCTCGCAAATGTATCGCAATTTCGTAATGCATAATCTTGTTCCAGTCTAGTACGGGATATTCACCTTTACCTTCTTCGTAGGTATGATGTAGAAGTAGGAAGACAAAATTACAACAAAAATAACATTATTTATTGAAAAGTAAGTACCTAATAGGTACATACTTACATCATACATCTAAACAAGAAGAAAAAACATTTGTTTTTCAACATCGTGCAGATTGATGTTTTCTTATAGTTAACGCAGCACGTGAGAAGAATCTTTCCGCCAGGACTGAAGTAGCCGGTATGCTTACTCAAACTTAATTAGAATGGGAAATTCAGATGCATGAATTTTCCACCATTGCAATATATCTGTGTTTCTATTATACCGAGGCGAAGAATAATATTTTCGAAGCTCCTGCATCCATAATCCCGTCAAAACAAAAGTATTCTTTATCTTAGACTATTTAGCACAGAATGACTTATTTATAGATTTCAATTTGCGATCTGTCGGTATTGCAGAATTGCCTTTATTTTCCGCCGCCATAAGAGATCATGGATTGTGTTTTTGAAGTATCAATGAATGAAATGTTTTGTCTATCTGTGCTAAATAGTCTGAATTATTTCTAAATATGTTGAAGTATGAATGAAATTCTCAAGTATGCAGTCGGCACGCAGAAATATTTACCTGCGAGACACTCGCACGAGACTCGAGACGAGACTAATAAAAGTCTCGTCTCGTCTTGTCCGAGTCTCGTCTCGAGTCTAGTCTCGAAAACGAGACGAGACCATGCCAGACTCTCGAAAACGAGACTTTCGCGGGCACCACTATTCTTACGTCAAAATTAGGGAATTCAAGATGGCGATTTGAGTTTCATTCAAAATTGGTATCTGGAAGTTGGAGAATTTGAAGATTTTGATTCTCTCAAAATTAGAAAAGTCGGGGTTGCGGATCTAATATTATGGCGGACTGGTTTTGTAATTATGATGTTATTCTGTTCAAAATTGATATCTATGGGTTTATGGGGTCGGAGACTATGACTCTTTCGTCAAAAATAAGAAATTTAAGATAGCGGATTGGATTAGGCGAACTAGTTTTGAAAAAATGTTCCGATTCTATTCAAAATTGATATCTGGGGTTTCCGTCGTCAGAGATTATGATTCTTTCTTCAAATTAGGAAATTCAAGATGGCCGATCTAATATCCCCGACAAGTTTTATAATTACGATACAATTCAATCAATAAATGGTTTCTGAGGTATATCTGGGTGTTCAAGTGGTCAGAGATTATGATTAATTCCTCAAAATTGGGAAATCCAAGAATAGAATATACAATATGGCGATTGAGCTTTGTGATGAATAGAAGTTAAAAGAAACAAAGAAACATGCTTTCATAGATAGCCAACCTGAAAAGAAACAGAAAATAAATAGTTGTTTTAAAAACTACAGAATCGCGATTCTATAGATAGCCAAACTAATAAGAAGAATACAATAAAATACTGAAAGTGTGTGTGTGAAAATGCTCAGTCACGTCAAATGGTCTTCAAAAAAGCTTTTCTTTCCAATATGAACCCTATGCCAATGCCAACCTTCTTATCTTGAATGCAACACCCTGTATATCATCCACATTTTGAATTATTCAGAAAAATTCAGACAAATTACATATGTACCCATCTTCAACGTTTTCAGAAATTCATAATTCTCCATAGGTTTTTAATTATTCACATGAAAAGAAACGCCGAAATGGTTTTTGCTTATTACATCATCATCGAGACCTAACTGAAAAATAGGTATTGAGTATGTTGTATCGCATTTCTGAAATCGAATATTTTTTTATAATAATATCTGCAATAAATTTTAAAACACTTAGTACATACAAAAAGTTATGTCTAGAATTTTATGAGGAATGCAAAAATTGAATATAGTAGTACATCTTGTTGAAAATTTCCGGTCCATATCGTCTTAGTTCCAGTCCGAAAATTATACACATATTATTTTCAAGAGTAACAGTAGTCAATAAAAAATTGCGACGCTAAGAGACCTCTGGAAACGTGGCAACATTGAAGGGTTCGTGAACGTGGGTTGAACGTCTAAGTTTCATACAGATGGTCTGTTTTGACTGTTTCATATAGCGGGGCTGATAGGGACTATTCAACATGTCTTTTAATTTTTCAAAAAAAATTCTTACCCCTCTCACTTTCCCCTTATTTAATGAATGAAAATAAGCCCCTCCATAACAAATACACTCCCCCCACATCAATATATCCAGTGGGTCTGAGGTCGCCTGTACAACGTATCGGGTCTGGTAAAGATAGTTGGATAAATATATATATAAGTATGTATACATAATATTAAGATCTCACTTTGTAAATATCCATTGATATCAATTGTACATATTGTTCATTCTTATTAGGTGTATTGTACACCCTGTATATATCTTCATCGAATTTCAAGTCGAGGCAATCTCCAAGCATACAATTAACAAAACAGATTTGGACTTTCCCAAAACTCAAATATGGATTGCGTGCAAAAACTGTCAGATGACCGACCCTGGAGGCACAACATTGAAACACAACCTCACTTTTCTTATTTGTTTACAAGTGATTGAAATAGTGTTTCACAATTATTTTGGCATACGAATCGTATTTTTCGGCTATTCATCAATTCGATCATGCCATCACATTGTGCTGTTGTACAATGCACAAAAACTGCAGCGGAAGACGGAGGATTCCAGTTGGTACATTATGATTTAAAAGTAGGTAGGTACCTATACTATAGTCACTCACATATAGTTTTCATTTTTGAAATTTGGTAATTCCTCTGACTCCTCATCGGAATTCATTCTGCAATAGGAGCTAATAGTTAATACTCGTGAAATTTCTAAAATAATGCAAGAAGATTGGATTCATGCAATCAAACGGGAGGACTGGTCTGACATGCTGACGAAATGAGATCATGTGTGTTGTAGACATTTTCAATCTACTAGCAGTATTAGCTTGTATTGCAGAAGTGGCAGAAGGAATTTCAATAAGGAATGACAAAATTTCATAATGAAAACAATGTGATATTACTATTCACCTGAAAAATCATATTCCTTCGTCTCTCGCTGGATTTTTTGTGCATTGTACAACAGTACAATGCGAAGGCATGCTTGAATTAATGAATAGCGCAAAAAACACGATTCGTATGCCAAAATAATGTGAAAACCAATTTCAATCCTTCAATTCCTCTATATCAACAAATAAAAAAAGTGAGGTTGTGTTTCAATAATTCACAGAAGAGTGAGGTTGTGTTTCAATATTTTGCCTCCAGGGTCGGTCATCGTGCACGCGACCTATTGTTTGTCGACTACCTATTCGAAACGATTTTATGATCGTATTCTCAGGCTTAGCGTACTCCATAATAAAATCCCATCTGGAGATTCCAAACGAATGATTCGGATTATCTTAATTATTTCATTTTAATTTTGAGTTACCCTACCAGGACGATTATATCTTTTTGAGAAACGTGCTAGAGGGTATTCGAACCGATTTCACGTTCTTAAAACAACCCTTATTCAAGATCATCAGTCTTTTCTCGAAGTGGTTACACTGAAAAAAAAATTGAGTGAAATTTCACTCAAGGTCCACGCAATAATGAGTCAATTTCGGTCCACGCCCGATTGAGTTGAAATTGCACCCTACTCGACTGTGTAAAATGGTAATTCATGAATCGATTCGATCAAATTTTTTATAAACATACTCATTGATATGAGAACTTGATGAAATATCTAGTTTGAGTTGAGAATTCACTCAAAAATGTCAATCAGTAAATTCACTCACAACCACATATGCATTCACTCAGAGGAATTTTCTACAGTGTACTCGGTTCGCGACAGCTTAACTGACCAGAGACGCCTCGACTACAAATTCACCATTTCTCATCTGTAAATATACACCATATCAACCTCTACCATACAGCTTTCGGCACTGCCCAAAAGATCCTCGCAAATATTCAAAAAGGTGTTCAGTTCTTCCCCTCTGAAACACTAAGTACTAAGTAACCATCTCCAAGCCTCCATCCAGCTCCTCCAACTCCGGCATCCTCCTCCATCCTCCATCAGCGCGACAAATCAATACAGCGTCATCAAGCGTTCGAGAGCGAGCAGCAGCGTGCCCGTGACGTGTCCTCTCCTACCCCGTCACGACCCACCACCCCCTACCCCCGACCCCCGGCAACAGAGGTCATCCGGGACGCGCGGTGGTGGGGCGCCAATGCGCTTAAACAGCACCGCGGGCCAATGGGATTAGCGCGCCTACACCAATGAGCGTTCTGACGTCTGAGGCCGAGGCCGTTCACAAATCAACCCCGGATAGACTGTGACTATTGCCACTGATTGTGGAGGGTGGGGGAGGCGCGGGTGGCAGGGGGTGCGGAGGGGGCGGAGGGGGCGGTAATTGACGGGTGGGGATTATCGAGAGCGGATTCGAATGAGTTTCGTCGACTATCAGGTACCGTCATCTGAGTATATAGGTCGCGTGCACGTTGACCGACCCTGTAGGTAAAATATTGAAACACAACCTCACTTTTTGTTATTTGTTTACAGAGGAATCAAAGGATTGAAATAGTTTTTTACAATATTTTGGCATACGAATTGTGTTTTTCGAGCTATTTATTAATTCAAGCATGCCTTCACATTGTGCATCTGTACAATGCTCAAAAAATGCAGAGATCGAGACGAAGGAATAGGGTAATTATGGGAGAGATGGACCACCTTTTTTATTTCACCCATAAGTTCCTCAAATATAACTCCACTGAGATGAAACAATATTCATTGCAAACCTTTCAATCTACTTTAATGCTAACGGTTCTAAAATACTCAGAAAATGAACAGTTTTTTTCAACAAAATTGAAAATTGAAAATCATATAATGGTCCAACTATACCTAACCCTGATTGAGCGGTTTAGTTGAACCACCATCAGGGAGAGATGAACCAAATAAAGAAAGATGTCGAGATAGATAATATTAGATGCCAACAAGTTAGTGCACATTGTGCTGAGAAGTATGAATAACTCTTCTACCATGCACATCTATCACACATTTTTTCATATTGCATCCATGACTCATGTAACCAGTGGTTACATTATAATACACTGAACCAACCACCACTGTCAGATTTCTTTCTTCTTAGTAAAGTAGCTTTGCGTGGGTACATACATTGAAGTGTCTTGCTGTAGCATTCACCCCCATTGTATCAGCATCTATGGCTTCTATGGCAATTATGGCATTCTTCAAGTCTTCTGCGGTCCAAGAAGCCCTTTCCGATCGCAATTTTCTTTGATAGTTCGTAGGCATTCTGAAAAAATACTGCTCGAAACTGGTTCAACTCCCCCGATTTGATATGGTCCATCTATCCCGAACTTAAGGGGTAGATGGGTCACTCCACTCACTCCAAAATAAAATATTTTACAGTAGATAGGCATTTCCACAAAAAACAAAATAATCAGCTCTGAATTTATATCAAGATATCGAATTTTGATACTTACATTAGGTCAGAATCACAATAACAAATTTGGGTTCTCCACCACGTGTAAAGACACAATCGAATATTCTCAGTTTCAAACAGAACCGTCTTTCACCTTTTCGAGGCCCTGGGCACATTGGAATAATGGGGCCCCTACGACCATAATAAAGTACCTACTATCTTGGTAGAATAGACAAATAACGTGAAATGCAGAGTTTTAGCATTATTTTCATTTCTTTACAGTTATAGGCCAATCAAATAATTATATTTTGAGGAATTAATTTCCAGCAAGCTGGAAATCATTTGATTACCTTCATTCGGTCCCAAATGCGTGTAATCTAAGTTTGCACCATTCCAGGAGTTGAGCTTAACTTTTGATAGCCAAAAAACCGCCAAATTTTTGCACTTTTTTTTTTTTGCTTATAGCTGCAAAATGGTTCATCGGTCGAAAAATGTCATTCTATTCAATAATATAGAAGGCAAAATTCTGCGTCGAATGACATCTGAAAACATCAAATTCCGTTTAGTAGTATAGCCGAAATCGAATGTTAAAAAAGGAGAAAATTTCGTAGTTTGGTGCAAGCTTACATTTTGCGGCTTTCCAAGACGACATATCGTGAAAACAGATACTCCTATTGAAAAACCCATGAACTAAAAGTTGTAGAGAATAAAATTTTACGTTATATAGATAGATGTCCAAATGTTTTAGTTTTCTTGATTAGTCCAATTATCCGGATATCTGAATGCCCGGTTCAGCTTCGGTCCCAAATTTTGCATCAATTCATAATTATTTTTTATCTAGGGCGCGAAATGCTACTTTGGTGATCGAGAGCTGATTTTTTTAACGAGGCGCAGCCAAGTTAAAAAATAGTCGAAATCACCAAAGTATTTCGCGCACGAGTTGCAAACAATTTTTTTTTTACAAACGCCAAAATTCATTGTAAATAATAAATAAAATTAGGTAGTGTAAAATTTTGTCACAATTTGAAAAGAGTTTAAAAGCCTTAATTATTGTTACCTAAACATTCGATTTCGGCTATACCTCTGAACGGAATTTGATGTTTTCAGATGTCATTCGACGCAGAATTTTGTCCTCTGTATTATTGAATGGAATAACATTTTCCGTCCGACGCACCGTTTTGCAGCTATAGGCAAAAAAATAAAAAAAAGTGCAAAAATGTGGCGGTTTTTTTGGCTATCAAAAGTTAAGCTCACCACCTGACATGGTGCAAACTCAGATTACACGCATTTAGGAACAAATAGAGGTATTGAAACGATTTCCAGTTTGCTGGAAATTAATTCCTCAAAACGGTTTTTTTCGATTTAATTTTATTAGCCTATTACATTAGATATGATGAATAGATTATATCATGTAATCCACACTAAGTAACCAGCATCCACGATTAGTCCTTATACTCCTTATATACAGTATGATGCAAATGTATGGAATACCTCATTAATTACTCATTTTACTCTTATTCATTTATTATTCTACTATTGCTACACTGTTATTATTATTGTTGTTATGTTTATTATTGTTATGATTATTTCTGAATAAACATATTATTATATTAAATTCATTATTTCAGAAATGGGCGCGACATTTGAAGAAATTCCAAAAACACGTGAGTTTTAATTTTTGAAACCTCATCTCATGACATTCATATGAGAGATGTTACGTCACTGGTGTTGGAATAATGACGTAATGGACGGTTTTTTTAAATACAAACAGGGGTCATGTGACTCCTCGTTTGAAAGGTCTACTGATCGTCTATCCAATAGTCAAAATTTTGCAAAAGAAGATTGAAATTGAAATGGATTATCATTTGGTTAACTGAATCTTGCAGAGATCTTCTACTGAGAATTGAACATACAAAATACATCGATAAAAAAGTTCTGAACTCTACTTTTTGGATTTTTTTCGGAAGTCGTCTTGTTTTGAAATGAATTTATTCCATACATTTGCATCATACTGTATATAAGTATCTATGCTGATTGAAGATGTACCCTTCTAGATTTTAGTTGAGCAAAATCGTTAATAACATTTTCAAAATCTTTATTTTCGAGCATGTCGCACATTCTATCGACATTAGCGACAAACTATTCAATCTCTCTTGAAGCATTGTAATCGATTTCACTTCTTGCACTGCAGTTAGTTACCATCATGCTTAGAAAGATTCTCAGTGCGATTTATAGATTGGGAAAGGTGTCTTAAATTTTTGGTCTCTTTCAAAAGGTGATATATTTCCAGTATACTATCCAATATACTATCAGTTTTTCCATTTTTACTTTTTACTCTGATCAATGTTCAAGTATTCTGTTAAATCCAGACATTCCATTTCTAACTCTTTCTCGTTTACGTCTTCATAGTAGATTTCAGCAAATTCTTTGCAACTTTGTCTCAACTCTTCGGAATTCAGAGTTTTCAAGTGAAAAATTAAACCAAACTTCATTTTTTTTTTTCACTTATTTTCAAGTAAATTATTATTGCGAAAGGCAATTGAAATGAAAAATTATATTGAAATTTATTAAACATGCTGCATTCGGTAAGCCTGATTTTCAGGCGAGAGTAGAGTAGCTATCGGGACTAGGGGGCCCCAATCCTCGCGGGGCCCTGGGCACGTGCCCAGTGTGCCCAGTGGGGAAGAGGGGCCTGGTTTCAAAAGACATACATGCACACCACAACTATTCGACCTCAACAGGCAATCGTTTGGCTACTTCACTATATTTGTATTCCTCTCCTTCCACATCCATATTAGAAAATAGGACGCTGGTCCATCTCAGGCGGTGGTCCATCTCTCCCGTAATTACCCTATATGATTTTTCTGGTAAATAGTAATCTCACATAGTTTTCATTATGAAATTTTGTGATTTCTTATTGGAATTCCTTCTGCCACTTCTGCAATAGAAGCTATAATACTTACTGCTAAAAGATTGAATATGTCTACATCACATACACGATCATATTTCGTCAGCATGTCAGACCAGTCCTTCCGTTTGATTGCATGAATCCAATCTTCTTGCATTATTTTAGGAATTTCACAAGTATTTCTATTAGCTCCTATTGCAGAAGGAGTTCCGATGAGACCTACCATATTTCGAAAACGAAAACTATATGTAAGTGCCTCTAGTAGGTACTTACTTTTAAATCATAATGTACCTACCCACCGGATTCCTTCGTCTCCCGCTGCACAACGTGATGGCACGCGCAATTTAATGAAATAGCCGAAAAACACGATGCGTTTGCCTAAAAAATTGTGAAAAACTATTTCAATCACTTGTAAACAAATAAGAAAAGTGAGGTTGTGTTTCAATGTTTCACCTCCAGGGTCGGTCATCTGACAGTTCTTGCACGCAACCCATATGAAACGGCAAGGGTAATATGAAACGTCAGGTACTATTTTTGAATTGAGCGCGTTGGTAATATGAATTTCACTATGTTGGTCAAATAGTAAGTACTTCGAATCATTTTTGAAATTTATTGCACTTGAAGCTTCTCTTCATTTACCTCAAAATAGTCTCATCTGTATCTCAAGAACCTATCGTCACGCATACTCAGTTTATTGAGAAAAATATTTGTACATAACCTCAACTAACCATGCATCAATATTTTCATGATTGCAATCATAAAACATCGTCGGGAAAAAGTAAAAAAACAAAAAAATCTCGTTTTTGCAGAGTTATATGAAATGCCACGGAAACATAAGCTAGGAACAGATTCACGCAGAAACTATCAATATGCGTGACTATAGGATCTCATTTCCGTTCTTTTATTATTTTTTTAGAGTTTTATGTTATTTTTATGCCCAGAATTTTAAAGTGAAACAATAAGATGATGTTTTGTTTTCCTTTCAATTATTTTCCTCTTATTTCGGTTATTTGATTGCTGTTTTTTTTTCCAAACTTTTAAAAACCTCCCACTTGATCCATCATATAACCTATCACAAAGTCAAATAAGTATAACACAATTTCAAATTTTCAGGGTATGAAGTAAAAATGATATAAATTATGAATGAAGGTCTAGGGTTGATTTTAATAAAACTATTTATTCAAACCAAGTAAACCATGCATGTGTTGCTCTGGGAGCGTGTTGAGTCTTCGAAGTATGGAACAACAATCTCTGTATCAAAAGTTCTTGAGAAAAATCTAGATATAAATCCTGCAGTTACAATTCTAAGAAAGTATCATATTCTTGCTGATGGCGTCACGTTCTTGATAACTCTTGAAGAGGCGATGCAGGCTATGCAGTTGGATATATGGAAACATCCATATACTGGGTGATGAAATGTTGTAGGCTGGTACAGGATATAACTTATATTGTTTCATATAACCCGTGCCCAAGGGGTATATGAAACGCCAAAAATTAAAAAAAAAATTGAAGGGTGCATCAAGAAACAACAGAAAACCATGGAGAATATATACCCTTCTATATATATCCTTCAAATAACCACGAATATTTTGATTCGTTCCGCGATTTTCCAGAATGGAAATAATCATGAACATGTTGAAAAGTCGTTTTATATAATTATACTCAGATGACGGTATCTATACAGATTGTTTATCGAATCGTTACATATAAGAGTGTTGAGAAAGGACGGCATTTGGCAACATGGCAGTCACGAAGATAGTCCAGCGGAGACTAGCAGAGACATCTTTAGTTGATGTTCGGTGCAGAGACGTACGGTAGCCGAATCATGTTGACATTCACATACTCTGTGCCTATATGTAATATTCTCTCAACTGTGATAGAACATCTCATTGCACGCCCTTAAAAGGAATTTACAGGGTGCGAAATATCATACCATTACCATAACTATAACTATAGTCTGGGACATATCTTGGACAATCATAATCGTCGTGATAGCATGCATCGCACTATTTACGGGTTCAATATCGGAGCGCACACAAAGTTGTCCAATTTATCCATATAGGTGGTGCAAAGAAAAGAAACTATTTCACAATGCACGCATTATTAATTATTATTTCACTCATGATTCAATAACTCGAATTCACTTATTCTTCATTCATTACATATACTCGGTATTCGATTTTCGAAATTGAGTTAGTAATTCACGAGTTGTTGGCAAAATGTTCGCCGTCTCCCCGACTTCGATCCTGCTGGCCAGCCCCCTACTAGACGTCATAATGTAAGTACCATTTTTTCATGTATTCTCTCTGAATTATTTTTCCGTTGTGTTTTATTTGGCAATTCATGGCAGGATTTATTCATGACTTTCCCATTTAATTAATAAATGTAAATTTTATATGAAAACTGGCTTGACACTTTATTTGGGGACGAACATGGTTGGGTGGTGAAATGATAAAAAATACTTCTCTCATTAAGTCCAAAGGCCAAGCAAGTAGCTGAGCTATGACCCATAGGAGGGTCGAACTTCTGAGTTGCGACATATGGTGTAGGCACCGTTTGTTCTCAATAGTGCCGTATAACCTGCTAGAACCACGTATTCTGTGCTAGAACCATCTGGGTTGCGACATTAGAGAGTTGAAGTAATCACTGTACGTAGACCTCCACGTAGACGTTAACGTACGAAAAATAACGTTTACGTATTGTCGTTGAATTGAGTTGAAGTCGCCACTTTGGTTGTCACTGTCATCATAACGTAATAATACATTTTGTTTTCGGTTTGTATTGGTAATTTTTGGTTGTGTGTTTAGATTCGAACATTGTTTCCTGTCAAAATTAGAGGACTCCTTGATGCAGAACTCGTAGGTGATCTCGAATTCGATAATTTTGACTCATCGGCATATTTCGAGTATCGTTTGGTTAACGTACGTTGATATTTAAGGTATACGTGAAGGAACGTGAGATAACGGAGTGTGGATAATTTGCTGACCAAAAAATATTCCTGCCGACAAGAACCTTGAGGTATATTTAAACACGTTAAACTATAAAACTGAGTCATGCATGATGGAGTGAACGTGCCACCATAGAGAAAACTCAAATCAACCCTCATTTAGGGGTAGTTTATACTTGTGATTTTTCGGAAAACTTTGCTGACCGAGGCTTTCCAATTCATATATTTCATTGAAAAGATGGAATATGAATGTTCGGAACATGTTTTCAGTGCCACCATATCGAAAATTCATAACAACCCCCTCATAAGGGTAGTTTATACTTGTGATTTTTCGGAAAACTTTGCTGACCGAGGCTTTCCAATTGATATATTTCATTGAAAAGATGGAATATGAATGTTCGGAACATGTTTTCAGTGCCAACATATCGAAAATTCATAACAACCCCCTCATAAGGGTAGTTTATACTTGTGATTTTTCGGAAAACTTTGCTGACCGAGGCTATCCAATTGATATATTTCATTGAAAAGCTGGAATATGAATGATCGTAACATTTTTTCAGTGCCACCATATCGAAAATTTATAACAACCCCCTGATAAGGGTAGTTTATACTTGTGATTTTTCGGAAAACTTTGCTGACCGAGGCTTTCCAATTGATATATTTCATTGAAAAGATGGAATATGAATGTTCGGAACATGTTTCCAGTGCCACCATATCGAAAATTCATAACAACCCCCTCATAAGGGTAGTTTATACTTGTGATTTTTCGGAAAACTTTGCTGACCGAGGCTTTCCAATTGATATATTTCATTGAGAAGATGGAATATGAATGTTCGGAACATGTTTTCAGTGCCACCATATCGAAAATTCATAACAACCCCCTCATAAGGGTAGTTTATACTTGTGATTTTTCGGAAAACTTTGCTGACCGAGGCTATCCAATTGATATATTTCATTGAAAAGCTGGAATATGAATGATCGTAACATTTTTTCAGTGCCACCATATCGAAAATTTATAACAACCCCCTAATAAGGGTAGTTTATACTTGTGATTTTTCGAAAAACTTTGCTGACCGAGGCTATCCAATTGATATATTTCATTGAAAAGCTGGAATATTAATGACTGAATTATTTTTCCAATGCCACCATATCGAAAATTTATAACAACCCCCTAATAAGGGTAGTTTATACTTGTGATTTTTCGAAAAACTTTGCTGACCGAGGCTATCCAATTGATATATTTCATTGAAAAGCTGGAATATGAATGATCGTATATATGCTAAATTGTCAACCCTGTATAATAGGTGACTATTTCAACGACCGACTGACTGACATGTCATTTGACATGTTTCGTACATTCATATTCCAGCTTTTCAATGCAATATAACAATTGGAAAGCTTCGGTCAGCAAAGTATTTCGAAAAATTACAAGTATAAACTACCCTTATTAGGGGGTTGTTATAAATTTTCGATATGGTGGCACAGAAAACATGTACCGCACATTCATATTCCAGCTTTTTAATGAAATATATCAATTGGATAGCCTCGGTCAGCAAAGTTTTCCGAAAAATTACAAGTATAAACTACCCTTATCAGGGGGTTGTTATAAATTTTTTATATGGTGGCACTGGAAACATGTTCCGAACATTCATATTCCAGCTTTTCAATGAAACATAATTGGAAAGCCTCGGTCAGCAAAGTTTTCCGAAAAATCACAAGTATAAACTACCCTTATTAGGTGGTTGTTATAAATTTTCGTTATGGTGGCACTGGAAAAATAATCCAATCATCCATATTCCAGCTTTTCAATGAAATATATCAATTGGATAGCCTCGGTCAGCAAAGTTTTTCGAAAAATCACAACCATAAACTACCCTTATTAGGGGGTTCTTATGAATTTTTTATATGGTGGCACTGAAAACATGTTCCGTACATTCATATTCCAGCTTTTCAATGCAATATAACAATTGGAAAGCTTCGGTCAGCAAAGTATTTCGAAAAATTACAATTATAAACTACCCTTATTAGGGGGTTCTCATGAATTTCATATATGGTGGCACAGAAAACATGTTCCGCACATTCATATTCCAGCTTTTCAATGAAACATAACAATTGGAAAGCCTCGGTCAGCAAAGTTTTCCGAAAAATCACAAGTATAAACTACCCTTATTAGGGGGTTTTTATGAATTTTCGGTATGGTGGCACTGAAAACATGTTCCGAACATTCATATTCCATCTTTTCAATGAAATATATCAATTGGAAAGCCTCGGTCAGCAAAGTTTTCCGAAAAATCACAAGTATAAACTACCCTTATTAGGGGGTTGTTATAAATTTTCGGTATGGTGGCACTGGAGAAATAATCCAATCATCCATATTCCAGCTTTTCAATGAAATATATCAATTGGATAGCCTCGGTCAGCAAAGTTTTTCGACAAATCACAAGTATAAACTACCCTTATTAGGGGGTTCTTATGAATTTTTCATATGGTGGCACTGAAAACATGTTCCGTACATTCATATTCCAGCTTTTCAATGCAATATAATAATTGGAAAGCTTCGGTCAGCAAAGTATTTCGAAAAATTACTAGTATAAACTACCCTTATTAGGGGGTTCTCATGAATTTCATATATGGTGGCACAGAAAACATGTTCCGCACATTCATATTCCAGCTTTTCAATGAAACATAACAATTGGAAAGCCTCGGTCAGCAAAGTTTTCCGAAAAATCACAGGTATAAACTACCCTTATGAGGGGGTTGTTATGAATTTTCGATATGGTGGCACTGAAAACATGTTCCGAACATTCATATTCCATCTTTTCAATGAAATATATCAATTGGAAAGCCTCGGTCAGCAAAGTTTTCCGAAAAATCACAAGTATAAACTACCCTTATGAGGGGGTTGTTATGAATTTTCGATATGGTGGCACTGGAAACATGTTCCGAACATTCATATTCCATCTTTTCAATGAAATATATCAATTGGAAAGCCTCGGTCAGCAAAGTTTTCCGAAAAATCACAAGTATAAACTACCCTTATGAGGGGGTTTTTATGAATTTTCGGTATGGTGGCACTGAAAACATGTTCCGAACATTCATATTCCATCTTTTCAATGAAATATATCAATTGGAAAGCCTCGGTCAGCAAAGTTTTCCGAAAAATCACAAGTATAAACTACCCTTATTAGGGGGTTGTTATAAATTTTCGGTATGGTGGCACTGGAAAAATAATCCAATCATCCATATTCCAGCTTTTCAATGAAATATATCAATTGGATAGCCTCGGTCAGCAAAGTTTTTCGAAAAATCACAAGTATAAACTACCCTTATTAGGGGGTTGTTATGAATTTTCGATATGGTGGCACTGAAAACATGTTCCGAACATTCATATTCCATCTTTTCAATGGAATATATCAATTGGAAAGCCTCGGTCAGCAAAGTTTTCCGAAAAATCACAAGTATAAACTACCCCTAAATGGGGGTGGATTCGGATTTTGAATATGGTGGCACGAAGGCATTCCTCCATAGATATAAGATCTGTATTATGATCTCATTAATCGCACTACAAGTCTCAAATCAACGAATTATTCGATTGTGGTCAGCAAAATACTTTTTCCCGAGATAACGTACACCCGTAAGCCCACTAACAACGCAAACGTGAAGAATTGGAAAATGCGCATGCGTAGCTGTCAATTTCTACGTTTACGTTAACGTTCATGACAACACTCCAACTCTCTATTATCTTTGTGGACACGTAAAAAGTCTAGTGAATTCAACTTAATCCTATCAAACTAGAGAGGAGCTAATTCAAAATATTATGGCTGCATCCTTACGAGACGATCCATCAGCGAGGTACTCTTCAGAGAGCGAAGTCTTCGATAATTAGAAGAGGAAGAAGGTGCTGTGAAGCAGCGGAGGGACAATTTTAAACAAAAAAAAAATTTGTGTATGTAATACAAACATTCTCAATTGACTAAATATTACATACTTTGATCAGCATTCTCTTCACATAATTCTACACACTTTGGTGAATTCAATATTGCCTATTACTTCTCGACGATGTCTTTACATTTTACGTTTCAGTGTGAAATAAACTAAAAAACATATTATTATTCAAACGTCATATTTCGCGGGGATAGGAATGTATTGCTCTAAGAAGAAAATGCCATAGAACCTTATTTGTGTAGAAACATCGTAGGTATCTTTTCATTTGCATTGACATACTTTGGTTGTAAAATCAATAGAAATCGAGAAAACCATTTTGGAGCAAGTCGAATTGTTGCCAAATAAATGTCTGGGTAGCCTCCAATAACTCGGGGAGTTTTGACACGTTACTCATGAAACCGAAGAATATAGGAAACATTCCTCTTCAATACCTATATGTAAATTTTGTTCGATATCAATGTTTTCAGGTTATTTAAACTTTATAATATCAAATTGCGGAGGTTTCACCTTACACTTCGTGAAATAGTCTGATAAAAGGCTTCTCGTGATTGAATTCATCTCATAAGTCTGTCTTTCATTCCTGAGCTCTACTGAATTGCTCCAAGAAAACATCACTTCTCCTGCGGACTCTTGTTTTCTTATATAAAATGGATTGTGACATGTCTTTCATTCCTGAGCTTTACTGAATTGTTACAAGAAAACATCACTTCTCCTGCGGACTCGATCTTGTTTTCTTATATAAAATGGATTGTGACATGTCTTTCATTCCTGAGCTTTACTGAATTGCTCCAAGAAAACATCACTTCTCCTGCGGACTCGTGATGATTTTTCGATCATTTTCCTTCCGACATGGATCGACAGACTGATCGCGAAAATTCAATCCCTTGTGATGGGTGTTTATTTGTTGAATATATGCCTGTTCTTACTACACCGTTTACTGTTGATAATATGATCATAATTGAACATTCTAGGTATAGAGACATTTCAAATGATCCTCATCAGTTATCGTGAATGTTGGTAGGATCAGTCGCTGCTAATACCACAGTCGCCTTCTCACCCCCTGGCCCCTACACAATCCATAAATCCCTGAAAAACATCCATGCATCTGCATCCCGATCGCATCCCTTCAATATCATCACATTCTAGTGCCCCGAAATCAACGGGCTGAAAAAAGGGGTTGATGGCAGCGGGGTTAAAATAAGGCGCAGTCGCGTGTAGAAACAGAAGTTAAACGCGGGGTGGCAGGATTGATCCCGCCCCGCAGATGATATATACACTACCTAATGCGCCCCAAATCACACCGCTCACTTCCCGATATCCAACCCTCTGATATACTTCGCGGAGCGTTTCCAGTTTCCTGGAAAATCATCTGCCAAGCAGTCTCTTCGTTCGCGTTCAGATACTTCGAATAATATCCGTATTTGCCTCTTATTGTGGATACTAGATTCTAGTGATATACCGGTGTGTGTTGGAAAAGACAAAGTGGAAGTCCAGAGTTGCCATCCGTCGATGAGGATGGACTGTACAGTCTCCCAGCCACAGTCTATTCTGTCCTCGTTGCACCAGCCGTGTTCTCCTGAGCAGCATCCTTGTCATCCGAATGGTGAGTTTCTGAGTTTGGTTTACTGAAGCTTGCGTTTCGTGGTCAGGTGGGGTTTGGTCCATGAACTATGACGGAAGCGGAAGGGTGCACCAGTACAGAGATATTTATTAGCTGTCATACGAAATCAATCATAATTTTTCTGAAGGCTTGCATCTCATGGTCAGGTGTTTTTGTTATGAACTATGGTGAAAGAGTGCATCATAGAGATATATCTAATAAGAAATATTCTCATATTAAGATTACTGTGTATTTAATATAGTGATTGCATGACTATCATCCCAATATTATATACAGGGTGTTCCTAAAAGTTTTTCACAAAAACTCACCACATATTCCGCAGACCAAAACAATTCGATACAAGCAAACTTGCCTCAGTACAAAGTTGCTCAATTTTGTGCGCTAGACGGCTGTGAAGTTACAATTTTTAAATCGCTTTTGCTCCATAACTTTGAAACGGTTCATGAGATGAGATCAAATTTGGTGCGTTTGCATAGCTTTATTGGGCAATAAAACCCATATCATGATTATGATGAATATCATTCCATGGGAGTAGAACTTGATTTTTTCATTGCCTGAGGAAGTATTCCCAACAACATACAATCTCCAGAAGTTCAAAAAAAATTCCAATACCTACCTCCTGTCCCTATCTTCCCTAGGGGCGCGCGATGTTCTTTGAGCATTATAGGGGTTTCCTTTCGTGCGCTCCAAGCGAATAAAAAAAAGCATGCATCTGAAACTTCTACGCCAATGGAATGGAAGGAGGTTTAATTTGAGATCTAGATTGCGTAACTTCTTAACTACAAAAAACTACTCTTGATAAAATTTTATTACTCTCATGGTTTAGACAAAATTTAAATTTTATTAATTCAAAGCATCAGTCAACACCAAAACGATTGACAGATATTACATAAAAATCGTTCGAAAGTTTCATTATTTCCACTTATACAAACGAAATACGTACGTATACGTTATTTTTTGTTGTTTTATTTTTGTACTGAGTAAGTCATCAGAGCCGTCTAGCGCCCAGACTGAGAAACTATGTAATGGGGTTAGTGTGCTTGTATCCATTTTTTTCGTCATATACGTGAAAATTATGATATTTCAAACACTTTTTATGAAATATCTCTGTCGTTTTGGTGTTGACTATATTATTGCTTTGAATTACTGAAATTCAAAGTTTGTCGAAACCATGGGAGTAATCGAATTTCATTAAGATTCCTTTTTTTGCAGTAAACAAGCTATACGCAATCCAAATTCCATATTTAAATCCCTTTCTTTCCATGGGCGTAGAAGTTTCATGTTTCTTTACTGAAAAAATCAAGTATTGCGCCCATATATATTTATCATAATTCATCATAATCATGATATGGGTTTCATTGCCCAATAAAGCTTTGTCAATGTACAAAAGTTTAGTATAGAATCTCATGAGTCGTTTCAAAGCTATACCATCTAAATCTTATATCTATGAAACTATGAAGCGAAAACGATTTGAAAATTGTAACCTCAGAGTCGTCTAAGCTTCTAAACTAAGCAACTTTGTACATAGATGAATTGGCTTGTATCGAATTGTTTTAGTCTGTTGAAGAAAAAATCGATATATAGATAGAATGTGTGAAAAATTCGGTACTGCTGCAAGGAAGAGTCCGCAAGCTAGCTTTGCAGCATTTACAAAATCTTTACAATCTGAATGGGCATTCACACAGAGAGTAATAAATGGTTGCAATGAAGAGTACCATAGATTGCGGAATGCCATAGGAGAACATTTTACATCCTACTCTACTCGGACACGAAATAACAAACATTGAACACGATCTATTTGCTCTTCCCACCCGTCTAGGAGGTCTAGATATTAATGACCCTGTAGAAAATGCAGAACGATCTTTAAAAAAATTCTAAAGATCGCACTAAAAAATTAATCAATGCCATCAAGTCCAAAAATGCTTTTGATCTTGATGACCATCTAACCACTCTGAACAACATTATCAAAAGAGAAAGGCAGAGAAAATGCGAGATTGACAAATTTGAGATTGAGAGATTATTAATTCCTTAACTTCCTGCACATCAAAAACGACCAATTACTCGCATTGTGGAAGGGGCTGCTAGTCAATGGTTGACTGTTATACCTACTGCAGCTGATAATTTTGATTTATCACTTACCCAATTTAGAGATGCTTTAGTCCTCCGTTATGGATATTCACTAGATAATATGCATGTTTCATGTGATGGATGTGGAGAAGAAATGAATTTATCGCACGCACTAAATTGCAAAAAAGGTGGCTTGATAAAACATGGACATAACCAACATCGTGATCATTGTGCGGCGTTAGCATATTTAGCTTGGAATGGCGAGTTCTTCGAGAGGCTGACCCCATCATCAATGTTCCTGCCCTCTATGCTGACATAAAAATAAATGGTGTCTGGAAAGCTGAAAGAGTTGCGTTTTTCGATAACCACATCGCACTTCCCAAAACTGGCATACCATCGCCCATAATAATGCAAAGCAAAAGCATAGAAAATATGAAAGTGCAGCAGAAGACATCAGAGCTAGATTCACTCCATTAATTTGTTCTGAAGGTGTTACACCAGGAATAGGCCGTTTTTCAGAAACGTTTAGCAGATACATTATCACGAAAATGGAAGAAGCCGTTTTCTCATACAATAGGGTGGATTTGCATACAAGGGCAAATGTCCATAATCAGAGCCATGTCCCTGCGATTGAGGGGTATATTAATATAATATTATAATAATAAATATATGATATTATAATAATAAAAAGATACAGAAATATAACTTCTTTCTAATGCAATAGTTAAATTATCACCATTTCGATATCATATGATGATATTTCAAAAATCAAAAATACTTCAATCGAGATTTCTTTTGTTCTCATTTCAGTATAAGGATGATGGACCTTCGAGAAATATCAAAACATATATCTATTAATCTACTGTAGAAGTCCATGTTATCTCAAAGCAGAGTGAAGTAGTTAAAATATAATATAGAAACTCTCCAAGTCGTCTCCACAACGTTTAATTCCAAATTCAAGAAGAAGGGGACATGTTTTGGAACCAAAAGGTATTCATCATCAACCAGAAAGAAATTATTCTACAAAGAACAACGAAACAGTATAAGTAGGTAATTTGTACTCACGTGGAGATGAAAAAGGCAAAAACATGGTTATAATTAGCATGGTAAAGCGGTTATTATAGAACATGTTTATAGTTTTAAATAAAATTTTAAAACGAGTAAACAGGTATCATTATTCAAATTAGGGCCCTGTACCCCAGATACAGAACGTTTGAAAAAATCCGACAGAAACGTGCTGATTTTATTGATAAAAATCAATCATCAATATCAATTTCATAATGCATGAGATGTTCATATGAAAAATCGATTGATTTTTATCAATATATTTCATCAATATTATCAGCATGTTTCTGTCGGATTTTTATGGGGTCGTTGAGCAAATATCTGGGGTACAGGTCCCCTGTTTACTTCTTTTTAAATTTTATCTAAAACTATAAACATGTTCTAATAACCGTTTTACCATGCTAATTATAACCATGTTTTCGCGTTTTTCTTCTCCACGTGAGTTCAAATTTGTTTTACCTGATATACCTACTTATACTGTTTCGTTATTCTTTGTAGAATAATTCCTCTCTGGCTGATGATGGATACATTTTGGGTCCGAAACATGCCCACTCCTTCTTGAATTTGAAATTAAACGTTGAAGAGACGATTTGGAGAGTTTTTATTATATTTTTATATATCTATTACTTTATATATGTATACCTACCCCCAAGAGGGATTCGTCAAGGAACTATATAGGGCGTGTAAGCGCATCAGGGCGATAGGTCGTGGCCTGAGAATGAGATTGGTCTATCTCACACAATTTTTTTTTGGAGGAAATAAGCTTCAAAGTTTGAACAAAGTTTTCGATAATTTTTTATGTATTATTTTCGATAGACCAAAAAGCTGTTTTTACCAAATTCAGTATTTATTTGGGGATTTAGACCATATATGCTGGATGAAGGTCATTCTAATTCTACGTTGAGTCACAATCAAAATCGAATGAAACTATAACGTATAATAGGTCTATATCCATACATAAATCTGAAACAAAGACGTGGGAATATTCAACTTGCTCTTATTATGTAAAAGCTATACATAGTGCCCAGCTTTTCTATAATCTAATTGAAATTTTACTCTTCAAACTAAACTGGTATAATATATTCTTTTATTCTTTTACAATGGTTTCCTTTTTCATTGCACTTTTCCCTCTAACATTCTTCTTAACATTCTTCTTTGCAGTCGATTTGGTTGCTTCTCACACAGCTGCACTGGTCAAACAAAGACCTGAACACACTGTACTTACTGTATGTGTGTATGTACAGTACACTACATACTTATATAGTTCCATCCAGAGACGAGTCATTTCCCTGGTGGGTGATACCACACTCACTAATTCTTCAACAGCATTGGAACACCGTAGGAAATTCGGCGACCTTTTTCTTGTCTATAGATACTTCCAAGGAAAATGTTCTTCAGAATCCTCTGCAATCATTCCATCACTAGCAATACCAGTTAGACGTACTCGGCAGGCTTAGTCAGAACATTATTTTTCCGTTATCAATATTGAAAGGAGTTTCGAAATCTCTCGATATCGCCTACTTTGTGAAAATAGCGAGGCGTGGGAAAAACTTGCTAAATTTCCGAAGTTTCAAACCACATTTACAGGCATCATGACACATTTATTTGATATATCGAAGACTGGAACCTTTGGCACGATAATACACTACACTGTTTTACCACTAACCAAACCGATTTTTTAACGCCTCGAGACGTTAAAAAATCGGTTTGGTTAGTGGTAAAACAGTGTAGTGTACATTTATTTGAGTTCACATTTTCATTTTCACAAATTTTTCGACTTTCAATGGTGAATTCATGAACGACACAAGAAAATCCTGTGATAATAGTTTATTTACTCACTTTTGGTACATAAAATTACGAAAGCTCTGAAGGGCCATGGTGAGATATTTTTTAAAAAAATATCTCCTACATTTTCTTAGCATAAAAATGAGGGAGATATTTTTTTATCTCAATATAATGAGTTAGCTATCTCATTATAATGAGATAAAAACAAAATTATATTTCTTCATGTCCCTCCAGTGCTGTTATAAAAATGTGAAAAATAATTTTAAAAAAATATCTCCCATGTCCCTTCTGTGCTGCATATAAAAATGTGATAATTTTTTCTGGGTCTGCTGTGTTGCCAAGTGTATTTGTATAATTTCTATGAGCTCGCACATGCGTGCAACGTTCGTGATTACGATATCATGTGATTCATGTGACCAATTGGGAGACGGAATATATTTTGCTCTTTCCCCTTGATCACATCTGATCCCCCTTCCCTTTATGTGGCTTCACCTTCCTCCCTTCAATTCAAAAGTTCGATGTGGTTCGACTCGTAACTCATAAATGTCATAAGCATAGATAAATTACTCTCTTTTGTTTATGGTCATAAGTCATAAACAAACTAGGTACACTTTGACTACTGTTGGAAACATTGAGGCTTTGTACATAATGACGAAAGTTGTTCGATGATAATCAAAAATGTTTGAATGAGATGACAATGGTAGATTAGAAGTTGATTGAACAATCAGAACTAATGTCTGCTGCCTAGTGCTGATACCATCCTGGTGTTGAAAATGGGAGCAAAAGAAGCAAGGATAGAAGACTGATAGAAGCATGATGGGATAGAAGTTATGGTTTTACATTCTATAGACGAATAAACATTTGAAATATTGTATTCTCTGTCTGAATTCACTAGAACAGCAGAAGGTACTGTTCCTATGAAATGTGAGAAAGTAAAAAAGAAACATAATATGAATCATATTCTGTCTGGTCTATGTACACCCCATGTTGAAAAAACAAATTTCATCACCACTCAGAGCTGGAAGGTACCAGTAAATAAAGGGTCCAGTAATGACAAAGGTGAGGAAAATATACCTACTCTTGCACATTTATTGTTAAAGTCTCTGTTTCTTGACTAATCACTTTTAAATGATATCTTTGCTTATCAATTTGTTACTTTACATCTATATTCTCATTGTAGAGAATGGCGACACTTCCAAGAAGAACAGAAACCCCCTGAATAGCAAGTTGATAATATGGAGTGCTACAAAAATAGAACTTGCTGAAATTTAGAAGGCTGCTTTTATAGAAGATCATCAGCTCAAACTCAAGCATTTGCAAGTAAAACCATGAACAGAAATGATGGAATCTACAGAGAGCAGAGATTGTGGATAAAATAAAATTCTGAAAAGAAGAACATATGAAATAAACATGACAATTCTTCAAGAAGAGAATAGATTACTGAAATAATGTTATTTTTGTATTTAGGTGGTATCTTTTCAATTTAATTAAAAATGTATATACATCACAGGTATCTTTCATGCCTTGTACCTAAATTATAAAGTTTTTTTTTAACTTATTTCAGATGTTTATTGTCAACTATCATAAATTAATGTAGGTATAAGAGATACATCATCCATACATTTGCAGGTTTTACAATGTTTTACTAATTCCTAATAATATATGAAAATAGAATGTTGAAGTAGTAAGTATTGGAACCATAATAAAAAATTGAACATATTTATTTTATCTTCAGCATTTATTCACATTAAGTTGGCAGAATATTTGTGTATGTCCATTGTCCACAAAATCTACAACAGCTTCCATTTCCTCATTATCTGGAGGTGCAGCATCTCAATTTTCCAACTTGGCTCTCAAATTAGAATTTCCAAAAAATATAAGCATCATGAGTAGCTCTAGCCCAGCAGCACACAAGGTTCAGTATTTTCAGCTCAGCATCACTCTGCTTGTGCATTGAGAGAGAACAAACCCTTTCAATTAGGATAATTTTCAGCTTGTGGTCCACAGTCTACCTCTCCAGTACATTTTGGAAATCTACCAATATTAAAGAAACCTTGTCTGGTCTGCTCAATGTGTAGGTACAACTAGGTCTAGCAATTGTTCTTGTCACTTAGCCTACAACTTGCTGTAGAATTAATCAATTGAAATCACATGTAACTTGCAAAATGGATCCTGTTGACATATACCATATACCACAATGTTACAAACACTTTTATATCAGGTGTGAGAAAATGGTTCCTGAAGAATTAAAATTATATAACAATTGCAGATATTTCAGCATGAAACTCACTTTCAATCTTGGACATAATTTCTTCTGAGAATCTCACAGTTCGTTTTTCTAACCATAACCTACATTTGAACTCAATATCAGACCATATTTCAAAAGTGGCTGGGTCTATTTCTGAAGGTCTTCTGGGATGTAACCATGATGTAACAATCCATTCACAATTTGCAAAAGGTCTTCATCATCCGTTAATTCTCCAATCTCCAAGTAAATGCCTATCAGTTACCAGCGATTAGGGTATTTTGTTCATTTCAATCATTTCGAAAAATAAAACACAAGTATTCCATAAAAAAATGAAATCTTAAATGAAGCAAATGAGTCTGTGACATTCTGTTCTGACATTGGGCTGTAGTTTCTGACTCTCTGCTTAATCTGTGTTCTGTGGATAAAATCAATGACGGCTAAATATCTAGAGTGTCTGACGGGTTAACCCAAGGAGAGTATACTAATCCTTGGGGTTAACCGGGATAAAATGCTAACTTGGAACAAGAACTCAGATTCACAGAAGCCCCTAATTCGGGGTTCGAGTAGTTTGATCATATAATAGGGCGTGTTTTTCATTCCATCGAAGAAAGTGCGCACTGATAGATGCGGTTTTTTGTCGTGACGTCACCAATTGTTCTGTTGGAATTTATGCTGGAAGGATTGAACAATGGTTTATACTAGAGTGACTGTTTATACAACACATTGATGGAAACACGGATTTTGTTGTGTGTCAGTCATCATGTATCTTGAGAATCAGAAGAGCCTAATACGATTTTATTGATTAACACTTACTCTTTCTTCTGAAATCTCTCAAGAATCTCAAAAATCCTCAATATTAATTGTTCTCTATCAAATCAAAACAAAAAACAACACTAAAATGTGTCAACTGTCATGTCAATCTCCTCCAAACTGCTGGATTCTCGAAAAGCGATTTAAAAGTGCGCATTTTATTACAATAGTTTGATGGATGTCCACCAACATTCCAGCGGAATTTTGCAACAGTTTGATGGTTTCTTCGATTCATGCGCATGATAAAATGTTGGAATGAAAAACGCACCCGTTAGATGTTGCGCGCGGAAGACCGGAAGTCTCAACTGAAGTTTTGGTTGTCGCTATAGACACGTTGATGTGTCTGTAATTCAATTTTTACGGACACGTGAACTGACGTCAATCGTGCACGGAGAATTGCTAGATGTTCTTCTCTCTTCGTAGATAGTTTATTCAACTAGGCGTCAGCAATCTCTGGCGTTAGCGATAACGACAGCGTGTTGGGATGTATTTTCCACCTTTTATTTTCCTCCATCCCCCCCGCCCATAACTCACTCACCACTGATAGCGACTGATCGTCTCCCCCACCCTCTTGGGTTACCTCAGCGAGATCACCTATATAAGGGGCTTGGCCTCAGACTCAGGAGATAGGCCTCTGAGACTAACACTTCGCAAATGCACCCACGTTCCTTGGCCACCTCTGCACCGCGCGGAGGACTCATCACAGAGCCCTGAGCTCTAATAATATGTTTCTCTCTGGAATGTGCCTGTAAATTTGTGTCGTAATGTAATTTGTGTGAACAATAAAAGTCTTTAAAGTGAGTTTAAAGTGTGTTGGGATGTCAACCCGGGGGCCCGAGTTCAATCCTCGCCGGGCTGTTTTTTTTTTAAATTTCCAATTTGTTTTCAAGCCGACATGTTGGGTTAGGTTAGGTGTTTGGTTAAGGTAGTCTCCTTTTTTATAGTTATGCAGGAAGAGGAAGGATATTTTCCTTCCTCATATTCGATATTTCTATGTGCATACGTCAAAAAGAGGAAAAAATGCCCCTTCTTGTCTATCATGGACTGAAATTACACCCCAAATTTTGTTCCATATAAAAAAAATATATCATATTGAATTGAATAGACTTAATTCACCATTGGGGCGAGTGACGTCATGCGTCATGTACACGTGTCTGTAATTATTAGGGAGTTGAAGCCAAAACAAAAACTTCCAATTACGTATGGACGTGAAAGTTAATAGAAATACGTACGTATTCAATGAAAAGTAACGTTAGCTACCGTATGGTACGTACATGTTTTACGTACATACAAGATACAAAACCAGACTCATTTTAACCCTAGATGAATTTTTATAAAATAAGTTCGGAACTCTCCAGTTTTGTGTCCACGCTGTACGGAATGGCGAACAAAAAAGTCCAAGTCGTTTTCATTTTCAAATTGAAGCAATTTCTAATTTTCGGGGCGGCAAACTTTGACGTACATTCTGAATCTAGTATGAAAATAGCTGATGGTGGAGAATATAGCTAGCAAATAGATATCGAATGAAAAACGAATGAAAAGAAGAAGAAATAGAAGAAGAAGTAAAATTGGTGAACAAAAACATATATAACTACAAATGCACTCGGAGCAGGAATGCAGAGGGTAGAGGCAGAGGCTTCATTCTGACAAGATATGGTTTTGGTATTTATGCATTGAAATATCTCGAATAGAGCTCGATCCTAAACGGAAATGTCATTGAATCAATGAATCACTATCGGCTACATTCAATGATACTATCCTTCCTAATTTACTGCCATCGGTCAGAACAGAATGAAGCCGGCACCCATTATGCGCTGTTGCAAGATATAATCTGCAACAATCCTAGAAAATAGATCCGTTTTATCAAGGAACGAATTCATTAGCAAAAAAATGACTGACCAGTTATGAATAACATATTGTAATATAACGATAGTGAAAAATTATAGATACTATCGCAAAATAACTCAATTTATCTTTATTAGTAATCAACTTCATTCAGCCAATGAGAGATTTATATGAATTATTCATAATACTTGACAAAGCAGGATTGAAGAACCTATTACATCCCATTGCTGTTATGATATAGTTATTATGCATTCAAAGAACAATTTCCGAAAATCTAGACATAATGATAATGTCGGCAAATTTTAACTCTGTGCATGTGAATGTGGATTTTCAGAAAATACGTCATAGGAATGGTGGAGGAGCCAAGTTCCTCTTTTATTAATTTTTTTCTGAAGTGAAATGTCATCGTACGAGAAAAAGAAAAAATACGTATATATTATTTTTTAACAAACTTCACAGTTAGATAAAAACCTCAATATAGGAAACTTCCCCAGTCTTCGCTTGCTTTGTTATTCGTTGCTGCAAACCCTTCGTTGCAAAATGGAAAAGATTTTGATATTCGAAGCTACAAATAATGATAGCGTTGCTAGTAGACAATTTAGGTTATCGAAGGGAATTATATAGAGATATCAATTAACACAATTTATTTGAAATAGAATGTAAAAATCTATTTCGATTTGCGAAAAATGACACTCCAAGATTAGCTAGAGCCCTAGGATTCCTAGGAATACCAGGAAGCTATAAGTTTTCCAGTAGTTTACATTATATTCATTTGGATGAGGTTCCAACGGCCCGTGTCTTCGTAGGGATTATGGCCTACAACTTCCCTTGCTAGATGCGAATCATCTTCCAAAGAAAAGAGAATTCTTTCATTTGAATTGTCCATGATTTCTTCGAAGCACAACACAAGAACGAAGCGCAATAAAAAATAAATGTGATTTCATGTGATAAAAGTGAGGTTAAAGTAAAAACCGAATAGTTATTGTTTGTATTCGCTTAGATAGGTAACGCCTTCGGTGGTTCAATACGACTTGCGTTCAGCGCCAGCGTAGCAATACGTAAACATACGTCGGACGCAAGCGTCGGACGTATCTCCTGGCGTAGGAAATTCGCACACTGCGCATGCTTAGATGTCAAATTCTACGTTTACGCTTACGCATTCTGCATTGCTTTAACTCCTTATTGAATTACAGGCACATCAACGTGTCTCTAGCCTCTGCCTTTGGACTAATCTCTGGTTTTGAGTAACAAAATTAGTGACCATTCAGCATTCAGCGAACTTGGTTCGCATGAATTCAAAACGCCCCGAACCAGAGATTAGCCGTTCTGTGGGTGGCTAATCTCTGTCCCGAACTGTCGTATCTAGAGACAGGACACAAAGAGACAAGACGCAACAAATAATGCGGAACACGTTTTCTGGAAATTTCCTGAAAAAAAAAAACATCAATGATCAACACATGTACAATACACATTTTTATACGGCTATAACACAAAATTACTCTTGTTTTACTGTGTTCAATAAGTCAGTTAGGTATACTTTGTATGGGTGCCATTTTTATTTCCGTATCGGATATCTACGAAAGCTAGGGCTATCTCTGGTGTCAAGCACACATTATAACGGTAATGCAATAGGAAGATACAACATTGATTAACATATTCGTATAAGGTGATCTTGTAGTTATCATACCTACAGAGAGAACCCACAATCTACTATATTATTTGTTCCGACATAATATTCTTCCATCATTTATACATGAAAATTTTTATAGATCGATATGGACTATTAGAAACATCCCATGAACTTTATTCAGAAATAGAACAATTTAATCAAAACACCAAGACTGAAAGTGGACAAATCAAATTTTTAGATGAACACTATCTAATATGATGAGTATACCTCTAATATATATTGCCTATACGACATCATCATATAACATATAGTACATTTTCTCATAATCATCATTGTTATAAGATATGTGATTCGAATTCACCGCCGAAGCCAAAATCAACCTGATTGGTCTAAAAGCTTGCCTATGCCTGTTATCGGGGCGTTTTGAATACGTGCCAATTGGTAATCAAAATTGACATTGACACTATGTGAACACAAAATGATGTAGTTTTCAATAAAAATAATTACACAATATTGGTTTTGTAAAATTTGGAGAAAATAGTATATTGTTAAACGAGCACGGAATGATCGTCAATTCCCACGAGAATGAAGCATGAGCCATAGGTGAATGCTGCAACCATTCGAGTGGGAAATTAGCATTCCGTGCGAGTTATAAACTATACTTTTTCTAAGGCTGTAACAGATAACAGCAAAATTTTGTATTTCTTCGACTTGTAGGCATCGGATTTTTCTTTAAGTAATGCTCATCTATTAGACAGAGCTGTCAAAACTGTCATTGCTTGTAATCTGACTTTTCATGAAAGATGAGATTTTTTTGAAATAATAACACAATGGGGTCATTGTGATATCAGATATGGAAATGAAATTGATGACATACAAAGTACCTCACTGATTTGTCGAACACAGTAAAACAATAGCAACTTTGTGTTATAGCCGTAGAAAAATAGTATATTGTTTAACGAGCAAGGAATGTTGGCGAATGCTGCAACCATTCGAGTGATAAATGAGGTGATAAATCAACATTCCGTGGCGAGTTATACACTATATCTATTAGACAGAGCTGTCGCCTGTCAATGCTGTCATTGCTTGTTATTTGACATTTCATGGAAGATGAGATTGTTTTGAAATAATAACAATAACACAATACACAATAGAGTCATTGTGATATCAGATACGGAAATAAAATTGATGACATACAAAGTACCTCATTTATTTATCGAACACAGTAAAACAAGAGCAATTTTGTGTTACAGCTGTAGAAAAAATTTTTCACACGGCAGCAAAATGCAGTAAATTTTTCAGGGGGGAAAGAAAACAAAAACATAAATAAAATAAGTAGAGAACGGAATTCGAATACACGGATTAACCAGCAATTATACGAGGATTATTGTTAATCTTAGCAGCCCTCAACCACATAATTTGTCATAAAGTTTTAATTTGTCATAATAAGAATCAACATGCCACATATAATTTGGTCCTTTATTATGATATGCCCTTCCTCTCAGCCTATTTCTCGAACGCAGTTCAACTCCTGGGTTTTTTCCTTCAAGAGACGCCTCACAGTGTTCATTTTGACTACCAAACCATTTTGTAAACATTTCAGGTGCATCCATTGATATCCATGCAGACTACCTGAACCAAGTATTTGTTGGTCAATGAAGTCTGATATAATTGTTAGGTCTGTGTAATTTTTCCTTCGATACAAATTAAGTTGTTTCAAGTACCTTTTCAACTGCCTTTCACTGATCAGAATGTCATGTCGTAACATCAAAAATGCTTTTATTTCGGAAAGATTGAATCCTACCTGAAAGTATCGTTTGATTAACTGCTTCACTTCTACCATGATATCAATTTATAAAAGATATCATGCAAAATTGAGTAACGTTGTCGAAAGTTCAGAACTTCAGAACATGACAACCTAATATGTAGAAATAAGGTATCATTTCATCTTTCATCTATGGTCATTTTACACACCACACAGTACACACCAAAGAGGGGAGGGTTCTTTTTCTCTATCTCTATGAAAGTGGGATTGTTAAAATAACAAATCCACAGCCCTTGTCCTTATTGGTCACATCTTGATCACGTGATCTGGCGCAAACGCAGTCACTATTCTTGACTGCACGAACAATAAAATATACTTGGCAACACAGCAGCCGGAAAAAATATCTCTATGATTTTTATAAGCGGCTCTGAAGGGACATAGGAGATATTTTTTTAAAATTATTTCACATTTTACTTTAGCAGCCCCGAAGGGACATAAAAATGTGGGAGATATTTTTTTAAAAAATATCTCACCATGGCCCTTCAGAGCTTTCGTATAAAATGAAACGAATGTTTGGACTTTCAAAGGATCCTCACACATTGCAGCAGTCAGTCCATGATGAAAGCAGAATATACGCACTCCCTGAACTATAATATCAATACCTGCTCAATAAACTACTGATGCTATTAATTTATAATATTTCTATTTGAAATTTGAACGAAATCTTGAATATGCGGAAAACATGACACTCGTGACAGATAGGTCAAGATCAAGATGTTTCCGAACGGATTACATGTTGCTTCCTGTCTCTAGATGCTTCTTATCAGCTATTATTGAATTAGTGCATCATCAACGGGACTATTCAGGCCCCGAAAGGAGCAAAACACATCCTTGAAAGACTAGTTCAACTTCATAATAAGATTCGAAACGCAATTTGAAATCTTTCAAGAAATTGACCGTCGTTCACGCCATCTATCAATCACACGTTCCGAACTCGCATTCAATTGTTCATATCGAGAACTAGTCTGACGAAACAATTGAAGAGTGAGCACACCAGAGGAATTATGAACATCTCAATCAAAACCATATTTACCAAGATTTCCATAGTTACAGTGACAACAACGATGTGATACTTTCCGGCCTAGTCCGGGAAGTATATCTTGAAAACTATCATTTGCGTTATTAGATGTTTTCGTCTTTTATGGAATCACCAATATAGTCAGTTGAACTTTGGCCACATACCTGAATAATATACATAATAAAAATTTAAGTTCCTCATGTTCCTATAAGATAAGAACATGAGGAAATGAAATTTTTATAATATTTATTGATTCAATATGTCCTCCAGGATAAATATCCTCCAAGATGGATATTGTTCAATAGATTCAACATTCTCAATCTACAACAAGCTTATTATTTTCCATCCTGGAGGACATGTTGAACCAATAAAAATACACGAACAATTGTGATTCAAATAATGCTTCTATTCAAACATCTAAATTCATCAAATCAAACATTAAATTACATAACTAATCTCCTAATGCATCCGACACCAGTCTAATAAAAAACAATTTACATCATAATAGCACCTTCCCTTTTAACATGCCAGAATTTGTGCCATATGTAAAGTGCTACAAAATATTTTCGAAGAGCCAAGCATCCAACCCTAGTAGGGCTTAGCTCGACAAAGTTAGTCGTTCGCAAAGAAGGGATAGTGCGAAAGAGACAGACCTAGGATTAAGCGTGTCTCTATTTAATGCTGGTGTATTAATTTGTATTATACGGGGATAAAGTGGTGGCATTATGATAGAAAGTTAGGTTAGGGCATGTATAGGGCGAACGTTCTGGGCCCTTTGTGATAAAAGAGGGGTGTCGACTGCGTCGATATTATATACCATGTGGTCAGGCAAATTAAAAATCTATTACAATCTGCGGAGATTTGCGGAGATTTCACGCGTACTCAATTCCTAAAAAGGGCACGAGGGACAAGGGTGAAATATGATACGAAAATAGTTGCCATATTGCTGTCAAAATTAATGTAGTCACACAGTTGCATCTCTCAAATATAATTATTTCAAGTATCCGCGTCTTGAAAATCATGATGTGGTTTTTCTACAAATGTAAAAAAACCGTATCTATACTATTTTGTGTATTATTTATACTTAACACCTAACACATTCCAAGGCTTACTCTGTTGATACATTATTATCAACCATGCAACATGCAATAAAGTTAGTTTTCGTACCAAAAAATTCCTAATTTCATGAAAAATGAATTTTTATTCAAAAAAAAAACGCACCGCAATAACCAAAATATTGTTCGACTCTGAAAAACGGCTTTTATTGATGGTTAAATAAATAAGAGAAGCTCAAATGATCGACTCGTATAAGCGAATACTGATAGAAGTGATTCTCTCCTGAATGTCTATTGATTTCGATTTAGCCAGGCCACGCTAGACACCTACAGACCGGTTTCGAGCTCTTTGACTCTCACCAGTGCAGGGCAGTCTCCAGCCAGCAGTCCTTAGACCGCCGACTAAGCGTAGCATAGCCAAACAAGAATCAAGTCGGCATTAAATTTCCTCAGAGGCGTCCTCCATAGACAATATGAGAGGAACGCCATCTGGCAGGAGGTAATTCAATGTTCTACGTGGCATTAGCCAGGAAAGTAGTTGTTCTTCTCCAGTAATCTACCATTATTGTTCATTTTATGAACATTGTAAGGAAATGACTTTGAGCTTTTTGTATTTATTCAACATTTCATTCCACTTTGAGCATTGTGGCTATTTCGTAGTTGTTTATATTGATGGTTATTCATACCAATCCAAGTTTGGTAAGAATCGCACAACTAATAGCTGAGATTTAGAGGAAGACACGCTGTATAACTCTGTTTCGTCATTTCATCAGGCATGTAAACTACTCAATTATTTCGTGATTAATTTGGTACACAGTTCTCGACAGCTACAATGATGAGAGGAAATCAATACAACGGAATTTACACAGGGTGCACAGTAAAAAACCGCTCCGAGTGAAATCCGTAGAGTATGTTTTTAGAGTTAAAATACTCTGACAAACTCACTCTAATACTGCAATCAACTCTATTACTACACTTCTCGCAGATTATTTCCTTTGAAACTAATTCTAGATTGAATTTTCACTATTCTCGTATTGAATTCACTCTATATTCTTGAAATTTCAATAAAATATCAATTCAGATAACTCAATTCACAAACAATTGAAATTGAATTCATACTAGTGTCTACTGACACTAGTGAACTTGAATATTCCTCTCTTGTCGATTAAATTGACACTCTATCATTGTTCAATTCAATCTAAATACGATGAAATATCAATCTATACAGTTTCAGATCGTTCAGTCTACTAGATAGTGAAATAAGTAATACAGATTATATAGAGTCGATGATATAATGATCATGATATTAGCTTCAAGTAGCTTTTTTACTATATCCGCGTAGTGAGAATTTTTTTTCAACATTGAGTTATGAATGTATTCCCGCGTATACCTATCACAGTTATTTTCTGTTCTTTCCGTTTCGAATTATTATTTCGAACGATTTATGAAACAGATATAGGTTAACTAATTAGTGTAGTGGGGCTCGTGTTATTTCTCAAATATCAAACGATTAAAATATTATAAAGTCACACTACTTCTCATCCGTCAATTCTCGCCACTGCAAACAGGTGGCGCTACGGAGACTTCGCCGGTGAACGTCTGTCGGGGGCCTATAAATACTGTGACATGTGAAAGAATGGTTAATTCAACTTGGATGAAATCTCAACAGGAAGTAGTGACTAGTTTACTCAACTAGTGTTCTATATCAATCTAAAATGATGAATGAATAATAACTCCTTATTAGCACCTGAACAAATAGCAGTGTCAATTTGAACAATGCAGGAGCAATTTGACATCCACGTAGTAAATAATTCAATCAGTTTTCGGTGGATCCGACACTGTTTATAGAGTGGAATCTACTCTCTACTATTATATTACGACTCTAAACTTTTGTGACTATGTAATATTTGGTTATTGAATTTCACTCTAAAGTGATGATATTGACACTAGCTTGGATCTTGAGTGGAATATTCACTCTCGAAATTGTTTCTTTCAACTCTATTTGTGTGTTTATTCAATATATTTAGAGAAATAAATAGAGTGAGTTTCAATGTGCTTGTATTGAAAATTTACACTAATTGAATTGAAAAAATCACACTATAATATACTAAACTATAGAGTTAAATCATTCACTCTAAAGCTTAGTGGTCCTCCTGGGAACAGGTATAGTGTTAAATTTCACTCTATTTTTTTTACTGTGTGTAAAGAGGAATCATTACACTACGGTCTAAATTTGCCATACTGAATTGGGAAAATTTCTGAATTTTCCACCAAATCCCCAATTGAATGAAGAAAAATGACAATTTTTCTGGAATCCTTCATATCTTGAAATTCTCTTATGAAATTTCGTAAACACTGATTATATTGTAAAAAAAGTATTTTTATGTTATTTAAAATTCAATGTGAGACAAGTAAAGCATCACCATAGTAGATTCTGCAGGTTGGATGGAAACATTAGAAATCATCATTGTTTGATAAAATATGGAACCTGCAGTTGACACTTTCGTATCCTAACATTTTAGGTACCTATACAATGTGAACAAATAGGTATGTATATATAATGAGCGAGAATTCTGTGAGGCTCATACCGAATACTGGATGATGAAAATCGGTTAAAAAGAATTATAGATATATCAGGAGAAGAGTTTCAAATGAGAAGATCTCATCCTGTATATAAATCAGATACTTCTTGATATGAGTCCGAGATAGTTATGATGGATATCAAGACGACCTTAGTTTTTGAATATTCTGTATCGAATGTTGATCATTCTCATTTTGTCTTTTCTGTTGTACTGACTTATACCTAAGTATAATGATAAAGTAGTGGTGCCCGCGAGAGTCTCGTTTTCGAGAGTCTCGCATGGTCTCGTCTCGTTTTTGAGACAAGACTCGAGACGAGACTCGGACAAGGCGAGACGAGACTTTCATTGGTCTCGTCTCGAGTCTCGTGCAAGACTTCTCGTGTCTCGTGCGAGAGTCTCGCAGGTAGATATTTCTGCGTGCCGACTGCATACTTGAGAAATTCATTCATAATACAACATATTTAGAAAGAATTCAGACTATTGAGCACAGATAGACAAAACATTTTATTCATAAATACTTTGAAAACACAATCCATGATCTCTTATGGCGGCGGAAAATAAAGGCAATTCTGCAATAACGACAGATCGCAAATTGAATGACTATACCTGAAAATCTATAAATAAGTCATTCCGTGCTAAATAGTCTAAGATGAAGAAAAACTTTGTTTTGACGGGAGTAGGGATGCAGGAGCTTCAAAAATATTATTCTGTGCCTCGGTGTAATGAAAACAGATATATTGCAATGGTGGAAAATTCTTGCGCCTGAATTTTCCATTCTAAGTTTGATGGCACGAGATCTCTTAAGCATACCGGCTTCTTCAGTCCCGGCGGAAAGATTATTCTCACGTGCTGTTTTAACTATAAGAAAACATCGCGATCGCCTCAATAATGAATTTGCACCATGTTGAAAAACAACATCCTGTCAGCGATGCTTCGTATAGTGCATGATTTCGAGTGACTTCGAGATGCTTCGGGGATTGGAAGGAATCTGCCGCCTGGTGTGTGATGAGAACTCGACCTACCTGCCGATTGCTCGACAGATGATCCGTTAGCTCAATTGGCAGAGCGTTGGGCATGTAACCCAGAGGTTGTGAGTTCGACTCTCACACGGGGCGGTGGAGTTTTTTCATTTTCCATTGTCACTCGAAATTAGGGCTTTCCATCTTTATCATTATATGTATCTTTTCGGTTGAGTAACCGACAAACATTATGACTTGATTCCTACTTATAAGTATGTCTCTCACTGACCTACGACGTGAGATCCGGAATTCCGAGGTAAGAGTTGACATTTCTATCCACTGAAATAACAAAATCCCTTGGAACATTCACGCTTTTCTATCGCAAAACGTAATAGTAGATTGTGTATTTAGTATAGTGAAAGCAAAACATTACTCAAGACAATGCACTGAACCGAGGCCAACAAGCTTTGAAGCACATATATATCTATTTATTTTTTGGCAAACGCTTTTTCTTTGAGACATCAGTAGCATTTTTCCGGTTCTGCATGGTTCTTGATCGCAACTATCTCGATAAACTATGGAAAGCAGCGCAGCTAGGGAGTTTGAAAATGTGCCTTGCGAAATTTTCAGTGCAGCAGCTCCTGCTACAACAATAATGAAATTCAAAAGTCCAGGTACGAAAATGTTCATGATTTGTTCATGAAATTGATGGATATATGAAGGAATGCAGAACTATTACAGAGGATGTAATTTTGGCCTCATTCGCGCAAAAATTTGAAATTGTCAAATCCTCTACCCTGTGAAGCATATGTACTCTTTTGTTATCGCTTGGAGCGCATGAAAGGGAATCCCTATAATGTTCGAGGAGCATCGTGCGCACCAAGAGAAGATAGGGAGCGGAGGTGGTTATATATTCGATTTTTTTCAACTTTTGGGGATTATGAGGTCTTGGAAATACTTCCTTATATAGGCAATGAATTCCAGAATAAGCAAAGATAAGAAGCAAAATGTCCATATCCACTTTCCCCATTGATTTTTAACGGTTCTACACGTTTGTCGAAAAAATTGTCGAAACAATACTGTATATACACAACACGTCCAGAATAGTTATTTATTATACAAGGGAAAAAAGTAGTAGATTTTAGCTCCAGGTTGTATTTTTTTTTTCACAATTGCATACCTCGTTAGTCCCAGCACTGGGACCAAACGCCCCATAAGTCGAAATTTGTGCGGGGTTAGGTATACATACAAACACAAACATCCATGGCCTAACTAGGATTCGAACCTAGGTCTCGCGCGGTGGGAGTCTCCGTACGAACTCAGCGCCTTAACGCTCTCGACCACCGAGCCGCCTGTGTTGTGTGTTGACAAAAAACCGTGAGCTAAAATCTAATATTGTTCCCGTGTATAATAAACTATTTTTTTCTGTGACAGAAGAAAAGACGAATCAATATTGAGAAGATTACATTATTTTGAAATCTGAAAATTATCGACGTGAAATTTTAAGCTTTTAACAGTAGGGACACCTGCGTTGTAGGCATCTTTATCATTCTTTTGAAGTAATCAAATATCTGATGTCACTTCTGTCATTCTAATTCTGTGATTTGATTTCAAAAAATTGAGAATTTAGTGATTGTTTAGTAATATACGTAACCGCGAAGTCGAATGGAAGATAAAAGGACTTGCAGTTCTTTCTCGGAGACGGTATTATTGACTCATATTTCGGAACTATAGCACAACAAGAGCCATCAACAGTGTATATTTATATGTGATATACCTATATCCGGGAAAAAAGTACTCACTTTTTTCCCACGGGAAAAAAGTAATTTATGAAAAGTGACATTTTATAACCTGCCAACATAGATGAAATGCCAAACTTTTTTCCCGTCACAGAAAAATAGTACTTTATGTACGAAGTCCGGAAAATACTGTTTTTTTGAACGAGTAGACAAAATTCTAGGCCGAGCCGAAGTCTGCGAAACAAAAAAAAAAACGGTTTCTGGACGTGTTGCGTTCACTATTTTTTCGACAACCATGTAGAATAATAATAATAATAATTATAATAATAAATGCTTTTATTGTCTCAATGAAACAAAAGGTAGAGTTCAACTCGCCGATAAATCGACAGCTGCTCTTTCACTCGACCATTCCAATAACCCGAACAAATCAATGAGGCACATTTCCATATTGTATTCCTTTGTAGAATACAATTTCTTCTTTATTGATTCTCATTTGTATCAAATACTGAAATTTGAACGGAACATACCTATACCTACTAACTGTTACATTGGAAATTTCGTATGGACATTTTCAAACTCACTATCGCAGCTTCTTTCGATAGTTTATTGCGATAATTGCAACCAAACTTTCAAAAATCCAAATGTCAACTAATTTCATGTCAAATAGCTGTCAGCCGATATTCCGCTGCTATGGTAATTATCATCTGCATTTATCAAAACCATATTTACCAAGATTTTCATAGTTGCAGAATATACGTATTAATAATCAATACGGAAAATCTCTATCTGTTTCCATAGCGAAACATGAAGCCGATTTTTGAAGACAAATGACTATCCATAAGGAAAAGTTTTGGAACGATCAGACACATACTGCTTTGATTGAAAGGCTAGTAAACGTCATTGTCCACCGAAACGCATGTCTTTGATGACTACTATAATAGCGCATGGCGCATGGCGTATCATGCCACCAAATCCTTATGGATATTCATTTGTTTCATATTTTTGGCTTCATCCTGGCACCCGTTATGATCCGTATTGTTTATTAATACGTATATGAGTTGCAGTGACAACAACGATGTGATACTTCCCGGACTTGCTCAGCACGCCAACGTCAATGCTTTGTAGTTTTGAGGACCAATAGAAACTGTCAATATTTGGTAAACAATCATTCCCGATAGCCCGTTTTACGCGAGTAGGATGCTAAAGCAACTGACTAAAATACTAGATTAGCATATGTTGAGGTCTGTAAGACAGTAGGCATTCTTGAGGAATTCCAAAGAAAACCTTCAATTATTGATTGAAACAAGAGTGCGACTTAGTGTCCCAAATCATGGATCTTCGAGTTCTTAGCAAGGACGTGCATTTTGTGCTAGTTTCCATTTGACCCAAGTGACCGTGTGTGAACACATCCCTCGAAGGTTACCGAAAATCCTCACTTTCAGCACTTTCAATAGAATCCCTGCCGCTCTGGCATCGCCAGTGTAGCGAAACAAATGAACGAACAACCTAAGCCAACAACAATAGACACTTGTGCTGTCGGTGCTCCCATCACTTTGCACTTCTTGACCCTTCAACCTGGCGCATTCTCCCCATAGCGAACGGTTCGAGTTTATGAAATCAGTTACAGCCAAATTGACATTAGAGTATTAATCAAGTGTGCTTGATTATCATCTGAATGGGATCGGCTGTAAGGCCCCATATGTCAATTTCGATCCGACCCCTCGTGTTTACAGATGTGCCCTGTGATTGTGCGCCTGCTCTCTGTCGGAATTGATAACAATTAGTATTTTGACGGGTGATATTACTGGAGAGGACGCTTAAAAAAGGCCACTTAGACTGAAAATAGTGTAAGTGAATCATAATAACTTGTAGGTATAATGATAATGTTCATAGCTAGTCCATAAAATGCCACTATTGAACAGTTTATTGTAGTGATTGTAGTATATTTACTTTGTTGGTTTACATATATACACCAACTGGCAACTGGCCATCGATTCCACAAGAGATCCTTCAGTCAATGTGTGTTCCGTGCAGGCTTTGATACTGACTCCCAACGCAGTCCCAGGAGCTGCACTGTTAATTGGAACGCAACAGTGAGTCGTACGGATTCATTTTTGGCCGAGGCTACGAAAATCAGAATTTATAACTCGTTTTGTGAATAAAAATCCTCTGTTCTGCTAGGGATTCGATCTATAGTGACCTTTCGATGTTCTGGTTACTATAGTCGAGCGCTTCACCCACTACGCTATTCTGCCGTCAACAGTTTATAATAACACTGAATAAGATTCTTTCAATTCAATATTTGATTGGGGTACCATAAAGTCATGGCTGGATTCCTCTATGGAGTAGTAGTCGTATGACAAACTACTATCAAGTTTGCTAATGCCATCATAAGAAATAATCTATATGCTATACTCTCGAGATCAACCTGTCATATATGTATCTTACTCACTCTTACTTATGATTCGGTACACCAAGAAACATGACTCGTTGATATATGATATAGAGCGATCTAGATAGAAGTTATGTCAGTTGTTAGCCCTCAATTCGAATTTTTATTTTGTTGCCAACTCTGACATCCTGACAGACATTCAACAAAAATCTTGGATGCTATGTCGTGTAATGTAATGGACATGCGGTTGTTGAAGCTCTTTGTCAAACAAAAGCTCGCTATCACGATTGGATACTCCTTGTCTCCATTGACTCTCCATGGCTGCAATCCTCTTGTTGAAAGTATAAGAAGGAGAGCAGGTCGAACATAGCTTTCAATCGCTGACTTTATTATTGTTAGCCGAGTCAAAAAAAGTTCGTATGAGAAATTTCACCGAGGCATGGGTTCGAGCTCCACTTTGCCACAAGTTTCAACTAATAGGGTTACAATGCTTGTCAAACAAAAGCCTGCTATGAGGATTGAACACTCCTCATCTCTATCCACTCTTCTTGGCAGCAATCCTCTTGTCGAAAGTATCAGAAAGGTAACAGGTCGACCACAGCTTCCCATCGCTGACTTATTGTTAGTTGAGTGAAAATAAAAACGTATTAGATCTTACTAATACATAGATCAGTTGGTATTGGTATGGTAACATGAAAAAATCCATGGAGTCATTCGGCCCGATGATCGAGAGCGCAAATGCGCTGAGTTCGTAAGAGAACTCTCACCGAGGTATGAGTTATCACTATTTACTCTCCTTGTGCTGAGTCAAAATGAGAATGGAACCTGTTTTGCTGATATATCAGTGACATGTACAAAAAATCCCAATTCAAAAACAATCTACGAACAATCCATGTATCTCTCTGTCAAACAAATGCCTGCTGTGAGGATGGAACACTCCTGAGTCGCTTTCCAATTGCCACAACGAGTAGCACCGAGTAACTGCTAGATCTTGAATTGATCACTATACCCGTTCCATCATCATTATTTCGGAGTTATTACTACTTGGAGTTACTCGGTGCTACTCACTGTGGTGATTGGAAAGCAGATCTCGTCTCTATTTAGTCTTCTTGGCTGCAATCCTCTTGTCGTAAGTATTAGAAGAGGAGCAGGTCCAGTGAAGCTTCATCGCTGGCTTGTTGTTAGCTCAAAATTAGAATGAAACCTGTTTTGACGATATATCAGTTAATCAGTTGGTGAAGGTGACATGTATGAAAATAATCCATTGAATCAATCCCACCCTTCACGTCTTGCAGATCTGAGGACTTCCCCGGGCAGCGTCGACTGCTACTCCTCTGAGGGCGCAGATCATCCCTTGGCCCTTTGCATCCCTGCCGCGCAGACCCTCGTGCAGGCGTCGAGAACTCCCCCGCCGCCCTGGAGCCTCCCCACGAAGAAGGGCACGCCGGGCCTCATCTGCGTGGTTTGTGGAGACACCAGCTCAGGCAAGCACTACGGGATCCTGGCCTGCAACGGCTGCTCCGGGTTCTTCAAGAGGTCTGTTAGGAGGAAACTGATTTACAGGTGAGTAGATGAGAACGTGATTGGAATACTTTATTGTTTCAATGTAAATATACACTATGTTTCAAAATTCAGTAACAATATTCCAGGGACTTGTTTTTCATAAGACTTTTTTTTAAACATGTATTCGCAAACGCTTCGTTACCGATCGACAGAACGTTGAAATTTCAAGATATTTTTATCTTTCTGCTCCTTGTATAAACAGTCAAGGTTTGTTATTGGTTTCATATTTTTGAGATGATCTTTGGAAACTTGTAATCCAGATCAGAAACCAAATACATAGCGTTTTTGTGTCCATTATGATAGGTAATAATTCAAGATGGCTTATCCAATATGGCAGACGCATTTTGTAATCCGATTTTATTCAAAATTGGTATCTCGGGATTTTCGGGGTCGGAGATTATGATTTATTCGTCAAAATTAGGAAATTCAGCATGGCAGATCCAATATGTCGGACGATTTTTTTATTTATGGTCCGATTCTATTTCAAAGTTGGTATCTAGGAGTTTTCGGGGTCGGAGATTATGATTTATTTGTCAAAATCAGAAAATTCGGAATGGCCGATCCAATATGGCGAACGAGTTTTTCAATTATGGACCGATTCTATTCAAAATTGGTATCTGGAGGTTTTCGGAGTCGGAGATAATGATTCTTTCATCAAAATTTTGAAATTCAAGCTGGCAGATCCAATATGACGGACGAGTTTTGTAACTATGATCCGATTCCATTGAAAATTTGTACCATGAGGATTTTGGGGTCGAAGATTATGATTCTCTCATCAAAATTAGGAAATTAAAGATGAAGGATCCAATACGGCGGATGAATTTTGTAATTATCATCAGATTCTATTCAAAATTTGTAACTGGGGATTTTCGGGGTCGGAGATTATGATTTTATTCTTCAAAATGGGGAAATTCAAGATGGCGGATCCAATATGGCGAGAGAGCATTGTAATAAATAGTAGTTTGAGAAATTATATTGAAACACGCTTTTATGCATAGCCAAACTCGAGGCCAAACTGAATAGAAGTAGAAAATTGATAGAATAGTTTAAGAAACGGGATAGATTGTCGAACTAATAAGAAACAGAACATAAAAATAGTAGTTTGAATTACTCATTTCGCAATTGTCTTTTCGTCAATTTCGATAAAACGTTGTGGTTTTTTTAATAGTAATATGGAGCTTCTTCTAGTGCAGATTCGAAATAATATTTCCAGTGGTGTCACAGTGGGTAAATTTATCGATATTCATGGTGAATGTCATTGTACATTATCGGAGTTTCATATTCTTATCAGATTGAACTATTGATATAACAACTTTTGTATGCCCCGTGTGACTTCTGAATGTATAGCTTAGTTTTTGAGTAAACAATAAAAATTCGATTTGACTTCGAATTTTAATGTATGTGTTTTCAAGACTTTCATTGAGATCACTCAATAACCCCAATTAGAGTCATTGTGAAATTTTGTGGCTTTCTCAGTCTCCATCCATAGTGAATTCTGGCACCATAAAAGCTTATACAGGGGGGTTATGAATATAAACAATTAATATTTCCAACTTCAACATCCTGAATCTCGAAAACGGAGCTTTGGATACATGTTTATATAACTTTGTTCGCTAGAATGTCACAAGGAAACACCACTTGAATTTTTCCGGTATTTTTTAGATAGGTACACCCTGTATAGCGTTAGTATTCTAATCACTCTGTAGACGTGCCGGTCGTTTGTTCAAATCCAAACGTCAGCATCAGATATATTTCTGATGACCCAAGAATGTATTTGGGATCACACGATAAAAGAGGGTTGCTCGTAAGGAGGCAACCGAATGACATATAGAACAATTTTGGAACAACAGCAATTTAGCCAATGATGAATTTATGCGTTACTTTATGGACGTCCTGTATTACAACCACACAAAAATGTCACCCCTTGTTCCTGTCGGAATGGAAATAAAAATGTCAATCTCTTATAGCATTTTCGAAATATCCCTCCGCATTTAAATAAGATTCCTTATACAACTGCACCCCCTTCTAATGGCCATCATTCAGATGGGAATTTTCCGTACCAGCAATCATAAAGTATTATTAAAGAATCGCAAAAATAAATCCCTTTTCAAAATTCAATTAAAGTTACATCGTTGGGAAGCGACATGAAAACTCTTTTATATCTTGTCGGAGACGCGCTTTTGCTCCTGACGTTTGTGAGCATTTTATAAATCTGCTTTGGAGGCTATACAAATCCAACGTACGGTTTTTGAAAGGAAACTGAAACACGGATGACATGGACATCAATTCGTAAAAATCATAAACCGCTTGATTGAGTTCATGTTCAATTTGGCGTTGAAGTCTGTTGAAATACACTCACCGGCCAGCAAAAAATGTTGTCATATTGATCGCCCTGTAACTTTTTTAATTCCTGTCCAATTCTGAAGAATATTCGTCCAATTCGTAGATCAATGTTTTGGAGTGTTAGCCTGCATTTTAATTCTTGAAAAAAGCTGATGACTTGATTAATATACAGGAAAAAAACAGAATTTACTCTCTAACCTTTATATCGCACTTGAGAACAATAGTGTGACAACTCAAAAAAGTTGATTTCGTAACTTTTTTAATTCCTGTCCAATTCTGAAGGATATTCGTCCAATTCGTAGATCAATGTTTTGAAGTGTTAGCCTGCATTTTAATTCTTGAAAAAAGCTGATGACTTGATCAATATACAGGAAAAAAATATTTATTTATTATACAAGGGAAAAAAGTTGTAGATTTTAGCTCCAGGTTGTGTTGTCTCCCGACGCGTAGCGGAGGGAGACAAAAAACCGTGAGCTAAAATCTAATATTTTTCCCGTGTATAATACACTATTTTTTTCTGTGACAGAATGAAGGACGAATCAATATTGAGAAGATATTAGATTATTTCGAAATGTGAAAATTATCGACGTGAAATTTCAAGTTTTTAACAGTAGGGACACCTGCGTTTTATAGACATCTTTATCATTCTTATGAAGTAATCAAATATCTGATGTCACTTCTGTCAGTTCAATTCTGTGATTTGATTTTAAAAAATTACGAATTCAGTAGTTGTTTAGTAATATACGAAACCGCGAAGTCGAATGGAAGATAAAAGGACTTGCAGTTCTTTCTCGGAGACGGTATTATTGACTCATTTTTCGGAACTATAGCACAACAAAAGCCATTAACAGAGTATATATATATGTGATATATATCCGGGAAAAAAGTACTCACTTTTTTCCCACGGGAAAAAAGTAATTTATGAAAAGTGACATTTTATAACCTGCCAACAGAAATGAAATGCCAAACTTTTTTCCCGTCACAGAAAAAAAGAATTTACTCTCTTACCTTTATATCGCACTTGAGAACAATATAGTGTGACAACTCAAAAAAGTTGATTTATTTTTTAGTTAGAACCACCGTCGAATAGCAAATTTCAAGCTCTACACTTCTAGAATATAGTGACATCTCTAGGTCCACTAGCTGCTGCGTGACATCGCTGGTCACGTTGTTGCACTAGAGGAGAAGTAGGTACTACAGCCAAGCAAGAAACTGACTTTTTGCGTTGTCACCTAAACTTCGCAGGATACGCCTCGTATTCTGACTTTGGGGAAATTTTTATGATGAATAATGTGACAAGTCATTAACACAATTTGAAATTTTTTGAGTTGTCACAGTTGTAATGTTAACAATATGGAATATTTCGATATGTCACATTATTGCAAGCGTTGCACTCAATGAAATGGAGTAGATAATACGCCTAGAAATAATAATCTAGGATCTCCGGCTCTTTAGTAGGGTAACTAGAAATATGTCACCATCGGTTGATTATGCACTTGAACCAAGAGTGAATGGGGACATTCAAGAAGAACTCACGCGATTGCGACTGAAACAAAAACAATACTTCGATGAAAATTGTAAATCTTTAGATGACTTGCACGTAGGAGATCGAGTAGTCATGCAAGAAGGGCCCAAGAAGTGGATAGGTGCAGAAATCATACGAGAAGCAGGAAGACCTAAATCTTTTATCATCGAGACCAACAAAGGACAGACTCTGGAAAGGAACCCAGAACATCTTAAGAAAATCACAGCTATAGTTGAATCTGATACACCTACTGTGAATCCTGATCACATCGTTAGGTGTTCGCAAGATCACTCATATGATTCCATTACTCGAAACACTCCACCAGATCAGAAAGCTTCAGCTCAGTCTTCCGGAAAAGGAGTCATTACAACCGAAGAAAATGAAAAACCTTCAGAAACTGAAGCCAGACCAAGAAGGGACGTTCGCAAACCAAGAAGATTCATTGAAGAATTTTGAAATGTATATTATTGATAGTTGCTCAATTTTGTATAATGGGGGATGTAACAGTATTAATTACCTTATACTTGAATAATGGATACCCTGTATTCATTGACATGATGTTAGTTGTCAGTTGACATTATTACCCCACCTTTTTCACATATCTCTGGTCAAAATTTCGGAAATTTCATAACATTTTCAAATGGGGCATAAAAAGTTATAGACACATTAGAGGGTTTCGAAGATTATGACTTCAACCCCCATCAAGGGGGTCATTTCTGGACCCATGTTAATTTTGAACACTTTCTACTGGAATCTGTGGTTAAAATCTTTCTATCTAATTTCGGGACACCCTGTATATTATCAGTAGAAATATATTAGCTCCTTTATCGAAAATGTGATGAAAAATTACAACGCCATTCACAAATTCCATTCGTTAAAAGTTCCGATACGTTATCAACACTCAAAAAGACATGATCGATTCCTATTATCCCGCTTCCTCCATTATACTCAACTTCTTTCGCCTCCGTTGGAGTTCAAGAAAAAGAAAAGCGAACGCTCAAATGGTATTACTTTTTTATTGTTCGAACTAATCATTTCCCGAGACTTTCCGTGACACTATATCTCCAATTTGATGGGGCCCAGGAAATGTCTTTGCGATTGGTGGTTGGAAGATAGTCTCGTCCCTGTTGGAGGGAGGGAGAGGAAAGAAAAGTGCTTTTTTGTTCGCGTCTGAAGGGACGCATTTTTATAAATCCCTTCGGAAGGAAGTGGAAGGTTTTCCATTTTTCCCATCTGCTGCCGCGCTTCAGCTTTCGCAGTTCAGTCTCTGTTATAGTTCATGGGATTTGGCTGAGGGCAGGGCAGTATCCAGGAATTTCTGAATGAAATTAGCCATTGTGAGCCGATTTGGTTATGATGTTGTTCATCATGATAAATGAAGCACTTTTAGCAGTAGCTTACAATTTTACTTTCGATTATTTATGCAACGTCAATTCTTTTATGATCATCCTATACGAATCGATCCATAGATTTCAGGAAGATATAATCCAATGTTCTGCGTGGCATATAGACAGGAAATTAGGTGTTTTTCTCTCGTTATCTACCATTCAGAGCAACTTAGGGCCGCTTTTTTTCAACGCATTCATCAACGATATAATCGATGTAACCAATGTCAATTGTTTACTGTATGCAGTCGATTCAAAGATATATTGTGAAATGAATTAAATCGAGGATTGTGAGCGATTCTCTCTCTCAATTTAAAAAGCGTTGAACAATGGTGCTCCGGTAACAATCTATACCATTAGATGCCAAAAAATTTAATGTAATGACATATTCTCGAAAAAATCTGCTCATTACAGACATAAATGTTACTCCTCTTCAACGGCCATCTATGTTTACCGATCTTGGTGTAACTTTTGACCCTAAACTTCCTTTTGCGCCACATATTGAAGCTACTCTGTCGGCCGCAAACAGGATTCATAGCGCGGATCTCCAATGATTTTTTTGTTCCAGCCACATTGAAAACGCTATACTTTGAGTTTGTTAGATCAAAACTAGAATCTTCTTTTTTAATTTGAAACCCATTTCATCAGTCAGATATAGAGAAAGTTGAATCAGTTCAGCGGCGTTTCCCAAAACTTCTTTCTTATAGATCCGATAACGTCTATCCACAAATTGGTTTATCACACGATCCGATGGTTGTCAATACACAGTGTTTCTATTGAAAATAATAATTAATATTATCAGTGACCCATACATTATACAAAAGCTTAGTTTCACTAGTTCTTGGGACTACTTTTGAACAGTACAGTTCTGTAGACAAACGAGAATTTATGAATGATTGTTCGACATAACTCGAGGTTGACGATTGAAGAATGTGCTGATTGAGCTTGTCGAGTTAGTTTGACTTGTATTGCTATAGTGATGATAGGATCCGAAGATATTTGAAGAACATTTCTATAGAGAAGTGAAAGGTCGATAATTTTTCTGATGATGTCAAGAAATCATCAAGTGTGACATCATCAACCAGATAAACCTCAGCTGAACCCCATATATTAAGTGTGGAATAAGTATTCTAAAACGAGCTAGGGCTAAGCTTTGTGCTGTTAGAAAGCCGAGTTTTTGTAAAGCAACTCGCTCATGATGGATCTGACAAGACTTTCTCATGAGAGATTAACAGATTGAAATATCTTGATGGGTTCTGGTGGCATTGAATTCAATCAGGTGGTTGATTCTCCAGACTGTTATAATTTCTGCAAAATGTTTATTGACATCGTTGACCTACCGAGAAGGTTCTCTTATTTGCAAAGCTGTGAATAGCGCAGGTGGTGGTTACTCTCAACATATCATTGATTTGAAGTAGGAACAATGCTGGTGCCACAAAAATCACTTGTGAGATGCCGACATTGATGGCTATGGTAGCAGACACATCTGCCTGAAAGAAAGCTAGACTGAAGATGGCATAGTTAACTGAGGTGGTATAAGTCTTATGATGCGAACAAAGCTCTTGGTGCCCTACACGGTTGAATGCTTCCGATTTAACCTAAACCACATCAGCTAAAGAGATTCCTTATGTATCACTAATGAATCTCGCCAATCGCCATATATACCTATGCGTAATGTTGGTGCTTTTCACAACATCATCCTAAGTAATACATAAACAAAGCAATTTGGACCCAATCGAAGAAAATATCGGAACAATGGCCCTAACGAAAGTTCTGATTGGGCAACCGGTACAACAAAAACGGGCATTACCAAAGAAACAATCAAAAACAATCACGCGCATCCATTTCATTCCCGTGCAAATCGAATACAGTAATGCCTTTTTGATGATGATCGAAGCGAGCCGTGCGTGCGACATAACCCCTAAGGGTCTTCCAATCCAACCCGACTCCGAACTCCAACTCTCCAACTAGCAACTCTCGCATAGAGCTTAGAGAGCACACCGAACGAGTGCCGTCGGGAGCCTCAATCAATTAAGGGAACCGGCTCTAATCCGTACGGCGAATGTGCGCGCCCTTTGTCCTCTAATCTGGTTACAGAAATCGAGTTCGTCTACTGTCCGATCGATTTATGATGATATTGGGATTCGGGTGCACGATCACCGGCCAGAACTGATGTGTAGCTTTGCGCTGGAAATCGCGTGGAAAGCAGTGGCATAACTCTATGGGATCACCTCGAACAATAATTTTTCTTCCATGTGTAATAGCTGTTTGAATATTTAGAGCGGAAAGTGATATATTTCCGCTTGACAAAGAGAGCTTTACGTCGTGCGGTAATTTTGGAAGCGGCGAAAACAATGTGTGCTCGTAATAGGGGTCGCCAAGGCAAGAAGTAATTTTATTATAAATTCGGATGCGTCTTAGCGCTGGATATGAATCTACTGAAATCTACTGAATTTCTGACAAGGTAAATCGACTGATGAAATAAAAATCGAGATGGGAACCCTGGCACGCAACGCAATGAAAAGAATGCCGAGGAATCACCATGTACGGTGTAACCGGTCAATCAAGAAATTTCAAGACAAGAGATGATGTCTCAAGAAAAACGGCAAGACAGGATTTATCGAAATTTCTTGACTTTTTCTCAAGACAAGACAAGAAGTTGTTATCAAGACAAGGATTCTCGTCTTGGCGACCCCTAGCACGTGATACACACGGAATTTTTCTTACAAACATATATATAAGCAAGAAAGTTTAGTTCATCGTACCGCAGTATATCACCTGACGAAGCTACTGTATCGTATGTTTAAGAATTTTGTGGAAATCTTATCGTTTGTGAAGTTTTTACAAATTTCATCTAATCGCCGAGGTCAGGAAATGAGGAGAGAGCCTGAGATCCTCCTACTGGTGAGCGATTCCAGGTCAACGGGAATGATAAAAAAAGTTATCAATAATTCACTGGATCCTAGCAAACCATATCTGAAGTACTGCCCTCTGATGAGGTATCACTAAAAAAGAGCCTAGCAGTGACTTAACTGTCCCCTGCTGAGGCGGAGAATTAATACATCATGAAAATCCAAGATATCATCAGAAGTCTAGGGTTATATGAGATAATTAGATGAGGGTTTCCTTCCCTACAATCTATAATCTGTAATCGTCACGCCAAGCTTCCATCTTATGGCTTGCCTCCCCAGCTATGTTCTCTGCTAACTAGTTTTCTCTCAAACAGGTATCTCCATGTAGTGGTCGACAAAGTTTCATCTGATTCTCTTATCATAAATGCTGGTATCCCGCAAGGATCAATTCTAGCACCAACCCTATTTCTACTCCATATCAACGATTTGTTGGAAGCAACTTCATGTTCAGTACACAGCTTCACGGATGATAATCTCTTTCATACCGCCTTCTCTTCCAGGGCTCCAATTCCAGCCAGGCGAATCAGAAACGAACGAGGGAGAAATGTTGACAGCATAAATATGGCCTTGGCAACAATACTCGAATGGGGAACCAATAACTTGGTTGATTTTAATGAAAACAAAGCACAAGCCTTTTCTCTAGAAAAGTCGATCTCACTGTGCCCAACATAAGCTTGTCAGGAGTAACCATACCTTTGAAGACATCCATTTCGATGCTCGGGATTACTATCAGCAATAACCTTTTTTGGGAAAATCACGTGAGATCAATTGCTAAGAGTGCATCCCAAAAACTTGGCTTTCTGTTTCGGGCCAGGAGCTATTTCACTTCCAGTCAGCTGCTTATGATCTATAAGGTACAGATCCGACCTGTCCTGGAATACTGTTCCCATATTTGGAGTGCAGCACCCAAACATACCCTGAAACTGTTGGATTCTGTCCAAAAAAGGGCAATTTGTCTCGTGGGTGATGCCTCGCTCACAAACTCACTCACTTCTCTGGAACACCGCAGAAAAGTTGGCGATCTGGCTCTATTTTATAGATATTTTCATGGACGATGCTCTCCTGGAATATCAACAATTGTTCCTTCCTTGGCAGTCCCCGCGAGATTAACCCGTCGAGTTGAGGCTCCGTACCCCTTCGTGGTCACTTTGGAGACCTGCAGAACATCTCTTTCCAAAGACTCGTTCATCCAACGAACAGCGAGGCCCTGGAACACATTGCCTAGGGCGAGGTGTTCCCCGAGGCATATAACCTCCAGAAATTTAAGAAGAACACCAATTCCTACCTTATTTTCCTCGGTTCTCACGCTGTTCTCTGAACATAACAGGATATCTCTTTTCGTGGGAACCAGAACAGAAAAATAACATCGTCGTTTGGCTGGTACCCTAAAGGATCGGTTTCTGGAAAGATGATGGTGAAAATGGAGCAGATCGTGTTCGATCTAGGGTACTCTGATCCTTGTTTTTTTACTTATAGTTGATGAAAATATACTTTGGTAAGTACTGTGAAAAATCAAGAATCGAGTTACACGCTGAGTGAAGCAATATCTCATTATGAAAGGACTTCTCCACATTAATCGAAGCAGTGTTTTTCAATTGTATAATGAGGAAACAAACAGTACTCAATTTGCAGATTAGAAATTCCCAATGTACAGTCGTATTAAAAAAAGCGTACAAGTATATTGGAGGGATAAATTAACGTCATCCTATTTGCGTAAAACGGGCTATCGGGAATGAATGTTTACCAAATGTTGACAGTAGAGTAATTATAGGTTCTCAAAAACACAAAGCATTGGCTGATTCAATTTCAAACAACGATAACTAGAATGCCGAAATCTTCTATATTCAATACTTGTATACGCTTTTTATTGAATACGACTGTACATTGTTTTACCATTAACCAGAACGATTTTTGAACGCTTCGACACGTGTTCCACTAACTATATATGTTAGCATATTCAGGAGAAGATTAATTAAAACTAAAATATCCTATTCAATGCTGCTCATAATATATTATATATAAGTAGGTATGTATAAGTATGAAAGTATGTTCACCTATAATAGCCGTGAAGGACTCTAACTGCGCAGGAAATGTCTGTCATGTTTGGGTTCACATTTAAATACTAATCCTAAATCACTTGAGTATACAGAGGGCTTCAAAGAATGGCTCCTTCATCATTTATTACTATTTTATTAACTATTTCCAGGTTAGAAAATTAGATGAATATGATAGAGGGCAATGAGTCTCCACTAAAATTCAGGATGTACGGTGCTAATACTTACCTCAATACATAGATGAAAACCCAAAGTCATCTCCACAACATTTATTAGAATGATCAAAGACCAATCTCAAAGGAACATGTTTCGGGCCTATATAAGCCCATCATCAGCCAATAGAATATATTATAGTTCTAGAAAAATCAGTACGAATAGTATAGTTAATAATAGTGCAAACAAGGCAAAATGCTCCATGATCTGGAAAACAATTGATTCAGAATATTACCTCAATAATTTTTCGTGTTTCGCTTCTAGAAAATTTCCTGGTAGGTAGGTAGAGTAATTCCACATCGACTTCTATCGGCCAAACATGCCGCGTCTGCCTAATACCAGGGGGGCTTAAATATATCGGGATGGCAAGTGTCGCGTTCGCATTACACCACCTGATGCCCCTATTAGATGGCAAAAGCGCCCCATTTCGCCAAACCGCCCTGTCAACCGCCCGTTTAAAACGCCCCATTGATTGCAGCCCGTCTCGAAAAACCCTCTCGGGAATACTTGTGTTAATAAATAAATATGGGGGAATTACTGTGTCTTCGAGGACCATGTGCCAGAAAAATTGATCACGTGGGGATGAAGTTGTTGCTGTTGTAAAATTTATCGAATAAAATATTCGAGGTGTGCTGTGTACTGGCATTACTGGGCATCTAGCTAGATTATGCGGAGAAAATCCCATTCACTGGTTGCTGACAGATGAATAAATCATCAGAGTACAATTCCATTACAATCATTCGAAATTACAAACTGAATCGCTTGTTCATACTAGGTACTATTAGGTACTGTGAAAGTTGTGTACAAAATGCTAACATAGAATTCTAAGGTTAAAATATGGGAATCTAGTCCGAATCACACCTCAGTCCAAAAGTTGATTTCGATTTTTCATCCTAAATAACCGTTTTGTGAATTATGCAATAATTATTGAGATGAATTTCGTAAATATGTTTTTTCGCTGACCTCTATAAAAAAACACATTTCACGTTCTAATTTCCGAACAAAAATCCGACTATTTCCGAAGTACTTTCCGTTAGCATATACTAACTTTTTGTCCGCAAACACTTTTCGAGTGCGCCGCGTTGCAGCCACATCTCGTTGGAGCCACATTTCGTTGCAGACACATCTCGTTGCAGCCACATCTCTTTGGAGCCACATTTCGTTGGGCCCACAGTCTCCGAACGTACCCGAAAGCTGCGCTCCGCTCACGACCGATCCTGAAATAATATCATTGAAATAGCGAATCACTATCTGCCTCAACAGCACAGTAAATGCCTCCACAGTACTTTTTTCAGCGAGCAAAGATAAAAAAGAAGACTACTTCTTCAAAACCATCTATCCTTACTCAGCCTGAATGAACCTTCTTCCTAAAAAGACAGTACTTTTTTCAGGAAGGAAAATATCCCTCTGCATAAAAAAGGACACTACTTTTTTAAACCAACTAACCTTACTCGGCCTAAATGAACCTTCTTCGTAAAAATATATTTTTCAGAAAATCACTTGAGATAACAAAATAAAAAAATGCCGACCGTCTCAGGAATTGAACCCGGGTCGCTGAATCTGGGCCCAACGAGATGTGGCTGCAACGAGATGTAGCTGCAACGAAATGTGGCTCCAACGAGAAATGGGCCCAACGAGATGTGGGTGCAACGAAAATTGGTTTGAAAAAAACGTGGGTTGATCAAGATGAGAGTGTCTCGTTAGGGCCACAATAACTTTTTCAGTATAATCGAGATTTTTTAATTATATGTGGCAACAGCGCATCGTTCGGGTACGTTCGGAGACTATGGGCATCTATGGGCCTAACCTTGGCCTAACGAAATGTGGTTCCAACGAGATGTGACTGCAACGAAATGTGGCCCCAACGAGATGTATGTCATGTGCAAAGAGATGCTCCCCACTTTTCGTCCGCTGCAGGGTTGCCAGTTCAACTGAATTTTCAGTAGATCTCCTGATTTGCATATTGATTTACTGATCTACTGAAACATTTAATGATATATTGAGAAATATTTCGACACTTTTTCATTATTATCATTATCTATATCATTATTAATCTTTAGTTAATCACATACACTTATAAATTGCATGATATTTCGGCACGCTCTGTTTAAATTGATTTTACAAAATGAGTAATAAATGAACATATAGGTATGTACTTATGATATGTATGAACCAAAAAAGGACAATACTTGATCTGAATTATTTCAAATTAAATTTTATATATACCTACCCTTGTTACAACAGTTTGTTTCTTGAGTTCCATTTGTTTTGTATTTTTGTTGTTCATTTTTACTATTCGTTCCTGTTTTCTATACTCAAATCTTATGAGTATACCTATATATGGTATTTGTGAGTATTTTTGAATTGAGAATTAGAAATATGATTTTATATTTGTTTATATTTGTATGAGAATGTTTGTCTTGTTTCTTTCCATTTTGTTCGAAATAGGATACTTTTCTGTTTACTAAAAGTACATAATGTTTTGACGTCGTAGGTTTATTTCATTTTCCTCTGTTTCTGAAAGTATGATAGATTGATATTCATCATACAGGACGTGGAAAGAAATTCTGAATTGGAAAAACCTTATCACTTGAAGGTCTATAAAAATAACAAGTTTCCCTCGTTCAAGTTTGAACCCCTTGATTGGGCATTGTTACATCCTGTAGATGTTTTACATCCTGTAGATGTTTATATATGTTTGACACAATTTGATATCCAGATTGACATTGTAAAAAAATGAATGTTGTTGAAATAAAAGATAAGATTTTGGTTTTGAACTTGTCTAAAATACGAGTTTTATTGAATAATACGAGTTTTACTGAAATTTGATATTAAACGAAACAACAGTTGGTCCTTTGAATCCGAATACGATAATCAAGCGATGGAAAACCTAAGGAAAAGTACAAGAAAGGGAGCAGGTATCAATAGAAGTTTGTCCCTGAATTATGTCTGGCCTAGTGGATTTGGTAGAAAGGAAAGAGAAGGTGTGGAAAGTCGAAAGGAAACATCTTCTAACTACCATGACAAAATCCACGAAGACAGCAGGTCAGTAGTGACGAATTTCAATTACGGTGCAGTCCATGGACATGATGATGGAGCTCATAGTGATACCAGGTCTGTGATAAGTGCGAATTCCCAGGCCAGTTTGAGATTTCGCAAGAAGCAGTTAGAGTTGGAAGTAGAGACCGAGAAGACAAGACAGAAACTAGAGCTGCAGCAGAAGGCGATTGAAAATGAATTACGTCTACTAGAATTGGGGCGGCAGTTGCAAGAAGCGAAGATAATGGAAGCAGAGGTAGCCGGAGAACTCCAGGAAGCAGAGAGAGGGGACGACGGTGAGAAGATCTACGCAGAAGCGACGGAGGAATGGGTAGAGAAACTGCAGCATCCTTGGAACCTGGGCCATCCGGAAAATCTGAATCAACCTGAGATTTCGAAAGCGAGGTCTACTGAAGGTGAGTTTGTCGTTAACAAAAGTCACGGTGACAATGTCATTAAATTTTCTGAAAAGGGTAATAACGATAGTCCACCATCTGAGAATAAAGATATTAAGTTACTTTGTCAAACGATTTCCAATTTGGTCCAGAGTATTAGTCCAGATCATTCTGCCCAGAATAAGATCATTGCTAGGCAAACCGTTGAGAAGGATTTTCCCACCTTCGATGGTTGTCCTGAGGATTGGCCTCTATTTCACAAGTCCTTCAATCGTATATCCAGTATGTGTGCCTACAGCGAAGAAGAAATGGTCATCAAGCTGAGGAAATGTCTCAGAGGTGAAGCGAGATCCGCAGTTTCAGGAATGATGATGTCGGGAGACAATGTTAAACTCATTATGGATACACTTGAAATGCGATTCGGTAGGCCTGAGTTCATCATTGAAGTAATAATCTCTAAGATAAATACGTTGCCTTCAATGAAAGAGGTGAATATTGATAAATTGATAATTTTCTCGAATGAAGTCGGAAATCTAGTTGCAACCATAAAATCCTTACATTCCCTAGGTCATATGCAGAATCCTCAACTAATCAAAGACCTTGTAAGCAAACTACCGGATGTTCTCAAACTCAAATGGGGAGAACTAGTTTTCAGTAAGAGAGGCTCAGTGGATATGATCGATCTTTCCCAGTGGTTAACCCAGACTGCGAGTGCCGCATCTTACGTCACCTCTTCTAGAATTCCTAAATCAACTGAGACAGCAAGAATCTTCAAGAAAGTATCTTATCCTCCCAAGCGCCAGGAAGCAATATTCAATACCAGGGAAGTGAAAGAGGAATGTGAATACTGCGACGGAAAAGATCATGTGATAGGAAAATGTAAGAAAATGATAGCAGACGACGTGGATACTCGGTGGAACACTGTGGTTGGTAAGAAACTATGCTTTTCTTGTCTTCAACATGGACATCCCAAATTCAAATGTAAAAATAGGAAAGAATGTGGCACGAACGGGTGCAAATTGAGACATCATACACTTTTACATAAAAAAGTTTCAGAAAGGTCTGAGGAACCAAGATTTGAAGTAGCAACTCCAAGTACTAGTAGAGAAGTTTACACGGTCCAAGAAAGGGAAAGAACTGTTCTACTTCGCATGATTCCAGTAATACTGTATGGACCCAAAGGCAGTTTAAAGACACTGGCATTATGCGATGAAGGATCCACAGTTACTTTAGTGGACAAAATGGTGGTAGATAAACTTGGATTGGTTGGCATAGCAGAACCACTCTGTCTACGATGGACTGGTGACATTGTATCAAATCTGGAGAACTCTTGTAAGGTAAATCTAGCAATCTCAGGTATCAAAGATAACTCGAAGATATTTGAAATATCAAGTGCTAGGACGTCAGAAGACTTATCTTTACCAGTTCAGTCAGTCGAGATGAAAACATGGAAGAAATATTCCTATTTGAGCGATCTTCCTATCGATGATTTTGTGAATGAAGCTCCAATGATTCTTATAGGCCAGGACAATGCCGATTTAATCGTTCCACGACAGACACGAAGTTCTGACAACCTACTACCTGTTGCCACGAAATGTAAGTTGGGGTGGTCATTACATGGACCGTCGTCCAGTCAAGGAAATATAGTGGCACATACGTTGCATATGTGTGAAAAGACGGAAGATGACAGACTGGAAGACTTAGTGAAAGAATCATTCTCAACTGAGTCCTTTGGAATACTTCCCACAACAAGAAAACCGAGTAGTGAGGACAAGAAAGCATTGGACATCATGGAGAAGACAGCCAAACGGATAGGAAATCGATTCGAAATAGGTTTACTATGGAGGTCAGATAATCCGCAACTTCCAGAAAGTAGATTCAATGCATTCCAACGTCTAGTATGCATGGAACGAAAATGTCGACGAGATAAGGAATTTGCATCAGCCTATAGAGAGAAAATCGATTCATACCTCCAGAAAGGATATCTGAAGAAGTTGACTCCAGAAGAAGCTGCTGTAGAACCACCTCACACCTGGTACTTGCCACATTTTGCTACCACTAATCCCAATAAACCAGGAAAGATTCGTCTAGTCTTCGACGCAGCAGCAAAGTCACACGGTATAAGCCTGAATGATAATTTGTTGACTGGACCTGATTTATTGCAACCTTTGGTAGCGGTTTTGTTGAGATTTCGACAAAGGAAGGTTGGTTTCAGTGGAGACGTTCGGGAGATGTTCCATCAGGTGAAAATACGACGAGAGGATAGATGTGGACAACGGCTTCTCTGGAGAAACTTAGACTGCAGGAAAGACCCTGATATCTACGAGATGCAGGTAATGACCTTTGGAGCGCCCTGCTCTCCTTCATGTGCCCAGTATATTGAAAATTTGAACGCACAAGAGCATGCTGATTCACCTGATATCTTGGCAGCTATAACCCGAAGGTTTTATGTCGATGACTACTTGGACTCCAAGGACACTGAGGAGGAGGCAGTCCATACAATCGATGCAGTGAGACGAGTTCAACTGCTAGGAGGATTTGAAGTAGTGAATTGGACATCGAATTCAACCAAGGTGATGAATGTTCTTGGAGAAGATGTGGTTGATCCCAAATGCTTCATTGATAACGAAGAACGAATGCAAAGAGTCTTGGGAGTATGGTGGGATTTTAAAACTGATGATTTCAGATACAAGGTACAACATAGCGACATGGCAGGAGGGTTGATTACTAAAAGGAAAATTTTGAAAATTGTGATGTCTTTGTTCGATCCTCTAGGTCTTCTCAGCAGTCTAACGATAGGAGCTAAAATACTTCTGCAAGATATCTGGCGAGCCGGTACCAGCTGGGATGATGAAATACCTGAGGATCTTCAGAGGATATGGTTGAGATGGCTAGACGAGCTCACAAGAACTACTGAATTGAGGATTCCTCGATGCTATTCGACACTGATTTCCGGTCCTTCAGAGGTAGAGCTACACATCTTCTGTGACGGCAGTGAGAAAGCATTCGCATCCTTGGCTTACTTGAGATTTTCAACATCCACAAGAATAGAAACTGCCCTAGTCATGGCAAAGTCAAGAGTATCTCCCTTGAAGCCTCTGTCGATACCTAGGTTGGAATTGCAAGCCGCAGTCATGGCAAGTCGACTTGCATCTACCCTTAAAGAAGAACTAGAGATACATATCAGTCATATTCACTACTGGTCTGATTCAAGATGCGTCCTCAAATGGATAAAAAGCGATGGGCGAAAATACACGCAGTTTGTATCCCATCGGATTGGGGAGATACAGGAGAGATCAGATCCAAGAAGTTGGCATTGGATAAGCACCAAATTGAACATCGCAGATTCGGCCACTAGGTATAAAATCGACGAGGAAAATGCGATCTTCAGTAGAAATTGGTTCACTGGACCAGATTTTCTGAGACAATCTAGAGATGATTGGTCGAAGGAAATTGGCCAAGATGACGAAGATCCAGATAATGCAGACATAATTGAGGACATTTCGGAATTGAAATCCGAATTTATAGGAAATGTCAACAAAGAGGAAATCGAACCTATAAGAATTCTAGATTTTTCAAGATTTTCAAAATTTTTGAAATTGATAAGGACTGTTGCTTGGGTTTTGAGATTTGGGAAAATATTGAAAAATAGAATTCTGAAAAGATCACAGCAATTTGAGAAGTATTTATCAGTGGAAGAGCTAGCCAAGGCGAAAACCCTCTGTATTCGAATTTCTCAAGGAGACAGTTTTTCAGAAGATATCCGAACTCTGAGAGGAGAAAAGATGGTGAACCGAAGAAGCCGACTGAGAAAACTATGCCCTGCAATTGATGACCAAAACCTTCTAGTCCTTGGAGGAAGAACTAACTTGTCATCTTCTCTGGCAGCTAGGACTAAGCAACCATATATTCTATGTCCAAAAAATCACTTCACCAAGCTGTTAATCCGACATTTTCATGAGAAGTTTAGTCATCAAGGAGTAGAAACAGTTTTAAATGAAATTCGTCGTCAAGAATTTTGGATTTTAGATGCACGTGCAGCCGTCAAAATTGCAGCAAGAAATTGTAAAAGATGTATGAAGCTACGAGTACAACCTCAGCCGCCAATAATGGGACAGCTGCCAAAGGAACGACTCACTCCTGGACTTCGGCCTTTTATAAATGTGGGCATGGACTATTTCGGCCCATATTTTGTCTCTGTTGGAAGGCGACGAGAAAAAAGATGGGGCGTCATGTTCACATGTCTAGCAGTAAGAGCTATACATCTAGAGATATCACATTCACTAACAACAGACTCAGCAGTTATGGCAATAAGGAGGCTGATTTCTCGAAGAGGACATCCGGATAGTATCTTCTGCGACAATGGGACCAATCTGCGAGGGGCATCCGAAGAACTACGACTCGCATTCAAAGAGCTAGATGAGTCCATGATTGTAGACAAGATGAGCTCAGAAAGTATACAATTCAGATTCATTCCTCCAGGAGCACCACATATGGGGGGAGCCTGGGAACGGCTGATTGGATCAGTAAAAAAATCACTCGGTGCAGTGGTTTACGGCCAGTCAATGAAAGATGAAACACTGTATACACTATTCACTGAGGCTGAGAGTATAGTCAACTCTCGTCCCTTGACTCATGTTTCAATTGATCCAGCAGATCCTGAGGCGCTAACACCTAATCACTTTCTCCTAGGTTATGCACATTCTGAAGGGCCACCTGGAGATTTTGATTCAGGGAAATTTCTGAAGAAGGAATGGCGAAAGTCACAGATGTTGGCAAACAATTTCTGGCGTAGATGGGTGAAAGAATATTTACCCTCCCTCACTCAGCGGAAAAAGTGGACAGATGATAATAAACCCTTGAAAGTTAATGACATTGTTATTATTGTTGACGACAACTCACCAAGAAGTTCTTGGAGAATGGGAAAAATAGTCTCTGTATATCCCGGTATTGACGGCCATATTCGTGTAGCCGATGTTCGAATAAATAATAGTATTTACAAACGCCCAGTAACAAAATTGTGCAAACTATTATTAGATGAAGAATGCTGAGATGCTTCACCGGGGGGAGAATGTTACATCCTGTAGATGTTTTACATCCTGTAGATGTTTATATATGTTTGACACAATTTGATATCCAGATTGACATTGTAAAAAAATGAATGTTGTTGAAATAAAAGATAAGATTTTGGTTTTGAACTTGTCTAAAATACGAGTTTTATTGAATAATACGAGTTTTACTGAAATTTGATATTAAACGAAACAACAGGCATTATCTATGTGATGGAAATATAATTCTATCTCGGTTTATTCAACAGAAAACAACTACTTCCCTGTCCCTGGCTATATGCCACGACGAACAGTAAATTATGTCTATTGAACACAATGAGAATTTGAAAACAAAATCTTCTGAAGTTGAGAATTTGCATTCTTCTTCAGATACAAATATGTATATGCACAGTTATATTTTTATATCACAATACATCATATTTTTTATCTAATTCGAGAGAATGTTAATTCTCAATTTCAGAGGATTTTTATTTTTCGAACTCTCCTTTTGGATGTTCAATATAAATAGTTGAACAAGTGTTTTATATTTCAATAGTCGGCCGTCATTTCTCAAGTAGATCGGTGTTTTCTGGGATGTAACTAAATAAATCGCGCGTGTTCAAAATATCTTATTATCCCCCATAAACTTTGATATACTATTTTATTTCAGATGTCAAGCTGGTACAGGAAGATGCATTGTGGACAAAGCCCACCGGAATCAGTGCCAAGCGTGTCGTCTCAAGAAATGTTTGGCCATGGGAATGAACAAAGATGGTGAGTTGATTCATATGAGAAATGTAATATAGACGAAACGAATTGAACAACATGCATTATAATTGAAGAGAATACAGAATTCGGGAAGATAAAGTGTAGGAAGTGGTTGGCAGGAATAAAAAAACCTCGAACGTTCTCAGAAGAAGGAGAAAAACACCAATATTTTAATAAAGTTCATCAATCTTCAGGTTGAGGACATACCGGGTGTAACACGATCATGGTACACCAAAACCATTTTGATGAACATAATTTGCTCGTTAATCAAGGAATTTCACATTTTTGACATAATCAATTTTTTTTTCAGCATTACACCTGTCGATATGAGTACATCAGACTCGATCAGAATAGTCATGACATACTCAGATGGAAGATAGAAAATGAAATTAAAACCATCATTGAAGTATAAAATGACGATCACTCATGTGGTATCATTAGATACAGAGAATGCAATGATATACATTGTGTTCCTTTCGAAAATCGAGTGTTATCTCTACTTCCGGTGAAACTGGAAGTGGAAAATAAAACCTATATCATGGTATTGGTATTGGTAGGTTGGATGGTGACAGATGCGCTGCGACCCAATTAGATCTATTGTGCCCCATCTGCTCCTGCTATATCAAGGATTTCTTGTTCATAGCAGCCCCTCGTGATTCAATTCCTTCAGGAATTTGAGTATTTTGAGGGGGTCTAGCTGTGGTATTTCTTCCACAGTCAGCTGGTGTGTTCCCAGTATGTTCAATCTTTTGTGATGTACAGCGTCACACTCCATCAGTATGTGATGGGGTGTTTCTGGTTCTTCCTCACAGAATCTGCAGGTGCCGTCCTCCTGTAAGCCTAGCTTCCTTAGGTGTTCTTTGAGTCTGCAATGCCCCGTTAGAAATCCCGTTATTGCTTTGAGACTTCCTTTGCTGAGGTTTGCCAATGTCTTAGATCATTCTCGGTTGAAATTTCCAAGGAGATCTTTAGCCTGCCCTAGTCCTGGAAGTCTTCTTCATTGTCTGGCTCTCCAGGCTCTCCTTCCGCCTTCTGGAATTCTCCTTGGAAATAGGAATTTCCAAGGCCGCAGAATGGTTCTGGTCCGATCAGTGGCGTTGAAGTCCCTTGTCGTGCCAGAGCGTCTGCTTGTTCATTCCCCTCCACTCCGATATGCCCTGGCACCCAGAGGAGGGTAACTTTATTGTTGCAACTTATATCATGTCAAGTTTTGAAGTTCATCACTTTGACGGGTCAGTCCGAATTTTGATCACTCGCCTCTGAAACTAAAGGAGAAAAAACGGGGTGTACCATGATCCTGTTACACCTGGTATACATTGGGTCATCTCCCAAGGTGGCCACTGCAAATATGTGTACTCCTACAGTTTAGTAATGTGGGTACTATCCATCTTCCCCACATGACCTGCAATTCTTACACGAAAACACAAACCTCTATCTGTTTCTGGTTTCGGTAGGTAGTCTTTGAACTCAACTGGAAGGGAGACTGCCGTTTTCTCGAGTAGCACAGAGTGTCAGGGCGTCAGGGCCAGCTTCAACAAAGATAGCTAGTGTTACGGTAACCTGTCTTTCTCACACTCGTGTGGTTTAAGGGCGGATAATTTATTGTATTATTTATATTGTGTTGGCTTTGGATGCAAAACAAGCAGAAGAAACTGAAATTGTCCTTCATTGGTAAGTTGAAAATTGTTCAGATTCTTAGGAAAACTATAGTAATTTATATTGTTCCAAGTTTATTGATAATAACACCCGAGATGAAACCCAAACTGTTTCATTCGAGAAGGTCTATTCTATTGCAAAGAAAAGTGAAAACAATGAAACAAAAAGTGAAGAAAAGAATGACAATCTTGATAAGGAACTAAAAAACATTTTGAAGGTGAAAACTACAAGTTCAAATTTTCAAACAAAAGAGCTACATCATAAGTATGTTGTCTTTTCAGGTTCTCCTTCTCGAGAAAGGACGACGCAGATATTCATCTTTGATGAAATAATTCGTCCAAACATTGTACTTTTATTCACCTTTTATCCACCTTCCATTCACCTTTTATTCACCTTTTATTCACCTTTTATTCACCTTACATTCAATTTCTAATAGTGAAATGCCTATATAAAAATAGGTACTCTTGAAAATTAGGCTGAAAATAGATCTTATAGGTACTCAATACTATTCAAGAACCTAATTTTTTCTATAGATTTTCTTCTTCTGATAGTGCTGAGACATCGAGGTTCGCTCACCCTGTACAATAAATTGTCAATTTTATATAATTCCAATTTTGTATTCATCTGACCTTCTAATCCTGTAAGAATAAAAATAAAATTTCACTTTTGATTCAATGAAAAAATCAATAATTATTTTCGAATAATAATTGATTGCCATATACGTATTAATAAACAATACGGATCATAACGGGTGCCAGGATGAAGCCAAAAATATGAAACAAATGAATATCCATAAGGATTTGGTGGCATGATACGCATGCGCCATGCGCTATTATAGTAGTCATCAAAGACATGCGTTTCGGTGGACAATGACGTTTACTAGCCTTTCAATCAAAGCAGTATGTGTCTGATCGTTTCAAAACTTTTCCTTATGGATAGTCATTTGTCTTCAAAAATCGGCTTCATGTTTCGCTATGGAAACAGATAGAGATTATCCGTATTGATTATTAATACGTATATGTTGATTGCATCATTATCCGTTTCCGACGGTGTAAACAATTTGGTCTACTTTTGTATAGCCTTGACTTTTGACTTGAGTGCAAGTGACAGTTATTCCATGACTTCTTATAATAATATTTCATTCAATTTCACCTAATTTCGTATCCTATGAAAAGGTTTTATTCTTAATTTACGAATTCAAGTGGAGTTCCATCAACAAAAAAATGATCAAATCAATTGGTAACGTTAGTCAACTGAAGATACATGGTGTAAACATGCGTTAACTAAGTCATTCGGTCTGAATTTAGTTAGATCTCCTTGGTAAGCATACCAACTAATCATACGGTATAAACGTGGCCAATATCGTGAAGACCTTATACAGGTCTAAAATAATGAGCGTTAGGAAGGATGAACCTCAATACGAGACATCACCCACCAAACCAAAAAGTTTTCACAAAGAGTGATATTGCGCTTTGCTATTGTCGCCATCAAACTGGCGTGAAAAACTCGAAGAACGTGACCGAGATTGTTCAACAATTTTTCAGTCCGCGGGACGCCAATTTGCGTGCCGAATTACCCCTTTTTGGCGGTTTTTCTTGGCCACGTGACACGTGCACTAATCCGCACGCATGCAAAACGTATGCAAAATAATTGCGCCGCGTTTTGAGAACGCCTCTCGTACGCAATTACGCGTTTTTTTCGGTGGTCTGGCGTGAAAAGATGAAAAGAAATTGTCTCAGACGGACGATTACACAATGCATGGGGTGAGTGGATTTTACTGTTATATATTTTTTATATTTCGGAATTGATACATGATGGAGTTGATGTTTGAAAAACGCATCATATCACGAAAAAAAGGCTTTGTTGTATCAACAAATTATTTATGCTTGAATTATTCTTGTTGGACTGAGCAATTTTCTGTTGAAACTACCAGATACATATTCATTTCATGAAAGCAGCTTGTTCAAATCAAGAATGTAGTCTAATTGAATCAACAGTATAATATCATAATTCCAGATTTTTTGGGAACTCCTCTCCTCGTTTCTATAAACCACAAATTGTCACTGACAAACTTGTGAATTTTGCTTTAAGGCTCTTTAACAGAAAAAGAGTTTGAACGCAGTGACATTTTGGGGCAAATCATCTGATTTGTCCTTATACTACACGTAAATTGTAATGATATTCATATTTTTATCATTCAGTTTATAGAAACGAGGAGAAAATCCCAAAAAATCTGGAATAATGAATGTACCACCTCCTCGATTAACCTACAGACAGTATAATATCAATTCCATCAACAGAATATGGTTTCCTCAAAAACAAAATAAGTCGATCCAAAATAATGTCGATGTTGATTCCACTATGAACATTTTGTTGATTTGATGAAATAATAATGATTATTATGATGAGAATATATCTTTGAAACAACATAAAAGTTTTCTTATTCGGATGTATAGCACAGAACTCGTTTCGAACGGATCATTTGCCTGAATGGAGCAACGAAATATCTAATATCATTGGAATATCTTGTTCATTCTACATCAAGTTAAATTTTCGCCTCTAGATGGCTATCATTTCGCCTCGTCTATTCCTGCCTGATTCTTCGTGTTTGAAATATCAGCTGGATAAATCGAACTTAGGATGATTAACAATCCGAAATAGTTTTACATCAGCTGAAGAAAAATAACGACTGGAGATCTATGCTAGAAGTCGACTAGTTTCCTAGTTTAGATTATTTTATTGATGTGAAATTTCAGAAAACTACCGAACTATTATTGACTCTGGTTCAACAAAACAATTTGTCGAATGGAAATACAGTTTCTTGAATCAACGAAATATTCCATATTATATAGAATCAACAAAATATTTTTCCATATATAGAATCAACAAAATATTTCTCTGAATCAACCAAATATTTCATTGAATCAACTAAATATTTGATTGAATAATCAATATCTTATTTTGAATCAAACAAAATGATTGTTTGATCCAATTCAATTCCTTTTCCTGAACAATTCATGGATGTGCTTGATTGAATAAGATCCAGAGTACATGCAAGACATATTTACTTAATACAAACTTCAAATTCGTTCTGAAACAAGATATAGATTTACTCATTCCAAGATTATATTTTGTCGTGCATATATGATACTTTCATTTGCTTCATTCAGTTGAATTTTGATTGATTCAACAACTCCTTTTTTCCGTGATATATTATGGAACTGAAATTGGAGTGGGGGCTACGAAACAAGTAATCTGAAGCCTTCAGACATCTATGTCCATACTCAATAATGTCTCACGCCTGATTGATTTGAAAATTCATTCTAGTTGACTGATTAAAATTGTAAATGAATAATTAGAAATAAGGCACCTTAATTGAGTCTATGTCCTCATCAGTTTGGATAAGAATGAATTTCAGTTTTGAATTCTTTTGAGAAACTTTCAACTCAGCTCGTTTATAATCGCATCCATCTGCAGACAAAAATTGCCTTTTAATAGCTGATTTGCATTAAAATAAATCGATATTCTGGGTATGTTACCTATATATTTCATAAAGAGACGAATGCTTTCAAAAAGTACTGAATTTCATTAGGAAGCATTACTTTAATTTTGACCCATGCGATAAACCTAATTTCAAAATCAAATAATCAACAATGATATAGTTGACTTACCTACTCATTTTCAAATCGAAGAAAGTACTCTTATTTGATTGAATTCCTGTCTCGATCTCGATTCTTGACTGCGTTCGACTCATTACCAAATAATATAAAGTTTTAACTATGGTTGTACATGGAGAAATGCGGTCAATTACATCTAGAAAGAAACTCAAAAATAAAAGATAATCATAATGCCCAAAGGTCGAGCATTAGAACCAGCTTTTTCCATAGATCGAAAGCAAGCAAAAAGAATTGCACCCCTATTGATGGGGTCTAAGACATGTCGAATTAGAAGAAAATGGAATAGTAGACGAACGATAGAGAATGGGCTAACACAATCTTCTTCCTATCCAACACAGAAACGCACCTTGATTTTATCGAACATAATTGGGATTCCAAAATATCTGAAAATATAACACTCCTACGTTCCTTATTGTAACATCTGTCTGAATGATTTTGTATTTGACGCACATGCGCAAATGTATCTTCCTGTTTTTTACCAGGCTATAGCGGACAGTCAGTCTTCAATTTCGCTTTGCCCTAACCATATAACGTTGGATATATTTCATTCTCATTATGACCAATTGAAGTACAACACAAGTTGAAAAGTGTTTTATTGAAGTAATCAATTATCACACCAACATTCATTGACGTTAATTGCATGCCGCATTAAGCAACACATCTGTCATAATTTGCCATCTTGAGCTACAACCGGATTAGATAACTGTCTATAGCGAACTAACTTATACCGACTTTATTCAATGAAATAGGCCTAACAGGGAGAGTATATTCGTTACCACCGATAAAACAAGACCTGCATGCTCCGTGGGTGACGTCACTTAGTCAGGCCTAACCAGCGGCTCGAAACGACAAGCGCTTATAGCGCTATAAGCAGGGCCTACTCTAAGGCGACCGCCTATTTCGATTTTAGTTTTAGATCATTATTGAGCCGATTTTGCTTTTTTTTTGAAGGGCTTCCGGTTGAAAGAGGATGCCAGCCGTCAACTGAGCCCTTCTTCGCATCGAAAAACGAAAAACCAGGATAAAACACAAATATCCACCTACAGCAACCCATTCGAATTAAATATATTGGCAAAAATTGTAGTGAAGGTAAACTTCACACCTACTTATACAGGGCCCGCAGAACATAAACTTATCGTGAGATTGATCTATTTATGACTCTCTTTATTAAAGAAAAAATCATGAGGTGATCTATTTTTGATGTTGGACTTATATGCACAACTTCTTTCACATTTGACATAACGCTTGCTATCATGAAGACAAATGCGGAATTTGCTAAACATGAATTATTAAATGCCGTTCCTACAATATTGCCTGCCTTGTAATCTAAATATGGCTTTATATGAACTTCATTAAAATGTCATTAAAATGACATATTTTTCACGCTCACCTAATAACTTAAATACATTTTCTGCATGAGATAACGACATTTGTCTTTCTTCGAATGTAGGATCTGTTAACAACGAACTACATATCGATTTGACTGTACCTGAATGAGGTAATATGAGTACTCCAAAATGTCTTAAAAATTTATAAGCATGTGGACTTATTGTATGAATTATAGAGGCTAAAATTATAGTATTATTCGAATAACGATATCGTTCTTTGCAGGATGTATGTAATTTAATTTGCTCAGAGAGGAACAATAAAGCTGAAGTGTTTTCGGAATCTTCATCAAGATCTGAAACCGAGTCAGAAACCAATGAGTCCAATGCATTCGAAATATGTTTCAAAACCCTCTTTTTCTGATTATCAAGACATTTTCCCGAATTATGTATCTCGTTTTTATCTATTTCAATTAGTAATTCCTTGATTTGATTGATATTATAAGAGATAAAAGGTGTTTTCAGATTGGCTTTTAGAGATGTTTGTATCGCTAGGTCATACAAAAATGATTCCACATTCAAAACAAAATCAATCACAACCGAATATGTAATTACGGGCCCTGGAGAATAAGACAATTTGAATAATGTGACTTTTTGCAAATCGATAATTTTGAACCACTTTTCGGGCAACTGAAAAGACTCTAATACAACTAGAAATTCTTGAAATTCTGTGTAGCAAAATGATTTTTGGTAATTTTCGAATTCAGTTTCACTTTTGGTAAGTGCTTGTGCCAAATTTTTAGTCTCTAGTATCTCAAGTTTCTCATCACGACTTGTGCGTAATTTTACATCTTTCGATAAATAAGATGGACAGTTGGGAAATTGAGTGGGAATAACATCTCGTTTGAGCCTAGGAATTTTCAAATCTATTGTTACAGTTTTGCCAGTTTTTGAATCGGTTGCAGTAGATGAAGTAATAATATCATCTTTAGTAAAATGTAATTCACATACTTTACTGTATTTAGATGGAGTCGTAAAATCCTTGCGGTGAATTGCATGTAGGTACCCACTTTTTCGATAGTTCCTTGTCCAACGGGAAACTAAAAGCATGAACTTTTGGACCACCCACATAATTCCCCCGACAAAAGGGAACACAACACTTGTAAGGCATTGTTATTTCGCCTATCACAACACGAAATATTTCACAAAACAGTAATTTCTCCGCCAATTATTTTGATGAATAAACAACAAGAGAATTCGAGCACACGTGATTTACCTACGCCACCGTTCTTAAACAAAAACAAACTGACGATCGATCGACGCGAATGCCTTGGAAGATGGCCTGAGTATGCGACGTCACGAGCTGTTTACGTCAGAGTCTGCTGGCCTTGTTTTATCGGTGGTAACGGTATATTTCCCCATAAGCGTGAAAGGTCTATACTCCGAACCGAACTCGAACTCATCAAAACCCACCTAAGGCTGTTTTCTTTCATCCCGTTTCATTCTAATCTTCCTAGAACTTGGCTGCCACAAAATGGTTTAATAATTGACGGGAGAGACGTCCCGCAATTCCCTCCCGCAGGCCGCCTCCCAACCTCCCGACGTTCTCTTGTTCGCCCGCAGCCTGCTTTATATTCCGTGATTGGCTTCGTTTATGCGAAAATTACGGCATGATAGAGCATACGCTTTCGCGGCGCTAATGTGATTTGCACGGATTGACACAACGTCGTTACCTATGTCGCTTTGTTCTCCAGATGCTCTGCTCGTCGGATAGCTACGCCGAATATAATGGTTAAGTGTATAAAGTTGGACTAAATAAAGCTCGTTTGGCGAATGCCTACTATAAAGGAAAAGTTTTTCTAGTCGATCGTGGAAAAAGTAGCTAATGAGCTTGAAATTCACGGCATTACCAACAACAACTAATTCAGTAGAGGTTTATCTATTTTTTATTTGCTCGATATAATTACATTCATCGTCTTTTTTTTATACATTGCTGGCTTCCATAGATTATTTTGAGTGCCGTACGAACATGTGGGTTTGAGCCCACTGAATGACAGAGAGCTGATATTATATTGAGATATACTCACGTATATTCTTAGAACCAATGGGCAGGCCCAGATCACCTATTGAGCGCGTTAAGCAGTCGCCTGGAGCGGAAAATCTCAGGGGGTAGCTATTCTTTGCAAATTTTCAGAGAAATTTCCCATATATTACAGATATGTTCAACCAAATGTGCTACAAATACAATCCACCGTAGAAATTATTTTGCTGAGGCCCCAGATACCATTTAAATAACTCTATGATATGCCTCGATTACTTTTAATGTATAGTAGTAGTAGTAGTAGGTGAAGAGGCTGTAGCCAAGCAAGTAGGCCCCGATGGACCCTTTTTGCTTACCACTGCTCTCTACATATACGCTTCCTTCACCTAGATTTCCTTCACGATTCTCCCTGACCTTCTGATGAAGGCCAGTATGTCCGTCCACTCTAATATAATCAAGTCCTCCTGTTGGAGTTATTTGTCTACTCCAAAGATTTCAAATCTCAGCCTTTCGTACACCTCGCACTCGCCCAGGAAATGGAGTGACGTTTCCTCGTCTTCCCCGCATCTGCGGCAAGTGGGGTTGTCCTCTATTCCTATAAGTGATAGATATCTGCCTAGCCTGTTGTGTCCTGTGAGTACTCCTATGAGGAGGCGGAGTACTTGGCGGTCTCTGCCAAGCAGCCACTCCTTCCTTGATTTGCTTGGACCGGCCATGAATTCCTTGGCCTGCCTGCAACCTGTGATATTCCTTCAGTATTCTCCTAGTGCATTGTCCGCCCATTCATCGAGGGCTGACGTAATTTGGCTCCTTGCTATACCTAGTACAGGCTCCGGTCCCAGAAAAGCAAGTTCGTCTGCTGTTTCGTTTCCGGGCACTCCACTGTGACCCGGGACCTATACCAGTTCAACTTCCTTTGATTCTGCTAATATCTCAAGGGCATTTCCACATTCCTGTAGGTTATTCCTGTGTGAAGTTATTCATACTAACAAGATAATTCACTTCCATCTAAGATGTTGTAGTCAAATTTGGCCTTAATTGTTGGCTGGTTCGTAAGGTATAGCAATATGACCAATTTGTCTATACTCTTGAAATCTGCTCGAGTCCATCTATCTAGAAGTTGCTGAACTATCTAGGAATATCCTTGTTTCTGGAGGAGGAAAATCACTAACTGTGATATTCTATCTAATGATAGCAATATTTTAATCCGACCCTGATGCGACATCCCTCATTGGATGAAAACATCTAAAAATAAACTTCGAATATATTCTGCATTACCAATTTCTACCCTTCGCTACTCAACAAAAAGTAGTTCACCTCAGGTTAGTTCGGCTTGCACATACGCAGTTGGGAGTAGGGTAATCTTTGTCAAGTGACAAATGGAGTGAACTCAAAGCAAGGAATGCCTCGAGTTCCTGATCGACCGTACTGATAATTCTTACAGATGTCTGCCTTAGTCCCCCTTCAACTTGCTGGAATTTTAAATGAATTTTAATATTATTGTTATTCCTGCCGTCTATTTCGCCGAAGAAGTACTGTACGAGGACGATGATGATAGAACCGTACACGAAAAAGTCGATAACTTTGCTGAAATAACGGTATATACCAGCTATGATATAGGTGACCAGTTTCAAATGCATTTTCGAATGCAACCTTAAACTTTCGAAGATCTGGATATAGCCATGCAGCAATGTAGAATGCTATAAACTTAATAAATTGTATAGACATCTATTGAAAAATCTCTAATGGTTACAGCGTGGCATATTGACAATTTTTTTCTGGATATATGATGAAATATACCTACTATTTCTGATGGATCGAGGCAAAAATATTTCGATAGAAAAGCAGAAATAACTTTTGTAGACATTTATCAAAAACTACATAATATGTTGACAACCATAATTCATCTATATACAACGTAACAAGTGATAAACACAACATACAATAAATAAGGACTACTAAATTTGTTCATTTCAATAATAATGAAAATTAAATCAAGATTATAACACAATATTTCTACATTCGTTTGCAACTTTCTTCATTTGAAAAAGTGTAGGTACCAACTCAAAGAGTCAAATATCAACTTGATATGAATTTTATTTGGATAATCAACATTGATACCAGTTCATACATTACATTGTACAGACCCAAATACACAAAGTTTCATGATTCATCAAGATTTATCTATTTCAATACTAATTAAATAGACTACATAATATAATTAATAGGTCCCTAAACTATGGAAAATATCCACATGAAAATATTCACTTATTCATGAGTCTTCAATAAATCATCTATATACAAAACAAAAACTTTATCAATTACTAAATAATACTACTTGATGAGAAACCATGATGGACTTCTACCAAAGATTGAAAACTTCATTGATGACTGAATTGTTCCAACTTCTTCCTGATCGAATCTCCTTTTACTCCATATCTATAGACTTCTTTCTTGGTTCTATATCTTTATTCTTCTGAAATATTGTTTTTTTTCATGTAAGCAACACCAAGTAGGTATTCAAAAAGTAATGAACAAACCTGTATATTTTAATTCTTATAATCAGCTCCATATTTTTCTCAGGGGTATGTTTCCAATCCAGCACTATCTGATGAGCTATGATAATCACTTCTTCATTATTTGGTTGGAAACAATGCTTTGAAGACACATCCACTCTTTATTGTTGGAGGATGTTTCCTACCAGGACTTTTACTTGTGAATTGGACAGGTTGTGTCTATTTCAATACATGATATTATTATGTCACCCCTAAAAAAGACACCAGCAGAATTTTTAGTTTGTTTTTGTTTCCATAGTACTTCAGTTAACAGAAGTACCAAGTACCTATCATTATTTCAAAAACTCGTTGCCATTCTATATGACAAATAATCTGAAGATTTCAAAGATATTGGTGAAACTTATAATAACAAACCTGTCAACTTTTTATTTTGGAGTCGAGGAGGAGGACTCTCTGTTGATTTCCTTCTCCTTATAGAATCTTTGGGAACAGCATTCTGTTATTTTGCCTTCAGGAAACACAACTCTGATGCCTCGAAATGCTTGGAGAAAACAACCTTGCAAGGACTTATGTACGTGTCAGGTATCTCCAATGCTTCACAAGCGATTCAAGTCATAGTTTTTTCCTAAAACGAAGAAGAGGTAAACATCAAATTCAAGCATGTTTTTGAATTGATCTGAAAGTTTTCAAGCCTGGTCTGTTTACTAACCAAAAAAAAACATTGCTTACCGAAAATAGTATACAGGGTGTCCCAGAATTAGCCTGCCAAACTTCACCAGTGGCTTTTACGACCAAAAATAAAAAACAAACTGCCAATGAACATGTGTCGAGAAATGTCTCCTAAGGGAGATACAGTCCCCTGAAAGGGGGCTCTTGAAGATGAGGTTTCTTGATTATTTCTGAAACTCCATGTAATTCAAAGATGCAATTTGGTACAAGAGCTGAAATTTCCATGCCCAATGCAGTGAAAATAAAATCATTTCGAAATTTCAATCAGAAGCGTATGATACAGGGTGGAACTACAGTAAATATTGCTCAAAATTTTTTGTTTGCAAATTTTTCGACAATTTAATCTCGGATTATGAAATGTCACACCTTCTTACAGAAAAAAATACTCTTGTTCCGTGACAATCAGATGTATCATTATCGAGTGGGAGCAATTCAAAAATATTGTTACATCTCAGATATTATGCATAACATTGCAATGAGGTGTAGTGGAAATGGAAAGAAATGCACAAGAATTGAAGTAGTTTTTTCATCATCATTTTCCTATTTTTTGCGATTTTTTGAGGTTGTTTGGTAAAAATAAGTACTCAATTTTTTTATAGTCACTATGCATCAATATTTTTGAATCAATTTCACTCGAAAATTAAACATCTTATCGATGCGGAACAGGAGCATCTTTTTTTCGTGATTTTCATAATCCAAGAATAAATTGTCAAAAAATATTCATACGAAGAAGTTTGAGCAATATTTAATGTAGTCCCACCCTGTATTATACACTCCTGAGTGAAACTTTGAAATGAAATGATGTTATATGTTCACCGCATTGGGCATGGAAAGTTTAGTTCGTGTACCAAATTGCATCATTTCATCACGTGGCGTTTCGGAAATATTCAAGAAATATCATCTTCAGGACCCCCCTCTCAAGGGGCCGTAACTCCCTTAGGAGACATTTCTCGACTCATGTTCATTGAAACTTTTCTTCCTATTTTTGGTCGAAGAAGCCGCTGGTGAAGTTTGGCAGGCTAATTTTGGGACACCCTGTATATTTGGAAATATGCCACTACTGCTGAAGAATCCAATGAATTATATTGAAGGCATAATCGAAAACGTAGAATAAATGCAGAAAACGCAAAATTGTGAATAAACCCCAAATAAACACGAAAGCTGACAGATGACATTCAGTAATGTGCAGACTCGCCAAAGGGGCTATCGCCGCCATATTGGTTCTCCTTGCTGGAACAAAATCATAACGCAGTGTTTCCCTTCTCCTCTGTGTTTCATTTCTGTTGTTGACATATTATGCATTGGAATACGTTGAACATAGTTTTCGCTATTATTTTCTGTGCACTAAAAGCCTTATCAACATCTGGAGATGAACCCTGCATCAACCCTGTCCTGTCCCTGTACTCGGCCGAGTTTTCCCTTCCATCTTGCGAGCTCCTAGCAGGGACTGTGTTTGCGGATGTGGGCGGGGGAAAGGATGAAAGTTGGGAAAGCGGGTCGCCCCGGGAGAAGTGAGAAAGCCTTCGATGAACATTAGAGAAACTGGCAAGTTGCAAGTTCCTCAACGACGTCATACTAGCCGCATACTAAGCAGCAGGCAGGGTGTCTCGTGGAACTAACTTCTTGTATTTATCGGGAAAGTTCAGAGGCGCGCCAACTCCCTTATAATCAGCGGGGAAGGCGATATGGAGATTGCGGTATCGATGAAACTTATATTGGATGGGTTAGAGACGGTGGTGCTTTTCTCCTTTTTGAATTTCACGTACCCACCGAACAGAAACAGAGACGTTCGGTGACGTACCGCGCCCTATACAAGGTGATTCAGTAGCAAGTACATGAATTGAAGGGCTCGTATGGAACCTTCATGTGGTGGTTAACCAGAGCCTACTCTATCTCACCGGGCCGTAGTCTATCCCCTCTACCTCGATGCTGACGTCACACTAGTAGGTTGAGATTTCACATCATTTCATATCGATGCGTTCGTAATTGAAAGGTTATAGCTCATTTATTTTGAAAATTAGAAGCACACTCAATCAAGACGAATTGATCCCTGATGAACTACCCAACTTTCGGTAAAAAAATAGATTTATTAGGATGAACCAGTACCGATCTATGATGTAGTGAAGAAATCCAATTTTAATGAAAATCAGGACGTTGTACTACGGAATACTATTTTTTGCCAATTAGGAATCGGTTTAAAATGAAATTGACTGAGTTTGTCAAACAAGAATAATGCATCAATTGAATAGTGAGAAAATTATGGAGCTACCTACAATGAGTCCGAAATAAATTAGAAATAAAGAGCGCGTAAAAATTTGTCTAGTATTATACCTACCTAGTTTCCCCGTATTAACGATTTCGCGGTAATTCCCTATAGGTAAAAGGCAATGCACGTTTTATTACTCATGTTCCAGTTGTGGGGTCTTTTGATATTTTGAAAACTATATTGAATATTGTGTGCGGGATTCACTCAAATAAAAAGAAGCGAAGAATCATCAGACTTTCCGGATTAATATGAAGCTTTGAGCCCATTATTTAGATCGTGATATATATATATTGTTATGAGTTCATGTTATTTTGTAATATCTGGCTATTTTTTCTCTCCTATTATGTTGAATATTTTCAGAATGGCTTTCGATTAGTATTGTGTGTATGAGAACTACTTATTTTTTGTTCTTTTTAATTTTCATATTTTGAAAAAGTTTTCAAATCAATTAATCTTCATTAATATGAGATTATTTCTAAAATATATACTCCCAAGCTGAAAATAACTATTTCGCTGTCAGGGTTTTTGTGTAATAACTTTCTCCATCCTCCCTAGGTGCGCACGATGTTCTTCGAGAATCATAGGAATTTCCTTTCGAGCCCTCCAAGAGTTAAAAAAAAGTAATCAAGGAGATAGCATTTTTCGCGGAAAGCTGAACTTATAATTGAGAGTGCGGCACACCCCAGGGTAGTGTATTGGGTCCATTGCTATTTATATTATTTATCTGAATCATAATAATCATATTTCTGGATCACACTGCATAAATCTTTTTGCTGATGATCAGGTTTTTGTTGAAATGAATGCCTAGGTCTTTAAATATTATTGATACATATTTATTCAATAATAAACTCAAACAGAATGTCATCATTGAAACAAAAAGTATGATATATGATCAAATTTTCTGGACAAATGCTGTAATTTGGGTTTTATAAGTGACAATAACTCAAAACTGAATAGTCATGTTAGGGTCCGGACCACCCCTCTCCCCTCCCCTCCCCATCCCGAAATATCGCCATGAACCCGACATTTTTCCTTTAGTTCAAAAAATAATGTTGAATTAGTAGTTCTTTTTCTCTTTGGACCCCCCCACCCGAAAAAAAATCCGCGGCACGGCCTTGCTATCATTCTAGTGATATGTATATGTCGGTGTCAATTAGTGAAATCCATCATTCCCTGAAATGCCTAGTCATTTCACGTATGGTCGGCAGACAGCGTAACTTCCATTTTCAGCCGTTACCTACTCTGTTTGTCGGAGGATTGAGGAAGGAAAATATCCTTTCTGCATGTACATAAGAAGAGAGACTATTTTCCGCCTAATTGAACCTCCTTCCTAGAAAGTATATTTTTCAGAAAATTACTTGAGAGAACAGAAGAGACTACTGCTGTTACGCTTCTCGCCGACAATACGTGTAATAACTAGGCATTCCATAGAATGACGGATTTCACTGTTTGATGCCGACATATTATATACTTGGTTTGCTTCATAAATGTTCTACCTCATATTCCAACTACGAAATAGCTGAAATTCTCAAAGTGGAAAAAATATGAAATAAATACAAAAAAGGTCAAAGAAACAACAATGGTATATATAGATTAAGGGAGAAAAACAATTACTTTCCAGGCTAAGGCTACGCAAAACATTGCATTACATCCTCACGAAATCTATGTATCGATACGTACAGTCAGATGCAAAGAACATGTTGCACCTGGATGGACACCTCTAGTCACTTCTGATGCAATAAGAGCGCTAACACCATCCAACCATCTTTGAATCTGACCGCCACAACCGGATTTCAAAAAAATACTAGAAACTGGCACTCGTCAACTTTATTTCCGGAGGGGATATACTTCTGAAATATCTTCAGCGCTGCGCCGTTGCCGCTTCTATCGAAAAGTAGGTAGCAACAACTTTGTTATTTCAAATGGAATAGCCTGTATTTTATTGCATTTTCAGATTCTCCCTGTAGTCCTGATTCCATCAATGTATCACACTTGGGGTCTAGAAAGGGTGTTCGCAATTGAAATTTTGCAACTTTGGCATTCTTTGTGTCGAAACTATTCTCACTATACATAATGCCAAAATTCTCAAAATGGAATCTACAAAAAATGTCAGTCATTTCCACGAATGTTCATACAATGCACAAAAATGGTAGATGACGGGCAAAAAACAGCTACTTTCCTATCTAATGCCACGCAGTACATCGAAATACATTCTCCCGAAATCTTCCTTGATGCAGATTAATTTCGATTAACATTTTCTATTTCTATTTCATTTCGTAGTTGAAATAACGCCAGTCGGGTGATCAGCCACTCCAATTTATCACTAAAATGGATATTTCAGTTCTGTGGAGTGATACTTTCCTACTACTCTAGATGGCGTTACACTCATGCAGCCCATGAGATATGCCTATGAGACTTCAAATATGCTTATTTTGGATTTTGTTTTGTTGTGCCAGGATACGCCTATCCCGCTTAGCCGACGGTCTTCGGAATGCTAGCTGATAGGGACTACCCTGCACTGATGAGAGCCAAAAGCTCGAAACCGGTCTGTACAGTGTGTCCAGTTTTCGATGCTTTTGTGGGATATCTCAGTTATCTTTGGAGATAGAACCTTGCGGGTTTCGCGGTCGTGTGCCACTTTTTTGTGAAACTCAAGATGACCTGATCAGATTTTGCATAACTGTTTCCGTTTATGAGATACGGGGCGATTTTGAAAATTTATACTTTTTCGACCCCCTCTATATCTACGAAGTTTCTCAGCAAAAATGTCAAATTGAAATCTCATCCCATATAAAAGTTCACGCAGAATCCAGTGGCGCACTCAAAATTTTTTTTCGGGGTATGGTTTTGGAGATACGACTCAAACTTATGATTTTTTAAATGGAACACCCTGTATTTTATAAGCTCATAAAATTCCTCATTTTGTTCTCTTCAAAATGATTTATAATGTATGTATATAAAATTTTCAAAAATGCTCTGAAATCACTGAAACATTGAATTTCAATAGTGGGCTATGGTTTTTCCTTATAAAAAAGTTCCATAAAGAGGACAAAAACAATACCAACACTAATCAACTAAGAAAAGACAAAAATTATGTACCTGATAGCAACAAATAAATAGTAATAAAAAGTTCATAATGTAGAATAAGCACCAGATCAAATATTTACAAAAACAATTGAATTTCGGAATTATTCAATACCTTATTCACTGAATTGTTCAAATTGATGTCCATTTCCCATAACACACAATTGACACAGTTTCTCAATACGTCTTGATACAGTAAGAGTCACAAATATCTTGAAGAACTTCGTGCAACAACAGAGGCAGTTTGAACAATTCAATGAATAAGTTACTATTCAATTGTCCTAGTGAATATTAAATCAGGTGCTTATTCTAGAATATGAACTTTTTATTACGATTCATTTGTTGTTATCAGGTACCTAATTTTTGTGTGTTATCTTAATTAACTAGTGTTGGGATTGTTTTTGTCCTTTTCATGGAAGAATCAAATGAAATATCCCTTCAATTGGAACTTTTTTTAAATGAAAAATCCATAGCCCATAATTAAAATTAGATGTTTCAGTGATTTTGGAGCATTTTTGAAAATTTCATACCTATTCATCATATTTCATTTTGATGGGGAAAAAATAAGGAATTTAATGAGCTTACAAAATACAGGGTGTTCCATTTAAAAAATCATAAGATTGAGTCGTATCTCCGAAACTATACCCAAAAAAAAAAATTGAGTGCGCCACTGAATTCTGCGCAAAATTCTGTATGGGATGAGATTCCAATTTGACATTTTCGCTGAGAAACTTCGTAGATATAGTGGGGGTCCAAAAAGTATAAATTTTCAAAATCGCCCTGTATCTCATAAACGCGAACAGTTATGCAAAATCTGATTAGGCCTTCTTGGGTTTCACAGAAAAGTGGCACAGGACCGCGAAAACCGCAAGGTTCTATCTCGAAAGATAACTGAGATATCACGCAAAAGCATCAAAAACTGGACACACTGTACAGTGCAGGTGTTGCGTTAACCTGGCTGAATTGAAATCAAACGGCATTAAGGGAAGAAACACTGCATTATTAGTACTTAGTAGATGGATGCATAGATTTCAGGAGGATGTTGATTTCTCCTGTTATCTACCATTGTTGTTCTTTTTATGAACATTCGTGGAAAAGATTGAGCTTTTTTGTGTTTATTTTCTCTTATATTCGTTGTATTAAAAAAAAAAACTCATCGTAAATGGAATGTCAAATTTCAAGCATTGACAGCTCTGTCAAATAAATGAGCAATACTTGAGAGGAAATCAGATGGCAACAAGACGGGAGTACATCCAATGTTTTGCGTGGCATATAGCCAGGAAAGTAGTTGGTTTTCTCTCGTTATCTACCATTTTCGTTCATTTCATGATTTATTGTGGTAATGACCATGAGTTTCTCTATTTGTGACCATTGCATTACACTTTGAGTATTTGGATTTTTTCTAGTTGATAATTATTATTACCCAACATTCAAAAAGGATCATGGAAATGAATATCAATGCTGAAAAAACATGCACTTCCATGTTGTCGCGATTTCATTACCTATCTCGATCCCGCTCTTTTGGGGATCGTCTGGCGGCAAATAAGCAGGCGTTGGCTGTTTGGTTGTAACAAACAGCCATAGCCGGGATTTCGCAGACGCTGATTAATGGGATTCAAAGCCGGTTAATTCCCACCAAACGCTCTGCCAAAACTCCCGGGACGGCGGTGCTTAGAATGTGACTGCTTGACTGCCAGAGTCGTAGTTAGGATTATGGAGATATGGAATTCGAATTTCACATTTATTTATGGATTCGTGTCGATTTATCGAATCAGTCAGAGAATTTATATGCTGAAGAAACTTCTTGATGCATCGGAATTTGGGAAACTCCACTATGCTATAATATGATTATCATTCTACTGTCTCTGACAATTTCCTTTACAAAAGTGATGCTTTTCGAAGAGTAAGCAAATCATTGGTTGAAATATATAATAGAAAACAACCCCTTTCTTGGCACCCTTGGTTCATACGACAAGAATATTGTTCTTATTATTATAGGTATCTGTTAAATATTGGAAATACCTAATGTATCGAAACAAGAAAGATATCATAAGTAAGTATCTATAACTCATTCTGAGGTTATATATTCTGTATAACATTCGTTGGAAAATGATTATCTATGTTGTTAGATTCAAATCATAATTGGAGATCTCTGAGATTGTCCAGCGATATACCTACATATAAATAAATACTCGAAACTAAAAGCTATTATCACTATGAATCATGACATGAACGACAGAAAAACAACTACTTTCCTGGCTATATGCCACGCATTATCTCGTTATGATGTACTATTTTTGTTCATTATGAACTATTGTGGTAATGACTTTGAGCTTCGAGTATTTATTCATTCATTCATTCATTTTATTCCACTTCGAGCATTTTGGCTTTTTTTAGTCGATTCATTTCAAGTTCCAAATCAATATTATTACTATTATTATCATCATTGTTATCATGATCACCAGGTATTCGTGTTTCAGGAGATATCCTAACAATGTTTGATTATCTAGGATCGATTGAAATTTAATTGAATATTCCTCAATCATATATTATGATATGGATTTTATAAACAATTCATTATAATTGATATGAACACATTGAAAGCTATGATGCTGAGGATCGATATTGTTCAGGAATAATATAATCCAGAAGAGAATCGAAGATTATCCCAATCTGAACGAATTCAATCCAAGCCTAAGCAACTCGATAATCGACAACTGCGAATTAGAATCAGAAATCTTGAACTCAAAGCCGAAAATTTCAATTCAGGAATATGATGCATTCCACACAGAAAAGATGTGCAGACAATATAGGAAAGCAGAATAGGGACTTACTTTATTCTTTCAACTTGTTCCTGTCAATTTTATATTTGATACCAAGTTAATTGAATATCCACCGAATCTGAAATTGATTAATTTCTATATATATTCAATTTCCATTTACGTGATTGTATTTGATCGATTCATAATTATCTATTTCCAATTCTCATTTGAAGTTGTTCATTGTCAATTTGCCTGTGTTTACGAGGTGATCGACCAGAAATGAAACAGATTGATTTTTTTACCATTTCTCTTTACTCAGCTAAACCAATATAATTCGATATAGGCATTTTTATTTGATTTTAAGTTTTGGTGGAGGGGCAGCTAGTGAATGTAGTCTAAAGTGTTGCAGGAAGACCTGAATGACATTTCCCAACTAACAAATAAAATATATTTATATACCTAAAGCAATACATTTAGAATTCGTATTCTTTATGTGATGAGAATATTAACTCTTTTTCAGTTTATTCAATAGAAAAGCAACTACTTTCCTGGCTATATACTACGACGAACATTGAATTATATCTATTGAACACACACGATAATAGTTTGAAAATAAAATATAAAATCTTCTGAAATTGAGAATTTGTATTCTCCTTCAGACAAAAATATGTATATGCACACATCATTCTGAATATTCAACAAAAAACAACTATACTTTCCTGGCTATTTGCCACGTCGAACATTGAATTATATCTGATGAACATCCAAAAGGAGAACATGAAAAATAAAAAATAAAATCCTCCGAAATTGAGAATTGACATTCTTCATCAAATCGGATGAATAATATGATGTATAATGATATAAAAATATAACTTACCAATAAATTCAGCATTGAAATGAAAATTGGAATGTATAGGAGAAGTATACTGGCATAAACTCTGATCTTGATGAGCTTGAGAACTTCCAAAAATAATCATTCCTTTTCAACACTTTCATACCCAATCAGGGAGTTCAAACTTGAACGATCGAAACTTGTGATTTTTATAGACCTCTAATCGCAGATTCGTGATAGAGTCTCAATTCAGAATTTCTTTCTACGCCCTGTATGATGAATGTCAATTTATCATACACCCAAAAGCGAAAAATGTTGGCTTTCAGTTCATAGAGATATGCAATCAAATCTATGAGTTGAAACATGCAACTCCAATTAGGTCTATAAACCATCTAAACAATCAACAAATGCCACCATAATGACTTTTTGATTTTTATACTCCATCATTATGACTACCATACGATGTGGTTACCTATGAAGCTACTTGAGCGACTGTACAGCCCATATAACTGAAATTCTGTATACCAAACCTACAGGGTGATTCACGGTGGATGGCACATAAGACAGGAGAACGCAACTCAGTATTATTCTGGAAAGTTGGAGCCTAATATATTCTCAGCGTTGCGACGTTGCCGCTCATATTGAAAAGTATAGCAACAACTTTGATTTTTTCAATGGAACACCCTATATATCATTCGATTTTCAGATTCTCGCTGAGGAGCTGATTCCATCGATTTATTACACTTGGGGTCTAGCGGGAATGATAACAAAGATATAGGGTGTGAAAAATCGGATTTTTTTTTATGTTGATACTATTCATAATTGATCAAAACGGTTTTCATGTCGCTATCTTACCTATTCATGTACTATCAATTGATATACAAGTGAAATAAATACAGGGTGGGTCTGAATTAAGCTTTACTATAACCAATATAAATATCAAATCATATATGACAGTATTAGAATAATGGAATACTTACATCTTCCATCACTATATTTATTTCACTCGGTCTAAAGAATGATCACAGAGGAAGATGCGAGAGGATCAGAATTATAGAACTATTTAATAAGTCACAGTCTAATCCGCGAGCGCTTAAACAGTGAACGGAACACAGCTGTAATTTACAATCTTGAATAGACGGCTGCAAAACGGCCATGGAGTCCTGAGATTTAACAGGATGAAATTGTTTTTGATGCTCTGCCATTCCAGAGACAGCCGGCTTTGTTTTACAGACAAATGATAGATGAAAATAGGGATAATATATCACCGGTTCTTTGGGCCCTCCTCTTCTAATAAATGGAGAAGGCGCATCAGTCCGGAATCGGGTGAATGCGCTTTTGGTGGTTATTTTCAACTGTTTGACCATAGATCTATGGTTTGACCCATCTTCTCTGAACTTATACAAGGTGTTTCTAAATAATATAGGTGTCCTAACTTGCGACGTTTCAGGTAAATGATTTGTTGAAGTTTTCTTATGATAACTCAGTATTGGCTCTGTTATCAAACAGCGCTCGACAAAATGGCGAGCGCCAAAATAGTGTGGGACAAAATAGCGCTCGGACATTTCACCAAGGGTCAAAATCGCGCGATATTAAACAACAGCCGACCTCTTGGGAATGCCACAAAATAGCACCTAGAACATCAAAACGAATTGTCACGTTATGATGCATATTTCTCGGTGAAAAAAAGTGGCGCTATTTTGATTCATATGGAAGATACAGGTACAGAGAAAATAAGGTAGAGTTAGATGCAAAGATAACATGTCGCGATGAAAGCGCCATCCAGCTTCAACTTCGCAGGTTTGTAGGTTTGGATGCTCAGAACTGAAATTTACAAAATGCACATTCCGAGACATGCCGCCGGCGCCGCCATATTGTCATGATGGCACCCAAAAGTTGATTTTATCATTTATCTCCAAAACTGTGTGTTTTCCGGAAAAATATGTGGATAAAAACGATGAAGAGGAAGAAATTCCCTACAAGAAATGTTCTCTGTAAGAACTGCCTAAACGGTTAACTTTAGCGAAAATATACTAGGAACATATTTTGATAGGAAATTTCTTCTAGTCAGCAAGCTATAAATATAACGAGAAACCAATGGAATAACCTATTTTATTGAAAAAGATGAATTTAGTCGCATATATTTATTATATGGTGATTGTTATGGGCAGTTTAAAGAGATTAACAGAATATGTTGTCATTCAATCAGCTCTTGAGCCTAAACGGCTCACTTAAGCACACATTTACTAGGAACATTTCTTGGTGGGCATTTTTTTTACTTCAATTTTTGTCTCAACATATTTATTCGGAAAACGCACAGTTTAGGGCGCCATCTTGGCAAGCCGGCGGCATGCCTCGGAATGTGCATTTTGTGAATTTTGGTTCTAGATCGCCAAACCTATAAACCTACAAAGTTTCAAAACTTTCGGACTTATTTCCAGGTAACAATCCCCAATGACTGGCCTAACAGTCGCTTTTAGAATGTTGACGTACAATACTTATGGGAGTAAAGGGGAGCACATAACAAACTACAAGTGCATCATAGGCGATTGGCAGTCCTAGTTCCATGAATTTGTGGTGCTTTAAAAATTCCTCACAATTGCCAACGGTGCATATACAAAGTTTTTTCACCACTTGCTATAAAACATACCATTATTTACTCATTTCCGAGGCGTGAAGAGTGTTTTTACTACCATGGTAGTTTTCGTTATTTCATGAACCACTATCCAATAAAGACATGTTGTAATTAACCCGAACGCACTGTTCTGATCAGATATTCGCAGGGATGGCACTGGAATATAGTATGTATTTATATCAATAACGACTTGTCATATGCTGTCATGGCCATTGCTGAGAATTGGAAATAAGTGCTTATATAGTGACAATATAGGTCCATATTTCGGTTTCACAGAACTAAATTGACTGAAATATATGTCTAGGGGTGAAAAAAATGTAATATAAACCTTGGTAGTAATAAATAATATTACCACAGGCTGAAGCCTCGAGATATAACCTTTACCCCTGGGTAATGATATTATTTACTACCTTGATGTATAAATAACTATTTTTGAATTGAACTGAGGAACTTGCGCTTGGTTTGGCACCCCTTCATTACACACAACTCCTAACGCCAATCTTCAGAGTCCTGATGTGTTGTCTGATAGATGAATAATTTGTTTTGAAGAAATTTGTGAGATGATATAATTGTTCTAAAAGTTATAATTTTAGCTGTTCAAAACGAAAGACAACCGAGGAACACTGCTACCATTCGACCAGAAACCTTGAGGGATATGAGTGCAGAACAAGAAAGGGCCCTCAGAGAAGCTGCTGTAGCTGTTGGAGTTTTTGGGTGAGTCCTCGTGTGGTTATTATTCAACCTAGGTTAGATTTAGATTAGATTTAGAATGGGGCCTTCGGGCTATCTGCCTCCACACCGCGACCTTTTCAGATCTATTGTGTCTGCCCTCAAAATCGATTAGAGTTCTTCGGCTAGCCCCGTCTTCTCTATGAGACTCCATAGGCTAGCTTTCAGATCCCCTGTGTATCTCTGGGCTTCTGGTTTTTCCTCACCCAGCGTAAGGAACCTTAGTCTTGACAAGCCCTCACAGTGGCAAAGTATGTGTACTGCTGTTTCCTCCTCTTCCTGACAGAACCTGCACAGCAGTTCTTCAGTCAGACCTATCGTACTCATGTGTTTGTTGAGCCTACAATGCCCTGTGAGAAGTCCCACTAGTATTCTAGTTGAACTTCGTTTCTGGCTTAGTAGATATTCTGTGAATGTTGGCGATGGTTTTTTAATAAACTCTTTTGCCTGTCTCATTCCTGGCGATTTGTTCCACCATTCTTGAGATTTGGTTTGCATCCATGATTTGATACTAGTCTTTTGTATAGCTTTCGCAATACCACAGAAGGGTTCTGGGCCATTCAGAGCTTTGTTTGCTCCTGCTCGGGCAAGTGAGTCTGCCTCTTCATTGCCCTCGTACCCTGTATGTGCTGGTACCCATGCTAGAGTCAGTCTGTTCTGACTGCCCAGTGCATTTAGGGTTTCTAAGCAGTCCCATACTAGTTTTGAGTTAACTTGCATAGAGTTGACTGCTTTGATTGCCGCCTGGCTATCTGAATAGATTGCAATGGTTTTGCCTTTAAACTCTTGCCTTGTCAATTCTTTCACGCAATGATGTATTGCAATAATTTCTGCCTGAAACACCGTCGCGTATTTACCTAAGCTCAGTGAGATTCTTGTCTTTGGCTTGGCCCCATAAATACCGGCTCCTGATCCAAACTCAGTTTTGGAGCCGTCCGTATAGACAGCAATGTCTGCATTGATAGGAGGTCCTTCCTTCCATGCCTCTCTGTCCGTTATACTTATTTTAAAAGTTTTTTCAAAGCTATATTTTGGAATTATGCCATCCGTTGGCATTCCCATGATGGGGTCGCTTTCCAACTCTTCATATAGCTTTCTATAGTCTTTACATTCAACCTAGGTTGTCTTCATGTCACTTTGGATAATTTATTATTATGACTATTTCACTGGCCATTAAATTCTCATATAATCTGACAAATCGCAAGCCAAAGACAACCTATATTATCTAAAGCTAAAACTTATCATATTTGAATTCGTAGAAAAAATCAGACCCATCGATATTTATTTCAACGGAGAACTATTCCACTTCAGAATTTTCAATATAGTACTACTATATACTTGTGATCCATCATTTAGAAAGGAATTCAATCCCAAATACGTCGATGTGATGTAATTAAGAATTGAACATGTGTTGTGAAAGTTTTAATGAGAACTAATGTTATCAAGATTCATTATTTTTCATTAACTGAAATTATGTCGTATTGAAGTAGATTATATACATGAAGTGATGCTCATTGAATATCCTACAGAAAATCTTATAATATATTGTTATATTTACATATATTCAGTGTGAAAAGGCATACATATATTATACCTTGTGAGTTGTGCATATACCGTTGCAACAAATCATTCTTATATTTGCAAGGGACATTTTTCAATTTTGAGTACCTACATGATACAGTGAAGGAAGTCAAAATCACATGACATGTTGAGAATGAATAAATACTGCTGTTATTCCACATGTTTTAGTGAAATGAATTAAAATAATAATTCTACGTAAAGATGATTTCATATTCATGTTTTATCCTAATTATTATTATCAAGTATCTTCTGAAAATCATGATTGACATGACTCACCTTTGCTATCTAATTGTCTGAGTGAAATGAGCCTTCATTGCTTTGTAAATAGATCTAAATACACACATTCAGATCTATGCTTTGTATCAGACTTCAGATCCAAAAATGAAAACCTTGATCTAGGAATTCATTCCATTTGGAAGGTGTTTTGTGTGTAGGAGTATTATGTGTTTCCACTGGTGTTTCAACAAGGAAATATTGGGGATATAAAGAAAATCTACTGAACCTTTTCCACTGAGATTTTGATATGCTTGAACTAAACCACCCTGTATAGATTTTATTTGGAAATTATATTAGTTTTATTCATTTTCTTGAGATCCTACGAAACTGGATGTTATTTTGTAGGTACATTGTCAAATCTGAGAACTGTCCTGAAAATGTGTTTTCCATATTGATTTTAGCCGATGATACGATCACTGAACTATAACCTTACACAAGCGTGAGCATGATTAGTCAAAGCTTCTGATCTGACAGCAGGTATGTTGGAAAACCAACTACCGTCAGATGCTAAAACTTCAAAAGATTAGTGTTATCGCTCTGTTGGCTCTCATACAGGCATTATCTAACTGCAATCTTTTGATGTAATAAATCATGGGTGAGATCACTGAAAAGAGAGAGGAATTCATCTAATCGATGATGATGTCAACACAAAACTTTAGAGAAGTACTGATTAGATCAGAATACAAAGACGAACCTTTATAAGTCTATATAGTATCACGAATTTCCACTGTCGCGCTTAATTTCTGGAGAATATTCCGAAAGACACATTAATTAGTCAGTTAATCTTCATTTTTTCATTCCTTTACTGAAGGGGCAACCATAAGATGTCGAAATACTCATTTAGACTTTTCTAAATATTTTATATTTTATATTTAATAAGTGAAATTGTAGTAGATTTTCTCAGCTCCAATCCCTATAAAGAGCGAAGCGAGTAAATCAAATGATTGACACATATTATGCAAAAAACAAAAAAATTAGAAAATCTGATTTTGATGAGATGTCACCTGAACCATTTTTCTAACTTGAAAACTTCGCAGTTCTTCCATGAATTCTTTTCACTTGTGTTTCATATGTAAGATTTTGGATATAGCAAAATAATATCAAAGATTACTGACATGATTAGGCGCAAGAAACTTTGTTCAAAAAGTTCTCGTTCAGACGCGCTTTGGTAACGAAGGGCCCTGCAATCCAGAAGGCCGTGGTTGCAGCTTCACCTCCGAACTATTTGTAAGTAAAAAATGAAGAAGAGGGTGAGGTGCTCAAATATGAAGGGTTGATTACAGGTGCGATTGGTTCACAGATATTTATGTCCACCTTGAACTGGTACCTGCATTTTGTCAGCTAGTTCTTCTTCCTCTTCGAGATAATAGTGATGAACATTGCAGGATGCATCGCATGGTTCACATATATTAGAACAGGATAGCTGAGCCTTTATACGCCCGCACATTGCCGTTGCTCATCCTTTTCGCACTTTCATACAACCAGTTGAAGGAGCTTGTAAGGTGCAAAAAAGGGGTTGATTGAAAGTAATGGGCTGTAGGCCGTTGCTTGTTTACCTCTAGCTAAACTTTTCCTGCTCTTCCCATGGAAGCCATCATAGCTGCACATGCACAGAATCAGGTAGAAAATGTGTTGGTTTGCTGCAGCTCTGGTTGGGGGAGGAGCGGTCATATTTTAATATTTTATGAGTATTTATAAGCTACAGACTTATAATATTTGTAAACTGCAGCTCAACCAGAAGCCTTGCTTGTTTCCATCGTACAAGGTGGTTATATATTTCTGACCAGCTGATGAAACCTCCATCTTCCTGGTTTGAGGAGGTAGACGCCGTAGGCTGGAACTGACTATCCTATCAACAGTACAAGGAGATCCGTATCCTTCCCTATAACAGACACTGTATTGTGACCAGATGATAATTATATGTCTGTGGTAACAGTCATTCTGTTAGCATCCTCCTATGCTTGTAGTGATACAATTTTGGCCTCGTTCAGTTTATCTCTGAGATCATGCGAATTTTGTTATGTTTGTTTGCCAGGAAGTGTTCTTGAGAGACCGTTGACGACATATTTTCAGTAAAGACCACTTCAACGTCATACTTTTTTGTTGCCCTCCTTGAGTACTTTACCATAGACGTGAATGCTCGAGTTGATTGGAGCTAGGGGCTAAACTCGGTCAGTTCGTTTCAATTCTACTGACATGAAATCTCCATTAATGATGCGAATAACATCCTCAGTACCGATTTCTCGAAAAATGTATTGATTCTCTCCACCAACAATTCTTATACTGATATATATGAATGCTGATTGAATCATTCAGATCATTCAACCAATCAGCTCCTGAGATTCTCAGTAGAGTTCATCAATTCAACAATAACGCTGAGATGGAGCTGGAAAAGCGACCGAATAGGATTCCCTCTACATATCTGAATCATAAGTAATATTGTCTCAGTAAAATCATGATCCTACATAATATGAAACACTAGTAAGGAAATTCATGAAAGACGCGCGAAGTTTTCAAGACATGAAGAGGGTTTGACATGGTACCAATATTGCATTTTCTAATTTTTTGTTATTTTCACATTAGGAGTCAACCATTTGATCTACTTGGATCGTTCTGTATGATAATTGAAGCTGAAAAGTTTAGCAACAACTTCACCATCGACCATTTTTCGCGTCGGATCAGTATTTTCCCCAATATTCAGCTCAGAAGTTGACTCAAAACTGGAAATATAATTTTTTCTGAAAAATTCACCCATATTTGAAGTGGTGTATCTCGTGAACCATTAGACCTACAGTGCTGCTAATTAATTCTGATATTATTCCTTTTTGCTTCAGAGTATTGCTTTTCGTTATATAGCAATAGTATTATGATATATATTTAACTAGGGTACCTACTTCTAATACTGTTTTTCTCTCTCTCTCTTTCTCTGCTTTCGAATCTTCGCCTTTTGTTATATTTTTGCGTTGTTTAACACGCATGATATAATGATGAAGGTACTTTCTTCTAATTATGTATATATTTTCTCATTTCGAAACCTTTTTGTTATATTTTTAATCTCTTTGTATAGTTATGGACTAATAATCTGTATTATGATGTTAATCTTTAGTTATAATATGTAATATCCACACCTAAATTTTCTTTTCTCACACTCTTGCCATGAAATGTAATTTAACTATGGCCACTATAGACAGCAGGAAAGAACACACGAGATACAGCCTCAGTAAGTAGCTCATTACGCACAGTAAGCACATCGCACAGTTTTCGTTTATTCCGCCACAGTATTATAGGTATATCATGATCGCGTAATCGCCGTCAACAGCGGATGACATAACTGTCAAGAATTATAATTCAGACTGTTTATACAAACTTTTTTGATGTGCTATATGGCAGTAGGTAAAGTATAGTACGTAATACGTGTTGTGGAGCAATTACGCACTCATGGAATCAACTTTTCCATTCGTGCGTACTATTCTTCTTACAACAAATATTACGTAATATTATTTGTGAGGAAATAAACATATCTATCTATCTTATGCTCGAATTGTATCAAGATTAATCTTCTTTAAATAATGCATGATTTGTTTTTCCTACTGCACATACTTTTTGGAATTTAAAGCGAAAAACCAGAAAAAGTGCGAAAATTTCCTGGTTTTTTTCGAATAAGTATCTCAAAACGCACAAGGAAATTTTGTTGGATAACTCCAGATCCGGATTCAGCAACTCGAAAAACATAGGCAACGATGATAAAATCGACTACTGGAATTTTTGCAATGTAAAACTGCCATTTGCCTGACTTATTATAATCATTGTAAGCCAAATATTACATGGTTTTCGGATAAAATAAAAGAGAACAGTTATTAATGAAATTGTATCTGATTGTTTCAGTCCACCTGTTTCCCTTACGATGGCTTTGACACCTGCCAGATATACGAACAGTTTTCTACCTAGCGTAACTCACGCAAGTTTGCCAAATCGGGAACCGACACCTTCAAAAGATAACAGTGACAATGATGGTGAGTAACTGAAAGTTTCAATAGATTGGTGAAATTGGAGTTATTGGCTATTGAATGACCAAGTATAGCAATATTTGTATGACCACGACAGTTAGGATCTCATTTTGTTCCTGGTAGGTTCTCAATTCATTATTGAAAAAATGTTTGCAAGAAAATGTGCAAACTTCAACAATATTCTGAGTGGATCGATTATTTCAACGTTATTGATTGTAGATTGAACTGAAAAAAATATGATAATTTCAAACGCGAGCGATATAGCTGCACCCCTTCTTTTTCAAATTTCTATAAAGCAAAAATGGATATTTTCAACACAAACGACATAAGTATTTACACATTTTTCCTAGAAACATTTTGTCATAGCTAAAACTAAATATCCTCAACTTTGTTCAGATGGAAAGAGAAAATAACAACGTTGGCTTTGTGGATTTATCGCAGGTTTTGAAGTGGCTTTCAATGGATAAATACTTTTTATGAGTAGGCACCAACGAATGGTACCTAGGTACCAGAATGATAAACGAAATGTTCTTCTGTTTCTATCATCTGACATAATGAATACAGTTGGAGCAGATAATTTCACAGTGACCCTAGCAGATGATAAGACTTTGTGTTTCAAAGAATATTCATACATATTGGTACATACTCAGAACATAATATTATTGTTCGAAATGTCGCTTATGTGATATCATTGGATCAAGAAAATTGTGTTGAATTCAAAGAACCAATGATATTCTGGGTGTTCAAAAATCAAACAAATATTTTTATTTTAGAACGCGACGGATATCAACTTTATAAGTCGTTTCGAATTTTAATAATTCATCTATGAAACCAGTAGAAGAGAGTGTGTCTACCATGATCTTGCTACACTCGGTATAGGAAGAAGGATTTTGCGCACATATATTTTTCCTCATTATTCAAATGTAATCAACTAACGAAGGGTTGTAAAACTTATATACATTTATGTTGCGCTGACACGTTCAGAACCAACTTTATATAAAGTCACTTCCGTTCCATGGGAGCTAACTAATCCGCAGCATCTATCGAGCATTTTAATCTTCCGGGGATTATTATCAAAGTGTCGTTGTTCACTAATTACTCCTTGGGGAAATGAGAGGTAAACTCTCAGACTTAATCCTCTGCTTGGAAATCACCCAGGACAAGCCTGCTTTTATACAGAGTGAAATGCATTTTATATGCTCGAAATATATAGTTTGAATATGATAAGGTTGCACAATAAGGATCTCGGAAACGGTAGATGAAACTAGAGTCACTGGATGGTATTAGTTTGATAAGAGTTCGGACACAGCTGAACTTTTGTCCTTTTCTATTTTCTATAATACAATGGTTTAAGTGAATAAAAGAATAAGACATATATTCTGCTCTTTGTCTTTTCAATTTCCCTAGTAGCGCCTGATTGTCAGATACGATTTTAGAGGTTATATTTTCTGTCAAATCAATCATAGCCGTAGATGGACAATGGATATAGGGACAAACACCCACTTCAATTCATAGTGATACCCTTCTAGCAGAGCAAGATTTATATAAATGAAAAAAATGCATGTAACAACATTTTAATATCAGAGAATATATACATATGGATAAACTTATAGCTATAATTCCTTATTGTATGTGAAACTGTACTCCAGTGAAGTATATATTCCTGAGATAATTTTAAGAAATAAAGTCTTTATAAGCTTGTGTCTGGAAATGCTTCATTTCTGAGATACATGGTGTTGAAATACAGAGAACAAATCATTTTTCGATAAAAATTTCATGGAAAAAAGGAATTTATTTTGACGAGACCTACCAAATACTTGGTTTTGTTAAGTTCTCAGCAACTTCACTTAGCGCCCGCCCTAAGAGCTAAGTAACATGGATCGATATGGATAATATCTCCAAAACGATAACCTCCAGCTTAATTAAGGCACTTTTAATAATTCCCTTGATACATAAATATATTTTCACTTTTCACTGTTGAATTTTGAATTCGCGGTCAGCACCAAAAACGCCATTCAATAATATATCACGTTGTAGTTTACTTGCTTTTCTTAGTTTCGTTTTAAAATTTTCAATTTCATAATGTAATTTTGCGATCATTCCTCCTTCTTCCATGATAATTTTGTTTTGTATTTTGTGTGATGATAATGATGGAATTTTGTTCTTGAAATCGTCTGCTTTGTAAATTGATGGAACAGCAGATTCTCTCAAACAGATTTTGAAATCTTCTGTTTGGAAATGGGCCTAAAATATAGATTCATTCTAATCAGATGCTGTTGTTATAAGAAGTTAATTTCAATGAGTACCTCACAAATTTCGCTCGTCTTCAAATAGGTTTTCCACCCAGGCCGTTTCATATCTTCCTTCCATAAGCGAATGCTTGATATTCGAATTGGAAAATCGAATAAATGATATCCATTTGTTTCAAAATTGGCACAATTTATTATACAGCAAGTGATTTCCATAGCTGCTTTCATCTCGAAAGTATAAAAGTTATGAAATTTTATTTCAATTCTGACGTTTTAAAATGAATTGTCAAATTCAAAAAATTTTTAATGAAAAAGCACGGGACGACTATGATGCTCTTGTCACAATGCATGGTGTGTAACTTCATAAATCTAAACATTCAAAAACCCTAACCGTTGTCATTTCTGTGTCCGAACTCTTATCAAACTAATACCATCCAGTGACTCTAGATGAAACGAAGTCGGTTAAATGGGAAGGAACTTGCGCATTCTGAGGCCATTCAGCACCTTAGTCTATGGATGTACAATAAGCTCCTCGAGGCAACGCTGACCACACACTCATTACCACAACCTGCCCATTTGTCATTTCATCAACTACTCTGGCACCCCCACGTCTTGTATGGCATTATAATTCAGGACACTGGAATGGTCTCCGTATGTTTCCTCCAAGTTTCCTTGGCAGAGAATATGTATTGACTCTGAGGATCCTTCACATCGTGCTGCTCAAATATCCGCTTGGAATGAAAACATGCATATCTCATACTTAGAAAATATCATCACTTCGAAACCCTGGTTCAAGCAAAACTATTCTAGAACCGTTGCCTTGAAACAAATATCTAACCATCGCTGGTGCAAAAACGCTAACCTCGCGACTAGAGCAGAATACGTTGAAACCAAGAATAACTACAGCAAAATAATAGATGCATCAAAAGAAACATACAATGCCATAATAAGATTGAAACTCATAGATTGTTCCAATGGTTCCGGTTCGTTTTGATACCGCTCTAAAGCAGTTGGGAGGAAGTTCACTAATATAGTTCACTCACATGGTTAGTAATAAATACTTTTGACAGGATGTAATTTCTCATTCTGAAAATATCAATATTTTTAGGACTTATTCACCGTTTTCGCGAATGGGTTTCGTGCAAGAACTGTCACATGACCGACCCTGGTGGTGAAACATTGAAACACAACCTCACTCTTCTTATTTGTTTACAAGTGATTGAAATAGTTTTTCACGATTATTTTGGCATAGAAATCGTGTTTTTCAGCTATTCATTATTTCGCACATGTCATCACAATGCACAAAAAATTTTTTTTTCAATGTTCTGGTTCCCACGGAAAGGGATATCCTGTAATGTTCAGAGAACATCGTGAGAACCACGAAAAATAAGGTAGGGATTGATGTTATATCTTAAATTTCTGGAGGTTATATGCCTCGGGGAACACCTTCCTTGGCAATGTGTTCCAAAGCCTCGCTGTTCGTTGGATGAACGAGTCTTTGGAGAGAGATGTTCTGCAGGTCTCCAAAGTGACCACGAAGGGGTGCGAAGCCTCAACTCGACGGGTTTATCTCGCGGGGACTGCCAAGGGAGGTACAATTGTTGATATTTCAGAAGATAATCGTCGGAATTCCTTCTGCAATAGGAGCTGATAGGAATACTCGTAAAATTTCTAAAATAATGCATGAAGATTGGATTCATGCAATCAAACGGGAGGACTGGTCTGAGATACTGACGAAATATGGAGTGCGCCGCGTTGCAGCCACATCTCGTTGGAGCCACATTTCGTTGCAGACACATCTCGTTGCAGCCACATCTCGTTGGGCCCATTTCTCGTTGGAGCCACATTTCGTTGCAGCTACATCTCTTTGGAGCCACATTTCGTTGGGCCCACAGTCTCCGAGCGTACCCGAAAGCTGCGCTGTTGCCACAAGGTTCCTTATTTTACTGAGAAAGATATTGTGGCTCTAACGAGACATTGCGGTATACTTTCATCTCGTTCAAACCACATTTTGTTGCACCCACTTCTCGTTGGAGCCTCATTTCGTTGAAGCCACATTTTGTTACAGCCACATCTCGTTGGAGCCACAGGTAAATAACCAATACCCTTAATTGGTGCAGAATCAAGTTAATAAAAAATTTCCGGCCATGAGCTTCGCTCACGACCGATCCTGAAATAATATCATCGAAATAGCGAATCACTATCAGCCTCAACAGCACAGTAAATGCCTCCACAGTACTTTTTCAGCGAGGAAGGATAAAAAGGGAGACTACTTTTTCAAAACCATCTAACCTTACTCTGCCTGAATAAACCTTCTTCCTAAAAAGACAGTACTTTTTTCAGGAAGGAAAATATTCCTCTGCATGAAAAAGGACACTACTTTTTTAAACCAACTAACCTTACTCGGCCTAAATGAACCTTCTTCCTAAAAATTATATTTTTCGGAAAATCACTTGAGAAAACAAAATAAAAAAATGCCGACCTTCTCAGGCATTGAACCTGGGTCGCCGAATCTGGGCCCAACGAGATGTGGCTGCAACGAGATGTAGCTGCAACGAAATGTGGGTCCAACGAGAACTGGGCCCAACGAGATGTGGGTGCAACGAAATGTAGATTGAAAGAAACGTGGATTGATCAAGATGAGAGTGTCTCGTTAGGGCCACAATAACCTCTTCAGTTTAATCGAGATTTTTGAATTATATGTGGCAACAGCGCATCGTTCGGGTACGTTTGGAGACTGTGGGCCTAACAAAATGTGGCTCCAACGGGATGTGGCTGCAACGAGATATGTCTGCAACGAGATGTGGCTGCAACGAAATGTGGCCCCAACGAGATGTGGGTTCAAAGAGATGCTCCCGAAATATGGTCGTGTGTGTTGTAGACATTTTCAATCTGTTAGCAGTATTAGCTTCTATTGCAGAAGTGGCAAAAGGAATTTTAATGAGAAATGAAAAAAAAATTTGATGAAAACTATGTGAGATTATTATTTACCTGAAAAATCATATTCCTTCGTCTCTCGCTGCATTTTTTGTGCATTGTCCAACAGCATAATGAGAAGGAATGCTTGAATTAATGAATAGCGCAAAAAACACGATTCGTATGTCAAAATATTGTGATAAACTATTTCAATCCTTTGATTCCTCTGTAAACAAATGAAAAAAAGTGAGGTTGTGTTTCAATGTTTCGCAGAAGAGTGAGGTTATGTTTCAATATTTCACCTCCAGGGTCGGTCACCGTGTACGCGCGACCCATACGCGAAAATATTACATGAAATTAGTAATACTTCATTCTTCAGCTTTCCCCCGTATTGTCCGAAAGATATTTGAAATACTGACCGGCCATAGATATTACTTTCGACATGTGGTCCTATACGCTCTACGCACACAAGTTTCTTTCTCTTGAATTTAGTGTTCTTGCCTTTTGACCAGCAGTGGTTTTTTCAGAAGAGAGCATAGACGTGACCAACGATGAAGAGTGAGGTTATGTTTCAAAATTCTACCTCCAGGGTCGGTATCGTGCACGCGACCTATACGCGAAAATATTACATAAAATTAGTAATACTTCATTCAGCTTTCCCCCGTATTGTCCAAAAGATATTTGAAATACTGACCGGCCATAGATATCACTTTCGACGTGTGGTCCTACGCACTACGCACACAAGTTTCTTTCTCTTGAAATTAGTGTTCTTGCCTACTGACCAGCAGTGGTTCTTTCAGAAGAGAGCATAGACGTGACCAACGAAGAAGACGACACCCCCACCTCGGTGTGCGGGGTGTCCTCCAGCAGCGGCCCGCTGCGGCCCGAGCCCCACCAGCCGGTCTCGCTCTCGACGGGCCTCTACCCCTCGTCGCACGAGACCATCTACGAGACGTCCGCCCGGCTGCTCTTCATGGCCGTCAAGTGGGCCAAGAACTTGCCCAGCTTCGCCAGTTTGCCCTTCAGAGATCAGGTGAGCCATCAAGGATCAGTTCAGTTCAGCTATCGTTGACAGAGAAAACAATAAATTCTTCCCTATCTGTCCTTGTCTTCAGTATGCCAACATGCAATAATGGAAATTTCATGGTGGCAACACTGGAAATGGGGAGGAATGGGGAAGAAAACCATTCTATCCTTTTTTATATTTTTTGGTCGTAGATAATAAATTTTCACCACTATATAGCAATATATTTCAATTATTAGTTTTGTGCACGAGTTCTGTTTAACTGAAATGTAGACCTATGTAACTATGAAAGCACTGCTTTTCAATTCTGATTAAAATCTAGTCACCATGACAGCATATGACAAGTCGTTATTGATAGATAGGCGGCTCGGTGGTCGAGAGCGTTAAGGCGCTAAGTTCGTATGGGGACTCCCACCGAGACCTAGGTTCAAATCCTAGTTAGGCCATGGATGTTTGTGTTTGTATGTATATCTAACCCCGCACAAGTTCCGACTTATGGGGCGTTTGGTCCCAGTGCTGGGACTAACGAGGTATGCAATTGCGAGATACTTACTCGATTCGAGTACAATTCCTGTGAATATCGCATCAGAACAGTGAATTCGTGTTTATTGTAACAAAGGTGGCTTGTCTTCATTGACTAGTGGTTCATAAAATGACGAGAGCTACCTTGGTAGTAAAAACACACTTCACGCCTTCAACCGTCATACGGCTTACCACCTCAGCTATGCCATCTCTTATCGAGTTTTCTTTCAGGCAGATCGCTTCACGTGGTGGTGGACGGTATATCGTCTGATACCATTGGCATCAATTCCGGCGTTCCACAAGGATCAATTTTGGCACCAACATTACTCCTTCTACATATCAATGATCTGTTGGGAGTGACAACTTGCCCCATCCACAGCTTTGCAGATGATAGTACCCTCCATACTGCGTTCTTTTCCAGAATACCCATTTCTTCCCAGGAAACTAAGAACTCACGGCGCAGGCAGGTCAATGCTGTCAATGAAGACCTTGCTGAAATCACAGCCTGGGGAACCAACAACCTAGTTGAATTCAACGCCACCAAAACTCAAGCCTGTATTTTCTCTAGAAAGGCGGAACTCAGTATGCCCGGTATTGTAATGTCTGGCACCACCATCCCCACCAAGCCCACCATATCTATGCTCGGTATTTCCATCAGCAACACTCTTTCATGGGATAATCATGTCAGATCCATCGCAAAAGCTGCTTCACAAAAACTCGGATTCTTGTTTCGTGCGAAAAGCTACCTTACACCTCAACAGCTTCTCATGATCTACAAAGCGCAGATACTGCCTGTTCTAGAATACTGTTCCCACATATGGGGTTCAGCACCAAAACTTACGCTGATGCTCTCAGATTCCATCCAGAGAAGAGCCATTCATTCGCCTGGTGGGTGACGCCACACTCACTCACTCTTTGACATCATTGGAACATCGTAGAAAGGTCGGCGACCTTTCACTTTTCTATCGATACTTCCACGGGAAATGTGCTTCGGAAATCTCTGCTATCATCCCTTCACTAGCAATACCAGTCAGACGAACTAGACAAGCCCAGTCAGCACATCCTTTCGTTGTCCACAGAACGGCTAGGCTCTGGAATTCATTGCCTGAGGAAGTATTCCCAACAATTATAATCTCCAAAAGTTCAAAAAAAATTTCAATACCTACCTCCTGTCCCTATCCTCCCTAGGAACGCACGATGTTTCTTGAACATTATAGGAATTTCCTTTCGTGCGCTCCAAGCGATAAAAAAAATAGGTATGTTGCTAGGCAACACTTTCAGTTTCTAGGAACTAGAAAGAATGTACTAGGTCATCAAGAATAAACAACATATTGTTATGGTTAGTTATTTGAGTTGGGACGCATACCTGATTTGTTCCCGATTTCCATGCTGGAGATATGAATACACCATATTTTTGTTAAGTATTCTTGTTTTGATCAGGAAAGCCTTCAAGATTCACATACTTGCTTGATCTGTATTTCATTCATTCTCGGGATCTGATTTATTGGATAACTTGTTTATGAATGATCACGGCCAGCAATACTTTTTTGTCTCACACAACGATATTGTTTTTCTTCATTTCATTACCGAGCCAAACACAGTGGAATTTAGTGAGAAAGCAATTAACGCTATAATAATTGTTGATATGCTCACTAACCTGATATTTTCCACTTCTCTTTCATATACTTGGCACTGGTGCAATATTTTTGCTATTAGTGCTGACACCTGGTCGAAATGAATTAATCGATTCATCGATTCGATAGAATGCACAAATGGGTTACTCTGTGGTTGTATTTGTATCGAAATTACAATTCGAACATGCTTGAAAATTGAATAAACCTAATCTGTGAATGCATATAATAGGATATTCTCAACACACGGATTATTTGTTGCATTGCATACATATGGCATGGCATTCACGTTTCGGGTATAGTATAGTATTCAAGTCAACACAAATTGTACCAAAGTAAAGTCATCGTCCACCAATATTCTAATGAAAAGTAGTTTGAAGTTTTGCTTCTATCTACTTACCTATATTATTATAATAAAGGTATTATAATAATTTCTCGAGTAAGTCACATTGGTGGTTATTTCGCATATTTATTTTACTCAATTCTTTCTGTTGCTGAAAAAATAGCATGTTTCAATCGGATCAAAAGTGAATTTGTTTGACTCGCACATTCTGCTTTCACCCGGCATCGCAAATGCAAAATTCGCTTGTCAAACAAAGTGTCACTTTTGATCCTAATAAAACAATCTACTATTTTTTTCTACAACCCAGACATTTTGTTGAAGGTCATCCTGCTCGAAGAGGCCTGGAGCGAGCTGTTCCTGCTCAACGCCATCCAGTGGTGCATGCCTCTTGACGTTACCGCCAGCCCTCTCTTCAACATCAACGAACATGCCAAAAACGGCAACTCCGCTTCCGATGTGAGGATACTCGCGGACACCCTGATGCGATTCAAGTCCATCCACGTGGATCCTGCAGAGTTCGCTTGTTTGAAGGCCATCGTTCTTTTCCGTGCAGGTACGAATTCCAGACTGATTTCGAATAGCATTCACTCAGTTCTCATTGTAACATTGAATTTAACTTCTGAAACAAGCCTCTTTTGACAACAAACTGGAGAAACTGAGTAGGTAATTGATAAAAACGATTTTGCATTTATCCTTTTATTCGGGAAATTTCCGGCAATAATTGTAATTTTCAACGTTGCCCTAATTCAACCTACTCGGTATATCTTAGGGTTACCGAGATCCCCAAGCTTAGCCTCGAATTTATAACAACCTGTACAAATGTCTCTGAAAATGCACTACCCTAATAACACACTTATATCCCATGGATATCCTTAGGACGTCCAGTCGGGACATTCAGGACGTCCATAGGACGAATTTGGTACCGTGGACGTCCATTGGACGTCTGTGGGACGCACAAATGTCCCACTCGAGGACCAACTAGGGACGTCCTTGAGGGATGTCCCTGGGACAACTATCGAATACCTAAATCGTACAGTATGCCTCATCGAGCACTACAGAGGACATCCTTAGGACATCCATAGGACAACCTATCAGCAACGCTGAGGGATATCAATTGGGTGTCCATTGGATGTCCCAGGGACGTACGAATTATTCTTGAATTTGAATTTTTCTGGGTCCCTCTAGGACCAGATCTTGCATAACTGATTAGAACATCCAGTTGAGTTGATGGTCCGTAGAAGGTCCCCAAAAAGTGTCCCAAGGATGTCTAATGGACTTACGTGAAGGAGTACTTATAGCCAACGAGCAATCATTCGTCGGCGAGGTGTGAGTTAACGTCCTCGCAGGGACAACATATTGAAAGTACCGACTGGGACGTCCATAGGACGTTATTTCTAGGACATTGGAAGAGTACAGTTCATGTACCAATTGGGACATCCGACGGATATCCCTAGGGGACATTCGAAGGATGTCCCTAAGGGACATTTCGATTTTTATACGATCCTGGAAATATTAAGGGCGTCTGTGCAGAGATATTTGAAGGTATGTACCATCAGGGACATTTCAGGGTTGTCTAGAAACGACATTATATAAAATCTGAAGTCATTCCAGAATATATGTACTACTCGGGACATCCGATGGATGTCCCTAAAGGAACGTCTAAAATCATATCCCATCAGGGACATCCCAAATACTTTATTCCTTTTGGACTAGTCTGTACGATTCATTTTCTTCTGTTTCAGAAACTAGAGGACTGAAAGACCCAAGCCAAATCGAGAATTTGCAAGACCAAGCCCAAGTGATGCTCTGGCAGCACTGTAGAACTCAGTTGCCTGGACAAGTGGCTAGGTTTGGAAGGCTCCTCCTAATGTTGCCTTTACTCAGGATAGTTCCTGCCAACCGAATAGAGACAGTTTTCTTCCAGAAAACCATCGGGAATACTCCGATGGAGAAGGTCCTTTGTGACATGTATAAAAATTAGTACCTATATAAAATCGATGAACTGTACCTTCAAAAAATGTCAATCAAGTAATGGACATGACCACATAGGAAAATTTGTGATCAATAGTTTCTTCAATTTGATATATCCTGATGAATATTGAATCGCTGATTCCAACGATTACCTGTATATATTATATATTAGGTGTTGTCAAAGGTGGGGCATTTATTTCAACAGGATATGTAGAGCACTTCAAGATAAGTCATTTAGAAAAATAAATTGTGCAAAGGAGGGAACATAGAAAGCTCACTGTCATGATATCTCGAAGTAACGATCATATCACTCACTATACTTGCTGCTAAATAGTTATTTTTGTATCTATAGTGCGCGAAATACTACTTTGGTGATCAAAAACTGATAAGATCTCCAAAGTAGGAGTTGTAAACAAAATTTTTTCTACAAACGTCAAAAATTATTGTTCTGAAATAAGAAATATGCTCAGCTTACTATAAAAAATAGTGTTGAACTGATTACTTGAAGAGCCTCAATTATTGTTGAACCTTTATAAAAATATGATTTGTCTGCAACCGCCACAAAAGTCGTCGATATATTTCATACTAAAATTAGCTCTTGAATTGACGTTTCTATTACTGACACAAACATAGGTATATAGCTAGGCAACACTTCTAGTTCCTAGGAGCTAAACTTGAACCTAAGCTCCTAGGATTTCGGCAGATTTGGCATTTCATATCCATGCTGGAGATGCTTAAGATATACATTCACCATATTTTAGTTAGTATTTTTGTTTTGATCAGGAGAGCCTTCAAGATTCACATACTTGCTTGACCTGCATTCCATTCATTCTCGAAATCTTATCGATTGGATAACTTGTTCATGAATAATCACGGCCAGCAATACTTTTTTGACTCACACAACGATATTGTTTATCTTCATTTGATTACCGAGTCAAACACAATGGAATATGGAGAGAAAAATAATCGCTATTATTATAGATGATATGCTAACTAACAATTTTCACAACTTTTTCCTATACTTGGCACTGGCGCGGTATTTGCTACTAGGGCGGACACCTGGTTCAAATGATTTCATCGATTCATCGATTTATATTGAAACTACAATTCGAATATCCTTGAGAACTGAATAAACCTGATCTGTAAATGCAGGTAGAATATTCTCACCACACGGATTATTTGTTGCATTGCATACATATGGCAGGACATCCACGTTTCGGGTATAGTATTGAATTCTTGCATGTTGTATGAGATGAGGCATGTCAACACAAATTGTAACAAAGTAAAGTCAGCATCCACCAATATTCTAATGTAAAGTAGTCTGAGGTCTTGCTTCTATCTACTTACCTATATTATTATAATAAAGGTATTATAATAATCTATCAAGTGAGTCACATTGGTGGTTACTTCACTTATATTTATTTAAGTTAATTGTTTCGGTTGCAGAAAAAATAGCATTTTGTTTTCGCTCTGCTTCGCTAGACACTCCGCCTCGCAAATGAAAAATTCGCTTGTTGAACAAAGTGTCACTTCTGATCCTAATAAAACAATCTTCTATTCTCGGATTTCTGCTTGATTAAGGAGCATAAACGTTTGAATACAAAAATCATATAAAGTATACATGCAGTGCGCGAAATATGTATTTCGCACACTATTTCGCGTGGTTACGTAGGGAAATGAAAAAAATGGCCAATTCGCATATTGTTGTCGATGCGCGTTCCCCAAATATCAGGGGCATAACTAAAAAAAGATTATGGGTCATTTTCTGACGTTTGTAAAAAATAAAATCTGTAGTTTGTCCACGAACAATCTCACGAAGTTCTTCCGTTCTATTTGGTTCTTCGTTATTTCACGATTTTCATTGAGGTGATTATTTGTGAAATGACATACCTTTTCGAGTTCTACATTCTGTTGAAAAATATGCTTCACCATTTGAAAAACCCTCTACGAACTTATATAAATGTAAATATTCAATGTCTATATCGATATAGGTGATAATCATCGTCAAGTTTAGTTTGAATGAGTTTTGTTCAGAAGAACAAGATTTTGCATTTGAATAGTCATTTCACGAAAAGATTATAATTTTTTGAAATTTTGACATTTATACTCTTCCGATATTGGAAGAGAACGAATTTGGATAATGTGATTCTTCGAAATAAGTGAAATGCTATAAGATATGAATGAATTGTTGTTAAACTATTGAACTTCAACCATGGGCGCGCCTATAGACATTTCACCGTGTAAGTACAATATCTTCTTCACCCTCGAATAAAGTTAAGAGATATATACAGTGTAGAAACCCATGATGGAATATAATCCGTATTTCGATAACAAAAATATATTTAAAAAAATTCTCGGTCAGGTCGATTTTCAACATTGAGAATCTATATTTCTACATATGACTTTTCAACCACCTGTCAACCTATTACCCTACAGATGAACCTCTTCAGAATTTTTGAATTGTACAAGGGGTCAAGTTACATCTCGTTAGAGAAATATTCAAAATTTCTATACAACTGTCTTTTTTTTTCAAATTCGGTTATGCCTCATGTGAAATTTTCAGCAGTAATTACACAAGTAGAGATTATATTTTGATAATTTTTACTAGATGCACGAATCTTTGTTGCTATGGAAATTCCACGAGTGGACGGAGACAAAGACGGGTGCTAATCTATAGTTGAAATTTTTTCAAAAAATTACCACAACGAGTGTAATTTCGCGAGATTATTCTTTTAACTACTGCGTGAATTGCCCAAGTATAAGTTTGAACAGAAATGACGTGAAACCGAAGTGTGTGGCCATCAGTGAAAACGAACATTTTACAGCCACATACTTCAGTTTCGTGTAATTTTTGTACGAACAGAATGGGCCTTTCCAGTCATTTCTAGAGAAAATTTTACTTTTTTAATTTTCTTCCATCAATTCATCGTATACGAAATTATTGGAAACGTCCAAATGAACGAGCGAATTCAAACATTCAAACGATCAGACATGGCCGCGAAACGTGTGACGTCGGTGCGCGAGCAATTTAGATTGGTAATTTCCTGACGTTCTGGCGGGTGCCAATAAAATGTACGATACACTCGACAATGTTGCCAATTTGGACAGAATGCTATGATTAGCCGAATATTCTTTCCTCGATTTATTCATTTTAGCAAATAATACAGATGATGTTAGATAACTCAACTAATAACTACTTACCTGAAAATTGAAAATTTGCATTGCATAATTAGTAAGTTGGTTGATTCCTGTTGGAGGATTATTCAGAATTGTAAGTGAAATTTCATTGTGTATTGAATTACAGTGCAGATATTCATGACATTCAGTATCAAAATCCTTCCAGTAAAGTACATCCAAGTTCAGGTACTCACCTATCATGTACTTACCTATATATCTATCTAACATAAGAAATGAAACAAATTACGAATTCGCCAATAGGTATTAAATCACTTATTTAGTTTAATTCCTATTAATTCAAGTACAAGCATCACTGCCTTCTTATCAATGATATTAAGAGATAAGAACAGTGAAGATATGCAAGGAATGAGGTATTTTTAACTAGGCAACATTGTGTTAGCGCCAGTTGCTTCTATCTTCCTCTTGTAGACATAATAGTTCGTCATCAGTGCTTGCGATATAGTTACATTGTTCAAGTTGTTGATTATATCAATAAGTAGTGAGTATATAAAAACCGTCTCATTTCATCCTAGCTAATCTTGAAACTTATAAAAAAACTTTGGAATTCAGAGTGAAATGAATGTGATCAGCAATGAATTACCAATCAACTAAACACCTACTACATAGTAATTTCGAATCATTGCATTTCTTGCACCATTTTGCACATAGGATCAATTCAAGGATTTTATAGGAATCTGGCAACAGCGGAATGATTCCCAGCCGCAGAACTCCAACCAATCAAATTGCAAGAAGACACTGACATCACAGCTCAGTAGCGTTAGAATTCACAGGTATTGAAATAGGATTTTCAATATTGAATACTTAATTTGTCCTTCGATTTTCTCGATAAATATGTAGTCCGGATAACGCTTTCAACTTCCTTCCATAACATCATATCAAAAAATGGGCAAATTTTACGATACTGGAAAGGCCCATTCTTCGTCTAACAAAACAGCCTACCAACAATCTATGGGTCCATTTATATTATCATTCAAACAAAGGTCCCAATCGAAAAACGTCAAAAATTATCGCTGTAATTATTTGCTATAATTGCACAAATTACCGATAATTTTGCAAGAAATCCTGTTATCTGAAAAAGTTTATTTTCATATTTTGGCGAAAGAGCCCGAGTCCGAAGGATGAGTGCAATTACCGATATACGAGGGGAATATTCAGGGAAATTTCGAATGATTAGCTGGAATTATGCATTGCTTTAGTTGAAACAACGAAAACGTCACATTTTGACATGTGGAAAAAATAATCACGCGAATCTATTATCGAGAACTATCGAACATCTCCTCAATGGTCACCTCAATGTGTGGCCACCAGTGTGCGGTGCACGCTTTTGCTACTGTATAGGCACGCCCCTGGCTTGATTAATGTCGAATTTGTTCGTATATATGACATTGATATAACATTTAAGATATTGTTGTGATAAATGTATCTAGTCCTTATAATGGAAATGTTGATAAGTTAATATATGAATGGTCAAAAGTTTTGATTTGTTTTATTTTTATGTATTGTGCTGGTAGACACTTCTTGAATCAAATAATATATTTCTAGTATGGTTGAAAAATATACAGGGAGCAGGAAATACTTCATTTCTGAGTATTTATAACCTACGAGAAGTCGATCGTCGGCGAGGTGTAAGTTAACGTCCACGCAGGGACAACATATCTCGCGTACCGACTGGGACATCCGTAGGACGTTATTCCTAGGACATTGAAAATTATCATTCGCTTGCATGAAGACCATTTATATGGGATGTCTATCTGAAGTCCTGATGCCAATTTATACCACCGATTGATGTCCTTTCGGGCACATTCCGAATCGTATCCAGGACATTCTGAGGACATCCTTGAGACGTCCATAAGACGTTGTACTCATGACATCTCATAAAATGATATTCCCCGAAGAATTTTCTTCTATCTACTCATTACTTAGATGAACATATGGATTATCTATAGGGGTTCCTTCCGAAATCATAACAATGCATATACTAATTTGGACATCCGATAGATGTTCCTAAGGGACATTTTGGGTGTTGTTAGATCTTGGAAATATTAGGGGCGTCCCTACAGACAGTCTAGGATATTTTATGGTTCTATAAGGGACATTATATAAGATATATATATAAGAACTGAAGTCATTCCAGAAAGTGTACTACTTGGGACATCCGATGGATGTTTCTGGAGGAATGTTCAAAATAATGTCCCATCAAGAGGACATGATAAGGATGTCCTTGTATGGACTACTATATGTACCACGTGGAACGTCTGAAGGATGCTATTTCTAGGACATTTGGAATGATGTACCAGCTCGGACATTCCACTGACTGATGGGACGGCTCAAGGACAATTATTTTAGGTCCGGGACATTCGGACTTGAATTATACCAAAAAATGACGTCCTTAGGAGGTTGCGTGCTATGAGGGTATATAGCGGATCTTATAATCCTGATTTTTTGGTAATTTTCTTGTAGATTTGATTTTCACAATTTATTTGCTCTGGGAAGGGAGTAATAAACCCCTTCTACATCCCCGTAGGTCCACCCTTGCTAATGTATTTAAATATTTTTCATTATTATTAATTATACAAGTATATAGTACTCATTCTAGATGTATACCGGGTGTCCCAGATCTTTTCAAACAGCCAGTATCTCAGTTATGCTACTTCGAAATCACATTTTTGTTAAACCTGAATGACTTTGAAGCTATTGTGTCGATTGCTCTTCCCTGCCCCCCCTAGATAACGCCCATGGTTCATTGACGGTAACGATGCCCAGAAAAACTAATTCTCTCGTTTGTGATGGATCACCCTGTATTGGTAACGCATATATTTCGAGGAATGCAAACAATCGACTTTCATAGGAAGCGATAATAGGTATTATGGAACACGTGATGAAAATAAACCATGCCTCAGAGAAAAACATGGCCGCCCTTGCAATTTAATGAGTCCAATATATATTCTCACTTGATTTACGACAACCATAAAACTCCTGCACGAAGAACAATACCATTAAGGAAGACCTTAAAAGAAAAGTTGCGGTCGTTGACTGTTCTTCCTGACATCACCTGAGATTACGTTGAATTATATTAGACAACCTGTACAATCAGTGTGTGTATATATGTGCATAGATTTGTATGTGTTTTTGAGGAAGAAATACAAGGAACTTGATTTACAGATGCATTTATAGGGCAAGGTGTCCTATATAGAACACTAATATTGGCTTTTTTATGTTCTGGTTCCCACGAAAAGGGATATCCTGTAATGTTCAGAGATCATCGTGAGAATCAAGGGAAATAAGGTAGGAATTGGTGTTCTTTTCAAATTTCTGGAGGTTATATGCCTCGGGAACACCTACCTTGGCAATGTGTTCCAGAGCCTCGATGTTCGTTGGATGAACGAGTCTTTGGGAAGAGATCTGCAAGTCTCCAAAGTGACCACGAAGGGGTGCGAAGCCTCAACTGGACGGGTTAATCTCGCGGGGACTACCAAGGGAGGAACAATTGTTGATATTTCTATAAAATAGAGCCAGATCGCCAACTTTTCTACTGTGTTCCAGAAAAGTCAGTGAGTTTGTCAGCGAGGCATCACCCACGAGACAAATTTCCCTTTTTTTGTCAGAATTCAACAGTTTCAGGGTATGTTTGGGTGAAATAGCTCCTGGCCCGAAATAGAAAACCAAGTTTTTGGGATGCACTTTTAGCAATTCATCTCAAGTGATTTTCCCAAGAAAGGTTATCGCTGATAGGAATATACCAAGCATCGAAATGGATGTCTTCAAAGGTATGGTAACTCCTGACAAGCTTATGTTGGGCACAGTGAGATCAGCTTTTTTCGAGAAAAGGCATGCTCATGTTTTGTTCGAGAATTGTTTCTGATTTGCCTGGCTGGTATTGGAGCCCTGGAAGAGAAGGCGGTATGGAGGGTACTATCATCCGCGAAGCAGTGTACTCATTTATGATATAAGAGAGTCAGATGAAACTCCGTCGACCACTACATGGAGAGACCTGTTTGAGAGAACATAGCTGGGGAGGCAAGCCATAAGATGGAAGCTTGGCGAGGAGTCCGTGGTGCCAGTCTCGATCGAATGCCTTGGAGATAACAAGTGCTGAGGCTAAGGTTTCACCATACTTTTCAATAAATTGCTGCCATATATGTGAGACTTAAGCGAGCAGGTCACCAGTTGATCTCTGATGACGGAAGCCATATTGATGCCTATCGTTGATAATACCTGAATGTTCCAGGTATTTCATGAGCTCGATGTTGATAGCTTCCTCCATGATCTTTGAAATAATAGATAGCAGTGCGATCGGTCTGTAGTTGCTAGGTAGGGTCTTTTTGCCTTTTTTAGGAACTGGTTGTACTCTTGCGATTTTCCAGTTGGACGGGAATATCCCCAATTTGTAAGAGTAGTTGAACAACTTGCAGAGAATAGGTGTTAGTTCGGGAGCACATTTCTTGAGAACAATCGGTAGGATTCTGAAAACTGAACAAATATAGAGTGAATGTTGCGGAAATATTCATTTTGAAAATTGGGCCAATATATCAATATGAGCATTCTGTGATCTTCGTGCTAATTATGTTGAATCTCAATAAAGGTGAATATGCGGTAAATAGCCGGGCCACCGCTGTCAGCAGCGGATATGTGTCGGCAGCGGTAAACCGTTATCGGAAAAATGTTAGAATGACATAGATTCGCCGACACGGCATGAATCACAATAACACTATATTGCCAGAATACTTTCATGTATTTTTCATGGTTGGTCCCAGCAAACTATCTTCTGGCATATGTTATATCGCTATTGTCTACCAATTCTTTTTTGTGGTAATGATTTTGATATATATAACAATAATGCACCAATGCGAAGTTCAGTTCTTTACCTATATTCAAGAAACTTACTCTGGTTGTTAACACGATCCAGAAAGGTCACGTGACAAAAAACTCGGATCACTATAGTTTTACCTACTCGTGTTCAACGTTTACGAACGTGTCAGGTTAGGAACACAGATTTTAAAATTTTTTCGGTGGTTTCGTGAATTTGGTAGAGAAAAAATTTTACATTATAGGTAGGGATGCACCGGGTACTCGGTACCCGGCTTCGCTTTGGATACCCGGCCGGGTATTTTTTCCGGAATAAACGGTGATGGTCAAGACAAAAACGAAAAGACTCGAGAACAGAAATATATTAATAACACAAATAACATTCTCACTAGAACCCAAATCAAAAAATCGTGATAAAACTAATATTCAAAATTAAGGAGTGGTAAATTGTCATTATGCATGGTTTTTATTGATATTTCAAAGAATAACGTTCGTCGGCATTGTGGCTTAGTGCAATACAGATATTAGGAGATAGATATGATGGAATATAGAAACTACACGACAGCTTCAATGCACTTATTTGGTTGATAATACCCGGCCGCCGGGTGTCCGTTACCCGGCCTACCTTTAAAATCGGGTACCCGATACCCGGCTTTTCCAGAAAACAGTTCGCGGTGCATCCCTAATTATAAGTACTTATTCAATATTTGTTGTCGCCTCGGTTGTCGCACATTACTTTCATGGCTCATAAAACCATGCACAAACTTCACGCATCTACCCAAATTCTCTTTTCTATCGAATTATGATAATTAAAAGGGAGATTTTATCACCGATCGAAATTTTTATGTTGTGTCGTGGAGTGGTAAACTCCAGCGTTTTCCGATTGACATAATGAATTTCATAAAAATTGATAATGCTACTGGTACTGGTACTGGTGGGGGACGTTTGCGCGTCAGCAACTAGTCCCTAATTGGACCTTTTTGCAAGCCCCAAGGTGTTTTCAATAGGTCGCGTGTACGATGACCGACCCTGGAGGTTCACTTTTCTGTGGAACATTGAAACACAACCTCATTTTTTTCATTTGTTTACAAAGGAATTAGAAGATTGAAATAGTTCTTCACAATATTTTGGCATACGAATCGTGTTTTTTGCACTATTTGCATTAATTCAAGCATGATGCCTTCTCATTGTGCTGTTGTACAATGCGTACAATGCACAAAAAATGTTATGTGCAAACAGGAAAGACCGATGACTGGGTGAAGTGAACTTACATAGAAAGATTTAAACCACAGATTGTAGGAGAAAAAATAGTAAAAAAAAGTTTACATAAACGGAATGGAAGAGGGCCCGAAATCATGTTTTTTTGTGAATATTGTCACGATAGGAACCAAAAATATTCATAGCCACTATTCAAAATTATATTGATTCAAGATTCATTAATAAAAGTTCATTATTCATTTTATCGTATAACATTCGATTAAAGGAAACGAGTATAATGTTTCACTCACGTTGGCAGCTCATTCAACCGGAATGAAATACCCGCATATGGAGTAAAACGCTGACTACATCAAAATATTCTAAATAAATATCGAACAGCCGATAAGGCAAGGCATCAGTTTGGATCTGATCAGCTAACCTTCACTATGGTTCATCCCCTGCACCTGCTAGAGATTATTTTGTAAGTACTACTGTCACAATCGTTATTTTGTCAAACTATTAAATGTTTCTTTTCATTGCGAAGTCTGATGTATGTACGTTTGCATTGAATCTCGTTTGTTTAAATCACTAATGAAATTAATTTCTTTCAATAAACTGTAGCTTTATAACGAACAACTGTTTTGATTTCTCGGCCTCCCAAGCGAGTTCACCCCCGAGTCACCACCCTGTAGCCATGGGTCGTGACATTATGGTGGAGGCGCCGAGGTCGATAAATCAGATTGAATGATTTGAAAAAATTTTAGATTATTTTTTTTACATGTCAAAATGTGACGTTTTCCTTGTTTCAACCAATATCAATGCGTGATTCTAGCCAATCATTCGGAATCATACTGATAATTTGTTAGTATCAAATTACCGCGATGACTTATTCACGTTTGGATCTTCCTTCAAATGGATACAAAAAGGGACCCATAGACTGCGATGTTGATAGGCTGTTTTGTTCGACTAACAAGTCTGTTCGAACAAAAATTGCGCACAACCGAAGTGTGTGGCTGTAAAATGTTCGTTTTCGCTGGCCACACACTTTAGTTTTGTGTCTTTTTTGTTCGAACAGACTTGTTCGACGAACAAAACGGCCTACCAACAACGCAGTCTATGGGGCACCTTTAGAGAATTAGCATTGACTTGACTTGGTTGTCAAGGTAACGCAGCTATTTGTCTCAATGTAAACATTTCGAATTCAGAACCGACGCCATTGTTAAGTATCAGTCAGACTTCGTATTTTGTGATTTTCTCTAACGTTTAAACGAGTTGGTATAGGTTCGGAAAAACTTTACAATTATTATTAGTCATTAACAGAAACCGACATGAGCACGAGATTTGGTCAAAGCTCGGCTGATTCAATACATTTAGCTGTCGAACAAGCAACACCAATCAACACCACAAAAAGCAAGAATACGATATGGAAACAGTTTTTGGAGTTCTGCCTTGAACGTAATTATGAGTTGACTGCAACAACCGAGATGAAACAAATCGCATCAATTATGGAGGACTGGGCATATAACATGCGAAAAAAAAATGGAGAAAACTACAAAGAATCTGTTGTCAAAACTTTGTGGAATGTCACCGCAAAACTTATCCAGGAAAAATATTTCAGGGAGTATAATAGAAACATTGATCCGTTCACTGATATTGAATTTAAGACCGCGCGAGATGCGCGGAATTGCAAACGTCGAGAACTTCAACATATTCCTGAAAAAAGAAAAGCATCTTCTGTTGCTCTCAAGAAAGAAGAAATAGAAAAAATGATAGCAGCATGGGACGAAAATACTCCAAATGGCTTACAAAGGAAGTTTTATCATACTGCTAGCTACGAATTGGCTTGGAGAGGCGGAGAAGCGACAAAAGCATTAGTACAGTATTTTAGAGAAGAAATGGATCATTATGGAAATCAAACTGGAAGGATAGAATATAATCCAATAATTTCTAAAACAGCACAAGGAGGATCGCACAGGTTATCTGATAGCAAATTTTTAACGCCAAATGAAAATGAGACTGAAAAATGTCCAGTACGTCTCTTTCGGAAGTTAATGTCGAAAAGAAGTGCAAATATTCAAATTGATCGTTTATTTTTAACACCTAATCCAAATTGGCAGCAACCTTTGTCTAAGGGGTGGTACAAAAATCTTCCGGTAGGACAAAATGAAATAGCAAAATGGACAAAACAAGCGGCCCGAAAGATTGGCTTGGATCCTAGCAAAATCAAGGTTACAAACCATTCACATCGTTCTTCTGCTGTGACACAACTCGCTAAAAGTGGAGTAAGTGAGCAGCAGTTGTTGAAGATAACTGGACATTCATCTGCAAGCTCCATCAAACCCTATCTTCAACTTGACAAAGAGCATCACGCAAGCATGATAAACAACTTGAGAGGAAACACTGTTTCGACCTCTTCATCTCAAGGAAATTGTACAATAACATACAATAATTGCACCATTACAAACGTAAATTGTAAACATTCTTGATTGTTTGATATATAATTATTTGATATATAATTGTTTGATATATAATTGTTTGATATATAATTGTTTGATATATAATTGTATGATAAATGATTGTTCAATAAATAATTGTTTAATAAACATATTCTGGGGCATTTTGCGAAATAGTAAAAAAAATAATCACGCCGAATTACATTCGTGTTGGTTATTTTTTTAAATAATTTTAACTAGATTTAGCACTCGTCTTTGTTGCTATTGAGAAATCCCACTCGTGGACTTCGTCCACTCGTGAAATTTCTATAGCAACAAAGATTCGTGCATCTAGTTAAAATTATCAAAAAATTACCACCACTTGTGTAATTACTGTTGATAATTTCTTGCTCCGTTCTCACCATCACTAGAATGACTTGTATGACTATCAGCCAGATAAATTTGAGTTGAATACTTAAATTGGGAAAAAGATACATATATTTTGTGTAATGATAAAGTGCGCAGTACAGGTGTTAATTTGTTGTGGAACATGAATAGATAATTTTTATGGTTCCTATCGTGAAATGGCCCAATTTTTCAGATGATTATTTGTTGTCTTCAGTAATCTCAGTTCGAGCTGTGGGGCCAGCTCTTGGAGGTGCCAGGGATGTCACGATAGGAACCAAAAATATTCATAGCCACTATTCAAAATTATATTGATTCAAGATTCATTAATAAAAGTTCATTATTCATTTTATCGTATAACATTCGATTAAAGGAAACGAGTATAATGTTTCACTCACGTTGGCAGCTCATTCAACCGGAATGAAATACCCGCATATGGAGTAAAACGCTGACTACATCAAAATATTCTAAATAAATATCGAACAGCCGATAAGGCAAGGCATCAGTTTGGATCTGATCAGCTAACCTTCACTATGGTTCATCCCCTGCACCTGCTAGAGATTATTTTGTAAGTACTACTGTCACAATCGTTATTTTGTCAAACTATTAAATGTTTCTTTTCATTGCGAAGTCTGATGTATGTACGTTTGCATTGAATCTCGTTTGTTTAAATCACTAATGAAATTAATTTCTTTCAATAAACTGTAGCTTTATAACGAACAACTGTTTTGATTTCTCGGCCTCCCAAGCGAGTTCACCCCCGAGTCACCACCCTGTAGCCATGGGTCGTGACAATATTCTTGGAACCCTCTGTGTTAAGTTAACGAAATGTTGTATATCATTTTAACTTAAAAATTGAACTATTGTGCTGTTATGTTATAGCACTCACCCTGTTCGAGATGAATCGATTAAAAGACTGCTGCGTAACAAAAATAGTGCTATTTCCTTATAATAGGGTACAACATTTTCCCAAAAATTATTTTTCGATAGAAAATAAGCAATTTTCAACATTTATGTGTGATCTTTGACCCAAAATATGAGAACAATATTCAGAATATTCTGGACAATATTATGATAGGTACCCTCCCTGATAGCACACAACGTCCTAGGGACGTCCCTTATTTGGTACAATTCAAGTCCGAATGTCCCGGACCAAAAATAAGTGTCCTTAGGACGTCCCATCTCGTACATCTCATGCAATGTCCGAGCAAGGACGTCCACGGAATGTCCCAGCAGGTACATCATTTCAAATGTCCTAGAAATTGCATTCCTTAGACGTCCCACGTGGTACATATTGTAGAATGTCCATGCAAGGACGTCCTTGGCATGCTCCTTATCGGATATGATTTTAAACGTTCCTTCAGGGACATCCATCGAATAACGTCCTACGGACGTCCCAGTCGGTATTTTCAATATGTTGTCCCTGCGAGGACGTTAACGTCGCCGACGAATGATAGCTCGAAAACTAGAAATACTCCCCGTTAATGTCCTTCACGTAAGTCCATTGGACATCCTCGGGAAACTTTTTCAGGATCTATTGGGGACCTTCTACTGACCATCAACTCAACCGGATGTCCTCATCAGTTATGCAAGATCTGGTCCTAGACGGACCCAAAAAAATTCAAATTCAAGAATAATTCGTACGTCCCTGGGACATCCTATGAACATCCAATTGACATCCCTCAGCGTTGCTGATAGGTTGTCCTACGGAAGTCCTAAGGATGTGCTCCGTAGTGCTTGATCCCACAGACGTCCATTGGGCGTCCACGGTACCAAGAAAAAGCAGACTTAAATAGATCTCGAGAATGGTGAGTGCTATCGGAACTAAACAAGAGTATCATATTCAGGTAAAAATGATGATATTTTCATATTTCCAAGTCAAACTGCCGAAGATTACATAGAAAAATAAGTTAGGGGTGAAAATGCCCCTAGTCTCACCTACACCTCTGATCAAAATAACGAAAACTTCTCAATATTCTCAAATCAGGCATGGAATTCAATATAAGCTCACAGAATTTTGGGAATATTTTGCAAATACCATCATCTCGGGCCTTCTTTCAGATGGCTATAACTCCCCAGGGGGCCATTTCTGGGCTCATGTTTATATGCATTTCTTTTCACTATTTTCCTTCCTAGAATCTGTGGTTGAAATCTTTCTATGTAATTTCGGGACACCGTGTATATGTTGATTCCACGACAGGTGGTGCTAACTTTTCTATCCTTGTGGTGTTGAAATTTGTGAAGGGAAGTTATTTGACATAATCTGTGTAGAATTCGCAGCTAAATACTTTACGATGGCTATATATTGCCTTCATCTCTAATTGCCTACGTGTATGATGAGATATGGTTTTTGAATTATTTTCTATTTTTTTACATGAAAATGTCGTTCTCCATTCTAATGAGTGGAACATGATATGTACTCATTTTAATTATGTAAGAGTAGAAGGTATGATCGATGGCAATAATCTGTTTATCGAAATTATTCAAAGTGATTATACGATTATACGAATTTTTTAACAAATGTGGACCATCAATATATCCTTGATTCACTCTTTTTACTAATTCTTCTAATCAACAAGAAATTTCATTCCAAAAATTGAACAAAAACGAAAAAAAAATTGAGTACGCCACTTGAAAACAATTCAAATGATTGAAATCTGCGTGATTGTGCCTTTCCACACAAAAATTTGAACATAGGTGACGTCAGAATGGGAACAGTGTGGTACTTTGGGTGAAAAAGGGGTCTAACCTCAAATTTCATTTTTTAATGGTACCACTCGATAGTATACGTCGAGTTTACTCACGGCTTGGAATATTTGCACTTATTTCAATGCCACCCTCTATATTAAAATTATACCATATAGATTGAGGGAGTCTTTAGTCTATGGTAATATACTACGATTCAGACAACTGATGCTCTGTATAAAAGTATAAAATGCCAATGCGAGACCAGGAATGATCGCCAGTCTGGAAATATATACAGTGCGATATATTTATATAGGATGCCCCAATGATGAAATTCGACGAATTGAAATATATACAGTGCGATATATTTAGGATGCCCCAATAATGAAATTCGACGAATTGAAATCTCATTTCATAATAATCCGTCGATACGATGTGAGAATCATTTATAGATTATAGACTTCCTGTATAAATATCTATATAGTAGGTGAGAACAGATAATGGTGTGCAACAAAGTTCAACGCTTCCGTTGTATGGATGTGACGGAAATAAATAACGCTTAATACTTAGCTTACGATAATGAATCGAGTATACCCCTACCAATCCTTAAATCAAATGAAGATTTAACATATAAATTATATTCGACAGACGATAGCGATGAAGTAGGAAATGCTTCAAATGCATCAATCAATAACTTCTGGAACATATTCATTCAGTATAATAAAAGATGAATATATGTACACATTGATATGATACAGAGAATATTCTCAGAAATTAAAATTTTTCCTAACGAGAAATTCTATCTTGAAAATCAAACAAAAATTAGAAAAAACCTCGAATACGCCACTTCAGCAGAATTCCAATGATTGTGCACGAAAATTTAGGAGCTATACAGTGTAAAATTTTGAACGGAAAAGGGGTCGACCCAAAACTTATTTTGATCCATACATAGGTTTCAATGGTGCCATTCAAATACTTTGAGTCTTCTTAGGGTTCGAATAATATTCATTTATTTTGATATCACTCTGTGTTCAGAGTGGTTCAGAGTGACAGTGATAGTAAAGAAAGCATATTATGGAGAATTTCACTCAGCAGAATATGGAAAAAAGTTTACATGGACATGGGTCCGAAAAGGCTTCAATTCCAATAATATAAAGAGGATGTTATGTTTTAGTGAGAAAGTTAATTTTGAATTGATAGATTGATGATTTTGATAAAATTTTTATCATTAACATCTACTGGACCAATTTGATTTGATTCAAAGTTTCCAGGGGCGTATGGGTGACACAGACATTTTTTTTTTCAATTGTTTTTGTAGCTATATTTCTGAAATTTTAAACATCGAATATGCTCACTAGAAGGCAGTTTTTCATATTTCATGAAATTTTTTCCATATCACGGTTTTCCCTTGGAAATGAAATCAACTTTCGATTTTTCAATGAAACAGCCTGTATTTTATTCCATAATCGGTTAGGAAATATACCAGGTTTGATTGGGCTATGTCAAACGATTACGAAGATGTTCGCGTTCGAAGTTTCCATAAGCTCGAATCTTTTGAGCATATGGAAACTTTAAGACGCGTAATCGTTTGTAATAATCCTATCAAACCTGGTATCGTTGAATTCGTTATAATCAATAACCGATTATGGAATGAATTGAAGGGTTTTCCATTTGAAAATCGAGAGTTGATCACTCCCAGGAAAACCGGAAAATGAAAAAATCACTAAATATGTGAGAAAGTGCTCTTTAGTGAGCATATTCGATGTTTCAAATTTCAGATATATAGGGGTATACCATGAGTCTGTGTCACCCGGTATATACTTAGCGAGCAAGCTATTCGAACAAAAAAATAATTCTCTCTAGTTTCTTGCGGTTTTCATTAATAATTTGAATGAAGTCATGCACTGATGATTTAACATAAATTCATATTCCTTGACTTCCTCAAGTGTCTCGCTACGGTTTCGAAAAAAACAAAAATACCATAACAATACCATTCCTTGAAACGTCAGTTTAACGCCATAATATAAAATTGAAATGCTCAGGAATCATCCAAACAATTATCGCAGTGTATCATTTAATAATGGAAATGAAAGGAAAAAGTATCAATTTCTCTTGACAATGCAAACGGACTTCCGAATTTCCATAGATTTTTTTCTTAAATTAATATCTGATAACAATTTTACCATAAATATTTTGACTGGCCGACTATTCATCTTGTTGTCAAAAATGAATATACTACAATAAATTTCAAGATGACTCCTGACATTTTTTAGTTTTCCTTAAGGAGTTCAAAGACGTGCCGAGGTACAAGCAACAAAATCTTGGTATTCCGTCAATATACCCTCATCACAACATTGTATTGAATTGTATTTTTGTGTTTTCAAAGAACGGAGAATTTGGCTGTCCTTAGACTTTGGACTCACCCTGATCGAATCCCAGAAGACATATGATTGGTTGTTAAGAAAAATACATGTTCAAACATGTAATTATTTATTTCTGATATATTTTACAGATTGCTGAATAAATGTGTATGTGCGACATGTATAGATTTCGATTTGTAATACCAAAATACTGTTTATAAATTCAGCACAGATAAACAATTTCGAATAATATATTTTTTCATTGTCCATTAGAGACATCACAAAAAGGCATCATGGAAGATTTTGACAGTATCTATAGTAGGTATCTATGTTTGTACATGCCCTGCTCAATTCACAAAAATACCTACTTCGATGAAACTTCTGCACAACTATTTGTTCTCCTTATTTTTTGAGAGATCTATTCAGTTTGAGATGCCACACATTTTATGCATACAAAATGTGTTCGATCAAAAATTTCTGCAACTATTTTACAACATTTTCTCTCAATAGATGGCACTTCGTATTCATGCTTCAATGTTTACTAAATGATTGACACATGACATAACTAAATGAAGCAACTAAAATCATCTATATGTAAAAACAGTCTGAAAGAAAACTGGTAATACTTTGCAGAAATTCTTCTTGAAATTCAAAATGACGCATGGCTAATTACGACCTGATAATTACATTGTTCATAAAAGAATTAACTTAAACATATGTGAAACTAAATCGTAACGTACAAAAAGAAACAACGTTTCATCACAGATGAAATAAGCATCAGTATATTTTGCCTACTTCCTACATATGGCAAAACAGTTGATGAACGATATGCCCTCTTTTACTACATCAAGTACTTCCACTGCTGCAAAAACCATTATAAGAGTCAATTTTCAATATTTATGTCGGTAGGTATGTGGTACTCACTATAATTTTTGACCCTTCGAAACAAATTAGCAGTGAAAGTGAGTTGGTAAATATTATGTGAAATCTCGTGCTAAATAGGTTATCAACAACTGTTCATTCCTTATAAAAACATCACTTATTCTAAAAATCACAAGTCTTAACAATAAGAAATCAAAACTTATACAGTACAAGAGAATCACAAACAGCTGTAAGCTGAGGTTTTATGAATATGGATGGGCTGATAGGTATAATTCAATTCAAATTTCGTTTGTAAAAAAAGAAGTAGTGTGTTGGTGCTTGTTGCTTTTCAAAAGGACCACAATGATTAAAACTTTTAGTCAAACTACATTGAACTGGATGTAAGAATAAATTCAATGACAATTTTCTTCATCTCTCTTTTGTTGAAAATTCTTTCGAGAGAATAGCAATGCATTACAATATCTAAGTATATATGAATCGAATACAAGACTATGTATTCAGAATAGTTGTTATATGATATATACATTATATATACATAGTATTCACCATTCCACTATTTGGTATCTGAAAAATATATGGTGGACATTCTTTAGGTTTCCTTTCTCCTCAAGTATAAAAAATAGTGTTTTCCAAACATAATGTGAGAATAATACAAATCACATACGCCACTTAAGTCTTATTTGTTTCCGATGACATTTCGAACGGAATTCCGCGGTTTTCTGTTGAAAAAATTCCAATAATGCCCTCAAACAAATTTTCGAAATTCCGGTACACTTACCCTTTCGGTCTAGTATAAATGTGTTCAAGTCCCTGAAGTGAAAATATCAATTCTTGTCATGTGATGGCGCCTCCTTTATACCTAGTACGAAAAAAACGTGTTTGTAATGAGGGGGTAACATTTTCAGTTCCACTACAATTCGACGGCCTGTTTTTCTGGAAAATTTGTAGAAATACTGTGTCATATGCGAACATATTCAAAAAATCAAATTATAGTTTGGCTTCTTTTTTATGCGAAACTTCACGGGCAACATTGAAGTTGGCAGAAAAGAAGCTATCCTGAAGTATAAAGATCAAATAATATTAAAGAAGAAGTAATATCATGCAATATCTTGGTAATGAGATCAATTATAAAACACTAAAGTATGAAATACCAATATCCCGAACCTTGAACTGAATTGAACCTATCTCACCCACTCCAAACTCCAAACATTCGTCATGACAAACAAATTTATAAATAAAGCGTACCACGCCTCTGGCCATTGACTGAATATTTCGAATTTTTCTTATAAACTATGGCCGCCGCATCGACTTTCTTCTTCTCCATCATCGGCATCGATATATCGGGATGCTCTCGAATCTCCCACACTAAATTAGTCAGACTTCTCGGCCTCGATATCTTCCTGGACCTCTTCTCTGGCTGCTTCTGGCCAGCAGAGTCTCCAGACGCGCGTCCGCCTGAATTGCTGGAGTCCAGAGTACCGTCCAGCTCCATGGCTTGGGCCAAGTTGTTGAGAGACTTATACCGGATGTTGAACAACGGAGAACCCGACTTCGACATGGGGCTTGGGGGAGTTTCCTTCATGGGCGATGCGGACTTCTGCCTCAGCAACCTACTTCGCTGCGAATGACCGTTTTTGACGTAGAGTTTGGGCAGACCTGGAGGAGTTCTCTGCACGTGTACCTCGGCCTTGGGAGGATCCTCCTTCATGGAAGCGGACTTCCTGTTCCTCTTCTCGGCTTGGAGTTTCTTCGTCGGGATGGTTTCGATTGGAGGAGGTTCTGGTTTCGTGAGATCTGAGATGGGGGGCGTGGAGCTGTGGGAGGTGATGGAGGGGGAGGGGTCGGAGAAGGGGGACTTGATGTTTTTGGGGAGGGGAGCGAATCCGCGGACGTAGTCGTATATTTGGTCGATTTCGTCGTAATCTTTCGAGTGGATCGGAATGCGGTTCTCTTCTCTTCGATGGTGCGAATGTTTGGTTCGATGGTTTGCCGAATCTGAAGATGCACTACGTCGCAGCAGAAACCTGTAAACAAAATGAGATATACATTGATAATGGGAAACACTAAATATTCACATGACATAATCTGAAATAAGTGCATTTTTTGCAAATAATGCAAATGTTACTCTATTTTTTTGTTTAACTGCTCACTACGATATTTTTATCTTTTGAAGCGCATGAAAGTAAATTCCTGATCACATTGGATGGATTGGACAGTGAAAAATTAGCAATAGCATAATTTTTGCGTTTGTGGCATCACGAATGAACTTGAATGATCAAATAAACATTATTTGCCAAGATCACTTCGAGAGTTTTTATATGGCGATGCCTGAAATTAGTAATTGAAATAGACCTTATGAAGCGATAATGAAGTATGTAGGAGGAAGTTGTTTCCCCATCTAACTAACAATATCAATCAAATCATAGATGACATTAAAATGTTCGTAAAAAAATATGGGGTATGAACCATCCTGTCGAGCCAAATACCCACCCATTCTTCAGCTCCTGTGAAAGAAATGTACAATACAATGCCAAAACGAGATCGAAACTCATAGATTGTCCCAATGACTCCCGTTCGTTTTGGTCCTTCCGTTCAGATATTCCATCCATTGAAAGTCAAATGGCCGAAATCGTCTCAAAACGAATAGGGCTAACGACATTGTTAGAATACCTACCATGCACCCATTCTCAAAAAGTGTGCACCAGAATTGACCCAGAATCTCTTATTCACCATCTCGAGTGTTTTTTCATCCTGCTGAAAAATACCCAATCTCAAAAAATGGAAACAAAAACCTGCTCAACAACCATAGTCCTATTACCCTGTCATCAGTTATCTCCGAAAGTAATGGAGCAAGCCATCAACATTGAGCTTATCAAATATCTTGAAAGCCCAGGAATCATGAATGATCGACATAATGTAGGTTAGTTATTTACCATCTCGTACAAGTCGAGTGTTTTCCTTCCTGTTGAAAAATAGCTGGAGTCAAACCAATTTTCAAAATAATAGCCAATAACCTGCCCAAAAACTATATGCTTTTTGCTATGTCATCAGTTATCTCCGAAAGTGATGTAGGAAATCATCAATGATAGACAATTTGACTTCCGCCATCGGAGAGCAACTGGAGATTTACTTGCCTACGTATGGCGAAGTTCATTAAAAAACATGGGGAATCACTAGCTGTGGCAGTAGATATATCTAGAGCATTTGACCGTGCTTGATTTCATGCCCTTGAACGTCCTAAAAACAAAAATTTGATCAGTCCTCTAGAGCGAGGTCACAAGCCTCAGGGTGCCATTTAGTAAAAAACATGTTGAGGGTACTTTCAGCTACCACTGAAAAAAGGTGAAAATTAAAACGTTGACATATGTTGCGAATTTTTAGAAAAATTTTACCTTTCCCTCAGAGAATTTATTTATGGAAATGAACCAAAGCGAACACGTGCTCCTCTTCGAGAATATCAACACGCAAGAAGTGTTCTAAAGCTGTTGCTTTTCATACAAACAACCTATCATCGCTGGTGCAAAAATCCTAACTTCGTGACTGGAACAGAATATGTTGAAGCCAGGAATAACTACAGCCAAACATACAATGTCAAAATAATGGCTCTCGTTCGTTCTGGTCCCTTGCTGATTCAGTTTCACTGATAGTTCATTCCCACCAGTGGAAGCAAACATTTTTTCAGAGATATTCGCAGCAAACTCCACCTCAGATTCCCAGAAAACAGTGCAACCATATATTTCTTCCGTTGAAAGTCCGAAATCGCCTTCCATCAGCGCACCATCAGACACATTATGCTTGTTCTCATATCGACTTGGGTTAACGGTCCAGATGGAATACCACCCATTATTCTCAAAAAATGTGCACTAGAATTGACCCAGATCCTCTGCAAGTTATTTACTAATTCGTACGAGTCGAGTGTTTTTCCATCCTGCTGAAAAGTAACTAGAGTCCAACCAATTACGAAAAATGGAAACAAAAACGTGCCCAACAACTATAGGCCTATTGCCCTGTCAACAGTTATCTCCAAAAGTGATGGAGAAAGCCATCACAATTATTGAGCTTATATTATCAAATATCTCGAAAGCTCAGGAATCATTATTGATGGACAATATGGCTTTTGCCATCGGAGAGCAACTGGCGATTTACTTGACTGCGTTACCCATATATGGCAAGGTACATTAGAAGAACATAGAGAATCATTACCTATGTGGCAATTGCAATATCGAAAGCAGTCGAATGACCGTGTTCGATTTTATGCAGCCCCTACAAGTTCTAAAAACTGAAACTTGATCAATCTGCTGGATTCCTTTTTCCACCAGATTTTCGAAGAGAAGTCCCAAGCCTCAGGGTTTCAAATGCAGAAAAACATGTTGAGGGTAGTTTCAGATAACCCTGAAGGGCTATATGTTTCATATTACCAAAGATTACTGAATTCTAGAAGATAGTTCACTTAGTGAAATCCGTTTGTCGGTACAGCCCAACATTGCATTTTTTGCTTTTCTATAAATCATTGCACCGCCAAACGGTTGCGGTCGGTTGACAGCTAATTAGATTGCGATTTCAAAGGCCCCGGCAGTCGTTAGCCGGCAGAATCCAGCGGTCGGCTAGGTTGCGGCGAGATCTCTTAGAAGTCGAAAAATGAACGAGTGAACTGTCTTATAGTTTATCTTCTGTAGTCTATGATATTACTTCCGAAAAATAGGTAAATATATCAAAACGTTGACATATTGAATGTCAATAATCACCTTCCCGATAGATAATTCATTCAAGGTGATAGAGCATCTTGTGAGTGAACAATATTTTTCTAATACCCACCCATTCTTCAGCTCCTGCCCGGCCGCCCCCTTCTTTGCCTCCCCCAGCTTCCCCTCCAGCACCTGGATCCGGTCGGCCACCTCGGCTGCCAGCCGGCCTGCCCTCTCCACCAGCCGCCCAAACTCGGGAGTCGCGCGCAGCTGGTCGTCGTTGCGCGCGCGCAGCAGCTTCAGCGGCGCAGCTAGCGGCAGCGCGGTCACCGAGTGGGCCTCCTTCTGCAGCGGCAGCGCAAATACGTGCTCCTCCTCGAAGACGGATAGCAGGCGCAGTTCAGGAGCGAAGTGGCCGGGGCTCTTGAGGCCGCGGGGCGCCGTGCCGTGCACCAGTCTGGAAACGAGGAACGGGGTTCATGAGACCACAGATGAACTACATGTTCATTGTTTTTTTTTTCATATTTGATACCACGAATGATAATATTTCTAGGAAAAATAGTACCACGGGTTGCATTCGTATGAGTATTCCATGATTGAGACAATAAACGAGCGGCTTGCGAGAGTTGCGCACACTGCATCCATCATTCTGGCTTCCAACAAAGTTGACGTTTCAAAACAAGACCTTTTTTTATCGGATAAATTCCTCTTGGTAACGTGAAACATTCGGCGCAATAATTTTACGAGAAAAACTGTTTGTTTAGTAAGGAGATTTGTCCAGATAAATCAACGACAATATGCAAATAAACAACAATAATGTCTACCTTCATTGATGATTCAGTGTAACTGGTAGTTTGCGGAATGGATTTTCCTAAAACGTCTCATCTTGCTTATTTACGCGTGAACCATACACATCACATCAATCAAACTTGACACGACAGAAATTGGAGTGACATCAGGCGCAAATAGCTACTAGATCAAAAGAGCAGGCAGTTTATCAGCGATAAAAAAGGTGCATCCTTTTTTATCAATGTCAAAATGACTCACGTTGCCGTCCAATAGCGTTTTCCGTGTAGGAGTTGATTTATCGCAGAAAAACTTCTTTGTTGGTAGAGCGAGTCCGATAAAATTTAGTAAACAAAAAAATATTGCTGTAATACAGAAGAGACCGTGAAAATGGCCGATTCTGATTCATTCTAGAGACCAAGAGTGGAAAAGCCACTTATAAATATTACACGAGAGATTTTTTTTGTCGAAGTAAACTTGAAAGGACCCCGCACCATTTACATTAAAATTTTGTCTTCAATGAAATGTTGTGAAAATCTAGGATTAGATTAATTGAATCATGCTGAACAAGAAATGTTCTCAGGTACAAGATGCGTTATGCAAGTTGAAAAAAGTTATGTGCTCTTGAAGCCAAACCATAACCGAAGAAATACTAGATGGGCTTCCTACCCATAGGTTATGAATATAATGTGTGAGTATGAGCATTGTTGATTGTTGCTGATTTTTGTAGAATGTTCGAGTATACCCTTCACTGGTTTTAATTTATTTTTGGGGTTTCCTGTGACTTCTCAGCGCATGTTAGTTATCTGAACGGGTTCAATTCGATATTTGTTGGTCACAATATAAATAAAAAAATGATAATCATTTAAACATCATCTTTAGGTGGCAAGGAGTGATCAGGTCGGTAGTCAGCTGACTATATTTTGGTACCCACATGGGTATTTCTGCCCTTGAGAAAATAGCGTGAAGTGTTTTTTTACCCTCCGCATGTCCTACCTCGATACTCTAGGTAAAACTCATGCGAGAACTGAATTTCCCTCATTTCAATAAAAAATCCCATGATGGGTAATTAATGGGCGGACGTGCCCATCAATGGATGAGCATTTGTTTGAACCTCCGCGTGATCGAGCTCAATAGTGAATGCAAAAATCACGCAAGTTGTGAATTTCTCGAGATGCCCATGGTCCATGGAAAGAAGTATTCATGTGGCTACCAAAATATAATCAGGTAAACACCGACCTCAGCACTGCTTGACACTCAAAAATAATGCTGCATTTTTTTTATTCGCCATTGTGAACAACAAATGTCGAATTGATCCCATTCAGATAACTAGAATGATAATAATAATGATGATAAGTCACTGAACTTCCAAAAAGAAATTCAAACTATATGTATAGTGAAGAGTACTCAAACATTCAACAGAAATCACAGATACATTCATAACCTATAGGTAACAGCAAATACCCTCTAGAATTTCTTATTTTGTTGTGGTGGAGGTTATATCGCTTCTATTCAAGAGCTCATTACTTTTTTTAAAGGGCATAACGGGCCTTGGACCAATGCACATTTCTTGCTCAGCATGATTTAAGCAATCTTATCCTAGATTTTTTACAACATTTCACCGTAGACAAGATTTCAATATAAATAGTGTGGGGTCTTTTCAATGAGAATTTTGTTTCCTGGAAATTTAAAAAACGTCCGTACTTATATGACAAATAATTTCTACTGGCAGTTTTTCGAGTTAAATTTCCTAAAGGCAACAAGAATTGAATTATAAATGACAAGTTAAATTCGACTAAAAAAAAGGCTCCAGTGTAATTCGGTAAGATAATTTAATGAATACGTAAATCACATTATCGTTGATAAATATTTACCGATTTCTCCATTCAAAGACTCTCCGAATCTTTCAGAGATTGAGAAAAAATTACATAAATGCCATCTAAGTATGATTCACAATAATTTTGGTTGTCATGGTTTCCAATGTTAGCTTCTGTTTTGTCGCTGGAAAAGTTGGGGCAAACCTTTTTTGATATCATGATGTAAAAATCACAGCAGCTGATGGGATGTTTTGCTCATGAATTGAATGGTCACTTATAATTACACGGGAGCATTTTTTTGTCGAAGTATGACATTTCCATGAGAAACTTGTTGCCTGGAAATTGAGAAAAAAGAATTGTCTTCGAAAAAATTACGAATCCGTAGTTGGTTGCTGATCCAAATGAGGAAGTCTTATTATTTTCAATAGCATTTGGTTATGGCAACATCGAACTGAACAGGCAATCTCACCCAGCTCCAAACATTTTTCCAAAAAAGGGCATTGTTCCGGTGTTGAAGGTGTTCATAATTTCAAAGCAATATGAATTCATCTCCTAGGATATGTTCAACGGTATAATGAGGCAAAATGGTCTTGATATTGCCTACGGAAATTTTGAATCCGCAGTTATGCTATATTATCCAGGAAATCGAAAAAACTCGAATTTCATCATTCTGTATGAACATTTTCATTTCTGTAAAATTTTTCGAAAACTTGGTGTGACATACCTTAAGAGTTTCGATGTATTTCGAATAATGGATCTCAAAAAGGATGGACGCAGCTTTCTAGCTCTGTGTCATGATTGAAAAACATGCAATTGATTTTTCGAAAAATTAGGGCAAATTCAAAATTGGCACAAATGTAAGTGGTCCACACAATTCTTTGAGTACTTCAATAAACATTCAATACATAAAATAACTGGCTTTTGATAGGAAATTATACTTGCACTTTCACATGAATGGTGTGAAAGTCATTGATACAAAAAACCGAGCAAAAAACCAAGGCGAATACATAATAACAATTAGTTATTTAATGTAGAATTCGAATCAATATATAGGGACTTCTTTCTCAGACTATAACGGAATTTTTTCTGACTACGATTTATGTAAGACATGATTTGCTACATTAACTTACAACGAATTCGTATGGAACCGTTATAAACAAAAACTAGAAGCTTCCTACTATACCTAAATAGGATTTTCATGGACACTGATGGATACCTACTGGATAGAAAACCATGAACAGCAAGAAGACATATAAGCAATATATTGGCACTGAAGGTGGAGAAATAATTTGGGGTACGTTACAAAAGTAACAATCATTCATTTTCATGATCTATTTCATTTTATAGTAGATATACAGGGTGTTCGTGTAATTGAAATACACCAATTTCTACCAAAATAACTTTTTCGGCATATATTCTTTATACTTCCTGTTGGTTTTGATATTCCGTTTCCTTTATTATTCTTATGCCCTAATTTCGAAAACCAAAGGCGTTATTTCAGGGGGTAGGCACCCCGAACAAATATTCATCGCGAGGCCCAAAAATGGAGGCGGTTTTTTATTGTTCAAGATCGAATGCTTTCCAACTGAAAATAAGATTCTTGTCAGATTGACAACATCCTCATATTATTCTCTGATATTAGTCGGTTTCATTTTTCATTTTGACATGCAAATTACCGAAACTTGTGTACAGGGTGGCTGGAATTCCAGCCACCCCGTATATCATTCTTGTGTGCATTGATATGTCGATCGAGTCAACTTTACAGGAGAGACAAAAAACTGATTAACTTCTTTTGAAATTGCCACAAAAATCTGCTTGATATCTTGTATGGAAGATTGATTTTTTCCATTATTTTTATTGAATGTCTGATGGAGACAAGACAATACAACAAACAATAAATTGAAAATTTAAAAAATGGCGCTTGAAGCACTCCGCAGAAGTAGATTCTGTTTATGTCAAAACTGACACTGGCGCTTACACAGTTGATATACCAAATTGAAATTGATGAGCTATTTCTCGTATATGTGTCGTTTATACTGTTTATACCACCATGGTGGTACAAAATATTCAATCATCACGAGAGATCTTGAAAATGCTATTATCTATTATCATTTGAAATTTCAACCACAAGGGAATGTAATGAAAAATATACGTAAATCTCCTGATGTACCATTGTCATTCGAAATGTTATCACAATTCGAAGCATCAATTGAAACATCATTGCAGTTTAAAACCATCCTTTCGATGCCATCAACAGAATTTGTTTGCTTCTAGATATGTTCACCTGCAAAGTAAAGAAATGGCATAAGCGCCAAAAATCAATTGCAGTTTGGAAGCAGTTCTATCATCACCTCACTGACTTGCATCAATCCATGATGGGTTCACAGAATAACATGAAAAAACTTTGAATAGTTGAATCTATAAATATGTTTTTTCGATGTTAGGATCATGAATGTGATTTCCCATAAGCCATGGCGTTTATGCCAAACAAGGTTTCATGATAGTGTTTTGGCATAAAGGCCTCATATTTTCTCCTCAAAAACTAATATTTTGGATGATTGAAATGTCATTTGCACTAGAAGTTCATTCGGATAGTTCAACAAATTAATGTTACCAACTTTCATATAAATCAAATAACTTACTGTGATCTCACAAGCGAATCACCTCACCCCATTGAATTCTTATGGGTAACTGGCTTTTGTGCCATTCGAATTTGCCGAATATGCCTTTTCGACCATTGGATGCAGAATGTTATTACCTATTTTCCAGTACCAAAAAGTAAAAAGTGATCATTTTGGCGAATGTGTCGTTTTGGCATGGACGTGTCGATGTATTTCTTTATGTTCTGGTTCCCACGAAAAGGGATATCCTGTAATGTTCAGAGAACATCGTGAGAACCAAGGGAAATAAGGCCAACTTCTTGAAAATTTCAAGATTTTGTCTTAATCTCAAGTAATCATTCTTTATATCTGAGATACGGGGTGATGTCAATCGTCACCACTGTGGACAAAGAACATACGATCCAAAAATCACAAAAATGTATAAGTAGGGTAGTTTATGAATAGACCCATAAAATATAGATTATTTAGAAGCACCTCGGTGTCCTTCATCTATACCCTTACTGTACGCGCATTTTTTCAATGAATCACCCTGTATAATCGGTGAAGAAGTCATTCAATTGAGAAAAACATCGAAAAGATACTCAGATATACGGAGTATGATATAGTGTTCATTAAAAATGCGAAATTTCAAGCGGTTGTTTCTTGAACCATATTTATTCTAAAAATATTTTGTTCTTTGCTGAGGAAACACCCTGTATATTGATACAGTTGCAACTGATGATCCTCTGGGGGATTTATATTGTTGAATGAATAAACTTCGATCATGAGCATTTAGCTCTTGAATGACACGAGTAAGTATATATATAATCACCCCCAACCTATAAATAATATTGGGGTTGGTAGATAAGATATATTTCTCATAATCTCGCCGGAGAAAGTTGTTGCTATAAAGAAAATTTTTCATGAAATATTAGATGTAGATATCAATTAGTATTTCTTTCGCGCTTGAAAATATCCGTATTTTTTTTTCGATCAGTTTATAATAATATAATTTCCATGGGAAAAATAATCTGACCACGACTTTTTACATTGACTGTTCATGAAATTTTGTCACGTCTGCTACTGCTGATGCACATTTAATTGAAACACAATCTCCTGCGGGTTTTTCTACTTATGGCGTGATATAATAGTTGAGTAACAGTTACCGTTTTTATAAGTTGTTGAGGTTTTTCGTAATATACTATGATTGTCGTAGCGTGATTATTATACGTGGCCGTCAAGTCAAAAGACGTTTTGAATGCTTCATCGATGAGATTGGTATACAACTTCCATCATACAGCGTGTTTCTCACATGAAGTAAAACAACTTAAAAAAAGGATACAATAAGGAAAAGGTTTTGTTATAATGAATAAATAAATTTGAACGAATATTCTTAGTTGAATGTTAACACCATCTTCTAGCCATCAATATATCTTATTGAATACAACCATGTAATTTGTAAATGAATCTTTGACCGAAAGGATTCGTAAGGAGCTGATTATTTCAATATTAACATATGTTTTCAGTAGTAACTTCCATGAGTTTGTCACAAACCTGTTCGTTATATCCAAACTTTCAGATATCTTAATCTATTTACTAACTGGCAACACATTTTCTCAACAGTTTAATTGCTTAAATACAGTATGAAGTGGCTGGTGAGTTTTTATAAAATATTGTTCTTTTATTCTTCCTGTTAGGATAAGAAGTAAAGAAATGGAACCATCCAAACCGTCCGAAAAACCGAATTGAAAATCCAATTTTAATAATTATTAATTTGTCATTTTCGAAGCCTAGCTAAGTACTATATATTCTTCTATGTTTAAGCATAACATATTAAAAATTGACTCATTTAGAAGAATTGTAAGGATTATTTTCAACTCACTGACGATGATTCTCTTTCATTGTGAACGATTAATTGACATAGTTTTCAATTCATCGCAAAAAACGCAAAAGTAGAAAGTATTCTCCATAATTGTTCAAAATTATCAATTTTTATTCTGGGTTGAATATTTTGAGTAGTGGAAAAGATTATTGAAAGAATCGATTATCGACTCGAAATCATAACTATCAATAACCAATATTATATATTAACCAAGCATCATTCATCAATAACAAAATGATTCTTCCTGCTATGAATCTTCCTGCTATGAGTTCTGCTTCTTTATTGAAAAAATTTCTTTTTTTTGTACAACACTGGAAAAACTAAAATTGAAACGCAGTGTATTGAGTTTTAATATAGATAACTTAACATATCAGTGACAGTCGATTGCATTAAGAAAACAGTAAGTGAATTTGAATTAACGTTACATAATTACAAACAAATATATTGAACTGTATATTCGTTTGTAATTTTTTAAAATAGCATCAGTTTGTGATGGAATTATATCAGTTAGTCCATATGCAACAATGTCATTTTTTAACAATATATAAAATTCTCTCAGTGTACTTGGCTCATTTTCAATGAAAAGTTCTCGTATAAACATGCCCACTTACAATTCGTCGTTTGGTGAAACCTACTGAAATTGTATAAAATATGATTATAAAAGGAAGATGTAGGGCACAATCAATATTGATTTTCTTTTACTGAAATTTTTCTTTTCTGATCTCAAATGTAAGTATACATTAGACTTCGAAATTGCTCTAACAATTGTACGTCGTTTTAAAATGATTGATACCGTAGGTCGCCGTATATTCCACTAAGTATATAATGAATGCTAAAAATTAGGTATACCTATGATATTTTTTTTATGTTCTGGTTCCCACGAAAAGGAATATCCTGTAATATAATAATGAAACAATGTTGTCACAAAGGATGTGAGCGAAATTGAGCGAAAATCAACGCAAAGGCGTTGTTCTTTTTTATCAAAAACCATACCTGAAATTATAATGAGATAACGGTATTTAAAGATGAACTTACCTAACTGTTAGGGGCAGCCTTTTACTTAGGAGGTTTTTCGCTGTATGAACACCGCTGATGTTATCTTCTCTAGCTAAGGCGGAAAATTTCCCTCGTTGTTCCATTCCCAGGAGAATGGTATCTCCCCTGTTATCAAGGCACTTAAGGTATCGGCCCTTAGAGCCGGGTAAAACGGCATCGCCGGTAGGGACTAGTATTTCACCTGGAAGACATTTTTAAGTGAAAAACTAAACTTATATACTATTTCACACTCAACTTCCTAACGCCCTGTAGCAAAAGTGAGTGGTTTAACCCAATTCTATTTTGTTTTGGATTGAAATGTGATTTCTTCTCAACACAATGGTTTTTGATTCATTTGAATATCTTTTTTTCAGGAGAAAATACAAGTGTTTCAAGAAAGTATGGATTTTTTAAATATACAGAACACACATGAACTTCGATTAACAACTCGAAAAAACATCTAAAAATTGATATCATTTATTTCCACCCCGTTATTTAGGACTCACCGGCAGAGAAAAGCCTTTATAGGTTACACGGAAAACGAATAGCAGACCTCATAGATGTAGTCAATGATGAGTATGTCCTCCTCGAACTTGAATTACAGCATTCAACCACCCTGGCATATAAATAGTTGATCAAATTTCTCAAGTAGTCTGGAGGAAATATCTCAAATTCTTCTTGAAGGGTGAGTCATAGCTCTCGAATTGTCTCTGAAAACGCCGAACGACGGCAAATGAGCCTCTGAACGGAAGTGCATCGCAAAGATGCTCTATAGGTTCTGAATTATTGTTGATAACAATTCAAAAAAATCCATACTTTCTTAAAATACTTGTATCTTCTCTTGAAAAGAAGATATACACATGAATCAAGAACCATTGTGTTAAGAAGGGATGAAAAAGGATCACACTTCAATCCAAAACATGATGGAGCAGAAGGTTGGCGAATGGTTTTGAATTATTGTTAATAGGCAAAAAAGCCATACTTTCTCATAACACTTGTATCTTTTTCAAAAAACAGGATATTGGCGTGGTTAGAAAACCATTGTATATGTATATGTGTGTGTCCAAAACATGAAAAAGCTAAGTTTAACCACAGAGCGATCAGTATTCTGAATCTAGAACCACCCTGTATTTGTTTCAAATAAATGTCAGTAGATAGTGAATCACAAGTTGAGATAGGGACATGAGAGCTGTTTCGACCAATAATAAATAGTTTCGACACAAAAAAATGCTTAAGTTGAAAAATCTTGATTTTAAACACTTTATATCCCTGAAACCATTACAGCTAGACCCCAAGTGTGATGCATTGATGAAATCAGCTCTCCGGGGAGAATCTAAAAATGCAATAAAATACAAGGTGTTCCATTCAAATAACAAAGTTGTTGCTTCTTTTCGTTAGAAGCGGCAACGCCGCAGGGCTGAAAATATTTTAGGACGATGTCCCCCTCGAAAATGTAGTTGATGTGTTTCAGTTTTTTTTCATATTCCGGTTTTGGCGACCTACAGAGCCTCTGTTTCGTTTTCAAAGGCCCACTTTGTATATAAAAAAGTAACTATATTATATGCAGGTATTTCAAGTGAGTGATTGAGTGAGTGAGTTGGTGAGTGATCGAGTAAGTTAGTCAGTGAGAGAGTAAGCGAATGAGCAAACAATTGAGTGAACGAGTGAATGAATATGTGAGTGAATGAGCGAATGAGTGAATAAGAGAGTAAATGAACGATTAATAAACAGGGGAAAGGGAGGGGAAGAGAAAGCAAGCAAGAGATGGAGGTGGAGGAAGGGAGAAAGGGAGCGAAAAAGGGTGGGGGAAAGGGTGGGATGGAGAAAAAGAGGAAAGAAGGGATGGAGTATGAGAAGAAGAGAGGGAAAAGCGGAAGATGAAGGGAGAGGAAGAGGAAGAGAGGGAGGAAGAGTGGGATAGGAGACGGGAGGGAGCGAAGGAAGGAGTAAGTATAGGCTGCGACACAATTGAAGTTTCATGTTATTAGTGTTGAGTTTCATAATTAATTATAAAATGAACACACAGGTCCTTGTGGCGAACGACAGAACACAAATTTATTCATGAGGAAATGAGTTCCAGCATGTTTTGAACATACGGACGTGAAGGTTTTATGATTTAAAATTTAGAAACCCAAGCAATCACAGCAATACTCATTGTTGGTAAAAAATTATTATATCTTCGATTAAACCATCATAAAATTCACAAGTGAAGAATATTCATGTTTCTGCAACGCCTCTGAAACAACCAAATAGGTGGCATTCCTACGAAAGCGCTGAACGGACATGATACTTTTTTTTTATAATTGCCAGTTTGAACTGGCATTTAGCTATAATTGCCAGTTTGATCTGGCAATTAGCCATAATTGCCAGTTTGAACTGGCAATTAGCCATAATTGCCAGTTTGAACTGGCATTTAGCTATAATTGCCAGTTTGAACTGGCAATTAGTCATAATTGCCAGTTTGATCTGGCAATTAGCCATAATTGCCAGTTTGAACTGGCATTTAGCTATAATTGCCAGTTTGAACTGGCATTTAGCTATAATTGCCAGTTTGAACTGGCATTTAGCTATAATTGCCAGTTTGAACTGGCATTTAGCGCTTCCGTACTGAAGGATCTAGTCATGTTATCGCCATCTAGTGACGCCGAAAAACGCGAACGATTATTTCTACCAACGCAAAGGGCGAGTGGACTGAGGACGGAATGATAGTGATTTTCCCCGAGAATGAAATTTGCAGCCTGAGCCGCAGGCGAATAATGCTGCAATCATTCGAGTGGGAAATTAGTATTCCCTGCGAGTTATACACCATAATTTTTCTACGGCTGTGACAGATAACAGCGACATTTTTGATTTCTTCGTCTTCTAGCCATCTGATTTCCTCTCAAGTAATGCGCATCTATTAGACAGAGCTGTCATTGCTTGAACTGTGACCATCACATTTGCGGGGGTACTTTCGTACGAAAGCACTAAATGCCAGTTCAAACTGGCAATTATGGCGAAATGCCAGTTCAAACTTGCAATTATGGCTAAATGCCAGTTTAAACTTGCAATTATGGCTAATTGCCAGTTCAAACTGGCAATTATAGCTAATTGCCAGATCAAACTGGCAATTATGGCTAAATGCCAGTTTAAACTGGCTATTATGGCTAATTGCCAGTTCAAACTGGCAATTATAGCTAGTTGCCAGATCAAACTGGCAATTATGGCGAATTGCCAGTTCAAACTGGCAAGTATAGCTAATTGCCAGATCAAACTGGCAATTATAAGAAAAAAGTATCATGTCCGTTCAGCGCTTTCGTACATTCCAGATGTTTTAATCCTGTATAGAATCCTGTTTTTTATTTTGGTTACATATATCTTAAATCTTGAACTTCAAAACTTCAAATGTGTCGCAGCCTCAAGAGCCACAGTTTCCATCGTCATCTCACCTGCGGGAATGGTCCTGGCGCCTTCCGGCGTCACAGTACCATCTACCCCCTCTTTTGCCTGCACGCCGCGCATCGGCTCGCGCACCAGACACCCCTCCTCGGGGCGGCGCTTGGCCAGCTCGGCGACGCTCTCGATGCCGCGCACCGCCCGCCCCTCCTCGCTCAGCAGCTCGAAGAGGCCGGCATAGGAGGCGGGGATGGCGAGGCGCGGGCCGACGCTGGCCAGGCGGCGGCCCTCCTTGACCTTGACGGCCTGCGCGACGATCTGGTGGCGCTTGCCGGCCGAGACGAGGAGGAGGGCGCTCTGGAGGCCGGGGCTGGGAAGCGTCGGGACGCCCAGGCCGGCGTACTGAAACAACAATCATTTTACACTTATAATATAATGTGCAGGTGATCTCGTATGTAGAATTATGTCCAGCCACAACCGTCTTCAACTAACAAGCCGTGAAGAAGCAGTCTGGCAACATTGTCCGAACGACCGAACTTGCACCTGTCTGCCATTCAAAGTGTATTGTGTAGGAAGTAAACAAGGAGTTTATGGAAGGTTTTTTTGAAGTTTTCAATTATTAATTGGTGTAATATTGAGATCAAATAATTTTAAAAGTATTAGCAACAATCTAGGAATCGACTCGAGACTGAAAGTGTGTGGCAAGTGCATTCAAAATTGTGTTAAATTGGAGGTTATAGTGAAGTATACTAGTGCTGGTGTATTTGCAAGGGAATTTGTGTTGTTTTTTCAATTTACTCCTGGAAATAAGTAAGTTATTCATTATTCCTTATGAAATATGCCTTCTCATTGTTGTGTGCCAGGATTACAGCTCTGAAAAAAAGCTGGGAAAGGATCATGTCTCAGTTTTTTTATTCCCAAAAGGGGAAGAATTGCGAAGTAAGTGGATAACAGCAATACCTCGAAAAAACTGGACACCATCTCAACGTTCTACAGTATGTTTTATTCATTTTATTGAAAAAGATATCATCAGGTATGATACATTTCCTCTGCCAGATGGATCAATTGGAAAAAATTTGTTACGAGCACCAAAGTTAGTCAAAACAGCAGTTCCTTCAATTTTTCCAAATTTACCAAAATATTTTTCAAAACCAGCTAAACCATCAAGAACTGATCCAAATGAAAGACGTCAGAAATATTTAGATATTCAAAGTAATATAATAGAACAGTTTGAAAAATCAGACCTCATCCACAAGGGAATATGTTGAGAAAGTTGAAATTGATACTTGGAAAATCCATAAGACTGATGATAAATTGTATTTTTAAGAATTAGATTTGCAAGCAAATGTTTTTTATCCCGATGATGTAAATACTTTACAAATTGTTTCTCAAGTTATAATATCCAATGAGATGGAGGTCCAAGTTTTTCTTGGTGATAATAAACTTGGATTCAATGAATTGAAATGGATTCTTACTCATGATATGAAATTGAATAGATGGTCACAACTTGAAAATATTCTAGCTAGATTCAAAAACATCTCAGATCAAACTGACAAACACTCAGATATGAATGAAAAATTCGATATCTCCATAAGTTTTATTTTAACAAAATGTTCAAAATTACGGCTTCAGTTCATGACCAAGGGAATTATTCAACCACATTATTCCTCGTTCTTCACTCTGTAAGTTCACTCTCCTGTATTTTTTACCTATTCAACAAAATAATCCGAGAAAATTACGTTAAACCAAACATTCAAAGCTCGCGCTCATATAAAAACCATTGTATTGCTAGGCGCGAATGGGACCGACGGTTTCCGTTCGTGCGACGTTGCCAGTATCTCAGCACGGCTTGTTAGTTGAAGACGGCTGTGGTCCAGCGTGAACATTATACGAACGATGAGTAAGATCGTCGGTTGTTGTTCGTCCTTGCATTTTTAGTTGCTTTGCATCTATAAAATGGCGGAACAAGTAAGTGTACTGTTATTAAAAAATAGTCTACTGAAATTGCAGATGTTGAGAAGAATTTCCAAAAATAAAAGCATTCCCCCATGAAATATTTCGAAAACTATTGAACTTCGGGGAATTTCATCATTTATATAAACAGCTATACGTGCAGATCCAAACACATTTCGTCAATACACACGAATAGCTCCAGCTACATTTGATTTAATTGTAGAAGCAATACGTGACGAGTGTTATCATTGCACAACAAACTTTCAAAAGCCCATTACAGTGGAAGATTTCCTTTATTCCAGAGTAAGTAACGTTTTTGGATTTCAGGAATTAGCACTTCCATCGTACGTGTTTTGCGTGCAAAAACAAAACATGTTCGGATTTTAAACAAAGCGTGCGTTGCGAGTTCTCGAAATCACCCCCAACGCACGCGCAATGCATCCACTTTGGACAGTCTTATATAAATACAATGGTTTGATCGCAGACGTGCACCGCATCGCACGTATCGCATCGCACGCACCGCATCGCACGGATCGCATCGCACGCACCGCATCGCACGTATCGCTCGAATCGTGTTCAAACTGGACATAGCATAAGGCGATGAATCATTCAAGACAACAACTTGAAGAAATAAATTCGGAGAAAATCCAAAATACAATAATATGATAATATGAATTAAGTTGGTGTGAAAATCGACAACTACATCAATTCTCGAAATGACATAATATAGTTATTGTGAGTGTTTTAGATAGCATTGTATTCGCGGCTCATATGGACTGCTGATATAGTACTCATACAGGGTGATTCACGGTGGATTTTGTTTTTTCCCTTTGATAATTAGTTGTGTTCTATCGACCTAAAATATTCTCAGCGTTGCGACGTTGCCGCTTATATTGAAAAGTAGCAATGGAGCACCCATTTTCAGATTCTCCCTGAAGAGCTGATTCCATCGATCTATCACACTTGGGGTTTAGCGGGAATGATACCAAAGATATAGGGTGTGAAAAATTGTATTTTTTTGTGTCGAAACTATTTATAATTCATCAAAACGGTTTTCATGTCCCTATCATAACTTTTCATGTACTATCAATTGATATTTAATTGAAATAAATACAGGGTGGTTCAGAATGGAGATTTTAGACCACCCTGTATCTATTTCAATTGAATATCAATTGATAGTACATGGAGAGTTAAGATAGGGAAATGAAAACCGTTTTGATAAATTATGAATAGTTTGGACACAAAAAATTTTTAAATTTGAAAAATTTCGATTTTTCACAACCTATATCTTTGGTATCATTGCCGCTTGTCCCCAAATATGACAGATAGATGAAATCAGCTCTTCAGGAGTAACTTTACCTTTGAAAACATCCATTCCGATGCTTGGTATTACTATCAGCAATAACCTTTCTTGTGAAAATCACGTGAGATTAACTGCTGAAAGTGCAACCCAAAAACTTGGTTTGCTGTTTCGATCCAGGAGTTATTTGACTTCCAGTCAGCTGCTTAGGTTCTATAAGGCACTATACTGTTTCCATATTTGAAGTGCAGCCCCCAAACATACCCTGAAACTGTTGGATTCTGCCAAAAAAAGGGGAGTTCGTCTCGTGGGTGATGCCCCGCTCACAAACTCACTCACTTCTCTAGAACACCGTAGAAAAGTTGGCGATCTGGCTCTATTTTATAGATATTTCCATGGACAATGATCTTCTGAAATATCAACAATTGTTCCTCCCTTGGCAGTCCCCGCGAGATTAACCCGTCGAGTTGAGGCTTCGTACCCCTTCGTGGTCACTTTGGAGACCTGCAGAACATCTCTCTCCAAAGACTCGTTCATCCAACGAACAACGAGGCTCTGGAACATATTGATGCCAAGGGAGGTGTTTCCCGAGGCATATAAACTCCAGAAATTTAAGAAGAACACCAATTCCTACCTAATTTCCCTCGGTTCTCACGATGTTCTCTGAACATTACAGGATATCCCTTTTCGAGGGAACCAGAACATAAAAACAAAAATATATAAGCGGCAACGTCGCAACTCTGAGAATACTTCAGGTCGATAGATCACAACTAATTATCCAAGGCACCAACTCTTGAAAAAAATCCCGAGTTACGTTCTCCAGAAACGTCTAATGTGCCATTTACGTGAATCACCTTGTATAGTATTATCCCTGAGAAAAGAGCAGACATGTTTTGAATGAGTGTCGAAGGTGATAGGTCAAGTATAGGAAAATATTGCGATTTTGGTAAGAGGAAAGTTCTTATGCTATTTTTTCAACCACTCTGTTTGACTCACCTGGCCCTTGATTATCTTGACGACGGCGGGCAGCCGATGCTTGGAAACGAACTCGCGCAAGTAGCTGCCCTCCTCGGCCCAACGCGCCGCAGCCACTGTGATCTGACCATCGGTCGCCGCCATCTTGTCATCACTACTCGGTCATTCCTAGAACTAAAAAAGAACGACTATATTAAACAGAATAACATTATAAAATACAATGCTTTTCTACAGCACTATATATATAACTATATAATCTCTATCATTTTTCACTCCTTTTCATGATGTAAAGTGTGTTTTTTCTACCAAGGTATAGGTAGTTTGCGTCATTTCAAGAAATACTAGTCAATAATAGTTATTTATACATCAAGGTAGTGAAGAATACCATTATTATAACACAGGGACCCAGATTATATCCCGACGCTTCAGCCAAGGCATATACTTAAGGTCCCGTGGTAATGATCACTATACCAATGTAGCAATTATCATAGTTCTGTGAAAATCACACTATTTGACAAGAATTGGTCCATATTTCAGTTTCACATCAGAACTATAATGATTGAAATATATTAAAGTAGTGAACAAAATTCAATAAACACCTTGGTATAAATAATATTATGACCACGGGACCTTTATATCACTCGGCTGATCCCTCGGGATATCATCTTGGTCCCTGGGTAATAATGATACTCTTTACTACCTTGGGGTACAAATAACTATTTCCGCATCCAAAGTAACTGATATTCCTGTTGATTCCTACACACAATAGTAACATACAATATTTTCATACAACTGTCACAGAGGAGGTCAACCTCCTTCAACTAATGATGTATTGAAAATGATTAAATGATATTTCGCAATTATTATCAAAAGTACATATTATTATTATTATTTTTTTTTTATCGCTTGGAGCGCACGAAAGGGAATCCCTATAATGTTCAAAGAACATCGTGCGTTCCTAGGGGGGATAGGGACAGGAGGTAGGTATTGGAATTTTTTTTGAACTTTTGGAGATTATATGTTGTTGGGAATATTTCCACAGGCAATGCATTCCAGAGCCTAGCCGTTCTATGGATGAAGGAGTCTTGATAAAGTGCTGTTCGACATCTTTCGAGGTTGACAACGAAAGGATGTGCTGACTGGGCTTGTCTAGTTCGTCTGATTGGTATTATACTCATTTCATGTATCTTTATTAATAACACAGCCAGAGCAAAACCTTCGGCTAATTTGAATAAATCGCTCATCCTGATCGCGTCCAGCGATGCTGATCAAATCGTACATGAGATGCGAGCATATTATTATCTAATACGCGAAGATAACGTGTCGCCTTTTGCCCGCTCCCATCTCTATTTCACTGGCACTCCATATGGAATACGGAGTCAGCCGCCTTGATTTGTTCGCTTGCTGAATCCCGTAAAGGAGCCCATAGACTGCGTTTTCGGTGTGCTGTTTTGTTCGTCGAACAGGTATGTTGAAATAAGAATGACGCAAAACTGAAGTGTGTGGTATGTGGCTAGCGAAAACGACCATTTTGCAGCCTGAATCTTTTCTAAATCATTGATAAGAGGTTAATAGCCCGACCCAAGCGTTTGCTTTCAGAACACAAGCACAGAAAATATCAATGACATATTTGCAATGTTGCCGGACGTTCAATATTAGTTGAAAGATATAGTTTGGTGGGAGGGCAAATTTTTTTTTCTGATTTATCGTGTCGTTTTGTCTCATAGAACACCTTATTTTATTCATCGCCCCAATTTCGGAAACACCCTGTATACCTCTATTAACTTTGGGCAAATTCATTGAAGGAAGAGGCCAATAAGACAGAAACAACTCTCATTGGAGTAACCCTCTAGTGACATCAGAGGTCAGAGATCTATGTTTATTCAATTTTCATATTATGTCCCAAAGAGAACTAAAGAAAACTTAGAAGACACATAGAAAATGAGCACAATCGGAACAACCTGTTTGCTGAAAGGCAAAATGTCCTTATTGGGAAGCAGCAGAAGTCATGTATATGATATCCTCATGATGAGAAGGAATAATACCTTGCCAATTCTGAACTTCAACAAAGCCCCAAACATACTGTCATCCATACGAGGGAAGAATGGAATGACACAACACCTGGCGTGCCTCCTCCTAATGAGTCAATCTGGTACACGGATGGCTTAAAATTTGGGGACAGTTCAGGTGCAGGGGTATACAATGAAGAAACAGGGAAAGAAATTTCAGTTCCTTTGGGCGAATATGCCTCAGTGTTCCAGGCAGAAGTACTTGCAATACTCGCCTGCGTCCAAGAAAACCTAATTATGAGAGGTCGTAGACCAATCACTATATGCTCGGACAGCAAAGCTGCAATACTGGCTTTGCAATCCAATAGGATCACATCCAAATTGGTGTCCGAGTGCAGAAAAGCTTTGGAAAACCTGGCAAAATCAAGAAAAGTCAGCCTCATGTGGGTCCCGGGACATTCGGGAATACCCGGAAACGAGGAGGCAGACAGACTGGCAAAGATCGGTTCAGGACGGACCTCGGTCGGACCGGAACCAATCTTGGGAATACCGAATAGCCCGGCAATGTCCTCTCTAGAGGAACAGCTGCAAAAGCAATTCCTCAAAATATGGCAGGACACACCAGGAATGAGACAATCGAAGCTCCACATAAAGGAACCTTCGAAGAGGCTCGCAAAAGAGGTTTCATTCCTAAACAGGCGAAACCTTAAAATGGTAGTGGGGCTCCTAACGGGGCACAACCACTCAATAGGCACCTAGAGCTTATTGGGATCAAGGATGACCCCCTTTGCAGATGGTACCTGGAAGATGACGAAACGTCATCACATGTCCTCACTGAGTGTCCAGCACTGACGCATCAGAGGAGGGCTGTCATGGCAACATAATTTTGAGGCCAGAGGACGTAAAAGAGATTCAGCTGAGGAAGCTGCTGAACTCCTCCAAGGCAGTCGGCATACCCAGCTGAATGTCGTAACATGTGGGCGTACAATGGGCCCGAATAAGGAGGCCCACGTGCAGGGGGTTCACCCGCCCACCAGTGCTTCGAAGAAGAAGAAGAAGATGAAGAAGAAGAAGAAGATGAAGAAGAAGAAGAAGAAGAAGAAGAAGAAGAAGAAGAAGAAGAAGAAGAAGAAGAAGAAGAAGAAGAAGAGGAAGAAGAAGAAGAAGAAGAAGAAGAAGAAGAAGAAGAAGAAGAAGAAGAAGAAGAAGAAGAAGAAGAAGAAGATTGGTACCAGTTTGTACATTCTCAAATGTTTCTGAGAATTATTCTTCCATTGTGTCTGCAGATCACATGATTGAGAATTAACGTAAATTAAGTTATTTTGTTATCACCTATAATAATGGTAGTAATGTTCACAGGATTGTGAAACATCACGTTCTCATAACGTAAATTCATTCCTCATGAACCCCATGATCTACTGTTACCTATGTCGGTTCACAAATCAAACTGGATATGAATCAATAAAACGGTTTTACGAACCAATGCACAGTAACATTGCGGCGGCATTAATTTCATAATGATTGAGTGTTACCCATTTGAATACTTAATAAACGTCTATTGTTTTGTGTAGGTCTAACTATAATGGTGGGATGAATAACCTTTTGGCTAATGAGTTTGCGATTGAGAAATTCCATACAGTGACTCGGCCGATTTTGACGAATGTTCAGTTAATCATTATGAGTCAAGTTCATTAAATTCTTGTTAATTATGGTACACGAAGGTCAGATACATACCTACAAAATTCAGATCTTGGAACGAATCAACAATGATGATTAACATTTTTCAAGGATGGTGTCTCGACTGTTTGGGAGTATAGAGGTTCAAATAAACAATGCAAAAGAATGAGGAATAGGAACAAGAAATAGCTCAATGCTGGATATCAACTCACATGATGTTGCAAGATCTCGATATTTCTCCAATCACATGTCTGAATTTTACAAATTTATTATTCTCATGTGAAGTGCTGTGCATCTGACAATTTCTATAATTTCTTCCGTATAACAGGCGAGCTTCCTCACTTTAGTGCTCTCATGATGTAACTGATTCACTGATGATGGAACTTCGAAACATGTCCATTATTCAATAAATTTGGGTATAACTCTGATAGAGCTGACTGTATGATTTTTGTCCTGTAACTGCTGTCCAATTGCTTTTGAATTCGCCACAAAAGCACATGACATAAAATAGTATAGTTTACCTAACAAGTACGGAAAGTGATGCTTTTCCACACGCGATTGCAGAAAAATCTTAGTGCGGAAAAGTAAATTTGTCAAGGTTCTGGGGAATAGACTGACATTTGAATATTTGATAATAAATAAATGTTCCTTTGACCTTTATGTCAACTTTTGTTTTTTTTTTCCGCACGCTAGTAGAAAAAATATTGTACCTAACACGTGCGTCACTTTTCGCACTTGTTAGGTAAACTACTGTGGGAAATTTCCCCGCTCTTATGTTTGCTGCATTTTCTTATATTTGTATATTTAATTAATTTGTCTGTACCATATTAGATTCTATACTCCATACATTTTCATCATCCTGTATTGAATATCAACCGAAGTGTCTGGGTTTTTCCCGATAATGGTTATTTTCTACCTCGCTACGAAATGCCAACTATACTTATATATCTTCAACGTTTATCCTTGATCATCTGGTTATAGGATGTTCATACCCTGTTTCGAGCCCTTATTTTTAGTCACGGTAAAGGTTAGGTACCTTGCCAGCTCTATAAACAATTGGTACTTATTCTCGAACCTTCAGAGTGAACAGTTAATTTCAATATTCATCCGGTTAAACAGTTGGCACTCTTATTAACAGCATTTCGATCGCATTTACATTCTTTCGAATATACGATTCAACAACTATATAATATAGTGTTCGGCCCTGCCACAACAACAATCAAACATACTGAAGAAGAAAGACTATTCAAAAAGGCGTACGGTTCTTCCTATAACTGATACCACGACGTGATATTTTTTGTGAGTGATAGTTTATTTCAAGTGACGCGTATTCCTTTCCAATACACGTTGAAAAATCCTATTCAGTGATACTTTTCGCCAAACTAGAAATGCACAAATAGTGTCTACAAGTACTCAAATGTTGAATTCCAGTAAAAATTGTGTAGGTACATGATTTCTCGAACATTTTCTGAGATCAAAATCAACTCAAAAATTTGTATCATGTAGAGCAGTATCTACAGCTGGCGTTGAGAGAAAAAAAATGTCTTCACTATCTGCCCTTGTCTTCGGTGTTTCAAAATTATGTTGGCAACACTGGAAATGAGAAGAAATGGAGATGAAGACCATTCTAACCTTTTTAATACCAGAACCATTCTGCCTTCTTGGAAATTCCTATTTCCAAGAAGAACTTCATGAAGCTAAAAAAGCAATGAGAGCAACACACTGGCGAAGATTTCCAAGACTGCAGCAGGTCGAAGATCCCGACCAAGATCAAAGACACTGATCAATCTCTGCACAATTAGTCTCAAAGCAATAACAGGCTTTCTGACGGGGCATTGTAGACTCAAAGAACACCTAAGGAAGATTGCTTTAGAGGAGGACAGCACCTACAGATTCTGCGGGGAACATCCAGAAACACCCCACCACATCTTGCTGGAGTGTTTTGCTGTACACCACAAAAGATCGAATATACTGGGAGCATACCAGCTGACCGTGGAAGAAATACCACAAACAGATCCCCTCAAAATCCTCAGATTCCTAGGAGAATTGAAGCTTGAGGGGCTGCTATAAACAAGAAAACCTTGAGAGAGCAGAAGAAGATGGGGCACAATAGATCTAATCAGGTCGCAGCGCATCTGTCACCATCCACACTTACCAATACCAACCTTTTTGATATCGAGGTTAATATGATCTTCTTCTCCATTTTTTCCATTTCCAATTCCCAAGAATGCTCGGGAGCACTTTTTGGAATTACTAAGCACTAAGCCTTTTCGTAAAATGCTCGAAGCACTAAGCAATAAGTACTGGTTCAAAATAGTGCTTGGTAGCACAGTGTTTACGAGCACTGAGCATAATGATTTGGGGCAGCTCTGCAACAGTACAAACGTTCAGACAGTTTGGCAGGTACCATATCTGTTTATCGTTTGCGCATCTCAGGATCTCAGGGGCCAAGCTAAAATGGTCAAAATTCACTTACATTTCTTTCTAATTTTTCAACAAGGGGTATCTTGTATTATGGATTCAATTATGGATACAATTATTCACACACATTGGATCATGACCAATTTGCTGTTTTCGCAGTGGAGCACCATAATATGAGGTATAGTGTAGTGGGAGTTGAAGATTTGAAATATAGTGGTGCTCTAAACAATCCTGGAAGCCTGGAAAAAGTCTCTTCTTGTATCTACTATTGAATCCACAGTAAAGTCAAGGTGTTTTCTGGTGTTGAATTATTTCTTGGTATAGAGCTGGTTGCTGCTGGTTTCGATTGCATGGATCACATGCACATGATTCTGTTGGTTATAATATTCAGCTTATGAAGACTCGTGCCCCACCTACGTTAACACATAACACATTATTCAGAGATGGTTTCCAATATGTTCACCATATTTTCCACTGTCTGAAAACTGTACTCCTGGTTATCACCATTTGTGGACTGTTGGATCTTTTTGCTTGAATAGTGAAGTTGATCAAGTTTATATCAGCTTCTTTTCTATTTCATCGATGATAGTGGATATGCTTGGGATTTTCGACATCCCATTGAAATGCACTGGTTTGATGAATGCTTTCAGTATACGATTTACCGCACATCACGATGAAACCGTGTGATCCAACAAATATAGTTATGTAAAAACTTCACAAACGATAAGATTTCCACGAAATTGTGTGTTCGAGAATTTTGTGGAAATCTTTACATTCACCATGGATTTCTATCAAGTAACGGCCGAGTCAATTTAAAACAAATATAATTATGATTTCAGTGACAAGTTCAACAATAAACACAAATACCTAATACGATAAAATAGTTAAAATGAAATGTATGCAAATCTCAAGAAACTATGTAAACAAACATCAAACTCTTTGCCACCATCTTGTTTTAAAGCAGCGCCTCCAACGGTCGATCACCTCGCCAATTGAGAATATTTATTATTACTTTATTATTATTAGGAAATTCATACTTAGATAACAATTATTATGTTCGGGATTGCTAACTTCCTGGAATTTCGTGACCATGCACGAGGTAACCTATCCGATGAGTTAGCGCAAGCAGGAAAAGTTGCAGAAAGTGCAAGCAGCAGTGTTGCCAGGTGTGTAATATAAAAAGAGACATAAAAACCCGGAGTCTTCATTACCCAAATACTTACCTACCTACATAAAATCTAAAATGTTACAACATTTAATCAATAATAGAATTCTTTCTGTGACGGGAAAAAAATTTGAAATTTCATCTCTGTTGACAGGTTGTAAAATGTCACTTTTCATTAATTACTTTTTTCCCACGGGAAAAAAGTGAGTAGTTTTTTTCCAGATATATATCACATATAAATACACTGTTGATGGCTTCTGTTGTGCTATAGTTCCGAAAAATACTCTAATAACACCGTCTTCGCGGTTACGTAAATTACTAAACAACCACTGAATTCGCAATTTTCCAAAGTGAAATCACAGAATTGAGCTGACAGATATTTGAGTACCTCAAAAGAATGATGAAGATGCCTGCAAAAAGATGCCTGCAACGTAGGTGGCATTCCTGTTAGAAGCTTCAAATTTCACGTCGATAATTTTCTGAATTTCATATAATATAATATAATATAATATAATATAATATAATATAATATAATATAATATAATATAATATAATATAATATAATATAATATAATATAATATAATATAATATAATATAATATAATATAATATAATATAATATAATATAATATAATATAATATAATATAATATAATATAATATAATATAATATAATATAATATAATATAATATAATATAATATAATATAATATAATATAATATAATATAATATAATATAATCTTCTCAATATTGTTTCGTTTTTTTTGTCACAGAAAAAAATAGTGCAATGAACACGGGGGAAATATCAGATTTTAGCTCACGGTTTTTTGTCTCCCGCTCCGTTACGCGTCGAGAGACAACACAACCTGGAGCAAAAATTTACCGCGTTTTCCCTTGTATAATAATTAAATATTTCATTATTATTGATGACCTGAAGGAGCAATGATATATCAAAGATGGAAGACTAGATAGGTATTCAGAAGGCTGACTCATCAAATTTCTGAAACTGTGATTCAGAGCGTGATTACAAAACGGATATCCGGCAAATACCATAGTGGTATCTTTAGAAAATGGACCTTTTTAATCACGAATAGAGAATATATCCATGGAAATATTTCGAAAACTAATAATTTGTCATCGTAACTATCGTCATCGCTGAGGAACTCGATGTCAGAAAGGCCATTCTCTTCAATTTCCAACAATTTATTATCACTCTAGGGATTCTTCAGATTATATATTCTGAACTCTTGAGTACAGAATGATGATGACTTCTGGAAGAGTGATATGTATAAAGCTCGGTATAAAGTATTGGTTGTATTTCCATACTGCGTATTCAATTGAATACATCCAATGAATGAATTTTAATGCAGGCCAGAAATATGTTTCAATGTTTCATCCTTACAGCCCTTTTCATTCATTTGTACCGAGTTTTTATTCGCTTCTATAAAAACAGGAAATTCAGTCCAGTCTGTTTTTTTTGTGTAGATTGAATAAATTGGATACAGTGTTCGCGATAGGGTAAAACTACTTTGACCTATCTTTCAATTGTTCAGCCCGTTCAATATTCCTCAAATGATAGTACTATCGATACTGCATTCTCTTCCAGAATTCCCATTGCTTCCCAGGAAACTTAGAACTCACGACGAAGGCAGGTCAACGCTATGAACGAAGATCTTGCTCAAATTACATCCTTGGGAACTAACAACCTATTTAAATTCGATACCACCAGAACTTAAACTTATATATTTTTTAAAAGGAGGAAAGCTGTTTCACAAAAACTCGGACTTTCATTTCGTGCGAAAAGTTACACACTTCAACAGCTTCTGATGATCTGCAATGCACAGATACGGTCTGTTTTAGAATACTTTTTCCACATTATGGGGTTCAGCACTCAAACATACGCTGATTCTCTTATATTCCATCCAACAACGAGCCATTCGCTCGGTGGGTGATGCCACACTTACTAATGCGTTGTCATCATTGGAACACCGTGGAGAAGTCGGCGACCATATTTATGTGATCATTTCATCATCCTTGCATCGTCAATCTCGAATGATGTCGAACAATTCTTCACGAAACCTCGTTTATCTATAGAACGGTAAAGCTTTGGAAATCTTCGCTAAAGGAAGTATTCCCAAGAACTTACAATCCCCAAAAGTTCAAAAAAATAATATAATGCCTACTTTCTCTCCCTGTCCTTCCTAGGTTAGCACGATGTTCTTCGATAATTATAGGGATTTCCATTCGTGCGCTCCAAGAAATAAGAAAGCTGAAATATTGATAGATTGTTGAATGAAAATTGTCCGTCGTCACACCTCGATTGCTGACCTTTTTATTTATTGAGGTCCCCAAAAACTCGGAGAAAACCGCGAGAACGGCAACGGTGTCCGTCAGGACCATTAGCGGCGGAGAGCCGGTGCGACGACCTTGAGATGGTCACACTTCTGGTCAGCAATGGGCAAGGTCCTACGCCCCGGTGAAAATGTGGCCTTGACTCAGCGCACCGACCGACGAGTTCCAGCGGATAATGAGTGCACTTTCTAAACAAGCGCGTCTTCGTCTTCGTTAGCAAGCGTAGAGGAGTATCTACTATATCACTTCTACTATATCTATGGTGTATAGTGGGTAGCTGGACACTATCACTAATATCATACCTACAGGGTGTCCGAAAAGGTTCTAACAATTTCTCAGTTATATTTCTCGAGAACTTCTAGGAGTGGGAGGATCTGGCCAGTTACAATCGTAAGCGCGTCTCTTGGAATTTCACTAATTTCAATGACAATAGAGCGATACACGGGGACGCAGAGCGCTTTTTGTGTAAAAGCATTTTACGAAACAACCATTCTTTCATCCAAGTGCGTCGCCTTTACCGTGCACATTTCAATTTACAGGACATTAATCAAGCTCCGACGCGTCAAGTCTATGGACGCGTCCTTTAATCAGATACTGGGTTGCAAAGTTCGAAGCAGAAGGCAAGACAGTCCCAAACAACCATATCGGTCGCGCCAAAGTCGGTAGAAGCAGGTAGAAGTGAGGAAACTCGCGGCCACCCTAACTTTATCAAAATCGACCGTTCACATCGTAAAGAATAACCTGGAATAACCTATATAAAGTTTCATCCTTACAAAATTTTATTTGTGCAAGCATTAAAAGTGGAGAATTATCCAATTCGTGTCGCATTTGTACAGCACATGTTACAGAACTTCGACACTATCGATAACATTCTGTTTAGTGGCGAGGCTCACTTTCAGCTAAACGGAGCCGTAAATGAACAGAATTGCCGATCTTGGGGTGATAACAATGCTAGGGAAAAAATCAGCAACCTCAAATAGTCCCAAAGTGACAGTGTGGGCATCAGTGTCTGCACATGGAATCATTGGTCCCTTTTTTTTTAAGATGAATATCATCGTACTGTCACCGTTAACTCTGACCGTTATAGGGCAATGCTGGCAAATTTTCTTGACCAGAATTCCAAAATTTTGGAGGTTTCAACCAAAACACTTGGTTTCAGCAAGATGAGGCAACTGCTCACACTGCGAATCTTTCCATGCAGGTCGTTCTAAGGATGTTTCCAGAAAATGTCATATCGAAAAATAGTGACATAAATTATCCTCCCAGAAGTCCCGACTTAACTGTCATGGATTTTTTGGTGGAAGTTCCTGAAATCAGTAATGTACACTGAAATTCGCGAAAGAATTCGCGTTGAAATTAGAGCAATTCCACAACAACTCTTTTGTCAACTTCAAAGAACGTTTGGGGGAGACGGTGCACGTGGGAGGACAGCATCTCGAGAAGAAAGGAGATAATTAGAAATAGAGATAGATCAATTAGATTCCCCAATTTCTAATTTCATTCTACAATGTCTCTAATTGTTCTAAAATTGTTCTTATCCATCATTCGGTTGCCCCCTTACGAGCAACCCTCAGAGGTCTTCAAGATACTTGTGCGAGCAAGGAATGACGGGGGTCTCACCTTTTAACGTGTGATCCCAAACACTTTCTTAGGCCATCAGAAAAATTTCTGCGGTCGTGGTGGGACTCGAACCCACTACCGGTAATCCAACGTGGATAGAACATTGACGCTCTAACCACGAGGCTACGCTGTATTCATTAAATTGACAAAGTCCATTGCCATGGGCGAAACATTTTTACTACTCTATCCCTTGTAATGACTCACAATACATCAACACCTAAATCCAAACCCCAAGAAGAAGCTTAATCAGAAATATATACAAAATTGAAAATTATGATTTCTCCAACGTAAAAAAAATGTGAAAGTTGGTTGTTTTACATCCAGACTTTGTAATCCAAAATGGAAGGCACCTGTTTTATCCTTTCCATCACACGATGAAGAATACTTCTTATGTTCATGAAAAATCGTGCGTAAGACGAAAACCAGATGTGTGTGTGGAAAGATTGGAGGAAACAAACCTCACACATAAAACAATTAAACTAAGCGGCTCTGAAAGCCCTTAGTTCAAACCATTCAACGTCTAGACTGGTATTGAACTTTGCCAATAAAGACTCTCCGCGATTGAAAGACTCAACCAATTGTCTCTTGCCTGAAATTCTTGCCACTCTGGTATGGAAGGTAATGCAACACCAGGTTTCCTTGCAAAGGAGGGCGCCGCAAGTAGTTTCATCGGACCAGAACCTGCCATTCGCATTGCACCAAGTTTTGCCAAACACCTGGACTGGAGTAGAGTCAACTAACGAATGTTAGACTACAGCAGGTATGGCCTACACTCTCTCTGGGCTACTTATAGGCCACTGTCATAAGTCTCTGTCTTGAAGATGAAACAGCAGAGTCTGCCCCGCAGTGGGCAGATTCAGGTGGTCGCTGTTTGGCTGGGTCTCACTCTCGCCCTCGGATCTGATAGATCACTCACCATGTAGACTAATCGGCTTCATTAAGAAGCAGGATCTACTTGGTGAAGTATATGAATTGGTGTGATCCACAATACCCTTAATGCGGGTAGCAGTATATTTCCTAACCTAACCTGGGCACTGAGTTTCAGGACCAATAAGTTTGTACATTGTTTAAACTACCAATGCCAATGCCAAATATGAATCGCTGTCGATACGACCTCGTTGTTTCTATAACACAATTATTGACTAGGAAAATCAACAATAACAATTATTTATTAGCCAAACTGATTTTGCTATTTGACTAAACCTATTTTTTCTACAAAAATGTTCACGCAACAATTTGTGACGTGACACTTTTTTCAGTTTCCTACGTTACCACGACACCATGTGCGAAGTACATACTTCGCGCATTGTAATGTAATAGTATATTACGTAATATGTGTTGTAAGAAGCATATTACGCACGAATGGAAAAGTTACGCACGCAGGCGCGGAGCAGCGAGTGCGTAATTCCATGAGTACGCAATTGCTTTACAACACGCATTTCCTACTATACTTTACCTACTGCCATATAGTACATCAAAAAAGTTTGGACAAATAGTCTGCATTATAATTCTTGACAATTATGTCATCCGCTGTAGACGGCGATTACGCGATCATGACATACCTATATATACTGGCAGAATAAACGAAAATTGTGCGATATGCTTACTGTGCGTAGAGAGCTACTTACTGAGGCTGTATCTCGTGTGTTCTTGCCTATTTTCTACCGTAGGTAAACTATATGAGTTGTATGTATTCAAACTTCATGTTCCTCAATCGAGCAAACATCCAAGAAATTATTCATTTCTGAATGTTTCACATTTGTTTCATCTCTTGGAGCGAACTCATGGAAATTCCAACAATGTTCGTGGCTTGGAGCGAACTCATGGAAATTCCAACAATGTTCGTGGTGCATCGTGCGTACCTAGGGAGGAAAGGGAGAAGCCTTTCAAGCCGGTTCAACACTATTTCATATAATTAAGCTAAGCATATCGCTACATTGAAACTTTATTTTTTGACGTTTGTAGAAAAAATTTTGTGTGCAACTCGTGCGCTCGAAAAACTTGGGTAATCTCGACTAGTTGTTTTGAGTATGTGTGCCTCCTAACGATGTCTGAACTTTTCACCTAGTCATATTAGGCAAAAACCACTTAAGAAAGGTAGCCATCATTGTTTATTTGTCAAATTTAACAATCTAACGGTCCGTTTTAACTCGGAATAGCCGGCTGCGTGTGTGATTTCACTCACTAAATAAATAATTTTACGAGGCGATTCTGATGCTTCCTGATGCAAGTTCTTTGTTTGTGGCTATTAGCATTCGGCAAACGTCAGGTAGATAGTAAGGTAGGTAGGTATAATGTCTGACTACTGTAAGAATTGATTGACCGATTCCGATTTACTATGAATAAGCAAATAGGTATATCCATCTCTGAAACTATAATTAAAAATGTTTTCCGCTCGGTTTGTAATGAAGTGTTTTTGACCAGCTTCATTACTAGACTGGTTTTGATCAAAATCTAAGTACCTGAGCCTGATTCTAGTTGAATTTCACTTGTTCGAAAGCTCGAAACCAGAAAACCTGAGAGAGCTGAGTAATGCATTGATTCCTGACTTCACAAAGCTTTTCCTGATAGTAAAATCTCATGAACATCATTACAACCCTAAAGACTTCCATATTTTTCAACCCTTTGCTTATGATATGAAATTTGATTGAATTATCTATCTGTTGGAATGCTTGATGTTTGACTGCTCATAACTTTGTTGTTATTGAATATTTTCCAGCCAAATTCATTCAGTAGCATAAGCAAAGGTAGTAGATCCTGTTCCTGTGCCCATTTAGGGTTGAATATTATTTTTTCCGCGTTTTGTGTTGGAGGTGCACATGTGTTTTTCAAGGACAGATTTAGTGGCCATGGCCATGAGCCATGACAATGTGGGAGTTTTGACCAATGAGATTCCAGATTTACTTGTCCTTGTGCCAAGGCCAAAGCAGTGTATAAATACTGAAGACAGCCAAGGATTCGTCACTCTCTCTAAGCTCATCTCTACAAGTCTACACCACCTGATCTCCGTTGCTCTTCAAGCTCCTGATTCTCAAGCTGATCTTTTAGTGCTTTTATAGTTCATTCAAAACCAGTGTAAAATAGTATTGTATAGTGATTTCCGGTTACACATGTAAATTTGTATATTTTTCACCAGTGTTATTCATCCTGTTCATAGATCCATTTCATCCCTGTTGTTTTGCATACCGATACTCACCCGACCTGTGTAAAGAATCCAGAACTCTAAATTGAATAAACGGATTTTGTGATTGCATATTTCATATTTCCTTCTCTGTTGTCATTGTTTTCAGTTCCCAATCGTTCAATAATTTATTTAGTAATTTTCAATATTTTCATTTGTCAAATTTCTGATTATTATTATTGACTGACGGCTGACGGTGACGGCTGACACTGACAAGCCAGTGGTCAACTCTTCTTCTTCTTTTCCTTGAGAAATCCCGAGGGGCGAGCCGCAGACGAAAATTTGTACACCTGACTTCATATTTTCCTAAGACTTCACTGACTTCATCAAGACTTCACTGACTTCATCATGACTTCACTGACTTCATCATGACTTCACTGACTTCATCGAGACTTCAGTGAATTCATCGTGACTTCACTGACTACATAAAGACTTCACTGACTTCATCGAGACTTCAGTGACTTTATTGGTACTTCTTGGAACATGTATTTCTTGGTATTCCACAGACTACTTGATACTTCTCAATATTTTCATTGAGATATTACGTTGAGAAGTGACGTCATTATGTAGTTTATTGAACGAAGAAAAAATAGGGGAAAAAATCGTGTAGTCGTAAATTTCTGTAGAGTGATAGAGTGAAGTGCTATGAACAACATACTAAAAGTCCTGACCCCTAGGGGATGAGCGAGGCAGTAGTGGAACGCTTGAAGGTAATATTCTCAAGTTGTTCTTTAATAATTATACTATAGCGAAAAAATGGAGATATACAAAATTGAACAACATGGAATCGCCTATGAAAAAGTCTCTATTAATCTTTCGTCTACAATGAATAGTTCCTGAGGGAGAGAAAAAATCGAGAAATTCATGTTCAATGTCTCACATCATGGAATTCGTGTTCAACGTGGCTGATAACAGGGAAAAATACATTATTCCTTGAAAGCAAACATATTGAATGTATAAGTTTTAATGATTGACCATTATAATCATCATCTTCGTCCACATTTTCCATATCCAGCAACGGTGCAACATTCGTATATAATAAGTATCGTGGCACATGCTGCACACAGTGGAGCTTGGAATTCCAGCTTTTCATATTGTCCCCCACATTCAGTTGAACATCGACAAAAGATGCTGTTCAGTATCGCTTCAGGTGCTACTGGATCATTCGTTGTCACTGGGATGAGCGATCCATCCCGTTACTGTTTTTTGTTCTCGAAACCTCCAACTTTCATACTTGCACGCGCTTGCACGGGAAATGTTTCTCAGAAATCTGTTCTATTATTCAATCACTAGCAATACCAGTCAAACGAACTCGACAAGTCCCGTCAGCACATTATTTCGTTTTCAACCTTGATATAGGTCGAACTACTCTTTATACGAAAACTCGTTTGTTTATAGAACGGAAAAGCTTTTTCAATATTTACCTCCTCTTCCTATCCTCCCTGGGTCGAACGATGTTTTCTTCGAACATTATAGAGATTCCCGTCCGTGCGCTCCAGTAGATCGAAAAAGTCACTATAGCATTCACTAATCCACGTATCCCTTTTTTATTAACGTTATATCAACTACTGACAATATCACACTCACAAATTAAACACTTTTCAGTCATTGTTTATAGATAATCTCTTATTCAAGTGAAAAACTCACTTAGTGCCATAATTTGATATAAAGACTCCATTGTATCTCAAAAACTTCATTCTAGACAAAACACGAATAAAAACTTTTTTATAGGAAATTTCATGTTGTTCAATTTTGTATAACTTCAATTTTTCACTAGAGGTTGTGATTTTCGAATTATTCAAGAACAACTTGAAAAAATTACGATCAAACGCTCCCCTACCGCCCTGCTCATCCCCTGTGGGTCAGGACTTCAAGTAAATTGTTCATGACACTTCCCTCTACCACTGTACAAAAATTTGCTACTACACGATTTGTTTTCTCTATTCGACCTATTCTGGCGTTCGTTGTTTGAACTAATGATCGAATGTATAGTATTGATAATTCATATTTTCCTATGATATATGATATCATTCTTCTTGAAGTTCAGACAAACCTGGTACGTATTTATATTACGATTTTCAGTAACGAGACTTCACTGACTTCATCATGACTTCACTGACTTCATCATGACTTCACTGACTTCATCGAGACTTCACTGACTTCATCGAGACTTCAGTGACTTCATCGTGACTTCACTGAATTCATCATGACTTCAGTGACTTCATCGAGACTTCTTCAACGTGTACACCAGACTTCATTAGCGATTCGCCCCTCGAGAAATCCAGTCCTGTGCACCGGTGTCTCTGTGCTTTGTGTCCCGTCAGGCGGTGTTCTATGTTTCATGAACTATTGACATTAATGGAAAAATATAATTAATTAACCTCACTAAAAATCCGATATTAGAAAATTAGAAAATCGAAGGAAACGGAAAGATAAATAGAAATTGAATCTGTTTAATTCGTTTGGAACTGTGTTTTTGATTCTCCAGGTAGAAATGATGAAATAGTTGAATAAATAATTTTCCAGACCTAACCTTAAAATACCAAAGACCTGTGAGATATTTTGTTTTGATTCCTGTAATTATACCGACTAAATATAGCAACCAGTATTCCAGGCTACACCCAGGGTTTGTAATTAAAGCCTACACTCCCGTGGCTACTTATTGATTCCAGGTCGATTCAATACCATTGACCCCTGGATTATACTGTGGGTACCGAGGTAGGTATACCTCCTGTACCTTTCTCCACTGTTGCTACTTTGGGCCTCCTTCCCGACTAAGTTGGGAGGAGCAGGTGAAGTAAATCACCTTTATCAAAAATCTGGCGCTCGAGAATCCCCCCCGTCAAATACCAGAGTAGTCTCCTGTCCTGAACAGAGTGTCAAAGTAAGGGCCCCAGAATAAAGACCCTTACAGGTTTTCCGTCGAGTAAGTTTCATGTTTATGAAATTGATCGTTAATGACCCCTATTAATGATCAATATGTCTATCAATGCATGATTGTTGTATAGGCAACCAAACATACACCACGTCCATTCACTGTTTAAGCTATAGCTTACGGAAGCAGCATTTAAATCGAAAATATGGATTTTATCGAAGATATTACGTTGGTTTTCACAAGTTACTGAACCGATTTCAATTCCTGTTTCCTAACAAAAGAAAATTATTTTCCATGAAAGAAGAAAAAATGTATATTCAGTGTGTCCCATTTCTAAGGGTGTTTCCAACCCTACACCCATTCGTACCTAATCGTTGGGTATAAGGATCCTGAAATTTTCGACCTTTTTTACTCCTAATATCATTTTCTGGAAATTGGAGTGGTTCGATGGCTGTTGGCGAGCAGTGTCCCAGTTAACACAAACATCTATGAGATGTCGCATTCATGGCAGTTGATGTCATAAAAGCGAATCACAATATTACATCGCTGATATCTACACGGAATTCCTCGTGTGACAGATAGTTCGCAAATTCCATCACATTCTGTAGGATCTGAGACCATTATGGATATAATATCGAAGAAGCTCCTTGACATAACAGAGACTATAATTTTGGAATCTAAAATTTCAGTAGTTGAGAGTCGTAATTCGATGTATCTTAATTGACAAACTGCTTCACATTGTGCAGAATGATAAAACAAAAATATGCGTCAATTTGTGAATCTCTCTCACATCTCAAGGAAATTCATTTAATATCGAACAATACTTGGAATTATCGGTCTACTCTCATACTCATGAATGTAGCGCACAATGTGACTTATGATAAGATTCGTATACACTCGGTCGGTGTCGGTCTGACTAATGTACACGTGTCCGTAAATTCTTCAGCAGTGGCATGCTTTCGTATCGTCCATTTCGATGTTCCAGTTCATTCGGTGTTAGTATGCAGTTCGGGTTTGACGTTATTGCTCACATACTGAAGCATGTTTTTCTAATAGTAAATTATGATTGACTAAAGATGCTATGTGCTTCTCATCTAAGTTACAGGGTAAGTACGATTACCTACAACGTTCATAACTTGATACAATACTGGTTGACAATGAGGAAAGGGTAGACGACACGTCGCAATTTCAAGACGATGATGATACTTACAATGTTAGCTTTGAAGATATCATTTTGAGATCAGGGTGTGAGTGAACGTGCACATTCTGATTGTACCTACATATATATAAGAATTGGTGCTACTCACGGTTGAACTATAAGTGGTGGGACCTAAGGTGGGCCCAAAGTCTGATTAAGAACAAAATTTTAGCAACATGAATGGAACGAAAAAATGCGCCGCAGCTATTCTCTATCTCCGTTGTCACCCGGTATGAAATAGTAGGTATGTAGATATGAAGTGACTCAAACACTTTTCAATATTCTCATTATGGTTATTCTCTACTCACTCTATAAGATAGTATTTCTTATCTATACTTACCCTATTATAGTTGTATAGATGATCAACAGGAAATGGGCAAAGAGAAATCAATTGATTGTTCTTATATTGATTTCCAGATGCCAAATCACAAAAGACATCTGGACCATTACCTTGGAATAATTTGAAATATTGAGCAGGGATTGGTTTCCATATGCTACAACGGAAGGAGCGATGAGGAGCAGATATTGGATGTTCTTGGCTACATGATGTGTTCGCATAGTTGGATTGATCCATTGATCTCATTCAAGTTAATTTCTTCACTATTATACAGGGTATATCTTCAACAGTTAACGCGATCTATATATGGAGAACTAAAAGTAGCACGATTCTTAAAATTTGTAGGAACGATGCAGGAATTATGGGAAATCCTTCTAAAATATTTTCGTTATTGTGAAGCTTCTGATTTTTCCGAAAGTGACTTCATCTTTGTTATTTCCAATGGAACACCCTGTATTATTCAACATTTTTGAATTCCTCTCATAATTTTGATTCAAATTAATGCATCATATACCTCATACCCAAAATGGAGCGTTCTTGAGTTATTCGAGTTTTTCTTGAAAAAGTTCGACAAAATTTGTCATTCAATGCAGCCTTTTGAACATAGAAAATTTTTATGGGAATTTAAATTTTAAGTGATATGCATATTGATTAAATCGTGAATATTGATTGATCTGGAACATTGAAAATCTCAATTTTTTTCGAATGAAAACCATATTTTTTTCCATCATAATTCAATTCTATAATAAAAATGAGCCCTAGTTCGAAGTGACTTCCCTATACCCAGAACCAAAAATTTTGGAGATATTCCAAAAATAGCTTTTAATCCTGCATACTTTTTCCAGAAAAACACGAATAAGTCAAGCACGCTTCATTTTAGGTATATATATATACTTAAGTAAAAGTATGCAGGATTAAAAACTATTTATGGAATATCTCCAAAATTTTTGGTTCTGGGTATAGGGAAGTCACTTCGAACTAGGGCTCATTTTTATTATAGAATTGAATTATGATGGGAAAAAATATGGTTTTCATTTGAAAAAAAATGAGATTTTCAATGTTCCAGATCAATCAATATTCACGATTTAATCAATGCATAGCACTAAAAATTTAAATTAGGGTATGATACATAATTTTGAATCAAAATCATGACTTGAAGAGGCCATATTTTGAGGAAAATTACTGTCCGGAGCTTCAATAGTATAGAGGAATACAGAAATGTAAAAAAATTCAGGGTGTAATTTATATTGAAAAAAAAAAGATGCCCTCACTTCTGGAAAAAACGGAAGCTTGACGATAACAAAAATATCTTAGTTGGATGCTTCATGTTTCCTTCACCGTCATTACGAATGTCCAGAATTGTGCCACTTTTAGTTCTCCATATACCGGGTGACACAGACTCATGGTATACGCCCCTTTTCTAATTTTTTTCTTCTAGCTATATTTCTAGAAGTTGAAACATCGAATATGCTCACTAGAGGGCACTTTCTCACATTTTAGGATTTTTTCCACCTTTCCGTTTTCCTGGAAATGACTTCAACTTTCGATTTTCAAACGGAACACCCTGTACTTTATTTCATGATTGGTTGGAGATTATTATAACGAATTCAACGATACCGGGTTTGATTGGGTTATTTCAAACGATCACGAAGATATTTGCGTTCGAAGTTTCGATATTGCGCCGTCACAACCATTGATCATAATATGGATACTTCAAACGTAAATATCTTCGTGATCGTTTGAAATAACCTAATCGAACCCGGTATTGTATTTGTTATTATAGTCTCTAACCAATTGAAGAATAAAATATGGGGTATTCCATTCAAAAATCGAAAGTTGATGTCAATTCCAGAATAACTGGAAGATAAAGAAAGTCATAAAATGTGAGATAGTGCCCTGTATATAGTCAGCATATTCGATGTTCTAAATTTCAGTAATATAGCTAGAAAAACAAAGGAGAAAGAGGGGTAGACCATGAGTATGTGTCACCTGGTAATCCCGGTATAGATATCGCCTTAACTCGTGAAGATATTCCCTGTATAATAATCATTTCAACAATGTCCAGGCTAACGCTGATTCTAAAATTTTAATCATTGTTAGATGTAGCTATAGTTTTGCTCAATATTACATGTACGTACATATTTTGATGTGAAATGAGATTAATTTTCAATAAAATCGAGTAGCCTTGTGAAACGTTTGAGTTATCTATTTGACCAGAGATTCGACACCTATCAGTCCTCTCATTGAATACCTTCATCAATCTACATGTGATTTCACTAGAGAATCAAAACTAAATGTGTATGTGGCATTTTTGAGAAGCACAATATAATTTTCTCAGGGCCGCTATTATATCAGTATAATAATCGAAAAGAACCTCACATTTAGAAATGGTCGATGGTTTACCAAACCTCACATTTTGATTATAATGTAACCTCAATGTGAGTCTAATTTAAACGTGAAATCTAGAGTCACATTCAGCTAACTTTGAGTCCCATTCGGCATCTAAATGTGAATCATAAAATGACCAAAAGGGTCCGGAATAGCAGTCATTGTGATTTCAGTAGGACTCTCAATTCGAGTCACGGATGTGATGTGTGGCATGAATGTGATGCCCTCTAATATCTCTGGGATCAATCTGTGTTAACTGGGGTATATCACTGAAGATGACCCCACTTGATCATAGAGTGCATTCTTGGTATATCTCTCGCTCCAGCAAATTTCAGGATCCCTAAGCAAAGATTACGTGAGATAGAGGGGTGTTTCCATTAGAAGTGGGTCACACTGATGTATATATATGAAAATTAGGTGATTTTTTTTCACCACCCTTTTTTTTTAACTTTTGGAGTTTATAAGCTCTTGGGAATACTTCCATTGACAAAGAAATCCAAAGATTTGGCGTTCTATAGACAACGAGTTTTGGTAGAGTGTTGTTCGACATTTTTCAAGGTTTACCTGCCATAGTTGAAAGGGAAGAATATAGATTCGCGTTATTGATATATAGGTTTACATCAAGTTAGAACGATTGTAATATTAAATATATCAGGATTACTGGTCAATCTAATCCAGAACCTATACTACTTATACCGATGATGGTGTTTATAAATTTCGTCATAAGTTACTTTTTCATTATGTTATTATTTCACAATTTAAGAGGGAATCAGATGGCTACAAGCCGAATAAGAGATAAAGAAATTCGCTATTATCTGTTACAGCCGTAGAAAAAGTATAGTGTATAACTCGCACCCAATGCTAATTCCCCACTCATATGATTTGTAAAATAGACTTCATCAACTATCAGTCGTTGAAAAAACGTATTTTTCTAAGATATGTGGATATTGAAAGTATTTGACGATTGGAGAAACAATGAGTTCATTAATAGCTATGTTTGTATAAGTATACAACACATGGTAACCTCGATGGCACTTCATTATACTGGTTATTCGTTATATTTTAATGTGCCTAATCAAAATAACGACTTAATACAAACCGTATAAAAAAGCGAGAACTACCTACTTAGTTTAATTTTACAGTTCTATTGACCTTCCCGTACATATTTTTTGTGACATAAAAATTAGGTGAACCAAACATCAGCAAATAGCATAAATGAGATCATTATTGAAACAAAATTCCTTAACGTTATTCATTAAATCTTCATATTGTTGTATGAGATAACATTGAGAAAGGTTACTGCATAATTTCAAGATCGTTTCATAAGTGTTTTCAAGTTCAAAATCGAAACGAGCATCTGATGAATTATGTATATTTTCTTTTTTGATTGTTAATGAAAAGAGATTTTAACGCCATCGATAAATTTGACTGATTTGAATCAGCAACATATGGTTAAGGTATAAGCATTCAAAATTCAAATTTGGTTGGCCGGATAACCATTCGAAATGACAATAAATATTGCTTGAATTAACGGGGTTTCATGAAAATTTATTTATTTTTATTTGACCGTATTCTCTTCAGAGATCTCCGTACTTTTCCAAAATAATCACTTATCCAGAAATTTCTTCGAGCACAAGAATATTTTGAAAATTTTCCCGAGTCGAACATGAGGTAGAATTTTTTGAATATCCGTGTTCGAGAAAGAGTTTCCGGTGAGAAAATTTCACACCGAAACTAAAAAAAATACTAGTATGAGATTACGCTAAATAAAACATACATACAACATAGGTACTGACTTTAGTTAGACAAAATATCAAAAAGGCAGCTGATGGTAGTCCGAACTATTATTCTTGAATGGGGAAGACCACTGATTTTTTAGACGACATTATCGTGAACTATATACTGATTATTCCATTCACACCTGGTTGGACCTATGAAATTTCTTGATTGAGGTCACATGATACGCGATATCAGCGGCTATTTAGGTAAACAAACAATATGAGCGGCTATTTTTGTTCGCCAGCATAAGAGTGCTACGGTTGTCAAACTTTGACATACCTATCAGTCACTCAAAAATTGAAATTCCTCTTTTTGGGTCAACTTTCACTACGGAAATCCGTAAATATGTAAGCGAATCATTATCAGAAAATACCAAGAAGAGTAAAGAGTCTATCTAGAACAATTCATGTTTTTTTGCCAGCAGAAAAATTATGCATTTTGTGCGACTACCCCAACTCTCGTGATTGCCCAAATCCTGAAAGATATAGGATGAGGGGAATGGTGATGAATATTAGGAATACATGGTTGAAATTGATATGGTAAACTATACAGGAAAATTACTTCAATGAACATAAACGTAAGATAAATCCAATCGAATATATCGAATTCAAAGGTGCCAGGGATGCGCATAATGCGAAAAAGCAAAGCCTCAAACATGAAAGGAAAGTTCAGAAACACTAACTTTATATAGATGAATTGTATTTTTATACTGTTCATGAAATAATCTTCCTGAATATCACTCGACCATGACAAATAAAGACTATTATTTCCTTTAATTCATCTCGAGTACCTTGTATTTTGAGACAATTCAATTCGACCATATGAACATTAATAATCATAGAATAACTCCCTCGAGCTGAAGCTCTCGGGAGTTATTCAGATTATTAATATTCATATGGTCTCATCAAATTGTCAAAATACAAGGTTACTCTCGATAGAATTATGAAGAAAATAATAGTCGGCTATTTGTCATGGTCTCGGGATATTACCTACGAAAAACTACCAGTGAATTAATTTTGAATTTTTTTCATTCATGCTAAGACGATGAAAAAAATAAATTAGTATATGTCCATTTCAAAACACACAATTCCTGCGCCATTTGAAATTTCATCAATTCATTGGTGTGATTGGTGCGACGACTTAGTCCCAACACGCCTATTGTCCTTGAACTGACCAATTACACTGCAACACTGCAGAATGACGAGGTATCAGAGAGAGATAGCTACAGTTCGGGTCTAATACGTCACGACTCCACCATCATATTTGGCTGTTTGAAATATGGAATGAAATATGCTGAATTCAAAACGATATAGATTCGATTCCCTTCAACTTCAACTCATAATATTGATTATACATAAAATGTAAATCATGATTCGTCGATTGAAAGAGGTTTGCATGGATTTCTTCCCTCAGTGGTCTTCCCCATTGGTGTCAATAAATGTTGTTACAGGGAACTCGACAGTATGTAGTATTAATATAATTCATATATGTATAACATTGTTAGGTCAAATGATACACAATTAACTCACTTCAGTTACACAAAATATTAAAAAACAAAAAATGAGACGAAAGTAGCTCAATTTCTCAGGATAGAAATTTATTTCCCCAGAAGAAACTCGAAGTTTCAATCAATGTCAATAACATTTGTTCACGTCCTGTTATAAGGTTGAATAATAGTTATTTATGCACTAGCGCAACTTTACCGCCCGCGGGTCCATTATCGCCCACGGGCCATAAAGTACACTTTACCGCCCGCTGTTCTCAAGTCCCTTATACCCACACATCCATTTGTGGAATACCTATATTTGAACTCTCAGCTGATTCTATCGTTATGATTATGATACATGTTATTGTTCATCCGATTCCATCTTCGCTATAACGTCCTTCTTTGAATAGTTGCTTTCTGGCTGTCTGAAGTTTTTAGCCAGAAGATGACAATTTAGGCTTGTTTTTTGGATGTATTGCTAGACAGCAACCATCAGATTGATTGACAACGTCAAAATTCAGGTAGTTATATACTGGGTATACATATTGTTACATCTCAAGGAATGAATCTCTGTTAGGGAACAAAGAATTTTACTCTTACCATAATTGCGATATTCGTACGGTAATTTCAATATGTAGATTATACAAATAAACATTGCGCTTCTCTTGAAAACTGAATTTATAAGTACATAGGAATTGTATAGTTTGTTAAAACCTAGTCATTACTTGTGACTGGGGAAATGAACCACATGTGCATAAAATTTTGTATGTATCACGTGCGTAAAATGCGTTTATAGCCTTCAGCATGTAATGGCCCTCGGCTGGCGCCATCGGGCCATAATTCACGCCACAGACCATAAACACCTACTTAACGCCCTTGATACATAAATAACTATTGTACATCAAGGTAGTAGAGAACATTAGCATTACTCAGGAACCAATATTATATCCTGAGCCTTCAGTCGGGGTGTATAAGGTCCAGTGGTAATAATTACTATACCAAGGTGTATATTAATTTTTTTCACCACTAGCAATACTTTTCAATCATTTTGTCTGTGAATCTAGAATATGAACCTTATCACTATGAAAGCACTTCTTTTCAACTTTAATTAAAACATATATATATAGTCATGACCAAGACAGCATATGACAAGTCGTTATTGACACATACCTGCTAGATTCGAGTGACATTCCTACGAATCTCGTATCAGAAAAGTTACTTTGGGTTAATTATATCAGAGGTGGCTATGTCTTTATTGATAAGTGGTTCATATTGTGACGTTGGTATAGTAAAAACACACTTTCCCTGATTATCTTTCAAAAGTGTAATGTGCATTTTTTTCGCATTTTTTGCTTTGCCGATTATACTGTAGAGTGAGTGTCGATCACAAATAGCTTCTTTATTCATCATAATTATCATCCTCTAAGAATTTTTCTTTGAGGAACATCATGTTTAGTTTTATTTCTTTCATTTCTCGCAGTACATTTTCACCTTTCTTATACCTATCATTCAAGTTTTAGTAGTTGATAGATTTATATTCTCTTACAAGAAACTGATCAACACATAGAATGGATTCGACGTAATCTGAAGTTGAATGTGAATGTCATTTAACCTCTATAATCGTCAAAAAATGTCTTTTGTAGGTGATTTCATGCTCCTTCCCCCAAGGAGGATGATTAAATTTCCAGAAATTTGTTCAGTTGCTATGGTAACGATACAAATTACAAGCTTTTAATTGGACAAGAATGTTAGGTACGATATGTTCATTGAAATTCACAATATTCTAAAACATGATGAAAAATGCGGGACAACGCGTGACGACATACCTATACCGCGATCATCAATGTAACTTATACGGATAGGCCAATCAAATAAGATCCATATAAGTAGTCTGAATAGAAAAAATAATTGACAAAAATCTAAGAACTGGTGGAGATCTTTATTTTGGCGCCCTATATTGACTGCACTAAAAGTCCGGACTCGTATCAGCACGGCTCGGTCATCCATCTTGAAAAGAAGGTACACTGATTTAGTTTTGGCAATAAATTGACATTCATCATACAGGACGTGGAAAGAAATTCTGAATTGTGAAAACCTAATCACGATATTCAACAGATATAATTCAATGTTCGACGCGGCAAATAGCCAGGAAAGTAGTTGTTTTCTGTTGAATATTCAGAATGATATTATATGCATATCTTTATATGAAGGAGAATACAAATGAAGATTTTGTTTTCTTTAAAATTCTTATCGTGCATGTGTGTTCAATAGATGTTATTCAATATTCGTCGTGGCATATAGCCAGGAAAGTAGTTGTTTTCTGTTGAATAAACCGAGAAAGAATTAATATTTTCATCACATGGAGAATGCGAATTCTCAATGTATTTCTTCATTTATATATCCATTTTTTCGTGTTCATAAATATATCTGAGAATATTCCTTTTCAATACACTGATTTAGTTTTTCCATGATATTTCCATAACAGTTGATCCTATCGTATCAAAAGTCATGATGAAAATTGAAGCTCTTCAAATTCCCTATAAAAAAGGTTTCATTGACTTTGTAACAAAATCAATACTTAGTAATCAAATAACTGACATTCGCGTTATAATTTTCAATCAAAATTGCGCACTGATTGAAAGCTTTTCAAGTCATACACAAATATATATTTTCAGTATTTTGAAGGCTATTGTCCTATGACTTCCTTTTATGCAAAAAATCAATAGAAAATGAAATAATTTTTCAACATGATGATGGACCCCTCGATGGACCCGCTCATTATGCTGTTGCTGGTGCGGCAATTTTCAGATGATCATTTATCAGGTCATCGGATTGGTGGAAGAGGTCCCATCGAATGGCCACCAAGTTAACCTGATCTAACCCATTTGGATTTTTTATAGGGTAATTTGAAATTGCGATTGTATGCAGAGCAACCTGAAGCACTAGACGTGCTAAGTAGGAAAATTATGGAAGAATGCCGATTGATAACCAGATGTCTTCAGTAATGTTCGAAAATAATTTCTAAAACAACTACAAAATTGCCACAATGCTCAAAGTGGAATGAAATGGTAAATAAATACAAAAAGCTCAAAGTCATTTCCACACAATGTTCATAAAATGAACAACAATGGGAGAAAAACAACTACTTCCCTGGCTAATGCCACGCAGGACATTGAATTACATCCTCCCGAAATCTATGCATCGACTCGTATAAACGAATACGATACAAGTGATTCCTTTCTGAATGCCTATTGATTTCGATTTAGCCAGGCCGCTGGCAGAGTTGTTGCATTACATTGCATCGCACGACTTTGATTGTTAGCAGGAGGTGCAAACTAAAATCGACCGATCTGAGCATTTTTTCGTATCTACGCTATTATCACCCAAAATCTCCCTGTCAAGTTGAAAATGGGCCTTCCTGTATGATGAAAAGGTTATTAAATAATTAACATAAATACGTGACCAAAATATCAACATGAAGGAGGAAGAAACCTGCAGAACACAATAACTCTGATATCTTGGACTATGGATGATATGGAGGGACTCCGAAAGAATTTTTTCAGATATCTCGTAAACCAAGCAAAATTTAGAAAAAAATGTAGTGAAAAAAAAGATAGATAATTGATTTTGTTATTCAAGTAGATATTAAAATATTGTCAGTGGCGTACTCAAAAAAAGTTCTATGGATTTTCTCCAATCAGAATGCTAAATTTGTATCTTCCTGTATATCGATTGAACTGATGAGACCTGTTATCTATGCACACTTCTTATAGTTGACTGCCTTCCAAATTTCAGAGCATTACCTCTCAAGGATTTTGAAATATTCAATAAAATCTGAAAAAAAAATTCTATTCATCGCCCTCTCACGGCCCAACGGTAAGTTTGTCCCAATCGCCCTATTTTGAATTCTAGTTCACCCTGTTGAATTTAATGTACGTTGTTCTGGGACACCCTGTATATTACTTATAGTAGATCTAAGTATATATCCTGGATATGTTATTAACCATTTTATTATAATATATAAGAAATTCAATACCTATAGGAATGGTGAAAACGATATTTTATGCATCGAATTAGAAGATTTTCTACACTTACATTAATTTCAAGCATGAATAACGTGAAATTAGTGTTTTTAGTAATTATATGGGAAAGTGTACCTACCTATACCTATAATACCTCTACCTATCGAAATAAAAAAACGTTTACAGCGTTATGCTCATTATGGAAGCACTGCAGAACAGTTCATCTAATATCTTTAAAAAATTTAGTAAAAGTAAAATTAACGCATGACTCGATTTCACTGTACGATATGGTAACTAGTCATAGAGATCGTTAAATATATAAGTGATATGGCCTACTTAGTTCCTTAATTCTAGAGAAAATATGAAATTGTTCGAATAACTGTGGGTGATTCATTAGGAACAGATAATTTAACAATCACAATTTGGTCAATTTGTTTACTTTGATACACTACACAACCTCGACCGAAATAGATAAATTAAAATTATATATTTAAATATATCCGTGTGCTCTTATATCGACTACAGGCAAAGAAATCATATCCGAACATAGATTTTAGGTTCCCTCGAATAAAGAACAGATAATTAATTGCATTGAGAATATAATTCATATTATGAACTATATACGAGGTGTAGGTACCTACCAACATTCACTCAGAAAAAAATTGCAGTTCAAGAAACACAGGAAGTCGTCTCAAAATGAAAAAAACCCTATATGCATGTATTTATTTCAAGGCATATGCATTCATTAATAATTTCACAGTGATGAGTAGACAAATTAATCATTTCGAAATGTATATTACAATCAATTCAGTTTTTCTATACGTTTAAAAAAAGACGAGTTTTTAATGAAAAACTTTGAATATTGATTCGTTTTGAAATTCAACTTGGGGGTGTAGCAAAATCATCCTGTCTTATGTCCGTCGCTTATGCTCAATATATGTATAACAGTTGTCTAATAATTCACCTGCTACATCGATAAATAACTATCACCTTACACTAGGTGCCTCTACTTGGCCATTTTGTCCGTATAAATTGTTTTTAGAAACTTTTTGTAGTTTTTACGGAAACCCGAGATTTCGGATATTCGCTTCGAAAATAGTTATTTTCCTAACAAGTGCGGAAAGTGATTCTTTCCCGCAGTCGAGTTTGTCAGTTGAAAGACAAATTTGAGTTGAATTTCAAATGGCGCTGACAGATTAAGAAACTACCCCACAAAGATAACCAATTTTATTATAAGAACTATAGTTGCCCATTTGATACAGATTCCGAAATGCTATATATAACATATGGGGTTATTCAAAACAGCCTTTTGGTTATGTTTTTTTTTCCAAATCGGTCGCGTTTTTCTGAAAAATTGAAAAACTTTTGGACCATCAACAATTTAATAACCACATATACCGTTAGTTTGATTGTAAATGACCCCCTCTACCACCCCGGGACTTCTTTTGATCCATGACTTAGGGGACACCTGTATAGAGGTGAAAAGGAACTAGCAACATTTATCACCAATTAGAACACACTGTATATAATCATGGTAATCTCTGTTCTTTATACCCATGTAAAATAGACAATGCTTGCATAGTAGGTCGCAAATCCTAATCAACGGTGATTCCGTGATTTATGCACAGCAATATTGGATTTCGTAATAATGGATAATTCTCAGACATTTTCAACGACCTTTGTGGCCTTTCACCTCGGGTTTATTTGCATCTTGATTTGCATATTTCATCTTCATTTGCGCTATAGTGGCATTTTTGCTGTCTTACAATAGCAAGTACCATTGGAAAAATGCGAGGATTACCATTATAATGAATAATCGCAACAGCAATAGTGTGTGATTCAATGGAAAATACTTATATCTATTTGAGTATTCATTATCTGAGTTCGTGAAACATTGTGAAATCGAATTGATCATGTACAAAAACAAATTTGTCATCGACCATCCAAAAATTCCAATGTACTTACATTAGGAATGTTTTTATCACGAATTATACAGAGTGTATCTAAATAAAACCGAGAAAATTCAAGGGGCGATTCTGTGATGAAAATGGAGGTGCGTATTTGGTATAACAAGAAGGTTTTTCATTCTTATTCATCCTGTATATCAAGCTGAAGACACGGAACTTAGTGAATATTATTTGTCAATGAAACTACACATTTTGAAATGTTTCCAACTTTGAAGTAGTATGCTTAGAAGGGGTTGAAATATTCATTCCCTATAAGAATTATTTCAAAATCATGGCCTCAAAGCCCAATTCATGTAATTATACTAACTTTTTTTCTCTGAAAGTGTTTTCGAAAACTCAAGCATTTGCCATGTTCCTTCGGAAGCAACATCTTCACTAAAAAAGTTGTTAGAAAATATATCTCAGGGGTTGCATATTTCAACCCCTTCCTAAACATATTTCAGGGTTGAAAACATTCCAAAACGTGTAGTTTTATTGACAAATATCATCTACCAAGTTTTGTGTCTTCAACTCAATATACATAGAGATAAAAAAGTATATAATTACAAAAAAGAGAAATCTCGATATCATCAATCTGTTAAATAATAGTTATTTATTATACAAGGGAAAAAAGTTGTAGATTTTAGCTCCAGGTTGTGTTGTCTCCCGACGCGTAGCGTGTAGCCGTGAGCTAAAATCTAATATTTTTCCCGTGTATAATACACATTTTTTTTCTGTGACAGAAGAAAGGACGAATCAATATTGAGAAGATATTACATTATTTTGATATCTGAAAATTATCGACGTGAAATTTTAAGTTTTTAACAGTAGGGATACCGCGTTGTATAGGCATCTTTATCATTCATTTGAAGTGATCAAATATCTGATGTTACTTCTGTCAGTCTAATTTTGTGACTTCATTTCTAGAAATTGCGTATTCAGTGGTTATTTAGCAATATACGTAACCGCGAAGTCGAATGGAAGATAAAAGGACTTGCAGTTCTTTCTCGGAGACGGTGTTATTGGCTCATTTTTCGGATCTATAGCACAACAAAAGCCATCAAAAGTGTATATAAATGTGATGTAAATCCGGGAAATAAGTACTCACTTTTTTCCCATAGGAAAAAAGTAATTTATGAAAAGTGACATTTTATAACCTGCCAACAGGGATGAAATGCCATACTTTTTTCCCGTCACAGAAAAAACTATTTTTTTCAATTTTCAGAAGAATGTAACTTCTGCTGGAAGAGGTTTTCTAAAAAATAAGTTCTGTTGTATTCGATTTAAAATTTTGAATATCCCGCCATTCTCTTTGAATTATATTAGACTACATCTTAGGTTAGTCACAGTTCTATGTTCCATGTCAATATGTCAATGTATGTTCTGTGTACGATTTATTCTGTGTTTTCGTGATGAGGAAGAGGTACAGCTTTTTCAAAAAAACACTCTTGTTCGCCATTAGGAAAAAGACAAAGCGTTTACCAGAGAAATTATGTTTGCCCACAAATTTATTACCTATGTTTTATTAAAGAGTGGTTCAAAAACTACTTATTTTATTATTGGACCACCTCAGTTCCCACCTTAATTTTTATCACAGAATCACCCCATGAATTTTTTCGGTGTTATTTATAGATACACCATGTATATTCAAGAATGCTATCTAGGCATTATTAATTTTGGTGGAGGTAATGGTTACAATTTCTTTCAAAGTATCTCTCGGGGTTTTTCGTGGGGTTTTTGTCTAACTCATCATTGAAATCACTTCCACAACACAGTTTGAGGAATATTATAAAAATGTGTCTCAAACATATGTATAATGGGGAATTAGTACGCACCAAAAGAAAAAAAGAATTGAGTCTGATGTTTTCAGGAGGTATTATCAACATCATCAACATGAATAATCCATAAATTAATAAATTAATTTTGGTACCAAACTCTATGTAAACACGATTTCAATTTATTCGTTGTTTGATTTCGCGAAAGTATCACTTCTCAATTATTTCGAATTTTTTTGTTGGGAATGTGTAATTTCTCACTTTGAAGATGAGAATTGATAGCACTGTACATATGAACATATAGAGGGTGTTTCAAAAAAACCTAACCCCCTTGCTAGGGTAGGTAGAACATTGCAAAATAAGTTAGGTTGGCTCAGTAAAAAAATGTCGTAACGCCATTCGTTTTCAAGATATTTTTTTTACACATTTTTTACGATTATGTTGAAACTACTGGCAACATCATAATGAAATTTTGTATGGATGTGTTTTGAAAGCTTACACATCGCATGAATTTGTTCTTATATCTGACACTCATAGAGGGCACTAGTTACATGGTACCGAGTACTTTTGAACATAACTTTTTTGAGGTTGGATTTTAAACCCCAAATTTGATGTGAACTTGAACATCATTCAATTATACACTAAAAAGGTGCTCTTGATAAAACTTGATACTGTATACCGTTTTCGGGATATTTCGATTTGAAAATGCTGAAGTTTAACACTGATGAAAGTAAGTATTATGAGAGACTGTTACCTATTTATTGATAACCACGTCAAGAGCTGCAAGAAAGAATTGAACATTACTTCGATGATCTCATAGCTGATTGTTAACTGTTGGGAAGATTAATGCATTCTTTAGAAAAAAGGATCGAATTGTGTATTCGTGAAAACGGAGGACATTTTGGACACTTACTCCAACTATAAAAATGATGATTTGAGTCAAATTGAATCAAATATTTTCTGATGTGATTTTGTTCAATCGATAACTTCAGCAGTAAAATAATGTTAATGTTTTTTGTCCTCAATAAATAGATAATTGTTCTTTATAATACTTTTTCTAATACCAGAATCAGAGTTATTGCTTGTCAGCATTTTTAAATCGAAATATTTCGAAAACGGACACAGTATCGAGTTTTAACAGAAGCACGTGGTTAGCAAAAAAGTTATGTTCAAAAGTACTCGGTACGAATCGTGTAACTAGTCCCCTCTATGAGTGTCAGGTATAAAAGCAAACTCATGCGGTGTGTCAGCTTTCAGAACACATCCATACAAAATTTCATCACAATGTTGCCAGTAGTTTCGACATAATCGTTGAAAATGTGTAAAAAAAATATTTTTTCAATACCTTGTATCTTGAAAACGGATGCCGTTAAGACATTTTTTTACTGAACAAACCCAACTTATTTTGCAATGTTCTACCTACCCTAGCAAGCAGTTTTTTTTTAAACACCCTGTATATACAATTTCTAATGAAATTTATATCTATGACTTTCCTATAATCAAATGTTGATTCAGTCATAACCACTTGATTGAAAGAACACCAAAAATGTTTTACTGCATGGTGTATCATTTTAGAACTTAAAACTTTAAATATATATTGTTCACATGTTGTTGAATTGGGCATCTAAGAATCATTTTTCAATATCGGTTGAGTTATTTCAAGATACGAGGATGTCAGTAAAAATGAGAAGAAAACAAATATTATCTTTCTCTTGGTAATATTCTCCAGAAATAACCAGCAGGAGAGTATTTGATTAGTCAACCACAGTCTTCGAAACTTCACATTATTTTGTCCTAATTGATGGTTATAACTTGCAAACATGCTGATAGGCGAGAATGACACACTCAAATAATAAAAAATTGAGAGCTTGCTTGATGCATTTCTTTCTAATTGATCCATAACAAAATCATAAAAACTGGTAGAAACCATAGTTTTTCATTTTATTCTCAAAAACTTCTCAGCTATATCACACGCTTAGAACATTTTGAACGACCAAAGAATGGTAATTTACACATGAAAATTCATCCTGCGTGTGGATAATGGAGTGAAAACAAGCTAAATCACCTATTTTTTTTCATAAAACCATATCACTTTTTGCTTCATCGAGAGGATTTTGCATACAAGATTGTCGCAGTACCTGAAATATTCATAAATATAACACTTAGACGGAAGCTACCCAAACAGGTGTTACTTCTGGCGACATCAAGCTATTACAGGAACTTTAGCAGACAGTCGATTTAAATTTATACGATGAGCAAGTACATAATATTTATATTATATTAGAAATCCGAGAGAAACCTGATAACAGGCATTAAAAATATGAAGTAAGTGCACTTTAATGGTTGGTTGATGGGAATGCATATTTCGAAATCTATAGACTTAATAATATTAGAGGGCAAATGAGATGAGTATACCGGGTGGTCCATTTGAGACTATCCACAGCCACATAAGGAAGATTTTATTGGGTCTCAACACCAACAAAGCTATTGGCTCCGAAGGAATCCCACCGATCGTTCTCATGAAAAGTGCTCCCGAACTAACACCTGTTTTCTGCAAGTTGTTCAACTACTCTTACGAATTGGGGATATTCCCGTCCAACTGGAAAATTGCGAGAGTACAACCAGTTCCTAAAAAAGGCAGAAAGACCCTACCTAGCACCTACAGACCGATCGCACTGCTATCTATTATTTCAAAGATCATGGAGAAAGCTATCAACATCGAGCTCATGAAATACCTGGAACATTCAGGTATTATCAACGATAGGCAATATGGCTTCCGTCATCAGAGATCAACTGGTGACCTGCTCGCTTACGTCTCACATATAATATGGCAGCAATCTATTGAAAAATATGGTGAAATCTTAGCCGCGGGACTCGATATCTCCAAGACATTCGATCGAGTCTGGCACCACGGACTCCTCGCCAAGCTCCATCTCATGGCTTGCCTCCCTAGCTATATTCTCTGCTAGCTAGTTTTCTCGCAAACAGGTCTCTCCATGTAGTGGTCGGCGGAGTTTCATCTGACTCTCTCATCATAAATGCTCCGCAAGAATCAATTCTAGCACCAACACTATTTCTACTCCATATCAACGATTTGTTGGAAGCAACTTCATGTCCAGTACACAGCTTCGCGAACGATAGTACCCTCCATACCGCCTTGTCTTCCAGGGCTCCAATACCAGCCAGGCAAATCAGAAACGAACGAGGGAGAAACGTTGACAACATAAATATGAACTTGACAACAATTCTCGAATGGGGATCCAATAACTTGGTAGATTTCAATGCAAACAGAGCACAAGCCTGCCTTTTCTCTAGAAAAACCGATCTCACTGTGCCCGACATAAGCTTGTCAGGAGGAACCATACCTTTGAAGACATCCATTTCGATGGTTGGTATTACTATCAGCAATAATTTTTCTTGGGAAAATCACGTGAGATCAATTGCTAAAATTGCAGTTTCATATTTCCCATGCGCTTTAAGATAGCCTACATGTACTGAGAATATTTCTAGATCATTCTGAGGATGTTTTATATATCCATGCATAGAAGGTTCTGAAAAATATTATGAGGATTTTCTTGGAACGTGAATTTTTGTTCCATTTGCATGTTGCACCTTGCGAGAATATTCGAAAAATGTTCCACGGAAATATTCTCAGAACGTTCTCAGAATCACTTTGTGGGAACATATACACAGTAGACATATTTGAGTTGACTTTAACTTCCAAGGTCCACAATAACGGATTGTGTTATCATTTTATTGCTACCCTTTGGATTATATAAACAGACACAAAAGTAGTAGTAGGTGGGGAGGCTGTAGCCAAACAAGTAGGCCCAGATGGGCCCTTTTTAATAATATGATCAACTCCTACTGTGGGAGTTTGTCGATTCCAAAGATTTCAAATCTCAGCCTCCCGTACGCCTCGCACTCGCCGAGAGAATGGAGTGACGTTTCTTCGTCTTCCCCACATCTGCGGCAAGTGGGGTTGTTCCGAGGGTTGTTCTATATTCCCATAATACAATTTGTTACTGCATCGAAATATAAAAATAATGTAGGTGGCACATACAGCTTCCATTTGAAAAAAAAATGTTTCTTGATCAAAATGTGATGTGACTGAATTAAATGAATTCATTTATCGAAAAGTGACACAATGAACAATTTTTTCCAGAAAAATTATGTTTCTCTGATATATGCAACTCCTTGTCAATATCCTTGAACACATCTCATTAGTCCACGAGGTGGAATCAAAAATAATTCGAATTTCAATTTTTTCGCAAAAATTACATTTTTGACGTGAAGATTACACTTGTGCTGACCTGTTGAACTCAAATTATATAAGAATATACAGAAAGAAAACTCAAAGTCGTCTCCACAATTTTAATGTCGAAGGGAGCAGTCAATCCTGCTTCAATAAGGTTTGATACATGTTTCGGCCATTCAAATGGCCATCTTCAGTCAAATTAGCAACAAAGTGTAGGTGGAAAAATCGAGGGAAAAATACTTTGAAACATCCTGAAGGCGAAAAACTTATTTTTATAACATAATTAATTATTTGATGGGAAATGAAGTTATGTCGGTGAAATTTGAGAGGAAGGCAAAAAGCCAATCCTCCAAAAGGAAAGTTGAATTCTTCATGGGTAGCTGAAGAAGCTCTGAAGACGACTTTGAGTTTTCTTTCTTGATCATTCCACTCTACTTTGAGTATGGACTACTACAGAAGAAAAATATACAGTGTGTTCCATTTGAAAAAACGAAGTTGATGGTATTTCCAGAAAAAGCGGAAGTCCGCCATATTGGATTGTAAGGTGATCAAACCCAGAATGGTTGCTTATACAACTGTACCGATACCCTGTGTCACCTGGTATCGCCCGGTATAAACTAACAAACAAGTGGAATAAGCTTATAGCGTTCTATTAACTGTTTCTCAATTATTTTTTCCAACAGACATTGTAATACGAAACGTGCTGGGCAAAAAAGTTATAAATTCGGTTGTATAACGATATCGAAATGAATGGCATGGTTTGTTCTGATAAAAACCATAATTATTATAAGCTATTTAAGACACCGTGACGTTTATTAAATGGACACCGCAGAACAGCCTCCTATAATGTTTTTTTCATCGAACTCCTCGTATATTAGGATGGGTAAATAAAGGTGAACAAATACGTTCTGTTTCTGTTTTGAAGACCGTAATGACTATAGTGATGTAATGGGGGAAACCGGGGAAAACGTTCCCTTCGTGCTGTGGGGAACGTTCGCGAGAGTTCGCGTACAAATCGTTCGTGCACGCATGATAAATCATTCTTCAGCACAAACGAGAATTTTTAGCACGAACGAAAATTTTCAGCGCTATCCTGGCCAATCAGAGCGGTTCATCTGTATGCTTTGATAGGTACCAGTCAATTGAGTTAACAAATTCTTTTCGGTGGGTAAAAGCACCGATGTGAAGGTCAGCGTGTGTGGTTACAGAAAATTATTAGTAGAGAATTTTCGATTTTTCTCAGAAAATTATAGATGTACTCGAATTGGTTTATATAGGTATACTTTCTACAAGCGTCAAGAAATGACAAGGTTCAGGCATTGACACCAATATGCGAAATGACACTACACCGTGCGCTGAATACATATTTCGCGCATTGCATGTAAGTTTTTTGTATTGAAACCTCCATGGTCCTCAATCAATCAAACATCGAAAAAATCATTAATTTCTAAATGTGTATAGAGATTGAATACACTTCAAAATGAGGTATCACTCAACCCCCTATTTTGTCTAAAAAAATTTAGGGGGTGATTATCACGTTGAGGTGGGTGAAGAAGAGGGATTTTTTTATGTCACAGAGTGTCACAGAGTGTCTTTTATATTATAATGTAGAAAATGAATTTATCAGTTATATATGGTGGGCACTGTATATTTCTGATACATACACTTCGTAGTAAACTGTTCATTTAACATCATCGAATTGTTTGATTGTACAGCAGTCAGTTTATGTACAGCATATTACCACCATCAAGTGGTCGGTTGCTTATCGTAACTAAACTGTATACTGTGTATTTCTAACGAATCGAATAGAATACTAAACACCAAGGAAAAAGTATGCTCACTATAATTTCAACTGTTTAATTATTTCGACCATAAAAACAAGTTGTCGAATAATATCTACTTGTTTTTAATGCATCAGTTAGGCACACATCAGTACAGCAGAACAGAATTTACATCGTTTCCATAACGAATATTTTCACTTTGTCTCGAGACACATTAACGTTTCAATGTGTTTACCTACATTTTGAGGGCAATATAAAGAATATAACCCTTCAGAGGTGCTGGAATCAGATCCGACATGTTTTCTTCAAATGCTTCTCATTGGAAAGCTGGTTGAAACAGGAATAGCGTACTGATCAAATTTCAGTTTGCAGTATGTTTGGGAGTCGCAAAAAATCAGCATATAATCCTAAAGTTTAATATATTTTTCCCCAAATGACATTAAGAGTGGATTTTCAATGACACTCAACAGGCAGAAAAGGTGTACTTTCAATGCCTAGGCAGTTGCTATGCAACGTTCCAAGTAATTTGAATGAAATTATTGGTAATCAAAATTGACAATGACTCTGGGTGAACAAAAAATGATGTATCATTTGGACTTTGCGTGAAATTGCAAAGCATTTGGAGAAAAAAATCATATGTTTCACATGGCAGAAGAGAAGATGTAATACGCCTAGGCTATGAAACGCCAGCCACGGCATTAAATCTTGTACTTTTCTGCCTAGTGAAACAAATAACTATTCAACGTATTCTCATCAAAATTTCGATTTTTAGTGAGAGTTATATAATGCATTTTCAACAGTTTGCATCAACAACACTTTGTTTCGAACTGTGAATACGGCATAAAAACTAAATTTCTTTTTGCGGCTCTATAAAAACACTGGCATACAATAGCAGATAGCAGTTGTGGCAAAAATTGCCATCCAATTGTTCAACACAAATTCTGAGCAATTGTTATGTCGAAAATAAGTGGCATTTTAAAATTATATTTTGATTTTATGCATCCCTTAGACGTATAGAAGTCTAAAATTCGTCCAGTTCACTGGATGCATGTTTCCAATGACCCATGTTGAGGGTGGTTTCAGGTACGGCTGAAGGGATATAATATTCTCGATATTGCTCGCACAATGTGGGTGGATACATTAAATCGCTGTTCACCGCCTCGTACAGGTCGGGTATTTTTCCATCATGCTGGAAGACAGCTAGAGTCCAACCAATCCCCAAAAAAGGGAACAAGAACCTGCCCAACAACTACTTACAGGCCCATTGCCCTGTTATCAGTAATCTCCAAAGTGATGGAGAAAGCCATCAACATTGAGCTTATCAAATATCTGGAGAGCTCGGGAATCATCAATGATAGACAATACGGCTTTCGCCACCAAAGATCTACTGGAGATCTACTTGCCTACATCACCGATTTATGGCAAGCTTCATTAAAAAACACGGGGAATCTCTTGCTGTCGCGTTGGACATATCGAAAGCATTCGACCGTGTTTGGCACGAAGGACTCCTCCACAAAGTACCATCATACGGCTTACCACCTCAGCTATGCCATCTCTTATCGAGTTTTCTTTCAGGAAGATCGCTCCACGTGGTGGTGGAGGGTACATATATTTCGTCAGATCGTATTGTATCAAAACCGTATTTCATCAAATCGAATTCTGTCATAATGGTATTCCATTGAAACTGTACTTTATAGAACCAATGATTCATCAAAACATAGGAGGATCATGATGTATCTCGCATCATACAGTTAAACGAAGGAATGTACTTCATTGAGAAGTAAAACATCATACCTTATTTTTTAGAATTGGTAATCCATCATAACCGTATTCCATCGAAACAGTAAATCATCAAAATCGTATTATATCGAGACAATATCGTATAGAACCTGTTGAGCATCGAAACGGCAATTCTTCAGATCCGTATTCCATCAAAACATCAATCTAACAGAGTGAACACTTATCGAATTTGTAATTCAGCGAAACCGTAATTTGTAGAAACCGTAATTCGTCAGAACCGTATTTCATCAAACCAATAATCCATCATAACCGAATTTCGTAGAATCGGTAATTCATCAGATTCGTATTTCATAGAAACAGTAATTCACCAAACCCGTATTTTATCAAAACGTTAATTCATCATATCCGTATTTCATAGAATCAGTAATTTGTCAGCCCCGTATTTTATAGAAACGGTAATTCATCAGATCCGTATTTCATAGAATCAGTAATTCATCGAACCCGTATTTTATAGAAACGATAATTCATCGAACCCGTATTACATAGAATCTGTAATTTGTCAAACCCGTATTTTATAGAAACGGTAGTTCATCAGATCCGTATTTCATAGAATCAGTAATTTGTCAAACCCGTATTTCATCAACATTAATTCTCCATATTGAATAACTGGTAATTCAGCAGATCTGTATTTCATAGAAACCGTAACTCGTCGACACCGTATTTTATCGGACGGTAAATCATCGGATCAGGTTGAAATCGAACTGATACAGGAAACTGCATTGCAGTGACTCGCCCAAGTAAATTTAGATAGTTGCGTAGGACACGCACAGATGTCGCAGCTCGATAGTGAGGTATAGTAAAATACGTCGAGAATTATTGATTTTACAGGAACAGCAAGAGATGCATTCGTTCATAACTATAATTCAAATACTCGATGGTAGGGTAGGTACCTAAACGAACAATCAAATCTTGCCGTATATTTCGAACGTTCGAGAATAATTGAATGTTGCAATTATGTTATGTTATAGAACTGACATGGGTATTTTGACATCGTTTTCGATATAGGTATATTATTTCATTTTCATTCATTATCATGATTGAACGAACCACTTTTTTTCACTGTAGTGATTTATAATCGATAGGTACATCCATAAATACTTGGAAAGAAATCAGGCCAGGCCTGAATAGGTACCTGTATACCTAGGTGTTATATTTTGAACATTTTATTTTTACCAAGTGCACATCCATGGGAGCTAGAAGGGGTGATTACCCCCCTCAGAAAGCAGGAAGGGTAAATTCAAGATCGCGGATCCCATATGGCGGACGAATTTTGTAATTATGATTCAAATTTATTCAAAATTTGTATCTGCGGGTTCTCGGGATCAGAAATTCTTATTCTTTCGTCGAAATTTGAAAATTCAAGAAGGAGGATCCAATATGGCAAACGAGTTTTCTAATTATTATGATCCGCTTCTATTCAAAATTGGTATCTGGATTGAAACGGTTTTTGAGGTCGGAGATCATGATTCTTTCGTCGAAATTGTTGAACTCAAGTTGACGGATCCAATATGGCAAACGAGTTTTCTAATTATCATGATCAATCTGGATTGAAAGGGTTTTTGAGGTCGGAGATAATGATTCTTTCGTCGAAATTGGTAAATTCAAGATGGCGGATCCAATATGGCGGATGATTTATTTCATTCGGACTCGAATCTATTAAAAATTTGTTTATGGGATTATTCGGGATCGGAGATTATGATTCTTTCGTCAAATTTGAGAATGTAAGATGACGGATCCAATATGGCAGACAAGTTCTGTAATTACGATCCGATTCTACTCAAAATTTGTATTCAGGTGCTTTCGAGGTTGAAGAATGTGATTTTGTTTTGTCAAAATTGGAAAACTAGTGATGGCGGATTCAATATATGGTGGAGCAGTTTTGGAATTATATGATTCGATTCTATTCAAAATTGGTATCCATTTATTTTGGGTCGGAGATTATGATGCTTTTATCAAAATCGAAAAATTCAATGAAGCGCATATAATATAATATATGTACAGAGTGGGCCTTTGAAAACGAAACAGAGGCTCTGTGGGTCGCCAAAACCGGATTATCAAAAAAAACTGAAACAAGTCAACTACATTTTCGAGGCGGACATCTCTCTAAAATATTTTCAGCCCTGCGGCGTTGCCGCTTCTAACGAAAAGAAGCAACAACTTTGTTATTTCAAATGGAACACCTTGTATTTTATTGCATTTTTAGATTCTCCCCGAAGAGCTGATTTCATCAATGCGTCACACTTAGGGTCTAGCTGTAATGGTTTCAGGGATATAAAGTGTTCAAAATCGAGATTTTTCAACTTAAACATTTTTTTGTGTCGAAACTATTCATTATTGGTCAAAACGGCTCTCATGTCCCGATCTCAACTTGTGATTTACTATCTACTGACATTTATTTGAAACAAATACAGGTTGGTTCAAGATTCAGAATTCTGATCACCCTGTATCTGTTCCAGTTAAATGTCAGTAGATAGTAAATCACAAGTTGAGATAGGGACATGAGAGCCGTTTCGACCAATAATGAATAGTTTCGACACAAAAAAATGTCAAAGTTGAAAATTCTCGATTTTGAACACTTTATATCCCTGAAACCATTACAGCTAGACCCCAAGTGTGATGCATTGATGAAATCAGCTCTTCGGGGAGAATCTAAAAATGCAATGAAATACAAGGTGTTCCATTTGAAATAACAAAGTTGTTGCTTCTTTTCGTTAGCAGCGCCAACGCCGCAGGGCTGAAAATATTGTAGGACGATGTCCCCCTCGAAAACGTAGTTGACGTGTTTCAGATTCTTTTCATAATCCGGTTTGGCGACCTACAGAGCCTCTGTTTCGTTTTCAAAGGCCCACTCTGTATATGGCAGACGGGATTTGTTGTATCTGGAGGTTGTTGGGGTAGGAGATCAAACTAGAAAACACGCTTTTGTAGTAAGCCGCCGAAATAAAAAAAAGAAACCCTTTTATAGATAGTCAAACTAGAAAGAGGTAGAAAATAAAATAATGAAAGTGTGTTGATAGATACACAACATAAAATGTACTGAGATTACGGAGATGCTAATATTTTCTTTGTTATGTATTTATCAGCACACTTTTATTATTTTAATTTCTACCTCTTCTTAGTTTGACTGTCTATAAAAGGGTATTTCTTTAGTTTTCGCAACTACTATTTATATTTAGAATAATTCAGAACCTATAAAGCATCTTTGGGACGAACAACGGAAGCGCGTTTGTTTCCTTTTGGCCTTGTCATGCCATCAGAGACTCTTCCAGAACTACGATCCGTTCTTCATGAGGAATTTGAGGTTATATCTCAAGCCTGTTTGAGAAGTTTGATCAACTTGATGCCAAGGCGGGTGAATTCTGTAATTCAAGTTCGAGGATAGTATACCTACTCATTATTGACCTACCATCTAGGTCTGCTTTTTGTTTGTTTTTCGTACTCAGGGTTTTTTCGAGGGGTCAACCAAGTCCAATTCCAATGTTATCCGTCCAATCTTGCTGAACGGAGTATCGTGTCATACCATTTCCATCAATTGTTGTCTCTACTTATCACCAAATAATCCATCCTATGAAGAGCTCTTCGAATTCTTGTCTCTGAAGCTTGACCAAACAGAACCATCCAGCAGCAGAAATCATCATCATGGGCGATTTCAATGTACACAACACTGCTTGGCTCGTACACTCTAACAGAACGGATGAAGCTGGGCGACAAGCCGAAGCTTTCGCTATCACTCACGGCTTAGAGCAGCTTATCAAAGAACCCACACGAATTCCCGATGCCAATAACCATTCAGCTAACATACTTGACTTATTCCTCACTAATAATTCAGCACCCTACACCATAGATGTACGAGCTCCACTTGCAATTCTGACCACACACTCATCTCCACAATCTGCCCATTTTTCATTCCATCAACTGCTCCGGCACCCCCACGTCTTATATGGCATTACAATTCAGGAGATTGGGACGGTCTCCGCATGTTTTTCTCCGAGTTTCCTTGGCATAGAGTATGCTTTGACTCTGAGGACCCTTCACAGTGTGCTGCGGAAATATCCGAGATCATCATGCTCGGAATGGACACATACATACCTCATTTTTCGGAAAGATCATCACCTTCGAAACCCTGGTTCCACAAAAACTGTTCTAGAACTGTTGTCTTGAAACAAACAGCCTACCATCGCTGGCGCAAAAGCCCTAACCTCGCGACTAGAGCAGAATACGTTGATGCCAGGAATAACTGCAGCCAAACAATAGATGCTTCGAAAGAAACATACAATGCCAAGATAAGATCGAAACTCATAGATTGCCCCAATGGCTCCCGTTCGTTTTGGTCCCTTGCTAAAGCGGTCGGAAGAAATTTCACTGATAGTTCATTTCCACCACTGTCCAAATCCGACGGCACAATAGCAACAACATCGCAGGAGAAAGCAAATATTTTTGCAGAGATGTTCGCAGCAAACTCTACTTTAGATTCCCAAGGAAAAGTGCCGCCAGACATTCCACCCGTTGAGAGTCGAATGCCCGAAATCGTCTTCCGTCAACGCACTATCATACGAATTTTGCTTGGTCTCAAAACGAATAAGGCTAACGGTCCTGATGGAATTCCACCCATTATCCTCAAAAAATGTGCACCAGAATTAACACCGATTCTCTGCAAGTTGTTTACCATCTCGTACAGGTCGGGTATTTTTCCATCATGCTGGCTAGAGTTCAACCAATCCCCAAAAAAGGGAACAAGAACCTGCCCAACAACTACAGGCCCATTGCCCTGTTATCAGTAATCTCCGAAGTGATGGAGAAAGCCATCAATATTGAGCTTATCAAATATCTGGAGAGCTCAGGAATCATCAATGATAGACAATACGGCTTTCGCCACCGAAGATCTACTGGAGATCTACTTACCTACGTCACCCATTTATGGCAATCTTCAATAGAAAAACACGGGGAATCTCTAGCTGTCGCGTTGGACATATCGAAAGCATTCGGCCGTGTTTGGCACGAAGGACTCCTCCACAAACTACCATCATACGGCTTACCACCTCAGCTATGCCATCTCTTATCGTGTTTTCTTTCAGGCAGATCGCTTCTCGTGATGGTGGACGGTGTATCTTCTGATACCATTGGCATCAATTCCGGCGTTCCACAAGGATCAATTTTGGCACCAACATTATTCCTGCTTCATATAAATGATCTGTTGGGAGTAACAACTTGCCCCATCCACAGCTTTGCAGATGATAGTACCCTCCATACTGCGTTCTCTTCCAGAATTCCCATTTCTTCCCAGGAAACTAAGAACTCACGGCGCAGGCAGGTCGATGCTGTAAATGAAGATCTTGCTGAAATCACAGCCTGGGGAACAAACAACCTAGTTGAATTCAACGCCACCAAAACTCAAGCCTGCATTTTCTCTAGAAAGGTGGAACTCAGTATGCCCGATATTGTAATGTCTGGCTCCACCATCCCCACCAAGCCCACCATATCTTTGCTCGGTATTTTCATCAGCAACACTCTTTCATGGGATAATCATGTATGTCAGTTCCATCGCAAGAGCTGCTTCACAAAAACTCGGATTCTTGTTCCGTGCGAAAAGCTACTTTACACCCCAACAGCTTCTCATGATCTACAAAGCGCAGATACGGCCTGTTCTGGAATACTGTTCCCACATATGGGGTTCAGCACCAAAACATACGCTGATGCTCTTAGATTCCATCCAGAGAAGAGCCATTCGCCTGGTGGGTGACGCCACGCTCACTCACTCACTCTTTGACATCATTGGAACACCGTAGAAAGGTCGGCGACCTTTCACTTTTCTATCGATACTTCCACGGGAAATGTTCTTCGGAAATCTCTGCTATCATCCCTTCACTAGCAATACCTATCAGACGAACTAGACAAGCCCAGTCAGCACATCCTTTCGTTGTCAACCTCGAAAGATGTCGAACATCACTTTATCAAGACTCCTTCATCCAAAGAACAGCTAGGCTCTGGAATTCATTGCCTGTGGAAGTATTCCCAACAACATATAATCTCCAAAAGTTCAAAAAAAATTCCAATACCTACCTCCTGTCCCTATCCTCCCTAGGAACGCACGATGTCCTTTGAACATTATAGGGATTCCCTTTCGTGCGCTCCAAGCAATAAAAAAAATTCCGGCGTTCCACAAGGATCGCACTTTCGGCTCCAACATATTGTTCCTACTTCATATCGATGATCTGTTGGGAGCTACCACTTGCCGTATCCACAGCTTTGCAGACGATAGAACTCTCCATATACTGAGTTCTCTTCTAGAATTCCCACTTATTACCAGGTAACCAAGAACTTACGACGACGGCAGGTCAACGCTGTCCATGACGACAAATAACTACCTATAGGGTACCAACAATCTAGATCAATTCAACGCCACCAAAAATATACCCTGTATTTTTCTCTATAGAGGGACAGAACTCAGCATGTCTGATATAACAATGTCTGGAACCAGTATTCCTACCAAAACCACTATATTTATGCTATAAAGGTATTTTCATCAGCAATACTCTGTCATGGAACGATCATGTTCGATCCATCGCGAAAGCAGCTTCGCAGAAACTCGGATTTTTATTCCGTGCGAAAATTACTTTACACCTCAACAGCTTCTCAAGGTCTGGTGGGTGATGCCACACTCAACAATTTTTTGACATCACTCGAAGACCGTTGAAGAGGCGGCGACCTCTCACATTTCAATATAAGTTCTTTAACGGTGAATGATCTCCAGAAATCTCTCCAATCATTCCATCGCAATACCACTCAGACGAGCTCGACAATCTCAATCAGCACATCCCTTCGTCGTCAACCCTGAAATATGCCGAACAAATCTTCAACAATAATTGTTTGCCTATATATAACGACGAAGCTTTGGGATTTTTTGCCAATGGAAATATTCGTAAGATCCGAAAGATCGAAACAAATTTCAATTTCTACCTCCTCGTTCCTGGGTACGCACGATGATTTCCAAACATTGAAGGGATTCCCTTTCATGCGCCCCAAGAGACAAAAAAATTAATGATGACAGCTTATTTTGAAAATCTGACTACGCCACTGGATTCTACGTGAAGAAATGTATGAGAAACTGTTTTCACTTCTTCTGTAATTTGGAAGATAGCTGAGATACAGGAGTGGTCCGAAAATGCAACATTTCAAAATTTCTCCTTGTATTCCAAAAACCAAGCAGGCTATGAATATTTCGTTTGCGGCATCGTGAGTTCCACAGAAAAGTTGCAGAAACCGCAGATCTCCTTCTTGAATAATAAGTTAGGTATCCCGTGAGGACATCGGAAATGGGACAGCTTGTACATAATATAATTATGAAATGATGTTGCAGTATTTCACGATTATTTCATTCTCGAACATTCTGAGGTTGCCGTGTACAAGTTTAGTTTCGATTGTTTATAGACAAACTTGCTGTTTCTGTGAAATCATTGCACTTTACTGTCGAGCAGCGACATCTCTGAGTCTCTGCCTGAACTATGGCGTGTCGCTGCAGCAGTTTTCTGTATCATCTGAATCTCATCCTGACGGGATACAATCCGATGATTTACCGTCCGATAGAATACGGTGTCGACGAATTACGGTTTCTATGAGATACGGTGCTGCTAAATTACCAATTCTATGAATGTTCATTATGATAGATTAACGTTGATGAAATACGGGTCTGATAAATTATCATTCCTATGGAATACGAATCCGATGAGATACTTGTTCTATAAAATACGGGTTTGACACATTACTGTTTTTATAAAATACGGATATGATAAATTATCATTTCTATGAAATACGGGTCTGACAAATTACAGGTTCTATGAAATACGGATATGATGAATTACCGTTTCTATGGAGTACGGGTTTGATGAATTACTGATTCTATGAAATACTGATTTGATAAAATACCGATTCTATAAAATACGGTTTCTATGAAAAGTTGTTATGACCAAATACGATTATGATGGTGTATTGGTTCGATGAAATACGGTTTTGACGAATTACGGTTTCTATGGAATACGGTTATGACGAATTATCGTTTCTGATGGAATACAGTTCCGATAGATTACCAATTTGATGAAGAACTAGTACGATAGACTGATGTTGCGACAGAATACGGATTTGATAAACTACTGCCCCGATAGAATATAGTTCTGATAAGATACAGATATGATAGAATAATGACTCGTTTCAATACCATTTCGACATAAAACTGTTTGATGATTTACGTGTTGAAATTTTATATTTCGATGAAGTACGGCCCGATGTTTTACAATTTGATATTTTACGGTTCTACAGAATACAGTGTCGATTCTATACTATTTTGACGATTTACCAATTCGATGAAATATTTTTCTATGGATTTGAATTCGATACTTTATATTTTGACACATTAGGTGTCCCCGGTGGTGGACGGTGTATCGTCTGATACAATTGGCTTCAATTCCGGCGTTCCACAAGGATCAATTTTGGCACCAACATTATTCCTTCTTCATGTCAATGATCTCTTGGGAGTAACAACTCGCCTCATCCACAGCTTTGCAGATGATAGTACCCTCCCACATATGGGGTTCAGCACCAAAACATACGCTGATGCTCTTAGATTCCATCCAGAGAAGAGCCATCCACCTGGTGGGTGACGCCACACTCACTCACTCTTTGACATCATTGGAACACCGTAGAAAGGTCGGCGACCTTTCACTTTTCTATCGATACTTCCACGGGAAATGTTCTTCGGAAATCTCTGCTACCATCCCTTCACTAGCAATACCAGTCAGACGAACTAGACAAGCCCAGTCAGCACATCCTTTCGTTGTCAACCTCGAAAGATGTCGAACAGCACTTTATCAAAACTCCTTCATCCATAGAACGGCTAGGCTCTGGAATTCATTGCCTGAGGAAGTATTCCCAACAACATATAATCTCCAGAAGTTCAAGAAAAACTCCAATACCTACCTCCTATCCCTATCCTCCCCAGGAACGCACGATGTTCTTTGAACATTATAGGGATACCCTTTCGTGCGATCCAAGCGATAAAAAAAATCGTATGCCGGGAATTTTCAGAAAAAATATCTTCTCCGCTAGCAAATTTATTCCAGTTGAATGTTGAAGTTGAAGTCTCCACACTGTGAATAAAAGAATGTGTCGTTCCGCTTTGAATTGGGTCTAACTTTATGTAACTTTCTTTTGATAAAATAATTATTGGTCATATGCTGACAAATCCTGTGAAGACCATATCAATTCAGATTTAATTCTCAGTAATACTGATACCATTGTTTGAATCAACACCATATTATGTTTTTGTTCTTTGTTATGAATGTCTCCTTGTCTCTACCCACATCACACATTTCTAGATTATAGATGTCATTAATTTATCTTTTATAGCCAAGGTAATAAGTAGTTTTATTATAGTGTAAGAATGAAATGTTTCAGTAGGTATTACAGAACTCAAAGAAAGGTATTTGAGTTCTGTGGTAGGTAGTAACAACATTAAAATTTGACTTTCTATTTTGATTAGGTACCTACCTACTCAAGAAATTCTTCGGAACTCGAATAAAATGCGTCCTTTGTGTAGAAAAGATCGGTCGGAATAGAAACAACCTCGGAAACAACTATACATATTATAGGATTGGTGTGAGATATCAGTTGGGAGAACCTATGACGTTAAAAAAATATGTATTTTTCTGTGACGGGAAACAAGTTCAACGTCTGATCTATGTTGAAAGGTCAATTTTCAAAAAATCACTTTTTTCATGCAAAAAAAGTGAGTACTTTTTTACCAACATATCAAGAAACATTCGAATTTATAATCAGTGGCGCCAGAATATCTATTTACAGAGCGTTCCCAAATATCACCCAAGATATTATGAGTCGTCTATGTGATTAACTAAATAATAATATCGGTTTTTGGGTGTATGATAAATTGACATTCATCATACAGGGCGTGGAAAGAAATTCTGAATTGAGACTCTATCACGAATCTGCGATTAGAGGTCTATAAAAATCACAAGTTTCCATCGTTCAAGTTTGAACCCCTTGAGTGGGTATGGAAGTGTTGAAAAGGAATATTCTCAGATGAATTATGGGAACAAAAATGGATATATATTTATATGAAGCAATACATTGGGAATTCGCATTCTCTATGTGATGAGCATATATCTACTCTTTTTCTGTTTATTCAATATAGAAGAAAACTACTTTCCTGGCTAAATGCCACGACGAACATTGAATTCTATCTATTGGATACACACGATAAGAGTTTGAAAATAAAATATAAAAACTTCTGAAATTGAGAATTTGCATTCTCCTTCAGACAAAAATATGTATATGCACACATCATTCTGAATATTCAACAGAAAAGAACTACTTCCCTGGCTATTTGCCACGTCGAACATTGAATTATATCTTATGAACATTCAAAAGGAGAACATGAAAAATAAAAAATAAAAAATAAAATCCTCCGAAATTGAGAATAGACATTCTTCTTCAAATCGGATGAATAATATGATGTATCATAATGATATAAGTTATTTTTCTATATCAATCCGGTGGTTCCCAAATCTTTCGTTTTCGGACAAAAGCACATTATATTGATATTATCTCTTATTTCATCATGAGTGATAAAGGCACGTTTTCATTCATGATCATCTTATTCCGAGTCTTATTCCAAGATTTCTTGTTTTCTTGACAAAAAATGTTGGTATTGACATACAATTTTTTGTCTTGTCTTGAAATCTGAAATTACTTTCTGTCTTGATCTTGCCTTGAGATCAAGACAAGATCAAGACAAAATCTTGAAATTTTCAAGAAATTGCCGACCCCTAGTCCAAGTGGAGATATGGATCGGCTGATATCTTAGGGGATTCTTGTGAAGGGGGGTGGGACATAGTCCCACCTGTTGCTATACCCGGCTACGTATACTTTCTTATAAATACCCATGAATCTCTATCCGTATTCACTTCAATAGATGGTTTTCCTATGAGAAGACTTCTTTCGCCAGGCGTGAATATTTTAATATTAAGTGACGCAGACTATTCGTGATGACAACTTGATTCTTGAACTTAACACTTCAATGTCGGTCAAGGTGGATATTTTAATACCACAATTCGGAACGGTATTCTAGAGAGAAATTTGATGTCAATAATCTATATCCAATGATTAATATTAAATGAAATAACTCAACGCTCTATAGTGGACAGAAACTGGATCTATCAGATAAAATTACTCTGCTGTTCCATTTTCGCTGTTAGGCAATTTCATCTATATGTTACCGAAAACAACTTACATAATGACTAATTGGATGGACATTCTATTCATTTCTGGATCGTTATTTGATGCCATAATTTGATAACATCTGACACGCCCGCGCCCTGGCGGCATTGCATATTGCATAGCATTTTAACTGAAAGGTACAGGTCAATTTTTTTAGTGTAACATGACGTGAGACAGTGGGTCCATTCGAACCGAGCAAAGTAGATCAATTCGTAGAAATACTGTTCCAAAACTGACCTCTATCATGTTTGATATCAAACCGCTGACATACCGAGTCATTAGCTATTCAAGGACTTTGTGAAAGACGTAGGCAGGTATATAAATATACATATATATATATATAGGGATCAAAATGAAATTTACGGCAAAGCCCCTATTCCTGTCCAAGGTTTCACACTGCAATTCTAACATCAACTCTGATTTCAATGAATTTGATTACCTTGAAGTAAAGTTACCCACCTTTTAATTAAGTTAATTTAATTTTTAAATTTTTCGTAAACTAGAAAATATGATTTTTTTGAAAATATTTGTTGAACTAGATCATATTGATATGCTCGATACAATGACAAAATCACCTTGAAATACTGGGTGTTTCAAAAAAAGGCGTCCTCTAGTCTCTATATGAACTATGAAGTCATTGCTTTTTATTATTTATACTGCCGACCTAATGAATAAAATAGAACATGCCTCTGTACTGAGTTTTGCTGATGATACTCAACTTATATATCATTTTGCACCGTTCGAATATCATATAGCCGAATATAAAACTAATTCTGATTTGGAAAACACGAAAACATAAGGCTGCTATCAGATAAACATAATTTGAAGTTGAATGCGTCAAAGTCTATCCCTAATAGCACACAACGTCCTAGGGACGTCCCTATTTGGTACAATTCACGTTCGAATGTCCCGAACCAAAAATAAGTGTCCTTGGGACGTCCCATCCCGTACATCTCATGCAATGTCCGAGCAAGGACGTCCACGGAATGTCCCAGCTGGTATATCATTTCAAATGTCCTAGAAATAGCATCCCTTAGACGTCCCACGTGGTACATATTATAAAATGTCCATGCAAGGACGTCCTTGGCATGTCCCTGGTGGAATATGATTTTAAACGATCCTTCAGGAACATCCATCGGATGTCCCGAGTAGTACATATTCTGGCATGACTTCAGATCTTATATAATGTCCCTTCTAGACAACCGTGAAATGTCCCTGATGGTACATTCCTTCAAATATCTCTGCACAGACGCCCTTTATATTTCCAGAATAGTATAACAATCGAAATGTCCCTCAGGAACATCCTTCGAATGACCCGAATATCCGTCGGATGTCCCAATCGGTACATGAACTATACTCTTCCAATGTCCTAGAAATAACGTCCTATGGACGTCCCAGTCGGTACTTTCAATATGTTGTCCCTGCGAGGACGTTAACTTACACCTCGTCGACGAATGATTGCTCGTAGGCTATAAGTACTCCTCGTCAATGTCCTTCACGTAAGTCCATTGGACATCCTTGGGAGACTTTCTGAGGACCTTTTACGGACCATCAACTCAACTGGATGTCCCAATTAGTTATGCAAGATCTGGTCCTAGAGGGACCCAGGAAAATTCAGATTCAAGAATAACTCGTACGTCCCTGGGACATCCTATGGACATCCAATTGATATCCCTCAGCGTTGCTGATAGGTTGTCCTATGGATGTCCTCTGTAGTGCTTGATGAGGAATAATGTAGGATTTAGGTATTCCATAGTTGTCCCAGGGACATCCCTCAAGGACGTCACTAGTTGGTCCTCAAGTGAGACATTTGTGCGTCCCACAGACGTCCAATGGACGTCCACGGTAACAAATTCGAACGTCCTATGGACGTCCTGAATATCCCGACAGGACGTCCCAAGGATATCCATAGGACATAAGTGTGTTATTAGGGATGTGAATACTCTTCGGTAATAAAAAGATGAGGCAATTCCATTGATATTGGCGAAGATCCTGTTCCATACTTCAAAAATGTGAAGTCCTTTTGGGTATATTTATTGATGATGAGTCAGGGTAAATCTATCACAAAAAAAGCATTCTGCAATTTGAAATTATTGTATAGGTACAGTCGTATTCAAAAAAATAGCGTACAAGTATATTGGAGGGAGAAATTGACGTCATCCTATTTGCGTAAAACGGGCTATCGGGTATAAATAATGTTTACCAAATGTTGACAGTAGAGTAATCATAGGTTCTCAAACACACAAAGCATTGGCTGAGCCAATTTTACACTACGAGAACTAGAATGCCGAAATCTTCTATGTTTAATACTTGTACGCTTTTTTATCGAATACGACTGTACTAATAGATCAATTTTGGATAATGAGCTCAAAATCATGCTCTCGGAATCGCTAGTGCTCTTCTTCTTCAACTATTGTTGTTACGTCTACAGCCAGTAGAGTAGGCCCTGCTACAGTCCATTTTTAGACGCCACTCAAAAAACAAGATCCAGAAAATACAGAATTCCTGTTGCAGATTCATTTTTGATTTGAGAAAATATACCATATTTCTGAAAAACTCAACAGTCTGAAATGGTTAAATATGGCTAATCGGCGAACCGCCCAGTATTCTGTATGTATTCATAAGATTGTACAGAGTGGTATGCCCACTTATTCGCTTGAAAAGTTAGTTCCCAGAAGAAGTATTCACGATGTTAATGTTAGATTTCCTGATAATATCAATATTTCCCGTCACTCAACAGCCATTTTTCAAAAGGAGTTATCTTTTCTTGCTGCAGATTTGTATGATAGAATGAGTACAGATATAAAGAATTGCAATATATATACATTGAAGGAGATGAGGGTCAAGATGAATTGCTAGCGGAACAACAATAGTTTACCCTTTCTACTTTTATTTTCTTTTTGCTCGCTTCTTGTCAATGTTGTATGACTAATGATTCACTAATGATTATTATATTATAGTATAAGTAAATAGTATTAGTATATAGTATAAGTGGTGTTGATCATTCCGGTGAACACCAGAGGATATGCACATTTTTTGTTATTAATAACAAGCAATCATGCTAAACTTCGCCTCCATATTTTCTGTATGTACATTCGTACTCATACCGATAATGCAATTAAGACGATTATTATTATTATTGAATACATGTGCCAGCTTCCAAAAACATGTTTTTTTTGTATATCACTACTTCAAAGTTGCGAACCAACTCCCCAGAAGTCGAAACTTGTGCGGGGTTAGGAAGAAACATTTCATTACAATGTTGAAAGTAGTTTCGACATAATCATAAAAACTGTGTGTTTTTAGACATCCTGTATGTCGAATACGTCATCATCATCATCAATGTTTTATCAATAATATCACAGTTGTAAGTACCTTTGAGTAAGTTTTTGGTGAGCGTCTCCGCGCTGATGAAAGCCTGAGTATTTGTCATTCACATGTCAACTTATTTATTCCCGAGTTCATTCCTAACATTCTGGAAGAAGTGTTGAAGTGAAGCAATAGCAATATACAATCTGATAGCAACAATTATTAATGTAAGTTTCTTCTGCATGCTCATTAAAATATTAATTATTCATTGCTCCGTCGTACATGAGCTTGAAACGTAGGAACACAATCGCCTAGTTCAAACACTAGATACCTTTTACTTTCTGCAATACTTACGCCTGATTGAGAAAGTGTTCCATAAACTCATACACACACTCACAGATTGACCCACATTTATTCATTTTTCATTTACCTTGATTTCTTATGTTTACCGCTTTTGCAATACTCCATTAATCATTTTAATCCGCTGCATTTGTTGCTCACAATGCATTTTCTGTGCGTGCATTGCTCATAGGGTGGAACAGTTACACAGAAAGAAATGACAAGGTAAATATAAAAAAAAAATCTTTGAATACTACAAAAACTTCTTTTGCTATAGCGCCAATGAAAGTTTCTGTGAATATCATAATCCATTTCTTTTAAAATCCCCAATTGAGATTCATCAACATCAAAAGACATTTCGGTACTTCAACAGAAAGTTTCTTTCATTGTGAAAAAATTTGTTCATTGTCTCAACAAATAGTTCTGTACACTGGAAAGAAGAATTCGCCAGAATTCTGAAACATTAATGAATAGTTCGATAGTCATAAAGAAATTTATATTGGTATAACAGAATGTGTTCCTTGTGTCAAACGATAGTTATTTATATGTTAAAGAATGGCTCTGTTGAATTCTGTACCATTAATAGAAAATGTATCATAAACGGAACGAAATAATTCGTTCAATGGTAAAGAAATATTCATAATCGCGAAAGATATTTCTGTACAGGTTAAATAATGGTTCTATTGATTATTCGTGTTTACAAAATGGTTCTATTATAATGGTATAGAATTGTTCATTACCAGAACAGATATTGCCAAAGTAGGCCCGACTAGGAAAAATGAACTTTGGGAGTCCCTTATGGTGAACTTCAAGACATTCTTCTTTCCTGACGGATCTTTGATAACTTTTTTTCCTGTCGGCTTGAGGTAGGATGTCACCGCAATTGTTCCTTCTGGAAGTGAGTCTGTCTAATTAATAAGTCATATTTGTTATTCAAGGGAGAAAGATGAACTGATTAACCTGATAAATTCTTACTTTCTGATTGGATATCATTAATTTTGAAGGTTTCTCTGAATTTTTCTGAGAATATTTCATTTGATTTCTGGAAAAAAACTTCTCATGAATCCATCAATATATTCGAGTTTTCTTTTATCGGTTCTTGATAATCAATGTCAACCTGAAATAGTACAAGAATAATTGACAGAAAAAATAAACGCATTAGTGAAGAAGTCAAAACCTCTGAAACAAGATAAAAGTGAGAACAAATAACATACCAGTCTATATCCAAGTGGGTTGATATAATTCTTCCAAGTCTTGAGAATACCATAGCAGTATTATCTTCCTTCTTCTGTCGAATGTGTTTCAACCGTCCATGGCGTGTCTTGATCCACCCTTCTCAAAAATTTTGAGAAAGTGAAATGCAAGCGGAAGTAAACAACCTTTTGCTTCAATATGCTGGAGAACTGCCTCTTCGTCCACGAAAGTTTCAGAGACTTCATTGTTTATAGTAAACTGAATAATTTTTCCTACATATATAATCATTTCTAATGAGTCATTGTTGTAATAGATATTCCGTTTTGCCCACACACTTCGAGTAATTCGTAAAATTCTGACCTTAGGACCAGATCACCCACTTTGATTTCAACGAATTTTTTAAGATGATAGATCAACTTCTTATCTTGAAAACTACGAGTAAAAGTTCATAGGAACTTCTTTCTATTTTCTCGCCTTCCTTGTTGTCACAATATATTGATGTAACCATACCTATACTCATATTAATGTAACACCCTGTATATTGATAAATGTATATCACACATTTTAGGTATCGGTAGGTACCCAGTATCCAAATCTCGCTGAGCTGATATAGGGTTAAGTACACTTACCTTGATACCTATCAATCGGAAAGAAAATTGAAAACAACACTCAACACCGATGCATTCACTGTCAATACTAAATAAAAAATGAATAATGCCCTATGCGGTATGAGGGATGGTAACCAAATTTGAAAATAGACCAATACATCATGTTCGGTGACATCAGGTGAGCGTAAGCACGAATCTGATTGGTGAATAATGACATAATGTTTCTTGCGTTTCTTGAACTGAAACAGAACTATTTGTTTCATTTAAAGAACATTCTTTCGAAAGAATGACTTCACTCATGATCTTTTAATATTACAGAACTATTCGTTTCCGCATGAGATATTTACTTTAATATTCAAAGAAATATTTTTTGTCAATTCTAACGAAATATTCCATGAGTGTTAGAGAAGATTCTATTCTTGGCATAAAATTATCATTGAAAATGTCAAAATGAATAGTACAGATCAAACTCTGATACCAACAGTATTTTCTGTAATCTTATACCTAGCTATCTATCAATATTATAGAATGATTAGTGAATAGTAAAGGAATTATATATGATCGGAGACAACTACTTACAGAAATTTATTGTAAAATTAACAGAAAATCTGCAACATTCTGTATCTTTCGTGACAATGGTTCTGTTTATGGTAAAAAAATTCTGTAACGCTGAAATAATTCTTCGTTAAATTCGATACAGAACCCGTTCTGTTAATGCTATCAAATTATTTTTTTCTGTGTAGTTTCACTTCGAGTATTACCAATTGTTACGGCTCGATGGAATTGTCATATTGTCAATCACAATGGCGCATAATGAAGTGCTGCTCTTTCTTGGGTGTGCTTTTCACGATTCATCCTACGAGATGTATAATAAATGTCTGATTTGTACGTCTGGGCGATGCTGAGTCAGCATGCCGTCAATGGAATTAGAAATCACCTCGGAAATTATATACATTTGGCATCACCCCGTGTATATTAATGAATTCTGTTGCCTTTCCTGTTGAGATCTGATGAGCGTTGTTTTTTAAAGTGTACTCTCTTCAGCTTGAATCACATATTTCAGAAACCCCGTGATTACAGTGAAGGCTACTTTTCAGGAAAGATGGAAAACTAATAAAGAGACAATTTTTGACCATTATCCTAATTCTATGTGTTGATTTTGGAAACATTTTTTCATCGATTTATATTAATTGTAACGAATTTTGATGATGTAAATATCGGGGTTTCTGAATTACATGGCAAATTGAATTTACTAACCTGGTGGAATTTAGATGGATTCAGCTGTCTCAACATTTTTATTCGTGTAATATGCAAAAATAATGTGAACAACAAGGTGAACAATTGTTTTTGCACACATTAGTCGAGATTATCTTCTGGGTCAGAAACCCTGTAAACGCAGCATTGTCCTAATTTACCTGGAAAATGCATAGTGATAGCAAGGTTTGTGCATGGAATTGTTATACCATTCAAAATATAAGTTCCAGTTGAAATCTAAATTCCCCAAAAAATGATCAGTGTGAAACCAGCCACGAGTTCCAGCCGCGACTTCGCCAATTATTCAAGGCGCGCGCCATACGTCCAATGGTCGTATATTACTAATACTCCTTGATAATCTCTATATCTCTCAATATTTTGTCGGGCAAGAATTCACCGTACAGGCCCCCTTTTTTGGAATTTCGAAAAAAAATCATTACTTTTTCAGAATACACGTGAATGGGGGTTTATTTTCTATGAATGTATTCCTCTAAAGGTAACTTGATAATGTGTATATCTCACCATATTTTGTCGGGCAAGAATCAACCCCACAGGCACCCTTTCCTGGAATATAGAAAAAAATTCATAACGTTTTCAAAATACAAGTGGATGGTAGTTTTTCTCCAGCATAAACGTGTACAATATATATTTTGTCGGGCAAGAACAACTAACCCCACAGGTCCCCTTTCTTGGAATTTCGAAGAAATCATAACTTTTTTAAAATACGCGTGTATGGGAGTTTCATTCCATGAACGTGGTTCTCTTATGGTATTTGAAAATTTGTATATCTCACAATATTTTGTCGGGCAAGAATCAACCCCACAGGCTCGCTTTCTCGGAATTTCGAAAAACAATCATACATTTTTCAAAATACGAGTGGATAGAAGTTTTTCTCCATAAACGTGTTCCTCTAATGGTACTTGATAATGTGTATATCACACAATATTTTGTCGGGCAAGAACTCGGGCAAAAATTAACCCCACAGGTCCCCTTTCTTGGAATTTCGAAGAAACATCAACTTTTTCAAAATACACGTAAATGAGATGTACACCGATGTCTCTATTTCGATATTGTATTTTGATATTATTACTTTCTGAATACTATATATTGTTCATCCACCTTTCTATTTATGCTTGTGAAAGATATTGTTGACTCAATATTCGTCTTTTATTTTATTTTTTTACCTGCTTTTTTGCTGATGTCATCTGACGGGTACAGAGCACAAAACTCGTTGTCGCGTCGTTCGTGTCAACGGCAGTCGCGTGCGGGAAAAAATCACTTTCCGCACTTGTTATGAAAATCACTATATGAACAATAAGAATATTCTTATCCAAATTCATATTCATAATATATCTGAAGATATTCCTTTCCAATAAATATGTTCAAATTCTCGCAAATGTATAAATTCAGTCCCTAATGGGTGAATGTCTGATTAGAGGGACAGTTTTGCGATGATGAATCAGCAGTTTCGATGATAATATGACGATAGGCACAATTGATTAAAGTAGAATCATACCAAAAGGATTTGGGAAAGAAAAGAATACACTTGGAACGATTGGTCTGTTTGCTCTTTGGACGAAAGAACTGCAGCACATATCCCTAAATAATTCTATAGGTGAATTTCAAGTTGCAAATGTAGGCTATATACTCATTTTACATGAAGTCTAAGAAATAAAGGAACAAACTAATTTCTATCAATTAAAAATTGTCTACGGTAATCACGTTAACTGTGAAACGTGGGAAATTCTTCACGGAAATCAGTCATTACTTATGTTTTACGATGTTTTGTTAAGCGTTCAAGGACAAGTAATATGGTAAACTTGAGATGTTTATAAGGCATCTTAGGTAAACTGAAAGGGAGTATGAATTGTAGGTCTCTTGGAACAAAATGAATGAGACATGTCAGCGAGCTTGTCAGTCACTTGAGTGACTGTATGAAATAGAAGATATATCTTACCACCCAAAATGGTTCAAACATCATCTGCTCAATTAAGTTTATTCACCTCGAATTTTATAAAAACATCAAATATACAGAGTGTCTCACTTTAAACGACCCCCCTTTATATCTCAGCTAATAGTAGTGCGATATTCTTACCAAATTTGGACTGATATGAATAATTCAATTACCATCAATATGGTCAGTTTTTCAGAGACAAAAATCAACATTGACGGTGTCGTGCGTTTTTATTGGAATAAAAAGGAGTCGATTTTTCATGAAATCATACCTATTAGGCAATTTTTTGGAGAAACACTAACTTCATGCATATATAGTACCTACTTTTCCTTTTGCTTCGAATGTCCATATGCAAAAAATCGACCCATGCGAAATTTGTTATTATACCAGGATTGGCGTCATTTTCATATTTTTCAGAAAAATCAATGAATTCAAATTAATTGCAAACTTCAGAACGTTCGATAGCACCAGTAGGTAGAAAATTATGGCATGAATTCGATTGCGCGAAAACAATTATTTACGTTCGCAAAAATGCTGATTAGATGTGCATGTTTTTTTTGAACCCCAAATATAGTAATTACATGAAAACTCACATATGGAGGTCCAAAGCCATGAAGAACAATATAATGAGGTTAGTTTACCGTAAAAAATGCAAATACTATTATGATTTCATGAAAATTCAACCTTTTTTTATTCCAATGAAAGCGCACGGCAATGTCCAAAAAGATGTTTGTCTCTGAAAAACTGATCATATTGATACTGTTCTCATGTATGGGGTTTGGTACCCAAACACTAATTGTTTGACATAATTGAAACACAGTCAAAAAGTAGGCGACTTCTCACTTTCCTATTGATACTTCCACGGGAAATGTTCTTCAGAAATATCTGCTATCATTCCATCACTAGCAATACCAGTCAGACGGACTAGACAAGTCCAGTCAGCACATTGTTCCGTCGTCAACCCTGAGATATATTGAACAATCCTCTACCAAATAGTCATTTGTTTAACTAGGCAGCCAAGTCATTACATTTTCTTTTCTGCCATGTGAAACCAGCGTACATAATTTACGCTGGTGAAGCATATAGTTTTTTTCTCCAAATTCTTTTCAATTTCACGTAAAGTCCAAATAATCCATCATTTCTTTATCACAAAAGTCATTGTCAATTTTGATTACTGATTTGATTCAAATTACTTGGGATGTTGCAGAGCAACAAAACTTTTTCTGCCTGGACAGTAAAAGTACACCTTTTCTGCCAGTTAAGTGTCATTAAAAATTCACTTTTGATATGTCATTTGAAGAAGAACGTGTTTGTCTATAGAACGGCAAAGCTTTGGAAATCTTTGCCAAAGAAAGTATTTCCAAGAACTTATAATCTCGAATGAATTCAAATGCATATTTATTTTTGGATGTACGATAAATTGATATTCATCATGCAGGACGTGGAAAGAGATTCTGTTATATTATAGGAAGATGAAAATTGTGTATATCATGAAGAATGGCTGAAAGAATAACTGGACTTCAGGTTACTGATGAGAATATGATATCCGAAATGAGTTTTATTCGAGTTAAGTTATATAACCTGTTTGTGAGAGATATAATTCCCATATCACTGATACGAATGATTTTTTCTAAAGTTCCAAGGTCATCAAGATCAGAGTTCATACAAGTATACTTACCTTATACATTTCATTTTTCATTTCAATACTGAAAATATTGGTAGGTAAGTTATATTTTTATATCATGAAACATCATATTATTCTATTCGATTTGAGAGATAATGTGAATTCTCAATTTCAGAGGATTTTGATTTTTCATGCTCTCTTTCTGGATATTCAACAGATATAATTCAGTGTTCGACGTGGCAAATAGCCAGGAAAGTAGTCGTTTTCTGTTGAATATTCAGAATGATATTATGCATCTCTCTATATATCTTTATATGAAGGAGAATACAAATTCTTGACTTCAGAAGATTTTGTTTTCAAATTCTTATCGTGTGTGTTCAATAGATGTAATTCAATATTCGTCGTGGCATATAGCTAGTAAAGTAGTTGTTTTCTGTTGAATATTCAGAATGATATTATATGCATATCTTTATATGAAGGAGAATGCAAATTCTCTACTTCAGAAGATTTGTTTTCAAATTCTTATCGTGTGTGTTCAATAGATGAAATTCAATATTCGTCGTGGCATATAGCTAGTAAAGTAGTTGTTTTCTGTTGAATATTCAGAATGATATCATATGCATATCTTTATATGAAGGAGAATGCAAATTCTCTACTTCAGAAGATTTGTTTTCAAATTCTTATCGTGTGTGTTCAATAGATGTAATTCAATATTCGTCGTGGCATATAGCCAGGAAAGTAGTTGTTTTCTATTGAAATAACCGAGAAAGAATTAATATTTTCATCACATGGAGAATGCGAATTCTCAATGTATTTTTTTAAATATATATCAATTTTTTTGTGTTCATGAATATATCTGAGAATATTCCTTTTCAAATGCCTATACCTCCTCTCCCTATCCTCCTTTGCTACGCATTATGTTTTTCCTCGTGTTTTTCGAACATTGAAGGGATTTCCTTTCGTGCGCCTCAGAATATGATGAAAAATGCGTCAAATAACATCTGAATGAAATTTGTTCCACAATGAAAATTGAAAAGGAAGACGATTTCACGAAGCATAGAAAATGTTAAGAGTAAATCGAGGAATGAATGTTATGTTAGAATTTGGAATCCAGTATCCTTAATAATAGAAAAGACCAAATGCGGAAGTATTTCCGGAACATGGACAATTGGGTCACGCGACCTCGCGACGCCAGGCGTCGTTAACACGTGGTGCCTTATTTATTCGTCTTGTTTTGTTGCCCAGGTAAGATCATGAAGATGTCGATTCGATATTGCCTTTCCGAGATTAAGTCATAAATCGACTCTATTTTTGTTGGAAGGATACAAAGTGAGACTTCTTCTTCAAAACGAATTTTGGTTACGAATAGAAGCAGCTTATGACTTGTTCCAGCCAATCTGTGAGTGGATAACGTTTTTTTAAGCTGACGATCCAACAATCTCAAAAGTGTTTACCTGCTTTTTTTGTAGTATCAAATTTATCTGTTTCTATGGTTGAAAACCAGGAAATGTGTTTTTCTACTCACATAGCTAAAATGGCATTTAGCGTACGGACGTGAACCACGCTAAATGATCGATTAATCACGGATTGACGATCTGTGATTTATTCGAAATATTAAACACGTTACCATGGCAACACGATTTCTTAAACACATAACCATGGCAACGCAGTTCATTAAACACAGCTTCAGTAATTTGAGACATGTCTGGCCTGTCAATTGTATCAACTGTCAACTGTTATTTTCAAATTTTGTATCAGAATTATTCAAACAATATTCGTTTGTATCAGAATTCTTCATTAAAAATATATGCGAAATGTAGACAAATAAAGTGGAATCGAAGAGAATGTTCTGGTACTTGCATATCTCCAAGAAGTGTAAAAATGAAGCATCCATCTTTGAGAACAATTTATTTATTCTGCGCTAAGCATGACAATAAACGTGAAACAAAGGTTAGTAAGCAATGGACTGGACACGACTGGACACATCTACAATCAATATCACGCTTCTATACGTGTCTCGCTGGTTGCATGCAGTTGCATGTATTATGTTCTCAATTCCCATTCCTTTCGAATTATTTTGGAGGATAGCAGGAATAGCAGGTATGTTGATGTAATTTTCGGAGTTCGTAGAAAAAGCGTAGTATGTAACGCGTTTATAAACTCTTCTAGACACTCGTTTATCAAACACTCGCTCCGCTCTGCTCCGCTCGTGCTTAAAATACTCTTTAATAAAAGGACGTTTATAACACTTGTTACATAATATACTATTAATTCTTGAAAAACGAGAAGATAAATGTTTGAAACCCGTACATCTTTCTGCTTACCTATTAGAACCAAATAAACGCGGCGAGAATTTAACTGACGCTGAACATTTAGTTGCAACGGAGTTCATTTATGAAACTGCAAGGCGTCATCCAAAGTATTCTTCACGAGTAGATCTTATTATGGACGCACTCGCACAGTACGAAATTAGAGGTGGTAATATTTTTGCTAAGGAATTCGTCATTTCCAGCGAAAAATCTATGTCTGGGCCTGTTTGGTGGGCAGGAATTTGCTCCAGTTCTAAAATAAGTAGATTGGCTGTAGACATTTTGAATTTACCATCGTCAACAGCCGCAACTGAAAGAACCTTTAGTACTTATGGATTTATTCATCGGCAAAGAAGAAACAGACTTACCGTGGAAGTGTCCAAGCAGGGAACAATGGGAAACAATGTTATACGGTAGGATCGCGCCTAACTGACAAACAGGACTCAGGTGCAGGAATTTACCTAGAAGGAATAGACATAAGGAAGAGCTACGCTCTTGGAAAGTATACCACAGTTTACCAGGCTGAGGTCTTTGCCATTCTGGCAGTAGCGGAGAGGCAAGAAGTGAAAGAGGGACCAGAGCAGAAGATTTACATCTGCTCGGATAGTCAGGCGGCTCTCAGGGCTGTCTGCCATCCTAAACCAAGCTCAGCTTTGGTGCAGGAATGTGGCGATGCTCTTGAGAAACTAGCTGAACAGAAGGAAGTCGAACTAGTATGGGTTCCAGGACACAGGGGGGTGCCTGGGAACGAGGTGGCCGACGAGCTGGCTAGAATCGGATCCGCGACACCGTTCTGGGGGCCGGAGCCTGCACTGGGTATAACAAGAAGCCAAACTTCGTCTGCCCTTAACAAATGGGCGGACGAGGCACTAGAAGGATATTGGAGGCGTATAGGCTGCTGCAGGCAATCGAGAGACCTGTTGGGCAGTCCAAGCAAGCCAAAGACGGCTTGGTTACTGGGCAGGGATCGCCAATTCCTGCGCCTCCTTATAGGGATACTGACAGGTACAACAGGTTACGCAGACACCTATCACTCATAGGTGTGGAAGATAGTCCCACTTGCCGTGAATGCGGAGAAGATGAGGAGACATCACTGCACTTCCTCGGAGAGTGTGAGGCGTATGGAAGGATGATATTCGAAATCTTTGGAGTAGATAAACTACAACAGGAAGATTTGGTCGAATTAGAGTGGGCGGACATCCTGGCCTTCATCAGAAGGACGGGAAAGTTCGAAAAGGACAACTAAAAGAGGAATGTGTAGATATGTGGAGAGCCGGGGTTGGCAAAAAGGGCCCATGGGGGCCTACTTGCCTGGCTACAGCCTCCCCACAATACTACTACTACTACCGTGGAAAGGGTCGGAAAACTAACTTATATTGCCCATAATTATAATTTACTAAATGGAGAAGATCATTCAAGAATAGTAGAAGCTACTGAGGAAGAAATAGAAGACAAAATTTCGGTTTCGAAGTTATAGACTTGACTCAACTAACGAAAGAGCAAGAAAAATCAGATGACGAGGTTGGGGATGATGATGAGGATGATTTACCATTATCCACTCCATTACGTAGTCCACTCTGACTCTGACTGGATTTAAAAAACGTTCTTGTTGTTTTTCCTAATGTTTTTACAGTTTTGAGATAAAAAACTTGTATCACTTGAAAAAGCTGTTTTTTTTATAAATTACCAATGTTACCGTAATATTACCAGTAATATTACCCTATGTACGAGTATGAATTAAGTTATTTCGCGTGTTTGAGTTTGCCTTCATTGAAGGATGAATTATATATACTCTTGTTTATTATTCGCGAGATTATTCGTATATGATCTTCATGGTTGAAATAATATAGAGAGAGAATAATATTTTCATAAAGAGGAAAAGAAACGGAAAGTAAATAGGAGAATTCAATATTTACGCCGTAATTTCGACGTCGACTGACGGTAGCATTGGAGGAAGCATTAGAAACATTATTTTAATTACAAACATATATGTAATGTTGTCATTACTATCGTAATTGAAGGTTGAGAAGTGTCACATTACACACCTCTACTTCTCGCCCTCACTTCCCGCCCCTCACTACTTCCCGCTGTCACTTCCCGCCCTCACTAATGTAATAATTCAGGTATGTTCAGGACGAAACATAGATTTATTAATTTTGATCGAAATATGATGGTTGTAACTGAAATAGTTTACAATCCTTGGTAGAAAGTTTCATTCCTGTCTCGAAATTATAGCCTTTGCGTCTCTGTTAACTAACTAATCTCACGACAGGAATGAATCACTTCCCACCTCGGTGTGTAATATACTATTATCAGTTCCAGCTACAATCGCAAAACTAAAATTCACTCATGATTCAATCCGCGTTTTGATCGTTACTACCATAGACATGTAACTACCTACGTAGTAATTACGTATTGCAACTAGCAAAAATATCACTCGACCCAACTGTCATTACTATAAATGCGTGTTGATGGGCTTGAATCACAAAACAGATTTACCTGATGGTGGAAAATTTAACTGTCAACAAAAACAGGATAACCATACTGAGGAAAATTGTGCTATTCGAGTTTTTGCTGAGATATTTCTTGCTACCATTACAAGAAATCATATTACCTTTATACATTTTCGAATAGAAGCAGCAACTTGAAATCCTATAATAGCAATAACGACTTTGCTGAGAGTGAATTTCCTGCCACAGGAAGGTATACTGCTGTCGCTATCAGGCAGCTACTCTGGGACAGCATATTTTTTTCAATAATTCTCTAGCTGAACTACTACTAGTGAGTTATATGCTTGTGGCTGCGAGGTTCATCGCATTGAACTGAATAATATTTGACGAACCTACTTGGGGTTATTTAGCGCCTACTTATCGTTATTCGATATTTCGCAGATTTGTCTCCCTCTATATAAGCATTTGTTGGACATCTTGCTTGATCAATCATTCACAGTTGGGCTCTCGATGCAAACCCATGTACAGGACGACAATCTCGACGACACGACAGTTACGAATACTTTCCCTCTTGAATTCAATTCATCATTTGAGATCTGAATCTGAATTCAAATATACAATGGAAACATTTTCGAACAAATAAAAGAATCTTTCAGTGCTTTCGTAAATCTGAGTGCTTCAGTTATTACCACGATTGATGGAATGATAAAGGTGAGTTTTTTCCAGGTATTTCGACTGAAATTCAAATATTTCACATTCAACATTTCCTTCTTTTTGGTACCATGAAACTTTGAAATTGTCAAATATGTTCCAGAGCTTCTCTATAGAATGTGATGGTCTAAAAACGTATTGTGAGCAAAAATGTCCAGGTTATGAATTTGAATGATTTTACTGGTAACATTTTGATTCCCTGTACGCATCTGTATTAACTTGCCCAGTTTTTGAGATACAATGGCTTCAGAAAGTTTCAGAAACATTATTTTTTTCATCAATTACTCAAAAACCTTTTGTTTTTCCTGAGGGTGCATGAATCAATTGATCTATTGAATTTCAAAGACCATTGGTCCGAAATTTTCTTTAGGAATCAATAAATTGCTATTCATACCCAACATCAGGGTGGAAGTTATGGGAAGTGAAATTGGATATCAGTCAAAATTTCACTGATGACAACAATCCTGAAAAATAACTGAATAACTATACAGTAAGAAGGTCATGCAACTATTTATATGATCACCCATCAAGAGTAGCAAAGTTCCCTACCTACGATTATAACATTGCCCTACTCCCATTATTAGATGCACTCACTAGCGGTAGCAAAGTCAGATACCTACTACCACCGAACATAAACAGAACAGAAACATCGTCTAAAAACAATATACAGATGCACTCGCTAGTGGCAGCAAGGTTCCATATCTAATATCGCAGGTGGGTTATAATCAGCAAAGTCGACTTTATAATCACAGGTGATAACTCGCTTTTCCCGTATGCTATTAGAGTTTCTTGCTGGGGTAATTCGATTTCTGACTTCAGTGCCGATATGAAAACAATTGACAGGTAAAGGTAATCATAACATCATTCCTAGATCGCAATACTCGAGTTTGCCAGCTGCATTCTACCATTACCAGCCACCCTGTATATCATTGATCACCTTGTACAGTTCGGGGTGAAGATTCCAAGAGAGACAAAAGCCACACCTGTACCATCAAAGATCCCGCATCACGTTCGCATAGCCTATAATTTCGTCTCTAATACCAAACAGAACTCATACAAATGCATTAATATCTTTGCGAGGACTATTCTTTTCGCAATAATAGGGTTGGGTATTCAATTGTTTGATTATAAGGATGGTGCGCAAGCATATATTTTTTCAATGAAAGAGTACGTTTCTTCTTCAATAGTTTTACTTTCATTATTATCCTAAATTGTAGGTATATGTACGTATATCTACCTCAGCAATATCAACCATTTCTAGGTTAATGGAACACTCTATTTTAATCAACTATTTTACAGTATATATTTTGGTCTTTCTACAGGGTTTCTATAAATTATCGTAACATCGTAGTAGCCGTTGAAATATTTTCTCCATTTGCCGCCTTTCATTTATGGAGATTCACACATTCGAATTTAATTTCTGACATCAATCATTTTACTGTCATAGCTGATAAACTAACAATTGTCAGTTTTTCGTTAAACTTTCCAAACGATTGAAAAGAGGGATGGCTTATTCCTCGGAGCAGAATACATTTATTGTAATGTCTTATTGTCAAAATGGCACATTCATCAATGGTGGATGGAGTTACTCGGTAGTAGCCTGCAAGGATGAGTTCCTGGCGAAATATCCTAATGTACAGATTCAAGAATCTTCTTTGAAAGCCCACATCAGAACAGTGATCAACAGATTCATCCAAACTGGAAACGTTAATAAAAAGAAATCAACAGGAAGGCCCCAAATATCGGAAGAAGTTGTCGAAAATCTAAGGGCGCGTGTTATTGAGCAAGGTCCCCAAAACGTCATTGAAGAGACTATCTTTACAATCTGGTGTGCCGCTAAGTACATGCCATAAAGTGCTCAAGAAAAGATTGCATATGCACCCTTACAAGACCAGTGTACTACACCAACTTCTGCCATTAGATATCCCACGTCGTCTGGAGTACTGCCAATGGTTCCAAAATAATCTCAACGATGACCAGCTATTAGACCTTTTTCAGCGATGAGAGTTGGTTTCATTTGTCGGGGTACGTGAACTCACAAAATTTTAGGTTTTGGAGATCTGAGACTCCACTACATTCTCAAAAATTGGGGTGTGTTTTTAGCAGTTTCTCGTTGGCGAATATATGGACCGATTTTCTTCGATGGCACTATCAATGGTGAAAGGTACAGACAAGTGATGTTAGAACCATTCATCAATCGACTTGATGAAGAAATTCGAGTTGACTATTTTCAGCAAGATGGGGCCACTGCCCACACCACACGTACAAATCCAGAATATTTACAAGAATTTTATGACAACCGTTTGATAAGTCGAGGAGTTAATCCTTCTTTTCCAACACGTTCTCCAGATTTGACGCCTTTGGATTCTTGCCTTTTTGGATATTTGAAAGACGAAGTATTCAAGAGAGACAATAATAACCTTGAAGAGCTGCAAACCTCAATAACACATTGCTGCCAAAATATTGGCCCGGAAATGCTGAGGAACATTTTCGACAACAAACGGCGAAGAGTTTTGAAATGCTTGGAGAACATCGGAGAACATTTTGAACATTTGATGTAGGTTAATGATATGAACCGTTATTTATTACTTCTTTAATAAATATTTTTGATTTGTTCCATTATTTTTCAAACTCCAATATTGGACTCTCCTTTCTTTGAGATAAAAAGATCCTGTATATGATCACTTCCTCTTTTTTTGGTCGTTAAATGTTGTTAACAGCATTAGTGGAAAGTGGCAAATGGAAAAAAAATTTCAACAGCCACTACGATGTTACGATCATTTATAGAGACCCTGTAGTTCCTATTAATGATCTGAATAATCATGTTGTCCTGATCGTGATTAATTAATTCGCGAGCTAGAAATCATCACAATCAACCATTTCTTTTCCTCTCGTAATACAAGCTTTTATAAAGAATATTTTCAAAAACCAGCTTATCTGAAAATGCACTACACACGCATAGACACTCCCTCACAGACAGATACTGGTACAGGTGAAACCTCGGGTGAAACCGAAGAAAAGCTTGTAGTTGTATAGAAACCCGATAACAAAAGCTCTCACACCCCTATACCAATTTTGAATATAATCGGACCATAATCACAAAACTCATCCGTAATATTGCAGCCATCATCTAGAATTCCTCAATTTTTATAAAAAAAATCATAATTTAACATTCAGAAACCCCCAGATACAATCTTTGAATAGAATTGGTTCATAATTACAAAACTCGTTCACCATATTGAAGCCGCCATCATGATTCTTTCAATTTTGATAGAAAAATCATGATAACCGACACCAAGTGTTTGGGATCACACGTTAAAAGGTAAGGCCCCCGTCATTCCTTGCTCGCACAAGACTTTCGAAGACTTTTGAGGGTTGCTCGTAAGGGGGCAACCGAATGACGGATAGAACAAATTTTAGAACAAATTTTTTTAGAACCATCAAAAACTCCCAGTTTCCAATTTTGAATAGAATCGGATCATATAATTACAAAACTCATCCGCCATTTTGGAGCCGCCATTTTGTTTTTCCTCTAACAAAAATTTCATGATGCATTGTCACTAGAATTATGTACATCAATCTTCAAATCAATCGGACGATTAGAAGTGTCTCATATTCAACTTTCAAAATTTGATTACAGACACACAGGCACAGGACAGGTGAAACTAAATAAAAACTTGTAAAATAAATGAGAAATAAATATCTCATCATGCATTCATGTATACGATATAAGGCACACCTAACTCAATCAAATGATAGATGATGCTTCAAGGTAAACCCTTATTGACCTATCTCACTTTTGATGTAAAATCAGTCGCTCAATAGTTAAATTATTACACTGATATAAACACTGAAATTTTCATCAAAAACGTGCGTAAAGAAACCGAGAAAGAAACTATATATACATTTTGTCCATACCACTTTACTCTCATGATTGCCTAGTTTGTTTCATCACATCACTAGGTATATTATAGTAGTATTTTATCTTATACATCTTCAACAATCATTAATTTGTGTAACCTTTCATAGCAATAACTACTGAAGTGATAAAATATAATTATTCTACAAATTTTCTGCTGAAATAATCTGAAATATTATGAAAGAATATTCAATAATATCTAACCTATAGAATGCTCGAGTATGAATGACCTTTAATAATGAACTTTACCTACATCCCAGTTCCCATCAATCATTCTAATAAACACATTTTTGCATTGTTATAAAGATGCAATCAGTTATCCAAATTAATTCAAGTTCGTTGTCCTCCTAACGGAAAAAATAACTATATAAATTAATTAGAAGCAAAAAGCAAAAAGCCGTCCTACCGAAAATATTTAATTGATATCAAAAAAAGTGTTTTCATTTGCAGAATCCTAATTACCTGTTCTGATATTTTTGCTGTTATGTGGACATCACCACCTTACTTACCAAGAACATTACATTGAACCGAAAATAATAATAATAATAATTCTTCCATGCCCAATTATTTCAATACATATCTCACAAATCCGTTTCCAGGCCAAGACCGATTCATACAGTTCTCACAGATCATATACAGGGTGTTCGACGACGAGAGGGACATACTTGGTCTGAGCGATAAACACGCTAATTCATGAAAAAAACTACAAATTCCTCATTGCCCAAATATTGCTTTTCTCTATATTCCTTGGTAATGCATTTTTACAACTTCCAATAACGTGCAAAATGTCAAAAATTCCTTGAAATAATTTTTCCTCTCAATAGGGAAGTTCAGCTAGTGTTGAGAGAGAAAAAATATGTATTTGAATGTTGTCCTTGACTTCAGTGTTACAACCGTTGATTCAGGTATTGCTTATACTTTAATCAACGGTAAAATAATGAAAATGTCATGTTGGCAACACTAAAAATGGGAATAAATGAAAAAGAAGACCATTCTAACCTATTTTATATTCGCGATAGAAAATAACACGAGAAATAACACGTCGCTCCACCTGACGGCAACAACTTCAACACTTCTGAGCGGTTTGTTTTGATAATATGACAAATAAACACGAACAAAAAACAAATGAGAACCAATAAAAACAAAGTAAACAGGCCGCTTTGACAGCTTTCAAGAACTCCGATAGGTGGCGTACGCTTATTTTCTATCGCGAATTGAGTTTAATATGGTCTTCTCCTTTATTTTCATTTCTAGTGTTGCCGACATGACATTTTCATTATTTCACGTTGGAAAACTGAAGACAAAGACAGCTCGGGAAGACTAGGGATGACATATTTCCTTTCTCTCGAAGCTAGCTGAACCTCTCTATCCCTTGTGGTTACGGTAATTTCTTGCAATTCTTTGATACTCTTTCAATTTTGCCACAGTAAAAAACTTTCACTAATCATGATGAATTTACACGGAAATGCATTCCGATTTCAAGTAACGTACCCACAAATACTGACATTATACCTATACCATGATTACCTATTTTGGAATTCCTTATTAAATTTCCCCTTAATTCAATCCTTGTTCTCGCAAAATACCGAGGGGTAAATCTCCAGGAAAAATGTGTACACCAGACTTCCAATGACGAAAGACTTCCAAAGACTTCCAAAGACTCCCAAATACTTTAAAAGACTCTCAAAGACTCCCAGACTTTCAAAGACCCCCAAAGACTTCCAAAGACACCCAAAGATATCCAAAGACATCCAAAGACTTACAAAGAATTCCAAAGACTTCCAACGTTGTGTACACCAGACTTCCAAGGAGATTTACCCCTCGCAAAATACCTTTCCACAAAGTAACTGGTTTCGATGTAAATTGTAAATCAAGAGGAGTCTCACCTATAGCATATAAAAATTAATGGCACATATTTTGTTCTTGACCTTTAAAAAGCTTGGGAGTCGTCGATTTATTGTATTTACGTTGCAGTATTACTCATGGAATGAAAATAACGAGTACACATTACGTAATTAGTAGCCGAGTTTTACCGTTACGGAACATCACTTTTAGGTGCATTAATGATTTATTATGGAACTCAATCGTGTCAACGGGATTACCTATTCAGTGGCTGATATAAAGCTTGATTTATATTTGCGATTAGACGAAAATTAACTAGGATGTTCTTTCACAGATAATGTTGTAAAATATGTAAATTCCCATGTAGTTTACAAATTATCGTTTATTGGTGGGAAAATGGAACTTGTGAGAGGCGAGTTGCATTTCGACCTCATTCTCATATGCCTTGATCTTTGTAAACTGTATAGGTAGTGTAACCAAGTATAGGAATCAATCAGGTGTATCAGAATATTCAAATATTACTCGAAAGATTCCCAAACATTCGACGGGATGATAATATGTATATTTCAATATACCTATGAGTATGGTGAGAGTTTGATAGTTCTAACAGGGGCGGTTCTATGTAAGGGTTGTAATCAGAATCGAAAGTGGTCGCCGTCTGTAGTTGACTATATATACCGAGGGGTGGCTCACTATGGTAATATGGTGTACATCGTGCCAGTAATATATTACCAGTACAGTATTATACTTCTAGTATTACCGGTATTACTTGTATTATCAAGTAATATTTGGTAATATTTCATATGACAGGTATTATTGGTAATATCAGCTAGTAATATTGGAATATTGGTAATATCAGCTAGTAATATTGGAATATTGGTAATATCTGCTTGTAATATAGTAATATAAGTAATATCTTTCAATAATATGGTAATATTAGTAATATCTGTCAATAATATGGTAATATTGGTATTATTTTATAGTAATATAGTATTATTGGTGATATTCCAAGTAATATTAGTATAACGCATCAAGTAATACATTGGTAGTATTTCTAGTAATATTATGAAAATGAGTATTATACGTTTCAATGTTCTATGAGTCAATTATACCAGATGTCGTAATGAAAAATAAGCGTTGGCCACCTAGCGAGATTTTTGAAAGCTGTCTGTCAGGTGCAGCAACATGTTATTTTCCATCGTGAGTATCTATACCTCGATCTATGCCTACCTGATCTCTATGAATAGAATGAGTATCAAAATACCATTTCTTTATTCTAATTTATTGATGGTTCAGTATGTATTTGCATGAACTCAGTGTTTGAAGACTAATGGTTGAGTAATCGGCAACTACGAACACCCAAACAACCACAATGGTATTGAGGAATGTCTAACTATATTTCAGCAACTAATTTGCCAAATTGAGTGGACCTAAATAGTTATTTGCTTTACATGGGAGAAAATCACAAGATTTTAAGCTACCCAGGCAGTTAAAGTGCAGCTTCTATGCCTGTTAAGTGACATTAAAACGGCATGTTCAATATCATGTGGAGAAAATAACAATTTATTTTTATGTTGGCAATACCATGCAATACTGAGAATTATTCAAAATATGTCTCTGTCAGCTAAAATGGAATACTTTCTAGATCTATACTAGAGAATAGCAACTCATCTGAACTCACGGGATATTACTATAAACTAGGTAATATCTAATAATACCAATAATACTCAAGATATTACTAAATATTACTGATTTTTCAAAATATTACCAAATATTTCCAAGTAATGCCAAATATTACCAAATACTACCGAATATTACCGAATATTCCCAAATATTCCCAAATATTCCCAAATATTCCCAAATATTACCAATTATTACCAAATATTATCAAATATTACCAAATATTACCAAATATTACCGAATATTACTGAATACTACCAAATATTACTAAATATTACCAAATATTACCAAATATTACCAAATATTACCAAATATTTCCGAATATTACCAAATATTACGAAATATTCGGGAATGTTACAAAATATTACCAATATCACCTTCCAAATAATGTTTAGGAACCTGATAAACCACATTAATTATTACTAGTTCATACAGGTAACCACCCTTATCACTATCATTAATTCAACTATTATCAGCAGGAATAGGTATATATACATATTTCGACAATTAAACTGAGGTCGAATTTTAACTCGATTTACTCATAGATCCAATTATAAATTTCTATTCGGTTCTCACACTTGGTTAGCCCCATCTTTCAGTTACTCTCCAGAGCAATATGACACTATACACACAAATTTTCTGGTGAACAGGATGATAATTTTTTTTTTTTTTTTATAGATTGGAGCGCACGAAAGGGAAGGGGAAGGGGGAAGTAGTGTAATATTGCAGCGGTGTCATTATGATTCCGTTTGAGCAATTTTGTTTTTTTCGACCTTGTTCTATACGGTTCTATATCGTGATCATTTTTCGAAATTCTTTCTTGGACCATGAACCATCATGCTCGAAAAAAAAATTATGAAAGTATTTGAAGTTTATTTCGTTTATCAGTTTAGTTGTCGAAATATATAGACATTTCTGCTGATAATAGTTGAATTGATGATAGTGCATACATTAGTAATTAACGAGGTAATTAATGTCATTCATCATGTACCCATCATTATTTGGAAGGTAATATTGGTGGTATTTCGTGATATCTGGTAATATCTGGTAATATTTGGTAATATTAGGTAATATTTGGTAATATTAGGTAATATTTGGTAATATTTGGTAATATTTGGAAATATTTGGTAATATTTGGTAATATTTGGTAATATTTCACATAATCAGTAATATTTCACATAATCAGTAATATTTAGTAATATCTTGAGTATTATTGGTATTATGGTAATATCCCCTAAATATTACTGATATTACCTGATTTGGTAATATGGTGTACAAAATTCAGGCAAGTGAGCCACCCCTCGATATATACTTGCAGTTTCTGAATTGGAATTGGTCACTATTCTTGCATAACACTGAATGCGGCTAATCTGAGGGCTAATCAGACTCATCAAGGGATGCTATGATATATTGAAAAAACAAAGAAAAATACTCTCATTCTAATCATTATAGAATTTTGAATGCAACGCAAATTTCCATAGGTAAGTATATTCAGCCTATCAGCGGTTAAATAGTAGCTTCCAACTGTCGCTGGGTCTCGTGGCTTGCGGCCATTTTTTTTTTATCGCTTGGAGCGCACGAAAGGGAATCCCTATAATGTTCAAAGAACATCGTAAAAATCCTGGCCAGTCCAAGCATTTTTCTAATTATTTAATTCTTCACTAGCTCCTCTCGACAATTACATCAACAAATAATAGATTCTGACCACGTGTGCTGTCCCAAAGTTAACGTGGTCGGACTTATACAAGGACTATATATATGTTACCCATCGTTTTTCCAATGTAATAACCTCAAGAAACGGATTTGAAACGTAGACCGGAACTAAGTTCAAAGTAGAGGTGAATGTCTGATGTACAAACGAACAAATATATCCCCTAGTTGAATACACGAGGCTCATTACGTATACCGAATCACCAAATAATATGAGTTGTAACTTAGATTATTGTAACCTCAGTTGTAACTCAACCAAATATGACTGGCTACGAAATAAGTCGCTCGTTTGTCAACCATTTGGGTATGGAGTTCATTTGTGATCGTTTGTGGATTATGTCCGAGGTTTCCGATGTATCTAGCACCTTATAACAAACATGATCCAGTGGCGATGAAATTTCCTCGGGAGTTTCGAGTATAATTTGAAATGAGTTCGAATATCAGGTGAATTATAAGCCATTCGTGGGCCATTCATCAAGCTACATTAGGGGCGATGTGAGAGCTTATTCATGTTATTATGTCACCCCTCGTGACACCCTTTGTAATATCGAACTGTTATCTCGAATTAGTTCACCTATCGATACAAACATAGGCGAAGGCCAAGGGCCGAGGCAAACAAACATATAAACGCATACAAACATACAAAGGCAGCTGCAACTCCAAATTTCATCCCCATGCAATTCATTGACCAATTGACCATGATGATTGGAACTCTAGTTGTTTCAACCAAGTTGATAACATACAAATTCACTCGCAACTCCATTCATTCAGCGAGTGGTAAAAGAGGAGTTATTGTGAAACAAACTTAATATACAGTGTGTCCATTTAGTGCGTAATTCTTCGATATCTCCAAAGCCATAACCTATAGAAAAAAACTTTGAAGGAAAAACTTCTTCAGTTACTCAAGTTGCTCATTTCAAAAATATTTTCAACATTACTGGGTGTTTTATAAAAGCGGGATGACTCGGAGACGAGTTTTTTTAAATGGAACACCCTGTATTGTTTATTCGGAATTCATTCCGCCGAGGTTGACCTTCACATCGCTGTAAAAAAATTGAAATCGGTTACGGCGTTGCCAAGTTATAATTGATAAATCTATTTTTACCACTATTGAAGAGTCATGTTGAATTGGGCATGGTATATTCATTTATTCAAATTATGAAAATATTTTTGGCATACGGTAGTAGCAAGGTCTCACGTATACAAATTCAGTAATTTTGCGACATGTTCTTTAACAGGGTGCTCTATTTCGCATTTAGAAATTTGCAAGATTCAGATGGCATTTATTAGAATTTTTCAAATGAAACACCTTGTATTTTTTTTCACAAATTTATTCCGACATCTTTCACCTTTTAATCGCTGAAAAAATATCATAATCAGCTGCGGCGTTGTCAAGTTATGGATAATTTCCTTATTTTTACTACTATTTCGGAGTATAATTTTTACGTCATAGTTCTTTCATTCAAATAATCAAATTTTTTCATTGACCATTCATTTATATTTTTACAATAGGAGCATTTGCACGCTCTCCAAGTTTGAATTCAAAACAGAGTGGATTTGACAAATTGATCCAAAATGCTATACTTTCACAGATTTTTTGCAGACAACGAATTGATTTTTCGAAGTACACTTCCATTATTCGTGTAATGACCTGTCAAACATTGTCACAATCAAATATATCCTGAATTTATTTGAAATTTTGCTGAATTCCCTCCCGAAACCCGCGTAGTAAAGAAATATTGTTTGTATCATTATATGTAGAGTTTGTCTCCTTCAAGTTTGATGGTGATTTGGTTTGTGGGAATAACGACAATAAAAGTGGTCCAAATCTCAAAAAATTGTCCTTATTCTCGCAATTCAAATCTCCATTGTTTGTATTGTAGAAGTTGTTTTAAAGGCAGGCGTTTTGCTTTTGGCATGTTTGTTTCACATAGGTACATATTATTTAAATCATAAGTAACAAGTTTACGGAATATTTAAAATTTTGACAATGCTTATATCGCAAAGATACCTGAATGATCTATGTAGAACCTTGAATGTCATGTGGCAAGCAATATTCCCACAATCAAATCAAATAAAGGAACTATGTCTCATAAGTTGCCCTGAGATAGTGATGAACATAAGGAAATTACTCATACCTTGAAAATCCCGCAACCGATTTCAATTTTTTTCAGCAATGAAAAGGCGAATGATGTCGAAATAAATCTGTGATGAAAAATACAGGGTGTTCCATTTGGAAAATTCTAGTGAACGTCGTCTGAATCTTACAATATTCAGAGTGTAAATTTTAGCACCCTGTAAAGGATAATCTCGCAAAATTACTGGATTGGTGTACGTAAGACCTTGCTACTACTGTATGCCAAAAATCTTCTCAAAATTATAACGAATGAATATACCATACCCAATTCAACATGACCCTTCAATAGTAGTAAAAATGGGATTATCAATTATAACTTGGCAACGCCTCAACCGAATCCAACTTTTTTCACAGCGATGTAGAGCTGAACCGTAGTGGAATAAATTTTGAATAAAAAATATTGGGTGTTCTATTTGAAAAAACTCGTCTCCGAGTCCTCCCGCTTTTATAAAACACCCAGTATTGTTGAAAATATTTTTGAAATGGAACCTTCAATAACGAAAGAAATTTGTTTCCGAATTTTTTTCTCTAGTGATAATGGATTTCGAGATATCGAAGAATTACGCACTAAATGGACACACTGTACATGTAGTATTGAACTCAGTTTCATAAAACCCTTTGCAGCACCAAGAACCATTCTCCCAAATATTGATTTCCTGCTGCTGGTTGATTATGGAAACCATACTGGGAATATGAATTCTGTTGGGAATATAATTACCGTAAATGAGTTCAGACCATGGACCTGGAGCCTCAAATCGAATATAACAGTGGACCCATTTTCTATGTGGATCAATATGACGATAATTCATCGTTTTGGTTAGTTGATAAAGTTTCTATAGCATCATGCAGTAATCCAGCCTTGAAAAGTAGGTGTACAAGCTAAACAGAAAAGTTTGCTCCGGATCATCAATGGATTTCAAGAACATTACTATTTACTATTGTATAGAGTATATGCCGAGGTATACAATACTCCAAGTATCATAGAACTCCTGAACTCGTAAATGTAACTATTGAGTGACAACCGAGGTGACAACTGCACCTAAGAAGACTGAAGACGCACTTGATATTGATAACCGAGGTGATTACCCAGATATGTTTCAATGTTTACACAGCATTGTCTACTTATGTCAACCAGGAAAACAGATTGTGTCACATCCAAGATAATGATGGCAAAACCTTCGTTGACTACGACTTAGGTATAATTATGTTTTGAGGTCGTACCTGCTCAACGATAACAATTAACAACCCCGACGAGGTCGAAAATTATCTCGAAATTATCAGTGATTGAGATGGGTAAATAATAACTTAAATATTGGTTTTAGATAATATCTAGCATGATATTGACAAATTATTCCGTTTTGCATAAATACAGTGCATAAAATTTATTAAATCGGTGGGTGGAGTTCCAACTGATAATCTACGAAAAATAAGTGGATGCCGAAGTACTAAATGAAGCTGACCTTGTCTTCATGTGGAAAAGCGAGAAGAAAACATTATTGTTACTCTTCCCACTTCTATATGAATCATCACTCATTATGGATTTCATCTCCATTCTGATATCATTTAAGTGTCCAGCGAGGAGTTTCAAAAAGTATTGAGTATCAAGTGAAAATAGAATGATTATTAACCCTTTCATTCCTAAAATAATTACCTAAGATGGAATTGAAGTTATTCAATGCAATTATTCCAGAATAGAATCGAAGGCGTGGAGTTGAGATGGTGAAATCTACGACCAAGCATACAACTAATGGATGACTCTCGGGATGACCCAACAATTTAGTCTCAAGATCTAATAGTGAGGGATTAATCTCCATGAAAAATTACACCATGAAAACTATCACGTCATGGTATTTGGAATATATCTAATACCAAGAACCAATCATCGACAATTCCACCAAAATAATCCAATCATCAAATGGAATTGAATAGAACCTCAAAAAAATCCAACAACCTCGAGACTATTCGATTCCGAATAAATTACCATTGAAATAAAAATATTATCCGAAATAGATATAATGACTCACCCAGATCGTTATAGAACACCCATGATGACAATGAAAAATGTGGTAAACCACTCAGCAATATACCAACTAATGAAGAGGTAGCATCGAGAATATAGTGTTAACGAGGTTTCTGTTAGATATAATTGTTCCGAAGCTCTAAGACCGCAGTGACAGATTTCCGGACCTGATTTCATCCATTATGCCTTTCGGTGGGTATCATTATGTGTATATTTTGATCTCGATTTTGATGTTAAAAAGTGATACATGAAAGAATCCAAGAAATAATCCTACCGGCTTCTTCATGCATTAAAGTTAATTGACATCATTTGTTCGCAAATTAAGCGTTTCGATACGATTTCGTTCTAGCTGCTGTGTTCCAAAATGAAATATAAGTGATATGCGTAGTTGAAAATACTACGGCATACCGGTGAGCCCAAAAGGTAATCACCTCGGTAATCACGGTCAGGTGTAGCTGCATTTGAAAAAATCATTTTTCCTCGATTTCAAACACGCTGCCTTTAAGAAGTATACATACATGTTTGTGCTATATATATATGCTACGGAAAAATATGTTCAAATGCATAAAGAACCCGGGAGGTATCTACCATGTATCATTCTCTAACATCAGTTTACATCGAGTACATAATGATACCCCCCAAAAGGCATACTGGGTGAAATCAGGTCCGAAAAACTGTCACTACCTGCCGGTCTATTTGTCTTGTCATTATTGCAAAGTCTAGCCCTACATTTCCACTTTCAATCCATGATCTGAACACCCCAAATTCCAAGCCAAATTCAGTATATTCAGTACGAGAATTAGTACAATTATTATTTTGAGTCGCATCAATTCGATGTTCCATCATTAGCGACAAAATATCGTTCACATTCTGAATTGTATTATTATATTATTCAACTCAAATAATTCAGTAGATGTTTCATTTCACGATCTTCTTTGAAATTGTCTGCGAATATTTGTTGGATGTGTTTTCTCTTTGAATATACGTTTTCCTCGCGTTCTACGTACGATTATGATGTGTTTCACTGTGAGTTTGTTATTTTCACGGAGCGTTTTTGAGCCAGCTTCATTACTAGTCTCATTCAGTCAGTATCATCGGCGAGGGCAGAAGATTCTCTTCCTGTGCCCATTTGGGGCAAGAGGGTGGTTTTCCGCATTTTTATCAGTGGAAGGACATGTGCTTGTGAGGCTGGATCCTGCAGACCCAGCTGAGGAATCCGACCAATCAGAATCCAGGATTTAGCTGTCTTTCCAACGAGGCTACTGTGGGGTATAAATACTCAAGACGGACTGAGAAAGATTTTCTTGCTGATCTCTCTGATTTGTTTCTCTTGCCGATCGCTCTTGCTCTCGCTCTTGCTGCTCTATTTTTTGAGTTTGCTCATGTCTCTCCTATATCTCATTCCGACCGCACTCTTTTGATCAATTCCAGTATGAAGATGTATTGCATAGTGATTTTCCTTCGGATTCTCCTGTTGCAAATGTGAGTTTGTATATTATTGTCACCATTTATTCAACCTGTACATGAATTCATCTCATTCCTATTGCTTTACTACTAACCATACTAACCCGACCTGTATAAAAAGTTCACGAATTCGTATTTTGTAATAAACGTTCTCTTGTGATCGCATAATATTTATTTTTCTGTCTGCATTTTTTCAGTAATTTATATCGTATTGTTTGGTAAGTATATGATAGACATTGATAGCTAGTTGACATTTCTTCTCCCTCTTCTTTTTCTCATGATACTGCCATTCGATATTCATTCAAATTTGACGTTGATGAAAAGACATAATTAACCTCACTAATTCCTGATTCGGAGAATACGATAATCGTGGAAAAAGGGAAAATGAATACGAACAATAAGCTGTTTCCGTGGTTTGAAACCGTGTTTCTGATTCTCTAGGAGAAATTAATGAAAAAGATTGGATAAATCGATAATTTTGCAGACCTAACCTACCATAAACTGTTTCCAAGAGAGATTTTTTTCGATTTCTGCAAATCAGGCAATCAGTAATCCAGGCCGAACACAGGGTTTGTAATTGAAGCCTATACATTCTCTTGGTCCCTTGAGACCAGGTCTGATTAATGAAATTGACCCCTGTTGGTAGACACCTCATGTGCCTTTCTCCATTATTGCTACCCTAGCCTCCTCACAAACTCAGTTTGTAGGAGTGAGTAGGTGAAGTATCACGTTCATAAAAAATCTGGCGCCCGAGACATCCGAACAAGTACCAGTATTCTCTGCCTGAACTGCGCGAAAGTGTGGACCACAGATATAAAATCACCTCACGGCTCACAGTATCACATATTATTCACTGCGTTTGATCTGGTACTCGTGGATGAGGCGTATATGATCCAGTCGAAGACGTGAGAGAAGAACCTCTTCCCTAATCGAAGTGTTCATGGTGCAAAGTGGCAGGTTTTTTGGTTGAAGTTTTGTCATAATTTCACAATTGAGTGATTAGGCTTTGGTTGATTCAATCCTGAAATGGCTCAGGAGATGATAATTAATGATTCAGTGATAATCGAAAATTTCCTCAGATTGTCCTCATTAGATAACTAGAATGCTCCAAGTATGGCTTATGAATCCTTATTATAGATGATACCGAGGTACTCATCTCGGTACTCATTATTGGTAATCAGAATGACTCTCGGTATAGTTATGTTACAATCATCTCTATTAGCTCAAAATGGCAATGGTAAGTGGTGTGCTGTAGGTGCTCAAAAACAAACTCTTTATCTTGAAAGGCAGATACATGGATACATCAAGTGTGTAATAACTAATTCCGAGGGTGGCCAACTAATTTGCGATTTCCAATTCACGTCTCGATTCTCGTATAGTCCATCAAAGTCGAGATCAAAGTGTACACAGTGTACATATTATACATAACACTCTCACGATCACTATACAGTAGTTAGTATATCACAGTATATCATGTTTGAATTTCTTGTGATGTGAGAAATAATTTCTTTATTTTCTTTGGAATTTTAACAATGGGCCACGATCATCTCATAACTTTTTTTATTGAGTTGAACAGTCTTTGATCGACCCGAGTTGTTGGAGCGGATTTCTTCACAATATGTTTTCTCAGAACTTGTTCCTACAGCATCAATTTCGACTGTCCAAGTGACATTCTTTATACAGAAACTTCTCGTGAACAATTCGATCGTGTATTCGTTTCGAAAAATATGGTTCTTATGAAACAACCATGATGAAGGTATTGGTCGACGTATAAGTGTCAGCACAAATATTCCGATTTTACACAGAACGAAAAAGGTACGTTATATTAATAAAAAAGTACATCAAATCAGTGAACGTCGACATTAATTTTGGGCCGATGACGGGTTTCATTAATACAATGAACGGTCGTACGTAAATTTTCTTGTTGATTGAGTTATGACTGCAGTACGTTGAATCAACGAATAATGGTCATCGATCTATGTTTGCCGGTGATTGATATTACGAATGGATTTACATTGGTTCATGGTTGTTGTACATTGAATCAATAAACAGCGAGCATGGATCTATGATGATAAACATTGGTTTATGGTTGATGTACATTGTATCAATTAACAGTGAGCATGAATATGTAAGTGCCAGTTACGAAGGACAGACTCAGTTTATCACAGCTGAACATTGAATCAATAATCAGCTAGCATGGATCTATGATCGGCGGTTATTGATATTACGAACGATAGACATCACTTGATGATTTTCTTCATTGAATCAATGAAAAATGAGCATGAATCTATGTTCGACAGTTATAGATGTAACGAACAAATTCTATTGGTATTTAACAGTGGTATAGTCGTCGTCGAAGATAATGTTGTCGACAGTATCGTCACTATCAGTTATAAGGGGACAATTTTTTCAAGCATCAGAGTAATTAATTTCTAAAATTTTGAAAAACCCAAAATCGGCCCAAAATTATCTAGTACATCCACTGATTTGATGTGACCTGATGAATAATATAATATATACATTTACAAGGCAGTCGCAGAACACTGATGGTTTTCTTAATGAAATATCATTTTTTTTTTGTTGAAATCTACCTAATTGTATTGAATAACAAATGTAATGAATATTTTTTAATGAAGTCAACTAAAAATGTTTCCGAAATGTCAAAAATACACTGAATGATCGAAGACTGATAAACTTGGACGATATTCAAAAAACAAATATTCGCTCACCTTATACATTTTTTGTCGGAATAAACAAATTTTGCCCTTTCCATTCATTAAAATATAATTATAACTAAGTATCTGATAATAAGGGAAATGTTCCACAGAAATCTCTGCTATAATTCAATCACAAGTAATACCAGTCAGACGAACTCGACCAGGCCCAGTCAGCACATTCTGTCTTTGTTAACTTTGAAATATGTTGAACTACACTCTACCAAAACTCGTTCGTCCATAGAACGGCGAAGCTTTGGAATTATTTGCCAATGTAAGTATTTTCAAGAACTAATAACCTCCCTATACAAGACAACGGAAATTTTGTCAAATCAGGCAAAATACTGATCTGAACACCTAATTAACTTGATTTTCATTTTCTGTAGAAAATAAAATGATAACAATGTGATGACAATAACCAGTAGTTGTAGAAAGAATAGTACCTTGTGCATCCCACGAGTACCTACCCAGCAAACATTTTGATATGGGTACAACATAATCGACACATTGAGTTGCCCATAGCAAGCCCAGCATAAACAGAAATGATGGGACTGTAATGGCCAATTAACGACATTGGTTACATATTAACGAGGTAGGGGGAGGGGTAGGAGGAGGGGTAGAGGGAAGGGTAGGGGTTTCAGGGGTCCAATTGATCTGGAAGTTCTAGTAACTCAATATATTTTTTGATGTTTATCATCATATTATATGAAAAAGACACATACCAGATTTCAAGGAAACAATTCATGAATGACACAATGATATCTTCTTAACCTCTCTCTTCTTCCATGATAAAACTCCTCAGAGTGACTGCTTACCGGCTGGTATATCTACATCTTCATCTTATTTGGGAAGCATTCCTCCAAAATAGATTCTTCGTTGCGAGGTAGGTACTTCTGAAATATAAAATTCTTCATAAGTTATTATGAAGTGGCCTTTCTTGATGTCAGAATTCTTTCTTCATAGAAGTATGAGAAACAAAATACTCTGTTACATGAGTTCATAACTTGATCAATATATAGTCTGATTACGTGATATATACTTACATATGGAGGCACAGAACTTATTGTTATTCACTTCAATGATAGAGACAGGTTTCCATAACCAAATATTACTTCTGATAGTAACGAACCAAGCAGTCCACGATAGTTACGCTTCTGGAGAGGTAGGAGCCACTACAATTATTATCATCACAAACACATGCATTTCATAACAAAATTTGGAACACTAGATAGGTAGATTGATACTTACTCAATACATATTATTATCATCATTGAAGAATCCATCTTCTATATTATCAATTGAGAATACTCCTGCCACCATAACTGCCATTATAACGACCAGGGAAAGTGATGAGCACAATGATATGACAACAAACCAGAGAAAAACGAAACATACGCTATCACTAGAGTGACATATAATAATTATCCAAATGATCAGCTGATTGTTGATGTAGACGTTCCCAGAAAATCCCCCAGTGGGACGAGTAGTGAACAGGATATTGGCCAGCAAGGGGCCACAACTCGTTAGTGCTCAACTCGTTCTATACATCATACCATCACAAGGCCATCATCGTATTTTCAACTGATGGTTACTTAGCATAGAGAAATCATCGGACATCACCAATACACCGGCATCGACACTTTCTCACACTTGCCTGCACTAGGCCGGAATTCTCCTGGTAGTTCAATGTTTGCTGAGTTAATATATCCTAATCGTAAGAATTGTGAAAAAAGTTATTCAAAATTAACAGGACCCACCTTTCTCAAATATGTTAGGTTTAGTATCCCATTGATGTGGCACAATTTCACAAATAGGTAGGAATTCTATATGAGCCACAGAAACACAAAACACGACCCAGCACTTTCAACTTTTCATTAACAACTGAACGAATAGAAATAAAATAAAATGGCAAATGAAAAATTCACCGCGTATTATGAAACCTTTTCATAGTATTAATGTTTGGCGTGATTGATCCATGGGTAGGCAACATTAATTTGGCGCCTGTTTTGGAAGTTGATGTTTCTTTTCATAGTATTAATGTTTGGCGTGATTGATCCATGGGTAGGCAACATTAATTTGGCGCCTGTTTTGGAAGTTGATGTTTCATTTCATGAAATCAACGTTTAGTGTTCATTGAAACAATGAAGACCATTCATTATTTTCTTATGTTTGTTGTTGATAGATCCATGACGAAAAGTTTATTGCTCCAATGATGAAAAACATAGATCAATAAACATAAAACGTTGATTCAATGAAGTTTTTCATCACATGAATAAAAAAAATGATTAACTTTTGATGTTTCTCGTTCATTGTTCAATGTTGGCTCGTTCATTGTTTCAGTGTCTTGCGGTATGAACCCATCATCAGAAATGATTGTAATAATCATCGATTCGTAATATTAATGTTCAAAAAATTGACGACCGCCGTTCATTAATTTTACGTACAAAATTATTTTCTGTGTACCTCAATATAAGACTAGTTAATCTCAATCTAATTAAACAATTGTCTTGAATCGAACACAATCATCATTGAAATAAGTTCATTAGTCGATATCCATAAATTGTAGAAATATCATGAGACTATGGGTCATTAGATATTTTATCACTTCTCCTAAAAGGGGAAAATCTTGCTGAATATGGATATTTCCGAGGATATTTCACAATAGGCAAGTCATCAATTTCTCTTGAATTGATTTTTGTATGGACTTCGAAGAATTCATCGAGGATGGATATCTATTTCACTCAATCCTTTTTCCACATTTGCATAGGTTGGTTCTGAACAAGAATAAGTGTAGGTGCAGTTGGAACTGTACCTTGGCTCTGGAGGATTTCTAATCAATTAACATGACCGTTACGTTCTGGTTGTCAACAAAGTAAATAGTTAGGAAGAATTCTATATACTCTCCATTGAGCTCTTTAGTACCCATAAGAGGTACTTCAGTAAATATCAACTTGATTTGAGAGATTCGTCATAATGATTGCTCGTAGGCAATTGCTTTACGATATTGATATTCCTCAATATCTTGTTTCAACAAATTTTCACACATTACTATATGTAGATAGTAGCCATCCATAATTTCAGCTGAGGTTTTAGCCGAATTCATGATTAATTTCTTAATATTTCCATTTTCAGTCTTCAGAAGTGAGAACCATCTTCTTCTTTCAGTTCTATTTTCAAAGTGGTCTTCTCTTCTAATGATTTTCACACTGAAATTTCATATTTCAGAGTCACCTGTTCTGGAACAAGTTCTTACAAAAGCTATATATTTGTTCTCGTTTGTATATAAACTAAACTGTTCCAAATTCAATTTTGTAGTTAATTTTTCTGAACATAATCTATTATTTTCCATCTTTTTGCATCTTCTCAATTCAGGTATTCATTTAGCTATATTCAACGATGTAAGGGAATATAATTTCTCCTAGTCCAATTTATGTGTATATAAAACCATGCTGATATAACCTCGGATATAACAATTCGTGATATCCATAATAATATCAATTTTCCATTTTTGGCCTTTCTATATCCAATACAGGTCAGAACCAGTTGATAACTATTGTCTATTTGATGGCTCAGCTGTCGAGGCAACATCTCGAGAAAATTCAAATGCTGCCGAAAATGTTCTAGCGTAGCTCCGAGGCTACCTGAGACTGCGGGTGGATATCGATAGAAGATGATTATGATTTTATGACAGAAACTTTTCAACAATGCTTTTATGTATTTATGTATGTATGTATGAGTACGATAAATAGATGCTATCGAGGACATGCCTTGGAAAATGCGTCCAAAGTGTATTTTTGGTAGAGCAACCTCCGAGGAAACATCTGTAGTAGTATCAGACTATTTTGAAACTTCACCGAACGACTTATTCATTGCTGTAACTACTATGACAACAGAGATGATAAACTTCAGATTCCCAGATATCATCCATATTATCACTCTTCCTTCGGAGCAACTGATTTGGAATACCTATTGTGTTTTTCAAACTTCAATATCTAAAGATGAAATCTTGGGAGAAAGTCAGTTTCAGTCTGCATCTGCATTGAAGATAATGTTGGTACTAGTACGAAGTTTTATCATGTTTCGTTGACTTGTTTTTTTGTCTATGTACTCTGTTCTCAATGGTACATTCTGATTTCCATATTCTGATTTCATCAGTGATCAGTCGATGGAAACATCATACAGTTTCTGCACTTATCCATATACCTACCTAGTTTGCAATACAAGTTGGGGAAACAAAATATATTATCAGTTCCTGACCATCTGACAATTTAACTCCCACCTGATTCAGAACCAGTTGTCCAGTTGACTCTCAGAACGAAATCTGGGGCAGTCAGAAGCCTTTAAGTTTACAAAACATAGCTACACCTGCCGACTCATTATATATTTATTCAAAGATAAGGTAGCTATAAAGTGCAGGTGGAGGATATAATAAAAATTCTAGTGAAGATAAGATCTCTTGTACAGTAACATTTTCACGGTCTCCTTCAAGATAACACATGATGGTTGGTTTATGATTTCTTGACAATCCAGGATTAGTAACTTAGATACTGTGATTAACTTCACTCACTTTGTAAAACAATATCCCAATCGATTGTGGTCAATATCCATACAACTCGCACTGTTACAAGCACACATAATGTTCCACAATCATAATTCCGGAGGTATAACTCGTCAAAACAATTGAAGGACTAAATAGCAAAAGATTCACAAGCACTCCGTGATCGTGGCTTATCGAACAATTGAATTCAAACAGGTGATAGCTGAAACTGAACCAACTGGTTCTTGCGGCTCTGTCTCGCGCGCTCTACCACACACGACTACGTTGAGCAACGGTCGTCCGCCAACTGAAAATTGAAACTTGAAACGAGTCTTGTGTTCGTAGGAAACAAGCCGTTCGGTCAACGTTGCCAACATTTGAGGTGCTGTTGCAGATTTGGGCCCTGAAGTTGTTCGAGGAGTAGTTACCTGGGTTGAAATTGCAAGGAGCCCCATGTTGGGCGCCATTTCACTTAAATAGCTTCCAAAGTTACCGCTCGAAAGTTATCTCGATATTACCATATTACCATGTTTCCAAAGGAATGAAAAAGTATACTTGTCTAATGTATGCATAGGAACAAAACATGATAATATTCGATTTTGTTTTCGGAGAAAAAATTTCGAGGAAGATTCAGAAAGAAAGAACAAATCCCGAATTGCTCATTATTGAATATATGAATTAACCATTTGGTTGAGCTCGAACGAAGTGAATATTAGTTGAAGCAATTGCAATGAATCTGATGAATCGATACGTTTCATTCTAATTTTGTCATCTATGATTGTGATTGGAATGTATTATAGTGACTTTATGGTAAATACCATAATTTTGTGAAATTCAACTTTTGCTCTGTCAAATATCGAAGGCGAAAGTCAGATTTTCATTTTTTATATACGTAAAGTTAACGAATAATCATCATATATCCTTCAGAGAAAAATAAAAAAACGGCTCTTTCACCATTCTACCTAACACAGATCTAAAACGCTATTTTACTATTGCAACTGTGACGTTGCCGCTACCACTTATATGTTTGAGTATTCAGAAATTCAGTATTGACTGCAACAATAATAGTATTGGCTGAGTATTCACATAGCTGAAATGAGTGAGAGAATAGCTTGTATCAGTATAAGTTTATATGAGTCGATGCATGGAATTCGGGAGGATGGTTTTCGATTTTTTGTGTGGCATTAGCCAGGAAGGTATTTTTTTCTCTCCCGAAATCTACAATTGTTGTTGTTGTTCATTTTATGAACGGTATTGTTTGCTGCCTGAAAATTTCTGAATTGCTCTAATTTGGAAAAAGCAACAATTTAAACCTTTTCAATATTCTAATAACGATAGCTTGCTGGTAGTGGGTACAAATCCCCGACTGCAGACATCTTTCTGATGGCCCAAGAAATTGTTTGGGATCACACGTTAAGAGGTAAGGCCCCCGTCATTCCTTGCTCGCACAAGTCTTGAAGATATCTGAGGGTTCCTCGTAAGGGAGCAACCGAATGATGGATAGAACTTTCTTTTTACAATCCTAAACTGCAAAACAATGCCAATCAGAGTTGATCTGCAGGAAAGTTCCTCATTCATCATGCTCAGTAGAGAAATCTCTGAAATCGATCAATTAATGTATCGTTGGCAACACTGCGGGGTTTGTCTACAGGCGCGTTTTATGCGATTCGATGTGGCCGAAGAACGATGAACTGGTATCAGCCAAGAGCTACAGATGTAGTAATGTCTCGAAGTCACGAATGTTTTCAATACAACGATTGCTGGGGTTCTTCAAGGTGCTATACTTGGTCGCTTATGTAATTTACGCTGATCGACTGAGGCACGCTGGCTGTGATATAGACAGCAAACAACTACAGAAGTTCAGTGGTCCATAGACTTTTGCCCTTAGGGTGATTTAAGTAAGTAATAGGTTATAGATATAAGATAGCTGTATTTCGAATTCAACTGTAGGTATTGTACGACCAACCAAAGGAGTCCTGGAACGAAAGGGAGAGCGTGACGTTGAATCATAGACGATCAGTCCTAGGAGCCTACACAATATATAACCAATTCCGTTTTGACTGAGTGCAATTTCAACTGATATAATCATTTTTAGCTAATGCTGGCGCTAACGTGATGTTGACAGCAAACAACTAGAGAAGTTTAGTGGTCCATAGACTTTTGCCCTTGAGGTGATTTAAGTAAGTAATAGGTTATAGATATAAGTTAGCTGTAATTCAACTGTAGGTATAGTGCGACTAACCAAAGAAGTCCTGGAACGAAAGGGAGAGCATGACCTTGGATCATAGACGTTCAGTCCTAGGACCCCACACAGTGGCGTAACTTCATATTTTGGGCCCCCCCGCCAAAATCATTTAGGGCCCCCTCGAGACAAACCTTTCCAGTCTTAAGTCCCTTCTTTCCATGACCTATTAGTTATATTGAATAACCAACAAGCTTTTTTTTCTTTGGGTGAATAACACAACCATTTTCTTGGAATAATTTGCCCAGCATGACTTTTCTGTGAATAATAAAAATTAGAGAAATTCCTCTTTTAGAGAATTTATATCTGGTTGAGAAGGGCCATTACGAACAATAAACATTTTTATCGTGTTGCTATGGTGTTGCTCAATTCTCGTCCACTGAAATTGCCTTTATCACAAGGAAATGATTCTTCAATTAATACATCTCCAGGAGTTCTCGCATTCAAGTCAGGTATGGGCTCCTCGTGGATTTCAGATATAATACTTTTTATATTCACACCATCTGTACCTAAAGTTTCGAATGCAGTAGTAGCAGAAGTCTCGTCATTTGCTAAGTTATAATTTGATATTTTTTCAATATACCTTTATTTCTCTTCTCCAAATTGTCACTGACGACAAGCTAGTGAATTTTTCTTTTAGGCTCTCGGATAGGAAAACTCTTTGAAAGCAGTGAAATTTTGGGGCAAATCATCTGATTTGTCCTTACTACACGTATATTGAGATAATATTCATATTTTTATTTTATAGAAACGAGGAGAAAAAATCCCAAAAAATCTGGAATAATAGTTTTCCTTCCATAATAATTGCAGAGTCAACATCCATTCCTGTTTCAATCATCATACTGCTACTACTTGATGGACATTCATCATAATATTCAACTGTATTCTGCACTATTCGCAGAAATGGAAAAATTATTCCAGTGGCATATTCATAATTGAAAAATATTCATGTATCAACCAATTTGGCTGAGTCCTTGCTCTGGTTGGTGGACCCAGGGCCACAGGGCCCCCTCTGAGGAACGGGCCCATCGAAACCGCGGGGTTTCGCGGTATAGTAGTTACGCCACTGACCCCACACAATATAACCAATTCGGTTTTGACTGAGTGCAACGTTCACATTCTTTGATAAGGACATCTTTCAGAAGCGAGACTAGTCCCATTGACTGCGGAAAAACGGTCGTAAATTTTTTTTGGCTTATTCTTATTCTAATTTTTTCAATACCTAATGATACCCCTATGATTATTTCCCAGGAACTAAATTACTGCTGAAGACATCTCCACGACATTGGCGTAATTATGACTTCGAATATATTTTACGAGATATTTCAGTAAACACTACTTCATTGCACTTTGAGAAACTGTCGACTTCTACCAAAGATGACTGCTGAGATATGTTGAGGTTGATTTCTAGTATGACTCCATCAATATTTGTATAGTGAATGTATAATGTATAACAAAAAATATGGAACCCACCTGCTGACCTTGAGGTATTTCTTTTTCTAATCTTTGTTGTTCAGTTGTTCCTATTAACAATACTCTGAGACCACTTGCTACATTCAGAGTAAAGTATTTTTTTTTTCGTCGATTTGGTTGAAATCCTTCATGGACATATGAGTCTAATTCCCCATTTGATAGTGTGGGACTCCCTTGACTCCAGGGTATGCCGTTATCAATTTTACCATATACGACTCGTGGTGCTAGTTAAGGGCCACTTATTCAATATGAATGACCCTCTTCGTTCAGGTTCTTATAGGTTATTCTTCCGATCCCTGATCTCGTCTACGAAGAAGGCCAACAGTTTTCCTTCTCCTACGAGTAACGGGAAAAGGGATCGGTCCAGCCTTGCGATGTCCCCTGCACAGAGCTAAGGCTGTCTACTCTGAGATGTCGCCCTGTTTTCCAGAGGCCCCGTAAGCGACACCATACCTCGGTGTCATTCATCCATCGCCACGGGTTCCCACAGCTCGGATTGGGTTGCCAGAGCCTCGTTGACCAGTCCTCGGCCACCTAGACAGATATCAGCAAATCGCCCCATCCTTGCCACAGATGTCCACAAATTATTGTCCCATCTGGCGCAAGACAGCAAAGATGGTCCCAAGATGCTTCATCTGTCGAGTTGCCGCGGTCTGTCTTGTCCACACCACTCAATGAGGAGGTTGGGCTTGAAGGGAAAGCGGGAATGAGAAGTTGGCCAAGGAAGGTCGATAGGATAGATTCAAAAAGACAACTTGAATTATGGTGAATATCCGGCTAGGATACCTTGGGTTCGCTATTTCCGTATTCACAAGTTGTAAGCCCCTGAGGGGAGAGTGACGTGTTGGTACAGTTTACTCCCTTCAAAGAACCAATTATGTCCTCACAGCAAAATGTTGACGTTCAAACTTATCCTTTTTTTTTTTCAATAAAATATAGATATCATGTCCGCTTGATCCAAAGATCCTTACTTGATTTTGGAATATATTAGTTCTGATAAAAACTTCATGACAACAGAATCCAGAAAATTAATTGAGAACTCGATAAACAAAAGCAGCTACACATCAATAATTGGTCAATTGATTGATATGGCTATAATTTTCGAAACATGGTTTCCTGGTATTAATGTAAAAGTGTCAGTGCTACTGATGAAATAATGTTAGGATCACTGAGATTTTGAAAGTAGGTAGGAGAAGTTATAATGATGATGAAAATAAAAGCCAATTTCACTTTTTTTACCTCTTGGTTCGCACGAGAGGGAATCCCTATAATTTTTGGAGAAATATCCTGCGTACCTCGGTTGAATATCGAGTCAATGATGAATTATTATTCTTCATTGAATTGATATAATTGATTTTCATACACCATCCATATTCGAAAGAAGTTCAGTAGAAGACCGGATCAAGGGAAAATTCGCTATTGAAAGTGTATGGGTATTATTGATTATTGGTAACTCTATACTTGTGGAATAGGTAACCTCGTAGGTAACAAAGTTTATATTGAAATGAATGGATATACCTTCCATGTTATAATAGGATTCACTCTCTCTGTATGAATTGCAATCCTAAGTTAATCAAAGAATGCAGGCAACATCAATATTTGTCTTCATCTAGTGATGAAATTAATTTTAGTCTTTCGTCGGATTATTTGAAGGAAATGAATTCCAATAACACTGTGGTTGAATAATATTGTGTCAGAACTGTCAGAGAACAATGAATGAAGTCTGCATAATTATAAGTGTATGACAAATATTGATTCAGAATCTGTATTGTTCATTTCCTGTTTCCCGTTATGTCAATATTCAATATTTGTTCGTTGTTTTAACTTGTGACCTAGCCCAATCAACCGCGACCGATTTCAGTAGATTAGGTTCAAGGAATTGGGCCAGGTTCATATACATGAAACAATTGTTTCAGTACCGTCTTGTGAAAAGCATTAGATCAAATAAATTCCGTGTCGAATATTATGATCTTCATAAAACTGAATTATGGTAAATATGCCATAAAGAAATGTCATTTGAAGTTAATAATGATATTATTACTCCAAAAAACTGGTAATATTCCTTTTTATATATAATGTATCAGCTCTTGGTTGCAGTTTTTTATTTCTTCAAACTGAATAATAATTATCTGATTTTGAATAAAATTGGAGTAATACTTATATCGAGTATACCTATACCAACTGAAGAGTGTTGCCATTAGACATTTTCAGATTTTCAGATTCAAATTTTATTATTAGAATTACTACGACCATTTATACTATATCGGATATCAATAGTTTGATACAAGGTGAAGAAAAATCGAAATCACCTACTTATATTTTCTGACGAAACTATATTCTTGTTCTCCATTCATCTCGTATAAAGTGTCATTTGTAATTTCAGTATCCTCCAATTATCTAGAAATAGCACTATCTATAGAAACTCTCGATCGTTTGGTCTAGAAAAAAAAACACATTAAACGATAATTGTTCAAGGAAGAGTGATACCATTAATGAAGTAGGTAACTGCAATTAGGTCGAAGCTCGTTAGCAGAAAATACTATCAATACCTAATAGCTGTTTTTCACTCATCAGGACCTATTGTATTCAATTGGACTAGGTACATTAGAGAGGTTCACAAATATACCAAACATAACAGAAGTATGAACGAAAGCAAAGGGGAAATATGTAGGTATTATTTGTGGACTAATCACTATAAATCATTAACACTTTCTCTTGTTTCTCCCATTTTTACGAATGGGATCCAGGCCAAATCATGCACAATGACACCGATGTCGCAAATCGCACTTAACCTCAACACTTTCCAGCACTGCTCGTAGCGGTTAGTGGGAAAAACATTCCGCTACGTTTAGTCATGGTTCTCGAAAACAATAACTTCGAATTATGCAAGCACACGACATTTTTGAGCGGTTTTTATTGACAGTTCTGCCTTTCAGTCGCGAAGATGAGTTCAAGGTTGATCACTTCGGCTCGCAGTGAACGGAAAAACAATCTTCAACAATTAAAACCTATATTGAATGTTTCATGTGGAATTATCTACATTTCCTACATCATCTTTGGAATCGGAGAAAAAACTGGAAATCGTTTATAACATTATCATATTATTATATAACGGGAAAACACTTAATTGTGATCCCTCTCTTGATAAAACAATTATGTTGCTTGGCAACCACACGAGCGCATAGCGCGTGTGTGGTTGATTTGAGATAGCGAAATACAAAAACGAAAACACAACATGTTGATACTGTACCCAGTATCCAATCAACAGCCGAAATACAGAAACGAAAACATATAATGTTTTGGATTATCAACACAGATATTCCAACCAATCAAAAACGTGAATTTTGAAATAAGTGGAATATTCTATGGTAGATATAGGTAGGGCTAGGGCTGATTCTGAAGGAAATCAAATCACAATCGCGGCGCAAGGAAGGGAATTCCTATTATATTCGAGGAACATCGTCGCTATAGCGAAGAGAGAAAAGGTAGATATTGTTTTTTTTTTAATTTGGAGGTCATGAGTTCTTGAAAATACTTTCTTTGACAAATAATTCCAATGCTGTGTAATTCCATCGACCAGCGAGTTTCAGAAAAGAGTTGGTCGACATATCACGTTGTTGACGGCGAAATGATGTGCTGACTGAGCCGTGGAAGTATCTTTAGAAAAGTGACGTCGACGTTCCTATGGTTTTCCAGTGATACCAATAGGAATTAGTGAGTATGACATCAACCATGCGAATTACTGTTCTCTAAAATCAATCTAGAAGCATCAGAGTATGTTTGGGTGCAGAAATCCATATGTGGAAACGGTATTATTCAACAGCCGTACCTGTGCTCTGTAGATCATTAGAAGCTGTTGAGGAGTACCTACCTAAATAAGCTTTTGCGGTGGATCCGATATATTTTCTCCATGAAAGAGTATTGCTGATGGAAATACCGAGTAATCCTATGGTGGAGTTAGTGAGAATGGTTGTATCCTTATTGTGGAACGCCAGAATTGATGGTTATGATATCAGACGATAATTTGTCCACCACCACATGGAGCTATCTGTCTGGAAGGAAACTAGGTACAAAAGACATAGGTGAGGTGTTAAGCCGTATGGTGGTTATTTGTGAAGGAATCCTTAGTGCCAAACACGGTCAAATGTCTTCAAAATATCTAACGGTACAGCTTAAGAGCTTGGCATATTCATGGGTAACGTATGCAAGTGAATCCACCCGTTGATGTTCGTTGGCGAAATACATATTTCCTATCATTAATCATTTCTGAGTTCTCCAGATGTATGATAAGCTCAACATTGATGGGTTTCTACATCACTTTGGAAATAAATGATGACAAAGCAATAGGTCAATAGTTGTTAGCTGGTTCACCCTTTATTTTTAGGGGATGAGTAGGACTCCAGCTATTTTCCAGCAGGATGAAAAAACACCCGACTTGTACGAGCTATTCCATAACTTTCCTTGATATTTATTGAGAGGAGATAAAATTGACGCAGTGGAAGTGCACTTGACGTGATCAAGGCACCGTATGTTTGAATCACCGCCAGGCAAATATTTTTTCAATAAATGATCGACAAATCCGATGCAGTGATGTTTTAGAATCTAGAACATCAGCTGGAGATATTCTTGTACGATTCACTGTTTCGTTTAAATAAACCTACCTACCTAAATTCTGATGGATATAGATGGAAAGCAAACATTTCGAATTCTTGTCTCTGAAGCTTGACCAAATTCAACAGAACCATCCAGCAGCCGAAATCATCATCATATGCGACAACACTGCTTGGCTCTAGCTGTGGCGTTAGTCATATCGAAAGCATTCGATCGTGTTTGGCACCAAGAACTTCTTCACAAACTACCATCATACTGCTCACCACCCCAGCTATGCCATCTCGCATCGAATTTTCTTTCAGGCAGATCACTCCACGTAGTGGTGAACGGTGTATTGTCGGATACCGTTGCCATCAATTCCAGCATTCCACAAGGATCGTGACAAAAGCTACTTCACGCCTGAACAGCTTCTTATGATTCACAAAGCACAGATATGACCTGTTCTAGAATACTGTTCTCACATATGGGGTTCAGCACCCAAAACTTAATCAGATGCTCTTAGAGAAGAACCAATCGCTTCATTGATGATGCCATGCTCACTAACACTTTGACATCATCGAAACACCGTAGGAAGGTCGGCGATCTTTCACTTTTTTATATATACTTCCACGTTAAATGTTCTTCAGAAATCTCTGCCATCATTCCACAACTAGCAATACCAGCCAGACAAACTCGACAAGCGCAATCAGCACATCCTCTCGATGTCAATCTCGAAATATGTCGAACAGCACTATATCAAAACTCGTTTCTCTATAGAACGGGAAAGCTCTGGAATTCATTGCCTGAGGAAGTATTCTCTGAAATCTCCAAAAGTTCAAGAAAAATTCCAACACCTACCTCCTCTCCCTATCCTCCTTAGGTACGCACGATGTTCTTCGAATATTATAAGGATTTCATTTCGTGCGCACCAAGCGATAAAAGAACTGAAACCTGGTATTGATGACAACCCGATGAAAAAGTGGACGATAATGCAGCTGTTGTCGAAGGACGAAAAACTACTACAGAGGAAATAGATGAGACAGGTTTTGACATAGGAATTATTTGAGGAGAAAAAAACAAGACTCATGGAAAGTTTATGGAGGAAAAAATGGAGAAAATTCTAGTAATAATGAAGATCAGCAGAGTGCGGAGGTGACTCAGATGATGATTCGCCGCTTAGTGTGGACTTGAAGAAAATGCAACTGGTAGAAAATTAAATTTACTTTGGATAACTCAGTCAGTTTTCATTCAATAGAATTGGAGATATTTCATTCATCAACAATTATTATTGAAAATACATCATTATTTTTTCATTTCACTCGAGACTGGACGTCCTTTTTTATAAAAACAAAAAAAGGAGAAAGAATAAAAATGATCTAGAAATTGAAGTGTTTTTTTATATTGCTGCATTAAAATGAAATTGATAAAATAATACAAAAAATCCTAAATATTCGTTTTGAGACTATACCTATTGGCACAAATTCAATAATATTACACACGTGTGATAATTACTTCTCAACTCATGTACTGGTGAAATAACTCTCCGATATCGGCATTCTCTATACAGAGGAAACCAGAATATAACACATAGTTACATGGAAATAACTGATGAAATGCGACATACCACATACATTGAGTGACGTAAAAGAGAAGAGATGAGGATTATCCGACCTTCATGGTTGATTTGATGATAAAGATTCACCAGTCACGAAAGAAATTGAAGGTTATTGTAGAATGTACAAAACTGATTTAGAAAAAATAGTCTTTAGTCATTCAGTTTACGAAAATCGTTCCTGAAGAATGATATCATCGAAACTCATATTTTCATGTAGGTGTAATTTTCTAATTATGGATGATGATTGATAATATGGTATATTATAATATACATATCTGTAGCTGAGGTAGTGGAGACATAACAAAGTGGTATGAAAACAATCCTAGTTCATCTATTACACAGTATAGATATGTATATCATGCCTGAATAAAATAGTCTATATCCACTTCCCCATCAACAAACAGAAGTAGGATTTGTTGACATTTTCGGAGAGAGCTTGCCAGGTACTATATTATGGAATTTTTGTCTTGGAAAATCGGTCAACATTTTTTAAATTTGGATGGTGTTGCGAGTTGAAAAACATTGTATTAGAGGATGTTATGGTAGTGGTAAAAGGATTTGAAACTATAGAAGGACACTATATGCATACCCAATTTGACAAGAACTGAGTCGAATTATATGATATTTTTTCATTCTAATATTATTATTTTTGGATAATTATTTTGTTTAAAATTAAACAAGAGCAAATCACAGAAAGAGCATTGCTCGATTAATCAATATATGTATAGTTTGAATCTGAGGAAGAATGCGAGTATTGATTGACAAATGTCTTCAAAAGGGTTCACTATGAATAACGTATACAAGATGTTTCCAAAATACGTTCAAAAAATGAAGTATTTTTTGTAACAATCCAGTTATTCTAGGGGCGTCTCAAGGGGGCAAGTCGTATAATTTTTCGAACAAAAAATCGCACTACATTCATTGTAGATACTGTTTCTCCTCCGTCATTCCTCTATTACCTCTAATATAAAACGTGATTTGGTGCAATAAGTACCATTCATCCAGAGGCTCATAGACAAATCTTGAATATAAATAAATTTCCATGAACGTATCTCTGGAAATGTCTTTATACCGAAAAGAAGTAAACTCATTCATATTTCAGCTCGCTCTATACAAGCCCTTCCATTCATGTAACTATAAATGTTATAAATTACCTTTTGGAAGTATACATCTGACAGATTGTGACAAAACATAGGCTGTTGCTCTTAGATTCCATCCAGAAAAGAGCCATTCGCCTGGTGGGTGATGCCACACTCTCTAACTCTTCGACCCCATTAGGAAACCGTAGAGAAATCGGCGACCTCTCACTTTTCTAGGGATATTTCTACGGAAAATGTTCCTCAGAAATATCTGCTATATTTGCATTACTAGCAATACCAGTCAGACGAACCTGATAGACTTAGTCAGCACATCCCTTCGTCGTCAACCTTAGAAAGTGTCGAATGCATATATTCTGGTAGGATGTAGTTCATTTAGTTATTTTATGAACATTTGTGGAAAATAAGTTTGAGTTTGATTATATTGGAATGATAATCGTTACTCTATCATGTGATATGTGTTATTTCTTCGAATCAGTATGGACAATAATAATGAATTGATAACTCATCTTTTCGAATAATTTCAATGCTGACTTGTAACTTCAAACAACCAGTTACCGTCCCAACGTAAATCATTGATTATACAGAGAACTTATATCACACATCCTTCTTTTTATAAATCTAATCTTCTGGTTCATTCTTCATTTCTCCAGTCCTAGAATCCTACTATCGATGATTCATCGTCGTTTGACTCCCGATTCCACTCCTTTACTTTGTCCATCATCCTCATAAACATCTTCACTACGTTTTTCGTTAGCAATGTCAGCATCCTATGACAATTGCTCATCCGTTATCTTATATCTATACTTGTTCCCAAATTCAGATTCGGTGACTCTTTCATGCCAGTTATTTCATCCACTATATTCAAATTGAGAAATTCGATTGGGATAAAAAATATTTGATTTCAAGTCAAGTCAATTTCATAATGTATTAACGATCATTTTAACGTTTTACCGCTGCCACCATGTTATATCTGCAAATCAGTATGTTCGATAATGAATCTATAACTAATTTTTTTGAATGATCTCAAATCTGACTTGTGACTTCAAACAATTTCAATTTACAGAGTATTTAGAGTACATGGATTCAATTTCTATGGTCCGAGTTTTTTCAACAGGTTACCTACCTGATAATGTGAAGAAATTGAAATGAATGCCCTTCAAGAGCAAATTAAAAAAACAATATCTTATTAGGAAATGTTTTTACTCTATTCAAGAATTCACAGTCTTATTGACCCATGACAAAATATAGATGAGTCAATTTACAATTCTGAAATGTGATATTCATATTTTATGTATTATTTAGTTTTTTTATATATTGATGAGTGTAAACATTTCACAATGTAGTAGCACTATGAAATAAATATAAATACAAACACAAATACTTATATCATAATTCACAGTATGGTGAGAGCAATGAGAGCATACAATTGAGAAAAAGTCTTGCGATTCATTGTATCTTCAATTCTGGAAACATTTAGACACTGACAGATGTGCTACGACTTAATTATGTTTTTCTACATTCATGCAAAAAACAGAACTTTATTGAACTATATTTAGTGGAAAAAGAAGTTCTTTATTGCACTTAGTGCAATAAAGTTTTTATTGCACTCATCTGTCATTCTACTTCAACGTGCTGTCATCATGACAAACATTTTCTATAATGCAACTGTGGTTATAAAAACGTCAGCCAAAAATTAATTCTGACAATTAACAGAATTGTACCTAGTGCCGCACCTCAATAAATCATTTTTTGCTTTTTGCATGAACGTAGAAAAAATGTTGTATGCAACTATTTTTGCGCTCCATCTTCATCAACTTCCTTGAGAGTTCTTCGTTTGCAGTAGTCCCTCAAGCTCCATTTTCCTCAGAAATTCCAGGATCCTGGCGGGATCCCAGGATTATCAATAATGTATTGTATAGAAAGTGGTTGAAAAAAGCCTCTCAAAATCCTGAAATCGTTTGAGGGGCTGCTGTGAATTAGGAACCCTTGAGAAACCAAAAGAAGATGTAGCCCACTAGATCTAATCAGATCGTACTGCATCTTTTATAACTCATTTTTACCAATACCATACCATAAAATGGGTGTTTGCGAAATTTAAGTGAATAATTGAATTGTTATAGTTCGCAAGATAATTTTATTTTTCAATAATTAATTTTTAAATTAACGCTCAAATCATATTTGAAACATATATGAACTCTTATTGAACATCTGACAACATACAAAAGTTATTGATACTTCCGGTAACCACTAACGCAACTGTAAATTAGGCAAAGATACATGATCTCTGATTCCTCATTAGAGATAGTGAATTTTGATTAAGGAGAATAAAAAAAAATGAAACAATATTTTCAAACCCCATGAATAATAAAACAAAACAATATTTTAGGTATGGACGAATAAAATACTAACTCAAGATCTTCAGTTTTACTGGCTAGACGAGAAGATTAACTGAATTTTGTTTTAATATTCAACATAATCCCAATTTGACAAGTTTTTTATCGAACTGTCGTGTAGTATTTGATCGATAATTTTTTTTATTCTACGAAAGAATTACTTTCGATTTCATATTCCTATTTCACAAGATTATAAAAATTGACTCAATAAGAAAAGAATGAATTATTATTTATTGTTGGTGATACCGAGCATAGATATTATAGAATATGTGAGAATGGTGGTATCAGAAAATATTGAACCAGAAATATTAATAAACAGGTTACGAATAATTATACAGTGGAATATCCCCACCAAAATAGGTCGAAATGACGTTTTGAATTTGGAAATATTAATGTTAGAGAGAATAAGAACATCTTCCAATTTCTAACAATGAATGACTGGTAGGAAATTCTCCAAAATATTCACGAACACGTTCTTTGTAATCTTCATGCAATGCTCCATATATACCATGATGTCATAATCATATCTCAAAACAATTTTCATAGACAATAAGCGCGATCTGTGCTAGTCATTAAGTCTAATTAGGGTATCTAGAAGGTTCAAAGTATACGAATGTTAATCATAACAAATTAATTACCCTGTTTGAGCTAGGAAATTAGGAGTTTTTGGTTTCATCTTCAAGTTATGAAATAATGCTACATATCGAATCCCATTTCAATTTATCACGAATAGAAGCGTATCGGAAATGTTGATATAATATCGCATCTGCAGACACATCAGATGAATTCTTAAAGGGGCTTTCATCGCATTTTTCTTCATATTTCAAGTCGTTGAATTCACTGGTAAAACATTAACGTCTAATTTTGGGTTACCTCCCACCAAACCATGTTTGTCTTTGTAGCTTTTCTTCATAATAGTAAACAGCTTTATGGGCTACCCAATTGACAATATCGACCGAGGTCCAGGTCCTCCAGCTTCTTCGATATAAATATGTTATCAAATATGTGTGAAAGTAGCATTATTGTTGTCATCTTCGAAAAAAACTTCAATTCAAAATAATTTCAACATTTCCATCTCTGGTAGAAGTTCATCATGTTTGCTGAAAGTGGAGTGGAATGTTTTGAAGGAAAGAATGAATGCTCGAAGTCATCTCCACACTTTTTTGATGATAAAAGTAATTCACGGAGAAATGCTTCAGATTTTCAAATATCCATGTTCAGCCCAGTTGAGAAAGTACTACAATATACAATACAGTATTGGAAATAACGAAAATCAATAAAAATTGATACGGCAAAAAGATGCCAACAAACGTGCTAAATTTAACCACTGGTGGATTAGAAACACGGAAATTTTTATTCACGGAAGGCAATGGTATAAGTCACTGTCATGAATGTCAATAAATTATAACGGAGAGCACAGCATAAACAATGAAAGTTAAAATAAACCACTGGGATGTCTGCAATATCGAAGGTGGCAACATTTCACAATTTTACAATCTGAAATAATCCCAACTTAAATGACAATGAGGAAACAAGGAGGGAAATTTATGCATGGTTATGATGAGTAATAAAATATGCAAAAATCAAACAAGACATGAAAAATAATGAAATTGATGAGACCAAGGAAGGTACAAAACAAAGAATTGTTTTCAAAAATTTCCAGTCAATTCTATAAGGTGATTTTCTGGCGAACATGTGTGATTTCTAGATCTTGGTTGATATCGAAAATGAATTTTTATTTATATACAACTGGGTATGACACTTAAAGTTCACTTTCGGGTCTACATGTGTATACTACTGGATATTCTGCTATTCATTGCACTAGTTCTCACTACCTGATTGTTTAAAATTACCGTGAGAGATCCATCTGGTATTTTATGGTTGAACATTATCAGTTGGGATTCTTCCTGAATCGATTTCAGCCCAACTTATCACACCATCTCATAATGATTTCAATTGAATTCTGTAAATTTCCAACTGTTATCTCAAGATCATGATTATGGCTGAACCACCAGCAGTTTGTTACCGTAATTGAATATGCTTTGTTCATGTAGGTTTTGGTTGTTCAAGGAAAATAGGTCGAGTAAGTGAAACTTGTAGAGAAATGATGATAAGTGTAAGTCCTCGAACTGAGATCTTCTGCCTAGGTATTCTTTCATTCGAAGGATGATATGTTTATAGGGCAGTTCAACGTATAGTTTTTTTGTTATAATTTCAATTTCTCAATCTGTAATCTCATCACATTATATGGAGTATATAATATATCTACAAATGTGAAATGTGTACACTGTTGTGATACATCAATGAACTTCCATTCATTATGCAGAATTGCATCAACAATATCAAAATCAAGCAACATGATAAGCTCGCAGAAACGATGTCATGACAGCGATTGAAACGAATGTAGCTGTTAATTCCGTAGTTAGATTATAGATTCTCGTGTATATGTTAGTGATTATTCCTATACATAGCAACAATTAAATGTTATTATATTCAATTAACATTTTATTCAACTGATTCTAGAAGAGATACAAATGAAATGTGGGAGTCATAATTCTAGTAATTATTCTGTTAGAAACAGGAATGATTCGTAGCATACTTTGGAAATCAATGTACGTTCTCAAGGTAAAAATAAGAAGGGAACATGATATATTCTAAATATGACTACTATAACCAAATTTTGAATGAAAATTGGAAGTCTATACAAAGTGTACAAATTAATTCCCTCTATATCATCTAACGATTTCTATTGACATATTCTGATGACTCTATTCACTGAACTTATGGCTAGGTCAGGTTAGGTTAGCTTACAAGTAAGTGGGTCTATTCGGCCCTCCACCGTGGCTCGTAAGGGTCTGGTGTGGCTCACACCAATTCATACTTCACAAAGTAGATCCAGCTCCTCAATAATGCCGATAATTTCACTTGGTGAGTGATCTTTCGGGTCTGAGTGAAAGCGAAAACCTGATTCGAGCTGCATCAGGGCAGGCAGGAAGTACATGCTCTGCTGTTTCATCGTCTTCAAGACAGAGACGGCAGATCCGATCATCCGACAGCCCAAGTCTTGACATGTGATAATTCATATGAGAGTGGCCTGTTGAAGGCCTTGTTAGAAGAGTCTTGGAATGAGCCAAGGAGTCTGGAACTTCCATTGCAGCCAAGTGTTCAGTATATCTTTGGCAAAACTTGGTGTGATCATTTGTCTGACAATCATAACATGTATCCAGTGGACAGGTCCATAAGGATACTCTAGTTTTGTGAAAGGATAATCTAGTTTTGTGAAATGTTGCTTTCGCTCGGCTTCGCTAGACGCTCCGCCTCGCAAATGCAGAATTCGCCTGTCAAACAAAGTCACTTTTGATCCGAATGGAACATGCTATTTTTTCTGCAACCGGAAGAATTAACTGTGAATTGTATTTGTGAAGTAACCACCAATACCGTGCCATATGTATGCAATGCATCAAATAATACGTGTGATGAGAATATTCTACCTGCATCAACATATAAGGTTCATTCAATTCTCAAGGATGTTCGAATTGTAGTTTCGATAAAAATACAACTACAGAGTGACATATTTGTGTATGGAATAGGTGCTCTAATAACAAATACCGCGTCAGGTGTTAGATTAGTCAGCATATCAACAATAATAATAGCGCTCATTTATTTCTCTTCATACTTCACTGTGTTTGGCTCGACAATCATATGGAGATAAACATTATCGTTGTTTGAGACAAAATACTATTGCTGGCCGTGATTATTGAAAAACAAACTATCCATCTCGAGAATATATAACGAATGAAATACAGATCAAACAAGTATGTGAATCTTGAAGGCTGCTCAAAACAAAAATACTTAACTATTAATAAGGTGTATTCATATCTCCAGCATGGTTATGAAATGCCAAATCTGCCAAAATCGGTAAATAATCAGGAATGCGTCCCAACCCAAGTAATCAACCATAACAATGTTGTTTATTCTTGATGACCTCTAGTACATCCTTTTTAGTTCCTAGGAGCAAAACTCCAACTTTAGCTCCTAGGAACTAAATGTGTTGCCTAGCAACATACCTTTGTTTGTGTCAGTAATTATAACGTCAATTCGAGAGCTAATTTTGGTATTAAAATGGACGAATTTCGTGTCGGTTGCAGAAAAAAATAATTTTTTGGGTCTGCAAACCTATGCCATAAAAGGTCGTTTGAACATCAAGCTCGTTTATTACTTTTATTTCAACTTCCGTACTTATTTCGAATTATCATTTCGTTGTAATCGAATTGCGTCGTTAATTACGTGGAATGAAAGTAAATCTGATCTGTTATTATTTTCTCTCAGCCAACTCGTCATAAATAACAATCAAACTGCAATTCAACACCTTGTTACCTAATAGTTTAGCAAAAAGTAGGGTTCGACCTTAGCTATCGCGGTAAATCGATGGAAAATAATTGTAGCAATAATTTTTTCATGTGGAGGCACACTTTCTGTGGCTTGTCTGTGATTGATGGACAGGCCGAAATGACTCAATGTGAAATGACAATACGAAATGAGAGATTTTCAATTGCTGAGGTGAAATTGTAAAGAGAAACATGAAAAAATGCACCTAAAATCCCATTGAGCTCAGAGATATCTCCCATTTCGATTAAACACATGCAATTAAATCAGAAACAAACACATTGGAGTATGGGGAGGAATAAATAAGCGCTTTCATTACAATTTTATTATTAACATTTTCCACGTCTTTTTCCTTTACCTGGCACTGGCGCGGTATTTGCTATTAGAGCACCTGGTCCATACACAAATATGTCACTTTGTGATTGTATCTTTATAGAAACTACAATTCGAACATCCTTGAAAATTGAATAAACCTTATCTGTTAATGCAGGTAGAATATTCTCACCACACGGATTATTTGTTGCATTGCATACATATGGCACGGTATTGGTGGTTACTTCACGAATTTATTTCAGTTAATTCTTCCCGGTTGCAGAGAAAATTACTACGTTCATCAAGGTTTTGATAAAAATCTAATTTTATCATATATTCATGAAAAGGAGAATATATTTTTACCGGGTTGGCTACCGAAATGTGGCCACAAGTATTTTTATTCATAATTATATTATTTAATGTTCTGGAAAAAGTGTCATCCATTCGTTTTTCAAATGAAACATATTCCACCTTACAGCTATGTATGTGAAGAACTTAAAAATGATGATAAGGTGGAAACAGTGTAAACATTTTGTCACGCTTGTAAGTTAGTGCGCATGCGTCGGAAGCAAGTGTTCTCAACCTATATGACGCAGACCGTAGTGATTGAAACCTCGAAATGGGCGAAAGAGTTCACAAACAAAACAGGCAAACTTATCATCAGAATACTGATAATGAACCAGACATGCAGACGAGTCAGCGAGTTTCTCATGAAAATCAACTGTGGCACAGACGTTTAGGGCATACGAATATGACGCATGTTGGATAAATGATAAAGATTCAACAGAAGAAGTCGTAGACAATAATACAGGTAATGAAGTTGATGGAGTAGTAAGGTAATACGAAGATTTTCCAATTCGTATCGAGAGAACAGCACCATTTCTGAAAAACAGTCAACACAGAGAAGACAAGCCGCCGAAATTGGTTCATTCTGACGTAGTTGACCAACAAATCCTGAATTCAAAGGTAGAAATAGATATGTAGTGACTTTCATAGGTAATTTTTCGAGATATTGAGTAGTGGAAATTATGAAGATGGAAAGCGAGGTATTTGAAAAGTCGATCTAAAGAGTATCTTGAGAAAAATGGAATCAGTCATCAGTTGCCAGTCCCTGGAAATCCGCAACAAAACGCAGCAGAACGGATAAATCAAACACTTTTCAATACTACCAGATGTATGCTACTACAATCTAGTTTAAATGATCGATGTTGGGCAAATGCAATCGCAACAGCTTGTTATGTTCGAAGTAGATGTCTTACAGTAGCCAATGATGGTGAAAGTCCAGTAGAAAGATGGAGAAGTGAAATATGACATTTCTATCTCAGAGTCGAGCATTTGTTTTTGTATGTTCTGGTTCCCACGAAAAGGGATATCCTGTAATGTGCAGAGAACATCGTGAGAGCCAAGGGAGATAAGGTAGGAATTGGTGTTCTTCTCAAATTTCTGGAGGTTATATGCCTCGGGGACCACCTCCCTTGGCAATGTGTTCCAGAGCCTCGGTGTTTGTTGGATGATTGAGTCTTTGGAAAGAGATGTTCTGCAGGTCTCCAAAGTGACCACGAAGGGGTGCGAAGCCTCAACTCGACGGGTTAATCTCGCGGGGACTGCCAAGGGAGGAACAATTGTTGATGAATGGACAATTAACAAATGCATGTTTTTCCCAAAATGTTCATCATTTATTCTGTTAGGGTACGATCATAATTCTAAAGCGTATAGCGTATAGATTATGGAATCCTCGAAATGATAAATTGTTCATAAGTCGAGAAGAAAACTTCTAAGAAAATGTGTTTCCATTCAAACAACGCAACATTGGTATAGCTGAAATAAAACCAAACAATGATCTTGATTATTCAAATAGTGACTTGTTATTTCCAAAACTAACCATTGAGGAAGAAGTTACTAAGGAAAAAATAATTATGGAAGAAGATGACCATTCTGCTGAAATTGAAACGAAAGCGCGCAAGACGAAAAGGGAGAAAAAATCCAGGAAAGATCAATGATATAAATAGATAATGAATATTACGAAGAGACATGGAGGCAAAGTGAAAAATCCATCTTGGTTATCAGATTATGAAACAGTTTCAATTCACTCATTATAGACGGAGATGATGAAATATTCGAGAGGGGAAGCTATGATAGGAGAATTTGATAATGGGTATTCAAGACCAAATATAATGATAACGATAACGATAAAAATGATATTTGCCATTGCAAGGAGTAATTCATCATTCAAACCACGGTTATGGATTACATCAGTCTGGATTAATGTGGAATTAGATATCAGATGGATTCATAAAGGACACGTAAGTTGACAAATCAGTTGCAAATCCTTGTACTCGCCACTTCCTTTTGCCATTCTATATTGATACGGTTAATCATTTGCTACATTTTCACTGATATTCTCCTGGATGACCAGGTGGCTGTACCCACTTTTCCCCTCTATCATTTCAACATACATCAATTTTATATTTTGGATATTCTAACTTTGCTGTTGTCCTTTTTTCACTTCCACGTGAGTATTTGACTTATGTCAATTTTATATTCTCACAAATAGTTATTTATGTAATAAGCATCATAAAGACGATCATTATGGTACAAGTCGTGAATGTTATCGGGCGAGGCATAGCCGAGTCCGATAACACGGCGTATGCCATAATGATTGTTTATGATTCGTATTACATACAAAATTTTATCTGATGGCATTTATATCAATACATTTTCGAAAAATCAAAAACTGCATTTTCGACATGTCACAATGACAACTATTTTTAAAGGAGTAAGTATTGTGTAGTTTCAGATATTAGTAGGTGAGTGAGCTGTGCTTTGCCATTATATTAATATTACAAATTGTAGTAATTGTTCTTTTACCATTTATAATAAATAGTTTTGTACATAGTTATGCATTTTGAATAAACTTTTTTGATCAAACCATTACATGTTTTCCTTATAGAATTTCATTATGGTACTTAGTACCATAATGAGCTTGCTTATGTCATCAAAATTGAGTGACCTAACGTTGTCATTATGACATGCCATAAGATAAAATGTATTTTTTCTGTGACGGGAAAAAAGTTTGGCATTTCATCTCTGTTGGCAGGTTATAAAATGTCACTTTTCATAAATTACTTTTTTCCCGTGGGAAAAAAGTGAGTACTTCTTTCCCGGATATATATCACATATATATACTCTGTTAATGGCTTTTGTTGTGCTATAGTTCCGAAAAATAAGTCAATAATACCGTCTCCGAGAAAGAACTGCAAGTCCTTTTATCTTCCATTCGACTTCGCGGTTTCGTATACTACTAAACAACTACTGAATTCGCAATTTTTTAAAATCAAATCACAGAATTGAACTGACAGAAGTGACATCAGATATTTGATTACTTCAAAAGAATGATGAAGATGTCTATAAAACGCAGGTGTCCCTACTGTTAACAACTTGAAATTTCACGTCGATAAGTTTCAGATTTCGAAATAATGTAATATCTTCCCAATATTGATTCGTCCTTCCTTCTGTCACAGAAAAAAATAGTGTATTATACACGGGAAAAATATTAGATTTTAGCTCACGGTTTTTTGTCTCCCTCCGCTACGCGTCGGGAGACAACACAACCTGAAGCTAAAATCTACTACTTTTTTCCCTTGTATAATAAATAACTATTGTTCGTGGAAATTTCTTTTAACATGCTGCTGATGATATAGACTATTGATAGTCCGAATGAAATTTGTGGAGATGTCTTGTTCTTGAATATAATAATATACGATTTTAAATGAGTAATTTTTTACGTATTTTTGACATTATCAGTTTGAGATTATACAACGTATCGACTACATCAAAAGTTATGAATATGTGGATTTCAAACGTTGAAATTATCAAGAATTTGTTGTTCCAATCTATCATATTCCTAACGTTATATACAGGTTATTTCTAGCAATTATTCTACCGTACGTTGTGAATGTGCCGTTCCTTTGAGATAGATTGACCTGTTATTGCTCGAAAGTATCAACGTTTTGTTTCAACGTTCAATAGGGTGCAGATCAACACAAAGTAATAAGTTGTCGGAAATAAGAGGTCAAAATAACTTGTTGATTTCTCAGTTTTTTTCAACCAAATTTCAACGTTGAAGTCCATGTTTCAAGTGAGTGAAGGACATCCAGTATATAAGGGATGGAACCTGATATCTTATGAGTTGCGGTTCCAATATTATTTAAGAGTTAACAAAAAAGGGTCTGATATTATGAAATCAATGTTTTGGACAATTTGTTCACCTTATGGTTTTCCAAACAGCGTACCAACATTAGGTACTCTCTATAAATCGATAACTACTTAGCATTCGTATTCTGTCAACAAATCGTGTGTAGAAGGGAAAAAGGAAATAAAAAAGGGTTAAATGGCCGAGCACGAATCGTACTTGTGATGAAATTAAAAATCATAAAATAAAGGAGATACACTTACTCAACTGCTTGCTAGACTGGTAGAGGATTACGAGAGAAAATTTATTGTATCGTACGAATACACGCTTGTATTACTTTCATTAGCGCATGTTTACAGAAGCCAGTAGCATTGAATAGTCCTCTGACGACGAAAGATAGTGTTGCCATCAAAATTGATTTGTATAATGCGCTAGAAACGGAAGACGAGAGAGATGACATGCCCTGTAGCATAATGAGAATAACTTGATGGAAATCAATAGTTATCAAAATGATTCCACAAAGGATAAAATGTATACAATATTTGAAAAATACGACATGATTCGCTAACACCAGTAAAGCTTTTTCGAACGATTATTAACCTTCTTCTACAAACGCTAAACAAAGTAGCCTTTGACGCTTTCAAATTCCAACACAATGTTGACGTTTTCCCAGAAATGTCATTCTTTGACAGCATTAACGCTCATTAGCGGAAATATGGAAAAAACGCTCGCACATCGCTGTAGCCTATACTTGTCTATTCTTGAAAACCTTTGATTCTTTCATGATGGAAAACAGTGATAGTGAACTATCAAACACACCTCCTGATATAGTAGAAAGTGCAAAAGTTTGAATCTCTTATACCGGAGAAATCAAGGAAGAAATATGAATTACAATATGATACATTAATAAATTGGTGCCACTCCAAGAAGGTGAATAAGTATTCAGAAAAGGTTTTCCTGACTTATTTTGGTGAAAAATCGAAGACTTTGAAGTCATCAACTCTTCGTTCTATATTATATTCGATGATACGTATACATGCTTGAATGTTAAAAATAATATCGAAATCGATAATGAATAAGAACTATTTCAATCTAACACAATAGCTATTTGTGTATTTAGAGCGCAAAGTGATAGATTGCCGCTCGACAAAGAAAGTTACCGCGCGATGCGGAGCGGAGCGCGGAAATCTTTGGAGAGCGGCAATAACACTTTGTGCTCGAAATACACACAAGATTTTTTCTACTAACGCAGCTTTTGGAAATAACTACCCTGAAAGTATGAGCGATTGAAATTGTTGAGGAAGTTCTTATCCATATTATCCCATATGTCCAAAGGAAACAGAAAGAAAAATTGAAATAACTGACAAGCCAGAAAAAAAATGTCGGGCCTACCGAGAATTGAAACTAGGCCACCAGCGTGGCAACATGAGCTTCAGACCTCTGAGCCATAGTACGATAAGCTCTGCAATCATATTGAACATGGATTTTTCTCGCTTTATATCCAATAGATTGTTTCTTGAGAAATGCGATAAGTTTCAGATACTTATTGAATCCGATATTATCATTAACATTCAAGCATGTATACGTGCTATCGAATATATAGACCAAAGAGTTGATGACTTCAAAGTCTTTGATTTTTTACCAAAATAAGCCAGTAAAACGTTTTCTGAAAACATATTCACCATCTCGGAGTGGCACCAATTTATGAATGTGTCATATTGTAATTCATATTTCTTCCTTGATTTCTCCGGTAAGAGATTCAAACTCTTGCGTTTTCTGCTATATATCATCAGGAAGGAGGTGTATTTGATGATTCACTGTCACTATTTTCCATCATAAAGGAATTGGGGGGTTTTCAAGAATAGATAAGTATAGGTTACAGAGATGTGCGAGCGTTAAAACGTCAACTTTGTGCTGGAATTTGAAAGCGTCAAAGGCTACTTTGTTGAGCGTTTGTAGAAAAATAGCTATTATATACTTGACTAGATTATGAATAATTGGGCGTACACAGATTGCAACATGGATCATTGAATCCATAATTTTCAAATTGGGTATACATAGTCCTCCACCTGAATTGCATCACCGAGTCAGTTCTGATACCTTATCTACTGCATGAACTCAGGGGTAGATGATGAGCCATACCGTACAGGTATTTGGTACATTTCCTAAACGACCAGATTGTTTCGGACCGGTTCTGTCGATAGTGATGAATATCATCACAATTATTTTGTTTCATCTCTTGGCTTGATGGCAATGGTATCAGACGATACTCCGTCCACCTCCACATTCCGATCTGTCTAAAAAAAACTCGATTTAAGAAGGCATAGCTGAGGTAGTGAGCCGTGTGATGGTAGTTTTTGAAAAAGGTAGATATATCGAAGACTGAAACCTTTGGCACGATGATACACTACGCAATGTTTTACCACTACCCAAACCGATTTTTTCTGCCTCGAAACGGCATTCGCAGTTGCACTTTTTTCCTCAAACGTCTATTTCAACGGAACAGTTTTTTTTTTATTTTTTTTTATCGCTTGGAGCGCACGAAAGGGAATCCCTATAATGTTCAAAGAACATCGTGCGTTCCTAGGGAGAATAGGAATAGGAGGTAGGTATTGGAATTTTTTTTGAACTTCTGGAGATTATATGTTGTTGGGAATACTTCCTCAGGCAATGAATTCCAGAGCCTAGCCTAGCAATATTATTTTTTCCGTTTAGAAGAATGCAAGTGGATTCCTACTGAAAATACCTATACCTACCCTATAATTTTGAACACAATAGGAAATTGTTCAATTATGCCATTAAATCTCATGCATCTGAGGAGTAGAGGGAGGGGGATATCATAAAAAAATGATTTTTGTTCTTACGTGAAAAGGAATTGATTTTTAGGTACATTTCAAGCAACAGAAATAAGAAGACTATAGTTCTCATTGTAGCTAGTTCCAGTGTCTCTATTCCATATTAACTTTAGAACGAGCAACAGTGCGAAAGTGCAAATGCCAAGGCGGATGCTGAGCACCTGGCCGCAGCGTTGCCGCATCAGTGCATCCCGAACCATAGTGAGTAAAATCACACAATTTTCGGAATTGTGGTCTGCTCCGAAAGAAAATGTACCACCACTAGCTATAGCTATCATTATTCACTCCTTTTCAAGGCGTGGAGTGTGTTTTTACTATCAAGGTAGTTATCCTCATCTTATGAACCACTACACCTATTTCAATTGTAATTCAGAAAGTGCAACTTATAATTCAGATTAGTAAAATGTTAGTCAGAAAGTGTAACTTGTGATTCAGATTAGTTCATTGTAATTCAGAAAGCGTCAATTGTAATTCAGATTAGTCAATTGTAATTCAGAATGCATAACATATAATTCAGATTAGTGAAATGCAATTCAGAAAGTGTAATTTGTAATTCAGAATAGTCAATTGTAATTCATGAAGCGTAGTTTGTAATTCAGGAAGCATCACTTGTAATTCATAAATACTATGGACTTAAATAAGCGCAGGAAATAGAAATCAACGAATGGTGTATTGTATGGTGAACATCAATATTTTATATTTATCAGCATGGTGAATGGTGTTGTGTTGTACAGCCCTAGCACAATCACCTCCAACAACTGTATCTTTGGCCTGGTCAATATTCTGTTCAAGATAAAAAAGTCGTTGTTGGATTCATACGGGTTGTTTGTAGTTTCTGAATCATAAGTGATACTTTCTGAATTACGATTGAAAAAGGTGTAGTCAATAAAGACACATCCACCTCTGTAATAATCAACCCGAATTGAGTGTTCTGATATGAGATTCGCAAGAATGGTACTCGAATCTAGTAGGTATTCATAAATAACGACCCATTGTCATATGCTGTCATGGCCATGACTACACCTTTTTCAATTGTAATTCAGAAAGTATAAAATGTAATTCAGAAAGTATGAGTTGTAATTCAGAATAGTTAATTGTAATTCAGAAACCGTCAATTGTAATTCAGAAAGCATAACTTGTAATTCAGAAAGCAGCACTTATGATTCAGAAACAACCCGTATGCATCCATTCTCCTTAAGACTTTGACGTAAATCAAGTTACCAACAATCAAAGCCATGTTGTCATAGAAAGTAACTCGAAATATCGAATAAATTGCACAACACACCACCATTCACCATGCTGCAGCTCTGGCATTTCAAGATATGCCCGTTGGTCGATAAATATAAGATGTTCACCACAGAATAAACCATTCATTGATTTTTATTCCCTATCCTCATTTAAGTCCATAGTGTTTATGAATTACAAGTGATGCTTTATGAATTACAAATTGACTATTCTGAATAATTACAAGTTACACTTTCTGAATTACATTTCACTAATCTGAATAACATGTTATGCATTCTGAATTACAATTGATGCTTTCTGAATTACAATTAACTATTCTGAATTACAAGTTACACTTTCTGACTTACATTTCACTAATCTGAATTACAAGTTACACTTTCATAGTGACATTGGTCCATATTTCAGTTTCACAGAACTATAGTGGTCGAAATATATTGCTACTGGTAGTACTGGTGAACAATATTCAATATACACCTTGATAGTGAAGAATATTATTATCACTGGACCTTATAATCCTGGTCCCTGAGCTATAATGATGTTTTTCACTACCTTGGTGTATAAATAACTCTTTTGCGATTCATTGTGTTAATATGACTCGTAATACATCCCATTACAAGGATCGCTTCAATTTTGGAAACACCCTGCATAGAATCATCACTCAACTACCATTCTGTTACATATTTTTTGAATTTTTTTTTGGTTGATTTCATGGTCTTCAGATCATCAATAATGATACGGCAACAGCTAGAAAACCGCAAATAGCAACTGACGTCACGATTTTTGAGGGATGGGCAGACCATAGTAACAGTTGCCAAATGTCGAAATTCGATTGGGAATTTTCGAAATGTTATTTATCCAATAATTCATAAATTCTAATATTCTCAAAATTTTTCCTCATATGTGTTGTTGCTTATTGCTGATAATTCTCTGTGAATGATAATCATTATATTGATTAACACTAGAGGAAATTTAGTCCGGTGAACGTGCCAACACGGAAAGGATTATGACCGTTGTCTTGTCAGTTTTCAGAATTCAGCACATGTTGCCGTGTCTCCAACATTCAAATAATACTTGTATATAGAATATGACAAATATTTTTTACAAGCTTGTTGCTCAAAGAAGTCACATGTGAATGACTATAATATCATTGGTTCCTCCTATTAATTAGGACAAATGAAATATTTAATTTTGATGTAGATAGTTTTATTCAACGACAGGACTCTAACAACTTTTTGATAACCTGATTATAATTGGTGACTTGACAACCTTGCTTCATGAGTGGGAATGAAAGATTATCTGACCAATAGGGAAACAGCAGAACAACTGACGTGACCATTATTTACATGAAAAAAATAGAAAGAAGTGTTCGAAAAAATATTTCAGGTCCCTATCGACACAGTGGAATAATTGAATTGAATGTCAACTATTCATTATTAGTCCAGTAGCCTACACATATTTTATAATGGGTTGCGTGCAAGAACTGTCAGATGACCGACGCTGGAGGCAAAACATTGAAACACAACGTCACTTTTCTTATTTGTTTACAAGGGATCGAAATAGTTTTCCAAAATTATTTTGGCATATGAATCGTATTTTTCCGCTATTCATCAATTCGCTCATGCCATCACATTGTGCTGTTGTAAAATGCACAAAAACTGCAGCGGAAAATGAAGGAATCCGGATGGTACATTATAATTTAGAAGTAAGTACCTACTATAGTCACTCACATATAGTTTTCATTTTTGAAATTTGGTTATTTCTCTGATTTCTCATCGGAATTCTTTCTGCAATAAGAGCTAATGGAAATATACCTGAAATTTCTAGAATAATGCAAGAAGATTGGATTCATGCAATTAATCGGGAGGACTGGTCTGACATGCTGACGATCGTGTGTGTTGTAGACATTTTCAATCTATTAGCAGTATTTTAGCTTGTATTGCAGAAGTGGCAGGAGGCAGAAGGAATTTTAATAAGGAATGACAAAATTTCATAATGATAACTATGTGAGATTACTATTTACCTGAAAAATCATATTCCCTTGTCTCTTGCTCCATTTTTTGTGCATTGTACAACAGCACAATGCAAAGGCATGCTTGAATTGATGAATAACGCAAAAAACACGATTTGTATGCCAAAATATTGTGAAAAACTATTTCAACCTTTTGATTCCTCTGTAAACAAATGAAAAAGTGAGGTTGTGTTTCAATAATTCACAGAAGAGTGAGGTTGTGTTTCAATATTTTGCCTCCAGGGTCGGTCATCGTGCACGCGACCTATATAAATAAAACATTCACTGGATACTTACTTGCAAGTATAGTACTGATGATGACTTGATAGCCGAAAGCGTTTTGCGATTTGAATTAATACATTTACACGAAATACAACTTCATTCATTAGATTGATCAGTTATACGTACCTATATGCAACTGGTATCTATTCATTGCGTCAAATCATTCAGTGTAATTTCGTCGTTATGATATTGATGAATCTCGAACATCGCCTAACTACAAGGTATGCTTACACTGTCTTTATATCGAGAATCAGTCGGGAGAAATCCATGAAAATGTGCATGCTTTCAGTTTAGAGTACGCTCTTTTCTTTTAAAATATTTTAGACAATGCAGTGTGGCCGCGTCTACTAGAAAGTAGTAGTAACATTGATATTTCGAATGGAACACCCTGTATTTCATCGCATTTTTAGATTCTCCCTGAAGAGCTGATTTCATCGATGTATCACACTTGGGGTCAATCGAAAATGATTACAGAGATATAGGGTGTTCAAAATCTAGATTTATAAACTTGAGGATTTTTTTGTATCGAAACTATTCATTATAGGTCAGAACGGCTCACATGTCCCTATCTCCATTTTTGATTCACTATTTATTGATATTTTATCGGAACAGATACAGGGTGGTTCAAGATTCAGAATTCTGATCACCCTATATCTGTTTCAATTAAATATCAGTAAATAGTGAATCAAAAGTTGAGATAGGGACATGTGATCCGTTTTGGCCGATAATGAATAGTTTCGACACAAACAAATCCTGAAGTTGAAAAATCTCGATTTTTAACACCCTATATCTCTGTAATCATTTCCGATAGACCCTACGTGTGATGTATCGATGAAATCAGCTCTTCAGGGAGAATCGAAAAATGCAATAAAATACAGAGTATTCTATTTGAAATAACAAAATTGTTGCTACTTTTTGATAGAAGCGGCAACACTGCATTGCTGAAAATATTCTAAATGAAAAGAGCGTATTCTAAAATATGAGCATGCATATTTTCATGGATTTCTCCCGACTGATTCTCCATTCTCAATAAATGACCTAAAAACTAAATTGAACGAAACAATATGGAACCTTGATGAACAAAACTCACCATCGATAAATTTCGAAAGGTTCATCAATTGTTTCAAGGATGCCTATGATGCAGCATGTCCACTAGTCCCTAACAGAAAAACCAGAGGTTCGAAGACCCATTGGTACAATGACGAGCTGAGACGAGTAAAAAACGACCTGGATATTGCCTACCAGATGTATAGACAATCGGGCAACAAACAACTGGAAAACATTTACAGAAACAAAAGGAAAAACTATCGTAAACTGATGAACAAAGCAAAAAGGGAAACACTGAACAATAATATAAATGAGGCAAGTAACAAGACTAGGCAAATTTGGAAAGAAGTAAACACTAAATTGGGCAGAAATAGTCGGGAAGCCGTGGAAATACATATCAATGTAAACAACGAGGTATTAACCGATCCTGAAACTGTAGCCAACTGTTTCGGCCAATACTTCTCAAGTATCATCGAAGAAAAAATGGAGGAACACTTCGGAACTACCTTACCTCGGACCTGCACCACTGGGGAAATACTCCCACACTCCTTCTTTTTCGAACCAGCCACACCTGAAGAAATCTCAGCAATAATACGTAATCTCAAGAATACAATGTCAACAGGTCCAGATGATGTGCTAGTGAAAATCTTGAAACAAATAAGTGATAGTATAGTTGAACCTTTAACAACCTTAACAAATATATGTATTTTGAAGGGTGAGTTTCCGGATGTTTTGAAACTTAGCAAAGTGATTGCAGTGTTCAAAAAAGGTGATAGGTCGAACTTAGATAACTATAGACCAATTAGCCTCCTCAGCATTTTTTCGAAAATTCTGGAGAGATTCATATATAACAGACTCTTGAAATTTCTGAACAAACACAACATACTGGCCGAATCGCAACATGGTTTCAGGGCCGACAGATCGACTGAAACTGCAACTTCACTTTTCGCGGATTTTATTCATAAAAATATCGACCATAGGAAATTTGTAGCGGGTATATTCTTCGACTTGTCAAAAGCTTTTGACTCTATTGACAAACATTTTATGGCATCTAAATTGTATAATCTTGGTTTCAGAGGGAATGTCTTATCTTTAATCATCTCATTCTTATCAAACAGAAAATTATACGTTACCTTGGATGGGGCAGAATCTGAAAAATTTTCCATAAATGTTGGTGTAGCTCAGGGATCAATCCTTGGCCCACTCATTTTCCTACTATTTCTCAACGACCTACCATCCAACATAAGCAAACAATTCTATTTAATCAACTTTGCTGATGATACAACTCTGGGTATAGCTGAATCCACTGTGGGGGGCATGATCCAAGCCATCAAATTAGGAATTAAAGAAATGTCATCATACTGCAACTCCAATAAATTAATATTGAATGCTCAAAAAACCAAAATTATCTTATTCAACAGAAATATCGAAATACCCAATGAATTACCTAATATACACCACTCAACTAAGTTTCTTGGTGTAACAATAGATGGCACACTCGCATGGGACGAACACATCGAGCTAACGTCAAAAAAATTATCCAAATCATATTTTGCAATCATGCAACTGAGATATGAGCTACATGAAAGTATTTTAATCCAGGTATACTATGCACTAGTCTATTCTGCCTTATCATTTCATATCACACTATGGGGAAATGCAACAGGGGTCAACAGAATATTCATAGCACAAAAAAGGATTGTTAGGCTGATGTTTAGTATGAAACCACGTGACTCATGTAGAGAAATTTTCAAAGCAAAAAAAATGTTGACTTTCTACTCCATTTTCATTTTCAAGAGTTGTTTATATGTCAGAAAAAACATACAGAAACTAGAAAAAAATAATAGCTACCATCAATACCATACAAGAAACGGGACTAATCTAATAACCACTGCCCACAGAACAACAACTTTTGAAAAATCTCCAACATATGCAAGTTGCAAAATATATAATAAGCTCCCGAACAATATCAAGAGTTGCCAACCTTTAAATAAGTTCAAAAAGAAACTGAAAATGCTACTATTCTCAAAAGCTTACTATTCATTACAAGAATACTTCGATGATCCTGACATGACTGAAACAACTAGTTATGACATATAAGTATCCCAGTATAATCTATGCTTTTTTTAAATCTCCCTGTCGTCTCTAATGGTCCCCATATATCATATTCTCAACAATTTATGAAATGTGCGTCCCCCTTGTAATTGTTCAAACAATGTATGATCTATGTGCTATGTACAATTGTATATGTTTATATACTATTTATTAATTTAGAAGTATTACCCATTGTCTACTTATATATGTATTTATATAAATACATATATAAATATATTATACACAACTGTTGACATGTCCTATACCATGTATTTGGTCACGGATTAATAAATATTATCTTATCTTATCTTATCTTATCTTATCATATAGAGATAGTGTAAGCTCGTCGAGACATACCCTGTATAGTGATCTGTAATGAAATTAGTGACCTGTACGTATGCGGGCATTGATAAAAAACTAATATAGTATATTGTTCGCAAAATTTACAGCTCATTCAAAAATAGGTTGGTATAGATAAGTGAGTAACTGTTAACTGTCGCAGGCAAAAACTTAATAGACAACATCAATCATGTCGCGTGAACAACGGTCTAGCCACTTGCAGATTCATCTAGCACAGGAGGAAGAGCTGTCAAGTAAAGGTACTTCTCTTAGGTACTTTATAAGAGGTGCATGTCTTCATCGACAATACGTGTTCACTGTCCCAGCAAGATATCAAAACATTTTTCCAGTAAACGAAATAGTGAACTAACATAACTCGATCATATTACCCCACTTTCCACTATGCAGGGTGTATCTTAAATCATGTCATTGATTTCTTGTCATGATTGTTGATCACATTATAATCATAAGATTATGTTGATATGACCTAATATCCTAGCTTGCTTAGTTTGTAAGTAACAGTGTATCAAAGTTTTGATTGAAATGATTCCTGTATTAAATACTGGAAAGTTAGAGTTTTATCACTACTGACAGGCACACAAATTATTCAGAGTACTTGATTATTGAAAGAATTATTTTTTATAGAAATTTTGACACCCTCACTCTAATCCGAAGCTATATAGAACATGTTCGTATGTTTTATGACAAGAAATCACCACCTGAAGTCGTTATCCTATCCCCGAACAAGTTTCGACAACTGGGGAGTTGGTACCCAAGTTCGAAGTAGCGATATAAATTTGTTTTTTACAAATCATACAAATCCAGATTTTTTTCGATACCAGCTACATGACGTCATTGAGACAGATAAATTTCTACACCGACGGATAGTCACATCAACAATACATTTCTTGAAATAAAATGAAAATGTGTCCTTCAGACCCTTCGAAGAGGACTAAACTGACCCATTTAATTCCTATTTAGGGACTCGAGTGAACCGTTACTAAATTACTTCATTATTTCAGAGGAAACTGACAAAAAACAACTGGTATACTTTTGTGAAATGAATTGTAACATTGACTGTTACGGCTCGATGGAAAGGATACACTTTGTATCGAGAAGATGCCAGGCAGCGCTGATATTTTTGTTTTGTTTGTCTTATTGATCAGAATTATTAGGATGATCGAATTTGTATGTTATTGTGATGGAGAGGATGTCTTTTGAATGAATTGATTTGATCTGTAAATACAGTCCATCGACAACATTTTGGAGGTATTAGCAGTTTATCAACATTGAAATGGGCTATTTTGGCCCAATCAAAGTAGTTGTAGGGAGAAGAAGCAAGAAGAGATGGGGCGTTTTTTTTTCCTTGGATGCTGGTCCTGTTACCGGCTTCACCCCAGCCTCTTGGGCTTCTTGTGCATTCCAGTTCATTTTACCGCACCTATACCGTACCTACCTCTTATTCCCTGGACCAGTCTGTACAGGTTCTTCATCGGTTGGCTGTTGTATTCTTCGGGAGTCAGCATAGGCTGCCCGAACATTTCTTGTCTTTTGCGATACAATGCCTCGCATTCTATTAATAAGTCTTTGGCCATTTCTGTACCTTTAACGCATAGTCTGCAGAGAAGTTCTCCATTGTACAGTCCCATTTTATTCAGATGTCCTCTTGTTGGGCTGTGGCCAGTGAGAAGCTCCGTTATTGTTCTGACTTGGTTTCAAAACTCATTTCGAGTAGTTCTTCAGATTTATTTTTCGACGGTTCTTTAATGAATACTTTCCCGTGGTTCATGTGAGGGGCTTCACTCCATCGCTCCTTATGTTTTCGCTTGATCCAGTCTTGCATATAGCCTCGAGTAGCTGTTTTGTGAACCCGAGTACGGGTTCTGGGCCAATGTATGGAGTTGATGAGCCGGTTCTTGCCAGTTCATCAGCTTCTTCGTTCCCTACGATGCCGCAATGTCCTGGAACCCATAACAGATAATTTTGTTATGTTCTGACAGGACATTGAGTTCTTCTCTGCATTCCCGTACTAGCCGAAATGTCATTTTCGGGTTCGTGAGAGCTTTCAGTGACGCCTGGTTATCGGTGCATATTCTGATTCGTGCATTGCGTACTCCCCTAATATTGTTTGTTTATGCACATTGAAGTGAAGTAAGATACGGAAGTGTTTATTCCCAGGGAGAAGCTCATTTGGGAATTTCTCCCTCCACTGTAAATTCCAGCACCAGAGCCTTCCTTGGTCTTGAACCCGTCTGTATACCAGATCTCCTCTACAAGTTTGCTCTTGATGTTGTCATCTGTCCATTTCCTTCGATCTTGCATGATCACCTCGGAGTTCATGTTGAAGTAGTATATTGGGGTAATGTGGTCCGTTGGAGATGGGGCGTACTATTTACATGCCTATTTACACCTGGAAGTCGCTCATAATTTAACTACTGATTCGGCTATCATGGCGATTCGAAGAATGATATCACGAAGAGGGATACCAAATACTATTTACTGTGATAATGGGACCAACCTTCGCGGTGCAGCAGAAGAACTTCGTAATGTCATAGCTGAAGTAGACAATTTGGCAGTAAATGATGAAATGTCGTCAAAATGCATTTCGTTCAAGTTCAATTCTCCCGCTGCTCCACATATGAGTGGATCTTGGAAGCGACTTATTGGACAAGTGAATGGAATCGTATCAAAAGTCCTTGCGAGATGAGGTTCTTCTAACACTCTTTGCAGATTTCAAGAATATTGTCAATTCTCGTCCACTGACGCATGCATCTATCGATCCTTCCTATCCGGAACCATCGACTCCAATTCATTTCGTGATTGGTAGTGGAAATTATATTAGCTCATCTTGTGATCAGAATGTAAGTCTTCGGAAAACATGAGACAATCACAGACGCTGGTAAATGCCTTTTGGAAGAGGTGGGTGAAAGTGTATCTTCCTAGATTATTCAAAAGATCAAAATGGATTGACGAACAAGAATCCTTGAAAATAGGCGGAGTTGTAATCATTATAGAAGACAACGCCCCAAAAAATTCATTGAAAATGGGAAGAGTAGAAGCTGTCTTTCCAGGACCAGATGGTCGAATATTAGTTGCTCAAGTGGAGTCGAAAACATCTTGCTATCGCCGACCAGTGAGCAAATTGTGCCGATTACGAGTTGAAGGTGAAGAAAATTAGTTCATCTGGAGGAAGAATGTTACGGCTCGTTGGGAAGGATACGCACTTTGTATCTAGAAGCGCTGATATTTCCGTTTAGTTTGTCTTGTTTATCAGAATTATTAGGATAATTGAATTTGTATGTCATAATGACATAAATTATATACTTTGAATAAATTGAATCAATCTGAAAATACAGTCCATCGACAACATTTTTTTTATCGCTTGGAGCTTACGAAAGGGAATCCCTATAATGTTCAAAGAACATCGTGCGTTCCTAGGGAGGATAGGGACAGGAGGTAGGTATTGGAATTTTGTTTGAACTTTTGGAGATCATATGTTGTTGGGAATACTTCCACAGGCAATGAATTCCAGAGCCTAGCCGTTCTATGGATGAAGGAGTCTTGATAAAGTGCTGTGGATATATTTCACTAATATATCGGCAGAGCGAAAATTGCACTGCGAACAGATTCTGCTACGCCATTACAACACATTTGAAACCATGTCGCTAGACGCCAGTGAACTATACAAATTAATGTCAGATGGACGTCAAAAGGTGAAAAAAATATGTAGCGTTTTGGTGAGTGCTCCATACAATCTATCCAGGAAAGAATAAATGAAAGTGAACCAAAGAATACCAAACCCAACAGACAGAATTCCTTTATTCGTGGAATATTCCGATGAATTACATTCGTGTGTAAAATTACAAGATAATTTTGCATTCAAGCGTGTTATCTTATACAAATTGAATTCGGTTCTTCTCATTCTTTAGGACTCTCGCCAAAATATGAAAATATCCTGTTCAATTTTTAGATAACATGCTTTCTTGCACAATTATCGGTTATTTATTTTCCCTTGTGCAATTATTACCAACAATTCCACACCAGTATTGTTTACCTAACCGAATTGGGTTCCTTTAACAAACACCATAGCAACTTATATTATGTATTTTTTTCTCCGATTGGCAGCAAATATTAATTTTGCTGACACATATCAATCAGCAAAGTATCACTTTTCCTGCCTAGGCAGCAAAGTACCCACTTTGCTGATTGATATGTATCAGCAAAATTATTAATCCATAAATCGTTTATAATTCCCTTCATATTCCATCCAAGACTTCTCCGGCAACAAATTCAACTCTATATTATTTGCCACCTCCCTTATTTCTGGAGGTTTAAGTACTTCCAGGCCGCTTTCACTGTCCATTATATAATAATTCAAATATACCGATATTTTTTCCACAACGTCAGAAATTTCATGAATTGTCAAACTATAATTATTATAGACATTTCCATAGCCACCAACCATTCCAACAACTTTGATTTCTATCAAATTTTATTTTGATTAAACACTACAGGAAAAATAAAGAGATATAATATACCATTATGAACAATCGCTCGGCTATGAATTCAGCCTCGGCAGTCAATCTACTACTTTGCTGCCTAGTTAAACAAATAACTATTTTTCATTGGGAATAAATAATGGCCAGCACGATACTGTAACATGAAGAGAGAAATGGTGACTTTTGTCGAACATACATAACAATAACACAAATATGTGGATAGTGATGGAGATGATGAGTGACAAAAAATGACGAGAAATAAAAAAACTCCCCTACTACAACAGAAAACCCAAGGGAGGTCGACTTTTTCCACACACCAGTCAGTAGAATTCCTGCAATCCACGCGATACTAGTGAATTCAAGATTTTCCGGTAAACATTGCTCTCGAGTACTCCCAAATTCCTAATTACAAGAAAAGACAATACCAGAAGACAAACATGAGAATGGTGATTGTTTAGTTCAATTCTGCCCGCGATGCTTCATATTATAGTGTATTGCATGGTTTCGGAAAAATGTCTTGTATATAGTTAGACTAACCGAAAAATTGCCGTGACAAAAAGGAGATTAAACATATGCATTCACTCCTATGAGCCTAAAAACATGACCAATTTGGTTTGTCAGATTACGACGATTTCATTCACTGATACCAACTGATACCATCAACAAGGACGAGTGATCCATATTAGTTGCCGTATTATGGCCAATCTCATCTTAGTTTCGATAATATCACCTGTACCAAAGGTCTCTATCATCTTTATTGTATACGGGCGGCTATCACATAAAGATCTAACACTGTTAATAAACTGAATTAGAGTCGAGCTGTGACGGTGTTTTGTTCAATTAACCACAAAATTCCTGAGGAACGGATACAGTTACAGACAATGTAAATAGTCCAATAATAGTATTAGAGCAATTACATTGAAACTGTGTTTCTTTTTAAACACCATTTGTGATTTCTCTTTCATTAATTGAAACCATTGTTATCGATTTATATGATCTTATAGTGAGTAGGTAATAATATCTATCTCCATATCTACGATTCTTCAATTATTTCTGTTGAAATATAGAGTGTAGACTGAAAGTGGTATTGAGAACTCTCACTTGCATTATTTCTACATTAAGGATCTTGATCGATAATGTATAACAAAGCTATATAGGTCCATAATCGGAACGTTTCATCTGACATGTCTCTTGAGCAGTTTCCTAATACTTTCCCTTTTTCAGAAAATATAAATATTTGATTGAATCAATATCTTGTTATTTTGAATCAAACAAAATGTTTGTTTGAGTCAATTCAATATCTCTTCATAAACAATTCATGGATGTGCTTGACTGAAGAAGATCCAGAGTTCATTCAATATATATTTACCCAGGTAGAACATCATATTGGCTAGAACTTGGTTTCATATTAGCCCAATATTCGAATATTGAATATGGAATTACTAGATTGCACCAATATCAAACCAATTTTTCATTTCAATATTCGATCATCAATCCATTGGCAATATTTTAATAACATTGAAATTTTGTGACCAGCCGATATCAATTTGTCAATATTTATTTGATATTTAACGATCACAATATGTCAATTTTCATGATGGGCTGATATTGCATTTCCAATATCAAATCGATCTTGGAAAAAAATATTGACTCAATACCCAATTTATGATGGTTAGTGAATTTTGCATTTCATTGTCCAGCAATGTTGTAATAACATTGAAATTTTGTTTCCAGCCGATATTTATTTACCAATATCTATTCGATATTGGTGAAATAATGACGATCACAATGTCAATTTCCATGATTGGGCTAATATTGTATTTCCAATATTGAATCAATCATGGAAAAAAATATTGCATCAATATCAGATTTATGATGGTTGGTGAATATTGCTCTTCGTTGTCCAGCAATATTGCACTGATATTGGTGATTCAATATCATTTCGATATTCAATAATCAATCCAGTGCCAATGTTGTAATAACATTGAAATTTTGTGACCAGCCGATATCAGTTTGCCAATATTTATTTGATATTGGCGAAATATTAACGAATACAATATGTCAATTTTCATGATGGGCTGATATTGTATTCCCAATATCGAATCAATCTTGGAAAACATATTGTATCAATATTTTGTATTTTTATTCAGCCAATATTAGTTCATCAATATGCGACCCATTTCAGATAGATATAACTAATGAATTATTCCAGAACCAATATTGCACTGACATTGGATTTCTAATATCGAATCGATATTCGTGATATTTCTCTTAGTATTTGAGCTACGTTATAACAGCTGGCGCCACTAGCACGCCTCCAACAAACGACTGCTGAGAGACATCAAATACCGCATTCGTTCAACTTGCAAACTAAGTAGTCTGGGATACAGGAAACGAAAATGGATTTGATAATACAAATATCGCAATTTTTTAATGAGGCTAATATGGCTTCGAATTTTGATTTCGAGTTTTGTTGAAAAACGAAATTCAATATTGGTTGAATATTATAATTCAGCATGAAGATAATATTGCAAAATAATCACATCCTCATTTTAGCCAATATAGTAGGGGAATATGAATTCAATATCGATTTCACATATGAAAATTATAAGAAACCAGTTTTCTATAAGTTGGCATCATATATTTGTCCAATCTTGTATACGAATATTAACTCGATATTGGATAGAGCATATCGAAACAAGATTGAAATTCAACATAGCACCAAGATTCCAGAATGTTCACATTGATTTATTGACCCAATAATCAAAATCAATATTTTCCCAACATTCACCATTTTTATTGACTCAATATTGAACCAATATTAGTGTTCTACCTGGGTACTTGATTCAAACTTCAAGTTCGCTCTGAAACAAGATATAGATTTATTCATTTCAAGATTATATTTTGTGGTGCATATATCACACTTTTATTTGCTCCATTCAATTAAATTTTGCTTGATCCAACAATTCTTTTTTTTTTCGTGTAAACTTCGATCCCATGTAGCTCCGCTTCTGATCGAGATCGAACTCGATATAATATGAACTTTCTTGATAAAAATGTTTTGATCCATCACCCATTTCAGTTTGTGCCTTTGAATCTGAATCACCCTGTATATTTGAGTAAGAATCAGTCCCGTCGGAATAAAGAATAAATAAACAATTCAAATTCAAGCATTGACTAACAATAATTTCATCATGGCACAATCAAGTTAAAATAAAAAATAACGATAAATGATCTGCATCATTATGTTCCCATCACAAATTTTCTTCGAATAATTTCAGCTGAATCGGTCTTCCTGTTTATCAATATTGCCATCTTAGTAGACGTTTCATGATATAAAGATTGAATCGACAAGTTAGGAACTACTTAAAACCATCAATTATCATCATTTTCATTTCGTTCCATCTTTCGACAAACAACCATTAATCACAACCAAAATTCGTAATTACCATGAATATACATCGATAATGTTCACCTTCTATGGAATTGTTGATTACATTCTTTATTGCTTGGTCTTCCGGATAAATGGAGATGATTATGATCTTGAACATCTGTTAATATCAAGAAAATCAGTGATCGAACATTTGAAAAAAATCTATAGAGATTGATGATGGGCTTGTTTCATTATTATAATCCCAGTGCTATTTCAATATCGCATTCAGAGCTTTCCATTCGTAAGTGTAGGAATGACAATTTTTTTAATAACTGCCATAGGAGGAAATTATGGATTAATATGGGCAGTTGAGTGCTAGTCGGAAAACAACAGTTGGTATACTTTCAGTTGAACCGGAAATAATATACATCTTGCGAACATGTCTTACATTATTATTTTCCATTACATGTCCCAATATGCACATAATCGTTGAATATATTCAATGTGATCAATTAACGACTCATTCATTCATTTCTAAAAGTATATTTTCTTGCAGACCTAATGAAGTAGCGTGAGGCAATAGTATATTACATAACTAGGGTGGAAAGAGACATATCAGGCATGAGTGACATCTAGTACGACGCCGCGTACAGCGGAGAGTGCGAAAATGGGACGAATGCATTATATTATACACTTTCCAACGAGTTATGTACACCACTTTCCTACGACCATAAATATATAATTTGAAGTACAAAACACAAATATGAATTCCAAACATTTAATTGTTTTCAATATCACTTGTTATCATTTCTTTTATCTATGTTAAGATTAATCTAACTTATTATTCGATAAATAAATCATTATTTCTTTCCGAAGAATACAAATTTGAAGTGATACGGTTTGAAAGTCATATTTTTTATTGAATTCGAAGTTTGCCTGGTTGTCGAGAACTTGGTGGGAAGCTACCACGCACCTCGTAACCACGCAAACAAAAATACAGCAGATTTGACGGTGTATAGACCCTAGCAACACCGGTGTAACAGGTGTAGACTAGAGCCACACCGGTGTAGACAGCAATGACAGCATTGACAGCAATGAGGTTAATGAGGTTATGTCTCGCCGATTATAAAAAAAATCACATATACTGCAACCTAAACACAATTAGTTTTCATGGGGCATGCGACATGTTCTTTGCATCTGCTGTACCTATATGTGTCCATTGGACTATATTAGGCAATCCAATGACCTGTCAAAGTATGCGCTGGTTATGATGATAAATTATTTTTATACGCGAATTCCTGTTGTTATCAGAAGTACAGGTCATATATTCAAAGAAAATCACAAACAGTAACTATTTCATTGTTCATTATTCCATATTTTTTGGGATTTACTCTCCTCGTTTCTATAAAATATAAATATGAATATTATTTAAATATACGTGTAGTGAGGACAAATCAGATAATTTGCCCCAAAATGTCACTGCGTTTGAAGAATTTTCCTATCAGAGAGCCTAGAAGAAAAATTCACTAGCTTGTCAGTGACAATTTCTATTGAAAAAAGTTTGGAGAAGAGAAATGAAGGTATATAGAAAAAATATCAAATTTTCACTTATCTTTGGACGTTTCGGGAACGAATCTGTCCCGTTTTCAACATAAACAATGGATTTTTTGTATCGCTAATTCGTTCTTGTCCTGGCACCTTTCAGCTCTCAGCGACAATTGGCGACGCTGGCAATCAAATGAGTAACAGGATGTTTTCATTAATTAATCTTGAATTTACCATTTTCATTTCCAGATTTCAATAGTAAATACCATGTTCTATCTATATCAACTGAACAGGAAGCAATGCTATTGTCTCCGTTCAGAAGAATGCAAACAGATTCCTTGATTTTTCTCTTCTGGTTGTTATCTTCTTTTCCAATGATTTTAATATTATTCCACTCTGCCATATGTTGTCCATCTTCAGTGAGGATATGTTCAGCTAGTTTCGATTTGTCGATGTGTCTCTTCTTTATATTGTATTTATGTTCCTTCGTCCTTACGGAAAGAGGTCAATACAAGTTTTCGATGATTGTTCTTCATTTTTTGGTTTTGTTCGAGTTAGAATTGATCTCATTTAATTGTTCTTGTAACATCATTCTATTGGTTTATTGATTTTATACAGGGTTTCTTTAAATGATCATAACATCGTAGTAGCCGTTGAAATATTTTCTCCATTTGCCGCCTTTCATTTATGGAGATTCACACATTCGAATTCAATTTCTGACATCAATCATTATACTGTCATAGCTGATAAACCCACAATTGTCAGTTTTTCGTTAACATTTTCAAACGATTCTGTTTTCTACTTCGTGATTGTCGTGTTGAAAAGAGGGATGGCTTATTCCTCGGAGCAGAATACATTTATTGTAATGTCTTATTATCGAAATGGCACATTCATCAATAGTGGATGGAGTTACTCGGTAGTAGCCTGCAAGGATGAGTACCTGGCCATATATCCTAATGTACAGATTCAGGAATCTTCTTTGAAAGCCCACATCAGAACAGTGATCAACAGATTCATCCAAACTGGAAACGTTAATAAAATAAATCAACAGGAAGGCCCCAAATATCGGAAGAAGTTGTCAAAAATCTAAGAGCGCGTGTTGAGCAAAATCCCCAAATGTCATTAGAGAGATTATCTTTACAATCTGGTGTGCCACTAAGTACATGCCATAAAGTGCTTAAGAAAAGATTGCATATGCACCCTTACAAGACCAGTGTACTACAGCAACTTCTGCCAATAGATATCCCACGTCGTCTGGAGTACTGCCAATGGTTCCAAAATAATCTCAACGATGACCAGCTATTGGACCTAACATTTGTCAGCGATCAGGCTTCGTTTCATTTGTCGGGATACGTGAACTCACAAAATTTTAGGTTTTGGAGATCTGAGAATCCCCACAATTTCATTGAGACTCCACTACATTCTCAAAAAAATGGGGTGTGGTTAGCAGTTTCTCGTAGGCGAATATTTGGACCGATTTTCTTCGATGGCACTATCAATGGTGAAAGGTAGAGACAAGTGATGTCAGAACCATTGATCAATCAACTTGATGATGAAGAAATTCGAGTTGGCTATTTTCAGCAAGATGGGACCACTGCCCACACCACACGTGCAAATTTAGAATATTTACAAGAATTTTATGACAACCGTGTGATAAGTCCAGGAGTTAATCCGTCTTTTCCAACACGTTCTCCAGATTTGACGCCTTTGGATTTCTGCATTTTTGAGAGACGAAGTATTCAAGAGAGATAATAATAACCTTGAAGAGCTGCAAGCCTCAATAACAAAGAGCTGCAAGCCTCAATAACACATTGCTGCCAAAATATTGGCCCGGAAATGCTGAGGAACATTTTCGACAACAAACGGCGAAGAGTTTTGAAATGCTTGGAGAACAACGAAGAACATTTTGAACTTTTGTTGAAGATTAATGAAATGAACCGTTATTTATTACTTCTTTAATAAATAAATATTTTTGATTTGTTCCATTATTTTTCAAACTCCAATATTGGACTCTCCTTTCCTTGAGATACATTTCCATAGTGTATGCAAAACGATATAAAAAAAGATCCTGTATATGATCACTTCCTCTTTTTTTGGTCGTTAAATGTTGTTAACAGCATTAGTAGATAGCGGCAAATGGAAAAAAATGTCAACAGCCACTGCGATGTTACGATCATTTATAGAGACCCTGTATATGGTGCCAACAAGGCGACATATTGATTCCAACCTGAGTTGGATTGCCTAATTAGGTGAATTCGGTCAATTGATGCATTGATGCCATGAACTGATGAGTTCGTTATAGGGGGTTGACTAACTCCTGAGTCACCCGGTATCTCTATGCACAAAAGAGCTCTGGACAATATTTTCGTATTTATATCAGATGAGATTTTTCTAATATTCGACGATCATTAATTAATGAGAAATCAAGCAATCAGTGGTTAGTGACACCCACTATCATTAATCATGTTGATCCAATGATGATCGATAATACATGATTTTGTCTGAACCACAAAACTTGCAGCAACTTAACTATGAGAATATGAAGAGGAATAAAACGAAAGCAAAGCAGGACAGTTCCGTTTCTCTTATTTTTCGTTTTTCAGTTTAGCTTACGCAAAACACGTAATTTTCGCATTAGAAGAAGTTTCCCATACGTTTCGCAACGACGTGACTTTGTGGATCATTAGCTACCATCATCGATGTATCACAGGTCCAAAGCTCATATTAAAACCCTGTGTGAGACCGCGTTATTAATACCTTAGGCTAATGAACACTGAATATTATGAAAAAACAACGATGGTTTTGCATTTTATAGACAATCTTGGTCATGCTCAAACATACGAGGTGCTCGCAAACTCTGGTTTCTATGAAGGCGTAGAACGGATATGGTGCGGTATTTTCTTTTCATTTTCGAGTAGTAACTCACCAAAATATGAAGATTCAGCTTAGTATGCCTTATAAATTCAAAATTTTGTTTGTTTATGTGTCGCATTAGTGATTGTCATTATCAATTACTGTCTTTTTTCAGTAGCTCTTCGCAAACTTTATCGTTAGAGCTAGAAAATTTGAAGGAGAGGAAATTTTCTTATGTAAATTTGAACGGTCTTCCAGATTTTCAACTTATTTCGAACATCATTCGATGGACGAAGAAGATATGGTGTAATTTGTTGAAGTAACAGAGCTACTATAGCTGTCTCTATGAGAAATCAGAAAATGAGTTACAAATTCGTATTTCTCGTGTCAGTTAACCTGTGACTACGAAATGTCATGTAATTGTTAATGAAACTTACAGTTATTGGGAACATCCTGTATCACCAAAACTAGCAACATTTTCATAAGATATCGTCATATTTTGGTGTTTACTTTCTGTATAATTCAGCGATTGCCCATTTTTAATGAATTACCCTCGGAATTACCTCTGATTTGAAAAATGTCGAACAACACTCTACCAAATCTTGTTGATAATCCCAACAATTATCTCCTCTCCCTATCCTCCCCAGGTAAGCACGATGTTCTACGATCATTATATGAATTTCCTTTCGTGCGCTCCAAGAGATAAAAAAACATATATTTTTGGAATCATCGAATTCTAGAACCAATAAGGTTACTACTTCTTTTTTTTTAGATAATTGATGAATAACTTCTCGAATACCTACTTCGAACAGTATCACCCTGGATCATGAAATATGTTGAGAAATCTTTATGCTTGTTATTCGTGATATTCTAAGGAAGATTATAGTAAAACCTACAAGAATTCGTGATACCAGGCGACATCAACTGAGCATTTCAAATTGCATCAAATTGAATTTTATCACGAATCGACATATTTTTTTTTAATTACCAGTGGGAGAAACTGGCTAAAAGGCACTTGGTGCCAAGTGGTAGGACACTGGAAGGAAAGTAACAAGATCCTGGTTCTATTTGGGTTTCGAAGTAGAGGGATTGCAAAGTTCAAGCTGGGACACCCTGTATATCATGATATTTTCATCATCATTAGAATACTCGATCATAGAGAAACCAGGTATACCCAATATATGTCAGCACATCATTCAGCTGGACCTATCTTATATTTTTGCTCCTCTGGAGCTGGCAACTACTTATTATAATATATTCACACTGGATAAGCCTGTAATGAATCGGTTAAAACCATGTAATGTTTAACTGGGATGGTTCTTCCATTCGAAGCATACATGCCAGGCTAATAAATTATTAATCAAGTAATCGTGAAGGTCGAAATTATCCACACTGAGATCTTTTTTTCATACACCCATGTCCATATAATACCCATGGGATGAATATGCTGTCGGAACGCAACCTATTATCACAGACTCGTATTTACATTACGTTCCCAACGCCAGTGTATACCGACAAGCAACAGAGCCAAAGTTCGATGTGTTTGTTAAACATGCAGAATATTAATGCGTTTATTTTTTATCAAACCAGAACAAAGAAAGAATATTAAGTTTCTTTCGTTCGGTATACTAGGTGATTCGCTTAGTTTTCAGGGATATCTTGATGGTTATTGCTCCCAGATTGTACAATGCTTATAATGGGGAAGATTCCTATATTGAGGTTTTATCTCACTGTAAATTCGTAAAATATCAATAAATTCATGTACGTATTTTTTTCTTTTAAAAGAAATTAAATAAAAGAGGAAATTGGCTCCTCCACCATTCATATGACTAACTTGCTGAAAATCCACATTCGTGCCAATACGACGTTGCCGACATCATCAATATGTCTAGATTTCCGTAAATTGTTCTTTGAATGCATAATAACTATATCATAACAGCAATGGGATATTATTATGAGTAATTGCCATAAATCTGTCATTGGCTGAATGAAGTTGATAACTAATAAACATGAATTATGATATTTTGCGATAGTATCTATAATTTTTCACTATCGTTATATTACAATATGTTATTCATAACTTGTCAGTAATTTTTTAGCTATGGAATTCATTCCATAATAAAACGGATCTATTTTCTAAGAAACTTGCACATTATACCTTGCAACAGCACGAAATACTTCGAGTCCGTCCACACCACTCAAAATACTGACAGGCATAACAAGAGGAAGGAGCCATGGGTGTCGGCTTCATTCTGACCTGACCGATAGCAGAAAATTGGAAAGGATAGTATCATTGAATGTAGGCGATAGTGATTCATTGATTCAATGATATTTTCATCTAGGATCGAGCTCTATTCGAGAAATTTCAATGCATAAATAAAAAAACCATAACCTGTCAGAATGAAGCTGACTACCCTCTGCATTCCTGCTCTGAGTGCATTTGCGGTTATGTATGTTTTTGTTCACCAGTTTAACTTCTTCTTCTATTTTCTCATTCGCTTTTCGCTAGCTATATTCTTCACCATCAGCTATTTTCAGACTAGATTTAGAATGTACGTCACAGTTTGCCGCCCCGAAAATTAGAAATTGCTTCAATTTGAAAATGAAAACGACTTGGATTTTATCGGTCGCCATTCTGTACAGCGTGGACATAAAACTGGAGAGTTATGAACTCACCTATTTAATGAAAATTCATCTGAAGGAAACTTCCCCATTATGATATTTCAATATTATGTGAAGCTTAGAAGAATAAAAAATATAACTGTAATCAGCCAAAGGAGCTTCATATATGGAAAGTGAAAATAATTATAATTGTGGACGTTTGAGAAATAATCAAAAAAGTAGAATTTATTTTCTGCAAGATTGAGTTTACATTGTTAGTGTTGAGTATATCCAAAGTTCAGTCTATTTATGAATGTTTTTGTACATTTTCCAGTCTATTAATATAGCAGTTGAACAATGAATTCCATATAATAGATGACTATTTGATATTAAGTTTCGCAATAGTATTGAACAGGAGAGTAACATATTTCCAGGAACTGAATTATTAAGTGACCTTGAATATGAATTCTATGTTCCTAAGTGACTTTTGTGTCATTTGTTCGATGTGTTGCACAAAAGTTAATTCGTTATCTACGTTTATTCCCATATCATTCACACTATCAGTTCTTCCGATGATTTGGTCTTCTAATTTCAATTCCTATATGGTGTGTTTGTTACTACGGGAATATACAATTTGATAACATCCCAAGAGGTTGAGATGGAGTCTGTTGACCAATAGTCTGAGAATCTATCCAGATCTGATTGAAAATCTAAGTAGTCATGGGGACTTTCGATGTTCTTGTAGATTTTTGAATCGTCTGCGGAAAGGGTATGCTTCGTGTTATGAAAACAACCTGACAGATCATTGATAAAAATATTGAATAGAAACGGCCCCAAATGTGACCCTTGAGGGACACCCGACGTAACACGGTAACTCTTTGACTTGGCACCATTGTTGTAATATCTGTTGTGATATCTGTAGATCTGGTTCACTATTGCTGTTGCTACAATTATTCCCTATATACTTCCAGTTCAAGAAAAAAAAACGGAAACTACAGAGTAGCATTTCTCTTTATCCCGTTATCTCTAAACTAATCTTGAAAGTAACCGTTTTTTTGACAACTTCACTATACTTACTCCAAGTTGACAAACTTGTATTTTTCATTATCATAAGATTGTACATCTTCACAAATAAGTTGAGTTGTTTATTTTTCTAGTTATTCTGATCTACATGCCCAGTTTTGTTACATTTTTTGATGTAATTCATGACAATTGACTGCATTATTTGCTCAGGTATAATAGGGGTTGGATTTTTTCACTTGCGTGTAAGACGTGCAAGTTAACATCCTGGACGTTGTGATTGCTGAATTCACTGTTTGCAACAGCCTGATCAAGAAAGTCGAAGCATTCGAACAGTTTCCATAGCACTATAGTGACGGAGATTCCCTGCTCTTCAATCAAATCATATATACATTCTGTATTAAAACTTTCAATATTGCTTTGTTCAGATATTTCCATCCTTAAAACGAAATGAAAGAATAACAATGACTTGATCAAATATTGTTCCTCCATCCTTCGCTGCAATTCACTTCCTTGACCAAATTTTCATATTAACGATAAAGACAAAATCAAAAAATGTTAAGCTAATCGTTTAATCTTTTATTACATGATCCATGCAGGGTTTCACTTTGGGTCTCGACCAAAAAGCAATATTGCCCTGTATACGACTCGTATCGTACAACTCAAACTGGATAACACATAACACCGTTGTAAAGGACGTTCACTTCACGATACACCCGAACATCAAACATTACCAATTCCAATTAGTTATCAACTTCCGTTCTTTAGGTATATCGCCTCTTTATTCAGATTGTACTCTTTCAATGGATCCGAATGTGTAAGAGAATCAAGGCGATGATGTGCTTCTTGAACATGCTATCTAACAATATACCTCAAAGTGCTACAAATATATATATCAAGAGAGAAAAACTCGAAGTCGTCTCCACAATATTTAATGTATAATAAGGCAGTCAATCCTGCTTCAATAAGGTTGAAAGTTGATACATGTTTCGGCCATTCAAATGGCCATCTTCAGTCAAAATAGCAAAGTGTATGTGGAAATTACTTCAAAGCATCGTGAAGGCGAAAAAAATTAGTACTAAAACATCATTTATTATTTTGTTTTATTTATTGGAAATAGAGTGAAGTAAGAGGAATTGGGAGGAAGGCAAAAAGCCCAATCCTCCAAGAGGAAAGTTAAATTCTACAAAAATTCTTATCAATACATGTTTGCTAACACAGTAACTTCTTCAAGTAGATACTCCCACTCCTTTGAGCCTTCATTTTCGAAAAGTATGCTCAATAATCTACAATAAATTAGGTGTACCTACCGGATCGACTTGGAAAGGGTAATTACCTACTGATAAAGCAAACTCAACAGCGGTGAGTGAATCAATTTTTCCACTTCTCACGCTCTTTTTATGTAAATAACAAGTCAATGCGTCGTTCAAAATCGTTGAATTTCAGAGCTCATTTCAAACGTAACGTCATGGCCGCCATTTGGCGATACGTCGAATAAATGATGACGTCAGTTTTTACGCTGTTTCGTTATTGGTCAGATAATCTTCCATTCCTACTCATGGAGCAATGTTGTCAAGTCACCAATTGTAATCAAATTATCAAAAAGATGTTTCAGTCCTGTCGTTGAATAAAACATAATAGGAGGAACCCATGATCCATATCTTAAATGTGTAACATTTGTGACGGATCGAAATTAAATGTCATATTAGCTAAACTTCCTGTAATCGCAGAAATCCATTCCTTCTATTTCCTTCCATAGCATGGTTTCCTGCAGATTCATATCATTGGAAAATTGAATAGGACTACCGATAGATCACTCCGGGATACTGTGAATGGAATGAAAAAATCACCAAACAACAACTTCTCATCCCGAAGAGGAATGAGTGAGAAAGGGGATCGACCCTGTTATATAGTAGTCCTCACTCCTCCTGTATGAATGTGAAGAAAGTTTGTCAGGAGTTGACAACTATGATTAGGATATGTCGTGTCATAGACATGCCATAATCTGTATTTCTCTATATTAATGCTTAATACATTATCAATTTAACAAACAACATTGTTCTTATATCGAACCCAAGCCTCTCATACTACAGACCCAATTACCAGAAACTGAATACGTAATGCACACAGATACATTTTCTCTTCATTTTACGCGAGTTGTAATTTTAATCAATAAGGCGCAATTTCTTGTTGATTGTGGAAGATAACGTGACATACCTTCTTGGAAACTTTTTCGTCTCTCAAAGAATTGTTCTGCTCAATAAGCTAACTAGATTTACCATCCTATTTTTGCCTCTGTGACAGTAATTTTTTCAGAAGCACTTCATGACTAATGGAAATATAAAATCAGCTGTATGGTCCGATAACAACAAAACAGCTCCAGGTTAGCCCATTACATACCACTGTGCTCATTCGAGTACACTGCAAATTATGGTCTACTATCTACATCTATTGAACATTTTCAACAAAATAACGTCGTGGTAGTATTCTGCAATGTACAAGAAACTCACATTTTCGAGATGTACTCACAAATGCTGTTAATGTCGATCATATCAACTAAAGAGATTTTGTAAACAAGTGCTGACTCATTTCTTGCTTTCAAGAATTACTTCTTGCACTGCTTCCGTTGAAATTTTCCATTTGGCTCGATAAATTAGCTGACCAGATATGTTGCTTTATACTATACTGATCAATTTCGGAATTTTATTACAGAACTGGATACTAAATAGAAAAAAAAAAACAGCTAATTTCTTCGCAATGCTTCTATGATGGCAAAGGTTTCAGAACATTAGGATGATGAATGGATGACGTTGTCTCTTCAAACCGTGAGCCTGAAATAATTATTATTACCCCTGAGGTAGACAATCAACCAGATGAACAAGAATTTGACAAAAACGATATTGGTATATCCTCGGGTATATCTAACTTCCCAATGATAATCCTCGAGGAGTTGGAATTCCGTTCTCCTCAGATGATGGAATTGTGAAAAACTACATCAATCCTCTGATTCCTTTGTAACCAAATAAAAAAGTGAGGTTGTGTTTCAATAATTCACAGAAGAATGAGGTTATATTTCAATATTTTGCCTCCAGGGTCGGTCATCGTGCACGCGACCTATTGGAGATGTTGTTTTGGTTGCAGATGATTTCACAAAGAGAATTGACTGGCCATTAGTGAGAATTGAAGATCTACTATTGGGAAAGATGTCGAGTCAAGAGTGGCTAGATTGAAAACAATGGCTAAAAACATCATCAGGTCGATACAAAGATTGCATGCTTTAGAAATGGATCGAGGAGATGAAAACGTATACCATTCAAGAATGAAAATCAATAAGCCCCCTACCAGATTGACTTTGTATAGGAAAGAAATTGAGTCATTCTAATTCGAAGAAATTGACTCAAGGTGGGAGATATGTTAGAAATTGTGTGTATTCGGATATTTATGAATATCAAGGAAACTGTTTTTCTTATTTTTGTTTTCAAGGAAAAACAACATATTTTATGTGAAAGTTATCAGTGTCATGATATTTTTTGATAACCTTTCATGTTTCTGTAACATTGTATCTAAATATAACATTTATACTTTCCTGGAGTGCGTTCATTCTCTTTTCTCAACTCAACGTTTATTTATACCAGGTAGGTTTAGTAAACGCTACAGGATTAGTGCTGATTTCGAGCGTCATCGAGTCATGTCATTAGAGAGTTGAAGTGTTGTCATGAACGTTAACGTAAACGTAGAAATTGACAGCTACGCATGCGCATTTTCCAATTCTTCACGTTTGCGTTGTTAGTGGGCTTACGGGTGTACGTTATCTCACGTTCCTTCACGTATACCTTAAATATCAACGTACGTTAACCAAACTATACTCGAAATATGCCGATGAGTCAAAATTATCAAATTCGAGATCACCAACGAGTTCTGCATCAAGGAGTCCTCTGATTTTCATGGAATAAATGTTCGAATCTGAACACACAACCATAAATGACCAAAACAAACCGAAAACAAAATGTATTATTACGTTATGATGACAGTGACGACCAAAGTGGCGACTTCAACTCAATTTAACGACAATTCGACAATACGTAAACGTTATTTTTCGTACGTTAACGTCTAGGTGGAGGTCTACGTAAAGTGATTACGTCCATGACTTCAACTCTCTATTAACTCGAAATTAAAGAAAACCATACCGTATATCTGTTTCAAACCTTCTTACCTTATTGGCATACACATGGAGTCGTTATTTCGGCGTTCACTGCCCTGTGGACCCTCATCATTCCACGTGACTTCCTTGGCGATCCGAGACCACACCGTACCGATCTCTCTCGTGTGTCACTGCCGCCAACGAAGGATAAAATCATAATTGCAACACAATAATAGTATATTTGTGTGTGGTGTGCTTATGTTTTATTTATCGCACGGGACGGATTGCACAAGAAGGTGCGGCCAAATGCACAAACGGGTCGGGTTGAGTGCTCAGATCAACAAAGGTTGAGTGAATGCGACAGGCATGGATGCAAAGTTTTGATGGGTTGAATGTGTCCTTGTGTTTTGGTACGTGAGTTCAGAACGCTCAGATATTGTTGAGGCAGATTATCACGAAGGTGCTGAACGGACATAGCAAAAAAAAAACAATTGTTTTTCGTCGTTTTATTTATTTATTCATTGTAATCTACAGTATAGTGCCCTAGTCAATTAATTCAAATATCCAACCTGTATATAAGACAAAACTAATAAACGAATTGAAATCGTACCAATTCAATTCTGAGATACAGAATAATTTCCTAAAACAAATCTACATGTGAATAAATGTCTGTTTGATTATTTCAATATTAGAACCAAAGAACCACAGAAAAATTACCAAAGAACTACAGGAAAACCGCATATTCAGAAATGAAATAAGAATAATAATAATGAAATCAACAAATATAGTTATGATTGAATGAATTCAGTCATCAAGAGATTCAATCGAATTCAATTTTCTTTTTGAATTGAGAATATGTTGTGGAAAATGAATCGGCATCTTGTGTGTTGTTGGCATATGATGACATTCTATATAACGGAAAATGTTGTCCCAATTTTGTCTGGGGTGTTGATATCAATAATAGTGATGCATTTCTTCTGTTGAAATATGGAGCTGCTAAGAAGTGCAGCTTACTCAATATGAATGGTGCATCGATATGGTTATTCATAATTTTATAGGTGAATCATTATTGGCATATGTATTTCGATAATCTGATTTTTTGAACTCTAATTCCGACAGCAAATGGGAATATCAAAGTAGTATATAGACACCAACTTTTCTGTAATGCATACATATATCTGAGAAAACGTTTCAAAACTCATTCTGAACTATCCTTATATGAAGCATATGCAGGTGACCAAATCATAGAATCATATTCCAATGTACTCCTGACATTAGAATTGTAAAGCAAATTAATAGTTTTTTCATTTGTAAAATTTCGAATGATCCGAATTACAAACTAAACGTCACTTCCGAATTTGATATTCCAAAACTAGGACAATAGCATATTCGTTTTCATTCAAAAAGTCAATTCAGTGGCGTGCCGGAAGAAAATGTATCGCCGAGGCCGTTTCCGGCCGAGGCAAGATAATCTTGAGGTCGCCAAAATGTTTCGCGGCCACTATTCTTCGTGCAATCGTCAAATCTATTGAACTGCATAATTGAAATGACATTTTGAATGGACACAAAATATTTTGACAGTTCTTGACAAAACGGAAATATGATCTTACCATGATATGACACTGAATAACCTTGCTATTGTCATAGTTTTAGGATTGTCTATTTCGAAAGACATTCAGTTTGGAGGCCGTTGCTATGTGTAACGGCTGTGAAGTTCTACTTCGCCTGACTCCGCGTACTGTGTAGAGAACGCGAAGTACTTCCTTCCCGTACGATTGCCAGAAAAATTACTTTTTTCCCACGGGAGCAAACTGACTTCTTGCTTCTCGAATATATAGACATGTTTTCCTTATTGCTTGATGTCATTGCAACGTCATGTTAACCTTGAAATCCGCCAATATACACTGTTGATGGCTTTTGTTGTTGTACCAGTTCCGAAAAATAAGCCAATAACTCCGTCTCCAAGAAAGAACTGATGCAAGTCCTTTTCATCTTCAAGTCCACTTCGCGGTTTCGTAGATTACTAAACAACCACCAAGCTCGCAGTTTTCAAAAATTAAATCACATAACTTATTGTTAACAGCAGACCTCTCACTCATGTTTCGACCGATCCAGAAGATCCACATTGTCTAACTCCAAATCATCTTCTCATCAGTTCTTGTTCTGAAAGTCGAAGTCCGTTCCTGGATAAATTTGTAGACCCAAATTTGAGAAGCCAGTGGCAGAAATCCCAGAGTTTGGCTGGAAATTTTTGGTCTAGATGGATCAAAGAATACTTGCCAAGCATTTCCAGAAGAGGAAAATGGAAAGAAGATGGAAAATCTATCGAAGTTGGAGATATTGTTGTAATCTGTGATGGAAATCTTCCTCGAAAGTCATGGAAAAATTGAAAAGTTGTTCCCTGGTAATGATGGAATAGTACGAGTCGTCAAGGTCGAAACGAAAAACGGTGTATATCGTGATTTTTTCAAATGGAACACCCTGTATTTCATTGTATTTCTAGATTCTCCCTGGAGAGCTGATTTCATCAATACATCACACTTGGGGTCTAGCGGGAATGATTACAGAGATATAGGGTGTTCAAAATCGAGATTTTTCAACTTTAGTATTTTTTTGTGTCGAAACTATTCATTATTGGTCAAAACGGCTCCGAAGTCCCTTTCTCAACTTTTGATTTACTATCTACTGACATTTAATTGGAACATATACAGTGTGGTTCAAGATTCAGAATTCTGATCACCTTGTATCTGTTCCAATTATTAAATGTCAGTAGATAGTAAATCGAAAGTTAAGACACGGACATGGAAGCCGTTCTGGCCGATAATGAATAGTTTCGTTACAGAAAAATCCTAAAGTTGAAAAATCTTGATTTTGAACACCTTATATCTCTGTAATCATTCCCGCTAGACCCAAAGTGTGATGAATTGATGAAATCAGCTCTTCAGGGAGAATCTAAGAATACAATGAAAAATAGGGTGTTCCATTTAAAAAAATCAAATAGTACCCTATAGATCGTTTGTTCCGAGCACCCTGTATTTTCTGATGCAACGGGAAAAAAATTTCTGAAAAATCATTTTGGATGATTTTTCAAATTTTTAAATCGGTTGAAAAATAAGTGAGCTAGAGGGGGGGACATTTATGGTGAATCACCCTGTACAACAGCCTTCAAATTTCACATCGATAATTTTCTGATTTTTATATATTGTAATATCTTTTCGATAACGAATCGTTGTTGTTCCTATCACACAAAATATAGTGTATTATACACGGGAAAAAGACAACATGATCTCGATTCGTAATCTCATACTTTTTTCACGTGTATTCCGTTCAATTCGCGGTGTTTGGTACTGGTCCATTGATTCAGTTCACTTTTCAGCAAGGATGTCGGTTTTCTCCATGCCTTCTCCTGATGTCCAAGCACTCACAATAAAGTGACTCTTTTGTTAGTAAATAACACCTAAGAATTCAATGCAATTTCATACAGCCTTGAAATTTATCTTGCTGAAGGTCAGTGTTTCAGCAGCCTGGTTGCCTTTGAAGGAGATAAGGCTCTTCCTAATCTTGTACAGAGTTTTGCTAAAGGAGTTGTGGATAATAATACAACTTCAAGAATAATGAATACTGAGATCTCGACTTTTTTCATAAACTATAATCACCACCTGAAATCATCACTTATCCATATAGTAATAATACTCCAAGTCGTCTCTACAACGTTTAATATCATCAAATCATAAATGGAAAAGGAACATGTTTCGGATCTGTAGAGTATCCATCATCAGTCGAATGAAAAATTATTGAAAGAAGAACAAATCAAACAATAATAGGGAATCAATAGTAAAACATGGTAGTACTGACGTGGAGAAGAACAAATCAATTGGAATCACATAGGAAGTTACAAAATTTCAAACAGAGAATATGTTTGTTATAACAGGTTTTCTAAACAGAGGCTCTGTGGCACAATAAGCAAGTGGAATCGGCCGAAATACATCCGAAAATAATAAAACGTTTTCATCTTGATATCACTGGATTAACCTAATAACGTGTGGCCAAATGTAACCTAATAACGTGTGGCCAAATGTAAATGACAAACCCATCTCTGACAGATAACAGTAACTTCAGCTGTCAACGGTGATGCAAGACAAGCGACAATTGGTCCCATGAAAAGCATGACTAACTTGTGAATGGGAACATTAGAATATAAATATAGTATGAGGACAACCTAAGGTTAACAATGCTATGAGAATTTTGAAAAGGAAATCCTATGCTGGAGAGCAACGCAAGAAGGAACATTACCACAGATATTAGATACTCAAGGCATTGAAGAGGATTTGGCAATCGACATGGATTTGTTCATTGAGTGAAAGTCCTCCAAAGAGGAGTTGGTCTCAAAAATTTGGTTAGCAAATGAACTTTGGGTATTGGAATCTTCGTCAACAATAGTATATTTCTAAATTGTTCCATACATTTTACACGTTCATTCACTCTCGTATGAATTCTTCCACCAGTCTGATCAATATATTGTGCATGGCAATTGGGTTCCGAACGAGAAATTGTGTATTCACCTGACTTAGACGTAGGTGGTATTTTTTCTTTAGTATCAACGAAATTATGAGAAATTGTGTCTAAAGTATGGAAGGAAATGTTAATATGTGTGCTCAAACGATGGAAAATATTCTTCAAATCATTAGAAACTCTACCTAAAATTGGAATTGAAAGTGGTTCTAGAATTATTGAGTGGCATTAAACTATGGTTGAGAGATTTTTGTCGATGTCTATTGTAAATTCTATCAATAAGGTGGGGTAGATAGCCATTGTTGTGACCAATTTGTTTAATAATAATGTTCAATTCTTTGTTGAAATCTGAAGAATCCACGAGAATGATGAAGAGTCTATGGAAAGGGTTTTAAAAGCAGTTAATCTGTGGGAGATTGGATGACAAGAAAAAAGTGAATTTCTGTGTGAGTGTGAGTCTGTTTCCGATAGATGGAAAAGGTGGATTTATCATTATTTGTATTAATCACTGAGTCTAGGAATGAGAAAGAATTGTTTACTGCTAATTCCATTATTCAGCAAGACTGATTGACAGGCTTTCCATTGGGGAACTCGTCCAAAGCTCTTCTCATGTAATATTCGAAATTGATCGATAGAAAAGATTCGATATTGGCAATGTACTTGACGGAACATCGTTCTCCGAAAATTTTCATCATTGGAACCGCATAAAATGCGTGGTCGCTGCATCTCATTTATCTCGTTCCGCCTCCAAAATTCCAGTCCTTCGTTCCTCCGGAGCCAGACTCTGACACCAATTTGCATAATTTCAGCACGACTGATTAAATCTCTGAACATTTTGCTTCTTTTTCGTCTTCTTCTTATTCTTCTTCTCGCTGATACAGCCTATATGTTCATATTCATGACGAATTAATGGCATATCTAACGAAAAATAATTGCACGCATGGGTGGATCTTCGGGATTATCATCATCAAGAGTGGCATTAAAGACTATCAGGGAATATCTTCAATGAAGACATTATTCACAGAGTGTCTCATTTTGAGGCATAACGCACTTCAGAAAGGCATAAGTGTCTAATTCGATCTAGGTCCTCTTTGATGTATCAGATTTATTTATGTGGTGATTATTTCCAAAAAAATGTAACAGAACTGGAACGACATCGTGAATAGCTCAAAAAAAAAAAAGATGATCGGAAACAATACAATGACGGCTAATATATAGAGCCAAAAATATTAGAAAAATTAATGAAATCTCTCTCGATGAAATCAGGAGAACAAAAAACATTTGTGAATAATGAGGTTGATTGTCACGTAAAGGTGATCTGGTTAGTAGAGCCAGGCTGACAGTTTTCATAAACAGCGATTAATGCTGTGACATAGAAGTTGTAAGTCGAATGCTCGAAATCGTATTTCTTCAACTTTATTTGGCGCGAAAGTGTGCACCAGAATTGACACCGATTATGTGCAAGTAATTCATCATCTCGTGTTTTTCTATCCCAATGAAGAATATAAAGCTAGAGTCCAACCAATCCCCAAAAAAAGAAGAATCTGCCCAGCAACTATACTAATAATTTTCCGTTATCAGGTATCTCTGAAGTGATGGAGGAAGCCATCAACATTGAGCTTATCAAATATCTGGAAAGCTCAGATTATCAATGATAGGCAATATATACCTATCGCCATCGAAGATCAACTGGTGGATTATCTGAGAAGCTTCATAAGAAAAACATAGGAAATCACTAGCTGTGGTGAAATCACTCTGTATATTGCGTCTCGATATTGTGATGTTGTATTCTTCTATTTATTTTCGAAAGTCAATAATTACAAAATATACTCATGTCATGTGTATGCTCAATTTCAGTTTAATAAAATCTAGTAGGTAATCGATATACTGGAAGTTCATAAACATGCTTCAATAAGAATTTTGTTCAGAAACAAAATATCTATATATACAACCGAGCAAAGATCAAACCTCAATTGCATCTACGAATCTTTATTCAAATATAAAAGATTTTCGATTTCATCTGAGCTGTGTGCTAATGTTATCATTGGACAAAACATATTATCACAGCACTCAAAAATTGAACTCCATTTTGTCGGTTCAAGAACTCCTTCACCAATACGGGGTGAGTCATTAGTGTGGCAAAGTGAGATAATTGGTTTACTATTTGAGATAGATGAATAAAAATTCCAGAGATGATCTAGGATCATGGGCAGCACATATCCAAATTATTTCGCTTTAAACAGGGTAACTCAGAAATGCGTGGCGTATTGGAACAGATACAATAGTGATAGGGATAGGTTGGTATAGGGACATGAAAGCCGTTTTGACTAATAATGAATAGTTTCGACGCAAAAAAAATCCTAAAGTTGAAAAATCTCGATTTTGAACACCCTATATCTCTGTAATCATTCTCGCTAGACCCCGAGTGTGATGCATTGATGGAATCAGCTCACAAAGGAGAATGCGAAAATGCAATGAAATACAGGGTGTCCCATAAGAAAAAGTATAACTTTGATACGCTACGCATTTCTGAGTCACCCTGTATACAGCGAAATAATTTGGAAATGTGCTGCTCATGATCGTAGATCATCTCTGGAACTTTTGTCTATCTATCTCAAACTGTAAAGCCGTTATCTCACTTTGCCACACTAATGACTCACCCTATGAACCTTAGCAGTAGCAAATATATAACCAGTTTCTCTTTCTCATAATTTGTCAGTTTTGTCACCAGTCTGCAAACCCATAACAACCAAATCTAGGAAGCATATTATCAACCACCTATAAAAATGGAAGACAGGCAATGTAGGTATTGCCTTTGAATCTGATGACCAATTATCTCGATTCACAAGAGTTCCATTTGAAGTCACCATAACTCACCAATGGAGTTGCATGTTTTCAAAGAGTTATTGACAAAATAATTATGAATGAAAAGCTGACCGATGTCTTTGCCTACTCGGATGATATCAAAGTTTGTGATTGAACAGAGAGCGAAGATAACGAAAATCTAAAACAACTTTTAACAGTGACAGAAAAACCAATTTGACAATCAATGAAACAAAATACACATTTTCTACAACAGTTATCAAGTAACTTGGGTACTTAATTGAGAATGGTTCTATCAAACAAAGGAATCTCAATTCTTACAGGAAAGAAGTTGTTTTCTAAATAATAAACCGAGAAAGAATTGATTCACCCTATATATATATATATATATATATGCATTTTTCCATATCCATAATTTATCTTAAAATATTCCTTTTCAGCTTAGGGACGTTTTGTTTTCTCTGAGAATTGATAATCGATTTTATTGTTACTTACACATGAGATAGGTCGAAAGAAACTAGATTGTGGACACTGGTAAGTCAGATTAATTTTGACAGTTCAATGTGAACAAGGTTTTTATCAAGGACTATGCAATTTTATCAGTATAATACCGAATGATTGATTGGCTAGAATACGCATTGCTATTGGTTAAAACAAAGAAAACGTCACATTTTGACATGTAAGAAATATATTCATAAGTAATATCACGATGTTCTGGATATACGAGATAATTCTGTCGCTTCATTGTTCACGAAATGGTGTTGCCGAGCAACACCACGAGTCCGTTAGGACCAGTAGTATGGACAGCAACACAATTGAGTTAACAATGAAATACAGAATTATGAGAAGATATTCAGAACGAAGTGGTATTTGCTAGACTATATCACGTTCACGAAGCATAAAAAGCATTTATTATGAATGAGTGATCTATTCTGACAAGTACAGCCATAATTATTTCATGCCAAACTGGCAGAGTTTGCTAAGCTATCCATGGTTACATCCAGACTCTGCTTCGCTATCCATGGAATCATCGTTGAAGACATCAACGCTGATATAGACCAATAAGAACTGAAAGACAGGTAATGTTTTCACGATAAACACACGTTGTCTCTGGCTTGTGATTGGTCAGATTATGTGATGAGTGCAATAGTCCTATTCATATTCGAAAGTCATTACTTACAAAATACTCATGTCATGTGTATGTCAAGTTTTTCAGCCTGATAAAAGCTATTTCGAAAGCATTTCGACCGTGTTTTCCACAAACTACCATCATACGGCTCATTACCTCAGCTATGCCTTATTAGCTCTGGAATTCATTGACTGTGGAAGTATTCCCAACAACATATAATCTCCAGAAGTTCAAAAAAAAATTCCAATACCTACCTCTTCTGTCCCTATCCTCCCTAGGAACGCACGATGTTCCTTGAACATTATGGGGATTCCCTTTCGTACGCTCCAAGCGATAAAAAAAAGGCAGATCGCTCCATGTGGTGGTGGACAGAGTATTATCGTCTGATACCATAACCATCAATTTCGAGGTTCCACAAGGATCAATTTTGACACTAAAATTGTTCCCACTTTATATAATTGTTGGTCTGTTGAAAATAGCCACTTGCCTATCCATATCTAACATTTTTGCATTCGCTATACTGCTTTCTCTTCCCACTTTGGGATCTCCGCAAGCCGCAAGTGAGGCCAAAACAACTATCTCGGACTGGGCGGAGGAGGAAGAAAATACTCACTCACTGGTCTGAATTACCAGGATTAACCCATTCGAAGGCTTTCCTGCCTAAACCAATGGAAGAGGAGACCAGGCAGATCCTAAAATGGATCAGGGGTGACCTGCAAATTCTGACAGGACTGCGCTTACGGGACACTGTCGTCTAAGACATCACCTAGGAAGGATGGGTCTAAACCAACAAGTGGTATGACAACACAATACTTAGAAAATAGACTAAAAGGACATCACTATAACAAACAAAATCCAACTGCCCTAACAAAACACATCACACAACTACATTCAGCAATGTCAAAATTCTAGAGCATGAAAGTAATTACTACAAAAGGTGCATCAAAGAAATGATATATATAAACAAAGACAAAAATTCGATGAACGATAGAACAGACATCAATAATTTAAGCAATATCTACCATACCATCCTATAACTATAAATCACAAAATTCATACTGTTTCCATTCCAATATCAATTTCAAAATATGATAAAATAAAAAAAACCGAACACCAGTCCATCCTTAGAAATTTACCAAATATAAAATATGTTCTATGCCGACATTCTCTATACCAGTGTGTTTTGTGTTTCATGTTCCGTGTCATAATTAAATACATCTGTCATGTCAAAAATATTTCCAAATTAACCTCCAAAACATTTTTGTCTCACCTCGTTTTTCGCAGGCCTTATCAACGAAACATCAAAAAAAAAAAATTTTTGTTAACTATGAAACCGAAAAAGGAAAAATAGTACAAATGATTCTCTAATTTTTACTACTTGGTTGAGGTACGTATACTTTTAATCATTTTCACAATATCAAAATGTAAAATTGTATTTTTTTAATTCACAGCTAACCTAACTCTACTGTCCATCATCATGTCGTCCGTATAATAAATTGACAAAGCCCATGGCCATGGGCGAAACGTTTTTATAAATTCCACCACTTCTTAACTTCACAAACGAATCCAAAACCCAAGAAACCCCCCAAAAAAAAAAGATAAGCAGGATTCAAGAACTCCCCTCTCCAAAGCAACAAGTGGACTGTCGGTTCTGTTGTGTGGAAGACGAAACGGATGAACACATACTACTACTATGTTCATTCTCTTGCTTAGAGAGATTAAGGTTCGACATATTGGGCTCTACCAATTCAGAACCTATCGATTATAGACAAATCTCACCTCATTCAACCATAGACTTTGTAGAAAGAAGTGGAGTGTACAGTGAATTGTAACCTCTAGGGTCTAGGGGTGAGCCACGATAGATCCATCTGGAGTCTCAGTGGAGGGATGGCATTCGCTTCACTCACATGGAACCTTACCTAACCTCTCTTTCAGAATTCCCATTCATTTTCTGGAAACTAGGAACTGTCAACGATGTCAATGAAGATCATGATAAAATCACAGCTTGGGGATCGAACAACCTAGTCGAATTCAACATTCGTCGTCTCTATACCTTTGGCAATGGTCTACAATGATATTGAACATAATGATCCTGTGAGCATTACCAATGTTTTCGCTGAATATTTTCAAAATTCTTAAACCACTCCTGGTCCAACTGTCCGGAATAATCCAATTGTTAATTTGACGAATAACACTTTAACTATCACCGAGTTTTCGAAACTGATGTTTTTTAAGCTTTCAAGTAGATCAAATTGAAAAATACAATGAGACCTGATAACATACCTGCTTTTTCGATTCATGGCTGTGCATCCATATTTGCAAAACCTCCAACATCACTTTTCAACCTCTCATTGAAATATGATAAAATAATAAACTAATTTTAAATCATGTGAAAAATAAAAATCTGAGTTTCACCATGGTTTCTTCAGAGGGAGATCAACCAATCTCTTTTGTATCACCTAGTACATAGCTGACGCATTCGAGATGATGTTCAAGTCGATAAGCTGGATCATGAAATATGACTCGCTGAATTGAATGGTTTCGGATTCTCAGGCAAATTGCATACTTTCTTCAACTTCGATTTAAGAAACCGCTCTTTCTTTCCGCAGAATGTCTTAGTTCGAGTTCCGTGAGTTTTGTAATACCATCTGGCGTTCCACAAGGCTCTGTCCTGGGACCGCTTTCCTTCAATCTATTCATCAATGACATTTGTTGAATGCGGATGATCTGAAATAATGTAAACGGATGCATAAAGAATCATCTGCTGTTGAATGCCAAATAGTGTTCAATTATAACATTATCACGTAAGCAGAATAACTTTATGAATAATTACTCAATTGGCAATGGCATGCTCCCTCGATATAATTTTGTCCATGACCTAGGTATAGCCTCCGATCATGAATTATTTTTTTCAATTCACATTAATGTAATCACCAATGTATGCTCAAGGGCTTTAGGTTTTATTGTCAGAAATAGTCGCGATTTGAGAAGAAGTTCGATAATAATAAATACCTGGCATTTTTTGTTTTTTCAGTGACATTATTTGATGTACACAAAGTTAACAAATATCATCTATTAGGAGGGAATATCAGCTTGATTTATTGCATCCACAATTTTTTATGCCAATTTAACTCGATACTTCATCATTCATAATCATGGACCTGTCACTTTGAAAGCTTCTGCATCGGAAATATTTCCGATTTTATCGTCTACCAACGTGTTTCATGTTTTGTTATGAATGAGGAAATCGTTTTGCATGATTTATTTTTTTGATAAATATTAGCTAGGGTTCACCTAAATGTCTTTATTTTCGCCATTTTGAGAGTCGTCTTGCTAACTTGCTAAGCATACCAAGATTTAGTAGTTCCAGCAGAAAAATGTTAGGCAGCTAAATATTCAGTGAAACCTACTAATAATTCACCACTACTATATAGCTAACCATTATCACAATGAATTCAGTAAGCATCACGTGATGCTGAACCATATCTGGTCATAGGCACTGGGATATTTTGCTAAGAATATACTTTTAGTTTATTCTTGTCAAAACCACAACTCAGATTTAGTGTTCATGATCGATATTCATGTTAGCAGCACTGAATTTCAAGAGCAAAAAGTGGATAAATTGTATTGCTATACTAGTGCCAAATACGAATGATTGTCAATACGATACTTGATATTCTAGGAAGCAAAAATTACTTATTATTCTTTGAATTGACTCGGCTGTTACTTGATGAAAATCCATAGTAAATGTAAAAATCTTCACGAAAGATAAGATTTTCACAAAAATAGTAGCTTCTTCAGTGGAAGAAGCTAGTGTGTTAGCGAAACATGTCGTGTGAATCAGAATTTGGAGAAAATCTCGTTTGTGAAGTTTTTTACGATTACTTATTACCCAAACTGATTATGCTATTTGCACAAAACATTTTTTTTTCGTATAGTCAAGGCGAACAAAAAAATCTGTAAGGAATTTCTAGTAACTATCATAATGTTCGTACTGAGCTTGGCCTTTGTATATCACCTTCTATAAATACCTGTGCCAGTCTGTATTGTACAACCATGTACAACAACTGAAATAAAAAGATGAAGAGATGAATGGGATGTCTATCAAAGAATGAATGAATGCTTGTGATAGATGAAGATCCCACCGGTAGTGAGAACAACGAACACGATATTTTTGACAAATGGTCATAATGTTCCTAATTGATTAACTGTTACTCAGGTGTGACAGAACAATGAGAGTTATATTGATATCCGGAAAGGCATTATGCCATAAGAATATACAGTATTTCTGCATAATGTCATATAGTGAGATCTCTTGGGTTGATTGATATGAGAAGAAGTTCGAGAATAATATGATATAAAATGCTTTGTCAAACAGCGAATACAAAAATCGAGGCCTTGACAAACGACACCCCAAATTTTCAATCAACTATTCCTCATACAGCTTTAGATTGAATAAGTTTTAATTTTCATTGCATCATTTATGGTGCTTAACTTTATTATATGAAACTTTTCATACGAGATAGTTATATTTATACACCAAGGTAGTAAAGAATATGATTACTACCCAAGGATTATATCCAGAGGCTTCAGCCGAGGGGTGTATCTTACATTTTTTTCACCACGAGCAATATATTTCAATCATAATAAATAGTTCCGTGAAACTGGAATATGAACCTATTGTCACTATGGAAGATGGAAGCACTACTCCAATCCTGATTAAAATCAAGTAGCCATGATCATGGCAGCATATTAAAAAGTTGTTATTGATGAATACCTCCTAGATTCGAGTGCCGTTTCTGCGAATCTCGCATCAGACCACAGAATCCAGAATAATAATAACAGAGGTGACTATGTTTTTATTGACTATAGTATATGTTCATAAAATGACGAAAACTACCTTTGTAGAAAAAATACACTTTGCGCCTTGAAAAAGAGTAAATAATGGTATAGGTTCTATATGGGTCCGACCCAAGTTTTCTCCGTTGTGTAGTAATTGATGAAACAACGCTTTAAAGGTCGATTTCAATTTGAAGCTCAATGGACATCAACCTTTTTTTCAAATGAAACACCCTGTATTTCATCGCACCTTAGAGTCTCCCTGAAGAGCTTATTTCATCAATGTATCCCACTTGGGGTCTAGCGGGAATGATTACAGAGATATAGGGTATTCAAAATCGAGATTCTCCAACTTTAGGATTTTTTTGTGTCAAAACTATTCATCATCTGTCAAAACGGCTCTCATGTCCCTTTCTTAACTTTTGATGTACTATCTACTGGCATTTAATTGGAACAAGAAAATACAGGGTAGTTCAAGATTCAGAATTCTAATCAATCTGTATCTGTTGAAGTTTTCAAGTTTTGCACATTTTCCACTTATGCAGGGATTCCAACCAAGCATCTCAAACGAAAGATCGACAAATCAGACGTAGATAAATGAATATAAGTTCAGCTCTGTTTCGATCGTATAAAGTAAACACGGTGATTCATCGGGAAATGCTCATACAGTAAGGGTAGATGGAGGACTTGGGTCTATCATTCTTTATAACCCAGATTCATATTCATTTCCCCCATTTTTTCAAATAATCATAACTTATGAACCACTCTATTAATGTGAAATGTATTAATGATTTTGTATTCATTTGGCCAAACTATGCATGCCACTGGCGAAGAAAGATCAGTGGAAATTACAGGAAAATCAGTGAAATTACTTCAACCGCTTGATCACCTATATAGGCACCGCCCACCAGACTACTTTACCACCCGCTGAATTCCTTCATCGCCGTAGGGCGCTAAAGTATTACTTTACGCCCGCGAATCCGAGCAAGAAAAAACATTTCAAATTATACATTGTTTTTTGCTGAACAATACCGTACTCAATAGTATGATCAGAATTATTCCGAGTTTGAGAAATTATTGAACCTCTGAAATCTCTCCGAGGACATATCATATTGGAGGTCACCTAAACATTTCAATGTGCATTGACATTGAATGAGTAAACTACAGAGAGGCATTTGACCGCTAAACATGTGTAATATTTGTTAGACAAACATTTTCTTTCACAATTTTTCATGTAAGTAGTTTGCAAAGAACTGCAGGTAAGAAAGTATTGAGGTATTGAATAAACATCAATGTTTTAGCACTTCGAAGTCACCACAGACAATATATAAAATGTAGAAATACGCAGTCTGGAAATTCAAATGATGAATCTATTGTTAAACCAAGTTATGAAACTTTTTTCTGCAACCGACATAAAAGTCGTCCATTTTAATTCAAAAATTAACTCTTGAATTGACGTTTCTATTACTGATACAAGCATAGGTATGTTGCTAGGCAACACTCTCAGTTCCTTGGAGATAAAGTTGACCTGAAATAGTTATTTATGTATCAAGGGCGTAAAGTAGGCGTTTATGGCCTGTGGCGTGAATAATGGCCCGATGGCGCTAGCCGAGGGCCATTACACGCTGAAGGCCATAAACGCATTTCACGCACGTGATACATACAAAATTTTATGCACTAGTGGTTTATTTTCTGAATCGAAAGTAATGACTATAGATTTCGATAAACTGATATTCCCCCGAATTTAATTTGTTGCGTATAAATTCAGTAATCAAGAGAAGCGTAATGTTCATGGATGATTTACATATGAGAATTATCGTACGAATAATGCGATTATCGTAATAGTAAAACTCTTTGATCTCTAGAAGAGATTCATTCTTTAGAATTTCACAATGCATACCCATTATATATACCTAACTAATTTTGACGTTGTCAATCAAGCTGACGGTTGTTGTCTATATCAATACATCCAATAAACGAGCTGAATTGTCATTCTCTGACTGAAAAGTGAAAATTGGTGATAATATATAATAATAGCGATAGATATGGAATCGGATAAAGAAGAAGTTTATGATATACCGCTGGATATATTAGAATCTAGGAAAATGATCATAGGTTTTTCATGAATTGATATGTAGATAAAAGGTAACTGAGAACAGCGGGCGGTAAAGTGCACTTTACGGCCCGTGGGCCATAATGAGCCCGCGGGCGGTAAAGTGCGACTTAACGCCCGCAAAACCGGGCGGTAAAGTGCACTTTACGGCCCGTTAGTGCATAAAGAATGTACTAGGTCATCCATAATAAACAACATTGTTACGGTTGGTTATTTGGGTTGGTACGGATAACTGGTGTGTTTCTGATTTCGGCAGATTTGACATCAAATACTCATGCTAGAGATATAAATACACCATACAGTTAAGTATTTTTGTTTTGATCAGAAAAGCCTTCAAGATTCACATTCTTGCTCGATCTGTAGGTAGTTCATTCGTTATTCTCGAGATCTGATTGATTGGATAACTTGTTTTTGAATAATCACGGCCAACAATATCTTTTTCTCTCACAAAACGATATTGTTTACCTCCATTTGATTACCGAGCCAAACACAGTGGAATATGGAGAGAAATAAATAATTTGTATCATCATTGTCGATATGCTCACTAACCTAACATTTTCCACTTCTTTTTTCTACTTGGCATTGGCGCGGTATTTGCTATTAAGACTGCCACCTGGTTCCAATGAATTCATCGATATGACTTCAATAGAATACACGAATAGGTTACTCTGTGATTGTATTCATATTGAAACTACAATTCGAACATCCTTGAAAATTGAATAAACCTGATCTGAAAATGCAGATAGGTCTAACCACACGGATTATTTGTTGCATTGGATTGCACGGCATCCACGTTTCGGGTAGTATTGAATTCATGCCTGTAGTGTATGGTATGATACATGTCAACACAATATTGTAAGTATAGTAGTCTGAAGTCTTCCTTCTATCTACTTACTTAAGTTATTATCAAAAATAGCATGTTTCATTCGGATCAAAAGTGACTTTGTTTGTCTCGCAAATTTTCCTGTCGCTCGGTTTCGCTAGACCTCGCAAATGCAAAATTCGCTTGTCAAAGAAAGTGTCACTTTTGATCCAAATGAAACAATCTAATATTTCCACATATGAGTTTCGTTCTGATCCAGTTCATTTGGATTATGATACAAGGAAGACAATTTTCATTTATCATTGATTCATTCCCTGATAGGTACTTGTTGACGCCAATCATTTAATGTTGGAATTATCCAAACTCTTCGAGATAGCACACCATATTGGCTGATTCTTGATTTCATATTGGGCCGATATAGATATATTGTGAATAATATTGGTCCAACTGAGCTGTATGTGGATTATCAGCTACAATATTGAAGAAATATTGGTACGAAAATTCGTTAACAATATGTGGAAAAATATCTGTATAAATATATAATATTGTTTTACCAATGTCGGTACAATTGCATCGAAAACATATTATCGTTTGCAAAGATTATAACCAATATTACAATTTGTCCCATGTCGATTCTGAAGCGATTATGCCATATTGTATATTGAAGTTCGACGGCACATTGTTGAATATTGTTTCAACAATATTTGAAACATCATACTTACCTATATTGATTGATATCGTTTCAACTATAGCATGCGGAAGATGCGTGTGGACAACGTCAAAACCTCGAAACGACTTTCCATAAGGAATTCATGTAGAACATGTTTTTGTGAACTTGAAAATGTAGTATCTTTCGGTTATTTCATGCCTTCTCATAATATGGTCGGTAGGTTTTTTTTTTTTCGACGAGGTGGTTGAAATCTTTTATAGACATCATATGGGTTCAATCCCCCATATGATAGTGTGGGAGTCCCCTCCATGGTATACCCACTAAATACTCCACCCCCTTGTAGGCTCCGACGACACTTAGGCCTAGTGGCCCATGGTATCTCACCTACATGCCGTTATCAATTTTACCACATACGACTCATGGTGCCTATTAAGGGCCACTTTAATATGAAAGACCCTTCTCGTTCAGGTCCCTGAAGATTGCTATTCCGATCCCTGTTCTCGTCTACGAAGAAGCCCAAAAGCTTTCCTTCTCCTACGAGTGACGGGGGAAGGGGTTGGTCCAGCCCTGTGGTGCCCCCTGCACAGGGCTAAGGCTGTTTACTCTGGGATGTCGCCCTGTTTCCCAGAGGCCCCATTAGCGACACCATTCGTCGGTGCCATCCATCCATCGCCACGGGTTCCCACAGCTTGGATTAGGTTGCCAGAACCTCGTTGACCAGTCCTCGACCACCTAGACAGACATCAGCAAATCGCCCCATCTCTGCCACAGATGTCCACAAATTGTCCCATCTGACAGAAGATAGCAAAGATGGTCCCAAAATGCTTCATCTGTCAAGTGGCCGCGGCCTGCCTTCTCCACACCACTTGATGGTGAGGTTGGGCTTGGAGGAGAAGAGGAAAAGAGAAGTTGGCCAAGAAAGGCCGATAGAAAGATTGAAAACGGAAGAGAGAAGAGGATATCACCCAAGACAAGTTGAAGTATGGTGAATATCCGGCTAGGGTACCTCGGGTTCACCATTCCCGTACTCACAAGTTGTGAGCCCCCGAGGGGATTGCCAGAGCCCCGTTATCAATCCGCGGCCACATAAGCAGATGTTCACAAATTGCCCCATCCTCGCACTCAGATGTCCACAAAACTGTCTCATCTGAAAGATGACAGCAAAGATGTTCCCAAAATGCTCAATCTGCCGAGCAGCCGCGGCTTGTCCTTCCCGCACTATGGTGAGGTTGGGCTTTAGGGGAGAAGGACTAGAGGAGAAGTGACCAAGGGAGGCCGATGAAGAAAAAGATTGAAAACTGAAGAGTGAAGAGGATACCATCAAAGACAAGTTGAAGATTAATGAGTATCCGGCTAGGGTACCTCGGGATTGCCATTCCCGTACAAGTAATGAGCCTCTGAGGGGATGGTCGGTAGCGGTAGGTGATAGGTTAGTGATTCATAAAATCCAAAAATTTTACTTCTACGACTACTGTTTTTTTGTAATAATAATGCATCAATATGGGTACGGAATAATGGGGTCTCCCTGAACTTGACTCACTTTTAATTCTGAAAAAAGATGTGGATTGTACAGTGAACTGTAACCTCTAGGGGTGAGCCACAATAGACCCATCTGGGGTCGCAGTGGAGGGGCGGTATTCGATGAATAATTTTATTGAGAAATACATGAAAAGGAACCTAGAGTTCTTTAGTACCTTGGTAGTGAAATCATTGAGGCAGGCAAAGTATTGTAAAACTTCTTTTGTTCGATCAAACATTCATCATGGGCCATTTCTTTGAATAATGATGTGAGTATTTGTTGAAAATATCCTTTGTTCATAAAATATGAAGCATCGGTTTGAATGGGCTGATGGTGTATTGGAATATGGTCAAGGTAGTCAATCAAACACCTCTTCTCTGTTGAATAAAATGGAAGTGGTACCACTATAGATTCAAGATGAATCATATTATTGGAATGAAGCTGAATGTTGTTCTTCGACTGTCTTCAAAACTGTTGATGTTCAATTCCAGAGAAGAAATTAGATTGATCATTGAAATCCTGATATCCATCCATATATATTCACCAACACATATTTCAGGAAGTTCATGCAATCATTAACAATAAATAACACTACTAATCTTTATCATTAACTACCTGGTTGAGATTGAGATCTCGATTCTCAATTCACATTTATTTATAGTAGCTCAGTTTCATCGCCGTTATTACAGATATAGTGTGAAATAAAGACTATGTCATTAATGGTTAATTTATTAAATAGTGATCACACCTAAGCGAATTGAATATGAAAAACACAGGAAGAAACCATTTGATTCACAGAAAAGTACATGCTGCAGATCCTCTGATGAAGTAGAAATAAATGAGCTTCCACAGAAAATGGATGATTCGGTCAGAGGAAAACAACACCAGGATGATTATGTTGCTCATGGTTCTTCGAATACCTGATATACCTAATGCTTGAGGATTCACTAATGTTATACATTTCCAGGAAGCTCATAATCTCAGTTTTAAGTTTGTGCACAGCTTGTGGAAACATGATATCCAAAGTAGAACTATCTAGAGCTGAGAGAGATTATATTCAGTACTGTCGGTAAACCCACTGACTCTGCTAAAAATCTGTGTTCCGAAATATAAAATCAACAATATAGTGATGTAATTAGGAAAAAGTTTTCATGGTTTTCATCAGTAATCAGCAGCAGTTAATCAGCTGGTGAAATTTGAATATCATTCACAGCGTCAATTATTTCATTAACATGTGACATTCCTTCTCCTCTAAAATAATGACAGTTCACTGAAGCCACACTACCTTTCGATAGTTAGCAATATCAGAAGAATGTTGAGTTGGAATATTTGGAATGAATAGTATGTCTGCTCACAAATATCTGTCACTTCCAGTGAATTTTTTTGATTTCGGAATGAAAAATCAGCAGATTCAGTAGGTACTGTCAGTTGAATTCGGAATATTCGCGAGATTCACGAAGTGGGCGATATCTAGGTTACATAATACGAACTTCAAACTGGGGGAAAACAAACTGTTGTCTATGGATAAAGTGCATAGACTACATTGCAAACAGCTTGCTGTAGCTGTATTTGTCAAACTTGTCAATGACATAAAGTGTTGGCACTGTTGGTAGTGATGATGGTTGAGTTGGTTAATTTTTTTACATTATTACATTTTTATTAGTTTAGTGAACAGTGAACGGGTGAAGAATTTGAGATAGTTCAAACAATTCAAACTAATTATGACGAGCAAATCAAAAGAGTACTGCTCAGTGCAATAATTATATTTCGGAAGGAGTGTCTATGCATTTTTTTTTTCAAAAGATTCAAAGCTAGCCCAACAATACCCAGATTGTCCTGCTTTGCAGGAACAAATCCATTGTTCTGCAGGAGTTCCTCTGGACCCCAACTTCAGTTTTCCTTCATGTGGGGAAGATTTCATCGCCGAAGTTTGTAGACAAAGTGCAAAAATGTGCCTCTTGTTGAAGTCTTCTGCCTCACAGAAAATCACATGATTAGCATGAAGAACTGCTTCTCCTTCCACTACTGGTCGGCTTTTCCAATCTAAATAGAGCAAAATATCTGCCAAAAGAACATCTACAACAGGCATCATCAGCGTTTTCGATCGAATATTGACAATGAATGTCAAGAAATTTTGAAACTTATCACTCTTATCAGTACACAGCACACGAGCTGATGGCACTAATGGGATTGAGTGAGGATTGAGTTTGTTTTTCCCCAGTTTTGACGTGGCTTTGACATGGAACGATGAAAACCGAGCGCCACCTGGTAGCATTAATTGATTCCCGCGAATAGCCACTATCAATGGTAGCATGTAACATCCAAGTTTCTTGCCTTCTCTGATAAATTTTGTACATTCTAGGAACAATTTGAGGGCATACAAACTCAACATGAACCTAAAAAGAGCATTGGAATTTACATGAACTAGCAACACTATTTTCTCACCTCTACCTGAGAAATCTTAATCCAGCTTTTTCTGTTACTATGATAATATGTATTTCCAAATAGTGGATGTTTGAATAATGATAAAAAATAAGTTGGAAGTGATAATTTGAGATTATCATCTAGAAATCGAAAAAGAACTGTTTCCTTCATGAACCAATAAAACCATCGATATCTCATCATCATCATGTCTTATGTCCTGTAGCAAAAGTGTCAAACGACAGACTATGCGAAAACCACCGTGTTGTTAAGTAAATATTGTATATTCACGGATAGATTTGCAGTATTTTCATTTCACGAATATCAACAATTACCTTCATGTAGAAAACCAATGATTTCAAATGAGTATCGATTCTATTCATTTGAAGAGCTAGGTACTTAATTTGATTCGAAGTTTCTCAGGACCACCTGACATAATCCTCAAAAATTATTAGATATGCACGATTGAGAATTATAGGGACTCTTCGCAACAGTGTACAATAAAAATCGAATAATCATGAAAATAATAGCACTTATTGAAACTCGATATGAGAGAAATCGTGAGTTGTTTAGGTTTCTACCTCAGTTTTACTTGTTCATAGCTTGGTCAAGTAATGATATGAAAATAATTGCGAATATCGCAATTTCCATTACACAATTTTGAATTAACTGCGCTCATGTTCCAATGCTATTCTTATGGAAAATAACTCCCCGCCATTTTGATGTCCCCATCATCTATCGGCAGACTTATTGTAATGAAAAGTAGTAATAAGGTCGAATGCATATCGACTGAATAGCTTCCCAACCATATTCGAAAAGTTATATTATACTATATTGGTTATTATCTAATTCACTATATCATGCTGTGAACAATATTGTTAACATATTGTTCTGAAGATACATATCGTTTTCGGCATTTCGATATTTATTCAATATCACTTTCCGTTAACGATAGTTGGAGCTATACATGATTGTTAACGTACTCCCAACGCCGGTCAGACGAAGGAATATAAATATTGGCTCGTGACGATTGAGCAGCATACTCACTTGGCGTAGAAGTTGACCGGGATCAATAAGGCGGCTTCCCCAGGACGAGGTCAATATCACGAAATGTTCACATTTTCTGTCTCGCCAATATGGGTATGAGAATGATCTACTAATATTCTCAAGATACGAGAACATAGCAACATAATGATTTTTGATGATTCACCAATATTTTCAACTGATATCGCACCAACATTGTCAAATGTTCACTGGTCGTTTCTCGCCAATATTGATTGCACATTTAATTACCAATATATAACTATGAATATTCAACCAATATTGGTGTGAAAATATTTCACCAATGTTTTCAAGACGACATTGCAACATGCTGATTTTCATCGCCGCATGTTCACATTTTGTTGCTCGCCAATATTACGTCCAAAATAATTTGCCGATATTTTCGTGATACTGCACCGATATTGTTCCGATATAAGGATGCTACATGGGCTACCTAGTATCTATATGCCTTCCGACTATGGGTTTGATTTTTCCAAAACACTGTAGAAAAACGACTCCCTACGATACCGAGTGTCAATTTTCACTTATAATTTCTCTGGCAGCAGAATTATTATTCTTTTGTCAATAGGTTTCACTCATGTTTCTGTTCAAAAATATTCGTGACCTTGAAAAATATATTAGGGAATTAATTTCTGCTGCGTTAGAGATTCGGTAAGGAAATTTCATAAGCTGGAATTGCTTTCAATATGACGAAAAGATGAGGCCTGCGCAGATGTCAAATAAATTTAATACAAGTATTTCAGGAACATTAAAAAATCAATTCGTTCTCAACCATATCATCTGATATAAGGTACCTACACTTTCAAATGGAACTTTCAAAAAAACATATTTCCGATGAGTTTAGTTGAATATAAATAGGCCTTATATTTTTACAATAGAAGTTGATTCCACTTGTTACTAACTAAGGGCTGGAATTTCAGGAACATTGAAAACATCAATTCGTTTTCAACCATAACATCTGATATTCATTGTCTACATGTAGTAGTAGTAGTAGTAGGTGGGGAGACTGTAGCCAAGCAAGTAGGCCCCGATGGGCCCTTTTTGCTAACCCCTGCTCTCCACTTATCTACGCTTCCTTCACCTAGATTTCCTTTACGAATCTCCCTGACCTTCCGATGAAGGCCAGTATGTCCGTCCACTCTAATATAATCAAGTCCTCCTGTTGGAGTTTGTCTACTCCAAAGATTTCAAATCTCAGCCTTCCGTACGCCTCGCACTCGCCGAGGAAATGGAGTGACTTTCCTCGTCTTCCCCGCATCTGCGGCAAGTGAAGTTGTACTCTATTCCCATAAGTGATATGTGTCTGCCTAGCCTGTTGTGTCCTGTGAGTATTCCTATGAAGAGGCGAAGTACTTGGCGGTCTCTGCCAAGCAGCCACTCCTTCCTTGATTTGCTTGGACCGGCCATGAATTCCTTGGCCTGCCTGCAACCTGTGATATTCCTCCAGTATTCTCCTAGTGCCTTGTCCGCCCATTCATCAAGGGCTGACATAATTTGGCTCCTTGCTATACCTAGTACAGGCTCCGGTCACAGAAGCGGCTCCGTCTCACCGGCAAAATAATCGATCCACTAAAAATATTGATAAAATTTGATCAACGATAACTTCGTTAATTCATGTCTGATTCGTTCAATTTTTTTTTATTTCGTAGGTAAATTCATAAAGAATCACACAATGTTGAGATTTCAAGAAATGGGGCTTATCTTCAAATTATACAGAGTGACAAAAAAAGTGCATTTTTACTTCAATTTTAAAACAATCTCTGGAGTGGCTAAGCTGGAACATTCTGTAATTTTTCAGTCAATCATCAAGCTACGTTTATCACGAACATTTTATTTTTTTATTTGTTAGGATAACTGCATTTTTGTGGAAGTTACAAGAGTTTCAGAAGAACGTTACATTTCAACATATTTTTCTCCAAGCCATTTTTTGCAAAGCTGGCTGTGACAGACCTGTCAGTTGACAATTTGTATGCTTGTGTTAATCATCGAATAGTTGAATATGATATGGATCTTTCTGCAACCGACTCTGCGAGAGCTATTGCTTTGGTGCAGGATGGTAGATCACAATATTATGTGGCCAGAGCTTTGGGAGTTTCAAGATCCAGGGTGCAAAGGGCTGTGAAACGGTTTCGTGAATTTGGTGTATTCACAAGAAGAGGTAATAGTGGTCGGAAAAAATCTACGAATGATCGAGATAACCGCTTCATAACGCTCAAAGTTTTGAGGGACAGAAGACTAACTTCTGTCCAATTGAAAAACGAATTAGAGGAGGTGAGGCAAGTTCAAGTCAGCGATAGAACAATAAGAAGGAGGCTTTTCGATATTGGACTCCGAGCAAGAAGACCTGCAACTGGTCCAGAGTTATCGAGGAATCATCGAGTTAATCGCCTCAGATATGCTAGGGAGCACGAATATTGGGGTAATGAACAATGGAGCAATATCCTATTCACCGACGAGTCAAGGTTTTGTCTCAGATCACCGGATGGACGTGAAAGAATTTACAGAAGAGCTGGAGAACGTTTTCTCCAAAACCATTTTTCGCCAAGAGTGAGTTACGGAGGCGGTTCGATAATGGTGTGGGGTGGCGTGAGTTTTGAAGCTAAGACGGACTTAGTCATAGTGGAAAGGGGATCCATGACAGCTGATAGGTATATAAGAGACGTTTTAGAACCACATGTTGTTCCATTTGCGCCGTTCATCGGAGACGATTTCATGCATGACAATGCCCGACCGCATGTTGCTAGGATTGTGAATGAGTATTTAGCCGATGTTGAACTCCCAGTAATGCATTGGCCTCCTCGAAGCCCCGACTTGAACCCAATTGAACATGTTTGGGATGCTCTCGGGAGAGAAGTACGATCTCGTTTACCAGCTCCTGCAAATTCACAGCAACTCAGTGAAGTGTTAATTGAAGCATGGCAGCAAATCGATCAGGTGTATATTCAAAATCTGATAATGGGCATGCCAAGACGAATTGCAGCAGTTATTCGTGCACGTGGGGGAAACACGTCGTACTGAGTTCATTAGCATTTTTCAAATGATTTTCAGGTTTCATTCGTTACGTCGGTTATGTTCAGCGATGCTTAAATTGAAATTTTTATCATCACCAAAATGTGAAAATGTAACGTTTTTTTCAAAACCCTTTTAACTTCCACAAAAATGCAGTTATCCTAACAAATGAAATAAGAAAATGTTCGAAATAAACGTAGCTCGATGGTTGACTGAAAAATTACAGGATGTACCAGCTTAACCACTCCAGAGATTGTTTTAAAATTGAAGTAAAAATGCACTTTTTTTGTCACTCTGTATAATTTGAAGATATGCCTCATTTCTCAAAATCTCAACATTATGTGTGATTCTTCATGAATTTACCTACGGAATAAAAAAAAAATTGAACGAATCAGACATGAATTAACGAAGTTATCGTTGATCAAGTTTTATCTATATTTTGAGTGGATCGATTATTTTGCCGGTGAGTGTATATAAAAAAGGAATATTTTTAGTTTTGCCAATCGAATAACAAAAATTAACACGTACCACTCAATATATTCTTCTGGAATTTGGTACATAAGTTAAATTTGTATATCGCTACTTCAAAGTTGGGAATCAACTCCCCAGAAGTCGAAACTTGTACGGGGTTAGGAAGAACGGGACCTACAGCTTATAGTGGAATCCGAACCACTTCTAGGGCATCGAGGTGCTGCCAGGATTACAACCATGAATCACACATTTTAAAGAAAAATGCTCAGCCGATAGCCGGATTCGAACCGACAGTACCTCTGCATCGTGAACGGCTATCTAGCGAATTTCAGCGCATAGACAAACTCGGCCACGGAGCCCAAAGTCCCCCTTCATCTACCAAAACGACTCACCTAGCATTCACGAGAAAAATACAGGTCCGGATCAACGGGAATTTATCATATTCCTGGGCCCCAAAAAGAACACCCTGTGATTTCGAATCTCCATAATATGCTTACATATTTGAAAAGTACACGATAAACTGAATCGAATTATGATACTTTTTATTTTCACGCATGCTCTTCCACTAATGAATTTCTGATTCTGAATCTGAGGTTTTATGCAGATATAAGAATTGTAAGACACTATATACAAATATGGTATATTCAGAACCACCTTCATGAATCTACCCACCGTTGAAGTTTTTCCGTTTCCCAATGGAACACCCTGTAAGAGGCGCTTCATTTTTGACAGAAAAATTCTCACTCAGTTAATAGAAACTAACAAAAAGGAGCCTTTTAATTGGTTGAAAATAAATTTATGACATTTTCACTAAACTAATCAAGACCTCGATCAGGAAAGACAAAATGGTGTGAACTTTCGTGATCCTTTTCTCACTGTGTGAAAAATCATTCAATAATCGATAAACGAAGGAATTTTCCAAAGTCATATACAGGGTATGTCACGACGAGCTTACACTATCTTTATATCGAGAATCAGTCGGGAGAAATTCATGAAAATGTGCATGCTTATATTTCAGAATAAGCTCTCTTCATTTAAAATACGTTCGACAATGCAGTGTTGCCGCGTCTACTAGAAAGTAGTAGCAACATTTATATTTCAAATACAACACCCTGTTTCATATCGCTTTTCTAGATTCTCCCGGGAGAGCTGATTTCATCGATATATCACACTTGGGGTCTATCGGAAATGATTACAGAGATATAGGGTGTTCAAAATCGAGATTTTTCAACTTAAGCATTTTTTTGTGTCCAAACTATTCATCATTGGTCAAAACGGCTCACATGTTCGTATCGCAACTTTTGATGCACTATTTACTGATATTCAATCGGAGCAAATACAGGGTGGTTCAAGATTCAGAATTCTGATCACCGTGTGTTCCGATTAAATATCAGTAAATAGTAAATCAAAAGTTGAGCAGTTTTCGCCGATAATGAATAGTTTCGACACAAACAAATCCCAAAGCTGAAAAATCTCGATTTTGAACACCTTATATCTCTGTAATCATTTCCGATAGACCCCAAGTGTGATGTATCGATGGAATCAGCTCTCCAGGGAGAATCTAAAAATGCAATAAAATACAGGGTATTCTATTTGAAATAACAAAGCTGTTGCTACTTTTTGATAGAAGCGGCAACACTGCACTGCTGAAGATATTTTAAATGAAGAGAGCGTATTCTAAAATATAAGCATGCATTTTCTCATGGATTTCTCCCGACTGATTCTCGATATAGAGATAGTGTAAGCTCGTCGTAACATACCCTGTACATTAATCATGTGCTAATTATTTCAAAGTAATATATCGCCCTTTCTGGAAATAAGTGGAGTTTTCCATTGAGCTCCTGACTTTTTTTCGTTGAAATTATCATACATACGGTACAAAAGTAGCTTGTTTTATTTTGACCCTTATTTCACTCAGTAATATGATTCCAATAGAATTTCTTCTTTGGAATTCCTTCAGTTCAATAACTTTTCGAATCTCTTCAAACTAATGACACTTACAATCAAGCCAAAGCAAACAATACTATACCGGGTGACACAGGTTATCGGGCCACCCCTGTAACTTCTGCATTCCTCATCGGATTTTTCTGAAATTCGGTACAGTTATATAAGCAACTATTTTGGATTTGATCACACCACAATCCAATATGGCGGACTTCCGGTTTTTCTGGAAATGCCAGCAATTTTGTTTTTTCAAATGGAACACCCTGTATATTTTTACAAATTCAAGTTCAACAGGTCAAAACAAGTGCAATCTTGATGTCAAATGTCATTTATTCCACAGCCTACCTAGTTGAAAAATTATTCTAACTGCAAGGAAATTCATAAACTAGTGGTTGATTTTTGAATGTATACAATTTGTTACTGCACCGAAAAACAAAAATGATATGTCATTTTGTTCCCGGGTAGGTGGCCCATAGGGGTTCCTTTTGAAAAAAAAATATTTTTTATCAAAAAGTGATGTGGCTGAATTGATTCCTGGATAAGTGACACAAAAAATGATTTTTCAGAGAAAATTATGTTTTTCTGTTATGTGTGACTCATCGTGAATAGTCTTGACCACATCTCATTTATCCACGAGGTAAAATGAAAAAACAATTTTAATTTGAATTTTTTCGAAAAAATTACATTTGAAACAAAGATTGCACTTGTTTCGACCTGTTGAACTTGAATATGTAAAAATATAGGTACAGGGTGTTTCATTTGAAAAAACAAAGTTGCTGGCATTTCCAGAAATACCGGAAGTCCGCCATATTGGATTGTAATGTGATCAAATCCGAAATAATTGCTTATATAACTATACCGAATTTCAGAAAAATCCGTTGACGAATGCAGAAGTTACAGGGATGGCCCGATACCCTGTGTCACCCGGTATACAGTGTCTCCAAGATAAGGATGTCTATCATGGGGTAAACTTGATGATGGTTTCCCGATACAAAATGTCGTACGGAAAATCTCTTGACGCTATTTTGTAGAGCTTAAAAGGTGGCAATGCGAAAGTCTTCTTTGTTTTCATATATCTCTTTGATTAATGTCAGAAAAAAATTAAATCGATCCTCATGATATAGACATACTTATATCTTGGACACAGTGAAAATAGAAAATCCTTCGAGCTATATATTCAAGAACACGAGATTGTAATTATTGGTCTGAAAAAAATCACGCATGATATCATGATGAATACTCACACTTCATTTGTTCATAAATTACTAATAACTAATAATAATTTCATTTACGCATTTGGCATTGGACTTTTTTCTTCCTATGGATTGATTTCAGCTGATAATTGAGATGAATCAATAACTCTAATCTTCGCCAGTCACGATATCGCCAGAATTTGCATCACTACAAAATCATTCTTCCTTTTAGAGGTTTCCAAGAAGAATCATCTTTATTTTCACACTTCGAGGTCCTATGTTTTTTTCTGAGTATACAAGGTTCTTGAAATGTATGATGGAAACAGCTGAACATTTTCGTTCCCTTAGTGCCACATACTTAACGTTTTCTTCAGATCTCAGTATTTCAGCGTTATATTCTATAAAAATATCTTGATGACCTTCTCCATTTCCCTGGGACCAGGCGGTAATTTTTCTGTGAACTTTCTGCTCAATTCACCAAACAAATAATTGATAGTGGCCATACTTAATACACGACACGGAATTAATAAATTGTATAGTTCATAATTATATGTATAAATTTGTTCAATAATTATGGAAAAGAGTTCCTATAAAGTTTTATATAAATGTGCATTCTAAGGGAGGCCTTTCAAATAGTAGGTACATCCTGTAGACGGTTTTCCTGAATATTTCCGTAACCGTTCATTAAAAAATCATGAAATTAGGTACATCGCATGATGCTAATGCTGAATCAGAATGAGAGCTCAAAATTCCAAAATATTACTCAGGGACGTAACGTACTGGATGATGGGTTAATGGTGAAAACAATTCAATTTTTTTTCCACATTCTCATCTCAGAATATGATACCTGAAGGGTTTTCACCGGAAGAAGGTACTCCTAATTCAAATCGATGGAGCAAGTTGTCTTTGAAAAAATCGCAATTTACTACATTGATGCATCGGCATACCTCGATCGGTAGGTACCTACCATAAAGACGGGTTTTTCTCAATATTCTGAACTATTAGTGCTAATTCACAGTTGCAACTGTAAATCAGGCGAATGTTCGTGAAAAAAATAGTTCTTTCATTATGGCAGTTCAGACGCATCGCAGAAGCTGAGTTTCACTCACTGTGCCTAGACAAACTTCTAGAGATTTCAATACATTCTATCTTCCGACACCACGAACAAATATTCTGAAATATTCTCCTCTCCATAACATGTGTTCTATATACAATAATTCATCAAATAATCAGCCAGGTATCTTTCATTGCTCTATCTCTGCGATTAAATCTTTTTATTTCAGGTAAGGTCTTGCCTTTATTTGTATACTTTTCAAAATATGAAAAACTGTATTATTAGTTATACTTATTTCTCTGTTCTGTAGTTGGGTTTAACCTGTAGAACAGTGTAACATTGAATAAATAAATAAATATATAAATAATCTGGTGTGAATGAGAGCGGTTTTCACCCGAAAAATTTCAAATTTTTCCGTCTCATTTTTCCCATCGTACCAATAGCCTCCCTACATCCAGTTTGTTGATTCTTTATTCAGATAATTATATTCGTTTCTCATTATGGATTACTGACGACGAATGGCTATAGCAATCCAATGCATCAGGATTCAGAAAACCAGATGACAAAGTTGATTGATGTATCAGTTACCAGGATCGGAGTAACAAGTAGGTTTATATAGTTAACCATGAGAAAGATCAGAGTTCCACGGTTGGGCTGTTCGATTTGGAATGCTTCTACAGGTATTCTACAGAGTGTTTATACATCAAACATCATGCAAAAGGATCGATAAGGTGAGTGAACTATCGTTCTTCCTGGAATTCTTTATGAAAATCTTCTTCAACTGAAATCCACAAAAATACCCCCGCTTCAATGAGCTGGGTTATGCTCGACATTTCCCTTTAATTTCATCATAAACTTTCTGATGATACGGTATGTGTCTCAAATGTCAGTAAACAGATCGATACCTTGCCAGCCTGAGGTACTGGCTCGAAAGCAATTTTCCAACTAATTTTCACCGCTGAAAATAGAAAGGGCTGGGTCCATTAATGCACTCAATGGACTAGTTGTTTAGGCATGCGAATATAATGGAGTCTTTCAGTTTTTTCTGCGTTGGGATTATATCAATTTTCACATGATGCGTGATTCCGACAAGGTTTGCGTTTACATATAATGAAATTAATGAAATGTGGCAATTTTATTATATAACTACTTCAATCTATCACAAAATCCTGAATATATGTTATGTGTCACGTTAACATCTAATGAACACGTGACTTGATAATTTGGAAAAAATTATACAGGGTGATATGTTTAGGAGTACGAAAAGAAATATGTGATACTATAGCCTCTACCATTTGAGATGATGAGGCTCATTCTGGTGACCCTTAGTTGTTATCTCCCAATATTAACGATGTGCAATGATTGATGGTTATTGACAGATTTCAACATTGACAAAATGTCATATTCTGGTGCCACCCTTGAAGGATGCACTTTTCAATATCAGTTTTTTGAGTAGCAATAGTACCAACGTTAATAAATTCGGATAAATACCCTAATAAGTAATTATCCTGTCAGTTCAAGTCTTGGCCTACACCTTTCTGGTAGCTTCCTTGAGCATGAAAATGCAATGCAGCAAGGATTAAAACAATTTTGGAACTGCCAATGTTTCTCGGTCAGGATTTGATGAAAAAAGGACTCATTTCTTCTATCAAATATTGAGGTGTAGCTCTAGTCATTCCATACATCTTCTTGAACAATCCTTCTGGAATATTCGACAAATCTGATTATGTTCTCAATTGCCTTTATTTCGATTATGTTCTCTGCTACAAAAAAATTAACTGTTTCTTTCCCTGAACTACCTATCAGAAAATCGAGATTATTCAGCCAGGTCCAAAGCATTGGTTCCTTTGTTATCATAGTAATTTCAACATACATTCAAAAACCTCACCACAAGTCACAGTTGAAGCCAAAAAAGAAAGTGAACCAAGTGAAGGTGCTGAAGGTATTATTATTTCACTTATCAGGCACCTTCAACACTTTTATCATCACCATGACTGCAAGAAACCTAATTGATTGCAAATTTCACCTCTCCTCGTCATTATTATTCATGACCTGAATAAGTTATCCCACTTCTGAATTCGCCATTATCTTCGTTGACTTGAAACTACCACAAGTACCACATTTTTCAGGTTAGGTATATACAAGATTGGAATTTCAAATAGTTGCACATATCACTATTTCAGTTACAGATATCTAAAAGATTCCTTTTAAAAAATTGTTGTCACTAGAATAGACATATCTGACATATCAATCAGTTTTCAATTTCCAAGGTAATCAGCAAATATCCAATGTTGAAAGTGTGCGGATATCAGAATAAGAATCGGCCATTATCATTGATAGACTGCTGCTTCAATAACCAATATTCAATGGTCACCAGAATAAGCCTGAATGACGGCATCATGCAAATGATGATCCGAGTCAATTATTGATATTTATTCAAACTCAAACCTGCGCAGAAAAATCACTGAATAATCTTAGGAGAACTGGTCGATGATGCGTGTACGATTCCTCGTTTTCTGAATCTGCGATTCGCAGTGTTGTTAACCGCATCATTATACACAATAAGATGCTATGAACCTCCCTACGCTCAACCAATCACGATTTCAAATACGATCTCAGAAATATTTGCATTCCTTTTGCCCTGTCTTAGTGAGAATAGCCACAACCGATAGATTCACAAAAACATAAAAATGAGAACACATGTTATCGAGCAATACGTGACAAGAATAAATAAACCATAATAGACCCTTGAAATCTGAATAAATCAATGAATTTGTTTGATATTGTATGATAACCCTGTATTTTTACGCCTCGCATATTTTCAAATGAAAGAATTGGACCGTGTTTGACACCCAGGAATTCTCCACAAACTACCATCATACGGCTTACCATACCTCAGCTATACCTGTGATCATAATTTTTTTTTCCAGGCAGATGGTTCCATGACGGTGGTGGACGGTGTATCATCTGATACCATAGCTATAAATTCGACGACCCACAAGGATCAATTTTGGCACCAACATTGTTTCTACTCTACATGTATAAATGATCTGTTGAAAGTAACCATTCGCCCTACCCACAGCTTTGCATACTTCATACTGCGTTCTCTTCTAGAATTCCCCTTTCATCCCAGGAAACTAAGAGCTTACGACGAAGGCAGGTCAACGCTGTTCAGCATTTCAGCGTGGGGAGCCAACAACCTAGTTGAATTCAACGCCACCAAAAAAGCAAGCCTGTATTCTGTATTTACCCTAAGAAGGCAGAACTCAGTATGCATGATATATCAATGTCTGGTAACCACAAAGTCAATCTGCTAGGTATACTATTCCATGGGTAAATCTTGTCAGATTCCTCGCGAAAGCTGCTTCACAAAAATTCGGATTCTTGCTCTGTGTGGAAAGATACTTTACACCTCAACAGCTTCTCAAGACCTACAAAGCTGAATATATTGTTCCCACATGGGGTTCAGCACCCAAACATACATACTGATGTTCTTAGATTCCATCCAGAGATGGGTCATTTACCTGATGGGTGATTTTAACCTTCCACTTTTCTATAGAGACGTCCACGAGAAATGTTGTCCAGAAATCTCTGCTATTATTCCATCACTAGCAATACCATTCAGACGTACTCAACAAGCACAGTCAGCACATGATTTCGTCCTCAATCTCTGAAAAATATGTCGAACAACTCTTCACCAGAACTTGTTTGTCTATAGAACGGAGAAGCTTTGGGATTCTCTGCCAAGAAAAGCACTCCAAATAATAACTTATAACCTTCAAAATGTCAAAAGCTCAATTCGATACCTATACATGCCTATACTTTCTCTCTTTATTCTTTCTAGGTACGCATGATGTTCCTCGTGATCCCCTTTCGTGCGATAAAAAAGAAACATCATTCGACATTCAACAATATCGATCAACAGAAAGGTTATGACATCGTCCACCAAGGTGGACACTGTATGAATAGGGATAAGATTTGATTTTGTAAAAAACCGAATCGGTTTTGAAATGTGAATCTTAAGTGAGGGTGCTCAGATCTTGAATGGGCCATACTGATTATTGTTCAACGCAACTAGTGCAGGCAGCCCCAATCGCATTAATTTCTCAAGATTCAACATTATGAAAGGATGAATCGGTTTTGAAATATGGATCTTAAGTGAGGGTGCTCAGAACCTGAATGGGTCATACTGATTATTGGTCAACGCAACTAGTGCAGACTAGAGTCCCTGTATATACTTTGGACAAGAGTCCGGACACAAAACTGACAGCCGTTGGGGTTTTTAATATTTTGTTCCATTTGGTTTGCCCACCTGACAATGTGACGAAACACCATAGTCGCCTCGCCCACTTATTTTAATTATTTCGAATTTCTGTCACTGTCACTTTGACATTTTATGACCGCCAAAATTTTGCATTTTAAATTATTTCAATGTCCTGCTGCGTACATTATTGCGATAATTCATTAGAAAAGGGATTCGAGTTATTCAATTTTCCGAATGATCCTTCAAAGACAATGTCATGGAAAGGCAGATTTAGCGGGTGCACAAACACAATTTATTTCATAACTGTAATTTTAATGTTTAATTCATGAAAGTTAAACACTGTAGTCCATATATGAGATGATTTATTCAACTCAAAAGTTCTAGTGCACAGTGCATAACATCTCATAATACATATAACCCTGAAGTTCACAATTTTTAACTTTTATGCATTACACATTAAAGTTACACATTGTGCTTGTGCATTCGCTAAATCCGCCTGAAGAATGCAATGAAACATCCAGAATGGAAAATTAATTTCAAGAAATCCGCAATATTTGAGGTAAATATCCGAATTCACTTGTAAAAACAGTACAAAAAAGATGAATTTTAGGCCCATTTTGATAGAGATCCTTTCAAGCTGATGGATTTCAAATTGAAAGAGTCTACTATGCCGTCAATCTCTTCAAAAAAAGAGTTCCGTCGTCATCGTATTGGTAATTACTGAATGATACGATCGCAGAGAAAGAAAATGAGAATGAGATGATGCGGAGAGAAATTGAAAGTTTGAAATCAAAACTAAACAATTTAGGGGGAAATTGCAATATGCTATGTCATTAGTCCACGGTGTTTTTAATTCAGATCAAATTAAAAAGTTTACTGGTGAATGTAGACTGCAGGAAGAGGTGGGAAACCGACACAATTAAAATTATATTGAAACAATTATATATGTTCTATTTTTGCATATCCCAACAGAAAACAACTATATTTTCTTGGCTATATGTGATACCACGTAGAACACTTGAATTATCTTTCTCATATCTAATGAAGGAAAAAAATATCTGATGACGAAAATTTGCAATTGCCATCTCAGGAATTTATTACGAAAATTATCGATTCGAAATTTGAACACCCTGTTGTTCATTATTTGAAAATCTAATAGTTATCCTAGTTAAAATAGTCCTATTTCTCACTTCTACCTACGGCTATGAACGGTTTGACAAATAATCTAATCCTCAAAATTGTTTCTGACAATCATTTATACTAGGGGAATTGAAAAGACAGAGCTCGATATATATGTCTCATTCCTTTATTCAATCATCAATGCATTTTTTGAAAACAGAAAAGGATAGAAGTATAGTCGTGTCCGGACTCTTGTCTAAGGTATATACAGGGACTCTAGTGCAGACAGACCCAATCGCTTTAATTTGTATGGGAGGAGGTTGGGTATAAGAGCATTGTCTTAGGGAACGTCCCGTCCAGATTAATCGATCGCACTTCCTCTTACTACGTTGGTCGGAATGAAGGAAGTGACACAAGACACAATGGATGCGTGCATTGTCGATGTTGCTGCTTCATTAACCGATTTAACAGGCTCAATTGGGTCAAAACGATCCTTCCTTCGAAGCTCGCCTAACATATTCTCGATTATGTGGTACCACTAATTCAATGGTCCGTTAATTGAGAAAGTCTGATTGCCTAATGTATTATACGAACATGTATGCATGTGTTGCAGATACCTTGCATGTCTGTCAGAAGATTTTGAGAAGAAATTAATTATTTCTTACAGGCGATATTTTTTACGAGAGTATCAGGAATACTGTTGGTAGATAACTAATGTACATACCTATTGCATCATCGTGCACACATAATTTGATGCCTAGTCCATTCCACTTTGATGTCGACTACATGATGAAAAAATAGATAGTGTCAAATATATCTTTGGAACAGTTGATGAAATAATTTTTCAGAAACCGAAAAAGACATGATAGATTTTTATGGATACGAGGTGTGTATGAAATTTACCTACGGCCACTATAGAAAGTAGGCAAGAACACACGAGATACAGCATCAGTAGGTAGAGAAGTACAAAAGAAAGAGAAATGGAGTGGTGAAGTTATTAAGAGAAAAAGAGAAAACCTATTACGAGAACCATATAGACATGTGTCGTAATGACAGTAAAAAAATGTGGAAAACCCTCGAAGAAATGGTGAATAAAAAAAACAATGAAGTAGATCTTACTGAAATTAATTTTGATGACGATGACAACATTCCAATAGCTGATAAAATGAATACCTATGTTTAGACAGTGTAAATGAAATAGCTGAAACAATACCTGAACCTGAAACAGATTTTGAATCAGAAATTTATCCAGTTCAATCAACTATCGAGGTTTTTCCGACGATATCTCTAAATAAGCTGAAGAAAGTAATTTCTGGACTGAAAAATAAATCTTCGGGAGATCATATAATAACAATTGAACTTATGAAAGATCTATTCTGTGTGATTGGGTATCCACTTCTATATCTGGTGAATACTTCTCTTCAAACTGGCAATATGCCAACAGAACTGAAATGCAGCTTGATAGTACCTATACCAAAAGTTAGATGTCCAAAAAAACCTGAAGATCTCCGGCCTATAAATCTATTGCCGGTTGTGGAGAAGGTGATAGAAATAGTTGTCTGTGAGGAGCTGAGCTGTTACTTGAGGCAAAATGAAATTCTATACGTTGGACAATCAGGATTCCGAGAAAACCACTCTTGCAAAGCAGCATGTCAATATGTTTGTTCAAAATGGAGGAAAGAGATCGATGAAGGGAACGTTGTGGTCAGTGTTTTTGTGGACTTGAAACGAGCGTTTGAAACTATTGATCGAAAAATGTTGCTGAATAAATGTGAACAGTATGGAATGAAGGGTGTCGTGTTGAAATAGTTAAGAGATTATCTTGAAGACCGATTTCAAACAACCAAATATCAAGATCACTGTTCGGAAAAAGTTGGGACTGAATATGGGGTGCCTCAAGGCAGTGTATTGGGTCCGCTATCGTTCATTTTGTATATCAACGATTTAGGCAATGCTTTACAAGATTCTTTTGTCAATATGTTTGCTGACGATACCCAGATTTCGATATGTGGAAAAATCATGAGGAAGTAGTTATTCAAATAAATGCAGAACTCAGAGAATTAAGTAACTGGTTGAAATATAATAGGTTGAAGCTTAATGTAAAGAAAACGAAATGTATGGTTCTGGGCTCAAAAAATAACTGTAAGTCATTCTCAAACGAAAACCACGTTATTCATATAGAACAAGAAGTGATTGACTTTGTGCAGGAGATTAAGTACTTAGGGGTACAAGTAGATTCATATTTGAACTTTGGGCCTCAAGTGAATAATATTTGGAAAAAATTAGGGAAAAAAATTGGATATTATGGAAGAATATCTAGAAAACTAACATTTTGGGCTAGAAGAGTAGTATATAACACCATTATTTATCCACATTTTCAATATTGTATGTCTTTACTTATCTCTTGTACAAAAAGTGATATACAGAGAATTCAAAAGCTGCAAAATAAGTGTATGAGAATATTACTCCAATGTGATAGACACACAGAGATTACAGATATGCTTAGGATGCTGAAATTTCTAAATGTTGAACAAATGATCGAAGAATCAAATTTAGTACTAATATACAAAATCATGAACAAACAGGCTCCTATGTATCTGCAATCTTTCCTTGTGAAAAGATCGGAAATGCATAGATATAACGTCAGGTCAAGAGAAAATTTACATATAGCAAGACGTCATTCGAATGTTCTACAAAAATCTCTTTTTGTCCAGGGATTGCATCATTTCAACAACCTTTCACTTATCGTCACAGTTGCACCAAATATTAAAATTTTTAAGAATATGTTACGAAAAGATTACTTCAAGATTTAGTATAGTTTATAAGTATAGTTGATAGTTATTTCAAGAATTTATACTTTGTAAATATCTCTATAATTGTAAAAAATATGATGAGACAACTAGCGAAAGCTAAATAAATCTTTCAAATCAAATCAAATCTTTACGCACAGTAAGCATATCGCACAGTTTTCGTTTATTTCGCCAGTATAGGTATGTCATGATCGCGTAATCGCCGTCTAGAATTATAATTCAGACTGTTTGTCCAAACTTGTTTGATGTACTATATGGCAGTCCAGAGATAAAGTCAATTACGTAAGATACGGGGGTGCTTTCGTAAAAAGTGCGACAAAATTTAATTTTTCAGAACTGGAAATTTTTCAAGAAAAATATGAATACTTAGTGAATTGGGCGTCCTGATTCCGAATCTGAAGTGATTTTCGACCTATTTTGACTCCTAATATCATTTTCCGAAAAATTGGGGTGGTTCCATGGCTCTCGGCGAGCAGTGTATATCACTGAAGATGACCCCACTTGGTCATAGAGTGCATTTTTTGTATATCTCTCGCTCCAGCAAATTTCAGGATATTTACCCAAGGATTACGTAAGATACAGGGGTGTATCCGTTAGAAGTGGGTCACACTGTATACAGGGTGTCCCGTGAAGACCACGTCAAACCTAGGGAGAATGTAGATCAAAGATAACCCACCTGTGTATGACAAAATTTCCATTACAAAAGTCTTACCGTATTCGAGATTTTTTTGTTGTTGAAAATATCCACTATCAAAATTTTCAATAAAAATATTTCTCACAGCCCACCTTTAAATTGTTCGGAGAATGTTTTTGATGTATAATGAACCAGAAAGGTGTAAAATTGTACCAACCCTACAGACAAAACTATTGAAAGGGGCAAAAATTCAATATTTTCAAAAAAAATATCTCGAAAACGGTAAGACTTTTATGATGAGAATTTTGTAATAGCAGGTGATCAACATTCTCTCTAGGTTTGACGTAGGCTTTACGGAACACTCTGTATATATCGATTTTGTTCGGGTAGGTTTCCGCGGTCAGAAGTTTGAAAAGTAGGATTTCGGGTTGAACCGCGTCTAAAATCTGTAGATGTTCGACGTTTCGGCACCGACTTTGGAGCCATTTTCAAGAACTGAATAATAGAAATGAATAGAAATAAAAAGGTGATAACAAAATATAGGGAGTGATTTTTTTTCCACTGAAGTCTCAATCTGCCTACTCCTCAGCTAATATCACGGAAGGTATGTTACTTGACGCCGGGGTCTCAATCTGCCTACTCTTCAGATCTCGTCACTGGTTCTCTCTAAGGTCTCAATCTGCCTACTCCTTCCAGAGAACAGTTCTCTTTTATTAGAGATGTAATTAAACCATCCGTCGATCTGTCGTTTCCATCGAATTTGTTCATAACATCTAAAACAAATATGTCCAGACTGATATTGAGTCCTGGTGCAATCCAGTCATATGTGCAAAATGGCCTGTTTAGAGTAAAATCTGTCAACTACCGTAACTGAGAAGTATCACCAGAGAAAAGCGAAAGCGATATACGAAGAATTATTTCCATGTTGAAAACGGGAGTAAATTTGTTCTGGAAACGTTCAAAGGTAAGTACCTAAAGGTGCATTTATGCACACCGCTTTTTCATTAGTCTGTTGCTTTCATTAACTGTCATTAAATTCATTTTTATCCAAGGACTGATGCCTTTATGTACTTTTTTTAAACTTCAAACTCTTCTTCATGATCGAAACATAGTCCTCGGCGTACTTAGCCCGATAAAAATATTCGTGTTCTATATAACGTGCACTGCTCATATTATTAAAGTTAGAGTAATCTATTCATATTATTCTCAAA